>OX392511.1:20724852-22000518 GCA_947623375.1 Apotomis capreana | reverse complement strand
CACACGGACTAAACTTAGCCGTGGCTAACCAAAACTGGCTCAGGATCAGGTCCATCGGTATGACTTAGTATAGAAACCTTACTTTTGCGAGAGGCTACCAAATGCTGACAGATCCGGTGAATCGAATTGCAATCCCTATTGAGAATGACGGTTTCTTTATAATTCATTGATTGCGTGACAAAATGCAACAATTATATGATGCCTGCAGGTATTCTCATGTGTCTTTATTGACTTCTAGAATTACTTATTATTAGTCGAATGTTTCATTTCCAGAAAAATCAGTTCGTAGAAAGCATGCTTCTTTGCAACCATAAACTATTTGAGATTAATCAGTGTAATCAAAATAATGATATTTGCAAGAATTATGAAATATGTATTCAAAGAGGATTTAGCGAAATGATTTTTCGGCGAAATAAAAACATTCCACGAAATCAGTTTGTAGGAGAGTCAAAGGGCTCCCCTGATGATGATAAAGATACAAATTATTTTTAGGATCAATTTGCAAGCCTGATTTTGATAAAGTCGTAATACGAATGTACCTATAGGTGCCTGTCGACTGAAGCGGAGCGAAGTGAACCAATCAGGCTGCGTTGCTGTGAAGCCTAAAAGAAGTGCATTTAAATCTGAGGAATGCAATACGTCCATTTATCACAGCTCCGCTCTATTGGACAGACAACTTTAACCCTTAAATGCATGATGATTTACGCGTTACTGAAATGACAAGTCAAAATCTGAATGTTGGCAATAAAGACGTTGTCAAGACTGTCGCGAATCTCAAACCGACGTAAATTTCATTGCTAATTAGTTACGTCATATCAGAAATAAAATGAGTGTAATTGTATACTATGTATTTACGGGTTAAATGAGGTCCACGTACAAAAAGTATGATACCGGTTAGTTTTATAATAATTTAAGACTAAAGTTAATAATAACTGATGTGTAAAATGTTAATACAATTTATTTTTCAATACCATGTTATTTTTCTTTGTCCACAATGTTCAGTGAAAAACATAGATTTATCACTGTTAGGCAAAACGGTATAAGCGACTGTATACTTTATGTCAATGGAGTAGAAATTTTAGTTTTCGTTAATCGGGGTTTTGCTCTACGGAAGGTGGTCATTAATTCAATGGGATCAGTTTATGACAGCAAATTAATGCTTGCGTTAGTCGAAACTGTCACAACATTTTAACTCATTACTTCATTAGTTATGTCAGCTTCACTATTGTATTTATATATAAATTTGTATTGAAAATTAGTTTTCTAAGGCCTCTCTTACGATTTCAGGAGAAATGTTAATAGTGCGATGCATGATCACATTTTGTTTTGGAAGGCCAGTCTGGCGCTATCTATTGGTCATAATTTCTTGGTTTTCTTATCACGCCAAAACGCCTGAATGAATTTTAATCAATTTTGGTACAGGGATAGTTGGACATCCAAGGTTATAGGATACTTTTCATCTAACTATGGTTAAGAAAAAATAAGCGGACTAAGTTGCACCGCTAGCCGCGCTAATAGCCTTACACGGTTTACTAATGTTTCGCCGAAAATTATTTAGCAAATTCTTAACTCGCCGAACTACGTATCCCATATTTTTATTTGGTCAAATTTTCATTTCCCAACTCAACGTTTCGCACTGACATCTTTTCCCAATTAATGATTTGATAAACTATTGTTATACCAATTATTATCTGGGATTTTTATAAGATGTCAATTATGTTTTCGTCAAATGTATTGATTAGCATGCATACCTTGATTTAGCAACATATTGAATGGCATTATGCAAATCGCAGTATAATTTTATTGCATTAAGCGGGTAGGGTGATGCACTATGCACCTAAATTTAGAGGGTACTTTTGTTTACATACTTTGTGGCTCAAAATAGCATTTCATTCTTGAGTTATCATCGCTGATAGTTAATGTGCGTGTGTGCATAAAAAAAAAACCCTAACCTACCTATCTCTGGGAGCAGTTTCGTCCCGAAGACTGTAATCCCGAAGACTGTAATCCCGATGGCTAGAATTCCTACAGTTCACATACATACCTATCACAAGTACAACAAAAGGAGCGCTTTTTAGGGATATAAAAAGAAACTAACCTAACCTAACCCGGCCGAGTCGGATCTGCTCACATTCATACGTATCACAAGTACAACAAAAGGAGCGTTTTTTAGGGATATAAAAAAAAAACTAAGCTAACCTAACCCGGCCGAGTCGGATCTGCTCACATACATACGTATCACAAGTACAACAAATTGATTTTGATAAAAAAATATTATTTTCGGTTTATATTTGTGTTTTATTTTGCACTAACATCATACTGTCAGGTAAGCAATGGTTGTAGGTAATTTTCCCAAATGGCTTTTGATGAATCGTTATTTGACTAAGCAAATCATTTGCTACACAATTATTTACCACATAAAATTTGACGATATGTCATTTGCCTCAGCAAATCATTTCCTACACAATTATTTACCACATAAAATTTGACATAATAAAATTTTGGAATATAAAAATGTAGCGAAATCAAAAAATTACGAAGTAAAATTATGCCAAGGATTGGTTTGCGTAATAAAACTTCGGCGAAAAGTTGGTTGCCAAATGAAATTTGACAAAACATAATTCGGCGAAACGGCAGTACACCGCCTTACACATTAGTGCTCAACAATGCATCAGCTCCACCTTCCGCTTTTGTCCAGACTAAATCGGCGCGTGTTCGTCATAACTAGTAGAGTAACGTCGGTCACTTCGCCAGACTCCACGACCAATGACATCTCATTTCATACAAAAAATCCAATCATACATTTTTCTCATACTCCGAAGCGAAGATGAAAAGGGAAACTCGAAATGTCTTATTCTGTAGCCGACCCAGGTGTTATTGACATACACACACTAAACAACTAGGACTATTCTAAGCATCAATCTATATGCGCTCTCGTACAAGATTTCCCATATTCTGGTGACGACCTAAATTCACATCCCACTTCTGAAATGACGATAACGTCATCAAAACATACCGCATATACGCCTTTTCAATCCGTTAAATGTCGTTTGATCGTAAACGCACCAGTCCTAAGTCGGGCTGCGCGCGAGTTAGCCGGGCTAATAATTCAGCAAAGTAAATATTTGCGCCAAACATATCATAACATGTCTATTTGAATTTGAAAGAAATATGTAGATCGTGTTTTATTAGCCCGATTACAAGAAAGCTCTAGGAATGCCGATGGTTATAAAAGTGAGTCTTATCCAGTTGGGATACGGTCCGTATGAATTATAATACAGCAGTCAGTGTATATCAAACGGTTTCAGTAACGCGTGGGTATTTGTAGAAGCTGGGCGCGTTTCTTCCTGGAAACTGTGGTTTCAATTAAACTATACGAAACCGAATCAACTATAATCCAACCAGCTTTTCCAAGCATTAGTTTAATTTCGAATTTCGAACACGCTATCTTTTGTTTTAAGATGCGTTCGAAATCGAAAATCGTGTCGAGTGCTTGATCGTCATTTGTTTTATCCGTACCATGATGTGTATGACAATAGTTGTGGTACTAAGTGTGTGTAGAGTAGTGGTGTAGTGTAGTGGTAGTGTGGTGGTATGGTTAGTGGGTGGTGATGTCGCGAAGAGAAGTGGTACCGCGCGGGGAACGCGGAGAGTTCCCTGCGCCTCCGCCTAGCAAATGTGCTAAGGTAAGAATTATTGAATGGTATACGTCAGTTGCCACTTCTAACAAGAACAATATATTAGTTCGTTTGTAGCTCTCTTTTCAATACAGGTGGTAATTCTAGAGACCAAAATTTACTTGATAGATAATGACGAAGAATATTACTTGAAAACGCTTGGCAATCGTTGTTTTATCTGTTTAATTTTCGAGCTTAGTAGTCCAATGATACCTCAGCCAGATATCATTGACAGAAGAAGCCAGGTATCGTGGGGGAGGGGAGAAAGAGTCTCATTCGCAAGTCATAATGGTGAATTACTACTTTGATACCACGTGCCAAGTCTAAGTTTAGCTAAAGTACTTATCCTATAGAGACCTATCATCTGCATTGATCGAACGAATGAAGCGTCTCCATTTCAGCCTTTTGAATTTCAAATTGTACATCGGGATGTACAGATATGCTAGATTAACCTCCGTGCATCGTAATCCTTACTGCTGAGGGTCGTGTCATCCACCATGGATTAGCTTCCTACAGATGATGTTGCGCCACCTTCCACGGTCCTCGGCCATTGAGCGCGTCGTGGAAGTTGGAGTCAAGTGCGGTTCGGATTTGGTCGGACCAACGCATCGGGCTGCGGCCCTGAGGCCTCTTCCCCCGTATCTTTCCAGCGACCAATAACTTTCCCAGACTATCGTCTTCTAGTATGCTAGATTATGTGCTACATGATAAATGATATAATTTCCGACTGCTTACTCCTACGGGTCGCATTTCTCAACCGATTTTCCTAAAATCTTGTAAGTTCGATAAATACCTAAATATGTAGATTTTTTGTCCATTCAGTTTTTCTTTTTTTACAATGGCGGAGATTTGGGAATTAAAACGTAAAAAAAACATTCAGCCATTCTGTAACAGCTTCACGAGATCTGCAGCTCACAGAGCAACAGGTAATGGAACCCATAAGAGATTCAAAATAGGGGAAGTATTTTTTAAATAATTGTATTAAGCGGTTTACACCCACGTGAAATTGTCAGAAACGGCCTGGCATGTTTCGAACTCGTACGGAGCTCTTCATCAGGGACTGCTACCCGTACAGCGGTAATCTCGTCACTGATTCTTATGAGCGTGTTCGAAACATGTTGGGCCTTTCCCTGTCAACTTCACGTGAGAGTAAACCGCATAATACAATAATGAAATATGCCTCACGGAAGTTAAAAATAAGATTTTTCTTATGTTTACCTGCCAACCTGGCTCTGAACTAAATCTCCTAAACCTATTTGCTCCAGATAAACTTTTGGTAAGTTGGCTGCTTTTTATGATGAAATAATCTGTTTGGCACAGGTGCTCTACTACACATGGCGGCTCTGCTCCGTGGTGTTCTCGCACTTCGTGATGATCAGCCTGGTTGTGGCCTACTGCATCCTCGGAGCCGTCACCTTTGAGAAGCTTGAGGCTGCGCATGAGAAAGAGGTCCTCGCCTTTCACATAATCGGGTTTACTATCATCATCAATGATGATTCATCATACCCTGGGGCCCGACAATAGACGTCAAATCATTCGTATACCGAAAACCCTGGGGGATGATCATCATTAACTACTATGGCTGTCATCGTCAACTTACTCAGATCACCTTCTTCAACACTCAGAAGTATGTTGATCCCCTAACATCCCTTAACTCTTTGTGGAGAGGGTAACTTAGCTTACTACCGTAGGTCTCCAAGTGAAGACTGAACCAGCGAGCTATATCTTCTACCCTGTAACCGTTAGTGATTTACTCCAGAGCTATGCCAGCCTTCATCGCTGTATAGTTGATGAATTCAAAAATACAAGTGAAATACATCCGATATACAGTCGCCATCAGATATATCGCAGCATATAAGGCGTTCATAAATATGTGAACATGTACTGTAACGCCCAGTCAATAAGAGTCGTGTTCAGATATTTATGAATACCTTACATGCTACGATATGTCTGATGGCGACTGTACAGGCTTACAAGTATCCGTTACATTACGTTACGTTACTAGCTTTATTCCATGCACTACATAATGGATACTCTAAATAAAAATGGCCACATAAATTCACGAGAAAATTGTCTTCCTAATTTATATGTTAAAATGTTTAAATGTGTTGCGGTCTCGCAATTGAGATTGCACTAATATAGTTTTCATCTGCATTTAAATCTGGTTCTCTAACAAGATAATCTGTCGACAACACGGTCGTGTTGGTTCGAGTTTCTCTCGCGGAAACAGCTCGACGAAATACTGTTTGTATTACTTAACTAGAAGGTGTCTGCAACATCATTCTCTTTTTTTTCTTTGACATAGTCGGGTAAAAAGTATCCTATTACCATATTTGGACGTCCAGATATTCCTGTTGAAAATTGGTCAAAATACATCCAGGCGTTTCGGCGTCATGTAAGGAATACAAACCCGGTTATTTTCTCATAGTACACCCGATTATAACCGTAAAATATGGGTTTGCATTCCGTAGCGTTATAAGAGGACTAAAAAAAGTTGCTTACAGATGGCACTGTGGGCTGCTGCGTCACGCTGCCCGTTAAGACTTTTTGAAATAATTACCGTTCTCCACAGAAAACTGATCTTCAATACAGCTTTATAATACTACCATGCTACGGTAAAAGGACGTATCTTACTGTGACATCCATCCATATAAAGATACGACCTTTTATCGTAACACGGCAGAATAGTATACCATTGGAAAATAACATTCCTCTTATCGATGTCTTTGCGATGCTTGTTCTGTAGGAGCCTAATCGAAAACTTTTAAGATGCGTGTTAATTTGAAGAACCTGGAATAATGCTTTAGCGTCTTTAGCAGGCTAATTACCTCCATTAAAGGAGGACGGGCAGATTTGTATGGACTCTGGCCTAGGGACAAGCCATATATCATCGGAAAGGTTTTCTCATATTCTACAACTTTTTGTATGGCGGGAAATCTCGAATCATAATCGAAATAAAAAAAGTAAAAAAAAACGATACAGGAACTTAATTAGTATCGAAAAACCGTACATAAAAACGGTTCAACTCAAACTTCTTTTATGTAGCGATAACATTATTAACTTCCTGCCATAGTAAACGTTTTAGAACTTAGAATAAGCTATCCAGTGACATGTCGCTTGTCCTTATTGGTCATATAGGCCAATTAGCCAATCTTCCTTTATGTTTTACACCAAGTTCTGTATCGAAGAGACCGTACTAATGAAAAAGTAATAGTAGTGAATTCTAAGTATCTGTTTGAAATCATGGGAAATGTGGCTCAATACAGAAAAGTAAAAGTAATGTCCACTTACCCACTAATACGGGCCAATCAAAGTAAAGTAATAAAAATATGCATCTCAGCGAGAAAGATATATCATGTTTACTTCGAATAGTTAAAAGTAAACATCATATATAATATCGGTGATATCTCTCATGTAATTCATTCCCTTATCCTCAACGAAGCTCGTGGCCTCGCTGAATAACGTATTCGTGGACTATTTTACGCCAGCTTACTCTATCCTGGACTGCGTGGATGGCATCGTAAATTGAGGCCGTATCTGGTCCGACCAGCGTGTTGGACATCTTCCTCTGGGCTGTCTTCCGCACACCTTGCCTGTTACCGGTAGCTTTTCTAAATGGTCACCTCTCTTACATTGCCTTTTCTAAATTATCATACTTAATTAGAAACGTTGAATTTAACCCCTTAAGTAGCATCTCAATACTGACAGGTGAAGATGAACATCTCCCGGCTGCGGCACAACACCACCGACAGCATCTGGGGCATGACCAAGAACTCCACCTTCTTCAATGAGAGCAACTGGACCGCTGACGTTATTGAGATGCTTAAGGTATTGGCTAAGTCGTGGTTTGTTTTCTTTACACTTTTGGTTCAATACTTAATACTTGGGCTGGTAAGTATACTAGCCCTTAACTTGACGGGAAAAACGAAGGTCGATAGTTCAAGTCTCGTTAAGGTTGAATAGAGCAAACAATACTCATCCAAAAAAATATAGGAAAAGATGGTCAAAGAGTTTGTACTTACATCCTGGTATACATTGACAATTTAAAGGCTAGTCTGCCTCAGTGACCCAAAGAGGATCTTGACCTCGGACACAAGAGAACGCCATTCTTCTCTGTTTTGCTCCCTTTCTCGCCAGTAAGGGATATTGAGGGCGCACATATTCTTCTGCACTTCGTCTTTCCAGCGGTATCTTAGTTCAATGACTAACCTCAATTTAAAATACCTACGACACAAGTAGCCGGGCATCATGAGACCCTCATTCGATGAGTGATATAGAAAATGCTACTAAAACTGAACATAACAACAAAATGTGGAATTCTTAGCTTAAATTTTGGTTGAGATCTTCTCACTTGTTCCAATAAGAAATCTTGGAAACTACCTACTGGTCAGACAGGTATTTCGATTATAAAAATCACACTCAAATTGGTTCATCTGTTCGGGAGCTACGATGCCACAGACAGAAACATGTTAAACTTATAACCCCTCTTTTTTCGGGGGTAAAAAAATAAGAGGAGAGTTTTTGTTATGTTATACGGGTGTTGCCTTTAAAAGGAGCAATAAATGGAAACATAGATTCTACTCTTCAAACTGAACAACATTGTTCAGCAACTTAAAAAGAAAAACAGGTGCCAGAAGATAAATTGCAACAAATTATATACTATTCTTAATCTTCGTTGTCCATCGTTGTCTAACATTGGCATCCCTTTAGCATTAACATAGCTGTCACTGTATTAGTATCAAATATTACTCAATACGTTGCTTGTCTGAATAAACATTATTTTACAAATCGTCCTCTTCATTATAGTATACTTAGGAATCTGTTTTATTTTTTAACCGACTTCAAAAAAAGGAGGGGGTTCTCAGTTCGGTTGTATGTTTTTTTTTTTTTTTTTTTTTTTTTTATGTTTGTTACCTCATAACTCAGTCATTTATGAGTCGATTTGGAAAATTCTTTTTAGGTTCATGAAAAGACATTTCAAGGTTGGTCCCATAAAATTTTGGTGAAGATCGGATGACGAGATCCATGAGGAATCGAGGGAATTCCCGAAATTTTATAGGCACTCATAATATTTTTCATGTATTTTCTAAAACTATTTATATATTTGCATATGGTAGTCATCATCTTCTAATGCTGAACTGATGATGGAAGGTACAACTCCTTAACGGTTAGGAGTTAGGAGATAATTCAAACGAGATGCATGCCTTCAAGACCTCCCTGATCACCCCGCCATAAGTATTTTATATGAATCACTAAAAAGCGAAAAAAAAAAATTTTTAACAAAAAAAAGAACCGACTTCAGTAAAACTAAAAAGACAAAAATAACCCGTTCAAGTACAGATTACATTTGACTCACCCTTTGAAGTCGGTGCCAAACCTCACGTAAACTTTAATATATAAATATAATAACTGAGTGGTTTGGGATCGATTTCAAAGGGTGAGTCAAATGTAATCTGTACTTGAACGGGTTATTTTTGTCTTTTTAGTTTTACTGAAGTCGGTTCTTTTTTTTGTTAAAAATTTTTTACGTTTGACTTTAGACCTTTTTCTTTATAGGTTTAGGCTAAAATTCCAAGTTCGCCATAATTCAAATTCGTTTACTATGGGAACGACGAAATTATCATTTAATACCAGTTATATTTTATTTGCTAAGCAAATGTTGTTCAGTTGAAAGGGTGAAATTGCTCCTATTACATGCAACACCCGGTATATTATCTCAATTAGATAAGTGATGGTTATTTAGTAACCTATAACTGAATAAACATAATATACTTAGTGGTGATATTTTGCAAATGTTACCAGGAACGTCGGTATTAAGCTTAATTTCTTTTCCAGGATTTCGAGAATGCTATATTATTAGAGATAAAAGTACGTGGCTGGGATGGCAATGAGAGCACCAGCCACATCCAGTGGACCTTCACTGGAGCACTCTTCTACTCCATCATCGTCATCACCACCATCGGTCAGTAATACTTTTCCTTTGAAAATCATTTAAATATGAATAATTAATATAATCATATGATTCATTTTAAAAATCCAGCAAGCCACAAAATTTTGAGAATATGTCTTGAAAGAAATCTGAGAAATATGAATGATGCGTACTTAAAATTAATGAACACTCACTGTCAAATTAGCATCAAACGCCGAACGTTAATACCAAAACACTTTTTGTGTGAAATATTTTTTCGTTGACCACGTCTCTTGCGCGGACGTCGCTGGCACTGCGCCAGCGCCACCATCTATCAAAACTTTATTATTCTCCACAAACAGAAACTCGCCAGTTTTATTTCTGAAATCATTCGACAGATTTACGACGAGTCTATACAAAAACATTACTACAGAATAAAAATCAACGTGAGTTTCACATCTGTTTAATTGTTATATCTCCACTTCGGGTTCTTAGCTCGACGATCGTTAAACTCTTTCCGTTTTTTTGGACAACCTGTAAGAATTAATCGTTTAATTTCACTTACGAACTACGCCAACAAATACGGAGCGTACTACAAGCGTCCGTCGTCGCGGCTGTGTTATGGCAGCGAGCGAGCTCGCGGTCGTTAGCTACACTAATATTTATACAACATTCGGCAGGCACAATAAATTAGTATTAGTCACTGCACATCACAAAACACTCAGAAGCCGTACTGACCGTAGCCGCGCGGACCAAGCCGGCCAGTGGGTCCGCCCGGACCCACGAGCAACCGCTGTCCTGGCCCAATGATGCCCGTCGGCCCCCCAGGTCCAATTAAAATACCAGGACCAGTCTGCCACCGGCCTCTCCGACCACCTGGACCTATTATCCCAGTAGGCCCACCGGGCCCTACTAAAACTTGAGCTGATTCAGCACCTTGATTAGAATGCAAACCTTGCTTTTGATTTGGTCCAATCTCGCCGGTTGGTCCGTTGGGCCCGACAAGGAGCCAATCATGATGATCAGGAACGCCAATGCTGCCAGAAGGCCCTTCATGGCCGACTAAAAGTTCGTGGTTGTGTTGATTTGGTCTTCGGAAACCTGAGGAGCCTAGTCCAGAATACACTCTGTCATCGCGATGGGTTGGGCCGATTACTCCGGTGGGTCCATCAGGGCCGACCAGAACTCCTGGATTACGTTTATTTGATCCGTGTGCTCCGTGGAATATATTATTGTCATGAACGTGTGGGCCTATGACACCACTAGGTCCGTTCGGACCTACTAAAACTCCAGGATTGCGTTGATTGGGGCCGATGATGCCGGTAGGTCCATCAGGACCGACTAATACTCCAGTGTTACGTTGGTTGGGACCGGTGATGCCAGTAGGTCCATCGGGGCCTACTAAAACTCCAGGATTACGGTTGGACCCACCAAGGATCCTGTCATCTCGGTGATTCGGGCCAATAACACCAGTAGGTCCACCCGGGCCCACTAAAACATCAGGTTGGCGGTGGTTTGGTACTATCACGCCGGTAGGACCGCTGGGCCCCACAAGGACTCTATTTTGGTTTGGGCCAATAATACCAGTGGGACCTTCGGGGCCCAATAGAACGCGGTTGCGTAGGCGGGTTGGTCTATCATCGTCTTTATATCCACCGGAAGGACGGTCTACAAGAATGTGTGGGTCTCCAGGTCCGGCACCAAAAGGTCCTGGTCTCCTTTCGTAACTTGGGAGCAACATGGGACGCTCATCTTCTAGCTCGCTGAAAATGTCTGGAAGCAATAAAGCATTTTATTAAAGCATACCTAGTTTTACGTAGTATATATGGTTAATACTACCTGCGAGGAGTTTCATGTAGTTCTGTTCTAATAACAGACCATTTACATAATGAATGGGAATAATCTGTTTTAGTTTACTGTAAAAAGTAAAGTCTCATGAAATCGACTGACCTGATTCACCATGTGGAGCCCTGTTCGATCTTTTATAGCAGCAGAGGTTCATACCAGTAGAACACGCTTTCTGAAGAAAAAAATACAAGAGAACATCAGCGAATGGAACAAAATTATAGTAATTGATACTAATTGAGTAAAACAAAAGTAATTAAGGAGTAGCATAATAAAGACTTGTAAGAATTATATTGTTTCAATTGCACTGCACTTATGAGCATGTAAATCTAGGAATGCTTTTCTATTAGTCCCAAACGTTCGTGATTTCCTGATATTGACTCCTTACGATACGTCTGTAATATACATGACAGGTGTATCACAGCGAGGAGGTTTGCTCATATAACTCTAACAGGAACCGACGAGTTACCTCAGAGTCGAGATAAGCGTTAACGTTTGGAAAAGTGTTTTTACAACTATATAAATGGCTATAGCATATGTTAGGGTGGAGTACTGCTGGACACATACCGGGAGATTACGTGGCAAGTGGCAAGCGGGGTCAGGTATTGCCACACATTTGCAGTACTGCAGGGAGTCAAGCGTGCCGTCCGAATGCTGGGGTCTGAAATGAACGGAAAAAACCCTTGGCATATATTAAATGAGCTTCATTCATTTTAGAAAAACTGGCCAAGTGCGAGTCGAACTCGCGAACGAAAGGATCCTTACCATCAAATAAAAAAAACGGTTAAAAATTCACGTTGGTTGTAAGGGAGCCCCACTTAAATTATTTAATTTATTCTGTTTTTAGTATTTGTTGTTGAAGCGGCGACAGAAATACCATCATCTGTGTAAATTTCAACTATCAATGCTCATGAGATACCTACACCCTGGTGACAGACAGACGGATGTCAGACAGTGGAGTCTTAATAATAGGGTACCTTTGGGTACGGAACCCTAAAAACTATTTGATGACTTAAAACTGCCTTACACGGCAATTCAAGTCAGTAGCTGGCACCACTCTCCGTGTGGTTATTTGACCAGAAGCATCAGGTAAAGTTTTTGAGATCCTGATTACAGAATTTCATGAACAGTCCTTTGAGGAAATATATCTTATACCATGGAGACGCAAAATGGCACTTTTTCGGTCTCAGAAAATGTCTCCCAACTAGCAAACATTATAGGCATTAGCATAGTCTCTCACAATGCCGGATAGAGGATTTTCATAATGACTGTGCGAAGGTCGTGGGGCTGTTAAGAGATACAGCCTTTAAGTATCATCATCATCATTTCAGCCACAGGACGTCCACTGCTGAACATAGACCTCCCCCAGTGACTTCCAGATCGGCCGGTTGGAAGCGACCTGCATCCAGCGGCTTCCTGCAACCTTTACCAGGTCGTCTGTCCACCTTGTGAGTGGACGCTGCGCTTGCCGGTGCTTGGCCTCCATTCGAGAACCTTACTGCCCCATCGGCCGTCAGTGTATTAATTATTTGTTGTTGTTGTACATGTACATGCATGTACAATGCCGGCGCAATACTGACTGCTAAAGTGGGCGAGCTACCGAGTCGGGGACCGAATCGCGTTGTCAGTATTCTGTGTCCCTACATGACATCAGCCAGTATGACATATTAATATTTCTACTTAGCTACAATTGACAAGATTTCATATTTTTAAGTTTACAATTTTATTACCTTTCTGTATTCCGCTTAGAAAGAGGATGTTATCACTTATCACTGTTTTTATATGTATTTCTCCTAAGATTACAAATTATTTTATTAATAATTTATTAAAATTTACTCATTCTAAAATTTAGAAACTCCAAAACTATGACGCAATTGAAAATAAGTTAGGGCCTTATCACACTTGCGATTTGCGAGCGTATTTTCTATACAAATAAGCGACGCGGCGAAGACGCTGCGCGATCGCCTTCATACAAAATACGCTCGCAAATCGCAAGTGTGATAAGGCTCTAACTGTCTGTTTGTCCAGTATCTGTTAAAAAAAAAAACAATTGACTTTGAGCTTGATATTATTGTCAGCTTATTTTTTTTCGGGGATAGATCGAAGACTACAACTCTATGCAGGCATAGTTGTCGTAGATTTCGAATATTTTATGTATTTTCTTGTATTTATTTTAATTAATTAATAATAGTTTATTAGATGTTTATTTTTGCTTAATTTTTTGCCTACTATTGTGTAAACCGCATATGTTAACCGGACTCGCAGATGGCCAAGATACAGGCTCAGCCTAGTTTGGTCACTGACGGACACATTTTTGTATGTTTCAACTTAATTTTGTTTAAATAAATCAATTTGTCTTTGTATTTGTATTAGAAAAATTAATTCATTTTTTTATGGTGTACTCGAAACAAAGCTCTCTCTATCTCTATATTAATGTTACCTGTTAGAAATATGAAATGTTGTCAATAGTCTTGTAGCCATTAAGCGCAAATAATGCAACTACTAGCTGCATAAACTTTTAATAGGCGGCCATATTTACCTGGGATGTTCATGTCCGTGCGTAAGCCGCTGCGACTGTGGCTCGTTCTGCACGGGATACCGACCGGATCCGGGCCCTGCTGGCCTGTTGTAAAAGCCGTCCGTTTCCACTGGAGGCTTGATCTCATCTGCCTGGACTTTGTTGGGCCGTCTGAAATCAAAACAAGGGCTAAATTTCAATAACATCCTTTTTTTAAGACATGACTGTATCAGGGCTGGTTAGCCCTCACTATCAGTAGTCGGACTTTATGTGGGAGTATAACCCGCTAATGGGATTATCTCCGCGCCACAAGAGTAATTTGGGGGATTGTTGACGCGGGCGCACTAGGCGCATGGACTGCGTCGTGAATAGACTGAAACGAATCAGTCTGACTTAAGGCGGGAGGTGAGGGGAAAGAGAATCGGGCTATGGTAATAAGATCCCTTTTCACTGACTGGTAGAGGACGGAAAAACTTTAAATGAGTTCCACCTCCTTCCCTTCCTCTACAAGTGTATCATGATGATATGAATGCAACATAAGAAGAATAGTGTGTATGTGTTTGAGGACCACGAAATATAGACCTTATCTCTAGTCATCCTGCCGACTCACTGCTGTGTCAAAATAGCGGAAGTAATGTTGAAACAACGGTGATGGGCAGTGCCTTCTATGGCTATTACGTACCTATTTTCCTCTTTGAATTCATAGTAATTTCTGCTAAACAGTATTACAGCAGGCATAATGATCACGAAACATAATATATATCGAATAGTTTCGATTAATAACAACAACTTAAATTACTCATAGAAATTGACATTTCTCAGACATACACAGCTCTACAATGTCACACGCAATCTAAATATCTACACATCAACTATATAAGCTAAAACGCCATCGTCTAAGTTACTTAACTATACACATCCTTAAACCAAATTAGGCAGTAGAAACTACTCATACCCAAATTAAGGTCGAACTTTGATATAATAATTGCATCGTATTACTGATTGCAATAACGCAACTCTGTACCGACAAATGTAAATCAATCATTGTAGGTTTGCGGCAATAAATTAAGTGAACGCTACTTTGTGAAATTGAGGCGAGGTTCAAGTTTAAAAAGCGGCAGCAATGACTGAGGGCAGAGGTGATTGCGTTCAGTTGTTTAGCAAATAGGCGGTTTTAGTTGAGTGGAAACAGCATTTTGAGGGTTCAAAAAGCCAAAAGCTATCAACAGAATCTTTTATAATTTACATGTGACAGTGTTAAGTAAAAGGTCACATTGTTCGGGTTTCCATGCAAACGAAATATGTTTTCATCTTTATACAAATACTAATAACTTGTCAACGCGACAATGAGCACATATGTACCACAAAAGGTTTTCCCGCGACTTTAACTTCACCTGCGTTAGATCTGTTGTGATTAAAGTTAGATAAAACTGATGTACCTACAACATAATGTTCTTTCGTAGCATGTTGGGGAGCCCTCCTGCTGGGAAAACCCTCTTATTTTCTACACCATTCATCTCCATCCATCCTTTTGAATACTGCATGCTCTCCCTACACATAAAACACTAAGTAGTAAGTGAGGCAGTACAGAACCCTCGCTCACACCTGGCCAACTTTTTTTCTAATAGAGACAGTGTTACGGAAGCGTATGTAAGAACATTTTTTGCTCCATATTTTGGCACCGGCCGTGTGGCAATGAACAGACTGGTCGCGGTTCAACAGTAAGCGAAAGGTTGTGTTATTTTGGAATTCCCAGCGGTGCAACCGCCAAATGATGAAATGGAGGAACAACGCAACTTGTATGGTTGCTTGGATGTTGGTTGTGAACAACCAATTGAATCGTCGATTAATACAGAATTAAATACTCAATGCGGGAATTCAGTGCAGTTATTACTCGTATGGTTTGACATACTAAGTAATAGATTTTGGTGGATAAGTTACGCATCAGAGTAGGTATCTAAGCCGTTATAAGTTGACGTAGTTGTTTTCTGTTGATATACGTATCCGATCGTTTCTAGAATCGGGTACTGTAGTTAGAAATAGAGGGATGACATAAGCTCCTTATTAAGAGGCTTTGCAGGCAGCGATTTTTGTATAAGGGAGACCCACAGTCCACACCGTACTAGTGATATTTACTTAAATGACGCTCTTTACTAATGGAAAAAAATATGTAGTACTGTTTTTTATGAGCCAGATATTTGTACAGGTTAGTTTTTAGGGTTTCATAGTTTACAATGAGCCCATTATAGTTTCTCGACGTCTGTCTGTCTATCTACTTAGACAGCATAAAATGAGTCGGGATTAAACTAAAAATATATAAAAACATAAGTGACGATACCTGCTCATGTTAAATGGGAATTGTCTTAACAATGCTGTACTTGACAATCCAAACAAAAAGTATCGTCTGAACACGAATATTTCTATAGCCAGAGTCCTTCCCCGTCAGTTTGCTTAAAGTGACACTACAAAAGCCGTGTTTCCTGAAGCGATGCCTTTCTGACGCAAGCAGCCAATCAAATTACACCATTTCAATTCATTGTGGTGTCAGATAATGGAGTGTACTTATTTCTAATGATATCAGTGGATAGGATCGGACAATACCATGTCGGCCAAGAACAGAGTTCGCGTGCAATGTTGTGTGACGACATCTTAAATAATTACTGGGATGAATTTAAATTGAAGACATTGTGCAGTTGGAAAATACGTGCTTTGCATAAGAATTAGCTTCAGGCTTCAGCAAGCATTGGTGATAAGGGGTCAAGGCGCGATTTGATTCATATTTACAGCGATACGCAATGCAATTATTGTTGCTTCTTCGATTAAAAAATGCCTATAAAATGTCTATACATTGTATTCGATACATAGATTATTGAAATTGATAAAAATGACAAGTAACTCGTTATAAATAATCAAAGTGTCAGCTATACATAGGTGTAAGTATAGCTTCCGTCGACTCTTTTAACCTAAAATTCTGGGGTTCCGAAGATACCTAGGTTCGCTATTCTTATGGACAAAAAGACTAACTTTTTACTTCTTTCTTTAACCTTTAAAACGAGAACAGGAGAAGAACTGTTACTAGCTACTTATAAGCTGATCTCAGTCGAATAACATGTACCGTATGGCGTGCTTAAAGTATTTCTACGATCTTTAGGTACAAGATAGCAGGTACCTTGTACAGGTTTTCTTTTTCTTTAGCGTCACACTCTTGCCAGAGCGGTTATGGTTCGTGGCCTGCTTCAGAAGGTGACCACGCTTTTATTGGGTTGCTGCTCTCCTGATGCTCAGGCTTTCTTTATCTGATCTGTTCTCGTCGATGATCTACCTCGCGACTGGATAACTCTTAAGACGCCATGTCTTTGCGTGACAGCGGCAGTGACGTGCGGTACGTGTGTCTCGCTCACTCGTATGATCACCGGGCTGCTGGTCACCCAAAGTCATGGCATCTCCGTAACATGATCATACCTAGAGTCATCGTCGACGAATCGCACTTTAGTATCGATGCGAACAGATGCTGCGCGTGCCTCGTCCGGCCAACGCCAGCCGCTGGGGTCGGCGCGTGCGCCGGTCAGCAGCATAACCAAGCATGCCGCTCCTGCAACAAAATCCAATAAGTACTCTTAATTAGCTGATATCGCTAAAGTAGTGACGAGATCTCGATAAATGTCGAATACTTAGAAGCCCTAAATACCTAATGATAAATGTGATGACTTTAGCGATTGAGATTGATGAAAGGATTTTTTTGACCCTTTTTGTAGGTATTTTAGATCTGAACTGCGAATCTTTATCGCGCTCTGCAGGGTGGCAGAGAACACAAGCGTCAGAGCTATAAATATATATTTTTTTAATTCTTTCGCCCTTATTTATGTATTGATTGTTTATTGCAAAATAGAAAACTTAATCCCGCGTATATAATCCCTCGAGGAAATCCCTTAGCGTTTCTTCTTAAGCACGTATCAGATCAGAGATCACACGATGACACGATGACTAAAGACTATGACGCACTATGGTGCTGCAGTGTGCATAGATTCGAGACATAATTATGCAATCTATTGTATATTATCACGTGCTGTACGTAATCATAACGCGCGTAAGCTATTGAACAGGATGGAAGAATGGAAGAACGGGAGAAGACACATTTTTGTTTTTTATGCTAAACAAATAAAATAAACCAGTCGCATAGAAAGAAGTAGTGCCTGTCATAAAGTGAGACGTTTGATTGCAATTTTTGAATTTAAATTTGTTACTTAAACATTTATGGAAATTATGTTCCTTTTTCAAAAGTATACACACTATGAACTGCAAATCTTTATCGATATTTTATAGCTCTGACGCGTGTGCTGAGCACAAGCATATTTTTTTTTTCAATTCTCTCGCCCTTATTTATTTATCGATTGTTTTATTGCAAAATAGAAAACTTAATCCCGCGGATATGATCCCTCGGAGCAATCCCTTAGCGTTTCTTCTTAAGCGCGTATCAGATCAGAGATCACATTGATGTGTTAGTAATTACGGGAAGCCTTGATGACACGATGACTAAGGACTATGACGCACTCGGGTGCTGCAGTGTGCATAGATTCGAGACATAATTATGCAATCTATTGTTTATTATCACATGCTGTAATCATAACGCGCGTAAGCTATTGAACAGGGTGGAAACGGGAGAAGACACATTTTTGTTTTTTATGCTAAACACATTAAATAAACCAGTCTCGTAGAAAGAAGTAGTGTCTGTCATAAAGTAAGACGCTAGATTGCAATTTTTGTTAATTTAAATTTGTTTGCATAGCACTTAAACATTTATGGAAATTATGTTCCTTTTTCAAAAGTATACACAATATGAACTGCAAATCTTTATCGATATTTTATAGCTCTGACGCGTGTGCTGAGCACAAGCATATTTTTTTTCAATTCTCTCGCCCTTATTTATTTCTTTATTGATTGTTTATTGCAAAATAGAAAACCTAATCCCGCGGACATAATCCCTTGAGGCAACCCCTTAGCGTTTCTTCTTAAGCGCGTATCAGATGCATCAGAGATCATATTGATGTGTTAGTAATTACGGGAAGCCTTAATGACATGATGACTAAGGACTATGACGCACTCGGGTGCTGGAGTGTGCATAGATTCGAGACATAATTATGCAATCTATTGTTTATTATCACGTGCTGAATCATTACGCGCGTAAGCTATTGAACAGGGTGGAAACGGGAGGAGACACGTTTTTGTTTTGTATGCTAAACAAATAAAATAAACCAGTCTCTTAGAAAGAAGTAGTGCCTGTCATAAAGTGAGACGTGTTGCTTGCAATTTTTTAAATTTAAATTTTGTTTGCATTACACTTAAACATTTATGGAAATTATGTTCCTTTTTTTTAATTTTACACAAGATTCTTATTTAATAATAGGTACTAGTTTCTGTGACTTTATCTGCCATTTACATGGGCATCAACAAAAATATAAAATACAATTTCGTGGTAAACATTCAATTACCATTGTTATTCTTATATTCATAGGTTATCAACTTCACACTTCCATAGTACCCATCCTTATTTTCACTCCTTTTGTTTGAGGCCCAGAGAAGCAGTATTTTATTATTATCACGGTAATAGTCTTTTATAGGGAATAGGTACTTGATGCACATCTCTATACCAAAGTATATAGAGGCAAATATTTGTGTGATGAACTAGAATATTTATGTGCTTCTTGTTGACGATGATGAAAATGCAATGCGTTCATTTTATAAATCCAAATTAATTTCATTTCAGTTTAATCATTCGCAGTGAATAAGAATGGCCTTAAAAATGCAGTCCAAGCTAAAATATGTTACTAAAAACATTAGAATGTTCGATCGTATTAGATGTGCACCCTGTATATGAAATGGCACCTGACCTGACACAGTCACGAATTGATCCGTACAATAACTCGGTACGTGTGCTGTTTGGGGCTACGTTTCAATAACATGGAGAATTTATAAACATTTCTGGACATTTTAAGTACCCACATGACCGACTAACTTAGGCCATTGTTGAGAGCTATCTTAGGCGTTCACTGAGAATAAATTGTTTACTTCTATTGAATGTGTGTCGTGTGCTCTATGTTTGTTTGTATTTATTTCCCATTGAGGTGTGCATTAAAGAATATTCTATTATATTCTATTAATAGAAAGGATCATCTGTGCTTGTACTATTTATAATACACAGGGATAAAAAATGTATTTGTCTTGTTTCCTTTTGTAAACTTTCATTGGTGTGTAATAAATTGTATTGTATTGTATTGTATAAAAACATGACATGTATATTTTTACAGTAAAATAATAAACAGAGGTAAACAACGGGTGATTATTATTTATTATATTCTAGGACTCTCAACATATTTGAAATCTTGATACTCAAGGGGTTATTTAGTACTAAGCAAGTTTTTTTTTAAATAGCCTCGCCTATATAATATATATTCACATATATATATTGCATATAACCGATCTCTTCATAGAGTCCATCTACCATCAGGTGGCCCGTAAGTTCACTTCCGTACATCGTATCATAAAATATACTACTTCACCTTTTAATAAGTGATATTATTGTAAAAGGCCTTAACCTCAAAAGATCAAATAAAACGGTTTATTATCTCGCCCATTTAGAGTTAGGCTAATCAAATTAAATTATGAATGACATCAACAAAATGTTAGGACACAAATTCCCAAATTAGACCCGTCAGGTGCATAATTTTGTTCACTAGCTTTGTTACTAATGCCTCTACCAGAATATATGCAAAATATCCAAACGCGACTGCGATTCCATTATGTTCGATTTACATTGCGTGTATGCGCCTCACTTGATCGTAAGGTTCGGTATTACCGCATGGCAATGTATGTTGTTCATTATAATATTGTCACGATGCGTGTCTCGTGGTAGCGGCGTGGGCGGGCGGGGTTGCGCAAACGCTCAAGGATCGTCTGAGGCAACGAAACCTTTTGTGGATTAACTCGCTTGACAACATGGACCGAAACGTAGTTCGAGGATTTCCAATATGCGGCATTTTCAATGTTAAACCGCAAATCTTTATTGGTTTTGTACCACAACAACAGAGTTGTCGCAGGATACAAGATATTACGGAATACCTTTCGTTTAAATATTTATTTATTTAATTATTTATAAATATATTTACACAGCATTACAGACTTAAATCTAATACACTGTGAAACTAGATGTACAATATAATATATGTTTTGTGTTTATTTTAACCGTGAAATCTCAATATTTTTGCATCTGGTATTGGTTGTCATCAAATCAACTAATAACGACAGCACGCTTTCCATTAGGATGTTACTGCAATCCACCTTGGGATAAGTATACAAAAAAAAATAAGATACTCATTTCATCTGTTTCCCGATTAGACGCGTTTACAATACAGTACAACAATACTTTATTGTACACCAACAAGAAAAATATTATAAGAGTAATCTTAAATAAAACAAGTTTATTATTTTACTTTCAAGTATTTTTCGGTGACGCCACTACTTGACATGATTTATACTGCAAAAAGGCAAGGATGAATGAAAAACTAAAAATGTAATATGAATCACTTTTCACAGGTGTCATATTGACATAAGAGGCGTGTAGACGTTTTTTTTTTGAGAATGTCAATCGATTCTAATTTTTATTGGAATCAGTCACACTTAGATTGCTCTAAAAGTCAGAAATTACAAGAAATGACCGTCAAAGTTCAACATTCCTACGGAGCGCTAAAGACGCTCCATACAAATGGCAACCTGCATGTGACGTCATTTGTGGATTGGGCGCCAATATTTTGTATGGAGACAATAAGTCATTTGCCATTTTCACCGTGAAAAAGTGCGTATAAGTTCATGGCTGTTAAATATTGTTTTACGTAAATTATGCAGATTATGAAAAAAAAAATTAAATAAAAACATATAATTTTGCGTACCTTTGAAGTCCCATATTAAAAAGAAAAAAAATCTTTGTTTTATGACATATTGAGCTAATTTTATTCATATATCTACAATTCTACAGTATGTTGTATAATTCAACATCAGTCTACCTACACCCCGATTGTTTATTTCGATAAGAGCCGTATTCCCAGAAATAGTTTCTGAATCTTATGTTATGTCCATATTATAGTGTTTATGCTACACTTACAGAAATAAATGAATTTATCAATTTTTGTGAAATGTAATATTATTAATTAACAGGAAGGTGCTTGCAATGCAACTTAGTACGCGTATTTTTTTATACTGTAGTCAGGTAAAAAGTATTCTATAACCATCTTTGGATGTCCAGATAGGTATCCGTGTTCCAAACATATATATGGTTAACATTTTGTTCAGCTATTTCGGCGTGATGCGAGGAGAAAGGAAATTATGAAAACAGATGGCGCCAGGTTAGCATAGTGCCGCGCGCTCATACAAAATAAATGACGGTCCTGCACCACGCTATTAAAAAAAATCCTGAATTCATGACCCCTTATAGAAAGCTGACATTCATTACAAATGTAGAATTTTATAATAGTATAGATTATTTGTGAAATATAATAAACTTCTCTTTAAGTACGCTTATAAATAGTAGATATAGACCCTGCATGACAAGAATGTTTTTGTTTAAACCTATGGTTGAGAACCATTTATTCAAGAAATGAAGTAAATAAATAAATTAAATGCATTTGAAGCAAATAAAAGAAAAAAAACTTCAAGTAAATAACTATTTTTTTATTTTCATTTTCAAGGATTCGAAAATTGTGACTTTTAACTCCTAACGAAAAAAAAAATTACCTAAGGCTTTTCTCTACTTTTAGTAGACGATTCATGATAAAGCCTACGAAAGAGCATACTTAAATAAATAAATATTAAGGGACAATCTTACCCACATCAACCTAGTCCCAAACTAAGCAATGCTTGTACTATGGAGACTAGACAACGATATACATAATAGATAACAGTCATGAACCAGGAGCAAATATTCGAGTTCATCACACAAATGTTTTTGCCGAGATTCGAACTCAGGACCGCCGGCTCAGTAGATTGGTTGGACTACACACTGCGCCAACAGCGTCGTCAAACTTATAAGATATCCTATTAAGTATAAACTTTTATAAGATAACTTATAAGTATATACTTTATGAGTTGTGGTTTAAGATTCATATTATTTTAATATTCTTTATGAAAACAGATTTTTTAAATACGTTGATATTTTGGAACTTTCTTCTCAAAAATCGTCTGTCAGTAAAACCCATACACTAAATCCCAAGAAATTGCGGGGAATTTAAATATTTATCTTTAGGCAATTGATTTGTGTTGTATTACTGTTTGTCTGTAACCTTTGATCCTGCACCGACTACATATTTCTATTTAACCCAGTGGTTGACTGGTAGAGAATGCCTTAAGACATTAAGTCCGCCATTTGTACATTTTTTGTATTGTGTAATAAAGTTTGAGTAAATAATAAATAAATAAATATTTTACAAGAACGATAATTGTTGTTCTATACTAATAAACACGTTACTTAGGTACTTAACTTTTGCATATTTTGTCAATTATGCGTAAAGATTTTTTTTCTGCCGTTGGTTATTTTATGACTAAAAGTAAATACCTAATTAAAAACCGCACGAACAAACCTAACAATCTTAAATACACGTAGGTGTATTTAGGATTCCAAGTAGCTAAATTACTAGGTATAGGTATATGAGCCTATACCTAGCGGTAGGCTTTAGGCTCAGTAATATTATATAATCTTAATTAATTAAAGATTACCTCTAAGCTTGTAAAACCAAACTTTTTTTAAGTGAAATAAACAGTTGTTTTTTTTTCTAAAGAATGTCATAAAGATTATTCATTAATCATTACTCAAATTAGAAGTCATTAATGATATATTATTCAACAGCCAAAATTACCATCAGAGCTTTTCGCAAAAAATAAAAAAAATAAAATCAAATAATTATTTTCAAAAAACCTATACTTAAAAAAAATTAAACATAATAAATAAAATACATACCGAATAACATAATTCACACTTGTCACTTTTTATTTTGCGTATTAAATAATTATAACTGCAATAATAACTGCGGCCACGCGCGCCGTGCGCCGTTATGTAACTAAGCTGCGGCCGCGCCGACCGGAGGTTTTCAGCGCGTGTTTCACAACGAACTAGGCTAGTCTAGGTAATGAGAGATTGTGAATGATTGATTCATTATGGCGATAATTACCGCCCTATTAGAACTATATAAAATACACGCTATATAAATAATAATATTTACGTCTATTGTTAATTACGTGTGTTGATCTCTTTTATGTTGTAGTAATAGTTGGTAGAGCGAGCGAAGCGAGCACCTTCGCCTTTTCTTCAACATTGGTTGAGAAATTCGGTCTGTAGAAACATACGAAAGAAATTGATCACCTATATATTGGATATATAGGGTGATCAATCCACCTGCATATATACGGAAAGAGTGATACAGTGTGATCAATCCAGTAACCATATACTACGTTCGGGTCAAATCTTCGGTGGTTCGGTATACATGGATATACAGGGTGATCAATCCAAATAGGTCAGTATCGAGAAGTCAGATACTACGAGAGATAGCGAAATCTGTTCTAAGGAACCATGGCGTTGATTTTAGATTTAGTTAAAATGGCATTTTCTTTTTACTTATAATATAAAACCGAGACTCTAACCTGGTCAAAATTTTGTATGTAATCGCATATCGTATATGTTATTCTAGTTAATCCTGTGAGTACCCAGTTATGAATGAGCTAGTAAAAAGAAATATATAATTCAGTTATCGATCTAGAACTGACTCCATGGATTTTAAGAACTGATTTCCGTATGCCTTATAGTTTCTGCTTTCCCCATACTGACTCATTTGGATTGAACGCCCTGTATAAAACGTTCACAGACAAAAATTGTAAGTTAAATGAAACCTTGTGAATAATGAACGGTCTAAAGATAAAGCGCAATGAAAAATAAAAAATACAAGGTAAAAAAGTGCTTCCTAAACCAAAAAGATAGAACAATGCCTTTATTGACGTTTAACAAACATTTTTTACTATTTAGTTTCACTTGTCCGGTAACTTGCTAGATTTGAATGCAGATGAGATAGTATTCAAATTTTGCAGTTAAATCTGAAACACTTCTGATCAAGCTGTTGCATACATATTTACAATGCAATATTTGTAACATAATTCGTCTGTTGATGACCAAAACTCACTGAGTAACAAATACCTACCTGAAAGAAAGCTCGTATCTCAGTATCAATATACTATCTAGATACGAGGTTCTAATGAGCATTTTGTGACTTTTGGTTGGCACCAGGTGATATTAAGTACACAATTATGGCCCGCCGACTACTTGAATCCGTGCAATCCTGTAAGGTATATCGGTTACTTTGGTTCTTCTGCGAATATCCTCGTTGCTGAATCATTACGCAGAGAAACATCGAGCATAGCTCTTTACAAATGGAAAGTCCTGGAGAACGGATGGCCGTTGGGGCAGCAAAGTCCTGAAGTGGCGACTACGTAGAGAAAATCGCAGCGTGGGACGGCCTTCGACTAGGTGGTCAGAATCGCTCGTTTAGGTTCGCGAGGAGTCGATAGACGTTCAAACATAAGACATTCAAAAGAAGTGTATTTCCAAATTGTTCACGTACACATTTATAAAAGTAATTATGGGCCACATGCAGATGTTGGTTGAATTAATAGGTTAAACTGGCTTTGGGTGGCAAAGTGGTGGGGTGGCGACTACAACATTACACCCGACTAGATGGACGGTTGACCTTGTGAAAGTAGCGGGGAATCAATGGATTGGACGTCCATTGACCCCCTTAATTACCTGCATAGGCTAGGCCTCCCCCATAGCTCGCCACAAGGTGCTTAGCTATGGGGGAGACCTATGTTCAGCAATAGCCGTTTGATCAGCCACAAACGCCTATAGCTGAACATAGGCCTATAGGCATAGGCATAGATTTGTAACATGGAGCTGATCTGATGACAGCAGGATATGTTGGTTCCGTCATCAGATCAGACAATGCAGGACAATGGACCATGAGAACTCTTTAATACCTCAAACGGCGAGTTTGGGCAGAGTCATTGTGGTAAAAGGCTGATTAGATTAGTTAAATGATGATTGCTTTCATGCATTGGTCAATATTTCGGGCAGAGTAAATAAGACGCTTTTATTGGATCTGTCCATCTCATAGGCGATATTCCTCGTGGCTGGTACCCTCAACTTTTCCCTGCACCACAAGTCGCTCAATAGCCACCTCCCCCCGGCGGCATACGTGACCAAAGAAGTTGAGAATACGGGACTGTACTAAAAACAATAAACGCTGCTGGATGCCGATAAAAGATCAAATAAAAGCTGCAATAAATGGCTCATTGTCACTACACGAGCACGAGGAAGGCTATCAGGGAAGAATGACGGCGTGTTGTAAGGATTGCCACCAACATCTGAAATGATGACCACGACCTCTCTGCTAAGAGTGACACCGACAAACAAAAACCGACCAAGAGCATGTCGGGCCACGCTCAGTGTAGAGTTCCGTAGTTTTGCCCAGCCTTCACAATAGACGGGCTTAAAACAGCGGTTTTAAGCCCGAGGTTTAAATTACGAGAAAGATTTCAAGCTCTAACCTATTCAACGACACACTAGTGTTGGAACGAAACAAAAAATTCACCCCCACTTTAGGTGTACGAGAGGTACCCGAAAAAAAGTTTTTTTTTTTAGTTTTTTGTACCGTTTTGTCGGCGTGATACATAATTACATAGGTACACATACTCATACCAAATTTCAGCTTTCTAGTACTAATGATCACGGAGCTAAGCCGCGGACAGACGGACAGACGGACAGGCGGACAGAAGGACAGACGGACATGGCGAAACTATAAGGGTTCCTAGTTGACTACGGAACCCTAAAAAGAAATAAGACGGTTAAAACCACATAATCCTTCTATGCCATATTAGTATCCATGTCGGGCGGGAAAGCCCGGCCCTAATGATGCAAGTCAGTTTTATCTGCACCAATTAAACGGTGAAGGCCGGCGGTGGGACCTACGAGCGATTGTTTTCGGAAGGTCGCTTACTCGTGACCTGTGCCGGTACAATTGTTTCTATACCATACTCATTATGTCGCGATTAAGATTTTATAACCAGTATTGTAACTTGGAATAACCGCCAGAGCGTTAAGAAAATGAGCGGTTGTTTTCTGTGGGCCGCCTCTTTGCAAGCTACTTATAGATGGTGGAAAGATATTAAAAATTACATACACACAAAAAATTACAGAGTGAATCTGGAGTAGAATCGACGCATTTATAAATAATTGTAAATCTCAACAGTCATATGTTAAGCAGTGGACAATCCTGGTGTCCTTCAGATACTTATGCAAAGTGACTAAGCACTAACCTGAATAGTACACAAACAAAAAGTTCTGTGTCTAGGAGTGCGCAGGCCACAAAGTAAGTCCCACTTCGGGTTGGCGTTAGCCCCAAATGACAGGTTATTAAAAACCTATTATTTAAAATTAAAATTACTGTAAGTAAACCCTAATTACAATGGTTTTTTGGTGGGCAAATGCATGAAAAAAACGCCGGTCGTCAAGATTAAAATACTGTTACTGTTCTACATGATTGTTATTCACACCATTATTGAAAGTGAGAATGTCTGCTGTTTTCGAGGCGATTTTTTTTACCGTTCGTCATATCAACCAATAAAAGCCCACTGCTGGAATAAAGATCGGTACCTAAAACTTAGCAGAATTTCCTCTTAAGTAGGGAAATTATCTGAACTGTATGCGACTCACGTAACTAGACTGGCCTATTTTTTAAGTCCAACTATTATAAAATGCCAGTGAGAATCTATAAATATCTTGTCTACCCAGAAATATATAATTAGTTATGTAGGTACAAAAAAAACGAAAAGCATCCCAATACTTTTTAGACCATTACACTAGTACCTATTCTCAATCACCATAATAAATGAAACAAGAGATAAGTACTCCAGAAAATAACCTTGACATAATCCAATAATCATCTCAGTAAACATCTATAAAAGAAACATAATTTGCGATTAAATAACATGCGGAGCACATAACAAATACCACTTTTTGTATACCGAATGATATTAATAACGAACAGGTAATGCCTGTCATTATGGTATATTGTCAATAATTTGGGTGCCGGGCGAGTATAATGAAATAATTGTATACAGAAGCGACATGTGTGTATATTTTGGGAATCGTGAATTTTGTCGAGGGTTTGGACAACACAGTAACAGGATAGACTTACGTTTTAATAATTTGATAAACCTTATAATATATTGTACAATTACTAAGCATGGAATTTTGGAAAATTTACCATTCGACTACGCTAAAGCGATAAATAAGTTATATTTTTCTGCTCCGTGAAAAAATACAGGCTCGTTCAGTTCTAGTGTTTCATGCGTATTTAATATTCAGCTTTTTCAATCAAATCTGGATGTTAAATACTGACGGGCTACTCCGTGCTCGAAATTCGACCGTCGTATAACGCCGCCGTCCCTCTCGACTACCTGTCAAAGTATATTTGGGTGAGCGGGGCGGCACTATGCGACGGTCGAATATGAAACATCGGAGTAGGAATTCTGGTGTTTTAGTGACACCTGATCCGAGGCAGGTGGACGATCTACTTCCTGGCACGTTCGTGTCACGAAAACATTTGTATTTTAGCCCTAGCTCTTTTGTTTGATAAAACGATCTGCGACGTTAAAACTAAAGAAAATATTATTAGAGGAGAGAGCGGAGCGAGCGAACGTCGTATTTCCAGGCTGTTCTCGCCTACAAGCCGCATTCCTCAACCGATTCTCGTGAAATTTTGTGAGCACGTTCAATGATTATAAAGTTTTTTTTTTGTTGAGTCAGTGAATCGAAATTATTCATAATGACGGATATATGGGGGTTGAAAACGTATAAAAAATAAGCAATTTCAAAAATCTTCGTGAGTTCTACAGCTCACAGAAGGGCTTCTTACTCCGAAGATCATAATTAAAGCTTTGTACCATGCTGTCCTTTTCGATCGTGTCGAACAATATTTGAATGAGCGGGACGGCACGATACGAAATTCGAATTTCATCGGAGTAATCTTCCAGAGCTACTATTGATAGCTTCAATAGGTTCACTTCTGCGAGCTCTTCGCTACTCTCGGTGGAGGCAAAGATGGCGGCCTCGGCGGCGTCCGGCGGAAGCCACGTCAGTTCGATTACCTAAAAAATACTGGTCCATTTAAAATGCTAATTATTGACACGATAAAATAGTATGTGATCTAAATGTCACTGTTTGGGTTTCCCGGTTGAATTAGAATTTAGAAGTAGCCTTGGTTCTGTGCTGTTACTCGACATCACTCCTGGGGCGCGGAGATAATATTATAACACAAAGTCCGACTCACTGGTAGTGGCGTAACAGCCCTGATACAAGTCATGTTAAAAAAAACGGTCAAGTGCGAGTCGGACTCGCGCACCGAGGGTTCCGTACAAACACTTTCCATCCTTAAGTGGTTAAGTTTGCACCTGGTATGTATAGCGCTCCATACAAATGAGGTGCAAAGGCAATAGAAATACATCATCTGTGAAAATTTCAACTGTCGACACACACACATAACATAACAAAACACACACATATACATAAAGCGTTTTTCTAAAGCAGTAGACCTAGAATGATAAAATATGACGATAAGCCCCCGTCTTAGCTGCTTATTCTAAAATTAAACTTTATTTTACGTTGGTCGAAGTGAGCCTAAGCCCAGAGTCTCGCGCTAGGCAGCCAGTCGAATGTGTGGCAGTCGTGGCTGCCTAGTGCGCAGGCCTCCTTACAACGTCATATATTCCACTGGCTGCCGCAACAAGGCTGCCTAGTAGGTACGCCGGGGGCTTAAGTTACGCAAAGTTCATGAAAAAATGCTAGGTACACCAATATAGCAGAGCCCGCACCTATATTAAGCATCATCTTCATTATACAAATTTAAACACTATCAGCACGATATCTCCATTAAATTCCGATGGATATAAAAACTAGTTTAATTCGGTTAAATTGCGGTCAATCGCTGAGTCATCGGAAATTTACACAACAGTTTGCCTTGGAATAAATTTAATAATATTTATCTTACAGAGCCTCTTTATTGGCAAAATTTAACTTATTTTGTGATTATTCAAGGATCCAAAATACGGAAAAATATACCTTCTGTTACTTGTATAACGTGCCCTCTCTATGTACTTAAGTACATGACAATACATCTTGTAGTTTTTAAGTAAAATGCCCGTGAGATAAATATGGACATAACAACGAAACTATTAAGATAAAATTATACTTATTTGTAATGTTTTTGCTATTCTCTGTATGGAATCCTAAAAACTCAATTTATAGCACACTAACAATAAACACAAGAAGTTGACAATAGCAATAAAATGCGATACTTATTAGTAGCAATAAAAGAAAATTAAAGATACCATTTTGACTGTAAGTAATGCCATCTTCCAGCGCCATTTCGTTATAAAATAAAATGCAAAAAGATCATGCATCGGCCGGGAATCGAACCCGGGCCGCCCGCGTGGCAGGCGAGCATTCTACCACTGAACCACCGATGCTTATACAACATGTTTTAAATTATAGGTTAGTTGGCGTAGATGCTCCAATATCGTTATCAGATGACGTCATACCGCGCGCACGCGCGAGCCACTGACACGTGGCCTCATTATTTCGTCTTATAATATGTACAACTGTCGTAATCCATAAAGTACTCCTAGTTCTTACGACTTTAGCATAAAGCCTATTATTGATTGTTTCGTGAGATTTCTTAACTTTGTTATTTTTATTTTAACACAAACTATCGAAGTTAGTGTTCCATTCATGAATGCGAAATCCTTTGTTTATGTGATAAGCTTCTTAGCAAGAATTCCAAAAGGGCAATGGTTTAAATTTTGCCATTTTTATTTTTTTTTATACTACGACGGTGGCAAACAAGCATGCGGCCCGCCTGATCTTAAGCAGTTACCGCCGCCTATGAACGCTTGCAACGCCAGAAGCATCACGCGCGCGTTGCCGACCCTTTAAGAACCTATTTACTCCCCTCTTGAAGAACCGCATACTGTAGCCCCCGGGGAAAACCTCGGCAGGGAGCTCATTCCACATGCGAAGCATTCGCGGTAGGAAGTTCCTCTGGAACCGGACAGTTCTCGACCATTTAGGCTCTAGCATGTGAGGATGAACACCCTGCCTGCCATGTCTGGATGTTTTACATAAGTACATCAGTATATTAATTTAAAGTCTGGACGTTTTAAATTATAGTTACATTAGGTACCTATTATAAGAATCGCCAAAAACCGGCCAAATGCGAGTAGGACTCGCTCACCGAGAGTAACTGGCCGGTTTAAGTTAAGTTTGCACCTGGTATGTATCTGCCGTGTCATTCCTATCTCATGTATCTCAAAAAACATAGCTTTGAGAAAAAGCAGATTAAAGTTTTTTTCCGTAAATTATTGATAATTTAATGATATCATGCAATTATTAAATTAAATATATTTTGTTATATCAGTGAAAGGCTAATGCATATTTTTTGTGTTGAAAATATTTATATATGTGTATATTTTTTTAGTTATGAGCTATAACAGAGTTAGGCATGACAGACTCGCCGTACTAAACCTGTCATGCAACGATCTGTATCTTTAGATACTAGGCATATCACGTCCTATTCGGATTAAATTTATATCTACCTTTTAAAGCTGTTACAGGGTATAAATCGGTTGGTTACCTTTGATTTATCAAAACATGTTTGACAAATTATCACTTCCAAAAAAAAACCTAGCATTTCATTTGCCAAATAATATCATTTCGCAAATATTTGTTATGAAAACCTAATGTTTCACAAAATGACACCACCACGTTGACTATACCCATCGATTTTTTTCTAAGTTCTCGGTCCCCTATACCCTAACCTCATTTTGGATTTTGTCATAAGTAAGGTTCTGTCAGGTGAAAATCGTTAAATGCTATAAAATGGAAAACTGTTAGTAGGTGTAAGTGCAAATCAACAACTGGCCTTTGTTAATTATCAATAAGTATAAGCAAGTTAAAAACTTAGCACAATAGTAATATAAATCACCTCTTATTAAACCTAAACGCTTATTTACAAGAATTATCAAATGACAACCATCTTTGTAAAAAAAAAAAAATTTAAACAAATTATTAATTAACTAAATGAGAACTGCTTTTACAATTATTTTACCACAAACGAACACAAATTCGCCGCCGATATAGGTTGGAGCGGGGTGCAGAAGAAAGAGGGTGGTAAAGAAAGTACTTACTGCGCGCGCGATGAATTACAGGCAGGATTACGCGCAATCCAGTCACGGCTAAGTCGTGTATCTTAAGTTACCAGATGTAGAATGTGATGTAACTTAAGATACAGTATTTAAGCATAATTGACAATGGCAAAGTCACACTTACATGAGTTCCGTGACAGGCCCGTACAGGAAATTGGTAAGATAAATTAACAAACCTGGTATGTGGGTCCGTAAAGGTACTCGAAAAAATACGATTTAGAGCTGTTACAGAGCCTCTTAAGATAACGGACATAGGTTTGAAACGGCAGGTATGGTGCCGCATACAGATGAGGTGCAAAATAACGCAACCGATCACGTCTGTTGTATAAGAGCACCACTTAAATAGTTATTTTATTCTGTTTTTATTATTTTTTGTTATAGCGGCAACAGAAATACATCTGTGAAAATTTCAACTGTCTAGCTATCACGGCTCATGAGATTTCGCCTGGTGACAGATGGGCAGACAGACAGAAGGACAGCGGATTCTTAGTAATAGGGTCCCGTTTTTTTACCTTTAGATACGGAACCCTAAAAAGGAAACAATACTATCCTTTGGTTTAGCTAACGCACTTTACCTATGTACTAAGTTTACGATGTCCGTTTATATTTCCAGGGTACGGCCATATTGCCCCGAAAACGCAGACGGGGAAGGTGGTTACCATCTTCTACGCAATCCTCGGCATCCCGCTGATGCTGCTGTGCCTCTCCAACATTGGTGACGTCATGGCTTCTTCATTCAGGTCTTTTTTTACGCTACCCTATACTTAGCCTACATAAGCTACATAAAACAAATAATGTGTCCCAGAAGTACCACGTCACAGTGACACTGGAGGTAGGTCAGCTCAAGAGGAACCCAACCAACCTAACATGACCTCAGTAAAAGTTGCACGGTTTTCGAGTTATTTCCGAAATAAAAACGTTTGAAAATTTTCCCCATTGTTTTTACATTTTTAGTACCAGCATCGACACAGAAAGCTCTTAATGACAGTTTTTTGCCTGTATCAAATCATGAATAGCTAATTCAGAAGTGTAAAGTGTTATTTTGTCAGTAACTATTGTAAAATGCTGAAGAAAACTTGATTAATCTTGATTTAATTTGTCACAAAAACACGAATTTCAACTTTGACCACCTGCCATGTTTTTTTTTTATTAGAAATGAAACAAACAAATAACGTCAATAAATTAAGCATGTTATGCAGATTTTAAAATAGTATAACACATGTATCTTACTGCGATGAAATTAGGTATTCTTATCACTTTAGCGATGCCCTATCGAGCCAACTTAAAACTTGAACTCCGAAAGTAGTCACTGTTTATGTGCTACAAAGATGCTGTGTACAGCGAAGACTCTTCTGTTATCCGATCCGATTATTTTGCTCAATGCACGAGGGCTAAAAACGAATGTTTTTCTCCCTTTTGGAGGCTGCCCGCACTGTCGCATTAGGTAAACCTGTAATGATAGTTGTGTGATGTAATAAATAAAAAAAAAATAAAAAAATTTAAAAAAAAAATCATAACGAAAAAGGGCACATCTAACATTTTTTGTGAAATTGAGTTAGATACATATTCGGAAAGAGGAAAAAAGGCGCATCTGTCTATATATTTTTTAAATTTTCACAAAAAATGTTAGATGTGCCCTTTTTCGTTATGACGGCAGAATAAGTTATTATAATTAAAGCTGAATATCTTGGCAAGTACTGGTCCTATTTCCACCAAACATAGGTAAAAACCATCTCGACGGAGTCTAAAGAGTCTTAAGTCTTTCGATTAAAAAATACCGCACTCAAATTTGTCCATCCGTTTGAGCTACGATTTCACAGACATACACACAAATACACAGATACACAGACATACAGATACACATGTTAAACTTATAACACCCTTATTTTTCTATTTATGATAAAAAAGAAGTTAAACGTCATGACAGGGTTCGGAAATTCGGGTGGATATTTACCTAAACTTTGGCGGCGGCTTTGTTGTTCAGTTGTATTATGTATGGGCGGCTTTGTTTGAGGAATGAGTGAGATAGCAATAGGATTTTGTCAACTTAGGTAAATATCGTATAGTGAAAGGACTTGGCTATGGATAGGGATAGATGGAGACAGCTACATACATCAGCTACACCGAGAGCTACATCAAGAGTTTGACTCTTAAATATAGTTGTAAACCAGTGGCTTGTAAGCCGGTAGTAACCGAAAGCAGCGGCTAGAAACGAATAACCAGCCGCTTGACACCGGGTAGATACCCGACTTGAGCATCAAATAAAGAGGTAATGGTGCAATAATGGTGCATTATAGAAATACAACTAAATGCTTACTATTACTAGGTAACTGATAAATACCTATTTCAAATTCATCTCTCACAAATAAATTATTAAAATAGTCCTATTCCACTGCTCTTTCACATTTTGTAAGAGAATTTTGAGTTTTTAACACTTAATACAGATGCAAATGTCATTGTTTATGTCTATTTATGTTAAATAGATCCTATAGTAAATAAATGAAAAGAAAAATAACAAAAACAAACATTGAATCATGCGAATATGTCAATGAAATGTAAGCAGCCGTTTCCAGCCGCTTGTTATCGCTAGAAATGATAATAAGCCAAATAAGCCGTTTCTAGCCGCTGGGCTAGAAATGTTAGCAACCAGCTTCGCATCTATACTCTTAAAATGATTATACTTAGGCGGCGTTCATGCTCGCTGCGGGTAGCGGGACTATAGCGGGTGAGAACGACCGTGGCCTTAGCTACCATTACACACTTGAGCTTTTAAATGTGTAGGAATAATACCGTGTATTGGAACGCACCGAGCGACAGAGATAGGTAGAGTGCGGAGGAAAGGGACGGGAGAGGAATGGCGGTTAACCACGAACCTGTGCTGTGTGTGTCTGTAACGATTAAGTTAAATAAAATAGTTAAAGTAGTAATCTGAGTTTCCTTCTTTTGTCAATATCCCACAAATGTGTACGATTTTTTTTCAGAGAAATCGTCTCAGCGCCTATTTTTACGTAGACCTCGACTGTACAAGAACGGAGTACCTAATTGCTAAATGATATATGATAGGAGCCCCAAGTGTATTAAAACGAAGGATCAGTTAAGGTGGTGTTCATCCATGTTTTGTGCTCTTATACTATTTTTATTTTGACGCAGATTTCTATACTGGCGTGTATGCTGTTACGTCTGCACGAGGCCACCTAAGCGGCGGAGACGGCATCATCCTTCCATCAGGTCCCGTACCACCAACACGATTGTACCAATCCTCGCCAGCTTGCTTAGTATTTTACTGTACCCTTACCATGACTTAGCGTGACGGTCTAGCGACAGCGTAAACTATTTGTATGGAGGATAGTACAGCCCCCTAGCGGTTACTTTGTAGAACTACAATCCTCCATACAGGGGCCTAATTCGAGTGTCGATCGCCAAACGTCAGATCACCGTTAGATAACAGTCATCTCCCCGTGATCTCGCCTTTGAACTGTCATTAAAACGCGATGAGCTTAAAAGTGACATATCTCATCTCAATTTTGGAAATACGAAGGCGATAATGATTGTCAAAAATGTTATTCATGTATATAAATTTCTGTTTTGAACGAAACGTAACGGACTAATTTCACGTACTACGCGGTCAATTTAAAGTATGCGCCTGTTATTTATGCCGTCACATACAAAGGAAACGAAAATTTTGCGCGTCTGAATTGACGAAGTTGCGATGTTCTAGCGATATCGCCACTTGTCAAGTAGGCACACGTCAAAAGTGACGTATGGCGATGAAAAGGAGAGATCTCCATTATATCTCTAAAATTGGTCGAATACCCCCCGATCGTTTACGCAGTGGCTAGCGAATAAAGGTACGGACAGACGTGCTCAAAAAAAAAACATGCTAATAAGCTTGCTTAAAATTAGCATGCTCTGCAACTGTTCACATTTGCCAGCAATAAGCATGCTTGTTTTAAGCACACTCATAAATAAGCTTGCTTAAAGCTACCGTACGGACATACGTACTTATTTGACACTTCTATCTCGGCCAAAATGGATGTACACAGATATAGTGACAGTGCTATCCGCGCAGAACTCAATATAATAATCATATTGCTTGCAACGGAATTGATAAAGAGCATTTTGGTGAAAAAGAAAAGAACTAAAAAAAGGAGAATTTGGCTTCGTAATTGGATAAACAGAAGAGAATCACTGGGAGCAAGTAATCGATTGTTGGCAGAGATGCGAAGCGAAGATCTCGACAGTTATAAAAATCATTTGCGCATGCTCCCGCACAAATTCGATGAGCTACTTTCTACCGCCCCGCCCGCCCTCTTTTTCCACCCGCGCCTCAGGTAGCATGCTCGAAAATCAAACGTCGGTTGATTTTTCAGCATGCTCTAAATAAGCTTGCTCATTACTAGCAACGTTGTGTCACACGTGCTACTAATGAGCACTTGCTCAATAAAAGCATGCTTTCGTGCTAATAATGAGCACGTCTGTCCGTACCTTAACACTGTAAACGCATGGTGATGGTACTGCTGGCTAAACTGTAGGGAATGCAAATCGGTTATATCTGTAACTAATAAAATTGGCAATAACCGAATAATTTTGGTACAATTACAAAATCGTTTATACAAAATTATACAATTATAAATCTATTTTATCGATTATTTTCAGCTCAGGTATATTTCATAGCTATTATTTATCATACTTTGTTGTTGTTCCTCACTTTACTATTGTATTTGATATTTATTTAAGCATAATTAAATATAGTGACTATTATTATGCTTATGATCCAAAACACAAATAAATTCGTAGTGTTAATTATAGTACGGAGTCATCGACTAATCATCGTCCTTATATTTCGTCGGTTTTACCTCGATACCTTAAAATAACTAAACCGTTTTTCCACTTCTATCCACTATTTCAATAGATGAAATTATTGTTTTGAAATAATCGGTTATATCCGATGATTTTTTTGTTATAAGCGGTGGAATTGCTTTCTGTTGTTGTAGCTTTAAACTTTAAGATCTTAGGGATGGTCTATGTTCTTATCAGAAGTGAATGTAGTCTGATTGAAATGTTGACAAGAAGTGGACTGTACTGAAATGTTGATAATGATTATTGTATTGTGCAGACGGTCTGTTCGCGGTAGCAGGCACGGATCCACGCGGCGTAAGCGGCCGGAACGCGCTCACTCTGACACCGAATGCAGGTAATTAATCATATGAGCCAAGCCGTCCACTGCCTTCCCCAAAATTCTCCACAAAGATCGGTCGTGCACCGGCCTCACCCAATTTCTCCCCGACTCTAACCAGTCCGTCGGTCTATCTTGTTGGGGGCCTTCCTACTCTGCATCTTTCGTTCTACGGTCACCACTTAAGAACCTTTCTACCACAACGGCCATCGGTTCTATACGCAATGTGCCCCACCCACTGTGACTAAAGTTTGGCGACTGTCTGAGCTTGGTTTTCTCGCGTATATCCTCATTTCTGATTTGATCGCGCATGGAGACTCCCTGCATAACTAGCTCTATGGAGTTAATTAATGTCTCCGAATAGGGTATGTTTCTGCTCATATGTCGCTGGGTGCATAAAGGAACGAGCTATGACTTTACTAATCACATCGTTAAAAACTACATACGTTCACTAGATACCTGTTAGTGGGAATAGAGTAAGCAGAGTGAAGCCGAATGAACTTTCAAATAATAGGACCCGCTCACTTCACTTGTTCGTCAAACATAAAAATGGCATCGATTTCGAAGGGTGAGTCAAATGTAATCTGTACTTGAACGGGTTATTTTTGGTTTTTTAGTTTTACTGAAGTCGGTTTTTTTTTTGTTAAAAAATTTTTTTTTTTTTTGCTCCTTAGTGATTCATATAAAAGTTCTAGTGGCCAAATCCTATTTACTGAATGTAAATTCTTGACTTTATCAATAAATTACCGAAAGCGCCGTACATGTCCCTATAACATTTGAAGAGTTCCCCTGATTTCTCCAAGATTCCATCATCAGATCCCGACTTAGTGCCAACGGGACCAACTCGGAGTTATACCCTTTCGATTAAAAAAAAAAATTGAAAATCGGTTCACGGTTCTCGGAGATATTGAGTAACATACACACAAAAAATAAATAAAAAAATAGTTCGAATTGAGAACCTCCTCCTTTTTTGAAGTCGGTTAAAAAGGATCAACCAGGCTTCAACCCTTTGTCTGTGCGCTGCGCTACTACTGTACTTGGAACCTATGATGGTTGAGCTTATCAAATGAAGAATTTTATTCCATCCGTCCCTTTCGATATATTATATATGTATCCCTAAAGGAGAGATGAGCTGTGTCATGTATTTATCGCGCGATAAAAGTCGATCAATACTGAGCTTACTATCCTCTTTATATCTTATAAATATGTATCTAATACTTCGTCAGTACTTATGACGTCCATTGTTCGATAGATACCGTGACAGCGGTTACAGCAGCGGGCGCGGACGACGCGGGCGTCTCGGCCCCGCGCTTGCTCCTAGCCTCCGCACTGCTTCTCAACCCCCGCTCTCACGCACCTATGGTAAACCAATTTTATTTACAAACCCACTAGTCCAGCGAGACAAACTGTTAGTGATGTAAGAGTTCGATGTACTACTATAAATAGATAGAGATTATACTGGGTTTCTCGTGATTTCTTCTTTCTTCCTACGTCATCTCCCTCTAGTCAGAGTGGTCGTGGACTCGTGGTTTCAACATTTTGCACACGGCTGGTATTCGCCCTTGGTTCACTCTCCTCATGTGGAGAGTGAGTTGGAGTACCCTCCAATACTGTATTGGAGGGGTGATATTAGTCAACCTATATCGAGCAGTGAAGTTATAAATTTTGTGATCCTTAGCTCCAAATCTGGGTTCGCTTAGTCACTCTTGGGATAAGGTTTTAGTGGTCATACATTTGTAAATAAACATATTTCATTCGGTTTGCTACATTTCAGAACCCAAAGGATATGAGAGAGACGTGTCACCGGTGCGGTACGACCGTTGCGGAAGAGATAACCATGAGGAAGATGGTAAGTTTCAGTTTGAATTTGATGCTGTAAAAGCCTATAAAGGTTAACTTTATATGTATGAGTATCATATAACAAGAACAAACAATATAGTGGCATTTTTTTTATTTCTACAGAAGAGTTCCCAAAAATATCGCTGCCGTTGAAAGACTTGGAAGCAGCATTACAAGATCTCAATGAACATCACACGAAAGCAGCTTCTAAGGCAGAATTGCGCAGCAAATCCCTGCCACGACCATCCAAGTCCAAGCCTGACTACGGGCCTCGGCGGGACTTTGATGACAGGGGCTACGATGATGACCCTGGTCTTGGTGCCAAGGGAGATCGCTTCGAGATGCATGACCTTTATGACGTGGACTATGAAAATTATAGGGAAAGAAAGGCTCTGCAGGAACGTGATTGGAGGAGAAGCGACGGATATAGAGACAGGGATTATGATCCTGAAGATGATGACTATGAATTTGATAGTCCGAGAGGAAGAAGGACATGGGATCGCCGGTAAGTGACTGCTTAATATTGGAGTTTTTGGAGATTTCGAATACATTGCCTTTTTTACTAAAAACATCGTTAATCGCACTAGATACCCATCGATCTAATATGCATTTTTATATGTCAGCCTTTAGCAAAACAATCGACGCTTCGACCAAAGTTTAGCATCGTAAACTGTATGTAGACCGGAGTGTTGATTCGATAAAAGAGATAAATTACACTATTTAAAAAAAAAATAACTAACAATCTAAGTGCAGGTGAATGGCTTTGATTGTTGCGGGTATCACGCGATAAATAAATGACTAATTATCCATCACAAGTATGTGAGTGCACGAATGGCATATGGTTTGTCATGACATAAATGTTACCATCATTAAGTTGGGCCTATAAGTTATTTCATTTCAATTCACAGAGCAGATCGTGGCGACTACTACGACCGAGATCGCGACGACAACGGGTACGAGCGGCGAGCAAATCGGCGTGCACGCAGCGCTTTTTATGACTACGAGCGCCGGTGGGACGACGACAGGGACGTGGAAGTCGGGAGGGGACGGAGGCTGCGGCGGCTGAATACAGTCGATGAGATGAGGCCGCCGCCACATGCCGTGGTGAGTTGGGAAGAGGGAAAGCAATTCAATAAAACCCTCTTAATACAATTTCCTGGGACAAGCAAATGATTTGCTGCTTGTCCCTGCGTAAGAAAGTTGCAATGTCCCTTCCTACTATAATAATACGCCTTCAAAATTATGACGCGATTTTTGCGTGATTCCACCAGTTTTTTTTAAGCAGGCTGTACTCCTGTACTGTATACTGTATTTGGTATAAGGACCACTTCTAGTCAGTAATTAAACAATCGAGTCGTAAGAGTGACACAGATATAATGTGATCGTAAATTCACCGCAAAGATCGGCTATATAAGTCATGTTGGGGTGTAGCGTTAAGCCAATTAGGAGTGGAAATGGCCATCGCTGAAATCGGTCAGAGAGAGAATGATGATTAACATAATTGTCGACTAATGCACTTTATTTAAAGGCTTGAAGAGTTATTTAAAGCTGTTTTCTATTTGTATTACAGACGCCTTCACCAGAACGAGATTATTGGAGCGATGACGGCGCGGTGGTTCCTGCTCCCCGTCGAGGAAGATCTGCTGGTACAGTAACTTTTAATTCAGTAACTAATCTAACCAGTTTACTGTGTGAGGAATTCAGGTTTACTACTCAGTAGTTACCAGCTACTAATAGTTGGTAGGGTACGGTCATGCTTAATAGCCGTTTACTCTAAGATTTTAGCTGATGTCGGATATAAATAAATTTGTAATTAAATGGCAGTTTACAAGCGAAAATTGAAAAATTTAATGGTTCGGAAAGGATTCGAACCTGAGTTTCCAACGGCTTTCCGGGCCAACACGGGCGTCCTCCAATTGGACCACCGAACCAGATGTATGTTTCAACCAGTTGCTTCGACATGCCTTAGGGTGGCATCGTAGCGCCATCTACCGTAAAGATTTCGACTTTTATCGTCGGCACCATCGTCTCAAATTTGTTGAGAATCGATAGTAACGATGTGCTACACCCGAATTACTTATTTTAATTAAAGCAGTAACGTCTGCTAACGTAAACTAAATGTTTACAAATGAAGCGAAAATTGAAAAATTTAATGGTTCGGACAGGATTCGAAACTGCGTTTCCAACGGTTTCCCGGGCCAACACGGGAGTCCTATCAATTTCTACTTTCAATTTTCGCTTCATTTGTAAACATTTAGTTTACGTTAGCAGACGTTACTGCTTTAATTAAAATAAGTAAATGGCAGTTATAAATTTCTCAATGGTCGCCGATTTTTTTTTATTTAGACTGGTTCTGGCTTTGGATTTGATCCTTTCGTGGTTTTCGTTGTTATTTTCTTCTGTAAAATGATGTAAATTAATTATTTAAATAGACGCATTTTCAAGAGACCATTGAGCTATTTGGGGGTTATAGGGAGTTTGGATTAAAACAGGGTTCAATATCGTCAGGATTCAGACTGCTGATGCTGACTGACTGACATGTACTCCGAAGGTATTTATTCAAAGTTCGTTCAATTTTGCCCTTGGCGGTAGACCTACTTATAAGCCTGTTAGTTATACCAGGAGTATTGTTAGAACGATTCTGATCAAACGTGGTGCTTAACCGCCCTTTGCACTGTTTCTGATTGCTTTAAAATATTTTCAGGCGCCTGGGGATCGAGGCATACCGAAATTTATGAAGTAGACACGGAACCGATAAAGCAAGAGGTAAGCCTGCCTATCACTACTTTCCCACGGCAACTAGCAGTGAAAATTTTCAAAAGCATCCTTGTAATATTAGAATCTAGTATTTTGTCGATTCAGTTAATTTTAATAATTGCTACCCTGTTCGAGAAGAACTGTTTTATTTATTCCTGTACTTATGTTTCATAAGTAAATCTTTGTATATCTTTGTCTAACAATATAATCAAAGATAAATTATTTATGTATGTAGGTATGTAAGAAGATTAACTAGACTAACTATGAGTTCTTAAGTTTGTGACTTGTAACTATGCCTTTTCTAAATAAATGACTATGTTAAATTAAATATATAAAGATTAAAGTAAGTTATAATTTTATTAAAACTTTCGTGAGACATATTTAATTATTGTATTAAGCGGTTTACACTCATTTTGTCCGTTTCGATAAAGCAAGAGTGTTGGTACGTGAGAAACGTTGTATACAACGTAAGGTACACGAAGCTATAGAGATCGGACGGCGCCCGAATTTTAATAGAGACGGCGGTTGGGCTTTACCTCCAGCATGGAAGTCTGTGCTTCCGGCGGCGGAACATATTGTGCGTTTGGACAATCCCGTGGACACCATTAGTCAAGTGTGTGTAATGTCTATTGATGACAAAAGCGACGTTGGAGTGCTGGACGGACAAGTTGCGGGCCATCGGCGCGCGCGCTCAGAGCGGAACGTCGATCAAACTATCAGCAGTGACGAGTTTCCCGCGGCGGTGTACGGGCACCCGTCCCTGATGAAGAGCTCCATACGAGTTCGAAACATGTCGGGCCGTTCCTGACAATTTCACGTGAGTGTAAACCGCTTAATACAATAATTAAGTAAGTTAAATCAAATAATGAGTGTAGGTACTACGTCAGTATTCGTTATGTCTGCAAACTGGACATAATCAGATGAAGTCATTTTAGTTCGTGCCATTATATTATTAGGTATTACTACTAATTCTACGCCTACCGTACTAATTCGTGTTAACATTTAGATATTTCAAACGCCTCCTAAAAAACCTACTAAACAATTTAAGATACCTATTTGAATATGACAGATAAAACCAGTGCCGATATGGCTTTGCGTGTGCCTGGTAGCATCGTACATCGTGGCTGGAACCTTCCTGTTCCAGCAATGGGAGGACTGGAACTACCTGGACTCCGCCTACTTCTGCTTCATCACGCTTACCACTATTGGATTTGGTGACTTCGTTCCTGGTATGAAATTACAGGTGAGCTTTTTAAAAACTCGACCTCAAACTAATTTGCATTCAAAAAGAAAATACTATATGAGATGGCTAAGCGTGTACAGCTGCCGGCAAGCATCTTGAGCATAACCTTGACTGTGCAGTAGCCGATTTACGAACAAATTTACATGCGCAGATCCGCTGGTTCAAGAAGTTTGCTGACACCTATACCACTAAATGTGCCCCACCTCACTCCTCTGAGTTCGACTTTCGGGCATCACCTGTTTGTGTTCCATCGAAGCATATCCAATGTTAAGCTGATTTCCCTTCAAAGGCCAGTTGAAAAAAATGCTTAACTGATATTATACCCTGGAAAGGCCTGCAGCAAAAAAAAAGAGGCACTCTTTTTCATCAGTTGCTGGCTTCTAAGGAGAGTGCAGATAACTATCGCACGATACGAGCTGGACCCTAGATAAGGGTGTGCGATGTCTGTATGGGTCTTTATAGGCACAGGAATCAAACAACTTAGTTATGCAAATAGCAGCGGTGTGGCATCTATAGACCCCTTCCTTCCGTTTAGAGATAAAAATCTTTTTTATTCGTGTTTGCAGGGTGCTGGTCGGAGTGATTCAACGGTAGCCGCAGTCCACTCTATCGCGCTTTGTTCACTTTATCTTCTGTTTGGAATCGCCTTGTTGGCAATGTCTTTCAACCTGGTTCAGGAGGAGGTGCGTGCCAACGTTGCGGCGCTCGCCACCCGGCTTGGCATCATCAAGGCGCGTGATGAAGATGACGAAGAAGAATATTAAAAATACTCATTATACATCATTGAATTACACGAAGAAGAGTAATGAAGAGCAGGACTAATAAAGAAATAAACACTTAAAGAGCTATCAAAGTTATACCTACAACCTGTTTAAAAGTTAAAGAGTGGGGCAAATTTTAAATGTACTCCGCTCTTTTTAACACCACCAAGCTGCTTAATGATTGCAAAAATGATGGTTTCTTCCCAGGGATGCATCATTAAGTCATGCTTAGAAAGAGAAAGCATGACATTGCGAGGGTGTTACCAGAATTTCACAGACCTCACAGTAACAGTGCCATATAAACTTAAAATTTAAGACCATGACTTGAATTTCTGTGTATTTTTAGTGTATTCAATCAATTCAATCATACTACTAATGTGTATATTAAGATATTATTATTTAAGAGAACAATATTATTATTTCTGTTATGATGGTGTAATTGTAGTAATCTTTTAAATTTTTTAGAGAGTTTATGGAAATGTGTGTTCGGTAATAAAAGTAATAAGTAGTACAATATCATGCTAAGTAGTTAGTTGTTTCCTTTTAGCGATAGAGTCAAAACTTTTTATCACCACGCAATACAAGTAAAGGGCTAAGGGAGACGTGCGCTAAGTCAAATTTACAAAATTGTGTAGTAATAGACCATTAAACATGTAAAATCCCTTTATGTCTGTATGGCGTAAGTTAAAATATCGGGACCCAGCGAGTTTTATCCCTGTTCTAAATCACCACATGATGAATTGAGAAATTTTGTGGCCATAGACTAAAAAACATCAATTTGAACAATAATTTTCCCCTTTTCAGTTTGGATCACAGATAAAGACAGATAAAGCTTATATATTTTACAAGGTAGGAATTTATTGAAAAAACGCACACAGATATCTAAGGACACTAATCAACTTATTATGGATGATAATTTATTACAATAGCTATATCCGCGATATCGTATTTAAATCACCAGATTAGGATGAAAATTCACGTGCTGTAAACTTTTATCTCTGTTTCGCATTAAAATTTGATAATGAAAGGGAAACAGATACAAATTATGAATTACTTTGTGGGTGGCGTGCGGACGGGCACGAGCGTCAAGAAACAGCAATGATGGTTGGCGTGGACAAACTTGAGGATGCTGTGCCTCCGCCGCCACCCGAGAAGAAAGTGGACCTGGACAACATCTTGGAAGAGGAGGTGGGCCAGTTCGGGCGCTACCAGATAGTGACGCTGCTTCTAGCTGCACTACCGATCATGTTCTCTGCTTTCGCTTCAGGCGAATACATCTTCACTACAGCCAGAATACCTACCAGGTAAACCAAGCTTATAACAATATTATGTGATACTCATTAACGTATCTTCAGAAAAGGCATAAATTTATAAAGAGTTGGAGGTGATTCAGTTAATGAAGGCGTGTCATAGTTATCGTTTACAATTGTATAATTACTTCCATCCAGCAACAAATGAATTTCCTAAAGGCGTGTCCAATTTTTATCATTACTTACTTTCGCAGATTCTCTATACCATAAGTTAACTTATAGTCTCTGCGAAATTAATTTGTTGCTGGATGGAAGTAATTATAGTTATTATGATACATACTTAGATAGGAGTATCAAGTTCTGATTATTATTGATAGGCAAGACTCGTCACAAACATCTGAATAAGTGAAACATAAGTACATATAGTTCTGCACCACACCAGAAAGTTTCATAAAGGCACAGTTATGTTCTCACTATTCCAGAAACAAAGGTGCTTCTCATGTATAATTCTGATGACGAAAATAACATGAAACCTTGATCCATCCATCCATGACAAGCTGGTAGTAGAGATCATCTGCCACCTTTATTAACAGAGAATGCAAATATTTACAGATGTTTGGTCCCAGAGTGCGATGGACCCAACCCGGAGTTTTCTCCTACGTGGAAAGCAAATGCAATTCCGCGTACGGAGAGCGGAGGCTTCGACAACTGTGCACGATACTCTAACAGCTCTGAGAACCATATAGGCGATACATGTCCTGCGTGGCTCTTTGATACGAGCAATACTGAAGAATGCCAGGCTTACGTTTATGAACACACCAACAGCGTTGTTTATGATGTAAGTAGAATAGATGTACGTCCTGTACAACTTACCTTGGACAAATAATTCAGGCATTCGATATTAGTGTAACTGGCTCACTGATGTGTAGCTTTCAGTGGTGACTAGCGAATCCAATTCTCATCGGCTTACCTATATATAGATAGAGCGTGGTAGTATCTACTTAGAGAAGAAGGAGAGATATTATGGGATTAATGGGTAAATTTTTGGCAATAAGGCGTATCTTTATTAACTGCCTATTTACGTAAATATTTGAATAATATTATACAGAACTCGTTTATCATTTTTATTGTACTTTGATATCAAATCAATAATCCTCCTATATCGACTGTATTAAAAATCGAAATGTGTGACGAACATCCATTCAAGTGTAAAATAACAATACATTTTACTTTGGATTCACAAATGAAAACGAAAACTTATAAATATAATAGTCCCCTTTACCGATTATTGTCGGAGGAACTCATCTTATGTTTTGCCAAGTAATCTCGCTCGTGCTATGTCTTCCTGAGAAAAGCAGGAGTAGTCAGTAATGAGAGAGTGGACTTAGAGAAGTCATTATTAGACTAATTAAAACTTATTGAACCGGGTCTATCGCGATATTTTGATTTACCTTCATTGCCTTAAACGTCAGGCAATGAAGGTAAAAATATCGCGATAGACCCGATTCAATTAGTTTTAATTATGTGTACAAACCGCGAGAGTATAAAGTGTCATTATTACTACGCTTTTCAACAGTCTTTATTTCACTTTTCTTTAAGCTTTAATAATTATTCCCTTTTATGTTTCTAGTTCGATATGGCGTGCGATGAATGGAAACGTTCTCAAATTGGGTCTATCCGCAACATCGGAACTTTGCTGGTGTTACCCATCACTGGCTACATCTCCGACCGCTGGGGAAGGCGTGTGGCGCTCACCATCAATGCTTTGAACACCGGCTGGGTCGGCCTCGTGCGTTCATTCGTCAACAGCTACGAGTGGTTCCTCGCTCTTGAGGTCCTTGAGTCAGCTATTGGTGCTGGCACTTACTCGTCGTGCTATATCTTAGGTAATAAAGGTTTTATTATCATTAAAATCATCCGATATTACTTTCCGCTGACGTGTAACTTTTGGTTCACTAAAATACGTCACGTATCGTTTAAAATAATATAACACTATTTCAAATTTAGCAATTTTTTAACAAGTTTTATCCTGAGTTTTACTTTATAGCAAAATTTATCAGGCAAACAATAGTTTAGGGATAATATCGTTTTTACAAAAAGCTGAAGCTTAAATACTTCAAAACAAATCTTTCAGTGACGGAACTCGTCGGCCCCAAATACAGAGTAGTAGCTGGTGCCACCATCTTCACTTTTTTCGCGCTTGGACAAATGGGGGTCGGCTTAATTGCGTGGGGAGTCCAGCCATGGCGCACTCTGACACAAGTCCTGTACGCGCCGCAGCTTTTGGTGATCGCCTACTTCTGGATCCTCTCAGAATCCGTCCGTTGGCTCATGAGCAAGGGTCGCTATGAAGAATCCGAACAAATTCTCCGGAAAGTGGCGAAATGGAATAAAAAAGAGCTATCACAGAAGTCACTAGAGGCACTCCGTGCAACGGCTGAAGCTGAGAAGAACACAGTGAAGCCAAAGGAGCAGTGGCTGCCAATTCTGGTGATAAAGTCAAAGATGATTCTCTGGCGAGTATGTGTGTCACCGATCTGGTGGATAACTAACACGCTGGTATTCTATGGAATGAACATCAACGCTGTGAACCTGGTCGGCAATGGATACCTAAACTACGTGGCCGTGGCGGCAGTAGAGATCCCTGCGCACTGGACGTCGATCTTGCTGCTGGATCGTATTGGCCGTAAACCAGTACTTATTGGCGGATATTGGCTGTGCGCCGCCTGCCAGTTTATATTCGCTTTCTTACCAGAAGGTACGTACGTTGTGTCTCCCTTTTCGACTCTATAATATTGTTTCGTGTGCTGGTTTTTCTTGTAATAATTGTAGCCAAGATTTAGTAGTTTAAGATCACAATTAAACGAAATAAAACGGAACCAGAATGTTCATAAAGGTTTAACTAGCTTTTGCCCGCGACTACGTACGCGTGGAACTAGATAAAAGGGATTATTAAAAGCGCCTAAGCAAATGTAATAACAATTGAGTTGGTTTAATAATTACATTTCCTACAGGGTCACCGCACCCCAACAGAAATGTTCAATCACTTTTCAATCTTTTTTGGTATAATTACAAGGATGAAAACTATCCTATGTCCTTCCTCGTATCTTAAACTATCTCTATGCCAAATTTCATCAAAATCGATTCAGCGGTTTAAGCGTGAAGAGGTAACAGAGAGACGGACACACTTTCGCATTTATAATATTAGTATAGATTGATAACATTTAAAATTCATGGAAATGGTATTGTTTTTTTTCAGGTTATGAAGGACTTTCCTTGGCCGTGTACTTAATCGGCAAATTCTGCATCGCCACAGTAATGACGTCAGTGTACGTGTACACGGCAGAGCTGTACCCAACCAAGTACCGCCACACTCTGTTCGCTTTCTCATCAATGATTGGTCGACTTGGATCTATTACTGCACCTCTTACTCCATCTTTGGTAAGATCTTTGAGTCTTTGACACTTGTGTTAGATACCTAGCTATATTTGTGTTTTTCACAGCATTCGAATATCTCACAGCTGGGAGATTCGTTACTTATTGCGTTTGGGTTATTATATGAGCGCTTTAACCACCTTTTCCTCAGGACGTAATATTGAGAACTTCAGAAAACCAAATAATGTTTCTAAGAATTGCAAATAATCAGAGTCTTTTGCGTAAATGCCGGCTCCGTTAATATGGAATTTGTCAATATTGTAGCTAGTAGAATAAAATTGGAAAAATGCTCCACGAATAGGCTAGTTTACAGATCGGTAACTATGACGTCTATACCTGTATGGTCAAATTACCTCCTTTTATTTGGTTTATGGTAATTGAAAAATATTTAAATAGGCGAATATTATTGTTAAGTATTCTATGGTATATATTTATAAAATATTTTGCAATTTTATATGTGACCAACACGTATGTGTCATTTTACCCGGGGGTTTCGGTGTATGAAAGATTTAAAACTAAGCCTACACAGTAGGCGTCAAAAATGTATGTATTTGTATCATTTACATTATGATTGAATGCCATCTGTTCCACAGGGCTCAGAAGTATGGGGGCCATTGCCATCAGTCCTGTTCGGCAGCTTCGCGCTGCTATCGGGTGCTCTCATCTTCACCACTCCAGAGACACTTGGCACTAAACTTCCCGATACCATCGAGGAGGCGGAGCAACTGAAATACAGCAGGAAAACCAATAAATGAGAAAAGATACTGATAGAAGTTATAGGTCATATTTATATCCAACTAGCTGCGCCATGCGGTGTTACCTGCTCATCCCACGGGAACTACATTTTTTTGGGATGAAAAGTAGCCTATGTGTTAATCAAGCGTGTCAGCTACCTTCATACGAAAATTTATCAAAATTGTTCCGGCCGTTTGAGCCTGAAGAAGTAACAAACAATACACATAAACACACTCACTAACTCGCCTTTATAATATTAGTGTTATAGTTTAACCACAGAATAGATAATAGTACAAGGTTTAACTAATGAAAATGTCTTGGCGGAGTCATGAACTAAAATTGGTAGTTGAACGAAAAATTCTATAATATATCATGATACAAATTGTCAGAAAAGATAATGTAATTAAAAATAGATTTAGTTTAACTTTATTATATATGTTCTAGTTTGGTATTATTTTTAGGTAGGTATAGTTTTATTGTGTTTTTATTGTTGTTAAGTTTAAATATATATTGGAATTCTGCTTGTATTATGGTGCTGGTTGATGACAAAATCCAAAAATTACAACTCGCGTCCGCACCTCCCGCTCGGGAACGCAGCGCGCGTCTTAAACAAATGGCGAGAAATGAGAGGCGCCGCCGCACTATGGGCGGCCTTCATACAAACGTGTGGACACGCGTTATGACTCTTAGCATTTTTACTATAATTTCGAAACCAAGCGCTATTGAAATTTGATATTTTTACTAATTGTTCAAAATACTATTTTCTTCATGATTAATTGCTTATAAAATTATTAGAAATTAATTTTCTTTGTAAAAAAAATAATAATTTATAATTATTTTTCGTTCTGTCATTGAAATCGAAAGTTGGTGATATTATAGCGATATTTGATGAAAAATAAATTTAATGTTGTGAAAAAGTCTGCAAAAAAGTCAAATTATAATCACATTTAATATAACGCCTATTTAACATGACCTTTTCAATTTGCACATTGCTATTTTGTTGTGCAGGCGTACCATTGAGGTCGATGGTTGATTTGATTATGCTTTAACATTAATTAAGGAAAATTAATAAAATTAAATTGTAGTTGCTTCTTAATATTTAATTGGTAGGTATATAAAACCTTTTCATTTTCTCTATCACGAACTAAAATTTTATTAGCTTTTCGCATTACATTAGTCGACAACACTGGATCTGATAACAACATCATTGTGTTTATCAAATTAGTATTCGACGCAACTCGACTGCATTTGCGTGTATGATGCAGTCTTACGCAACGAAATATTTTATGGCTCGGTTCTTGTGCATCTTCGGACAGGTGACCAATAGGTAAAACACAGTCTTTGTGTTCTATTATGTCTGCTCCATGTACTAGATTTGTATGCACCGTAATGGGCATTTATTTCCATTCCTATAATGTAATATAAAACAGCTGTTTCTCGGGTATATTTTCTGAACGCTTCGACATTAATTTTCAAACCGGAAGATAAAACCTGCAATATAATGTAAAATATTTTTTGTTTCTTCATCGATATTAGTTATTTCCGAGCTTGTCTTATAATTGGCGAAAAACCTTCTTGCTAGAATAATATTACCGTCATGGTTGTACCTGCACCTTGCTTAACCACATTAACTAATAAGCCTAGTTTGAACTCAGTTTCAATATCTAATTTCCTTGGCTCTTTTATATTTTTATATTCTTATTGTGCAGTCCAAGACTTAAACGGTAATCTGTATGCAATGTGCAACATACATTCAAAACATCTAATCCTTCCTGTTCCTGTTGAAATCCGTTTGGGCCAATAATATATAATTATATTTTGCATGTTTCAATGACATGTAACGAGACGGAGACGACGACGTTTTTAGATTACCTACCCAAGAGTAAGTGGCATAATATTACGTTGTACAAACTTAGATAATTGCAAAAATAAAAGTAAAATCATAAACATCTAATAAACAAGATAACATGAGACAATACGCACGTGATGTGATTTGTTGCTTGGAGAAGGCGCAAAATTTAATAGTAAATAACCTTTTCACCTCACTCGCTCGGAAAACCTCCGTTTATAGGGCGAAATCTGCGTGCAAAAGTCTATTTTATCCGCTAGCGTGCAAAAGTCATTTGAATTTCGAACACGACGATTTTGATTCTCTGTGGTGCATGTAACTTTTTTATATTTAAGACTCCTTCAACGCGTGACTGATTCATCAGTCGATAAATCTTCGAATAACCAATCAACGCACGCTAATAAAGGGCGATCTGGTCAGGCCGGCTAAAATCATATGTACGTTTGAATACTTCTTTAAAAAAAAAATACACCTACAATATCACGTCCAGAAACCTGGTTTGTGGTTACAGATTTTTAAGTTTTTATTTTTTCTATACTTTATTTTATGTTGAATATGTTGATATATATTAATAGTAAGTATTTCAGTTTCATTTACATATTTTGACTAGTAAATATATTAAATACAACACAAATTTTAATATTTATTTGTTATAAAAGTTGGAACATAAGAGTGTAATTTCTGAACGCACTCGAGAAAAAAATAACTAATTAAAAAGTTGGAAGTTTTCACAATTCACGTAAACAACGTAAATTTGTTTTGTGGAGAATACATGCTGTTGTCTTACTTTACAGAAATATCGAAAACAAGAAAGTTAAGGCCAATTTTGAGTATTTATTCAATGCTAAAAGCCTGCATTAAAACTAAAAAGGATTTGTTATTAAATATTTGGAGACGATAAGTAATTTACCGAAACTATTGGCGTTTTTAAAGAAGATAAAGCCGAAATAATCTTGTTCGGATCCCATCGTCCAATAACTTCCAAAGCAAATGTTATGGAAAATACTTCCGAGTGGCCAACTAATCCTTCCCAAAATACCATCCTCCCACATTCACAACGAATGTGTCAAGTAGTTTCAAATACAAATATAATATAACAGTGCTTAAGAAAAACTCAACGAAAAAATATACACGACGATAATACAAATTACGGCCATATTACTTTTAATTTTTAATATGTGTGCTTCTCTCGTATTTATTTGGTTTGGATTTGAGTGTGTTATGTTTTAAATTTGATGTGTTAAATAGAAGGCAAAATTAAATATGATAATTTTTATGTTTTAATTGTTTTTCTTGAATCTTGCACTTTCCTCGCTGCAGTGAGGTGAAAAGTTGTGTGTTCCGCATGGCTGCAAAATTATTTAGCTTCTCGTGTCTTGAAAGCCTCGCTACGCTCAGGAATCTATCTTTGAACCATTCGCTTCGCTCATGGTTCAATCTTAGATTCCTTCGCTCGCTCAGCTTTCAATTTCAACACTCGCGCCAAATAACAACTTTGCAGCCTTGCATAACAAATAACTATTTCACCTCACTCGCTCGGAAAACCTCCGTTTATAGGGCGAAATCTGCGTGCAAAAGTTTATTTTATCCGCTAGCGTGCAAAAGTCATTTGAATTTCGAACACGACGATTTTGATTATCTGTGGTGCATGTAACTTTTTTATATTTAAGACTCCTTCCACGCGTGACTGATTTCATCAGTCGATAAATCTTTGAATAACCAATCAACGCACGCTAATAAAGGGCGATCTGGTCTGGCCGGCTAAAATCATATGTACGTTTGAATACTACTTAAAAAAAAAAAAACCTACAATATTACGTCCAGAAACCTGGTTTGTGGTTACAGATTTTTAAGTTTTTATTTTTTCTACACTTTATTTTATGTTGAATATGTTTATATATATTAATAATAAGTATTTCAGTTTCATTTACATATTTTGACTAGTAAATATATTAAATACATCACAAATTTTAATATTTATTTGTTATAAAAGTTGGAACATAGGAGTGTAATTTCTGAACGCACCCGAGAAAAAAATAATAATTAAAAAGTTGGAAGTTTCACGTAAACAACGTAAATTGGTTCTGTGGAGAATAATACACACTGTTGTCTTACTTTATAGAAATATGGAAAACAAGAAAGTTAAGCCCAATTTGGAGTATTTATTCAATGCTAAAAGCCTGCATTAAAACGAAAAAGGATTTGTTATAAATATTTGGAGACGATAAGTAACTAATTTACCGAAACTATTGGCGTTTTTAAAGAAGATAAAGCCGAAATAATCTTGTGCGAATCCCATCGTCCAATAACTTCCAAAGCAAGTGTTATGGAAAATATTTCCGAGTGGCCAACTAATCCTTCCCAGAATGCCATTCTTCCATATTCACAACGAATAATTATGTCAAGTAGTTTCAAATACAAATATAATATAACAGTGCTTAAGAAAAACTCAACGATAAAATATACACGACGATGATACAAATTACGGCCATATTTTTAATATGTGTGCTTCTCTCGTATTTATTTGGTTTGGATTTGAGTGTTAATAATTTTAAATCTCATGTGTTAAATACACAGACAACTTAACCCTGTAGACCCCGCTTCATAAAACTTTCTCTAGTATCTCATTTTGCCAAATTGGCGGGGTGAGGAGGGCAACAAGTGCACTGTGATTGGCTAGTTCAAGGTCAGCGAGCAATGACGCATGCGGTGCAAGATGCGCGCCATTTTTGATAGTGATGGGACACACTCGAAAAAGAAACTGCAGAATGTAAGTAGATATGTTTTAATTCGAATCAATAATAATACGAGAATGGTTTAAAATGTGTTTCAATTAAAAATATTAAATGTAAATCTACTCATATTATTAGAAAAAACAATAAATATGAAACCAGACATTATTGCTTTAACGGAGATGTGGCTTGAACCGGTTGAGTTTCAATCTATAAATCGAAATGGATACTGTATCGCAGCTGAAAGCTCCCGCCATATAACTAAGGGTGGTGGTACACTTTTCTTTATTAAAATATTGAAATCTGATTCAACATTGCACACTCTCGATGCAGATGTATGTTGATAATATCGAAAAAGAATGAGAAATGGGTGGTTTAAGCGTAAATATAGGTCAATTAAAAATCATTACTCCATACTATCACAAACTAAAGCGATAGCAAACTGTAAATTAAAGACTATCTGGCAAATGGTTAAAGACTCTGGCAACACTTCTGTAAATTCGAAAATAAAACATGATGACGATATAATAAGTACCTAATGCCAAAACATTTTTAATTATTACTTCCTTAAGTCTGGCAAAGCATGCAGGACTAGTGACAAACGGAACGATTTTACAAATTATCTTGAAAGGAGAATTTTGATAACACAAAATCAACGTTTATAAAACGGAGTGCGTAATTATAAAAATAAAACAAATTCATACTGTCTGCATACCGGCTGCAATATTGACAATTTACGTATACCACTGTGCAACATTTTCAACGAGCATATTAAAGCTGGGGTGTACTCCTAATGTACTTAAGGATGCTAAAGTTATTCTCATATTTGAAAAAAGGCAGTCCTTCGGTGAATACCTTAATGACAATTCATATCTTTCTAATAGACAATACGATTTCTGTAGAAATAAAAACATCTGCTATAACTGGACTTGTATGAGAAACTCTTAACAACATATTAAATCAAGGTATGAAATGTTCAGGCATCTTCTGTGACTTAATCAAAGCGTTCGATTGCGATGATTTTGGTTGCTCAATTCCTATTACTTTGGTTCTTGAATGTCGATCTAGAATTTAATTTAAAGTGGCATAATCATAAACACATTTCCAAGAAATCAGCAAGTGCATGTTACTCCTTAAGGACATTATAATAGGTAAGTAATAACTCTACACTTAAGCCAGTGTATTTTGCATATGCCGAAAGTATAGTTGGCTACGGGGTGGGATAGGAGGCCTGAGAAAGCAGTAATGAAGGTTGATAGAGGGATACTTTCCAGATACTCATAGGCTATTTCTAAGAAAATCTATTCTATTCATAAAAAATCGCATTTACACTGTAATCTCGCTGTACATTTGCCATTGCAAATCCAACAAGCAAACAAAAAATGGAGATTTTTTCGGCAGATTATTGAAGTTTTCATCAAAATCCGTTCAGCCGTTTTCACGTGATGCACGGTCAAATAATCAGACAAACAAACAAACGGATAAAAAGATTAACAGATAAAACTTCTAAAAACTATTGGAACGTGTTCTGTTCGATAACATTCATTCTAAGTATCCCCCGCCAACTTTCTTTCGAATATCTTCCATGTACAGACTTTCGAGCCACTTCAGCTTTATTTTATGTATAGATGTATCATATTTATCCAGGATATTCTCCAAGATTACAACTAGATCTGTTTTCTAAAATTCATCGAAATTCAGCAGTTTAGACATTTATGGTTTCATAATTGTACATTTATGTACTTAACATACATTTCGATTATTCAATAAAAAAAAAAGTTTATCTTCTATAAAAAGTTCAATATTGTTTAACGGGTATCGGTTACGTACCTACGTAAAGTAATTAATCAGTCACATCACTACTAAAACACTGCAAAGGTTAGACAAAGACGGAATTACAAAATTAGCAAGCGAAAGTAAGAGACAGTTGACAGAAGACATCAACGCGTCGCTAGGCTACCAACCTACATTTATAACTTATTACATTATTTGAAAAATAGTAAAATATAGCTTATTGGTAAAATGAAATCCCATAGTTTTGAAGACAATGAGGCATATTTTGAACACTTTATAAGCCAAGTAAGCAGTGGAAATATTGCATGTTACTTCGTCAACAGTCGACCGCGAACTAAGAGAGCGTTTGGGGGCGTGGTGAGCGCTACATGTTTTTTGAGCATTAGCTTGGCTTACCCGGGCGCCCTTATAAGCGGGGTCTATAGGTTAAGTGGTCTGTGGTTAAATAGAAGGCAAAATTAAATATGACTGTTTTTATGTTATAATTGTTTTTCTTGAACTTCCTTTTTCCTCGCTGTAGTGAGGTGAAAAGTTGTGTGTTCCGCATGGCTGCAAAATTATTTATCTTCTCGTGTCTTGAAAGCTTCGCTACGCTAAGGAATCTATCTTTGAACCATTCGCTTCGCTCATGGTTCAATCTTAGATTCCTTCTCTCGCTCAGCTTTCAATTTCAACACTCGCGCCAAATAACAACTTTGCAGCCTTGCATAACAAATAACTATTGTTTTGAAGCACAGAATAAAACAAAAACGAAGTATGGTCAGAACATAAAGATTTTATAGTTTATCGATTAATGGTGTGCGTTTTTTTTCGTGACTTTAACCTGTTTCCAAATGTTCAATTTTGAAAAAAAGGCCAAGTGCGAGTCGGACTGGCGCACCGAGCACAAACTTATATAAGTTTGTGCTCGGTGCATAAATCTTATAAAATCGTGAGTGATTGTAAATCATTGACATACCACGCCTCGTAATAAAGTGGAACAAACAGAATAGCCTACACCTAATTTAATTGTAGTTGTAAATGTATGATATTGTTTTCAGTGATCGCCCGCGACCCCTACCTTCAGCAGAGAGTGGCGGCGCTTATACGCAATCGCGGCAGAAACCAGTAAGGCTACTCCGATGTTAAAAATTCGACCGTCGTATAGTGGCGTCCCTCTCGATCGTCTGTCTTAATATGTGTCAGTGCATCTGGAAAGGTACCTTGTTTCAGGTATTGAGTTATGCATAGTTCCAAAAAGAAGATTAAATTTGCTATCAATACAAAAAAGAATAATGACTGTAGGTGGAACCACTATTTTTATATAAATATTTGAATTTTCGACTTCCGAAATGCACAAGTTGAGAAAATTGCATTTAAAGTTTATAGTGGCAAAAAACACACTTCTACTTCGAAGTTACATAGTGAAGGGTATAATCATAATCTTTGAATGTTAAAGAATTATAATAAAGGTGAATTGTCTAAAAATACATGTTAATTATTCTGATTTCTTAGGTTGAACATGCCAGGGTGGAAGAAACACGAAAGTGTTAATTATACCCAATTCATAAAATAACGATATTAAAACTGTTAGTTTCTCATCATAGTTACATATTCTATGGCATTTTGGGACAATTGAATGAAAGAAAACTCCATAATCATTAAGAAATTTTATAATTACCGCATTTTTAACAGTTACAAAAAAGATCACTTATAATATTAAAACCCAACAAAATAATTTGTATATTCATGCTATATCACAAGATCAAATGGTATTTAGCGTGGTGTACCACAATGGTATAATAGAAATGGTTTTAAAGCAGTTTTTTATAACAATAAAGTTTAGTGACTCGGTCGAAACTTTTGTATGGAAACGTAACTAGGGTACCTTGTCACGACATTTACTAAACTTTAGTAACTTAAACTCGAAGATCACTATTTTAGTACCTATAATGCAAGAAATATCTGTAACAAAATGTTATTTAGGATAATTATAGCGGAAATCAATGTATTCTTATTTATAAAAACTTCTGTTTTAGTCGTGTAAGACATCAAGTTTAGCATTTTACTAAACTGGGTACCTTGTCACGCTAAGTCATTATCTTACATAAATGGAGTAACTAGAAAAAATGTGTCAGTGCACATGGAAAGGTACCTTGTATTGAGTTATGCATAGTTCCAAAAAGTAGATAAAATTTTCTATTTATACAAAAAAGAATCATGACTCTAGGTGGAACCGCTATTTTTATATAAATATTTGAATTTGCAACTTCCAAAATGCAGAAGTTGAGAAAATTGCATTTAAAGTTTATAATACCAAAAAACACACTTCTACTTCGAAGTTATATAGTGAAGGGTATCAATCAAATTTTGGGAAATAAAAGAAATAATAAAGGTTAATTGTCTAAAAAACATGTAAATTATTCTGATTTTCTAGGTTGAATATGCAAGGGCGGAAGAAACTCAAAACTGTTAATTATAGCCGATTCATAAAAAAATGAGATTAAAACTGTAAGTTTCTTATCATAGTTACATATTCTATGGCATTTTGCGTTCATACAAGTCACGCAAGTTCAATGTTTTCTTATAAAAAACATTAAATTTTCACGGCTCAAAAAATAATTTTGCTATGGGCTGATTCTATACCTTATCTTAGAAAGAGGCATATTCTATTCAATTCTATTCTATACCTACTACCCGCAATGGAAATATTACCAAAATTATTCAAATTTTAAACGATTTTAAGACAAGCCGTGACAAGGTACCCTGACTACTAAACTTTATGGTCGGAGAAATATACTAAGAAAACATAATTTTACTGGTATTCTTGTACACATATGTTCCTTAGGACGTAAATAACCCAATTATAACACAAAACCATTTTGGCACTTTTTCACCCGCTTCCACAAAAACTCATGTAACTCGGTAACTAAATGTTGTGACTAGGTACCTTTCCATGTGCACTGACACATTTACTCTATGGTTTGGTCGTAGACATACAACAAAGCGTACGTGCGCTAATCACTCCATCCGGTTAAATGTAAATCATTGTTGTGCAAACAAACATAGACTCTAATGCTAAAAGCATTCATTTCATATTGGCAGAAACGTAGTGCATTAACTTTATTGTTTTGTGTTTGACTTGCTATACTGTTTGTTCCACTTTATTACGAGGCGTGTTATATGTCAATGAAGAGAATAGGGTAAGGCACTCCGGAATGAGAGGCGAGACTTGTGCCGTCATCGCGCTATGATTGGTCGTCAATCCGTTTCTGTGTTGCCAGTGGTGTATCAGAATACGGGAGTATTCCCTTGTTACCTGTACAGTATAAATCTTATAAAATCGTGAGTGATTTTAAATCATTGACATCCTCGTAATAAAGTGGAACAAACAGAATAGCCTACACCTTATTTAATTGTAGTTGTAAATGTATGATATTGTTTTCAGTGATCGCCCGCGACCCCTACCTTCAGCAGAGAGTTGCGGCGCTGATACGAAATCGCGGCAGAAACCAGGGCTCCTCCGATGTTCAAAGACAGAGCTACGCGCGGATCCGTCGCAAGGCAGAAAATGAGGCGCGGCGCCTCGCCTCGGAGACGCCGGCGGAGCGCATCGCGCGCTCCACTGCATGTGAGGCGCAGCGCCGCAGGCGCCTCGCTCGGGTGGCGACGGCCACGCGGTAATGGTACGGAACCCTTCATGGGCGAGTCGGACTCGCACTTGCTCAATTTTTAATGTAATAACCACCTAAAATGTAATAACATTTAAAATTTAAAATCACTCACGATTTTATAAGATTTATACAGGTAACAAGGGAATACTCCCGTATTCTGATACACCACTGGCAACACAGAAACGGATTGACGACCAATCATAGCGCGATGACGTCACAAGTCTCGCCTCTCATTCCGGAGTGCCTCACCCTATTTTCTTCATTGACATAACACGCCTCGTAATAAAGTGGAACAAACATAACAGTATAGCCTACACCTTATTTAATTGTAGTGGTAAATGTATCATTATTGTTCACAGCGACCATGGCGCACCCAAAACAGTCAATCGCCAGGATAATCACATGGCCATGGAGGAGTCGGGGAGGCAACCAGTAGGGCTACTCCGATGTTCAAAATTCGACCGTCGTATAGTGGCGTCCCTCTCGATCGTCTGTCTTAATATATGGGTAAACGGGACAACACTATACGCCGGCCGAATATCGAACATCGGAGTAGCCCTTCAGATTAGAAAATGACAAAACTCATAGACAAAATCAGTCGCGTTCCGTTCCACTCACAAATCGGTTGACGATTATCGGATGTCAACGTTGCCAAATGACCGCGTATGTTAAAAAATCATTAAAAAATGGTGTGTTTTGCGGTATGCTCCAACAACTTTTCAAAAGTCTGTCGTGAAAACAAAATATTGTTTTTTAAAAACTTGCAAACTTAACTCATCTGCGTATCCTGCAAAGATTTTTTTTACAGTTCCTCGTGGAAATACACGAGAATGGTGTTGCGTGCGGATATTTTCATCTAGACGGCAATATTTTTATACCGACGAATATGGTTTGGTTCTATTTCATAAATTCATAATATTGTTTTTTTTTGCCAGCGTTGCCGTACAGGCGTAGATCGGGCTGCCGCGCTTACCTCCGCCGCATGGCGAGGAGGCAGGGGCGGCGGCGCGAAGAAGAAACGAACGCCCAGCGGAAGAGGCGGCGGGCCTACGCGCGGCGCTACATGCGGAGGCTGCGGGCGCGCCGCCATTAACGATAAGTCTCTTGTAGTCAGCCATGTTTGTTTAATAATGGGAACAATTTAAACTTTTAATAGTAAAACAATCCGGAAAAGTACCCTAACACCCAAAAATCCACCCTTTTATCATATTTTGGTAACTTTAGTATGTATTAAAATGGATACCTTATTGTGTAGTTGATAATAATATCTGTTTTAGAGAATGTAACTGCACTTATTACCACTTTATGAAGTTTTTTTTCCAATAAATCTGATTTTTTATGTAATATGTTTGTTTAGTTATTTTTCACAAAGTTTAAGCTGTGGTAGCGTTTTGTCCAAAAATTATGAAAAAAATACTGTTACCGATTCTTATGTTAAATAATCAATAGAAAAGGTGCCCCGTTAAAAAATCGAATTTTTTTTTTTTTTTGCCATATTAGGACGAGCTTTGTATCAGTTCATGTCCAAGTGGGCGGATTGGACCGCGACCGCCGCCGCAATGGGAGTAGGGACGCGTACCGCCGCGGTCAAGAAACGGCCGCGGAGCGCGAGGCGCAGGCGCGGCGTACCTACGGGCGCTATTATATGCGAGGAGTGCGGTCGCGCTCCCGCCGCCGCCGTAATCGCATGTCGCACGTAATCGTAGTGATTTGAAAAAATCGAAATTAATTTTTTTTTTTGCCATATTAGGACGAGCTTTGTATCCGTTCATGTACAAGTGGGCGGATTGGACCGCGACCGCCGCCGCAATGGGAGTAGGGACGCGTACCGCCGCGGTCAAGAAACGGCCGCGGAGCGCGAGGCGCAGGCGCGGCGTACCTACGGGCGCTATTATATGCGAGGAGTGCGGTCGCGCTCCCGCCGCCGCCGCCGCCGTTAACGGTAAGTCTCAAGAGACATGGCTGACTACTTCTGACTACAAGTAGTCAGCCATGTTTGTTTAATAATGGGAACAATTTAAGAGGGAAGTATAGTACGCACTCGTCCATACAAAAAGAGAAAACGTTTTTCCACCTTTAAATATTTTCCAATCTCCATCATTTTTTAGTATGTTATTGACACAGTGACAAACTAGGTTTGTAGGTTTTCCTTTTTTCAAAATTTGCTATTGATTCTAATTTAAAGGTAGCTGAAAAACCTAATTTTTATGTAATATGTTTGTTTAGTTATTTTTCACAAAGTTTAAGCTGTGGTAGCGACCCCTAATTTTTGTCCAAAAATTATGAAAAAAATACTGTTACCGATTCTTATGTTAAATAATCAATAGAAAAGGTGCCCCATTAAAAAATTGAAATTAATTTTTTTTTTGCCATATTAGGACGCCATTTGCATCAGTCCAGGTGCAAGCGGGCGGATTGGGCCACCGGCGCAACGCCTGGAGGCAGGCGCGCCGGCGAGAGCACGAATCGGCGGCAGAGCGAGAGGCGCGGCGTGCATACGCGCGTAATTATATGCGCGGGGTGCGGTATAGTCAGCCATGTTTGTTTAATAATGGGAACAATTTAAGAGGGAAGTATAGTACGCACTCGTCCATACAAAAAGAGAAAACGTTTTTGCACCTTTAAATATTTTCCAATCTCCATCATTTTTTAGTATGTTATTGACACAGTGACAAACTAGGTTTGTAGGTTTTCCTTTTTTCAAAATTTGCTATTGATTCTAATTTAAAGGTAGCTGAAAAACCTAATTTTTATGTAATATGTTTGTTTAGTTATTTTTCACAAAGTTTAAGCTGTGGTAGCGTTTTGTCCAAAAATTATGAAAAAAATACTGTTACCGATTCTTATGTTAAATAATCAATAGAAAAGGTGCCCCGTTAAAAAATCGAAATTAATTTTTTTTTTGCCATATTAGGACGAGCTTTGTATCAGTTCATGTCCAAGTGGGCGGATTGGACCGCGACCGCCGCCGCAATGGGAGTAGGGACGCGTACCGCCGCGGTCGAGAAACGGCCGCGGAGCGCGAGGCGCAGGCGCGGCGTACCTACGGGCGCTATTATATGCGCGGAGTGCGGTCGCGCTCCCGCCGCCGCCGCCGCCGTTAACGGTAAGTCTCAAGAGACATGGCTGACTACAAGTAGTCAGCCATGTTTGTTTAATAATGGGAACAATTTAAGAGGGAAGTATAGTACGCACTCGTCCATACAAAAAGAGAAAACGTTTTTCCACCTTTAAATATTTTCCAATCTCCATCATTTTTTAGTATGTTATTGACACAGTGACAAACTAGGTTTGTAGGTTTTCCTTTTTTCAAAATTTGCTATTGATTCTAATTTAAAGGTAGCTGAAAAACCTAATTTTTATGTAATATGTTTGTTTAGTTATTTTTCACAAAGTTTAAGCTGTGGTAGCGTTTTGTCCAAAAATTATGAAAAAATACTGTTACCGATTCTTATGTTAAATAATCAATAGAAAAGGTGCCCCGTTAAAAAATCGAAATTTTTTTTTTTTTGCCATATTAGGACGAGCTTTGTATCAGTTCATGTCCAAGTGGGCGGATTGGACCGCGACCGCCGCCGCAATGGGAGTAGGGACGCGTACCGCCGCGGTCGAGAAACGGCCGCGGAGCGCGAGGCGCAGGCGCGGCGTACCTACGGGCGCTATTATATGCGCGGAGTGCGGTCGCGCTCCCGCCGCCGCCGCCGCCGTTAACGGTAAGTCTCAAGACATGGCTGACTACAAGTAGTCAGCCATGTTTGTTTAATAATGGGAACAATTTAAGAGGGAAGTATAGTACGCACTCGTCCATACAAAAAGAGAAAACGTTTTTCCACCTTTAAATATTTTCCAATCTCCATCATTTTTTAGTATGTTATTGACACAGTGACAAACTAGGTTTGTAGGTTTTCCTTTTTTCAAAATTTGCTATTGATTCTAATTTAAAAGTAGCTGAAAAACCTAATTTTTATGTAATATGTTTGTTTAGTTATTTTTCACAAAGTTTAAGCTGTGGTAGCGTTTTGTCCAAAAATTATGAAAAAAATACTGTTACCGATTCTTATGTTAAATAATCAATAGAAAAGGTGCCCCGTTAAAAAATCGAAATTAATTTTTTTTTTGCCATATTAGGACGAGCTTTGTATCAGTTCATGTCCAAGTGGGCGGATTGGACCGCGACCGCCGCCGCAATGGGAGTAGGGACGCGTACCGCCGCGGTCGAGAAACGGCCGCGGAGCGCGAGGCGCAGGCGCGGCGTACCTACGGGCGCTATTATATGCGCGGAGTGCGGTCGCGCTCCCGCCGCCGCCGCCGCCGTTAACGGTAAGTCTCAAGAGACATGGCTGACTACAAGTAGTCAGCCATGTTTGTTTAATAATGGGAACAATTTAAGAGGGAAGTATAGTACGCACTCGTCCATACAAAAAGAGAAAACGTTTTTCCACCTTTAAATATTTTCCAATCTCCATCATTTTTTAGTATGTTATTGACACAGTGACAAACTAGGTTTGTAGGTTTTCCTTTTTTCAAAATTTGCTATTGATTCTAATTTAAAGGTAGCTGAAAAACCTAATTTTTATGTAATATGTTTGTTTAGTTATTTTTCACAAAGTTTAAGCTGTGGTAGCGTTTTGTCCAAAAATTATGAAAAAAATACTGTTACCGATTCTTATGTTAAATAATCAATAGAAAAGGTGCCCCGTTAAAAAATCGAAATTAATTTTTTTTTTGCCATATTAGGACGAGCTTTGTATCAGTTCATGTCCAAGTGGGCGGATTGGACCGCGACCGCCGCCGCAATGGGAGTAGGGACGCGTACCGCCGCGGTCGAGAAACGGCCGCGGAGCGCGAGGCGCAGGCGCGGCGTACCTACGGGCGCTATTATATGCGCGGAGTGCGGTCGCGCTCCCGCCGCCGCCGCCGCCGTTAACGGTAAGTCTCAAGAGACATGGCTGACTACAAGTAGTCAGCCATGTTTGTTTAATAATGGGAACAATTTAAGAGGGAAGTATAGTACGCACTCGTCCATACAAAAAGAGAAAACGTTTTTCCACCTTTAAATATTTTCCAATCTCCATCATTTTTTAGTATGTTATTGACACAGTGACAAACTAGGTTTGTAGGTTTTCCTTTTTTCAAAATTTGCTATAGATTCTAATTTGAAGGTAGCTGAAAAACCTAATTTTTATGTAATATGTTTGTTTAGTTATTTTTCACAAAGTTTAAGCTGTGGTAGCGTTTTGTCCAAAAATTATGAAAAAAATACTGTTACCGATTCTTATGTTAAATAATCAATAGAAAAGGTGCCCCGTTAAAAAATCGAAATTAAATTTTTTTTTGCCATATTAGGACGAGCTTTGTATCAGTTCATGTCCAAGTGGGCGGATTGGACCGCGACCGCCGCCGCAATGGGAGTAGGGACGCGTACGGCCGCGGAGCGCGAGGCGCAGGCGCGGCGTACCTACGGGCGCTATTATATGCGCGGAGTGCGGTCGCGCTCCCGCCGCCGCCGCCGCCGTTAACGGTAAGTCTCAAGAGACATGGCTGACTACAAGTAGTCAGCCATGTTTGTTTAATAATGGGAACAATTTAAGAGGGAAGTATAGTACGCACTCGTCCATACAAAAAGAGAAAACGTTTTTCCACCTTTAAATATTTTCCAATCTCCATCATTTTTTAGTATGTTATTGACACCGTGACAAACTAGGTTTGTAGGTTTTCCTTTTTTCAAAATTTGCTATTGATTCTAATTTAAAGGTAGCTGAAAAACCTAATTTTTATGTAATATGTTTGTTTAGTTATTTTTCACAAAGTTTAAGCTGTGGTAGCGTTTTGTCCAAAAATTATGAAAAAAATACTGTTACCGATTCTTATGTTAAATAATCAATAGAAAAGGTGCCCCGTTAAAAAATCGAAATTATTTTTTTTTTTGCCATATTAGGACGAGCTTTGTATCAGTTCATGTCCAAGTGGGCGGATTGGACCGCGACCGCCGCCGCAATGGGAGTAGGGACGCGTACCGCCGCGGTCGAGAAACGGCCGCGGAGCGCGAGGCGCAGGCGCGGCGTACCTACGGGCGCTATTATATGCGCGGAGTGCGGTCGCGCTCCCGCCGCCGCCGCCGCCGTTAACGGTAAGTCTCAAGAGACATGGCTGACTACAAGTAGTCAGCCATGTTTGTTTAATAATGGGAACAATTTAAGAGGGAAGTATAGTACGCACTCGTCCATACAAAAAGAGAAAACGTTTTTCCACCTTTAAATATTTTCCAATCTCCATCATTTTTTAGTATGTTATTGACACAGTGACAAACTAGGTTTGTAGGTTTTCCTTTTTTCAAAATTTGCTATAGATTCTAATTTAAAGGTAGCTGAAAAACCTAATTTTTATGTAATATGTTTGTTTAGTTATTTTTCACAAAGTTTAAGCTGTGGTAGCGTTTTGTCCAAAAATTATGAAAAAAATACTGTTACCGATTCTTATGTTAAATAATCAATAGAAAAGGTGCCCCGTTAAAAAATCGAAATTAATTTTTTTTTTGCCATATTAGGACGAGCTTTGTATCAGTTCATGTCCAAGTGGGCGGATTGGACCGCGACCGCCGCCGCAATGGGAGTAGGGACGCGTACCGCCGCGGTCGAGACACGGCCGCGGAGCGCGAGGCGCAGGCGCGGCGTACCTACGGGCGCTATTATATGCGCGGAGTGCGGTCGCGCTCCCGCCGCCGCCGCCACCGTTAACGGTAAGTCTCAAGAGACATGGCTGACTACAAGTAGTCAGCCATGTTTGTTTAATAATGGGAACAATTTAAGAGGGAAGTATAGTACGCACTCGTCCATACAAAAAGAGAAAACGTTTTTCCACCTTTAAATATTTTCCAATCTCCATCATTTTTTAGTATGTTATTGACACCGTGACAAACTAGGTTTGTAGGTTTTCCTTTTTTCAAAATTTGCTATTGATTCTAATTTAAAGGTAGCTGAAAAACCTAATTTTTATGTAATATGTTTGTTTAGTTATTTTTCACAAAGTTTAAGCTGTGGTAGCGTTTTGTCCAAAAATTATGAAAAAAATACTGTTACCGATTCTTATGTTAAATAATCAATAGAAAAGGTGCCCCGTTAAAAAATCGAAATTAATTTTTTTTTGCCATATTAGGACGAGCTTTGTATCAGTTCATGTCCAAGTGGGCGGATTGGACCGCGACCGCCGCCGCAATGGGAGTAGGGACGCGTACCGCCGCGGTCGAGAAACGGCCGCGGAGCGCGAGGCGCAGGTGCGGCGTACCTACGGGCGCTATTATATGCGCGGAGTGCGGTCGCGCTCCCGCCGCCGCCGCCGCCGTTAACGGTAAGTCTCAAGAGACATGGCTGACTACAAGTAGTCAGCCATGTTTGTTTAATAATGGGAACAATTTAAGAGGGAAGTATAGTACGCACTCGTCCATACAAAAAGAGAAAACGTTTTTCCACCTTTAAATATTTTCCAATCTCCATCATTTTTTAGTATGTTATTGACACAGTGACAAACTAGGTTTGTAGGTTTTCCTTTTTTCAAAATTTGCTATTGATTCTAATTTAAAGGTAGCTGAAAAACCTTATTTTTATGTAATATGTTTGTTTAGTTATTTTTCACAAAGTTTAAGCTGTGGTAGCGACCCCTAATTTTTGTCCAAAAATTATGAAAAAAATACTGTTACCGATTCTTATGTTAAATAATCAATAGAAAAGGTGCCCCATTAAAAAATTGAAATTAATTTTTTTTTTTGCCATATTAGGACGCCATTTGCATCAGTCCAGGTGCAAGCGGGCGGATTGGGCCACCGGCGCAACGCCTGGAGGCAGGCGCGCCGGCGAGAGCAAGAATCGGCGGCAGAGCGAGAGGCGCGGCGTGCATACGCGCGTAATTATATGCGCGGGGTGCGGTATAGTCAGCCATGTTTGTTTAATAATGGGAACAATTTAAGAGGGAAGTATAGTACGCACTCGTCCATACAAAAAGAGAAAACGTTTTTCCACCTTTAAATATTTTCCAATCTCCATCATTTTTTAGTATGTTATTGACACAGTGACAAACTAGGTTTGTAGGTTTTCCTTTTTTCAAAATTTGCTATTGATTCTAATTTAAAGGTAGCTGAAAAACCTAATTTTTATGTAATATGTTTGTTTAGTTATTTTTCACAAAGTTTAAGCTGTGGTAGCGTTTTGTCCAAAAATTATGAAAAAATACTGTTACCGATTCTTATGTTAAATAATCAATAGAAAAGGTGCCCCGTTAAAAAATCGAAATTATTTTTTTTTTTGCCATATTAGGACGAGCTTTGTATCAGTTCATGTCCAAGTGGGCGGATTGGACCGCGACCGCCGCCGCAATGGGAGTAGGGACGCGTACCGCCGCGGTCGAGAAACGGCCGCGGAGCGCGAGGCGCAGGCGCGGCGTACCTACGGGCGCTATTATATGCGCGGAGTGCGGTCGCGCTCCCGCCGCCGCCGCCGCCGTTAACGGTAAGTCTCAAGACATGGCTGACTACAAGTAGTCAGCCATGTTTGTTTAATAATGGGAACAATTTAAGAGGGAAGTATAGTACGCACTCGTCCATACAAAAAGAGAAAACGTTTTTCCACCTTTAAATATTTTCCAATCTCCATCATTTTTTAGTATGTTATTGACACAGTGACAAACTAGGTTTGTAGGTTTTCCTTTTTTCAAAATTTGCTATTGATTCTAATTTAAAAGTAGCTGAAAAACCTAATTTTTATGTAATATGTTTGTTTAGTTATTTTTCACAAAGTTTAAGCTGTGGTAGCGTTTTGTCCAAAAATTATGAAAAAAATACTGTTACCGATTCTTATGTTAAATAATCAATAGAAAAGGTGCCCCGTTAAAAAATCGAAATTAATTTTTTTTTTGCCATATTAGGACGAGCTTTGTATCAGTTCATGTCCAAGTGGGCGGATTGGACCGCGACCGCCGCCGCAATGGGAGTAGGGACGCGTACCGCCGCGGTCGAGAAACGGCCGCGGAGCGCGAGGCGCAGGCGCGGCGTACCTACGGGCGCTATTATATGCGCGGAGTGCGGTCGCGCTCCCGCCGCCGCCGCCGCCGTTAACGGTAAGTCTCAAGAGACATGGCTGACTACAAGTAGTCAGCCATGTTTGTTTAATAATGGGAACAATTTAAGAGGGAAGTATAGTACGCACTCGTCCATACAAAAAGAGAAAACGTTTTTCCACCTTTAAATATTTTCCAATCTCCATCATTTTTTAGTATGTTATTGACACAGTGACAAACTAGGTTTGTAGGTTTTCCTTTTTTCAAAATTTGCTATTGATTCTAATTTAAAGGTAGCTGAAAAACCTAATTTTTATGTAATATGTTTGTTTAGTTATTTTTCACAAAGTTTAAGCTGTGGTAGCGTTTTGTCCAAAAATTATGAAAAAAATACTGTTACCGATTCTTATGTTAAATAATCAATAGAAAAGGTGCCCCGTTAAAAAATCGAAATTAATTTTTTTTTTGCCATATTAGGACGAGCTTTGTATCAGTTCATGTCCAAGTGGGCGGATTGGACCGCGACCGCCGCCGCAATGGGAGTAGGGACGCGTACCGCCGCGGTCGAGAAACGGCCGCGGAGCGCGAGGCGCAGGCGCGGCGTACCTACGGGCGCTATTATATGCGCGGAGTGCGGTCGCGCTCCCGCCGCCGCCGCCGCCGTTAACGGTAAGTCTCAAGAGACATGGCTGACTACAAGTAGTCAGCCATGTTTGTTTAATAATGGGAACAATTTAAGAGGGAAGTATAGTACGCACTCGTCCATACAAAAAGAGAAAACGTTTTTCCACCTTTAAATATTTTCCAATCTCCATCATTTTTTAGTATGTTATTGACACAGTGACAAACTAGGTTTGTAGGTTTTCCTTTTTTCAAAATTTGCTATAGATTCTAATTTGAAGGTAGCTGAAAAACCTAATTTTTATGTAATATGTTTGTTTAGTTATTTTTCACAAAGTTTAAGCTGTGGTAGCGTTTTGTCCAAAAATTATGAAAAAAATACTGTTACCGATTCTTATGTTAAATAATCAATAGAAAAGGTGCCCCGTTAAAAAATCGAAATTAAATTTTTTTTTGCCATATTAGGACGAGCTTTGTATCAGTTCATGTCCAAGTGGGCGGATTGGACCGCGACCGCCGCCGCAATGGGAGTAGGGACGCGTACCGCCGCGGTCGAGAAACGGCCGCGGAGCGCGAGGCGCAGGCGCGGCGTACCTACGGGCGCTATTATATGCGCGGAGTGCGGTCGCGCTCCCGCCGCCGCCGCCGCCGTTAACGGTAAGTCTCAAGAGACATGGCTGACTACAAGTAGTCAGCCATGTTTGTTTAATAATGGGAACAATTTAAGAGGGAAGTATAGTACGCACTCGTCCATACAAAAAGAGAAAACGTTTTTCCACCTTTAAATATTTTCCAATCTCCATCATTTTTTAGTATGTTATTGACACCGTGACAAACTAGGTTTGTAGGTTTTCCTTTTTTCAAAATTTGCTATTGATTCTAATTTAAAGGTAGCTGAAAAACCTAATTTTTATGTAATATGTTTGTTTAGTTATTTTTCACAAAGTTTAAGCTGTGGTAGCGTTTTGTCCAAAAATTATGAAAAAAATACTGTTACCGATTCTTATGTTAAATAATCAATAGAAAAGGTGCCCCGTTAAAAAATCGAAATTATTTTTTTTTTTGCCATATTAGGACGAGCTTTGTATCAGTTCATGTCCAAGTGGGCGGATTGGACCGCGACCGCCGCCGCAATGGGAGTAGGGACGCGTACCGCCGCGGTCGAGAAACGGCCGCGGAGCGCGAGGCGCAGGCGCGGCGTACCTACGGGCGCTATTATATGCGCGGAGTGCGGTCGCGCTCCCGCCGCCGCCGCCGCCGTTAACGGTAAGTCTCAAGAGACATGGCTGACTACAAGTAGTCAGCCATGTTTGTTTAATAATGGGAACAATTTAAGAGGGAAGTATAGTACGCACTCGTCCATACAAAAAGAGAAAACGTTTTTCCACCTTTAAATATTTTCCAATCTCCATCATTTTTTAGTATGTTATTGACACAGTGACAAACTAGGTTTGTAGGTTTTCCTTTTTTCAAAATTTGCTATAGATTCTAATTTAAAGGTAGCTGAAAAACCTAATTTTTATGTAATATGTTTGTTTAGTTATTTTTCACAAAGTTTAAGCTGTGGTAGCGTTTTGTCCAAAAATTATGAAAAAAATACTGTTACCGATTCTTATGTTAAATAATCAATAGAAAAGGTGCCCCGTTAAAAAATCGAAATTAATTTTTTTTTTGCCATATTAGGACGAGCTTTGTATCAGTTCATGTCCAAGTGGGCGGATTGGACCGCGACCGCCGCCGCAATGGGAGTAGGGACGCGTACCGCCGCGGTCGAGAAACGGCCGCGGAGCGCGAGGCGCAGGCGCGGCGTACCTACGGGCGCTATTATATGCGCGGAGTGCGGTCGCGCTCCCGCCGCCGCCGCCGCCGTTAACGGTAAGTCTCAAGAGACATGGCTGACTACAAGTAGTCAGCCATGTTTGTTTAATAATGGGAACAATTTAAGAGGGAAGTATAGTACGCACTCGTCCATACAAAAAGAGAAAACGTTTTTCCACCTTTAAATATTTTCCAATCTCCATCATTTTTTAGTATGTTATTGACACCGTGACAAACTAGGTTTGTAGGTTTTCCTTTTTTCAAAATTTGCTATTGATTCTAATTTAAAGGTAGCTGAAAAACCTAATTTTTATGTAATATGTTTGTTTAGTTATTTTTCACAAAGTTTAAGCTGTGGTAGCGTTTTGTCCAAAAATTATGAAAAAAATACTGTTACCGATTCTTATGTTAAATAATCAATAGAAAAGGTGCCCCGTTAAAAAATCGAAATTAATTTTTTTTTTGCCATATTAGGACGAGCTTTGTATCAGTTCATGTCCAAGTGGGCGGATTGGACCGCGACCGCCGCCGCAATGGGAGTAGGGACGCGTACCGCCGCGGTCGAGAAACGGCCGCGGAGCGCGAGGCGCAGGCGCGGCGTACCTACGGGCGCTATTATATGCGCGGAGTGCGGTCGCGCTCCCGCCGCCGCCGCCGCCGTTAACGGTAAGTCTCAAGAGACATGGCTGACTACAAGTAGTCAGCCATGTTTGTTTAATAATGGGAACAATTTAAGAGGGAAGTATAGTACGCACTCGTCCATACAAAAAGAGAAAACGTTTTTCCACCTTTAAATATTTTCCAATCTCCATCATTTTTTAGTATGTTATTGACACAGTGACAAACTAGGTTTGTAGGTTTTCCTTTTTTCAAAATTTGCTATAGATTCTAATTTAAAGGTAGCTGAAAAACCTAATTTTTATGTAATATGTTTGTTTAGTTATTTTTCACAAAGATTAAGCTGTGGTAGCGTTTTGTCCAAAAATTATGAAAAAAATACTGTTACCGATTCTTATGTTAAATAATCAATAGAAAAGGTGCCCCGTTAAAAAATCGAAATTAATTTTTTTTTTGCCATATTAGGACGAGCTTTGTATCAGTTCATGTCCAAGTGGGCGGATTGGACCGCGACCGCCGCCGCAATGGGAGTAGGGACGCGTACCGCCGCGGTCGAGCAACGGCCGCGGAGCGCGAGGCGCAGGCGCGGCGTACCTACGGGCGCTATTATATGCGCGGAGTGCGGTCGCGCTCCCGCCGCCGCCGCCGCCGTTAACGGTAAGTCTCAAGAGACATGGCTGACTACAAGTAGTCAGCCATGTTTGTTTAATAATGGGAACAATTTAAGAGGGAAGTATAGTACGCACTCGTCCATACAAAAAGAGAAAACGTTTTTCCACCTTTAAATATTTTCCAATCTCCATCATTTTTTAGTATGTTATTGACACAGTGACAAACTAGGTTTGTAGGTTTTCCTTTTTTCAAAATTTGCTATAGATTCTAATTTAAAGGTAGCTGAAAAACCTAATTTTTATGTAATATGTTTAGTTATTTTTCACAAAGTTTAAGCTGTGGTAGCGTTTTGTCCAAAAATTATGAAAAAAATACTGTTACCGATTCTTATGTTAAATAATCAATAGAAAAGGTACCCCGTTAAAAAATCGAAATTATTTTTTTTTTTGCCATATTAGGACGAGCTTTGTATCAGTTCATGTCCAAGTGGGCGGATTGGACCGCGACCGCCGCCGCAATGGGAGTAGGGACGCGTACCGCCGCGGTCGAGAAACGGCCGCGGAGCGCGAGGCGCAGGCGCGGCGTACCTACGGGCGCTATTATATGCGCGGATACTTGGCAGTAAAATTAGTACACATACATACAACCCTAAAAACATTACCCTCCTTTTTTGGGCAGTTGCGTAAGTCTGTGACAAACCTTGGTAGGTACGGCGGCCTTGAGCGGTGTCGGCACTTACGCAAACATCAAAGGCGTCGGCCCACTGTTACTTTTTACACTGTGGCCATACATTGTATTCTTATACCATGCTACCAGTGAAGTAGTTTAATGGGTTAGAACCAAACTGCTACCAGTAATAGTCAGTAAAATTTTATCCTGCTTTATGTCAACTAAATACGAGGGGTGATTGGAAATTTCACGGCCTAACTATATTACTTACACTTTTTTTGTATCTATTATATTTTTCGAGAAAATGTGATAAAACCGATAAAAGGGACACATTTCACAGCGAGGGGGGGGTGTAGCGTCAGGTAGAGGGGGGGGGAGTTGTGAGTTTTGAACACCACACCCAAAGGTATCATGCCACACAAGTTTGAAAACTTTATTTTATTTGTTGGTCTGAAAAACACATAATTATCAGATTAATTATCAGTAAGACGTAATTAAGGCAAATTTGTTTACTTCAATATTTCCTAACTATTTCTTACTTATTTAGTGTGCCATTATGGAAGTTCTTGATAAAGGTATGTACTATTCATATTATTATTATTTTACATATATTTAAATAATAACATTGTTTTGCTTGCGGTCTACGTGACCCTTATTTGTAAACAAAACCTTTAAGCAGTACAAATATTCATTGAAACTTTTAATTATGTTCTCATAATTTCACACGATTGATATTGCACTGATTATATTGGCCATAAAGCCTTATTTATGAGCTACGTAGTATTATGTGCCGGATGGTGCCGGACCCCTGGCTATGAGCCCTCTACGTAACTCGTAGCACCTGCTACGAGCGTGAGTGTTATGTAGTGAATTATCTACAACTATGCCTAACGTGTTTTCGTTTCCTTTCAGGTACTTTTTTAGGGTTCCGTACCCAAAGGGTAAAAACGGGACCCTATTACTGAGACTTCGCTGTCCGTCCGTCCGTCCGTCCGTCCGTCCGTCTGTCACCAGGCTGTATCTCAAGAACGGTGATAGCTAGCTACAGTTACTACAGTTGAAATTTTCATAGATGATGTATTTCTATCTAAAATAAAATAAATATTTAATGGGGGCTCCCATACAACAAACGGGTTGGTTGCGTTAACTTTGCACCTCATTTGTATGGGGCGCTATACATACCAGGTGCAAACTTAACTTAACCACTTAAGGATGAAAAGTGTTTGTACGGAACCCTCGGTGCGCGAGTCCGACTCGCACTTGCCCAATTTTTTTTACTGCACGTTATCGAGAATGCACGTATTTGAGTTGTGGCATGCTGCTACTGGGACGCAAACTGAAAAACACATCATATACTCAATTTAGTTCTACAACTATTGCCCGAGGATGCTGAAAATATAGAATATCAAAAACCTACGCAAATGTATAAAAGAATTGACCGAGAGATTGTTGAGATATTGGAAAAGTGTGAAAAGAACCCGAAGGGATCTAGTTATAAAGTATGGTGAATAGCTAAATAGAGTTGAAACCGTTAGTTTGCCTAAAAATACAACCGCGACTACTTCAACTGAGGTTTTAACGAATAATACAAAAATAGGGCGACCGAAGAAAAACTATGACTTGTGCAGTAAACGAACTCAACGTAGAAGATTGGCCGAACTATAACAGGTAGATAACTCAGCCGTCAGCTCTTTTATGGATCTGTCTTCTGACAGTTGCAGTATTAGAAGTGAACTGAACGTCGAAGAGGTGCTATCCTTTATAACAGAACATAAAATAAAAATAAAATAAGCTAACGAAGCGTCAGTATATTTCAATGAAACAATTTATAAATAGTAAAAAACATCCCCACTTGCCATCATATCCCAAGGTTTTAGAAGCCAAACAACGGTGTTACCCCCCAGAACAAGCGGTGTCTGAAAAATCGGCGAAAGTGGAATTGCAAAGTTTATTGAATCATACAGCGGCTAGAATGTTGGACTCGCAAAAAGATATTTTAGCTACTATACCTTACGAGACTTTAGGTGACGTGACACTTATTGGAAAGTGGGGATTTGACGGCAGTACAGGTCATAGTCAATATAAACAGCGTTTTTCCGAAGACCCCGAATTGGAAGATGGAAGTTTATTTGTTACATCCTACGTGCCTTTGCGACTTGTTTCCGTGGTGGCCACTACCAATGAAGAGACCATACATAATATGGAAAAATATGGCAGCGCACTAGGCGGGACTTTGATTTTAAATAGGGCTGCCATATGTCCGGGTTTCCCCGATATGTCCTAGTTTGGAGGCCGTCCAGGTTTTTCCAAAGTGTCCCTGGGGTACTACATGACAATAAATATATACACATGCATTACCTTACTAAATTCTATTTACAACTTATTTAGGGTGTTATTTACAAATTTGTATACAGACAGATATGTTGAGGAGTTCTTTAATAAATCCGTTACGGTCAGCGGGATCAAACTTGGTGCACCGAAGATGTTAAGTAACTCATCCATCAGCACAAGGCGCTGAATGCCAAAAGATGAGCAATCAAATAAGATGTGGTCCATGGATTGAACCTCTCCCATCCCACACTGATCGCAATAGGGAGAATCGATAATATTTTTCCGATGTAGATGGAAATTTAGGCGACAGTGACCAATGCGCATTCGTGTGAGTGTAGTGTAAAACTTCCTATTAACGTAAATTAATCTTGCAAAACCAGGGTATATCATTAACTTGAGTGTCTTAGCAACGAATTCTGATGTGCTTTATTTTCAACCTCCGTACAGTGATACCAATGCCTACCCCAATGGACAAGCATTCGTTTTTTTAAGATATTTACAATACCTGTGTATGGTAAAGCCACACTAAGGTCCCTACAGTCGGGATGTAAGGACGAAACTGTATTGACAATAGTTCGAGCTACAAAATCAGCTCTTTCATTACCTAAGACTCCTGTGTGAGATGGAACCCAGACAAAATTTACTTTAATATCCATCAAAAATAATTGCAGCCACAATTTCTTAATATCAAAAATTAAATAATTGGTATCTGCTTTAATTTTATTATTTGCTAAAAAAATTTGCACACTAGCTATCACTGACTACTACCCATTCATTACAATTTTGATTGTGCTCCTTAATATGTTTCAATGCAAAAAGGATAGCGACAGATTCAGCTGTAAAGATACTAGCATGCTTACTAATTTTAAAACCAATTCCCTTATCAACATCAGGCTGGTAAATTGCAAAAGAAGTTGCATTGTCATTTTTTGAACCATCTGTATAAACAAATTTACAATTAGACCATTCTGATAATAAGAGATATACCTCATCCTTAGAGATTAATTTATGATCTATGTCTATGACAATATTCATTGCAGGATATTTACTATAAAATGAGTCTTAAAAGCATGGAAGCACACGATTGTTTTGATGTATTTTAAGCTCATCTAAAAGCTGAAGAAATGAAGAAAGCTCCTGAAGAATGTATACTGATTTTCCAAAAGGGACTGTTCGGCAAGCAATCAAGTTACGGAGAAGATCATTATTAGGTAAGCTGTACAGCTTTAAAATAAACCTTTCCTTCAAATAAAAAATCAAATAAATAAGCCTATGATAAGGTCCAGTATGATATACTCCTAAACAAGCTGTATGGCGTGGGAATTCGTGGATTAGCCCATAAATGGTTTACCTCATACCTTAAAGACAGAGAACATATCACAGAAGTCCAGTACTTTGACCCTAACACCAGCGAAATAATGAAAGTCCGATCCAATGGCAAAACAATCAATAGCTCAATCCCGCAAGGTAGTGTGATTGGATGTCTATTGTTTCTCGTATATATAAACGACCTACCTAAAATTACAGACGAAATGTGTGTATTGTTTGCCGACGACATCTCGTTACTTATAAAATGCGATAATCCATATGACATTACTGAAAAAATTAATACTGTACTTGACAAAACAACCACTTGGATGAATGAACACAATCTCGAAATAAATTATAATAAAACGAAACTAATGACATTCCATAGTTACCAAAAGGCGCCGCTAAATATTAATTACATTTATAATAATTTAAAATTAGAGCTTGTATCAGAATTTTCATTGTTAGGTTTAGTTATTGACAAAAACATTAACTGGAAAGCACATATAAGGCACATAAGCGGTAAGATATCTAGCTTTGCATATGCTCTCCGTGAAGTCAAGAAAACTACAAACTTTCAGTCCGCGCTAACAACATACTACGCCTACGCAAACTCCTGGTTTACATACGGGATAATATTATGGGGAAACAGTACCGATGCACAATCGCTCTTTACCTTACAAAAAAAACTTATCCGAATTTTAGTAAACAAAGATAACACTACTTCTTGCAAACAATATTTTAAGGACCTGAAAATACTCACGCTGCCGTGCATTTATATTTTAGAAATATGTAAGTTTGTACGACAAAACTCAAAAATATTTAAGACGAGGGAAGAACTACCTACAACTCAATCTCTGCGACATAAAAACCGGCTCATGCTGCCATCGTCTCGAATAAAAATGCACTCAAAGAGCACCTACGTGATGGCTATAAAAATATATAATAAGTTACAGTAGCGATCAAAAGTATTTTGACAAAGGCAAAACCCGTTGCGGCTGCACTTAAGAAGGGTAAGTCGCAAGCTGAGATTTCGCGAAGTTTTGGTATATAACGGCAATTGGTTAGTGTCTGGAATAAGCAGTTCAAGGCTCGAAACAGCGTCACAAATAAGCCTGAAAGCAGTCGTCCTCGAAAAACGACTTGTACAACTGATCATGTAATAAAAAAGTAAGACGTAGAAACCCCACGGAATAATGCAGTGACAACTAAAGATGAACTAACAGAAAACTGTAACGAAAATGTTCATATTTTCACTATTAAACGAAGCCTAATAGAGCAAGCATCACATGGTCGACGCCCATAAAAAAAAATACAATTTTCAGCAAAAAATAAGGCATCCCGATTAGCATTTGCGATTCGTCAAAAATCATGAACAAGTGCCGATTGGTCAAAAAATTTATGGAGTGACGCGAGCAAGTTAAATTTAATCTCCTCGGGTGGTATCAAGTATGTGCGTCGTTCTCATAATAAAAGACACGATGTGCGATACCTGGTACCCACACTCAAGCTTAGTGGCGGCAACGTAATGGTGCGGGGATATTTTTCTCGCCATGGCGTCGGGCCTCTCGTGTGAATTGACGGGATAATGGGATCGATATGTGTATGAAAATATACTTAATACACACATGATACCCTATGAAAATAAATAAAGAAAAATATGCCACCTCGCTGGGTTTTTCAGCACCATAATGACCTCAGACACAATTCTAAAAATTTACAGGCTTTCTTAAAGCGTAAAAAAGTCAAGGTTTTTGAGGGGCCTAGTCAAAATGCTGACTTAATCCTATTGAGCATCTATGAGAAGAGTTGGATCGTCGAGTGAGGTGCAGAAATTACTCCAAGGGGCCTTTATTCAAGCACTTCAGTCAGAAAGGACGAACATACCTTACGAACGTATACATAGAAGTTAGTGGACTATTTGCCGGCTCCTTGTACAGCTGTTAGGAAGGGCAGATGATATGCAACTGAATATTAATGAAACGTCTTATTTAACCCTGTTGCAAGTTCAGCAAAATCATTTTATGTAAGTGTCAAAATACTTTTGACCTACCTGAAGCGCGTATTATCAGTTTTTATTCTAAGTTCTTTGTTTAGTTTTAGTTATCTAAGTGGAAACGTAACAAGAACAGGGCCATAATATGGTATCGTAACGTAATTATTAAATATGTACTCAATTCATCAACATCTTGAAAAAAATGATTTGTCAAAATACTTTTGATCGCTAGTACCTAACGAAATTAAAACTGAAAAATTAGATAAATCATTTATAAAAAAATTGAAAGATCTACTAATAACCAAGTGCTATTACACTGTAAACGACTTTTTAAATGACAAATTTTAAGTTTATTACGACATACATAAATAATTTATTTTGACATTGTATTCGAACTGATTTATTTTATAAATAATGACTTGATTTATTTTATTTTACACGGACTTATATATGTATAATTTTAAAACCTGACAAATGAAATATATTGTTATATGTTAGGAACCTTTAAAGTTTTGTACCTAAATTGTTACAATCTAGTTTTAAGTATCCGACATCTCATTATTTTTATCTTTATTTGAATGTTTATTATTTAATTCTAATTTTATTCAATTCGCTTGACCTGTATACCATACCTAATCTTTTATTTTTTGTACTTAATTATTTACCTAATTTAAAACTGTTATGTAAAATCTAATATAGTTTAGTTTCTAAGATAATTGCAATGCCCTGACAGGGCGTCATGTATTGACTGCCATATATGTAAACATCCTAATGTACCTACTCATGACTGCAATAAATGAATATGAATATGAATAAATAAACCTAACACTAAGAGGGGGAAGTTGACTTTCAATTTGCATTGCTGCAATTTGACTAGTTTTAAAAGCACCAAGTATTATACGCATACACTTGTTTTGTATTTTGTCTAATCTTTCCACAAGTTCAACATATGGTATCCAAGAAAGCTTTGAAGTAAAAGTTACACCCAAAAACTTGATGCTACTTGATATAGGCAATGGAATGCTGTTGTATGAGATAGTAGGCAAGACAGTACATTTGCGTCCGAATATGAGTACTTTGTATTTATCTGAATTCACCTCAAGACCAAGATAGCTAGAATACTGATTTAAATCTACTAACGCCTTGTTAATGATAGTTGATAGTAGGTTCATATCAGTTCCTGATGTATAAACAACCAGATCATCAGCAAATTGTAAAATTTTGATGTCCAGAATTAAATTTAGCCTTTTAATGTACAGAATAAAAAATAATGGGGATAGTGGGGACCTTGACAAACTCCTGTGGAAGACAGCCTAGGTCCATATAAATGATTATTGTATTTTGCAAATACTTTTTTATATACTTTATTTGTTAGGAAAATTTCAATCCAGTTTATTATTTTTCCAAGTATCCCATTACTGAATAATTCCTTACACAAAATGGAAATATTCACACTGTTAAATGCACCCGAGATATCGAAGAAGACTGACAGAAGATATTTATTATTTGACAGACAATGCTGAACGTCGAGTTGCAGTTGGCATATACTTTCACGAGAAGACCTCCCTCTTCGAAAACCAAACTGATTTTGTGGTAAGAGATTTTGCTCTATGATAAATTCCAAACGTTGTTTTAAAAGTTGTTCATACCTTACCAACACACGATATAAGAGCTATGGGCCGATAAGAATATGGTAATAATTTATTTTAATTAGGTTTTGATATTGGAACTAAGCAATCCGTTTTCCATTCATCAGGTATATTATTCTCCTTCCAAAGTCAATTTAATATGTGTAAAAAGGTATTAAATCCACCTATATTTAGTTTTTTAAATAGAATGTATGGAATGGAATACCATCCAAACCAAAGGTTGTGTCTCGTCTAGAAAAAACTGCAGACTTAAGCTCCTCTGATGAAAAGGGTTCAATGAGACAATGATTATTGGAATCAATCTGTGCATAATTTGAGGGCTTATTTAACTTAGACGCTGATAACCTGGATCTAAGAAAATTACTGAGACAAAAGCTTCAAGAAGCGAGACAAACGGGAAAAATAGCAGTCATTCGGGACAAAAGACTTATCATTAACGGAACAGACATTACCGAGCAGATTACCCAACAACGAACAGCGACTAATATACGTGATGATGTCAACAGGGACACACCCTCAAGCCCGACGGCTCCGACCTCTCAAGTCTCAAGACAAAAGGCGCCGGCGCCGAGCGTCGTACGCGCACGCGCAGCACCCGAACTACGTAACATCACAACACAATCTCCCGCGAGTTCATCAATAATTCGCGTGCCTAATCCAGGCTGTTTACAAATACTTTTCCAAAATATGTGTAGTATTAATAATAAGACCCATTGTGAGAGTCAGAATGGCGGGTGTACCATCACGGATTTGTAAAACAATTATACCAAAAAAATTTACTCAAAATGTACTATTTTGTACCTACTTTAAAAAAAAATTTATACCTCTCCGTACAACAAGTTATTACAATGTTTAGGTACACCCGCCATTTTGACTGTCAGGATGGCGGGTGTAACATCGCAGTTTACCATGAAGCCCTTGATTATTGAGAAATGTTATTGCTCTAAAAAAATGTACCAAAATTGTACTCTAACATACAGTTAAAATATTAGCAATCTGATGTGTAACTTGCGACTTATACACACATTAAATTTTGTTCGTAGTAAGTGAAGGGCCAAGGGGGAGAACTGGGTAAGTCACGTTCGCAAAATTTTACAGTAGGTACAGAAACTTGAGGTTTCCTAATCCTTTGATGGCTTTATGGCTTTACTAAAAATATAGCAAAAAACCGGCCAAGTGCGAGCCTGACTCGCGCACCGAGGGTTCCGTACAAACACTTATCTTAAATAGCCGGGTTAAGTTTGCAATTAGTATGTACATCACTACATAGTAACAAAGTCGCTTTCTGTGTCCCTATGTCCCTTTGTATGCTTAAATCTTTAAAACTACGCATCGGATTTTGATTCGGATTTTTTAATAGATAGAGTGATTCAAGAGGAAGGTTTATATGTATAATAAATGCATAATTTATCAGCATTGCACCCGTGCAAGGCCGCTAGTTATTTTACAAATTGTACACCGAAGATTCATTTTTTAGCTATCCGACCACGAAACAGGACAAACACTTACATGCAACTTAAAAATTAACAAAGCATTTAAAATATATCACAGTTTTGGTATGAAACAGTAAGAGATTACAGCCAAGAAAACATAAAAAAGTTTGCTGAATGTATGACTGCGTTATCCTTTAACCAGGTTTCTCATGCAACGGACACAAATACCGCGTTTCAAGAATTTCATGATTTAGTTGTTTTGTTTAATAATTTATGTTTTCCTTTAATTAAAATAAAAAAGAATAATAAGCCGATTAATAACAAATGGCTTACACGTGGTATAAAACGATGCTGTAATAATAAAAGGAACTTGTACAAAATAGCAATTAGGAATAAAGAAAATACTGAACATTTGCGAAAGTATAAGACGTACACGCGGCTCCTGAAAAATTGTCTCAATAAAGCTAGACAGATAACAAATGCCAGGTTTATTAAAAATGCTAAAAACACATGTCGAGCATCTTGGCAAATCATTAGGCAAAACTGCAATATGAAGCCTTTCAGTAATGAAATTGATAAAATTGTAATTGGTACTAAGGAAATAAGTGATCCTAAGATTATACCCGAAATATTCAATAATTATTTTATAGAAAATACAAATAAAAAAATAACCCGAAATACAAACTATACCCATAATATAGAACAACTGAAACGTAGTATATTCTTATCTCCAGTCAGCTCCGAAGACGTTTTAAAGGCAATCAAAGGCTTAAATAATACGAATGCCACTGGTTACGATGGCATTAGCACTAAAGTTTTGAAACAATGTGCTACTGCATTGTCAATACCATTAAGTTATATAATAAATTTATCATTCGTGCAAGGTATATTTCCGGAACGCCTAAAATACGCCATTATCAAGCCATTACATAAAAAAGGACCCAAATCAGACTTAAAAAACTATGTCATCATTTTTTTGAAAAAGTTAATGCGCTACAATTTAAACGCTCACCAAAATGGCTTTTATACCCTAAAACTAAATTCCAAATAAAATGAATTACCTCCATATAAATTAAACCCCACTCTATACAGAGCTCCCTAAACTAAATCATTTTGTATTCCAAAATTAATATACATTACACCAGATTAATTTTACGTTGAGTCCGTATATCTTTTTGCTTCCCAAAATGGATTTTTTTCTCACCAAATATTGTTTTCATAAAACATCAAAACTATTACCAGAAATTGCAGTCTATTTTGCTTTAGTGTAATCAAATTATCTAACCTTTAGTCAAAATATATTACTGTCAATCTAAACTTATTATTGCACAGCAAATAAACTAAATGCCTAGCAAAAATTGTACTGCTGATAATTAGAAAATACACATCAGCACGACATTACTTTCATCTTTTTAAAGAACCCAGTAGGTTAGGTTAGGTTTGTTACATAATTATTCTGAAAAATAAACAGTTATTGAAAAAAATGAGTGTTTCAGCTAGGTAACCATCTAATCCTGATCACCATACAGAAACAAACTGATTCTGCCCAAAACAAATCTTTCACTTATCCAAAGGAATGTGCATGGAATGACTGTACAAATATTTAACGCACAGACAGATTCATTTATTTCAGAAACAATTATTTGAGTACTTAATAGAACATTATTATTATTCAATTGATGAGTTTATATCTAGTTGTAAATTATGACATGCACCAAATTGCAATATTAATAAATACCTATTTAGAATAAGTTGAACTGTCTTAAGTATTATTAGTTCATTTATATTTATATCGACTGAATATTTAGAATTTAAGTTCCTGACATTGTGCACTATTTGTTTATCTTTTAATTTTCATAAATTCGTAATTATTGTAAATCTTTCTAAGTTTTTGCACGCCATTTTATGGTACAAACAAGTAATGGGATTCTATTATGATGTAACATCAATTGTATTTGTAACCTTTGTATAATGCAAATAAATAATTCTGATTCTGATTCTGAACAATCCCGAGTAAATCACGTTGTCGTTAGACATTGAAAAAGAAGCTCAAACACAATTCGTGTCGTGTATGTCAAGCGGCCCAGATAAGCATGTTATACACTACACATGCTTATCGGGGCCGCTTATTATATGGGCCGATTATTACTTCGGATCCAGTATAACAATGCGTTCCGGGTGTTGATGGGACTGCCTCGTTTCTGTAGCGCATCGGGGATGTTCGCGGAGGCGCGCGTGGATTGTTTCTATACGACCATGCGCGCTCGCGCTGCATCCCTGGTGCGCCGGGTGCGCTGCAGTCCCAACAGCATTCTTCGAATGATAGCGGACAGGGTTGACTGTCCCTACATGCTGCACTGCGAGGGATTACACTCCCCGGTCAGTGTTGTTTTGTTTTAATTGTAATTTGTTTTGTTTCGATTGTAATTTGTTTAATTTTCAATTGTAAGTCCAAAGAAGATGTCGCCAGGACTATAATGCATACATCAACAACGTTTGCATCGAGCTAGAACAACACAGCATACGTAGCGAAACTAGGGACTTATTTCGCAAAGTAAGAGAGCTATCTGGGACGCGAAGCATTAGAACCTGTGCCATTGAAGACGTAACTGGGAATTTACTGACAGACACGTCGCAGGTTCTGGAACGCTGGAAGCGATACTGTGCAGCACTGTATGATACGGGGATTACAACAGCGGGGGTAGAGAAAATGTCTCCAGACGAACCTGACATCCTTCGTTCGGAAGTGGAAGGCGCCATCAAGGTTCTTAAATGCGGGAAGGCGCCTGGTAAAGATGGCATCCCTGCTGAACTACTGAAGAACATGGGAGAAGCAGGAATCACATTACTGGTGGAAATATGCAATGATGTGTGGAGAACTGGAAAATGGCCGACTGAGTGGACTGAATCTGTGTTCATCCCCTTACACAAAAAAGGATCTACCAAGACTTGCGGCAATTATAGAACCATCGCGTTGATCTCCCATGCAAGTAAAATCCTCTTACATACAATTAATCAACGGCTCAACCATTTCCTCAAGATCCAGATGCCCCAAGAACAAGCTGGCTTCGTGAAAGGAAAGGGCACAAGAGAGCAGCTTCTTAACATTCGCCAAGTCATCGAGAAGAGCAGGGAATTTAATTGCCCAGTCGTATTGTGTTTTATAGACTACACTAAGGCCTTTGACTGCGTGCAATGGGACAAGTTGTGGACTGTGTTACGCGAGATGGGGACTCCTGAGCATTTGATTGGCTTGATTCGAAACCTATATGTTGAGAACCGCTCTTTTGTCAAAATCGGCACCGATTGTTCCAATGTGTTCGAAACAAAGATGGGAGTGCGTCAGGGCTGCATATTATCCCCAGCCCTTTTCAATATATATGGGGAGTTTATAATCCGCAGGGTGCTCGAAACTTGGGACAAGGGGTTTCCGATAGGAGGAAAGCGGATATCGAACCTCAGATATGCCGATGACACGGTTCTTTTAGCAACGTCTGTAGAAGATATGCAGGAGCTGTTTGGGAGACTCGAGACGGAGAGCAACCGCATGGGTCTCGCAGTAAACAGGAGTAAGACGAAGCTAATGGTAGTAGACCGTGCCGAAAAACTGCCCTGTACAATTAACATCATCCCAGGGGTTGACATCGTAGACCACTACGTTTATTTAGGCGCACTGATTTGTCATGATGGCAGCTGCGTACCGGAGATAAAGAGGCGTATTGGTATGGCTAAGGACGCGATGACCCGACTGAATGTCATCTGGAAGAAGAGAGGTATAACCATCACCACCAAGACCCGGCTTGTACGCGCTCTAGTATTCCCCATATTTCTCTATGGCGTAGAAACATGGACGATTCGAGCTCGAGAAAGGCAAAGGATCGATGCATTCGAGATGTGGTGCTGGAGGCGTATGCTGGGATACCCTGGACCGCCATGCGCACCAATGTATCGATCCTTTCCCAGCTTCGTGTCCAAACCCGCCTATCCACAATCTGCCAGCAGCGTATATTGACCTACTTCGGCCACATAATGAGGAGGGAAGATGAAAGCCTTGAAAAGCTGATCATTGTTGGGAACACGGAGGGCAAACGAGCCCGGGGACGGTCCCCAACCAGATGGACCGATCAAGTGAAGGGCCCTTCCTCAACCAAGTTTTGCTCGGTCATCAGAGATGCGATGAACAGGCACCGGTGGAGGCAGATCATCAAAACTAGGTGTAGAGCATCCATATCCACCGATGACCACGATCCTCAGTCATGAGGGAGCGACCACAGAGAGAGTAATTTGTTTTGTTTTAGTTGTAATTACTTACTAACCCTAGTTCGTAAGGTCTACTAATAAAATTGTGTCCTGTTACATGAAATAAATATATTCATTAATTCATTCATATACAGTATGTAACAGAACAAAAGGCAAAGAAAGAGACGCATTAATGTATAGACCATAAATAGGACTATGGGTGCCTGGCATATGGAAAAATTAAAAAAAAAATAGCATCTCGTTGCAGTAGTGAAAAAATAAACCATTATTTCATAACCTGTATTATTTATTTACAATTTATCAATCACAGTCATAAATGTCATTTCCGGTGAAGGGCAAATAAAAATAGTCATTGACAACAATTTCCGACACCAAAATTGTTTTCCACATTTGTCAGTTGAACAGTAATTATCGCGCGCAGGTACATTGTACGGATTCTGATATACCTGTAATAATGTTGGCAAATTTCAAATATTTAAAAGAAAACATTCACATAATAGGGTGAATTGCAGAAAATATGCGCCCTTTATGCTTATGAGTGTCCCATGAAAACACAATGAATTTAAACATATATCCTGAGAAGAAAACACAATGTCATTATGTTACTTTGATAATAAGAATTCTTTCAATTCAGATAAGATATTTTTATTTCAATTCCTTTTTTTATTTTATTTTTTAAGTATTTTTTTTTCTAAGAGGTACGTAGTTACTTTATATATTATGTTCATGTCCCAATTCTGAGCGTATTTTTAACTCGGAAATTTGTTACGATTGATATTATTATTTTAAAGTTTAACTGTAAATTATTCATTCCTTATTAGATCATCTTTAAATTCTATATATTCTATTATATATTTACGTTTCTATTATATATTTACGTTTATTATAAATAGTTGTGAAATTTCTATATTGATAAACTTGTCCCAACTTACTGGAGTTTCGTTACTCAGGGTTAGTTACGGAGCATTTAATCCCAAATGCTGAAAGGCAAAGGAAATATTGATAACGTTCAAAGCAAAATCCTACAAAATATGAAGTGTTCAGAGTGAAACATTTAGACAGAGTAAAAAAGTCAAGAAAACGTGGAATAAAAACAAGAAAACGTGGAATAAAAAGGACCAAAAATAAATAACTAGCGATAATTGGAGACGATATTCCGCACGTTATTATACTAAAAAGAAAAATAAATCTAATAGGCAGCAGAGTCCGGATCCAGAAATAATACTTAAGAAAGAATAAAGACTGCCTCCATATAAATAAAACCCACTCTATACAGTGCTCCCCAAATTAAATCATTTTGAACCCTTTTAAGACTGCACCGAGCGACATGTTAAAAAATAGGCAGTTGCCGTTAAGTAGACAACGTCAACACTAGTTGTTTAATCCATTTCTAAACTATATATTTAGCTTTTCGAAGAATGTGTTAACAACTTCTCCGTGGAAAAATTATAAGATTATTAATATTTTACCCTAGAAAACTAAGTAAAGTTGGACGAAAACTGTAAAATCTTAAGCAGGCGTTAAGTGTTTTTTTATACTTTATCAATGGAAATCTATTCTGATATTCAGTTCAAAAAAAAGATGAATGTTTACATTACAATTTGTCCGCATCAAATATTTCAATTATTGTTTGGTATTAAAGGTACAGATTTATCAAAAAGTGCTTTTAATTCTCCATACATTTTTACTATGGCGGCCGCGCGCCGATCTAAATACGCATTCCCCGCGCTCTATGGTTCAGTCGCAAACGCTCGGCGCCCTCTTAAACCCTAGGGGCTAAATGTACTATTTTATACATGCAATGACGTCATAATTCCGGTTTAACATATTTTGTAGATTTTTTTGTAAAATATGAGCAGAAAAAAATCCTAAATATTTTTTTTGCGCTCTTTACACGTCATTCTACGAATGGTTTTCGATTTAGGACTTTAGCAAAATATGAAATGTTGTCAATTAAATATACTAGCGGACATACGAAATATTTTTTGGCCAAGCTGAAACAGAAACACCTTCGCTCGCTCGCTCAATCAACTTTCTCCCATTTTTCCATGAAAAATATATCGCGTTTGGTTGTATTTCATAAATTCATGTGAACTATATAATATTGTTTTCATCACATTTGCTCGTAAAAGATGGTATTACATGCGGGTGTACTGAAGGACAAAGGCCTATATAGTACCCGCGGGAGTTATAAATTGTTATAACTCCCGAGGGAGTTATGGTTTTAGTTTTAAAAATATAGTACGCACTCGCAGATTACTTCAGACTAAGGAGGTTTCAATCCAGCCAAGGTTTTTTGTTGTTTCAACAAAACTTGCCTAACAGCAAATTTTATTGTGTATTGAATTAATACGGTATATATAACTGCATTAATATTTATGTTTTACAATTATTTATGTGTATTTTGCATTAATTTTATTAAATTAAATTTTGAATTATCATCACAATCTGGCAGTATAGCCTGTCAAGTTTCTAAACGAAACGCAGTTCTTAGCATTATCTGTGGTAGACGACACAAAAAAAAAGGAAAAAAAGTTATAAAATTATTGGTTAGGAACTATTTCGTTTTGTAACAAACTTACTGTTCATATTTAAGTTTTATAATATTACGCTGTTAATTATTGCTGCATAATATTGTTAATTGTTATTTGTTTAATAATAGATGGTAAGATTCTGTGTATATTTGTTTTCTGTTTTAAGCTGATGGCCGTTTTGCCAGTGCTTATAGTAAATTAAAAAAATACATACAGAAAAAAATTGGTTGTCAATCGTTATCGTTTAATGTTTATTTTTGGCTTATTTATTTGTTATTTACTCCAAAATGTGATGAAAAATATTGTGTGTAAGGCGGGTAGTAAGGGGATTACAAACTCAGGACATTAAAAGCCCTCCGCCTTCGGCGTCGGGCTTCTAATAGACCTTCGTTAGTAATCCCCTACTTACTACCCTTATGACACAATATACTATTTTTTTTTCCAGCACCACCCGGGTGAGGGTTGAGGCGGGGCCATTTAAGAAGCCTCAACTTTCGCCCTCAGAGGAGCGCCTCTTACGCATGACCTTGAACGAGGCCCGGCGCCGCCAATTGGAAACGCCGGCTCAGACAAACGCGCGTCTGGGCCGGATGCGGCGCCGGAAGCGCGAGCGCGACGCATTAAAAGGTAAGGGGATCGATACCGTTATCCGAATACTGGTTAATATTGTTCGATAACTGTTAAAAATTTCGTTCGCAAATGTATTAAAAAACGTTGTTTGGTACACGTGTGGAAGTGTCATTTTAACTCGTCCCGAGTCTTGACCCTCGCCTTGCGGCTCAGGCCAAGACTCCTCGGGACTCGTTCAAAATGACAAACTATCCACACTTGTATCAAAAACGAGCACCACTGATTTAGAACACCGGCTCCAGATGGCAGAAGCTGCGAGCCAGCGCCGCGACTCGGAAACTCCGGCCCAGCGCCAGACGCGGCTGGCGAAGATGCGGGCGTACAGTAGCAAGCGGCGCGCCAAGGACGGCGAGCGCGCTGATGAAGAGATGAACAGTAAGTCTCTTGTAGTCAGCCATTTTTAAGACTATCATTTTATTACTTTCCTGAATTCTGCTTAAAAAGATGAAGTAATCTCTGTTCGTTGAAATAACGTTTCCTTAGAGTAACGTTTAAAACAGTAACGAAATAATTTCGATTATCGTTATTCAAGAAAAAGGAAATGTATAACGTTACGCTGAACAGTATTAACCGGTATTACTCAGTTTCGCCGCGCGTTTTCCTTTGTAGGCGCCGACGCATCGCTATCTTGTTGATATCACTCGAAATCATCAATGGGCATTTGGATAATCGAGACCCTTTCGACCTTAATTTAGAAAAGCAATGCATTCAAAATTATATTAATAGACACAAAGAAATATCTACTGACTTATATGCAAAAATCAACGAACGTCTTAATTCTAATAAAAAAACCACAATCGATACTCGCAACAAGGAATTAGAAATGCCTCTAGAATATGAAGTAGGACATGCATTTTATTCCAAGAACCCCCTTGCAGTTCGACATAAAGACCAACCACGTTATGTAACAAGGAATATCAGTCAAAATCTTGGATTAAAAGTCACCGATGTCAAACAAAATGAATGTAATAAACGAAATATACGGAGACCTCTTAAAACGCAGCATTCCTTGTTACAGGCTGACGGCCAACCTGGCACGAGCCGAGGAACCACTTCTGACACCGATAACAGATAACCCTGGGATATTACCATTTAAATTGGGTTTGGCTAAAGTTCGTCAATCTGACCACGTATTTCTGCATTTTATCGATTTCGAACCAATAAAAGAGAACATTAAAACAATTGAAAATCAAATATCGACTCTAGATGCATTGGTGAAAAACTTAAATTACCTACGTGTTCAAGCCTAGATTTATAGCTCTACCATGGTCTAATAAAACAAGGTCTTCCATTCCCAGAGTGACACAAGCCTACGTCACAATAACATTGCCACTTTATTTCAACATAACATGTTATATGGGTACATTATAACTATGGTTAATTAGTTAAAAAAAATATTTATAATTCTATAATTTTCATTTATATGTATTTCATCTTAAATTTTACAACAACACGTCATTTTTAATTATTCGTTAGCAATATCTTCCGATGCACGAAATAAACTTCAGACGTTCGGGTAATTCTAATTACACTACTGGCATCACAGGATAGTGCTGTCACATTTGACAATCTGTCATTTTGTCCCTGAACGTCATCCTTGTCTAACGCGTGTTAATTGTTATTTCCTTCTCGCTTACTTTCAGCAATCGCAGCGTTTTCCAAACTGTTCACATCGTAAACTTGGTAATTAATGTTTGTTACGAAAATGGTTGGCTGTTCTATTCGGAACTGTAAGAGTAGGAGTGAAATGGGCATAAGATTTTATACGTTTCCTAAAAAAGAATCCGTAGCCAATGAATGGCTTCGCTATTGTGGGCTGAAAACATATAAAAATGGTATGTATACATACTTATCGACAATAATTACTATTAATTATAAAATCTTAAGTTCTATGTTTGCTTGTTGACTAAAAATACTAAAATACATTGCCGGCTATGACGCTTCAAGATTTATGGGAAAGTACCCACATCTTGGGAACCTAACTCGGAACCTGACTTAGAACCTAGAAGTGGTTCCTGTGAGTGGATTAACTTTATATCGAGGGGAAAATTGATTTAAAGTCGCTCAAACAGTGGAAAATGAGTTTGAGAAATACCATGGCCGGACACTGTATGCACAGATAAATATGCTGGTGCGTTGTGTGTAACAAAGCTGCGTTAGTGCTAAGGATCGTCATTATTTTTGTAGAGTTTGATGAGATAAAACTAAGTAAAGTAGGAAGAAAATCGTAAAATTTATCTTTAAAAGCCTAGCTAATATAATAATAATAATAGATAAATATTAAGGGACAATCTTACACAAATCGACCTAGTACCAAACTAAGCAAAGCTTGTACTATGGGTACTAGACGTCGATAGACATAATATATAAATACATATATATATAACATCCATGACTCAAGCACAAATATTCGAGTTAATCACACAAATATTTGCCCTGGCCGGGATTTGAACCCAGGACCGCCAGCTCAGTAGGCAAGTGCTTACAAAGTGAGCCAACCGCGGCGGCATATTGTACACAAGCACGTCAAAAACAATACCCTCAAATAGAAATGCTTATTAGAAATTCGCTGTAATACTTTGCTTTGCTTAGTCAGAACGAGGACATAGTTACATAAGACTAAAATAATTAAATAAAAAAAATCGTTAGTAATCAACTCCAGAAGAAATTAAAACGAAAATTGCTTAAAGTGTCGAACACCGTTTATTGATTTGATGTGGATTCGTTTTTCAAAAGCTTCTCTTGTATAAATAAATAAAATTTTGATTTAATACATTAGATTTGTTTTATTGTACTACCTATGTTTCTACATGAATAACTTAAAATTAATGCCATTTAAATATTTTTCACCGTTGGTTAAAATTCTCCCACATTTTAAAGTTTGAGAATCTGTGAACAGCATGATGACGTAGGCTTGTGTCAGTCACGTGGTTCGCGAGTCTCGGAATGGAATACCTGGCGGAGTATATTATTATACCATGAGCTCTACATAATTATATAGTCAAGAAATATTATACTATTTTGGAAAAATATCTCTCTTAGTAAAAATAGACTGAAGAGGGGCCTTATTGATGGACTTGGAACAATAATTCACAGCATCACAGGCAATCTGGATCAAGAGGACGCAAAACGATTCGATCACGCAATAAATACTCTGCAGAAAAATCAAAATGAAATAGCCCACCACGTTAATAAAGCGATAACATTAAATAAAATATTTCTGGAAAGTTATAATACTACAGTATCAACTATTGTATCAAATGAAGATCAATTAAATTCAAAAATATCCGAAATTATAAGACATGTTAATATATCTGACAAAGAATTCATCGGATTTGTGAAAGTAGACAGCGCGTACAAACTACTAGAAATGAATGTACAAATTATATCTGATACCCTGTCAAATCTTGAAACTGCCACATCGCTTTCTAATAAAAATATAGCCTACAGAAACTTGATATCGTTTTCAAATCTAGAATACTTGATTTCTGTTCTCCGAAAATATTAGGTACAGTCCTGAACAGCTGATAACTTCTGATGTGACAGAATCTCGCATATTTTATAGTTTTTTAGATGTAAGTTCCTATTTTAGCGATAATAAGTTAGTATTTGTAATTAAGACACCTATATTCTATAAAAGCATATTTGCTTATTACAATTTGCTCCCAACTCCCACCTCTAACAATACCGTAATTATTCCCAATAAATCCTACCTGGTTATGAACGAAAATGAGTACCAGGTATTTAGAAACTAAATGCAATAGAGTCGCAAACATACACTACTGCCAAGAAGATGCATCAATACAGGACCCAAAACGAAACCCGGACTGCATATATACATTGATCAAATCCCAGCGACTGTCTCCCGAATGTCAATACCACCAAATTAAAATAGAACACGATATATTCGAGAAAATTAACGACGAGTATTACGTAGTAATTAGTCCAAAATCCACAAAATTCCACATACAATGCACCCAAGATGAATACCTGAAAATAAACGGAGCATACATATACATACTCAAACTTCCCGAAAACTGCAGCGCAGCTACAGAGAAAATCACATTTACGAACACCCATAACCGGATCTACGGAGCACCTATCAAGCTCTTTACTCTTAACTTGGGCGAAACAAATGTTAAAAACCCGCTTCAACCCCTGAAATTAGAAAACGTGAATTTAAGAGAACTTCACAAAACAGTTGGCTTTATCGAACGAGAACAACACAACAACCCATTCAGCTGGAAGATATGGCCCGTCAACAACATGTATATTGGACTACACCACTCTACATTATCGTGGTTCTGATGGCTTCCTATTTTTTGTATACCAAAGTAAAGCAAATTAAACAAACCACACATACGGAGACTGGCGTTGCCACAGCCACAGCCGAAGTAGTACCACCGGTGCAAGCGGAAAACCTTCCTCGGTCTTTCTTGACGTAGTCTAAAGAGAAGACCTCTGTTTAGATGGGGAGGTGTTATGTACCCCTATGTACCCATATGTAGTTTTCTATCGTATATGTAGTTTTAAGTCTATGTTTTAGTTAGCCATAGTCCTAACACAAGTTAATATATTAATAACATCAGTGCTCTAGCGAACGCGCCGGGCAGGCCAGACGCTACCTTGCAAATTCTTTCGATAAGCGGCCCACCTTAGTAGCATCCGCTGCACTTGGCCGGTCGTGAGAGCATTGTTCATATTCTTCTCAGTATTAAGATAATTTTCGTACCGAACGACATGTAACTTAGTTGTCGTAAGTAATTAAATGTAGTAAAAACGACTACATCTTTTATTTAAGCTCCGCGAGAGCATAATTTGCGTGCTGCGAAGATATTTTGAAATCATCGGAGGTGCTGCTGCACGCTGAGTACGAGAGAACGACACAATTGTAGTAAATCTAGGTGAACATGATCGAAATCCCACTAAACTTATTGCTGAGTTTAGGTTTTTCTTGAAGTCTCACCCAAATGCTTTTATAATTGTAATTGGAGTAAAAAATAGTAAACACTTAAATGAAAAGAAACTTAATGATACCTTGCAAATACTCTGTAGAAACTTTCGTAATTGTCAGTTTTTGAATTTAAATGATCTAAATGTGGATCACCGTAACTTTACATATAAATTGTGCTCAAAAATAAATTATATGTTAGATTCTATGTACTATGACCGCAAATTTCTACCTTTTAATAAAATGCAAAAAACTACTTAAGTAATAAATCTGAAACAGTGGTACGTAAAGTAGATACATCCAAGAAAGGTACTATACCTTATTAATTTAAGAAAAATAGTGTACGAACGAATAATTCTGCAACCATAAAAATGATAAGACAAAAGTCGATCACTGAGTACTTTCAAAAAAGCAGTTCGATTGAACCAGTTTCTCAGCCAAAAGAGACTCTTTTTCGTGGCGACTGACACACTTACGATTTTTCACCAGAATATAGCAGGTCTTATTAGTAAAAAGGATGAAATAGAACTGGCATTAGATGAAGTGGAGGAAAACAATAATGTTGCATTTGATGTACTGTGCTTTAGCGAAACTTTTGTGAAAGGAGGTAATGAAGGTAACATGCGTATTTCAGGATATCGCCTGGCAGCATCGTATTCGAGACTGCATCAAAAGAGGGGGGGTGTCTGCATTTTTGTCCATCTAACTATAAAACACGTGAAATTGCATTTTTGAAGGACATTGCTGAGGACTATGTATTTGAATGTTGTGGTGTAGAGATCCCATCAATAAGATGCATAGTACTATGTATATATAGAACGCCGACAGCAAATTCGTCTTGTTTCTTAAAGAAGTTAGAACGTCTTATGCATAGATTAAAGCCAAAAAAAAAAAAAAAAAACAAATTGATTATTGCAGGAGATTTTAACATAGACACATTAAAAGTAACGGAAAACTCAAAAGAACTTAAAAGAAGCCAACCCGTAACAAATCATGCCTTGACCAAATCTTGTCTAATATCCCCGAAGCTAAAAGTGATATCTATAAATTGGGTCTATCGGATCACGACTCTGCCCAAAGTATCGCATTTCCCGTTATTAACAAAACGAAGCCAGTCTTGTATTGGTATCATTATAAAAGAGATTAAGTACTGTCAAGATAATATTTTAAAGTTTCTTACGTGCTTAAACGCATTATCATGGTCTGAAGTCTATGAAGAAAAGGACATGACAAAGGCGTTCAATAAATTTTAAGAGATATTTTCGCTTTTTTATAAATTAGGTTTTCCTAATAATAAAATTAAATATACAATTAAACCAAAAAATGTAAACATTAAAATTATTTCGTGTTCAAAATTCCGGTTATTATTATTTCGTGTTCAAAAACAATGGTTTCAGTTCATTTTGGCGTGGGTCGGCGGCAGGTGGTAAAAAGAATATACGTTTTACCAGCACCGCAGAGCAGCGCGAGCCGGAGTGCGCAGACCAGCGCGACGGAAATCGAAGCGCGCCGCAGGGCGGACTCTATAAACTGGGTCACTAAAGGTATTAAAAAATCCACAATAACGAGAAGGCACTTACGCTTTACTTACTACAGAAATATAAATAAAGCGAACCACCATCGTTGTAAAAATGCATTCAAGTCTTATTACTTAAACGATGTATAAATAATGCCCAAAAAAATGTTAACAGTAAATATATATGTAAGTCGAAAAACATGTGTAAAGCTGCTTGGAATATCATCAAAAATACAACCAGAAATATTCCAGATACAACAAGTATTCATAAATTATAGTAGTAAATGATGAAATAATAGATAACCCTACTGACATAGCTAATACATTTAATAATTACTTTATCAATCTGACAAACTCTAGTACTAATTATAAACAATCTAATGTCTCTCTCACTAATATGAATGACTCCAGTCTATTTTTAACACCAACAGATGAACACGAAATAACAAGATTTAAAATTCTCTCAAAGCTACCAATGCAACTGGTTACGATGATATACAAACGAATATAATAAAGATATGCATACTACAAATTTCACCTGTATTGAGTTATCTTGTCAATTTATCATTTACAAAGTGGTATTTTTCCAGAGCCTTTGAAGATATCACTGATAAGATGTACACATAAAAAACCGGCCAAGAGCATGGCGGGCCACGCTCAGTGTAGGGTACCGTAGTTGCCCATCCTGCACAAATATAGACAATAAAATCAAATTTAAATTACGATAAAGATTTCAAGCTCTATAAGAAGGTCGTAAACGCCAAGGTAACTGTAATTGCTTATTACCTTCTGGAAGTTATCGATTATACGCACCAGATTGAGCGAAATGTTTTAATGCAGTATGGCACTTAACCAATATGTGTAACGTTCGAAGTATAAGAACACCGCGCGGCACTTACGTCATTTTAAAGAAAATTGTGAAATTTTGCGATAACTCAAAAACGGCTCGACCGACTTTATGCAATATAGTTTTCATTGAAAGTACTAATAAGGCCTTATTTTCATGAATTTTTCCATAATTTTTTGACCCGTGGTTGAGAAGTTAGAGGGGGGGGACACTATTTTTTGGATTTCCCGAGCTAATATTTACAAAAAAGTCAGCAGGACTTTATCAAAAAATTACGTTTAAAGACCCCTATTGTTTTTAAAAGACCTATTCAACGACACCCAACTCGCTAGTGTTGGAACGAAAAAAAACTTCAACCCCACTTTAGGTGTACAGGAGGTACCCGAAAAAAAGTTTTATTTTTAGTTTTTATTTTACCGTTATGTCGGCGTGATACATTCACATACTCATACCAAATTTCAGCTTTCTAGTACTAATGATCACGGAGCTAAGCCGCGGACGGACAGACGGACAGACGGACATGGCGAAACTATAAGGGTTCCTTGTTGACTACGGAACCCTAAAAAGGGAAGTACCTAAAGAAAATATTGAAAACTATATAGACCTGAGATACTAACTTTTATTTCGCAGAATTTTATGTAGCACAATATAAGTTCCGCCGAATTTATTGCGGCATAATTGTACCATAGCATACCCAAAGAACCGAATCGCTGCCAGAAAACTAGGTTAGGTTAGGTTGAAACTGCGTCCCTCACCGAAACGAAGGCAAGGTATGTAAGTAAGGCTGGTCCGACTTGGCTTAGGTTAGGTACGACGACGAGCGAAGCGAGGAGGAGTGTTAGGTTGAACTGCGACCCTAACGAGCGAGCGAGCCGCGCAGGTCCGACTTGGCTTACGATTCCTAACATTACCAATTTCACCTTAAGGCAGATCCGACTTGGCTTAGGTTAGGTACGACGACGAGCGTAGCGAGGAGGAGTGTTAGGTTGAACTGCGACCCTAACGAGCGAGCGAAGCGAGCGAGCCGCGCAGGTCCCACTTGGCTTACGATTCCCAACATTACCTATTTCACCTTTAGGCAGATCCGACTTGGCTTAGGTTAGGTACGACGACGAGCGAAGCGAGGAGGAGTGTTAGGTTGAACTGCGACCCTAACGAGCGAGCGAAGCGAGCGAGCCGCGCAGGTCCGACTTGGCTTACGATTCCTAACATTACCTATTTCACCTTAAGGCAGATCCAACTTGGCTTTTCATGTTTCGGTGTATTAAAATAATCATGCAAACGGAATATTATGCCATATAAATTTCGGCAACACGATTATTCGACCATCGGAGTATTGTTCTAATCATCATTATGCCAATGTACTATTCTGCCAAAGAAACGTGTGCGAAATGATAGTATGCCAAGAAATTTAGGCAAAAAGCAATTGTGCGAAATGATGATTGTGCCAATGGTTGCTATGCGAAACGAAAATATGCCAACCAATTTTGTGCAACACATTAGTAACCCAAAGAAAGTGTTATGTTGCAATAAAAAACCTTCATCAGTTTTATAACCTTTGTTTTTTATACGGTTATCTGTGTAAATTTTTGCCTTTACTAAATCATTGAAACTACTAGCGTAGTTTGACTTATTTACATGCAAACTCTCACGATAAATGAAGGTATTCAAATAAATTTGGTAAGAAAATTTAAACTTTAGTAATTAATCCACCGAGAAATGTAAGTGTCTATTTATGTTATTAGGTATAATTCGTCAGTTCGGCGTCTCTGAACAACAGTAAGTACTGAACTCGTTGTCGACAGCTCGTGATTGTTATTCTACAAGTGAAGTGTTTTGTTAAGCGGATAGTTTAAAAAAGTGGCCTAAGATTCTCGAAAAAAGCAATAACCAATGGAATACTGGAGGAGGTATTAACACGTTCTTTATTAAAAGTTTTTAATTAACTTTACACATTGTATGTTTAAAAATATCTCAAGGAAGATTAGATTGACTTTTCGAGGACTAGCTGAGTTGAAATTAATTAATTAATTTATATATGAGGCCGGATAGTCGACATGGGTAGAACTTTATAGATAACGATAAGGTAATCCTACTGAGTTTGGGCTTCTTAAAATCGTCTCGGTACTTGATGAAAAGGAAAATTTTCACTGTCAATTAAAAGACATTCCTAAGTATGACAAACTTTAATAGTCATTATCTGAAATTCCGCTACCGATAAGTGTTGAGAAAACAAAGGATCTAACTAGAGCTCTTGCTATTCATTGACTGACATTGATGTTGATATTGATTATATTTCATAGCTATAAACAAGAACTTTCATTTCATTGATGTTTTTCAAGTACATTAGGTACTCTTATGGTCATTTTATTATACAGCCTCATTTGACTCCTCAGGTAACAAGTTTCAAGTTTGACAAGTAGTATAATTTATAAAATACCATAATAAATAATAGAATAAGTCATTTCGTTTATGCATGTCGTTCACACAGGTACAAGTCGTATTTTTTCGTTTATGTACGTCGTTCATAAGGATAAAATTGGTACAAATAAATTGAGTTAGTACCTATGTCTTTAAATACTCGCGAACAAAAGCTATAACTACAAAAAAAACATATTTATAGGGTCAATGCATTAGTTCTTTATTTATAAAATGAAAGCCTAACACATAGCTTGTATAAAAAATCTTAAAAAGTTCAAGTTCTAAATATCTACTATTGAAAAATAGTTTTTTGTCTCTTCTGAAAAGTGCCGTTTTTTAGTTATCCCTTATTAACTGGAGGCACTGAATTGTGAGCAACGACTATGTTATCTAACAGGACTCCTAAAAAAGTATAAATGTAAAATGATTATTTCTGAACTGTATTTAATTTTGTAACTTTTAATATTTTTACTGTATAAATTACATTGGTTGTTTATTTCAGTATTCGATCATAGAGGCTGAGAAATAATTAATGTGATTATAATAAAAAAATTATCATAAATTAAAATGTGGGTTATTCCACTCGATAGAAACGTTACGTGTAACGATACAAATATTGCATGTAACGGACACTCAAAAAATGCTCACAGGTTTCAATACATTTATATAACTGTAAATAACTCTCTTAATTGTACAAGTGTTTATACTTATACAGTGTGACTACTGAATAAAGTATTGTGTTTAGAATTGAGTGCTTCATTTTTGGGACCCTTTAACATGGCTACCTTTGTTTTGGCCGTGATTAAGGATATATGTACGAAGGTGTGTGACATGCATTCGGTATGCAGCTTTATCAAATCATCCTTTAATGGGGCAATTGCCTGCTGCCAGAGGTATGATTAATCGACCCTTTCGTTGCAGCGGAGTGGACTACGCAGGTCCTATAAACATCAGAACCTCCAAGGGCAGAGGTCACCGATCGTACAAAGGCTACATTTGCCTTTTTATTTGTATGTCTACTCGGGCAATTCATTTAGAAGCAGTTAGCGACATGACAGCCCAGGGGTTTCTAGCAGCATTTAAACGGTTCGTGGCAAGACGTGGCCATTGTTCAGATTTATGGAGCGACAATGGTACCAACTTCGTGGGAGCTGCCCGTGAATTAAAACGACTATTTGCTGAAGAAAGGTCAAATATTGCAACTGAAATAGCCGACCAGCTAGCGACTAACAACACGACATGGCATTTCATTCCACCTCATGCACCCAATTTTGGAGGACTCTGGGAAGCCGGCATAAAATCAACCAAACACCATCTTAAAAGGATTATAGGCAACTCAACTCTCACGTTTGAGGAAATGTCAACTGTTCTATCCCAGATAGAAGCGTGCCTTAATTCTAGGCCAATATCAAAAGGCAATGTCACTGGCGACGGCCCTGAACCATTGACACCTGGTCATTTTCTGGTGACAGAACCTCTTGTGTTAGTGCCAGACTTTAATTATGAAACAACCAATACTGGTAATCTCAGAAGATGGCAGTTGACTCAGAAGCTCATCCAAGATTTTTGGCGTCGTTGGTCGAGTGAGTATCTGACTCAGTTCTACCACCGATACAAATGGGCTCATCAAACTCCTGAACCGGCTGTTGGGGATGTAGTTTTAGTGAAGGAAGATGATCTTCCTCCATCCAGATGGTTGTATGGCATTATAGTACAAAAACATGCAGGTGCGGACAACATCACACGAGTGGTCAGTTTGAAATGTAAGAATAACATAATTAAGAGGGCCGTTAATAAGTTATGTTTTCTTCCTGTTAACTAATAGATTTCTCCCTTGCCTCAATGCCTTTATTGAGAATATTGTTTTTTATGTTATGTGAAGGGTTATGTTTATTTTTAATTTGATGTTTTATCTGGCATGGTGGGCGGAGTTATTTGCATTCATTTTTAAGGACAATTGTCTCATTTTGTCCTTGGTGGGCGGAATGTTCACGCGCTAAATATGTTAAAATAAGTTCTTCATACAACTAAAGTTTACCACAACCCGCCAATAGATGGCGTTAGTAGTACTGTTTTTGGTGATTTTATTTTGAGTTTTTGAGGTGATTTATTTATTTTTAAACATGGTTTAAAACCCTCCCATAACAGGTTACGAAGTCAATGCCGCTCTCAAGAGTTTAAAATATCAGAAAAGCCCTGGAGATGATGGTGTCTCAACGGAAGCACTTAAAACTGGAAAAACCATCTTACTGCCCTATTTAACAAACCTTTATAACTCCATTTTGTACAGTGGTAAATTTCCTCAAGACTTTTGTCACTCAAATATAATCCTCCTCCATAAAAAAGGCGACAAATCAGATATTGGAAATTACAGACCAATCAGCTTAATTTCACACATTTATAAGTTATTTATAAAAGTAATTGAAAACCGAATCGCCTCACTGCTGGACAAACATCAACCTCCGGAACAAGCCGGTTTCCGACCCAACTTTTCCACTACCGACCACCTCCACACGCTAAACCAAATAATAGAGAAGTCTAATGAGTTCAACAAACCACTTTACCTCGCATTTGTGGATTACAGCAAGGCGTTTGACAGTGTCAAGCACTCCGCTGTATTTTCCGCCATGCGTCAACAAGATATCGAAAACACTTACATCGAACTCATTGGATCAATATACCAACAAAGTACAGCAAGTGTCAACCTGCATGCTCCCGCCCTAAATTTCGCGTTGAAAAAGGAGTTAAACAGGGAGATCCGCTATCTCCAAAGCTGTTCACAAGTTGCCTACAAGAGATCTTCCAAAAGCTGGCGACCTCTTGGGAAACAATGGGAATCGATATAGGTGGCAAAAAGCTAACCAATTTACGTTTTGCAGATGACATTGTCTTATTCTCCCATACGGCACCCCATCTAGAGCAAATGTTGCAAGAACTGAGCACGGCAAGTCTTGAAGTCGGACTCAAAATGAACAGGGCAAAGACACAGTTAATGACCAATAGCGTGAAACGTAGGGTAAAGGTAGATGGGGAAGATATACAATACGTTGACGAGTATATATACTTGGGCCAGATAGCATCCTTCGAAAACAGGCAGTCTAAAGAAATCGATCGACGCATCGAAAATGCCTGGAAGAGCTTCTGGTCCATGAAGCCGCTAATGAAGGGGAACCTTCCATTGACTCTGAAGCGCAAACTCGTCGACATGTGTATCCTTCCTATCCTAACCTACGGCGCCCAAACTTGGTCATTAACGGAAGCTCAGAAGTCCCGACTCAAGGTTTGCCAGCGAGCGATGGAGCGCAGCATACTTGGAGTTCGCAGGACTGATCGTGTCAGAAACACCGAACTGCGCTCCAAAACAGGCATTACAGATGTGGGTGTCAAGGCCGCCAAGCTCAAGTGGGACTGGGCAGGACACGTCTGCCGAATGCATCCGGAACGTTGGGCCAAACTATCCACTGAGTGGATACCGCAGGATGGGTACCGGTGCAGAGGCAGACCGAAACGGAGATGGCGGGATGACCTGTACGCATTTGAGAACGTTTGGGAGCAACTTGCTCTTCAGCGAGACGACTGGAGAGAAAGAGGGGAGGCCTTTGCCCAGCAGTGGGACACACACAAACAGGCTAGATAAAAAAAAAAAAAAAAAAAAAAACATGGTTTAGACATTGAGTGTTTTTTTTCCTTATCGCAAAATTGAAGGGGTTATTAAGTGTTTGTGTGTCGGACAGGTACGCGCGGACGTGCTGGGGCTGGTGGAGCCGCACGTGCCTGCGATCGTGTACTTCATGGTGAGCGTGGCGAGGGAGCCGGAGGGTGAGCCGGAGCGCGCAATCAAATAAGTTACGTTTTTCTAAAGAAAGTTACCAATCATCAAGAATTTACGGCGCTTTTATTTCCACCAATGCCTCAGCAAGCTTTAGGCTTGCTTCTACTCCAGTTCTCCAGTGTACCATCCAGGTCAAAACTATCTACGCCGTGTCAGTGCCGTGTTTTTCATACTATTTATATACTTTGTTTACATAGCCGTAAGTTTTTAATTATAATTTTTTAGATATTTATGTATATAAAATTTCTATGAGTTCACTGTCTGAGTCAACGTGTCCATATTGCAATGAATCGTCGCGTGTCTTTACTTCGCGAGGTCTCAAGACGCACATTACCCGCATGCACAAAAATGTTCCCCGACCTTTCCTCTCGCAGCCAGCCGGGACCACCGACGAACCGGCACCGAACCCACAGACTGACCCGAGTTGCACCCTGGACCAACTCGCTTTATTTAAGCAATCAATTCGAGTTCTTCGTCACATTCCAAAGGGGGCGAGATGTGCTGCAGCTAATAAATTGTGTGGCATAATTGAAAATTGCGTTACTGTTAACGGTGTAGACGAATGGTGCACTCTATTGTCTTTTTCTTATAGAGCTTTGAAAACTCCCGAAACGGGTGGGACAGGATCTCTTACTGCGAAGGTCAAGGCTAACATAGATGCATTTTCGTACTTATCGTCTGATGATTTTACAGCGACCTCCCGGTCTTCGACTCTCACCAGGACGATTGAGGCCAAAGTCCATGAGGGCAATTTGAGGGGCGCTGTCCGCCTGCTTATGAGCGAGGACACAATCGCTTCGGGGCCGGACACTTTTACCGCACTACAGTCCAAACATCCGAATCCCTCCCGTCCTCTCTGCTTCCCAGCGGAGCCGGATCAGTATTGCTCAGCCTTGTCAGTTAAATTAGAAGATGTAGCTCTAGCCGTTAACTCTTTTCACAGTGGGTCAGCTGCGGGTCTGGATGGAATTCGTCCGGACCTCTTGAAGGAGCTGACATCTCGTTCGGCTGGGGAGAGTGGGATGCGCCTAATGGAGGGTCTCACGAAACTTTGTAATTTTTTGCTGAGCGGGAAATTAAATGCTCAAGTTTGTCCCTATCTGTATGGGGCCACTCTTTGCGCATTGAAAAAAAAAGAAGGAGGAGTCAGACCAATAGCCGTGGGGAGCACGTTTCGTAGGTTAGTAGCGAAGCTTGGGTGTCGTGCGGTAAGAGGAGACATGGCTTCCTATCTGCAACCACATCAGTTAGGATTTGGAACTCGCCTGGGTTGTGAAGCGGCGATACACGCTGCACGTGCTTTTGTTTTGGACTCAGAAAATTCAGCAAACGTTATCATAAAACTGGACGTTAAAAATGCTTTTAACACCTTGGAGAGGGACATGCTCCCCTTAATATCTGGTACCTCGATGATGGTACTATTGGGGGTAAACCAGAAGAGGTGGAGCGTGACTTACTTGTTTTGCTGCCGCGCCTGAAGAATTTAGGACTAGAGGTGAACACCGCTAAGTGTGAGTTTTTTTTCATGTGGGCCGTTGTCATCATACTCCTTTACAAATTTCTTGACTTTATTACCTGGTCTTCGAAAACTGACCACCGATACCTTCTGTTTACTCGGGTCACCTATATTTCCTTCCGCAGTTCCTGAGGCACTCCAAATCCGTAAGGACCTACTTCTGCTCGCCGGTGAACGCCTCAAAGGCATAAATCCGCACGTAGCTCTGGCTTTGATGCAGAAGTGCTTCGCAGTCCCAAAGTTAACATATCTGTTACGTACGGCCTCAACTTGGTTATTTCCCGACGATGTTGATTCCTTCGACACAGCCGTTAAGTCCACAATCGAGTCGGTTGTAAACGTATCGCTTACCGTTGACCAGTGGGCACAAGCCTCTTTGCCGGTCCGACACGGCGGCATTGGCGTGCGCCGTGTGCGGGATGTAAGCCTGCCGGCCTTCTTAGCGTCGGCCCATGGAGTGTCTGACCTGGTCGCTAACATTCTTTCCGTAAATGGCGACAGGGCAGTCATACCATACGTGACCGACGCTTTGGAGGCGTGGCTAGCTCTCAACCCGAGCGCGAATGTGCCAGAGAACCCAAAGGTTCAACGGTCATGGTATGATATAAGCTGCAAAACCACGCTAGACAGACTTCTCGATAATGCCGTGGGTGCAGACCGAGCAAGACTTCTGGCTGCTTCACAGTCAGAATCAGGGGCTTGGCTGCACGCGCTACCTTCGCCTCAATTGGGCACTTTACTCGACGGGGACTCACTGCGTGTGTGCGTTGCTCTCCGCCTGGGCTGCAATGTATGTCAACCTCATTTGTGCATTTGCGGTACCATGGTGGGTTCTGACGGCTACCATGCAATGAGTTGCCGTCGATGTACTGGTAGGCACCCGCGTCACCACGCACTGAATGACATAATTCAGAGGGCGCTTAGGTCGGCTGGCGTTCCATCCGTGCTGGAGCCTCCGGGTCTAAGTCGTACAGACGGCAAACGACCCGATGGGCTAACTTTATTACCATGGGAAAGGGGTCGTTGTTTAGTGTGGGACGCTACGTGTGTGAGCACCTTCGCTGCCTCCCACGTGAATCGTACCACCCGCACGGCTGGAGCTGCAGCCGAATATCAGGCGGACTTGAAACGGCAGAAATATGTCATACTAGGTTCGTCCTACATTTTTGTTCCCTTTGCGGTGGAGACGGCGGGTTGTTGGGGGACAGATGCAAAATGTTTTGTGCGCGACGTAGGCCGTCGACTCAGGCAAAAGGGGGAAGACCCCCGCTCCGAGTCATTTCTGGTACAAAGGGTGTCCATTGCGATCCAACGTGGAAATGCTGCGAGCGTTATGGGCACCTTTGGACCAGAAATGACGGGGAGCGGTGTTTTTTGAACCTTGTTATTTTTAGAATTTAGTATTAATTGAGTTATTAATTTTAAGTTTTAGTATGTATATTTTTAATTTATTTACCATAAGGTTTCATCTTTGTAATTCTGTTATAATAACTATAATAGTTAAGGGTTTGGAAACATGTTTTTGAGTTATAAAAAATATTATTATATTCTAAAAAATCTACATATTCATAATCACATATCAGCATATTTATAAACCCATTATTCATTTTATGTTTGATCAAATTTCTAGTAACCTAATTACCCCCGAGATGTCGTTGAACCCACTGTAAAACGCGCTATTAAGATTTTTCCGGGTTTCATATGGTCTCAACGATATTGTAATTTCGTTACCTCTCTTAATTGTACAAGTGTTTATACTTATACAGTGTGACTACTGAATAAAGTATTGTGTTTAGAATTGAGTGCTTCATTTTTGGGACCCTTTAACACTTACATTAATGTTTTACAGGTTTCCACCAGCTCTTTGGACCTACAGGTACACTTTCCTGGAAAGGAGGTACTTGTTTATTTTTACAACGAACCCTTTACGTTATTTTTTCTTTCACACATAATCTCAACTAGTCCCTTACGCCATTTCTTCATCAATATAGTGGATACAATGAATAGGTAAATTTAAGGTAAGGGACGAGACTACAGAATACTCTGTCTGTAAAGGAACATCAGCAGCGAAATAAGTTGGTGTAAGGGACATCAGCAGCGAAATAAGTTGGTGTAAGGGACATGTCATTTTCTATAATATCTTAATTATTAAAACGAGCACTACATAGATAGACAGAACACTAAAATACAACATTATGTATGAAATCAGGCCCAAAAAAGGTTCACTACAAAAAAAGTTATGAACGATTTAGTTAAAAAAAAACTTTGTCAGCCTCTCCTGAAAAATCGTATTTTGTCCCTTACCCCAATTGAACCTACGGTCGACGAATTATCATTATTTTTATCCACTGTACAACAACACAACAACACCGTACAACATACGACTTAAATGTGGAGTCAAAACTAACCTAATTTCGAGAATAGTTTACGTATTAGCCTTTATTTCAACCCTGTTCATTTCATCGATATCGATAAAAAACCGAGCGTATAGGCCGCCACACTATTTTAGCCTATTAGGTTGGTACTACTGCTGTTTGTTAGTTCTTTGACATACATTATGGTATATATGGTATCGGTTTGTCACGTTGATGACCGGGAGGTAGGTAAGTAGGGAGGCAGGAACGGAAGAAGAGACAGGAGACAGGGCAGAAGAAGGTGTTTATTATAATAATTAATAAAGGCACCTGCGAACAAGCAGATACAGACTTAAGTTCTAGATTTAGATTAAGAGATATTGACATTAAAACGGTTATGAAATACATGGGAAACTTACGTTTACGTGCCTTGTCTTTTATTTAATTGACAGAATCCAGCAATTAGAACTTAGAATCCAGCAATCAGAACTTAGATCCAGCAATTAGAACTTAGATATCACAGCACAAAATCACAGTTAAACTTTTGGAAACGTAGAAAGACTGATGCTTAAGTATTGAGGATGAGCAGGATTAAAATAATCTTGGAGATATCTGTTCAGCTCGAAAGCTCTGAATAGAATGAATCTTTTAGACATGTAACGAACAAGTGTGGAATTTAGAATGAATTTTGAATTTGAATGTTTATTTTTAAGATAGAGTGTGTAACCAGACAGTCCAAAAAGTTATCTAGAACGAGTTGCAACGCAACACGTTACAGGTTTGCCATGCAAACAGATTCTTGACTGATTCTATTCGCTAGTATGAGAGTCCCGTCTCTTAAAACGTAGTGATTATATTCTCTTTGATGCCATTCTCACCCCTTAGTTTAAATTTTTTAATTTGTGCTGAAAAATATATTATGGATCCTAAAACAGGTGAGTGGTTTTGTAATTAATAATTACTAATTAATAATGCCTTCTTATTTGAACTGATTTCTACAAGGTTGTGTTTCATTAGAGTATAGTTCAGCGTGCCTCCTGGCAAAGGCCTAGCCATAGAGGCTGAGAAATAATTAATGTGATTATAATAAAAAAATTATCATAAATGAAAATGTGGGTTATTCCACTCGATAGAAACGTTACGTGTAACGATACAAATATTGCATGTAACGGACACTCAAAAAATGCTCACAGGTTTCAATACATTTATATAACTCTTACATTAATGTTTAACAGGTTTCCACCCACTCTCTGGACCTCGAAATTCACTTTCCTGGAAAGGTATGTAGGTACTTGTTTATTTTTACAACGAACCCTTTACGTTATTTTTTCTTTCACACATAATCTCAACTAGTCCCTTACGCCATTTCTTCATCAATATAGTGGATACAATGAATAGGTAAATTTAAGGTAAGGACGAGACTACAGAATACTCTGTCTGTAAGAAACATCAGCAGCGAAATAAGTTGGTGTAAGGGACATCAGCATCGAAATAAGTTGGTGTAAGGGACATGTCATTTTCTATAATATCTTAATTATTAAAACGAGCACTACATAGATAGACAGAACACTAAAATACAACATTATGTATGAAATCAGGCCCAAAAAAGGTTCACTACAAAAAAAGTTATGAACGATTTAGTTGAAAAAAAAACTTTGTCAGCCTCTCCTGAAAAATCGTATTTTGTCCCTTACCCCAATTGAACCTACGGTCGACGAATTATCATTATTTTTATCCACTGTACAACAACACAACAACACCGTACAACATACGACTTAAATGTGGAGTCAAAACTAACCTAATTTCGAGAATAGTTTACGTATTAGCCTTTATTTCAACCCTGTTCATTTCATCGATATCGATAAAAAACCGAGCGTATAGGCCGCCACACTATTTTAGCCTATTAGGTTGGTACTACTGCTGTTTGTTAGTTCTTTGACATACATTATGGTATAGGTATATGGTATCGGTTTGCCATGCAAACAGATTCTTGACTGATTCTATTCGCTAGTATGAGAGTCCCGTCTCTTAAAACATAGTGATTATATTCTCTTTGATGCCATTCTCACCCCTTAGTTTAAATTTTTTAATTTGTGTTGAAAAATATATTATGGATCCTAAAACAGGTGAGTGGTTTTGTAATTAATAATGCCTTCTTATTTGAACTGATTTCTACAAGGTTGTGTTTCATTAGAGTATATGAAACTGCGAAGTGTCTTCTTCTCGTCCAAGATACCTCAGTGCTTGAAGACAAAAGTCTTCAACCAGTGCGTATTACCGGTGATGACCTACGGAGCCGAGACGTGGTCTCTAACTATGGGCCTCTTAAGGAAGCTCAGAGTCACTCAGCGAGCTATGGAAAGGGCTATGCTCGGGATCTCTCTACGTGATCGAATCAGAAATGATGAGATTCGTAGGCGAACTAACGTCACCGACATAGCAAACAGGGTTAGCAAACTGAAGTGGCAATGGGCAGGGCACATAGCTCGAAGAACCGACGGCCGTTGGGGCAGAAAGGTTCTCGAGTGGAGACCACGTACCGGCAAGCGCAGCGTAGGACGGCCACCCGCAAGGTGGTCGGACGACCTGGTCAGGGTTGCGGGGACTCGCTGGATGCGGGTCGCTTCTATCCGGCCCATGTGGAAGTCAATTGAGGAGGCCTGTGTCCAGCAGTGGACGTCCTATGGCTGAAATGAATGAAATGAATGAGAGTATATCCCTCAGTTCAGCGTGCCTCCTGGCAAAGGCCTCCTCTAGCTGTTTCCACTGTACTCTATCGCGGGTCACCCTCCTCCCCGCCCTGGTCTCCCTGGGCCCCGCTGTAAGTTTTAGCTCATCCTCCCATCTTCTATGTTGTCTGCCTCTACTTCGCTGGCAATTTCTGGGGTACCAGTCAGTGATTAATTTGCTCCACTTTCCCCGTTTTTCTCTCATCATGTGGCCAGTCCACCTCCACTTTTGCTGGTCAATTTTGGTAAGGATATCTGCCACTTTTGTCATTGCCCTTAGTTGGTTGTTTCTTATTCTGTCCCTTTTGCATGTCCCTGTCATGCTTCGTTCCATGGCTCTTTGGCAATATTGCAGTTTATTTCTCTGTTGTTGTGTCAGTGCCCATGTTTCACAACCATATGTTATGCAAGGTAGAATACAAGTGTTAAATACTCTTCTTTTGACTGAGATACTTAATTCTCTGGATTTCATGACCTCCTTCAGAGACCAATATTTCCTCCATCCACTGGCTATTGTGAGATGTGCATTATGGATTGTCATGTCATGTAACCACATGACATGACAATCCATGACTAAGTGCTATTATGATTGATTTAAAATCACTCACGATTTTATAAGATTTATACAGGTAACAAGGGAATACTCCCGTATTCTGATACACCAGTGGCAACACAGTAACGGATTGATGACCATGTATGTTTATTGTTCACAGTTGTCAAGAGCCGCACTAAAGAGAGTGCGGCGCAAACGACCCCACGTACGGAGTCGCCTTAAATTATTTTCATTATTACTAACAAAAACTTTAATCATTACAGGGAAATGATAACTATTACCTAAAGGAGAATCAAGGACCGACCCTTCACAAGAAAGTGCTAATGAAGATGAAACCAGAGTCAAATCAAGATCATTAGGACGCCAAGTCAAAGAACCAATAGTAGTAGCTTCACCAGCATTCAGAAGAACCAAATCATTATCATCAATAACCTCAAACACGTCTTTACCCCGAGGGAGAGTATCAACACATCCCCAGGTTGTATGATGAGCATTGAAGTCCTCTGCAAATATCATGGGCTCAGGAATCGACTTAATTAAAGTATTCAATTTATTTTTATCCAATGAACTAGAATTAGAAGGACTGTAAAAACTGACTATATGTAAAACTTTATTGTCTATTGTTATTTTAATGCAGATGTTCTGAAGAGCGTCATCAAAATATGTATTGACAATAGTATATGTAAGACTATTATGGATAAGTAATGCAACCATTATGATTATTACCACAGTCATTTCTTGCTACATTGTAGCCTCTAATAGAAAATGTTTTATTTGGTTTTAACCATGTTTCAGAAATAATTCCAATACGTCGCGCGCGCCGGCGCTGGGCGCTCACCGGCACGCCGCTCCACAACAAGGACCTGGACCTGTTCGCGCTGCTCAAGTTCCTGCGCTGTACACCCTTTATGATTTTCAAATAAATAACGGGTTAAAATGAGCTTATTACTGAAAAATGAGATGGATTCTGTTTACGGCGAGTCTGCTCCATCATTTTCCACGGTAAAATTTTGGGTGGCTGAATTTCAACGCGGTCGTACCAGCTTTAACGACGAAGAACGCCCGGGACGGCCAAAAACTGCAACCAACCACGATTTAATCGAAAAAGTGCACCGATCGGTGCTCGCCGATCGCAGAATCAAGGTTAGAGAGTTAGCAGAAACTGTAGCCATTTCAAAAGAACGAGTTTGTTACATATTGGCTGAAAAATTGAATATGAGAAAGCTATCCCGCACGTTGGGTGCCGCGTCTGTTAAACTCGGATCAAAAACAAGTTCGAAAGACCATTTCTGAAAATCTCTTGAAACGATTTAAGCAAAATAAGTCCGATTTTTTGCGTCGCTTGGTAAGTGTCGATGAAACGTGGATTCATCACTTCACGCCTGAGACTAAATCAGTCCAAACAGTGGACTGCAAAGAATGAACCTGCTCCGAAGAAGGCGAAGACGGTTTCATCGGCCGGAAAAGTGATGGCCACCGTGTTTTGTGATAGCCGCGGTGTAATATTCGTTGACTATTTACAAAAAGGAAAAACAATAACGGGAACTTATTATTCATCGTTACTTGACAAGCTGAAGGAAGAAATAGCGAAAAAACGGCCACATTTGAAAAAAAAGAAAGTACTGTTCCACCAAGACAACGCACCATCTCACAAGTCAGCAATCGCCATGGCCAAAATGAAGGAGCTTCGATACGAAATCATTGACCATCCACCATATTCACCAGATTTGGCTCCCAGCGACTTTTTCCTATTTCCCAGACTCAAAACTTGGCTCGGTGGACAAAGATTTTCAAGTAACGAAGAGATCATTGCCAGCGTGAACGCCTATTTTGAAGAGCAAGACAGCAACTACTACTTGGACGGGTTAAAATCATGGGAGCATCGTTGGGACTAGTGTATAGCCTTACAAGAAGACTATGTTGAAAAGTAAAAAAAAAAAAAAAACACTTGTTTCTATGTCAGGCCAGAAACTTTTCAGACGACCCTCGTATTATAAGTACGAGGGTTAATCAAAAAGTTTTTAGAACTGCATGGTGGTAAAACCTTTCTAAATGTAGGTTGTTTTTTTTTATTTAAGCTGTCATTGTGGCATATAATGGCGGTAAATTTTATTTGATTACGCGTACCAATTACACATTATTAATTATTTTGTGAAGCGAATCGCTCAAAATCTGTCATTATGTACAAAAATGAGTTAAGTGCCGTGTATTTGTAGTATGTGTTTGAAAAAAAAAGTCCACTAAGGAAATTAATTTGGATATTCAGCAGACTATAGGTAATAATGCTGTACCATATTCCACGGTTGCTTACTGGGTTGCCGATTTTAAGAGAGGTAGGCCCAACTGTGAAGATGACCCACGCTCCGGCCGGTTACTGATGACAACGTGGCGAGAATCGAAAAATTGGTATTGGAAGATAGAAGAATTTGCATCAAACAATTAAAGACTATATCGTTAAGTATAAAGACAACTTGACAGTGGTTTCATTCGATTAAAACATAGTTTTTTTTTTCATTCAAACTAATGTCAATCTAAACATTAAATGTTGGATTTGACTAGGACTGTTTCGTTTCCTCGTTAGTTATTGTAAACTAAAACTGTATGGACTTTCACCAGAAAAACGGAAATCGATTCTGGACAAATGGTGTAGTACTTATAAAAGGAATCACTCTCAGGAAGCTAGCTAAACTCGAAAACGTTAAGTGTTGGTGGAGTCCAAAATGCGATTAAACAGTACGGCCAAGAGTACAAGAGTAGAGAGTTCGTTGACAAACCGAAATCCGGCCGAAAATCAGGTCCTTCAAACCCCAATTTGGATAAAAAGATAGTAAAGGCATACACAACCAACGAGAAGGTCTGTTCGGGATTTGGCTAAAAAGATAGGTACACCTATTGGTATGGTCCAACGTCCAAAGCAGAGATACAATTTAAAGACCTTCAAGAAGCAAAGGCAGCCTAAACAAAGCAAAAAACAGCAAAGCTCTGTAAAATAAAGAGTTTCAAAAAATTTATGACTATTCTTTCAAGGAAAATCTGTGTCGTATAATGGACGATGAGACATATGTGAAATTCGATTATAAATCTCTGCCGGGACCGCAGTATTACACAGTTCAAGATCGATCTGTTATTAGTGAATCTGAAAAGTCAATTTTTACAGAAAAAATTGGCAAAAAAATTATAGTATGGCATGCGATCTGCGAGTGTGGCCTCAAATCGACTCCATTTATCACTACGTCTACAATGACAGCATATTTATATAAAGGAATATCTTAATAAACGATTTTTTCCTATATAGTTAGAAAACACAAGTGTTCAGACTATATTTTAGCCCGATTTGGTATCTTGCCACTATGGGTCCAAGACTTTGTAGTGGTATGAAGAGAAAAATATCAATTTTGTACCTAAAGCTATGAACCCCCGAATTGCCCAAATCTTAGGCCTATCGAACGTTTTTGGGCTATAACTAAAGCTAAACTGCGGAAAAATGCCCGGTCTACAGGTTCCGAAGAGCAATTTCGTCGAGACTAGAACAGGATGACAAAAAAATTTGACCAAGGCGCTGTCCGAACTCTGATTTCTACGTACAGACAGAAAGTCAAAAAATTAGCTAAATATGAATGATTTCATTGGGTTTAAAGACGTTTTTGTATTATTTAACGTCTAAAACGTAGAAGTTTTTTTTTTCTATTAATAAATATATGAAAGTTGTCAGTAATACTTTATTTTACTTGTCTTTATACTTAACGATACAGTCTTTAGCAGAGATCATACACATTTCTTTTGGCAGCGTGCAAACAATATTGACGAACGTTTTGGGGTTCAAAAAAGTTTCGGCAAGATGGGTTCCGCGAATGTTAAGACTGCACTTGCCGTTATGCCGTTAAGTAGATGACGTCAACACTAATCCATTTCTAAACTATATATTTAGCATTTCGAAGAGTGTGTTAACAACTTCTCCGTGGAAAAATTATAAGATTATTAATATTTTACGCCAGAGAACTAAGTAAAGTTGGACGAAAATTGTAAAATCGTAAGCAGGCGTTAAGTGTTTTTTTATACTTTAACAATGGAAATCTATTCTGATTTTCAGTTAAAAAAAAAGATGAATGTTGTTTACATTAGAATTTGTCCGCATCAAATATTTCAATTATTGTTTGGAATTAAAGGTCCAGATTTATCAAAAAGTGCTTTTAATTCTCAATACTTTTTTACTATGGCGGCCGCGCGCCGATTTAAATACGCATTCCCCGCGCTCTATGGTTCAGTCGCAAACGCTCGGCGCCCTCTTAACTGAAGTAAACAAAGAACAGCGTGTGGAGATTTCAAAGCGGAATCTCGAAATCATCTAACGTGACCCGGAAGCATTTTAGCGCCGATTTGTGACCATGGACGAAACATGGCTGCACCATTTTGATCCCGAAACAAAAAACAAAGCATGTCCTGGAAACGACCATCTTCTCCACCTGTTAAAAAATTTCGAGTTTTTCCGACGGCGGGCAAAGTTATGGCCTCTGTATTCTGGGATGCGGAAGGAATCCTGTTCATTGACTACCTGCCAAAAGGAAAAACCATTACAGGTTCCTATTATAAAGAATTGATCCCGAAAGTCCGGCAGGCGATCATAGAAAAACGCCGGGGAAAGTGGTCTACGGGCGTACTGTTTCACCACGACAACGCCGCAGCTCATTGCTCAGAACTGGCACTCACTGCGATCCGCCAAGCTGGCTTCAAACTGTTCGACCACCCGCCATATTCTCCGTACTTGGCTCCTAGTGATTTTCACCTATTCCCAAAATTAAAGGAGCACATCCGCGGAATTAAATTTCCAGATGATAGTGCCGTAGTGGGTGCTGTAGAGGAGTTTTTCGAGTCCCAAGGAAAATCTTTTTTTTATGATGGAATAAAAAAAATTGAAAAACGATACTTCTATACACTTGAACAACAAGGAGACTATATAGAAAAATAAAAATTAAAAATATCATTTTCTTTTGTTTTTCACCCTTATTCTAAGAACTTTTCGATTTACCCTCGTACATCTCCAATATGTAGTTAAAGTGACTTCCATTTATACAGTAGCCGGCAAACAACTTGAGCGTGACCTTGACTGCGCAGTAGCCGATTTACGTACAAATTTACATGCGCAGATCCGCCATTTTGGTTCAAGTTGTTTGCCGGCTACTGTAAGTTGTGTGCAAAATCGTCATGCAAGCTATTTCGTTTGTGATTTACACTTTAAGGACACAGATTGTTTAACCAGATATTTGCAAACCGATGCAGTTCCGATATATAATTTACCACCAGAACTTCTAATTCTTACAAAATCTACTCAAACTGAATACAGTATTCATGAAAAGAAGTCATTAAGAAATGAGGCCTCACAAACATCGATATCAGGAGCAATTGTTTCAAGTTGTTCAACAATTTGTCTGCTGCCTCACCACGCTAAAGGAAGCTATTAAGGGAATATAAAACTGAATGTAAGAGGCGAAAAATGTTAGAAGCTCAGCAAGAATGTCAAAAAGCATGTAACACTTCACCGGAATTTAAAAAGTTGATTGAGATTTGAGATAAAAAATAAATTAAAACCAAATTGGCTCGGCAATCAATATGACAAGGAATATAAGATGTTTGCTCTAAATATATGTTTTGCCAGTCCATTGGCTTACAGGGTTTTAGCTAAGTATTTAAGTCTACCTAGCGAACGAACACTACGCCGCACAGTGGTAAGATCGGCGGAAATAAGTCCCAAATCGCGAGGTTCGTAAAAATAAGTTAAAAGCTCACAATCACAAAGTAGACACCTTACCTAAGTAAACCTCAATGTATAAATCCAATAAATTAGTAATAAGAACGGTAAACAGCTATCCGATTGGACTAGATGTCACGATTGGTATTTTCATTCGAATTGTATAGTAACTTCGGGAATTGTTTGCTATGATTTGGTATACAAACTTGGCAAAACTATTATATTGCATTAATGCACCAGACTATGAACTTTTTAAAACATTTTTTTTGATTTTATATAGCTTCACTAGTTTTTTTTATTTACACACTTTTTTGAAAGTACACATTTTTGGTAAGTTTTTTAAAAATAATGGCTTGTAAGTGTCGTGCCAACGCCTGCCTATCGGTAATTTACATGTCAAAACATTAATTAGGATCTTGGGAATAAATCAGTAGCAAAATTAGCTGCTACTAAGTGCTACTTTAGTAGCAAGCTCAATTACAACTATAGCCTAAATTAACCCAAGAAAATCCATGTACGTTAATCAACGAATTTTCCTAAAGTTTTCGATAAAATAGGCCAATATAAGAAATTTGAACTCATTTGCTACTGTTATCTTAAGCGAGTAATACCTATAACCACCATGGATACTTTCAGCATTATCAACGAGAAATTATAATTAGTTTACATTTTGCTATTGAGCAATCGTGAAGTGCATAAGTGTCTCGAAAATTTGAATATGAAGTATCCAAAACTTGTTCAGGACGATTTAGGGAGTTTTTACCGAGAACTACGAGTAAGTCAACATTTCATACCAACATTTTCAAGAAAGTAGAAGCAAACGGCTTGAATTAAGTCCAAGTTTTATACGCTAAAAATTTACTGGAAAGAAGACTGGCTGAAGCTAGTAATTGCTTTGCCATCTTGGCGAATACTGCGAGGATACAGCTGAATTGTATGTTAGCTTATACAGATGGTATTACATGCCAAATACAGTACATAAAGTGCGAATACATGGTAGTAAGATTATATCTGCTGTAGTGCTGTCTATTGGAACGTTGACAGAAGCGCGCAACACGAATTATCGGCAATACAGATATACCACGCCAGAAAATACGCATGGGAAAATACCAACGAAAACGTTATCACATTTTATTGACCTCATCTGATCCCCTTTTGTATAGTTTAAAAAAAAACATTTACCCTTACACGAGGATGCAAACTGCAAAGCCACTTTTTAGTGTTCACTTCTATTATAATAAATTATATGCCATATTTGTCGTTAGTTAATTATAATAAACAATATTACGTATTTTTACGCCTTTTTCATTTCAAATTGTAATTACCTTATAAAATCCATGATTAACTTATAGTGATTCCATAATACATTAACATTACGTAAATGCATCATACATTTATGAGAAATGATATTTAGTACACAATCTTATCTTATATTAGCAAAAAGGTGATTAATATCAATAATAAACGGCTGCACGTAATATTTTCCGCGCGCCCATACATAGTCTATCACTGTGCGCCGCATGAAAATCGACATCGATACAAAACTGGGTCCGGTCTTAATGTAATCAATTGGTTACAGACAAAATTAAAAAAGTCTTGACGAATCTGGAAAGTACTGCATTATGTGTGCTGATGAAATTTCTTTAAAACGTAATTTGTACTACCAGATAAATAAAGACAAAATTGTAGGGTTTCATGAAATTGACGGCGTACAAACAAACAGCAGAACCGGCGACACAGGCTTATGTTATTATGGCGACAGGAATATTTAATAACTGGAAACAGCCTCTGGGATATTGTTTTTTAGCCAAAAGCAAAAATTATAAGGAGCTCAAGCCATGGCTAAACAACATTATTTCAAAGCTTTTCATGCAATGTTGGATTTAATGTAGTGGCTTTTGTATCGGACCAGCAGGGTTGAAAATTTCTAAATCTAGCCAACGAGCGAAACGTTTCTGCAGACCAGCCCTTCTTTTATATCGACGACAAAAAAAAATATAACCTTTTCGACGTCCCGCACCTCATCAAATCGTTGCGAAATAATTTATTAAAACATGACTTCGATTTTTTAAACCAGGATGGAGAAAAAATTACAGCGAAATGGGAAGATATCAAATCGTTTTATGAGCAAGATAGCAAAAGAGCATATCGTTTGGCACCAAAATTGACTCAATCACATATCAACCCAAATAATTTTGAAAAAATGAAGGTAAAATACGCCACCCAAATATTCAGTGGCACTGTTGCTGCAGCAATGAATTGCCCAATAGAATCCATTTGAATCCAACTGCCATAGGAACTGTCAAATTAATTGAGCTCATTGACAAAACATTTGATGTGCTCAATTCATCTGGCATAAAGGATCCTAACAAATATAAACGTGCGTTCGGATTTCAGCCCCACCAAACTGAAATATTGGGCCAGTTTAATAATTTCTTGTCCAACGTCACCGTTCTAAGCATGGAAAAAAAATATTACTAATTCAATTAAAGTAAGTAAGTAAGTAAGTAAGTAAGTAAACGCTTTATTGTACACAATAACAGTTAAAAAATACATCTATTACAATTAACATATAGGTACAAAGGCAATTAAATGCCTGAAAGGGTTGAAAATTACCTTGAACGGCATTCAAAGCCTAGCTAAAGATTTGAAGTCGATGGGTTCAATTTTCTGTTTACACGAAGGTTGAATCAAGATGTCCTAGAGAATTTTTTCGGGTCAGTTAGGCAGCAAGGCGGAAATTGCCGAGAGCCAACACCAGTCCAATTTGGTCGAGCTTTTAATAAGCTGTACGTAATGAACATGTTTAAACACTCCAATCGTACGAATTGCTCCGACGACTTGGATCAATTGTTCATGAACACAGATGGGTCAGAAATAAATATTGGATCTGAAGGCGAAAATTTGCAGACAGAGCAGAACACGACTACATCAACTATAGAAGTGGGAACAACAGATTATAGATTGGATGTACCTGAAAACAATGCTTTTCTGTATGTTTGCGATGATGTAACTTTGTTCAAAAATTATGTACAAAAATGGTGTTAATGGAATATATTTCCTTAATAAACATAGTATCCGATATGCACTATAACTTTTCCTCCAAATACTTGAGCATAAAATACCGTGTCACTAAAAATCATTAAAAATTGGCTCATTTTCGTGGTATTCGGATAAAAATCCTGACTTTTGTATAAGACCTAGGATTTTATTTTATATCTCAGCTTCAGTAACAGTTAAATTCTAACTATTAACATTGATTTTAGAATAGTACTAGCTGTGTTGCCCGCCACTTCGTCCGCGTGGAATTTTATCTTGTACATTTTACATCTTTATTATTTTCAGATCTAAGCCATGTTGAAATTACTTTTCTTTTTTATAAGTTGTACGATATTTAAGTCAAGTGGATTTTGATGTTGGTTGCTGTAATTCAACAAATAATACACTACCGTCAAAAAGTTTAAGACCAAACACAATGTTCAGTGTCATTGTTATAAACCCTTCTAAAAATCATCAAACTAAATTTGTAATCAATAGAAAAAAAAGTAATCTTATTATTTTTGCCTTTGGTCCTGTAGCAAAGCCTATTTGCAATACATATGACATGTACAGAAAATGTATTTGATTGAGAAGACACTAAAAAGTAATGTTTCTAAATTTGATATTTAAACGATATTGTTTGTTCTAAGAACTTCAAAACTGAAAACCAAATGACTACTCAATTCTTCACATGTCATCCTAGTTCATATAAAAGGACCCAGGTGCTGGTATAATTCACATTTTACTAAAAGTCTAGAGTGACTCGGTTTCCTAGGACACTTAGTGAAAAAATTAAAAATAATGGGTCGTAAGCCTCGAACATCTGTGGCACAACGTAGTGCTATCATCCATCACACTTTGTCAGGAAGGCAAGACAGAGCGATATATAGCCAGTAAATTGAATATTTCTAAGACAGCTGTCCATAACACTATCTCCAGGAAGAGGAAAACTGGGAGTTTATTGGATCAAGCACGTTCAGGGAGACCCAAAGTAACCAGCAAGGTCGAGGATCGAAGAATAGTGACGATGAGCAAGATAAATCGTCGCTTGACAGCTACAGAAATCTGTGCGGAAATAAACAGCAGCCGTGAAAAGCCCGTGTGCGTCTCTACTATAAAACACCGACTACTTCAACACAATCTCCGGGGTTGTGTAGCTGTTAAAAAACCATTACTACGCAAACAAAACAAGACAAAAAGATTGCAATGGGCTATTTCTCACAAGGATTGGACTTTTGCAGACTGTTCAAAAGTATTATGGACAGATGAATTAAAGTTCGAAATTTTCGGGTCAAAACGTCGAACGTTTGTTCGCCGCACACCGCAAGAAAAAATGCTGAAGCAATGTGTTGTACCAACTGTGAAGCATGGTGGAGGGTCTGTCATGGTGTGGGGCTCGTTCAGTGCAAATGGTGTTGGAGACATCGTAAAAATCGATGGTATTCTTAGAAAAGAGCAGTACAAGAACATTTTAATAAGACACGCGGTGCCGTCAGGAACACGTTTGATCGGCAACCCATTTGTTCTGCAAGAAGACAACGATCCCAAACACTCAGCAAAGATCTGTAGAAGCTACACAGCCAATAAAGAACGCCAAGGTGTGTTAAAAATATGATTTGGCCACCGCAATCCCCAGACCCTAACCCGATCGAACTTTTATGGGATGAACTCGACCGTAGAGTCCGAAGACAACGCCCGACATCTGTAACTGCTCTCTGGGAGATACTGCAATACGAGTGGAAATCCATTAGCCAAGAAACGCTACACAAACTTATAGCAAGAATGCCAAGAATCTGCTCCGAAGTGAAAAAGCGTCGAGGAGGATTTTTCGATGAGAAAAACGTTTAGCTTTTTTTTCTTATTATGATCCCTTTCAAAATAAAATTACTGTGGAATAAATTGTTATACGCTTTATTTTGTCGGTTGTAGGTACTGAAAAGTAATATTCTCATAGGAACTTCATGAAATGTTGATTATTTGCATATATCGTGTTTGGTCTTAAACTTTTTGACGGTAGTGTACATAAATTTTTGATCTTCATACAAACTATAAACCCCTTTTTCGCCACCTTTAGGGCTGAATTTTCAAAAACGCTTCTTATCCCTTGTACACTTTATAAATGCAACCTACTGTGCAAATTTCAACTCTCTAGCATTTTTAGTTTCGGCTCTGCGTTGATGAGTCAGTCAGTCAGTCAGTCAGTCAGTCAGGACACTTGCATTTATATATCTAGACACGCGGCAGCGTGTCCAGCCAAGTTCACCGCAGGAACTGGCGAGCAGCAGCCGTGTGTTATATTACACGAACCGTTTGGAGCCACTTTTGACCCCTCAATAACTCCAAATCTATTCAACAGAAAAAAATGAAATTTGGCTTATGTATTTAGGTCCCTGAGAACAACTAGAACCACAAATTTCATAAATGTAGATGAAATAGTTATTGAGATATTGACGTCCAAAAAACGGCATTTTTATCACTGACTGACTGACTCACTAGTAATCAAAAACCTAACCCACTTCCAGGTGACCTAGAAAGATGAAATTTGGCATTCAGCTTGGTAATTGTGTGTGTACACATATAAAAATCAAAAACAGTGATATTTTTTAGTTTTATTATTATTATTATTTATGCTTGTTGCCTCAGAACTCCGTCATTTACTAACCGATTTGGAAAATTCTTTCTTTGTTTGTAAGATGGCACTCTCTCTCTCACACACACACCACACACACACACACACACACACACACACAACACAGACAGAGAAGGTTAATAAATTGCCGTGGCGCGGGGACGGATAGCGAAGCGCGGGAGCGCGGCGTGGCGAGGAGCGGTCCGGCCCCTCCCTCTACCCCGCGTCACTCTAGTCAAGACAGGTGGGGCGTCAATTCAAATTTCTGTACAAAAAGTAATGATATCCCATCAAAAACATAAATGTTAAATTAGAGCCAAGTTCTCGCATGCAACGTTGTCGACTTCGCCGACAAAAGAATTGAGATCTATATGGGCGCCAAGTTCTTTGCCCTAAATTTTTTAGATACAAGGACATGCGACATACTCAATGCATTTATTTTACTTGGGGTGTAATTCAATATCAAGATTTGACTTGGCTAGTTTTCACAAACTGACTTAATTTTATCAAAGTAACATAGTATTATTATCAAGCTAACAGTATAAGTAACAGGACGTACACTAACTTGCGTACATACCTTTACGAAAATAGGTTAATGATTAGACAAATGTAATATACATTTATATGTAAAAACTAGCCAAGTCCAGTCTTGATATTGAATTACACCCCAAGTAAAATAAATGCATTGAGTATGTCGCATGTCCTTGTATCTAAAAAATTTAGGGCAAAGAACTTGGCGCCCATATAGATCTCAATTCTTTTGTCGGCGAAGTCGACAACGTTGCATGCGAGAACTTGGCTCTAATTTAACATTTATGTTTTTGATGGGATATAGATTTAAAAAAACTTACTGTTTTTTTTAAATAGAAACGTGTTCACTTTGGATGAAATAAAATCGTGGTTTCAGTGTAAATAAAAATTTGAATTTACCACAAAACGATAGATCATATGCTGAAATTAACATCGCAACTTGATTTTACAGTGTTATTTTTGCTACGTTATGAGATACGATTTTTTGAAAATCGGAAAATATGCAAATCTCAGTTAGTTAATAAAAGTGTCTTAAACACATAAAACTGCACTTAAATATTATTTATTTTGTAACTAAATTAAAAGCATCACTAATAATAAAGAAATACTTATATAGAAAATTTAAAAATTAATTTAATTCTTACTTCTACGTTTCGATAACTGCCTCCTAACTGTCACAACTTCTAAAGTTTTTTAATGTTGAATATGTATTTACAAGCTTTTAAAGTGTCGAACGACAGACGTTCGAAAAGATAGTATGATCTAGTATTTTTAATCGTGAGTAAATTCTCGTATTCTCTCTATTAAGCTTGATTCTGAAGCTTCGACATCTCTGCTTTTGACACGAAATGATTGCACTTAATCTTGAATAATAAACGTAAAGTTTTCTGAAAAGTCCACTAGTACTATAGATTCAGTATCATCAATCAAAATTTAAGCCTTCCTTTTATCACAGAACTTAATAAAACTCCTTTATGATAAGAAAACCATTATTTATTGGCAGATAACCATAAAAAAACGACTTTGTCGTACTAATAGTGTTCTGCAATATTTACGATTTTCAAAAAATCATATCTTCTTACCAAACGAAAATAACAGTATAAAATCTACTTGTTATGTAAATGTGAGCTTACGATCTATCATTTGATGGTAAATTCAAATTTTTATTCACACTGAAACTGAAACCTAGATTTTATAGCGGCTAAAGTGGACCCGTTTTGTTTTTTTTTTAATTTCAATTTTCCTTAAACCAAAAATACATTTTGATAACTTTAAACTCACACCAGTTGCTTAAATTGTCATGTTCTAAAGACCGACAAAAAAGCTAAGTCTTCAGACTTATAGGCAAGTCAGAATTCTAGTCTGAAAACTCCAAAAAATAGCATATTTATACAAATTTTCGGTGCCTCAGAATCCAGTTCTGAAGCATACTGATTAGATATTATATTATAACTCATTGTGGAATCGGTGATTAGTAAGCTACAATTTAAAATTAACATCATTGTTAGCAAAAGCCCATAAGCAGAGTTCGAACCAAGTTTATGAGAGTAAGAAAATGACAACTTTTCAAACTTCAAATGAGTGCCAATAGAAAAAAAAAATCAGAAAAAAAATCTCAAGGATTTAGTGATTTCATGCCTCAGAGTACATTCCTATATTTTTTTCAAGTAAATTCAAAATTAGACAGCACACCCTTTCAGCTGTTTTCATATGGAATGACTCGCCCCTATTATTTTTAAAAGACCTTTTCAACGACACCCCATACACTAGTGTTGAAACGAAAAAAAAAAACCGGCCAAGTGCGAGTCGGACTCGCGCACAGAGGGTTCCGTACAAACACTTTCCATCCCTAAGTGGTTAAGTTAAGTTTGCACCTGGTATGTATAGCGCCCCATATAAATAAGGTGCAAAGTTAGGTATTAAAAAAAACTACTTACTAGATCTCGTTCAAAACAATTTTCGTTGGTAGTTTTTATAGTAATGTACATCATATGTTTTTTTTAGATTTTTCATTTTCTTATTTTAGAAGTTAGAGGGGGGGGGACCAACTTTTTTCCACTTTGGAAGCGTCTCTGTCACGCAAACTATTCGGTTTAGAAAAAATATATTTTAGAAACCTCGATATCATTTTTGAAGACCTATCCATAGATACCCCACACGTATGTGTTTGATGAAAAAAAAATTTTTGAGTTTCAGTTCTAAGTATGGGGAGCCCCCAATATTTATTATAATTTTGCATCAAAATTTTAATGCGGTTCACAGAATACATCTACCTACCAAGTTTCAACAGTATAGCTCTTATATTTTCGGAAAAAAATGGCTGTGACATACGGACGGACAGACGGACGGACAGACAGACATGACGAATCTATAAGGGTTCCGTTTTTTGCCATTTGGCTACGGAACCCTAAAAACCACCCCCACTTTAGGTGTTCGAGAGGTACCCGAAAAAAAATTATTTTAGTTTTTATTTTACTGTTTTGTCGGCGTGATACATACACATACTCATACCAAATTTCATCTTTCTAGTACTAATGATCACGGAGCTAAGCCGCGGACGGAGACGGAGACGGAGAGACGGACAGACGGACATGGCGAAACTATAAGGGCTCCTAGTTGACTACGGAACCCTAAAAAACGTATCTTACTATGAAATCCATACAAAGTTACGAGCTCTTTACCGTAGTATTGCAGGAGCATTCCATGAAAAACGGTAACTATCTCGTCTCATTTATTATTCCAAATTCCAATATTTCGGCAATGCCAAATTACGGTCAAGAGTTATTATCTATTGATATCTATAAACATTATAATTATAATATTACAAACTTTTAAACAATAGCCATGTTTAAGCAGCACAATGTAAAGTCTGAAAATGACCCCGATTTCTTTATTGGATAATAAGATTTTTTTTGTACTATAAATGTGAACTGCCGGCTTTACAAAAAAACTAGCCCCCTATTTTTTCATTTGCAACATAAAATAATGTTATATGTCCCTTTTCAAAAATGTTTTTAGCAATAATCTAACCGCACCTGAACAGTGTCGATTACGACATGAAGGAACATAATTTGTAGTTTATGACCTGAACTTGGTGGTAGATGTCTTTCAAAGACTATAATCTAAACAGTGTTCGTCACGGGTCACCTTATGGAGCGGAGTAACTTTAGTTATTTGCGTGTTAATTAAGTTTTATCCCTTTCAAAGGTAACGGTCGCTTACGATATGTGTTTATGAAAGTCGTTAAACTAAACGTTATTTTTACTTTAATACGAGCCTGATTTGTCCAATTTTCTAATGGATCAATCACATCTTAGCTCTGGTATACCTTCACTTGCCCGAATTTCAAATGCCCGAATTTCGTCTGCCATAATATTCAATTGTCCGAATCTTGTTTCTTATAATTATGTTTCCCATAATCATTGTTTGCCATATTAATCCTATGCCCGAATCTTTGTTTCCCATAATATTAATTCCAATAATCACATTTTCCATAAAGATTGTAATCCATAATTGTCACATGCTATAATTTCATATGCTATCCAAATGGAACATAGGTCGAAAACCGACATCTGTAGGTTTTGTTTATGACCCCGTATAGCGGAGCGTCAAAATACAAACCCAATCTAATCTAGTTTTAGAAGAACTGCTACCAAATAGTGCATGGATCTAAAACCGAAAACTATAGGTTAGGTTAGGTTTGTGTTGTGACCCGTATAGCGGAGCGTCAGAATGTTTGCTTCAAAATACAAATCCTAATCTAATTTACAGTTTCCTAATTTACAATCTAACCTAGTTTTAGAAGAACTGCTACCAAATAGTACATGGATCTAAAACCGAAAACTATAGGTTAGGTTAGGTTTGTTTTGTGACCCGTATAGCGGAGCGAGCGAAGCGAGCGGAGCGTCAGAATGTTTGCTTCAAAATACAAATCCTAGCCTAATTTACAGTTTTAGAAGAACTACGATAAAAGGGGGTGCGTATTTTCTCACATAACTTTTTAAGTCCTATTATCTGAAGTCCGAAAATATTTCTTATACAATTTTATATCATAATGGTCACTCTTCATAATTTTTTTTAATACTAACGATCGGAACTCATAATCATCAGAACTCATAAGATCACTAATCATACAACTTGTTTATACTAATATTTTTTTTCATATATTTTCTTACAATACTAATCTAACTCATAATCATCAGAATTCATAATCATCAAAACTCATACAATCAACACTCATACACCTTGTTCATACTAATATTTTGAACCACTACCAGGAAAATAGATTGGATTACAAAATTTGAACGAGCGAGCGAGCGAAGCGAGCGAGCAAAACCTTTCAGAGCAGATCCGACGTGGCCGGGTTAGGTTAGAAGGTCAGGCGGGAGCGAAGCGTAGCGAGCTCCCGCCTGGCCTTCGAGGTTATTTTTTTTTGCGTCCCGAAAAAAAGGCTTGCTTATATTCATACTGTTTACATACAAGAACAACCCACCGAACCAGGAAAATAGATTGGATTACAAAATTTGAACGAGCGAGCGAGCGAAGCGAGCGAGCAAAACCTTTCAGAGCAGATCCGACGTGGCCGGGTTAGGTTAGAAGGTCAGGCGGGAGCGAAGCGTAGCGAGCTCCCGCCTGGCCTTCGAGGTTATTTTTTTTTGCGTCCCGAAAAAAAGGCTTGCTTATATTCATACTGTTTACATACAAGAACAACCCACCGAACCAAGAAAATAGATTGGATTACAAAATTTGAACGAGCGAGCGAGCGAAGCGAGCGAGCAAAACCTTTCAGAGCAGAACCGACGTGGCCGGGTTAGGTTAGAAGGTCAGGCGGGAGCGAAGCGTAGCGAGCTCCCGCCTGGCGTTCGAGGTTATTTTTTTTTGCGTCCCGAAAAAAAGGCTTGCTTATATTCATACTGTTTACATACAAGAACAACCCACCGAACCACTACTAGGAAAATAGATTGGATTACTAAATTTGTACGAGCGAGCGAGCGAAGCGAGCGAGCAAAACCTTTTAGAGCAGATCCGACGTGGCCGGGTTAGGTTAGAAGGTCAGGCGGGAGCGAAGCGTAGCGAGACAATGTCAAATGCATAGCCAGGTTGGATTCGCACAGAAACAATATTTAGTATGGCGTTTAAATATTCTATCAAACAATATTATGGCACTTAATACTATGGTAAACAATACTTATGGCATACGTATCATTATGGCATATAATATTCGGGAATACAAGAGTATGTCAAATGACTTTTCTAGGAAACGAAACATTCGGGCAAATGAAATTCGGGTAAGTGAAATTCGAGCAAATCAATATTATTGCATATAAATTTCGGTCAAACAATAGACAACCCTTAGCTCTAACGCACTTAGATTGAGAAAATCACGTCTGGAAAAATCGTCTCCACCTCTTCCAATTTGTATTTAATAATTAATATTTTTATAATAATTTGTATTTTAAATTTAATAGTAATAGAAATTATGTTTTTATAATGTACCTATTGACTTGTAAAATGTTGACATTTTATCAATAAATGAGTATGAGTATGAGTATCTATGTCTAATGCTGGATAGTACATCTATTTATACCTAAGACTAAGACTTGGTACTGCTGTGGTACAATTTATAATGTTGATTCATTAGTTATTCTATTAATAAGAGAAAAAATTTGACAAGAGTTCCTTACTATAATTTACTTTTGTATAACCTTAAGTTAAGGCACTCCAGGTCTTTTAGCATACTATTGTTAACCGTAATAGGTATGCTTTGTATTATGACTGTTTGTTGCCTTAATAATAAAAAATAAAAAGAGTTAAGTTACTACGAATAAATAGTTTTTGTACTCAAGTACTTATAAACAGTAAGTGTTAATTATTAACTACATAAAGGATGATTCTTACTTAACTTTGATCTCAATAAATTATTGTATATGTTCATGATTATTTCAGTTAAGGTTAGTAAGTTAGACCTTTTAAGGGGCTCCCCGCTCTCAATGACCTTCGATCTGTTGCGATAGATTTTTCCATATTATAAATAGCTAATCATAATAACATAGTTTTTCCACAACAATATACCGTATCAAGTACCTTTCACATGTCACTGACTTTGAGATACAGGCCGTCAAAGTTTACGATTTTTTCGGGGAAAAAGTTGTGGAAACGGTTTTTTGCGTTTTTCTCGAAAAGTATTGAGAAAAATAGAAAAAGCTTAACAACAATTTTTGTGGAATATGGTTTAGAACAATAAAATGTAAGATATTTTCTACATATACACCGGGGATAAAAGTAGAAACGAGATTAGTGTATTTTTGGTCCTTCACCGAATATTTTTTTATAAAATACACAGTCGTTAAATCAAAATTCGGGTAACTACAAAGTGTTAAGCATAGACCATACTACAATATATATTAAATAGGACATTATAACTCTATAATCCACAAACTAGATACGATGTAAAAATCATCAAATTGGCTGATTTCTCTAGGGAGCCCCTTAATGCCTGAAACACAGGAGATCCTAGTTCAGGCGCAAGTCACATTTTGTCAATTAGAATGTCTTAGTTCATAGTTATTATTACTGTAAAATAAGTTATTCCTTAATAAAGATATTTTATCTTTTTATTAAATTATGAAGACACTCTCGACATCTCACTCAATAGTAAAGAGAGTTTTATGGAGCAAACTAATTAGTGACCTCCGCTGTTAATGTGATATTCATCAAGCAGCAAAAACAATGCTTTTATGAAGAATTATTGAAAAACAAATACACATATAATTCCTTAGTATCATAATGTCCTTAATTTTATTAAGCCTACAACAAATACCCACCTAAAACAATATAACACTATACCAAATAACAGATAATATTGACAATCCTGACTTCCAAACAGCACTGACAAGACTTCCCTTTGAGACTCGGGCTATCCGTCTAGTCCAGGAACGACTGTCTCACCAGAACGATCAAATCTAAACAATAAAAAATCTATAAATATTGTATTTAAACAAAAACATAATGCCAATGGTAGGCCTCAAATCATTAGTGCCCCAAAAACCTAGGGGTATGGTTATCAGACATGACAATCAAAAAACCAAACTGGCATAAGTTTCCATGTTGTTATTAAAGAAATTTGGGGAAAAACATATTAAATGACACCTAGCAAATCCATCCGATCCAAAATATATTTATGGCCTACTTAGAATTAATAAAAATTTAATTATCTAGTATGAAAAATATCAAATATTGTATTACTTAGATTTTACTAGGGTTTGCAGTCTCGGAATTCCTTGCACTGCCACACAAAAATTTCTAGGAACCTAGATCATTTAGAACCAAGTCTTTCATACTATAATTTCCCAGGGCTGTAGCTGCTAAAAAGCACTTTATTAAAAGAAATTAATTACAGACATTTAAATTAAGAGAAAGAACCTGAAGCCCCGGGGGGCTTCAGGTTCTTGCTCTTAAGCAGTATTGTTGGCTCGGGAGCCAACAATACTGCTTTTAGGCAACCTTTTTATGTACAAAAAGGTCGCTTTTTACCTTAGCACAGCAGAATATGAAGTTATTAAGGATTTACATTTGACACACTATAAAAAATTTAGTATTGTATGATAACAAGAAATCATTTTACCTTTTGATATACCAGACAAGTTAAAGTAGACATTATACAAGGTTATTTTAAAATAAAAGGACAAACAAACCACAACCAAGGCCAAATCTAGGCTAATGGTGAAAAATTGCTTAAAAACTGTCGGGTTGAATGTACTCTATGTGTAAGTGACTCAAATAAAAACAATGCCATCACAATAATATTATACTATTACTTCAATACCGATGGTGACAGGCAGTTGACAAGCTGAAGCAGAGTCACAATCCTCAGCAATGAGGGAGCGATGGAGAAGAAGATTACTTCAATAGTTTTGCTGAAGCAGCAACTTGATTAACATTCGAACATGACACCAAAAACAATGTACAATTAGGAACGACCCAGAAGACATTAACCATCTAACAACGCCTACAATACAGACGCTATTTCGAATTTAAATAAATACACAACGCAAATGAGAAACTGCTCATTCCACTATTTCAGCCAGTGATGCAAACTGCCACATTGCTCCCAAAGGTAATTAAATAAATAATCAAGGTTATGGTAATGAAAAAGGAGACACACGACCACAAATTCCAGCATTCAAAAATTGCGCAGATCTGTCTAGGAATGTGTATTTCTTGGCACATTTACACAAGACAACGCACCATCTCACAAGTCAGCAGCGGCCTGGCCAAAATTAAGGAGCTTCCACCACCATATTCACCAGATTTGGCTGCCAGCTACTTTTCTTATTTCCCAGACTTAAAACTTGGCTCGGCGGACAGAGATTTTCAAGCTTAGGTGAACGCCTATTTTGAAGAGCAATTTTTTAAGATTTTCTACTGACATTTCTCTCCGAAATCTCTAGAACGTTTTAATTTCAAATTTCGATTCCTGCCTATTTCCCAAAGCAGTCCTTCTCCTTCTTCAAAAAAGTTTATCAAAAGAAAAAAGCGTTACAGGGGGCAAATAACACTGGGTTACCAGGTTCTAAATAATTCTCCCGTTTTTCCAGTGCTAATTGAGGCATTCGTTTTAAATGCATGTTATATTGTATGGGACCAATAATAAAATAACTTCAGTAAAACTTTAATGGGACAAATAATAAAATAACTACAATAAAACTATACGAAAAAAAACTGACAAAATGTAATGAAAAAATGTATTTACTTATTTGCGGTAACAAAATATGTACACACTTTGTCTTTACATAATTACGATTCAGCTCTTTTAATACGAACACATAGTAAATAGCAATATTACCAATATTCATAAAATAAAACAAAATCGCTAAATACTAATGCCATTTAAAAAAATATATTATTCATTTTACTTCATTCTTGGCCCTGCCCAGTCATCCTGTTGCACGTATCCATAATTGAATTGATGTACTGCAGAATCTTGTTTTGGAACTCTAAAACAAAAATCTATTATTACCATAACTCCCTGAGTTAAGGGTAATTTACCAATTATTGTGCTGGTATCCCTTACAATCGCCTATAAAGCAGCCAAATTAAAAAGTAGTCAAGACTACTCACACTGACAAGAAGTAAAGCGACTACTGAATTTGGAGGGGTCGGCGGCAGCGGAGCTCTGTACATTTGATTTGACAATCATCCGCTAATCGAAAAAAAGTGGAACTGATAAGGACAAAATATCTTGTTTATGTCTCTGTCGCTCTTAACGGTTTCTATAGTTGTCCCGTTCCCTCCTGGTATTATTATTCCCTTCTCATGTGCAGAGATACTTCGTCCATGGTTACAGGATGTATCTTACGTTCCGTTTCATGCAAAATAAACAATATATTTGTGACGTTTTCAATCATAAGGGCCCACTCTTCGTCGCTCACTATAAGGACGTATTGACGGGTTATTGGTATAAAGATGCAAACAAATTTCGACTCTAAAACAAGCGACAAAGTGGGCCCTTTTTACTGAAAACGTCACATTTATTGAATTTATTTCTCAAATTCCTAGTAAACAATTGGAAATATTTATAAAAACGACTAATCGTCAGTTTTGTAAATGTATATTGATGCAATTTATTGATTGATGATTAAATATACTTGATGATGATGATTTGAACGCTATTATTACGCCGTCGTATTTATTTTGATCATAGATTAGTTACCTTCCCACCGATATTTTTGCATAGCAATTTTTTTGGGGCTTACATATTGATTAATCTCGCGTCAGAAATAAAGCCAATACAGCTGAGCCCACACGGACGATTTTGATTCTCTGTGGTGCATGTAATTTTTTTATATTTAAGACTCCTTCAACGCGCGACTGATTTCATCAGTCGATAAATCTTCGAATAACCAATCAACGCACGCTAATAAAGGGCGATCTGGTCAGGCCGGCTAAAATCATATGTACGTTTGAGTACTTCTCTTAAAAAAAAAATACACCTACAATATCACGTCCAGAGACCTTGTTTGTGGTTACAGATTTTTAAGTTTTAATTTTCTACACTTTATTTTATGTTGAATATGATTATATAATTATATTAATAATAAGTATTTCAGTTTCATTTACATATTTTGACTAGTAAATATATTAAATACAACAAAAATTTTAATATTTATTTGTTATACAACTTATAAAAGTTGGAACATAAGAGTTTAATTTCTGAACGCATCCGAGAAAAAATAAATAATTAACAAGTTGGAAGTTTTCATTGGAAGATAAAATAAACTAATGAAGAGGCAGTATGGCCTATGGTCTTAGCCTGTCCGGAAGGACGAATCTTAAAAAAAAAAAAAAATGGAAGTTTTCACAAACAAATATGTACAAACTCAAGTAAATTTGTTCTGTGGAGAATACATACTGTTGTCTTACTTTATACGAAAACAAGAAAGTTAAGCCCAATTTGGAGTATTTATTCAATGCTAAAAGACTGCAAAAAGGATTTTTTATAAATATTTGGAGACGATAAGTAATTTACCGAAACTATTGGCGTTTTTAAAGAAGATTTAAAGCCGAAATAATCTTGTTCGGACCCCATCGTCCAATAACTTTCAAAGCAAGTGTTATGGAAAATACTTCCGAGTGGCCAACTAATTCTTCCCAGAATGCCATTCTCCCACATTCACAACGAATGTGTCAAGTAGTTTCAAATACAAATATAATATGTGCTTAAGAAAAACGCAACGATAAAATATACACTACGATAATACAAATTACGGCCATATTACTTTTAATTTTTAATGTACGCTTCTCTCGTATTTATTTATTTATTTGGTTTGGATTTAAGTGTTTAAATGTTTTAAATTTGATGTGTTAAATAGAAGGCAAAATTAAATATGATTATTTTCATGTTTTAATTGTTTTTCTTGAACTTCCATTTTCCTCGCTGTAGTGAGGTGAAAAGTTGTGTGTTCCGCATGGCTGCAAAATTATTTAGCTTCTCGTGTCTTGAAAGCTTCGCTACGCTCAGGAATATCTATTTTTGAACCATTCACTTCGCTCATGGTTCAATCTTAGATTACTTCGCTCGCTCAGCTTTCAATTTCAACACTCGCGCCAAATAACAACTTTGCAGCCTTGCATAACAAATAACTATTTTGGATGCACAGGGAGTACAGAGCAACTGTTTGAAAAAAAAATTAAAGTCGCTGAGCCCACATTTTTTTTCTTTATTTTCCCCACCCCACTACACCCGCACCCACCGCCCGCGGCCTGCCAGCACGAAGATTATAGGAAAAGGTTGTTCAGAGAAGTAGCTAACGGAGTTTCAATACAGCTGAAGCCACATGACCGATTTGGTCGCTAGCTCTCCGTCTAAGTGTATTGTATTGATTGATTTCGAACTTGCTTAAGGAGATAACGGCAAACAGCTTTACAGTGACAGCTCACTGCTACCGTTTGCTTGGTAAAATAATGGGAATTAGGGTTTTCAAGCATAACCAGAAATGTATTATACCCACCCGGCTCTGTACTAAGCCGAGCGCGGTTTAAATATTTCTGGTTATGCTTTTATGTGTATAAACAATAAGCACAACACATTAAAATTATTTCTTTTTATTCCTCAATTTTTTTCTATATTTAATTAACGCCTTGGCGCCTAATCGGGAAATATCTGTGCCTCTCAAAATTTTATTTATTGAATTGCACCAATTAAACATTGCAAATTTAATACTTACGACTAGAAAATATTCATGTGCATCGTTTTTGTGGCTCTCACAGTTAAAGAAATCAAACAAATATTTAGAGGATGTGGCGTTTGATTTGTTTAGTAATATTATTTAAATGTGGCTGCCTCTCCAACTATTTGTTTGTTTCCTTAATTACTACACAGAACATTCGAACGGCATGTTCTGAGGGGTAGGGCAGTCTGCTTTGATTTATCAAATTGTACTCTCTTTGGCGATCCAACTGTGCGTAGAGGACTCTGTCGTTGTCAGATCAGCCAAACAGTTGTCACACTTCAGTTTTTTATTAATTTCCCTGACCAACCACCTTGCAGTATATGCCTGAGCATGAATATTTAGCCGTTCACGGCGAGCTTCAGTTTCAATATTTTCATAGTCCAAGGTTACTGTTGGATTGGAGGTGTGCTTGTCTCGGCTCGTCCATCTGTCGAAGAAGCTTCAAATATATATTTTTTATATTTATTAATTGTGCACTAGCATCCTCATCACAATTAAATCCCTCTGAGTGAAATTTTATAAACCTTGTAATCAACAATGATGTAAAAGTGCTTTTAAAAGTGTGGCGGATCGTTGTTCCTAAAGTTAATTAAGGTGATTAGGTAAATATCTATCGTGTTGTACGAGGTTGCTTCCATACTTCCAAGTTCCACGCGGACGTAGTCGCGGGCAAAAGCTAGTAATATATAAATACATATATAGACAACATCCATGACCCAAGCACAAATATTCGAGTTCATCACACAAATATTATTATTTAAGTAAAATGAATTACCTCCATATAAATTAAACCCACTCTATACAGAGCTCCCTAAACTAAATCATTTTGTATTCCAAAATCAATATACATACACCAGAATAATTTTACGTTGAGTCCGTATATCTTTTTGCTTTCCAAAATGGATTTTTTGCTCACCAAATATTGTTTTCATAAAACATCAACATGAATACCAAAAACTGCAGTCTAATTTGCTTTAGTGTAATCAAATTGTCTAACCTCAATAGTACATTACTGCAGACGCCGCGCCGGGAAATAAGGGCTTGCCGGCTGAGTAGGTATAGACGGCCGACCGTAAGGGAGGCCGTCTAGTGATACGAAGCCGGCAAGCCCTTTTCACGGCTAAGGCATGTATAGTGCTTTTCTCAAACATATGCAATGAAATAAAAAAATACACCACTCAAAAAAAACATAATTCAGCTGTTCAGCCAGTTCATGAACACAGACGCCATGTTTAAAAAAAGTATTTTTAATTTTCCCTCCAATCCCTCTATTTTTTTTCTTTAATAAGTCCACGTGTGTAGTGTGCGAATATTAGGGCCATTATACACAACCTGATAATAAGAATCTTAGTTTCTATAATAAGTAAAATAAAGGCAGAGGATTCTTAATATTGTCTATGGTCTCTGGTGACTTACGTATAGACGGTATTTTCAGTTCGTGTGTACTAGGCATTAACACGGATATTGGTGGTCCGATGGCTGAATGGGTAGCTACTAGAAAAAAAAATATATCAGCTGTTCATACACACAGACGCCATGTTTACATTAAAATTAAAAACAAATTACTTCCCGGCTTAGGCCTTCAATTTTGTATGAAATTCCTTTACAGTTCTCTCGAATTGTTCCGCCCGAAATTTGACACTTCGAAGCCTGTTCTAACGCACGTTACGACGATATTTCATTGCATGTTTGAGAAAAATATATTAACTAGAATATTTGTGTTTGGTCGATGGTTGTAGTCTATAATAATAATAATAATAATAAATCATTTATTTTCGACCAACTTGGATCAATAGTGTTAGTAGAACTACATTATATATCATATTAATACTAGTGTTAGTAAATAAACAAATAAGACATTACATTTAATTTAATTGAGGGCCTTACACCTCGTACGTGAAGCTGACAACAATAGTTCAGGTACGGGCAGTCTAGCCTATTTGCGACCGTGTCCATGATGCTGTTGGCACTACCCCGCACTCTGCGCACCAGATGCACATCGTTTACGCATGGTGGTCTATGTATTTAAGTATATATTTATCTATGTAATTGTGTATATCGTCGTCTAGTACCCATAACACAAGTCTTCTCGAGCTTAATTTAGGACTAGATCGGTTTGTGTGATACGTAGTATTACACTGACGTAATTGATAAACCACTAATCAGCTGGGAAATTATTATTTGACAATAGTGGGACACACACAAATAGGCTAGATTAAAAAAAATCTCTAAAAAAGACGTCCTGGGCAGTCATATCTCTTAATTGCACAATACAGGGCGTGTGCATGTTAACCTTTTCACCGCCACAGTCGGCTGTGGCCGTCAACAAAAAATCGTGCCCCTGACGCCACCGTCGGCCACAGCCGTCCAAATTTCAATGATCAAAAACTTTGTAATTCTAACCGCTACAAGTATTTTTCAATCCCTGTTGATTTTGGGACACATCTTTTTTTTTTACTCTGGCGTCAGTGGCACGGTAAATTGCTAGACCGCTTGGCGGTCAATAGGTTAATATTAGAATTAAGACTACCCTATACTTCCATATCGCACTGAGGAGTGAATAAATGTATATAATGCTAGAATAAACTATCTGACCGTCATATTTATACACTTTTTGCCATTTTTAGGAACTGACAGAGTGTGTGAGGGTTTATGTTAGAATTCAGAAGGGTTACAAGACTACCCCACACCATATTTCCATATCATACCGAAGAGTGAGTATGTACATAACATAGTATGCTAGAATCTGGTTCCATGAACTTGCTCATTAACTCATAAAATCTATGGAAAAGAACTTACAGGGTGTGCTGGGAGGTGTGTCTGCACACCTCCCAGCACACGAGGGCGTAGGAACTTACAGGGTGTGTGAAGGTGGTGGGCAGCACGGGCTGATCTTCCTCGCGAGCTCCTGGCTCGGCCCCGCGCCTCCTCTCACCAGGTGTGCGGACACACCTCCAGCACACGAGGGCGCAGGTACGTGGCGCATTCGCGGTACGACTCGAAGCATTGGAGGTTCAAACTGGAATGGAAATGTTAATAGTATTGAAAAACTTTATTCCTTCGCGTAACTCTTTTTTTACCGTTTTGTCGAGAAGATAAAAACTTATCACTACATAGTATAAAACAAAGTCGCTTTCTCTGTCCCTATGTCCCTTTGTATGCTTAAATCTTTAAATCTACGCAACGGATTTTGATGCGGTTTTTTTTAATAGATAGAGTGATTCATGATCATGAGGAAGGTTTATATGTATAATACATGCATAATTTATCAGCATTGCACCCGTGCGAAGCCGGGGCGGGTCGCTAGTAACCTTATAAAATCACTATAGTTATAGGTGAAAAACTTAACTAAAGGGACCGTCTTTGCGAAGTCCTTTCTGTTCTTAGCCTTCTTAATATGTTGGTATTAGTAATACTGGCTTGGCTACAGTATTCTTACCTTTGTATCGAGTGAACGGTATAGCGCTGGACTCAATAGTGTTGTATGTATGTCTCATACTTAAATAATTGAGACAAAGATCAAGGCTTAAAGCAAAATTACAAATAAACTATCTTTATCTTTTAAAATTGAAAAAGGAGTTAATTAGTGGAAGAAACCGGGAATAGAACCCGGTAATCTAAGGTATTACCGGTCCTACGCGTTAACGACTTCGCTACCTTAACTCCAAGTAACCTGACGAATTTTTCCTAATGTGAGTCATCTTTGCATTCTCTTCCACCAAGTAACTCCTTTTAATTTTTTTTTTAAGCCTTAATCTTTTAAATAAAAATGGGATATTACATGTTACATAAATGTATGTCTCATACTTGTTACGATCGGACAGTACAGCATCATCTCACGACTAATCTTGAGACTAGCCCGAGTGTCTCACCTATTATCGAATATCTCCGGGCTCATGTAGCGGACGGTCCCCAGCATCGCGCTCGGTAACCCCTTCGTTATATTGAGCGGTTAAAAAGTTGGGGGCGAACACAAAGCTGTTAGTTAGTAGTTATACTGCACTCGTCGTTCACTTTCACTTGAATGTTGCATGTATTCACTTGTATCTTAGATGCTCTCAATTAATTTTCTACTCAGCACCATTTGAAGCATCTCTGTTTGGCCCTGAGGTTGACTGGTAAAGAATGCCATTAGGCATTAAGTTCGCCATTTGTACTGACTTTTGTTTTGTGCAATAAAGTTTAAATAAATCAATTTTGTACGTGTTGCTTGCCTTTGATACGATCGGATATTACAGCGGACTAGACCGAGTGTCTTACCTGTTATCCCGTATCTCCGGGCTCATGTAATGTAGCGCACGGTCCCCTGACTCGCGCTCGGTATCCCTTTGTTACTTTGATTTTAACGAGAACCTAAAGCCAGCTATTCTGCCCACGCCGTTCACTTTCACCATATACGTGTTTCTTACCTTTGATACGTGAGGACGGTACAGAGCCATCTAGCGACTAATCTTGGTATAGAAATAATTCTTTTGGTTGAGCGAATCCCATTAGCTTTGTACCCAATGAACAATACCATTATCTGTATTGTTGGCTGTGGCCACAACTGCCACTTCAAATGTAAGGCGTTATAAGTGCAAATTAATTTTACACTAAATTAGTCTTTAAGTCAAACGAAATAAGGTTTACTCTTAAACAAAGAGAACAGAGATGTTGGTCACTTCATTGTCATTATAAGCATCAAAACGAGCTTCACTGCTCTTTCACTTACGAAGTGACCAACATCTGTGTTCTCTTTGTTTAAGAGTAAACTTTATTTCGTTTGACTTAAAGACTAATTTAGTGTAAAAGTTATTTGCACTTATAACGCCTTACATTTTGAATTGGCAGTTGTGGCCGCAGCTAACAATACAGATAATGGTATTGTTCATCGGGTACAAAGCTAATGGGATTCGCTTAACAAATGTGATTCGAACTATACTAGCTCGAATGTCTTACCTGTTATCGAGTATCTCCGGGCTCATGTATCGCACGGTCCCCTGCCTCGCGCTCGGTATCCCTTTGGCCACGTGTTGCGCGGTAACCGCGAGTCCGAAGTCTGCGATACAACATTCGCCGTTCACTTTCACTAGGACGTTCTTGGATTTGATGTCTCGGTGCGCTATGGCTCGTTTACCCTGGAAAATACATCAATGGTTATTGTTAACCGAAAGGTTGTGAAAGGTAGTGTAGTAGGACTCTGCCTCTAGCATGGAAGCTTGTGATTCCGGCGTTAAATACATCACACGTTCAGGCAAGGTCGTAGATACAATAAGTCAAGTGTGCGTAGTATCAGTGGAATGAAAATACAGTGACAGTCCAGTAGTGACAGCGCAAGAGCCTTTCCCTCCTCCCGCCGCGCTACATGAGTTCAAAACATGTCGGGCAGTCCCTGGCAATTTTGTAAATGAGTTTGAATTTTTTTTTACTAATTAAAGATGTCTCACGATAGTTTTAGTAATATCATCTCAATAGGTTGTGTTTGGAGAATGTGTTTGTGTGATGAATTCGAATATTTGTTCCTAGGTCATGGACGCTTTCTACGTATCTAAGTATGTATTAATTAGGGGACAAACTTATTTTATGGAAAGACACTTCACCGACTTTTTTATATAGTAAAAATTTAATTTCATAGGCAAATTCGTCGGAAGTAATTTTTTAGATTAGGTTTGATGTTATAGATTAGATTTAGATAGATTTGTCCAAGATTTATACATTATAAAATAAGTGAGTGAATGTACCTGTGTGCCGTGTATGTCTGTGTGTAGGTGTAGCAGCCCGTTGACGGTGGACAGACGGATCAGCATCGTCTGGTGCCGCGCGAGCGTCGTCGCCGCAGCGATCGTACAGCGAGCCCAGGGGGTGGTAGTGCGTTATCAGCCATAACTGGAAACATACGAGGCATTTACAATCATGTCACAAAGGTATTAGGTAAGATAAATTAAACGCGTCCTTCTACTCTAATTTTTATATTCATCCCACGGGAACACAATTTTATTTCGGGATTAAAAGTAGCCTATGCGTTAATCTAGGGTCTCAGGTACCTTTATATCAAAATTGGTCCAGGTGTTTGAGCGCGAAGAAGTGACAAACATAAAAACACAAACTTTCGCCTTTAAAATATTAGTATGATGTTACCAAATCAGCTTCAACCGATTAATGATAATTTTTAATGAAGAAAATATTTCATAGAATTCTTGATTCATGCCACGCCGCTTCGTCCCGAGAAATAATATTATCTTAAAGAATTCCCCACACCTGGACGCCACTCCGCCGTGGCTAGCTAGCGTATCCAAAGTATCCATACAAATCATAGTGAAATACATATCGCACTAATGTATGTACACCTATGTACAACTGTTTCTGCTGGCCATATCGCTGTCAATGTACGCCAATATGTTTGTATGCCGTAGCAACACCGTGCTGTATCTCCGTCTCTCTCTGCCACGACGCCTCGTCGCGAAAGAAGAATATCTTCACCGCGACGCTGTGCGCGCACCACAGGCCGCGCCACACTTTGCCGTAGCGACCCTGGCAACAAATGTTATCTACTGAAAGACATGTTTTACGTAATTGTGTTACATGCAGTTCGACAAAGTGTAGAAATATAAAAAGTGGCAATAAAAGGGACGACATTAGAGTATTGTATTTTTTTTATTTCTACTCTTTTAGGTTTAGGACAGACAATAGTCCCTCGTACCATCTTTGTGCTACCCACCGTAACTTTAGTAAGGCGTAATGTATTAATTGTTTCTCGGTCAAAAGTCAACGAGTGCGCGTCTATATGTGGTTGGACTCCAACCACATATAGACGCGCACTCGTTGACTTTATGGATCCACATGGTCATTGTTTGTTCTTTCTTTACCGGGTCAAATTCAGGGACAGTATTATTTACGTTTCCTACTCTATCTAGAGAATTGCGGTATAGCCCTCAGCTGATGTGAATTATAATTGATAAACACGTGTCGGTTCAAGGCAACAGATAGAACCTTGACCAGCAAGGCCATTTGCTGCGCAGATCACGTGCAGATAAAGGAAATGATCATATGTTGTTTAGTATATAAGAACCTGATTTTTCTAATAAAATATTCATTCTAACACCGAGCTTGGTCGTATTATTATCTCCGTACCTAATGACTTTAATACGCTAAGCAAGAGATTAAAATTATTATCAGCGTCAGTAGAAGTGGACTCACATTTGTCTTTGTCCGGAATACTCGCGCAGTGTTGCTCTGCTTGGCCAGGCGTGGGTCGGTTCACCGGACTGACCGGGCGCTGGCTCGCTGCGCGAGCGGTGTCTCGTCTGGCTGCGCGAGCGACGACTGGCCCGGCTGCGCGAGCGACGACTGGCCCGGCTGCGCGAGCGACGACTGGCCCGGCTGCGCGAGCGACGACTGGCCCGGCTGCGCGAGCGACGACTGGCCCGGCTGCGCGAGCGACGACTGGCCCGGCTGCGCGAGCGACGACTGGCCCGGCTGCGCGAGCGACGAGCCTGTTGTTTACCTCTGCCTGTTATTTTAATGTATTTCATGTTGTGTTGTATATTTCTTGATGATTAATAATTACACCATTTCTGTACATATAATTAACAGAAATTATAATGGGTCTGTCGCGATATTAAGAAATTACCTTCATATTCTAACATTTTGCTGTGGTAGCTGCATGATGATACTCGTATGTCGCTAGCACGACAAACAGTGTCTATGGAAATCTGTCGTTTATTGATGGAGGATGAATTGGGCAACTTTCATCATTTAGACGAATATAAATGATGTGTTTAACACGGTTCTTGAGCAGCATGGTTAGGAAATGCTTGAGCTGTGGAATTTGAATATAATGTGACAGCTGTCAAATGTTACTTTCTGTTTTTTTTTGCTCAGGAATTGGTAACAAATCGGCGTGCGTTGGGCGATACTAGGTACTGTTGGTAAATTTTATCGTTAGACGATATCTCTATTTGGCCCTATATGGTTGATTAGTAGAGACTGTCATTTGCCATTCGCCATTTGTATTGACTTTTCTTTTATGCAATAAAGTTTAAATAAATAAATATTAGAAGCAAACGTGCTGCGTTGCAGGACTTGTATCTAACCGTTAACCTATATTTATACTAATTACCGGTTAAAGATTTCGGTTCCTCGTGGTTAACGACGATTTTTTGTGCTCCAATAATTTTATTTCGTAGATCTGGTCCAATAACACAAAGTAGAAACCGCAAAATTTATGTATTCAAGGAGCTATTTAAAAAATAAGATTAACCGGTTAGAAGCCCTGCCGCGGAGGGTAGCAGTGGGCCGACCGCCGATCGCTACGGAGCCTACGGAGCGCTACGATGTACCTGAAGAAGAACTTCACACGATTTCGAAATATGTCGGGAAGTTCCTGCCAATGAGAATGTGTCACATTCTTTGTCGGGTCGTTTTTTTAGATATATCGTGATGATAAACCGCAAACCGATTCGAATCAAATGTCGAATTGTCGAGCGATATTGGACTTAAACAAGGTGAGTAAACCCATAATTAAACCTTATTGAACCGGGTCAATCGCGATATTTTTGGTTTACCTTCATTCCTGACGTTTCGACACGGTTTCACGTGCCGTGGTCTCAGATTTACTGACGAAACAGCGAGTTGTTACTGGAGATGTCGCGATAGACCCGGTTCAATAAGTTTTAATTGTGTGTATAAATTGCGACAGTATAAAGTGCGAGGAAACCTGTTCCATATGTATATTATTATGTATAGAGGATGCTGATTTTAAGTTTCTTCTAAATATAAATCTGCTTAATTAGAATATCTTGACAGCAATTTGTCATGAAAACGAGTTTTACAACTTTGTGCAAAACCTTGATGTCCCCTTTAAAATACCAGATAAACTAATAAAATGCTTACATACTTGGAGAAAATAAACTGCACAAGATTAGGTACAGTCGTCAAGATTTGAAGATATATTATTGCTTTTTTTTATACTGTGCGAATATTTGAAAAATTTAATAAGTAGACCGGGATTCGAACCCTCGCCTCTATTTTCGGGTCAACACGGGTTTTTTTTTGTCGGGGGTTAAAAATAATTACCCTCCTGTATTGTTTTATTTCGTGCGTGTGCTGAAATTATATTAAATTTATTAATTTAACATAATTGCACAAGACAAAAATCAGTACAAAATGGCAAAATTAAATAGCTAAATATTTGTTGTATTGTTGATTGTGAGTTACCAGGGAGCTACAACTCAAATAGCACTACACAGGCTACATTTTACCGCTTATACAGCCTTAACCGTTTACAGCTGAAATAAGATAATAGCTATAGCAAAGCAAGACCCTATGCAGCCATATTATAACCCTAATTTGAGCTGTATAAGGGCGGTATGTTTTAAAGACCAGAGATCGTACTCATTGCGGCCCAATGACATGTATGAATTAATCAAATATCCACCCAAGGTTCTAGAATTATGACAGACTAAAAACCTAAAATTAGGTCACTGGTTCGCTCTTACAAATGTCCTAAAAATAGATTGGGTCTTAGGAGGATAATATACAGCCTATTTGTTACTTCGGAATATTAACAAGTTATGGCAAGTGCAATATTGAACTTATCGATGACGTCACAGTCTACGGCAGACTTACGTTAATTATGCTGACAGCAGGGTTAAGGCTGAGACTTGACCCTCTAGCTCACTGTTGTTGGTTACAAAAGATAAATTGAAGTAAACTGCAATATGTACACTATAATTGCCATACACGGATACAATCCCACTAGCATCCCGAAATGAAATGAAATAATTTATTCAGTGAGTAGGCCACAAGGGCACTTTATGGCTGGGCTACAGATTGTGAATCTACCGGCATTTCCCAAGAGGAGACCGCTGTTGAGAAGAAAGCCGAAAGAAACTCAACAGCAATGTCATTTTCACACATTATTATGACAAAACGGGACCCACTGAAAATCAGCATCGTTGCACTATGTGCCCCGACATATGCTGAGTGGGATCCTGTTTTGAAATACACTCTCATCTGCCTTTCTTTAGATTTAAGCAAAAATCTGTAAGTACACGATGTGGCATGTGTGATTTCAAAATAAACATTATTTCTTTCTTTCTTTCTATCGCGATGAAGCCCCGTTTTGTTATAATAATCCCTGGCACAAGTAGCTGTTCATGATGAGACTCTTGGAGAGGTCGGTGGTTGTCATGTCCCGAGTTTTCTTAGGTTGAGCCAGCTAATGTTGTTACTTTCAAGTTGAGATTTGAACACAAAATAATCACTTTATCACAAAAAAATAACCGACTGCAATGAGCGAAAAGGAGCATACAATATGATTTTCTCGGATGTCGCTCAGAACTGGGCCATTAAAATGAGACCACAAGAGAAGCACTAGCTTTCAAATAAAAAAAGGATCGTCACAATCGGTTCACTCAGTCGAAAGTTCTGTCAAAAAAATAAACTCCTTTTTGTGTGGTCGCTTAGTAAGTTAGTACACAGTTTGTTGCAGATGCAGACCCGACAATTAGGGTGTCTGTCTAAATCTAAAACCATATTCTAATAAAAGGGAACTTACATTTCGTGGGATAATTTATTTCTTCGATAGTGCTTGCTGTATCTACGGGTAAGGTAATAATATACTAAGCTGCAGCTCCTTATTTTTTTCGTTCTGCTATCATTCTGTATGGCTGAGCTAAGTTCCACGGCAATTAATTTTATGTGTAGGTATGTAGTATCCGGCCTGTCATATTATAACGAATAACACACAGCTGCACAGTTACGACTTCAGTTACAGGTAATTACGAATTAATTCAGCGCATTGCCTATTAATTATTTAAAAAATCAAGCAAAATGCGTTTGTTTGCTGTTTGCATGACAAAGAGATGGGTAAATCCTGACTTGAAGATTTAAATCAAAGAGAATATAATCACTACGTTTTAAGAGACGGAACTTCATACTAATAATTTTCCGTACGTTTATTTGACGATCATTCAGGTTATATACCAACATAAGAAAAATAAAATGTTGCCATACCTTATAAATAATTTACTAAGTTTAGTGCTGCGATAAACCGATATTAGTGATTTCCACAAACGGTAAAATCGGTGTAGTAGTGCATATTCCCTGACTAATATTTAATTTAATTTATAAGAAATGAAACAAAAATGAGTCAAGTGTAAGTATATTTAATTTATTCCTTTACTTCACACATATATTATACGGAATACTTAATTGTCAATTTTGAACTGCCTTAATAATCTTCAACGTTGGGTAACTAACCTTTTTCGTTTTTTTCTGATAGGATTTGTGAAATCATATTTCAAAACTTACACATTACCAAATATTTTACATTCTTAGGCACAGGAAAAAGTAGACTAATTTCTTACTTACTACTTTAAATATTTAAGATAATTAGTACTAAGTATAATGTAAGCACTCTGTGACATAGTCCTTTATACATGAAAAACTAAATAAAATTGCACGAGTGTTCCTCAACACACCCCTGCATATACTTAACAAAAACCTTACACTGTAATTTTACAACAATGCAATGAATGCCACAATCAACCAGTAGATATGATCACACATACTTACTATGCATGACTTTGTTCAAACACACGAATGCCAACACCGTACCTGATGCGATCACGCAAAAAATCTACCAGCATAACCCTTTCCTTTGCTCTTTGGGTGATTTTAACCATCTTATGAGGCCCCAGCTTAGTAATAAATAAATAAATAAATAATAATAATGTACTAGTGAATCTTCATACTTTGTCTACCTACAATGTAAATTAAAGCAACAGCAACTTTTATGTATCATCTCTGGGTCTGCTAGTGCACATATGTACGTACGCTTGTATTTCACAATCTAGACGTTAACAATACCTACATAAGGACAGTCCAGAAATAGCACTTCATAACTACTAACAATTGGTAGTTTTAACATAAAAGTAGGATGGTCAAATAGTATTTAATCAGTTTTTTTTTAAATACTGAATGATTGTTATTGTGTGCCCACCGAGAGCCATCATTTTTGTTACAATAGGTCTTTGTTAGTTCAAAATTATTCTTTAGGTAGAATACTATAACTTCAAAACTGTAAATATAGATAGAGATTGTACCTTGATATTAATAAAAAAAGTATGTCTTGTGCATTGGTTCGACCCACAGTCGCCATCAGATATATCGTAGCATATAAGGCGTTCATAAATATCTGAAAATGTACTGTAACGCCCAGTCAATAAAAGTCGTGTTCAGATATTTATGGACGCCTTATATGCTGCAATATATCTGATGGCGACTGTACATATAACCCACTTTATCTTATTTTGTGCACCTATTCAAACTTTCTATCTACACAATCAAACATTTCACTTTCGATGGCTACCTATCGAAAACAAATTAACAACTATCCTCATACTTTTTCATTAAAATCCTGAAACTTGCGGCTACAAAAAAACATAATTTTGGAAGTTTTTACACGGAACGAACGTAATTACTTATTTTAAATTTCCAATAACAGTAAAGTAGTAGATTCTTCCACTTTAAAACATGAAAATCGTGATAGGTAAACATGATTTTCATAATTAGTGAGTACCAATATTCACTTAGCCATTCCGTGTTGCTGTGATTTTTTGCACTTGTCTGCTAGATCCTCTTCTTGAGCAGCCAACTTGCTATTTATCCTCTGACACTGTCTTCGGATTAAAAGAACAGCTAGCCGTGAAGCGATTGCATAAAACATCTTACTTCTATGCAGATCACATTTTATAAAAGCTCCGTCAGAATTGCATATAAATAATGTAACTGCTTGGTTGCTTATATTGCATTGGTGGAGAATTGGTATTATTTCTTTTTGCAATGACTTTAAACATTTGTCCACATAATTACATAAAAGTATATTTGGGTAAGTTAAAGATGATTTGTCTGTCCACCACTCCCGCAATTTTATATAAATGTACGCATCATCGGCTGGATTGGCTACAGTCAAAGACTCCTTGCATGTCGGACAGTTATGATTTTTTAATATGGCCATTGCTAAATATCCACTTAGACAACAGGCTGATCTTCAACGCCGAGTACCCTTTCGTTCGTTTCATCTTCGTGGTCATCGTCATCAGGAATATGGAGAGTATAATATTCTCCATCCTCGTTTTCTTTATTATCGTTCTCCATGATGACGTCTTCGCTATTCTCTACATTGGTAGGTTTGGGGGCCGATCCAAAAATTAGACTATGGAGGTCCGTCAACAACACATTCGAGTCTTTTTGGCAATTTGAACCTCGGCTATGTGGGGCAGACATTCCTGAAATAATTGTTGTTTTTAAAGCAGCCACAAATGATGTGACGGTCGGATGTCTATTTGTGGGGCTATGTTGGCGTAAAACACCAAATAAATTCTCCAGGGAGTCTTGATTCAACTGCCTCAGGTTTAAATATTTAAACCCGAGGCGTTGAACGTAATTCCAGATATCTCTTAAAGAGCACAATGTAATCAGGTAGCCTTGCACGCACCTGACATTTTTTGCTCGAATTCCTGCTTCGTTATTAAATGACATGTTTTCAATCATTTTTCTGTACTGAACCCACATTTCCAAATGATTCGTTTTTTTAGAGACATTCTGTCTCTGGCCTGGTTTGACGTCATCAGGACCCGAAGGGCCATTAGTACAATCAAATAATTGGTCTAATTTGCGAACTATTTCTCCTGTGTCAGCCAACTCCTTCTTTATCCTGGGGTTGTTCTCTGCTAGAGACAGGAGTTTTAAAACTGCTGAAACAGTCGTGCTTAGCACTTGCGCTGCATTTTTAACTTTCATTTTAGCCCTGTATTTGGGCTCAATATGATTTGGCGTAATTTTGCTAAGATATAGCAAATTCCTATTTTTCTCCTCCACTAATTTTAAATGCTCCCGCTTTCCCTTCTTTCCATCCATTTGTATTACGCCGTAATTCATGAAATTATTCCTAATAGACTTGAACAGATGAGGTACATCATAAATTACATATATTTTTTTATTGTTCGAATGGAAATAATTTTTTACAGAGGGACCTTCCTCAGAGGGAGTACTGTCTCTTAAAATTTTTATTGCTCCCATATTAGTAGGTCCCTGGTCGCACACTGCCAGTACACTGAATCCTGTTTCATTGATCAGCTGTACAAGTTCTCTTATAATTTCAGCTAATTTTTGTGAAGAGACTGTTCCCTTCACAAAGTAAAAAGCAACCGGCTGCTTGAATTTCCTGCGTATGCCTTGGAGCATGAAAACCAACGCATGGTCAGCCAAATTATTATTTCTTTCCGACTTCCCCATATCTGTGTAACCATCTACATTGTCTCTTTTAACGTTGTAATTTAACCGTGGTTTTATTGCAATTTCATCAAAGAGTAGAGCAGTATTTATCTTTTTTGCAAGAGGCTGCAAGTTTGCGCAAGTGTTTTAATATTTGTGTGCTGATCCCAGGCTCCATCGGAACTTTTTGTAAAAGATTTTGCAATGTTTTAATACTTGGTAGGGGCACCAAGTGTTGCAAATATTTATAAGCTTTTGGCGATCTTTTTAAAATAGACAAACAGGCTATTTTGTATTTAGTGGTCCATCGGTGGCCGCGAGGTTTTCGTTTTTGATTTTTCAGCGCCAAGGAAACAATTTCTTTAACAAAAGGCGATTCTAAGCGCTCCAATAATTTCGCATTTTTTTTCAATGACCTTATCGTGGATTTGATTTTCTTCAATTGGTGTAATAACTCCTCCTTCGTCGTGTTGCAATCTGTTGACAAAACCAAAAAAATATTACTTAGTTTGCAAAAAAGCCTCTTTTGCACGCCGAAGACATTGGCTTCATATATGGGGCCTATTAGTTTACAATAGGGGATGCGACAGTGTAGTTATATGAGTAAAATTAGCTCAATCTGCCATGATACATGAAAGAAAACATTTTTTTTTTTAAATAAGTGTAACTTCAAAGGTACGAAAAATTTTACGATTTTTTTTTATTGAGGGTTTTAGTCCTCTGTAGGAATGTTGACGGTCATTTCTGACTTTTAGATCAGTCCAACTGTACAGTCAAGTTCATTTACATTTACACACTTACGAGAACAAAAATATCTGAACACGACCCTATTGTCAGGAGCATAAAATCGTGTTCAGATATTTTTGTTCTCGTAAGTGTGTAGATGTAAATGAACTCGACTGTACAGTCTGACTAAAAAGAGTAGAAATTAAAAAGTGGCAATACTGTAGTTTCGTCCCTTTCTAATCAATCTAAGAAAACGGGGACGACACTACAGTATTGCCACTTTTTAATTTCTTTTTTTTTTTCTTTTTTACTGTTGTTGTTAAAACCATATACTATGAACATTTCAAATGCCCGTGAAAGATTGACAGACAGACATAGACAGTCAGGCAATTATTATTATTAAAGCTTTCGTACGCTATAATAATTACTTTATAAATAATAATTTAAGAACAATTAGGTTTCATTCAAATTAACTTATCTGGGCAGTTTTTTAAACTTTACTTGAGTACTGAAAAAAACTGCAATACGATCGACCTTGCAGTGTCTCAAAATATTAGGTGTCTATTTATTCCACTCAAATGGTTGTTTTAAGGGCCAATCAAGTTTTTTCTGTTGCTCTTGCTCCTAAAAGTACGATTTTCGAGGGTTAGGTATAATAAAAAAAAAAAACATTGTCATTGCTACTTCACCCAGTAGAAATCGACACGCAAAAAGGCTGAAATTGCAAAGCACGATGTAGATATTGCCACAGTACTTTGGGTGGGCATAGGTTAGCTTGCTTTGCTAGTTTTTGTTTTACTCCACTTTTGGAGTGGCCGATGATGGGATGCGGATAGGGTATAGTATAGGGCCGGTGACCCGCTCCTGGAGGCTTGCCTTTCCACCCAGAGGGTGCCTCAGCGTGTCTCTGCAGCAGCATAGAAGTCTGAGTTCGGGACGGGTTAGTAGTAGCAGTAGCACTTAAAAGTTATTATTATCAACATTAAAAAATGTCGGTTCTTGTTTAAAAATAGCTGTTTTTTTTCGGGGCTAGTTTTCCAAGAGTATCCTACCATTTTAGAATCTTGGTTAGTTGCGTCAACTTTTTAAAACACTTGCCATAGTAGTGTCAATACTTTTTTTATGCACCATGATGATTGAAAGTGGACTGAAAGAAAAAATCATTCAAAATTTTTGGGGTAAAAATAAACTTGATTATTTTTTGTGTTAAAACTACAGGTATTATGATATTTTTAAGGGCTGTGGTGGATAGCAGTGCTACTTAGGTTGCCGATACAAAAAAAATATTTGAAATATTCCAAAAATTGTGGACATGGTCGTTAAAAATACCATTAGGGGTGTCGATATTTTAAGAATTTAATTTTTTTTTATAATTTCTAAATGGATTGAGATATATTTTTTTTCTTTTTTTTCTCGTGGTATCATGACCAGATCCATCCTCTGGTGCCCGCTTATCGTTGAATTTTGGGACACGTTGTATAATGAAATACGAAACAATACAATAAAAAATCGATCTTGAAGTTGCGAAGTTCAATGACCACTGCTCCAATTGCAACCCTTAACAACATATCAAAAATCCACAACTACATCGTGCTTTGCAAGTTTAATGTGATTTCTACTGGGTTAACTGTTATAAGTCCATTCTTAAGTGGGCTACATCCTATCAATACCAATAATATAAATTGTCAACACCTTCCTAATAAATTTGATCACTGTTTTCTCCTGGGTGACGGGACAGAATAACAACAAAGAAAAGCCGATTTACCCTTAAAATTAGATGTTTAGATGTTGTTTATATACACGCAGCTACCAAGCTTGAGAATTTTAGAGATATTTACGGAAAATATACCCTTGAGACACAGAATATACTGTGCCACACAAATAAACAGGTACGTCAATACATGAGCCTAAAAAAATATTATTATTTTTACCATTTATATTGTGAATATTAGATGTCAATAATAGTTTTCGGCTTGTAGAGGGTATCGGCTCTGCAGAGGCTGCCTGCGCTGGAAATGACTCCGCAGGAATAATCGGGTCTGCATCTGAAAATAAAACATAATGACTATAATAAAATATCAGACAATAAATAAAGGGATATTATTAATGGCACAGCAAACAAATAATCGCCTATCAATTTATTTTCATCAATTATATACTTTTTACATCAAATTAATTATTGCACAGCAAATAAAATAAATGCCTAGCAAAAATTGTACTGCAGATAATTAGAAAATACACATCAGCACGACATTACTTTCATCTTTTTAAAGAACCCAGTAGGTTAGGTTAGGTTTGTTTCATAATTATTCTGAAAAATAAACAGTTTTTGAAAAAAATGGCTTTCGGACAAATGAAAATTTGGCGAAACGTTACAAATAGGAAACAAAAATTAGTGTTTCAGATAGGTAACCATCTAATCCTGATCACCTTTCAGAGCAGATCCGACTCGGCCGGGTTAGGTTAGGTTAGTTTTTTTTTATATCCCTAAAAGACGCTCCATAACGTGCGGTAGTCATTATTAGCTATGCATTACTTAAATATGCTTTACTTTTAAATAAATAGATGCACGCCACAAATATAAATTGTAGTATATCTAGTAACATTTTGAGTGCAATATTTGCTTTGCAGTAATTTTGATACAAATTTTGATTATTTTTGCATAGAAAAAGGTTTTTTTTTGATGTGCGTCTAAATACTACCCATAAATAAATATCGGACAACCTCACACAAATCGATCTAGTCCCAAATTAAACTCAAGAAGGCTTGTGTTATGGGTACTAGTCGACGATATACATACTTATATAGATAAATATATACTTAAATACATAGAACAACCATGACCCAAGTACAAATATTCGATTTCATCACACAAATATTTGCCCTGGCCGGGATTCGAACCCGGGACCGCCGGCTCAGTAGGCAGGTATCTACAAACCGAGCCAAACGCGTCGTCAATGTTTACATATACATTTGCTGTATTGCGGGTCGTTATATGTATGTGCGTGTACCGTGTACTAAGTAGACTCACGTGGCCATACCTAACTAAAAAAACCGGCCAAGAGCATGTCGGACCACGCTCAGTGTAGGGTTCCGTAGTTGCCCATCCTTCACAATAGACGAAAATTACGAGAAAGATTTCAAGCTCTATTAAAAGATCGTAAACGCCAAAGTAACAGTAATTACTTATTCCTTCTTCTTACGTTGGTGCACAACTCGATGTGGTTTAAATTTAATTTGCAAAATAATGTAAATTAGTACGAGTGTGTATGTACCACAAATAGATAGGCATAATGTCACACATGAGCCTAAAAAAAACTTAATTATTTTTACGTCAGCCTGCGACGTAAGTGAGATTTTATGCCCGCTGCGCGAGGAGAAAATCTCGCTTCCTGACCAAAGCAGGCAAGACGTAAAACTTAAGGCTGGTTTTAGTGCATAGTGCAACGCGGACCGTCGCGCGGATTGCTCCGCACGGAGCAATATGTAATATGTATGGCGCGTCCGCGCGTACCCGTCTGCATTACTGTAAAACGCTCCCAAAAGCTTAATACATCGTACGTGATCCGCGCGGACGGTCCGCGTGCGGTCTGCGTGACACTAAAACCAGCTTAAGACAAACTACGGGCGGTAATTCGAATAGCCCGAGATCGCAAATTCACGTACATTCACGAATTCACCACCTTATTATGTAATGTACTATTACCATTTATGTTGTGAATGTTAGATGTCGATAATGGTTTTCGGCTTGTAGAGGGTATGGGCTCTGCAGGGGCTGCCTGCGCTGGAAATGACTCCGCACGAATAATCGGGTGTACATCTGAAACCAAAACATAATGAGTGAATAGTAAATTACTGCAGAGGCCGCGGGAAAAGTCAGTTCGTGGTTGAGTATGATTATGAACGAGCGAGGCGTAGACGAGTTCTTCAATTAATACGAATCCACTAACTAACATTTCCGCCGAGGCCTGTATAGTGCTTTTCTCCTTTTCTTGATCCTGTAAGGGTTCCGTTTATGCTGATTGGGGTACCCTATAAATGGTTATTTTAACATGACAGGTTTACAAATATACACGCGGCCACCAAACTTCAGGAAATCAGATACATTTCCGGCAAATCTGACATCTACCATTGAGGTCTAAGATTTACTGTCTAAACAGGAAAATAACTATGTGAAATACAAGAACAAGGAAAACTGTCTATCCTGAATTTCGTCGAAAATGAATCTTTTCCCAAAGTAAAATTGACAAATTTGACATGTGTGGGAAAAAAGCAAAATATACTGAATTTGTACTAACAAAAAGTTGTACCTCAATGGTTTCGAGATTACGATTAGTTATCCATAAATACCATTCAAAGAAAATGGGGTTGCCACGGGAGCATGACATCAAAAGAACAACTTGGCAGGGTACCTCGGCCTAACACTACCTAATCCAGTCCTGGATATTTGTTACTTTGTGTGGTGTATGGGTAAGACACAATAATAATTTAAGTACAGTATCATAAAAATCTATAGGTCAAAATGATGAGGTCTGACTCATGTCAGACATCATAATTTTGATCTGTACGCACTTATGCCCCTGAGATCATTCTCAGGGGCATAAGAGCGTACAGATATTTTTGTCACCTTGGTGTTACCAAGGTGAACATGCACTGTAACGCCCAGTCAATAAGAGTCGTGTTCAGATATTTGTGAACGCCTTATATGCTGCGATATAACTGATGGCGACTGTACACTTGCTCTACACAAAAATTGGAGGGGCTTAACACATTTTAATAAATAATAGCTGTAAATTTACAATAATTATTACCATTCATATTTTGAATGATGGATGTAGACACAATTTCTCTACTCGTAGAAGGTATGGATTCCATGGGAACTATCAGACCAGATTCTGCAGGAATAGTCGGGTCCGCAGCAGGAACTGAAATTAATACATTGGGTACAATGAAATAATATGTATTAGTATTACTCAGGGTTGATAAAAAACATGATTTAAATTTAAAATAATCTGAATAATTTCATTTAAAATTTTAGCATGTTTTTCCTTTCATTTCTTTTTTAATAATTTAACGGTTAGTTCTTCTTTCTTTTAAATTTAATTGTCAATACAATCAACATAAGTTTTGAAAACTAGTAATAGTAAGAAGTCCTAAACTTGTTTCCAATAAAACTTTTTTTTTATTTAGTTCCTTCAAAAGAAATTGTAATTTGACTGTCTTCTTCATGCGTAATATATTTCTTATTTTGCTATGTACTAAATTCAATACTGAAAATATTATTTTCGACCCTAGGGGAAGAAGCAACTGTATTCAGCAGTTGCTTGATTATGTCCAATTCTACTTCACTTATAATTTTTTATATTATGTATAGCTCTCCATCAATCAGTCTATATCAATCCTATAATTACTATTTGGGTGATTCTACAGGCATTCAAAAACATTAAAAGTATGAGTTATACCCAGCTGCAAGCATTCATACAGTGATATACTGTAACCATACTTCATACCATACTTAATCTAATTTAAAGCCTATTATGGCCCATTGCTTTAATATAATGAATAAGAGAAATAATAAAATATGTTTTATATATATTACTAGCGGCCGCCCGCGACTTCGTCCGCGTAGATTTTTGATGATGACAAAGATATTAAAATAGGTAAATGAATTTTATTCTTAGTTAAAATGGTCTAGGCAATGCAATTGTTAAAGAATTTTTGAAGATTTTCCTATTAGATTACGGGAATTGTTTGCAGGATGCTTTATATTTATTCCGTCAGTTACCTGATGCTTTTAATCTTTGGCAAAAATGACTGCAAGATATAGAGCGACGCATGGATTTGGAGTTAGAGAATGGGGATCTTAGTTATTATGAGTGAGATTTAAAAAAAATGTTAAATATCATAAGGCTGTTAAAACAATCTTAAACTCAGCACTGGAAATCGAGAGATGGAGGCAGTTTAATGAAGAGTATCTCTTTTAATAATAATAAACAATAAACTTTATTTCAAAACAATAATAAATAATGACCTCTGTTCATAAGAAGTTTCTAAATGGTCTAGCAGGTACCCCAGTTATTAAAAAGGCTAGTGCTTAAAGATAATGCTGAAATATGACCATTAAAAACTAAATGCACATAAGCGAATTTAATGATGCGATTACTATTTTGGTCTACAGGCTAGTAATATTGTTTGAAGAGTGATTCAATATATTCTGGTGCTATAGTTCTCTATATCTCTCAAGAAGCTAAATAAAGTAAGAATAGGTATATAAAGTATAAATTATTCATGTGCTGATAGACAACTCACTAAATATAGGAACACATAAAGTTTGGAACACAATAAATAAGAGACAGCACTAAGAAAATATTGTTGACATTCAACCATAGAAAAGGGGGGGCAAGTTCGTTTTAAAAAAAGAACGTAGTCACTGGGTAGTAGACAGGAAATAAAAAATATATAAACTGATAACGTTAGCGTAACACTTCTTTATAAACAACATTAGCGGTGTTCCCCATACAAACTTTGTACCCCTTTTTAACCCCCTTAGAGGTGAAATTTTTCAAAACGCTGAAATCACTTTTTTTGTATTTGATTAAGTAAGCTATCTACAAAGTTTCAAGTCTCTAGTTCAAAAAATAAAGTTTCTCCCATATAAACATTGCACCCCTTTTTAACCCCCTTAGGGGTGAAATTTTCTAAAACGCTGAAAGTACTTTTTGTATTTTTGAATAAGTAATCTTTCTACAAAGTTTCAAGTCTCTAACTCCAAAAAAAAAGTTTACCCCATACAAACTTTGCACCCCTATTTAACCCTCTTAGGGGAGGTATTTCCAAAAACCCCTTCTTATCTCTAGCCCACGTTATAAAAGTAACCTACTGTGCAAAAATCAACTCTCTAACATCAGTAGTTTCGGCTGTGCGTTGATGAGTCAGTCAGGACTTCTTCTTTTATATATATAGATATTTGTTGATGCCATATGACAGCAAACTGACGGTGGTTGAAATGCCTGTAGAATCACCCATTTATATTTTCACTGACATTAATGTTCGACTCCTGCAATAATAGTGCCGTGGCGCCACCTATGGTCCCACCGGAAGATCAGCGCTGGCTCTCTCGGGAGCTAGCATTATGCTGAGGTGGGACCGTTTCGAGGCACTCATAACATAATTAGCTTAAGTACTTAGTTATAGTTTTCATGTTTAGTTTTTTTTTTTTGTTTGTCACTTTTCTACGTAATTATGTTTTTTCCCCGAATAAATGTTTTTTTCTTTCTTTCTAGTAACTACTTATTTATTATCAATCAATTCGCAATATGTATTTCACATACTTTCATGCCTTATTAATTTTGTGTCCAGACTCAATAAAAAGTATCTTTCGCATTTATAATGTTATGCTTTCACTTTTTTCACACTGCCGGTTTGCTGTCCTGCCATACCCAATCAGAGCAGAGCGCTCTAGATTGTTTCATATGGGCCCCACTATTGAAAGGAAGTTATCAGCCAGATATAGTGTGATATGAGCCATAATTTATCATCTAACATGCAATAAGAAGATATACATGTATGTGTTGTGCCAATTCATATTGATTTATCTACTTACCATTTTTGCTTGCAACATGTTGAGGGAATGCCATCATTTGTTGCTCGGACAATGGTGGTGCTGAGAGATGCAATTTTGGATAAGCTCTCTTTTTCAGTTTTTTTCCTGACTTGCCAAAGTCTCGCTTTTCAAAATGGGCACCACAAATATGTCGTACATAATGCAGCTTTTCTATAGGTACGTGCACTAGGTCTTCATTACCCACTAGTCTGACCCAAGTTTTACATCTGTAAGTAATTAAATTAAATTAGATGAATACTGTTTTTTGCCAATGACAATCATTATGTGTGGATCCATTAGTAAAAACCAATATGAGACTGATTAAGGATTAGTCAAATGTTAACTCGGTATTAAAACCTTTCTATTTAAGACGGTACAGAGTCGGCTTGAAAATTTCCACTATCAATGACACCATTCCACGATCATAAACTAGAGACAGTAGTTTAAATGTCGTTAAATCGTGTACTAGTGTGTTAATGTTACCTGAACTCGTCTATGGGAAAACTGGCAAAGAATCCTCCACTGAAACTTTCTCTGACGCCACATATTTCACAGTGTCTGCTTTTACCGGCCATTATGAGATACTGTTGTAAAATACCACGAGTCTCTATCTCACAAACACCACGAGTCTCTATCTCACAAACACCACGAGTCTCTGTCTCACAAATACCAGGAGTCCCTATCTCACAAACACCACGAGTCCCTATCTCAAAAACAACACGACACGAGTCTCTGTCTCTAAAATAACACAAGCACACACTTAATTGAGCGGAGGAGCAAATTTGCTCAACTCAACGCTTCAAAACACTCCAAATACCAGAAAATATCATTGTTTATGAAAATAAAACATGATGATAACAGACACGGTATCATGGTATTTATTTGAACTGTTTGAAGTGAAGTGAACAGTTAAAAAGCGGTTTAAAGTTTGATCGTATCTGTCATGTTGACAAGTCGTAAGTGTTGCCACAAACACAACTTTGTCTTAGGTTGGTAGCATTCACATAGCATCGCCGTACGTTCGTTTTTTTATATAGGAGTTTCCAACCACTGATTTAAGGTCCGTCCACACTTGTATCATTTCGCCGATCCGATCCCCGTTGCGTATCTCCACCGCGTATCGTGCTGTTTGGACGCTCACTGCGGGCACTCCGTATCATTTGCGCCGTCGCGCGAAGAAACGCGTCCACACTTGCCGTATCGTATCCTCGTCGCGTATCGCCGCACCGATCATTTCGTCGTGCAGTAGTTTGGACGCTATCCGTATCGTAGCACCGTATCACCGCCCCGATCATTTTGGCATTTCGTTTTCGCCGAACATTTCATTTCGTTTGTGATCGTTATTCTGTGCGGAGTTGCGTCCCATTTCAAAATGTCGCCCGCTGAGATCCTTGAACCTTGACAGAAATATTCTTGAGTGGGGGCCGTGTACCGGAAGTCGCAGCAAGGAAGGCCTTCATTTTGTCATCTGCTCATGGAGATTTAGCACATGACTGTGCTCGTTTTATAATACGTAATGCGGCAGAAAGGTTCTCGAGTGGAAACCGCGTGCTGGAAGACGCCGCATGGAAAGGCCTAACAAAGTAGACAGTCCATCAGTGGTATATGGTATTTTTTAATTATAGTAAAGATTAAGGATTAAAAACCAATGACCACAGCGTGGATCGATGACTCAAATAGCGCCTTTGATGATCGGGCAAAAACCCACTCGAGATGGATCACGGCCGATCCTCACCCCGTATCCTCACCGCGTATCATGAACGAAAGTGTGGACGTCACGCCGTCGCGATCATGCAATGCTTTCGTGATCGCGAGTGTGCGGGGTACTGAAGATACGCGTATCAACATGGATTTCGCGCGAGCGTTGCATGATCGCGACGGCGCGACGTCCACACTTACCGTTCATGATACGCGGTGAAGATACGCGACGGGGATCGGATCGGCGAAATGATACAAGTGTGGACGGAGCCTAACGTGTGCGTATCTGTTCTCGGCGCCCTTAAAAATCATCAACTTTGGAGTTTGTTTTTACTGTGTCTTTGTTCATATTCTGGAGTGAAAGCGATGGATTCTGATAAAGCAGGTAAGAGGCTTTAAAATTATGTTTTAAGAATAATGATCAACTTGATGTATACGATTTTCCTTAAATTAATGAAAACACTCCGTTTAAAGGTCTGATTTCCATTGAAATTGTTTTTGACTAGGGTTTTTGTTTGTGAACCGGGCAATACCCGGCTATCATTTTCATTTCACATTATTCTGTGTATCATTTTCTTTTAGAATCCATTGTAAACATGTCCGGATTCATCCGGATCAATCACTTTTTTTTTTAAATAAAGTGTCAATGGAATAATAGGTAAAAAACTGTTTTTTGTTTAAAGTAGGTTTTACATAGATTATGCTTGTTTTAGGTTCACCGTGTGGACCGTTCAGGAGCGAGGGTTGTGACCCGACAATACTTGTACAATCGCATTAAAAACGAAAATTTGCCGAATTTGGATGCCAAATTGGACTTTTTGAGAGACCAGCTATTGTTAGGAGAGCCTTACAAAGAAGACCAAATTGTTATCTTAAAGCGTAGTTTTGCTCGTTTTAAAGCTGATTTTAAACAAAGATGGGTCAAACTACACTACAAAGAAGATGTTTTCCTCAAATCGAATGAAAATAAATACATATAACATATAATATATAGCCCAAATAGAACAGCATCTTCAGCAGAAAGTGGTGATGAAGATTAAAAAAACATTTTTTAAAGGGTGGGGCGGCAACCTGTATTGTAGATTTGAATAAAAAACGGGATTCCTATTATTTGTTAATGAAAAAAAAAATTTTAATTTTTCACATAAAAGTGTAAAATACCTAATATATATTATTAAAAACATTGTTTTTATTTTATCTTACCTAATCGGAGTCCAATTAGACATAAAAATAATTTTGTCCCGCTAGAATTGGCAAATACCAGTATGTGCGGCGCAGCTAGATATAAAAACCGGTCAAGTGCGAGTCGGACTCACGCACCGAGGGTTCCGTACAAACATTTTCCATCCTTAAGTGGTTAAGTTAAGTTTGCACCTGGTATGTATAGCGCTCCATACAAATGAGGTGCAAAGTTAACGCAACTAATCCCGTTTGTTGTATCGGAGCCCCCCTTCAATATTTATTTTATTTTATTTTTAGTATTTGTTGTTATAGTGGCAATAGAAATACATCATCTGTGAAAATTTCAACTGTCTAGCTATCACCGTTCTTGAGATACAGCCTGGTGACAGACGGACGGACGGACGGACAGCGAAGTCTCAGTAATAGGGTCCCGTTTTTACCCTTTGGGTACGGAACCCTAAAAACGAGGTGGAGGAAACTACTAATCATCTAAGGTATGTCACTCCAGCCAGTGTGACTTTCTACGTCACTAATTACTCTAATTAGTTGCCGCTTATGGTAACAAAATAATTATAAGAAAAAATAGTGCCGCCAGTCGCTCAAAAAATAATAATTATGCATATCATGTTCTTTGACTAAGTTTTATCTTGTCGTAATCATTTGATAAAACACAATTTTATAATATTCATACAGGTAACAAAGGCATCTGGGAATATTACGATACTACTGGCAACACAGAAACGGATTGATAATAACAACCAACATCCGCGGTCTCCACTCAAGAACACGTTTACACCACCGGTTCGGTTCTTCGGCTAATATGGCCAGCCCACTGCCACTTCAAATTGCTAATACGGTGAGCTACCTATGTCGGTAACTTTGGTTCTCTGACGGATCACTTCGTTCCGAATTCGATTCGAAACTCCGAGCATCGCCCTTTTCAAAGCTCTCTGAGTGACTTTTATTTGTGGACCAGCCCAACCGTGAGTGTCCACGTCTCGGCACCGTATGTCATTACGGGTAAGAGATGGGTGCTCATGGGTAAATACCCGATGAAGGCCGGGTAAATACCCAATCTACTACTACTACTGCCCGGTAGATTGGGTATTTACCCGGTATTTATCGGGTATTTACCCATGAGCGCCCATCTCTGGTAGGACGCACTGATTGAAAACTTTCGTCTTCAGACATTGTGAAATTGGCGATGTGAAGACCCGACGAAGTTTGCCACATGCTGCCCAGCCCAGCAGTATTCTTTTATTAGCCTCTTTCTCGAAGTTCTTTATTTTTTTAATACCTGTTTCAGAGTCAAAAGAAAAATAAAACTAAAGCCAGTGATTGATAAAGCTGTATTAGTTGCCGTTAGGCCGGGGCACGATGAGCGGCGGCGGCTGTGGCCCCTGCTGGTGCGGATAGTATGTATCGCCAACCGGCTGGTGCTTCGGCGATTCGCCCGACGTCCGGTAAGGGTGCTCCGGCGGCGCACCCATCCATTGCGGATACCAGTACAGACCCTGCAATTAGACACAATTGGATACACAAATATATTAAAAGCGATAGTTTGTATGTGTCACTTTTTTACACGCAGTCAGCTGGACTAATAATAATAATATATTTATTGCCACCAAGTACATACTTATAACTAGGTACAAGGACCCTGTCAGGGTGTAAACTTAATAATCCCAAATTATGATTAAAAAAAACATTTAAAACGTTCTTAATTCTAAAAATGCCTAGACGACAATTGGTCAGATCACATTACCGCAGACGCGGCACGGAATACTTGCCGGCTGAGTAGGCATAGACCGGATAGTGACACGAAGCCGGCAAGCCCTTTTCATAGCTAATGCATGTATAATGCTTTTCTCAAACATATGCAATGAAATAAAAAAATACACCACTCAAAATAAATATAATTCAGCTGTTTAGCCAGTTTACGAACACAGACGTCATGCATTTTGCATTTTAAACACTCACTAACCATCCTATATTTAGACAACATATAAAAAATTCAAAACTACCGGACCGTTTGTAAGGTCAAATCCCTTAATTCACTGGATTATAGTTGGTTGTATTAATATCGTAATAAAGGTCGTATATTCTGCCGTGCGACCTTTTTGTAAGAAGCTCCATAGCAATAGGTCGCCTTTTACTGTAACACGGCAGTATTGGTTTTTGGTGTAAAGTACGAAGTATTTAATTGGTCGTGAGGCGTGGACTCAAGATTGACCGGCGCGTGAGGAGTGTTGCTGTGACTGTGACTAAACTCGGATTTCTAATTCAAGACCAAAAAAACTACGACAGATACGTCACTGTCAAAATTGACAACATTTAAATGACATCTGAGTTTGTTTCTTGGCTTGCACCAAATGCACAATGTTACAAGTACAATACCAGATTTTGTACCAAAAATCTCCGATGTTTAAGTTTTTATTACTTCCTCTCGTAATTATGTAATAATAAATAGGCCTTTGCCCAGCAGTGGGACACCTAAACGGCTAAAAAAAAAAAAAAAATATTTTATTGTAGTGGCAACCTTGTGGTAGTTTTTTTGGTCTTGAATTAGAAATCGTAGTATAGGTGCGAACGCGCGCTGATTTTGAACTATAACAAACACAGTGCAAAGCCGAGGTCAGGTGTGCAGGTGCACCGGTGCATAGGCTATTAGCGCCACGCGCTGTGCGTAGTCAGTCCTTCTTTTCGGTGCCTGAACCTTTACCATGAGTTAACATGAACGTATGTATGGCTGTGAAGTCTGGACACTAACACTTAGGGAGGAGAATAAGCTTTTGGTGGCCGAAAGGAGGATTCTCCGCAAAATCCTGGCACCCAAACAGAGAGCGGATGGAACTTGGAGAATCCGAAAAAACGGCGAAATCGAAGAGCTGGTTACGGAACCTAACATAATAGGAGTGACGAAAGCACATAGGCTTCGCTGGCTTGGACATCTGGAGCGCATGGGAGAGGGCCGGGCAGTTAGTAGAGCGTTCCATGGAAAACCGACAGGTCGTCGTCCGGTAGGCCGCCCCAGATATCGGTGGGCAGATGTGGTCGAAGATGATCTGCGCGAGCTAAAAGCCGTCGACTGGCGTGAAACCGCACAAGACCGAGACCGCTGGCGGGAACTCGTATTGGAGGCCAAGACTGACTTCGGGCCGCTGCGCCAGAGGAGATGGAGATGAGATGGAGATGGAACATGACCGTACTCGCCAGCGACAGCGGAAACGATTTGTATGGAAAATTAGTGACAGTACCCCTAGCGGTTACTTTGTAGAACTACAATTCTCCATACAAATCGTGTTCGCAGCAGTCGCTAGCGATTGCAGTCACTATAAACTCATGGTAAGGGTCAGTACCCTAGTAGTAGTAGTAGTAGTAGTGTATGGCCAACAGAAAATATCTCACCTTCAGCTCCTTAATGTGCAGTTGGATGAACCGGCCCAGGTGGTCCACCGCGATGTGGACGTGCTCCTTAATGATAAACTGTAAACAATAATAACATTATTAATAAATATACCTACATTATACATATCAGTTTTGGAAGATGCTCGCAATTTCGTTTGTCTTCTCTCTTAAGCGTAGTCGGGAAAAAAGTATCAACCATTTCATCAATACCATTCATTATCTATCAATTCCTATACGTTAGTGTTACGTTAAAACATAAAACATACGATAAAATTACTGGCCGGCCAAATTTTCTTTTAATAGCGATTTGGTAATTTAAACCAAAGCCTTGATAGAAGTACCTGGTCGGGCGCTCGTTTGATCTTCATCATCTCGATCTGGTAGTGCGCCAGGTGGTCCAGCTTGTCGGTGGGGTCGTGCCCGTAGATCTCGAACGCGTCTATGATCATGGCCAGCGTCAGGTTCTCCCCGATCCCCTGACAGCATGGGTGGTACCTCGGGTTGTATGAGTACTGAAATAACAAATAGACGTCAATTTTGCCACGATTTGTTGCGAGAAACTTAAACCTTCAATTCAAGAAATTGTAACATTCTTAAGGCTCAGTTTAATTTGTCAGGTGGCATATGGTACGGAAGATTTCCATAACATATGCCACAAAAAAATGACAAACATCAGCCATTTGGAAACAAACTCGCAAAGTCTACAAGCACACAGAGCCACTCAACTGAGCCAGCTCAACTCTACTGAGAGATACAATACCGTAAGGTCGGGGTACTTTAACCCTACAAGGTTACTTCGTCTATCCATAAAAACGTATGAATTTTAGTCCATAAATTAAAAAAAAAAAACCACCAAGTGCGACTGACTCGCACACCGAGGGTTCCGTACAATGGTAGATTAGTCAAATCAAGTCATGGTTTTCTGTGGGTGGGCAAAGTAACCTTGTAGGGTCAAAGTAACCCGACCTCACGGTACTGTGACAGTTAAAAATGTTATCGAAGAATACCGAAGGTTAAATAATATCGGTAATATATTGGCTTAACGATGGAGCGAGGCCGACCACGATAACACAATACGAGCCCCCCTGAATTGGGGATATTTCATGTTGTTACACCTGATACGATAGGTATCCAAGAAATGCAGGAGACGTTAGGGCGCATTTCCACTGTATCGGAGCTGTCGTGCGTAGCGGAGATGAGAGAGGTGAGTGAAGGATCAAAATGTCCGCTTCGCCACAGATTATAATAATACTGCACCGTCCTCCCAAAACTTTCGCGCTCGCGTTTCCATCTCATTTTTAATGACATTTATGACTATAAGCCGAAATACACTTCACCAAACACGTAAATAAGGTACTTGAGCTAAAGACGGCCCTGTTCCTAAGATAGCCCACCAAGATAGCCGTACCATATATAGTCATAAATTAAGACTGTGGTACTTACCGAACATGGGGGCGAAATTTGATTTCCTTCAAACTTCCTTATAACTATAAAATTTTCAAGTGGGCTATCTTAGGAACAGGGCCATCTTTGGCGCAAGTACCTTATTTACGTGCTTGATGAAGCTTCCTATCCTCTAGCATGACATTACAACAATTCCTTTTCCCCACCCTGCATATATGTCAACTTGCCCTGCCCCCCCCTGGACCTTCAGCTGGCGACGCCCTTGCCTCGGTCCGAGTCCGACTCGCACTTGGCCGGTTTTTTTGTAAATCGCTATCACTACAAAAATCTCCACTCACCTATTTCAATTGTCGGGAGGTCATGGGAGCCTATTATACCCATTATTATATAAAATATAAAAAAAAAAACTGACTAAAAATTTTGAATCACTAAAAATTTTGACAGCAGGTAAAGAATATTTGACATTATAGAGTGAAAATGTAGGGATGGGCCGACGACTTTTTGTTTACGACAAAGTAAAACCGATAAAGTAAGGCCGGTTGACACTCTGCATGATTCATACCGTACTCTTCGCACGGTGTATATAAGAAAAAGACGGCAAATGTGGTTTCGTCCTTATCAGAGTTCCGCTTTTTTTTGTTTAGCGGATGATTGTCAAATTGACAGAGCTCCGCTAAATACCAAGGAATATAATACTCACAAGGAGAAGAACGCTAACTGCCATACAAGCAAATGCGACATACTCACACACGCACACCCGTACACGTATATAAGTCCTACAGCGCCTCAACGTCAGCCCAGTGAAAACTTAAAACCGGAACCGCAAATAGGTGTCATCAGTCAGGCTAAATACTGCCGGGCAATTCAAATGTGCGTTGTAGCCTACTATAAAACAACGAATATTGTGGATAATTTTACATTTCGAAAGTTTATATATGAATAATAGTGAGTGCTATTAGCTATAGATTTGTAAAACAATGGTGCGTTGCTCCATAATTGGCTGTAAAAGCGACACTGGCCAAAAAAGTGAAAATATAAGCTTTCATAGGTAAGTGCGATGTTTCGACTTTGCTTTTGCTTGATTTCTGCAAATATATATTTAAAAACCGGCCAAGTGCGAGTCGGACTCGCGCACCGAGGGTTCCGTACAAACACTTTCCATCCCTAAGTGGTTAAGTTAAGTTTGCACCTGGTATGTATAGCGCCCTATATAAATTAGGTGCAAAGTTAGGTATTAAAAAAAAATTTATGGTTTTCGTAATTATTCCTTTATCTATGCTATAAGACGTTGCTTCGTACCAAATTTCAAGATTCTGAGTTCACGGGAAGCACCCTGTAGGTTTTGATTCCCTTGCAAGTGTCGAAAATTTGCAAATTAGGTGCAAAGTTAGGTATTAAAAATTTTTTTTATGGTTTTCGTAATTATTCCTTTATCTATGCTATAAGACGTTGCTTCGTACCAAATTTCAAGATTCTGAGTTCACGGGAAGCACCCTGTAGGTTTTGATTCCCTTGCAAGTGTCGAAAATTTGCGGCATAAACGGCTGTATCTTTTGATTGCGTTGGCTTAGAAGTTTGATTTTTTCACAGCTTCAAGGGACAGTAGACCTGAGTAATTGATATAAATTTCAGCTTCATACGTCCACGCGTTCCTGAGAAAAAGGGTCTTGACAGACGGACGGACAGACGGACAACAAAGTGATCCTATAAGGGTTCCGTTTTTTCCTTTTGAGGTACGGAACCCTAAAAATTAAAACATCAGAAATCTGCTTAAAATCTAATTTTGTAATATCTTGTTTTTAGGTACTACCCCTACAAATTCAATAGTCTTTACGTCTTGTCAGTGTCAGTCATAGATATAGTATAGTAGTTATAGATTTGCCACAGAGCGACCAGGCGTAAGAGAAAGACATATAATGACGTCAAAATGTCGGGCTGCCATGGTCACAAAAAAAAAACCCATAAAAAGTGGTTAGAGAGAAACGTTCCAAGTACTCGAATTCACAACATTTTTTTTTTTTTACTAATTTTCCAATAACATCAAATAAAGGATAAAAATAGTTATTTGTTATACAAGGGGGGAAAGTTGTATTTTACCCGCGAGTGTTTATTCGAAACACGAGCTAGCGAAAGGATCCTATGATTGACCACGAGCGAAGCGAGTGGTTCAAAATAGAATCCTGAGCGTAGCGAGTGTTTCAATACACGAGACGTAAAATAACTTTCGCCCGTGTATAACACAAAACTTTTCACCTCACTACAGCGAGGAAAAAAGAATAAGGGTTTGTACTATATCTTTGAAAAATATCTGCAATAATCCACCTTAAACTAAAACTAAGGTCTAATTAGCTTTCATGTAGGTATTTTAAACGGGATTTTTCAGAAAATAAGCTCATGTCAAATTTTACTTTAGCTGCGTTGAAACGTCAAAATTCTTTCTCCACATGTGGATAAAAAGCGATTTTCTCAATAGATATCAAACAAACAAACTGGGCTTACCGAGCTAGTGGGGTGAAAAAATATGTGTTCCCTTTTTATATTTTTGAAAATATTCCAATTAATGATTAAAAATCTATTTGTTCCTCATTTTAAAAGACCATACGCGAAAGGTAATTGGTCACAGCGCAGTAAATCATAAGTCGGACTATTACAAAGGCGGATTTAGTATAAAAATTGTAGCGCTGTTCTTTTATAGGCTACGACTGTCAATTTTCCACAAGGTGTCATTTGAGTGCTGATTGATTTGAGTCTTAGACGACGCTGCTTTCACCTTTATATTTAGTATTTTCAAAACTAGTCCGTATAATCAAATAAAAATACTTGGGTTCTCTGATAATAAAAATAATGAAATTAGTTTAAACTTTAAATAATATGTATTTACAACAATTGTTGCTAAACAAAATTTTTGATTTGCTTTGAATACTGTAGAATTTTTCTGGCCAGTACTAAAAAAATAGGATGATACTTATTCTTTCTTCTTTTTCTTCTATTCTACTCAGGATACTTTTAATCCATCGTGACAGTCCACGTTCATGGACGCACCGCCTTATTGGGACATTCTGTAACAAAGCAATAGTTATTTGTGCAACAAGAGAGCAAAGTTGTTTTTTGTTACGAGTGCTGATTTTGAGTCCCGAGCAAGCGAAGGATTCTACGTTTGAATCACGAGCGTAGCGAGTGATTCTATGTTAGAATCCTGAGTGTAGCGAGAGACTCAACAGCACGAGATGCAAAAAACTTTGCTCTCGTGTAGCACACACAACTTTTCACCTCATCAGCGAGAACATCGACATTTTGTGCTTTTTCTTCCAACGTATCTTTATAGTCTTTGTCTTTGTTGCTGATTTCAATAATATTATTAATCAGAAAATAGATAAGTGCCGCTTAAATAGGAATAACAATATATTCTATTCTATTTTTTTAAAAATGGCAACCGGTCACAGTTAAGCGACCATTACTGCCAATGTCTCGTTGCCAATCGCACTAGGCGACTAGATAGAGGATTGATACCACGTTGTACGGTGAGTTGAAAAAATCGTGCTTTTTGTAAAGTGATAGCGATTTACAAAAAACCACGCGGACTATCGGGCCTTGACCCAGGAAGGGCTATGAACGCTTCAAGTTGAATTCTTCATTAGCTATTCACTCATACGTTAGATCACTGCACAATACGCTATCAATACTACACAATGAACAACTAAAATGAATAAATAATGAACAACTAAACTTAAACGCATGCGGCCATCTTGGGACACGAACCGGAAGTCCAATAACAATATAATTTAATTGAAATTATAATCAACCAACCAACACGGTTATTGTCATTATTTGATCAAATTGGAAGATTTAGCAGATACGACGTGTTTATTTATAAATACATATTATATTACGAGATTTTGTTTATAAATTGATTAATATTTTTACTCGTAAAACACCAAACAAAATAAATGCAAAAGAAAATAACAAATTACAATATGAACTCGATATTTTTTAAGGTACGTTTCGAATATGCATCTATGATAAATGGTGAAATTATAAATTATTATTATATTTACTATAAGTAATAAGTTAAAAATCTTATTTTATTTGAGCAATGATCTATTGTTTTATATAAAAGGCACAATAATTTTAATATTCGGTCGTTAAATAAAATCATAATAAAGAAAAACAAAAATAGGTTGCAATTATAACGTTTTCGGGTGTTTTTTAATTAAATTTTTGGTATAACACGTATCCGAACTGTTCCGAGGTCGGATTCGAAAATCGAATTTCAAATTGATAAGTTTCTATCCCTCTCTTTTGTATACATATGAAAGAAACAGAGTACATCGAGATTCAAATGATTAGAGTTTTATAATTAACCTTTGGCTGAAGAATGACAATTCGTGGTCAGATATTGAAAAAATTAAAAAGCTACTGTCGCGAGTGCCGAGCACTGCGATGACGTCTAACATCGAATCATATTCACCGCTGGCAACTCTGCCAGGAAGTAGTGCATCTATGGTGAGTAAACCAGATCTAGTCTATGGTAAACGAATCTTATTCACCGCTGGCAACCCTGCCAGGAAGTAGTGCATCGATGGTGAGTAAACCAGATCTAGTCTATGGTAAACGAATTTGGAGATCGGTAGTCATTGCATTTCCGTTGTGACGGTTGGAATAGTTAATTGTGATTGTGAGGAGAACGAGGCGAGGCTCATCCTACGAAGCAGGAGACCACGAGCTGGTTTCCCGAAAGCTGAGTATTCTCCTCTTTATATAATCTACTCTATTCTTTCTATATCATGTCCATGTAACCAATTCATGACTTAATCCGTACATCCTGCCACTTGCTTCAATATCTGATACTAATGACCCTCTACGATAGACGAGATGAGGTGAGGGCACATTGGCAGCCCTTCACGGCGTTAATACCATGAACTTGGACGGTCTCAGGGAGACCACTGCTTTACTGACGGTCTCAGGGAGACCATTGCTTTACTGACGGTCTCAGGGAGACCACTGCTTTACTGACGGTCTCAGGGAGACCACTGCTTGAACTGACGGTCTCAGGGAGACCACTGCTTTACTGACGGTCTCAGGGAGACCACTGCTTTACTGACGGTCTCAGGGAGACCACTGCTTTACTGACAATGTGACAATACAGAGTATCCACGACGTTACTGACCGATTCACACATGACCTAGACAGTTACTCTCTAACTGTGTCGTTGGTTTCCCAACTTATATCTCTCATAGTCGATCTAGTATCCCCATAGTAGAACCCATAGATCCTCCGAGATGCTCAGTGATAACGGTGATGTCAGAGATCGCTTAAACCACAGGTGGTGTGCGAGAGCCCCGCAGGCGTGACCTATCCTGCGACAGCGAGGGTGTGATTGGCTGTATCGAGGGCGAAAGGTGTGGGACCCGAAGGCATGGAAAAGGAGATAAAGGTAAAATTCAAACATCTTTATCTCGATCCCTCGCAACGCTTCTAATGCTCATAATTTATTTACTTTACCACTGTAGTTACATGACTCCCCATATACAGAAGCGTTCGCGACATGGTGGAACGATGCTGGGATGTATGAATCTATGCCTAGACTAGCGATATGGGCCAAGAAATAGTCGATGTTGTTCTTTGAGCTTTCAGGACATACAAGGAATTTTATATTTCAGATTGCAACGGAATTATCGAATAAAAAATAGTGTATTCGATTAGTTAAGTTTAATTTCGGGTGCAAATTAAGGTTAATATACAGTTAATATAAGCTACGCAAGTATTTAGTTAAGGCGTTAAAGAGAAACAATAACATAAGCTTATTTAAATTTATAAGCAATCGATTTGGTCACTGAAGAAATCGGATGCTGTTCAACTTATTCGATTCATAATTATCGATACTGAGGAAATGGTAATTTTTCTAGAATAGCAACACCATAGTGGAAACCGGAACAGCTCAAGAATACAAATGCTATACTTAATTCGATAAAATTACATATATTCAAGGAAATTTCAACAAAACAAGCGTGAAAAATCTAATTATTTATTGATATTACATAAAATGGATGCAATAGTATTTTTTATTTAAGTTAGAATTATTCGGGTTTACAGGCTCATTGTTTGCAAGGCGCTTGGTAGGTCAATATTTGGTATCATTATTTTTCAGAACTATTTAACACACACCTAAAACGTTAAATTACATTTCTAAATCCGTTTCCACCTATTTAATAATTAATTAACTTGATTATAGACAAAACTATCCATAGTTGTAAATGCCGCTAATTTAATTTCACCCCTTAGAAACTAAAATTATGTACTCTATTTCGACCACATAAGGCTTATCTTCCTATAACACAATATGATCACAGGAAATGGTTAGTGAGGTCGTATTCACCTATGACGTTTTAGCTTGCGTACGCGTCCTTCGGCCATTTTCGTTACCTACAAAGTCGAGCACGCCACAGCGAAGAATTTATTAACTGATTTGCTGCGGGGTAAGTTCTTTTAATTGTTTTAAATAAGGAAACGTATAGATTCGCCGGTCGAAAACGCGAATCAAGTAAAGGTGTCACGCAAGAAACAAATGAAGTACAATAATGCTTCGAAAACTTTCTCCTACTATCTACTCCAGAGCGACCCACGTTCCACATTCAAACTTTTCATTGTCTTCTAGTTAGAATTCATCACTTGTTTGTAGATAACTTATCGATACTAGCGAAGAAGAAGCGTCCCTCCATATTAACTTAGTTGGTAGTGTCGTATAACGAAATTTGTTTGGTATCTGTAGGCCGCTAGCCGCCGCCTAGTTCGCCTACTTCCCACCAAGCCAGCACGACGTCTGCCCGGTGTCATCTGAGGCGAAATCCTGTCTGTTCCACTGTAAGTATATAGTGCTTAATCTAGATTCACCCGACGTCCTGTTCAGACGAAGAGTTGCTTCATGTACCATGCCGGCACTCAGGGCTTCTTGTCACCTTGAATGTGTGAACGGCATCAATTCGATAAATTCATCGTTATTACTATGAGATTTGTGAGCACGTTCATGAAAAGAGTCGTTTATTTGAGTATAATGGTGTACTTAATAGATTTGCCTTCGTTCTACCTACTTGTGAGATTAATTTAATAAATTTCTAGAAACTAGTAGATTAAATCATTCATTTGTTTAGGAATTAACAAGTAACGTGTAGTGATTAATCAATTTATTAGCTCATCAACTTGATTATTATATATTGATTAGCTTATCGATTAGTATGTCCTTAAGTATAGAGAATCGTACTAGCTTTCCTATGAGTACTTCTACTGAATATCATATCAAGCAATCTAACTTTCATCATAAGATTCTTGCTATTATCGGAACGAAATTATTCTCAACGGAGCAGTGAGTAAGTGATATTTCTTTTCTATGTCCATATCATTCACTTCTCACTTTGAATTAAGATTGAAGTGTGTGCTCAAACAAATGAAAATTGAACGACGGATCATTTAAGAATTTTAACTTCATTTTAATAATTTTATGGCCGAGTTATTACATCAAACATTGAGATTTATTTATTTATTTCCTCGTGTAGAATTTTATGAATTTTAAGGAACTGCTTATAATAATACTTATTTATTTAAATATAGTCGGTGTTGATTCAACATGGTGATCATAAGGGCTCATGACATAACAAATTTAAAAGTAAATTAATAGGACTTTAGTAGACAATGATAAAATTATTTATTCAATAGAAGGTTTCCTCAGTTACAGTTACAACATATAGATACTTTCAATCTGTGGTTACTTAACCTCATTCGTTTTGAAACAACCTATAGACCAATCCTATTAGTTATTTAGCTTCTTTAATTTCAAAATAGACTTATTGATGAGTTATTGCTGGAAGTCCTGTTGATATTTTAATTTTCTTGGAGTATTAAGTTTCAACTTTGACTTTTTCACTTTTGAAACATCCAACTACCTACATTAAATTAATAAATAGGTTTGTTTACGCAAATAATTAACAGTAAATCATCTATTTGGAACATAATTGCACAATTTTTTCGATTTTAAGTATTAAAAATATATTGACCTACCAAGAGCTGTCAACATATGATCTTGACCAACTTAATGTTGACCCTTTAGATTTAAGTAATTGTATGGCGCGAAGGTTTAAGTTATGCTGGACTTACGCAATGCTTACGGAATGACTTTAATGAGAATTAATGCGTATGATATCTGCCTAAACGCTATATGCCTGCGACATCTATAGTGAACGCTTTGTCTCTTAAATTGTTTTTTCTGGGTCATTGTACATTGAGCGGTGTGCAATGTGGTATTACTATTTTGCTGTGTGTATATTCCAGGTCTGCACCCATCTTATTAAACAACATGGAGGAAGGCTTGAAAACTGCACTTAGATTTACTGCTGACCATTTAGAATGTCTGTCAATCAAGGCGAGGGAGATAATTAATATCTTACCTGGTTCCCCTAAGGACGAATTTATCCTTGAAATGGAAATCGTTATCGCAAAGCTGGAGAGTAGCTTGAATAGGATAAGGGCTGAAATGAATAACTACTTCAGGATGGCTAATCAGCCTGATGCCGACGAGATCTCCAGGGTTACTACCATACAGATGGAAGCCGAAGAAAATCTGTGTGAGCTGCAGGTGAGGATGAAAAGAGCACGCGCCACATCGAAGGAAGCTGCTATGCCTGTCTCGGGGAAACTACCTAAGTTGAGTTTACCGGAATTCTACGGGGATATCCTAACTTGGCACCAGTTTTGGGATCAATTCGTCTCCTTGGTCGACAGTAGACGGCTAAGCGACGTGGACAAGTTCATGTACCTCAATTCTGCCGTTAAGGGAGAAGCCAAGAAGTTGATCGAAGGACTTGGAACCACCAACAAGAATTACGCCATCGCTGTCAACGCTTTGAAGGAAAGATATGGACGCGTGGAGTTAGTCAAGGATGCCCATTACTCTGCCTTAAGCAAGATTAAGCCTGCCGACAGCTCTACGAGTAGTTGCCGGAATGTTTTAAACGAGATAGAAACTCATCTCAGAGTGTTAAACTCACTAGGTGAAGATGATGCTCACAGCTACCTTCGGTTTGTGATACTGGAAAAGTTCCCTGAAGAGATAATCTATGAGCTGAAGAAAAGAGTTCAGGATGATTCAGTACCGGAAATAAGGAAGGAGCTCGAGAAGCTGATATCAGCCAAGGAAGATGCCAGTAGGTTCATTTCCCAGATGAGAGAAAGCACTTCAGGCAACTACACTACTGAGACGCTACACGTCAACGAGAGATTTAATAACCCTAGGTTTGAAAGGGGAAGAAGTAATTACAAATTTAAGGATAATAATTATGGACAGCGAAACAATTATGCTTCAACCTCGAAAGGACCAGGGACTGAAAAGGAAGTTTGGGAATAATCCAGAGAGAAAGTTTCCAACGGAACCATCTAAAAAGAAGTTTAAGATGTCATGCATCTTCTGCAAAGCAGAACATAATTCCAAGGCTTGTGATAGGTACACAACAATAAGAAGGAGAATGGATCGGCTTGGGACTCGTTGTTTTAGATGCCTGAGACAAGGGCACCAGAGGCGAGTGTGCAAAGAAACGAGACCTTGCGTACAGTGTGGGGACAAGCACCATCACTCATTTCTGTGCCCGAAGCTACTTCCAGAGAATACGCAAAGGAAGGCAGCGGATGTACAGCAAAATGCCGTGGAAACGTCAAGAAATGGGAAAGAAAACAACGGAGTCTCCGGACCTACCACTCCTTTATGACTAGGCCTTGTGGACGACGTGCGACCGACCACTATGCAAACAGCTATTATAGAAGTCACTGCTGGAGGAAACGACAACAGGCATAAGGGAAGAGCACTTCTTGATGGAGGTAGTATGAGATCTTACATTACGAAGGACTTCGCAAAGAAATTCGACCTGGAAATCATTGAAGATAGCCGTCTCACTATATTCGTTTTTGGTACCAATACACCTCAAGAAATCGCAAGCCCCAGAACAAAGATTCAAATGGTGACACAAACCAATGAGATTATCTCCATTAACGTCAATATTATTCCAGTAATTGCGAGAGGCGTCCCATACTTAGGACCTGACCACAGATCATGGAGTCCAGAATATAAACTAGCTGATGATGGATCTCTCGGTGACCGGATAGACATCTTAGTGGGTAACGACTATTATCTATCTCTATTATTACCTGAGATAATAGAATTAAAAGAAGATCTTTTTATGGTTCACACTAAATTCGGATGGTGGAAAACCAGAAATTGGACCAGAGAATAACTTGGAAATCATCACCTATTGTCGGACCAACTTAGACATAGGTAGAAATAAACCGGATTTACCATTAGAAGGCGTAAACTTAAACGAACTATGGGATTTGGAGACCATTGGTATTGTTGACTCTCCGAAAGAGAACCGGGAGGAAGAAGCCTTGCGTCACTTCAACGAGACGACCCGATATGAGCATGGTAGATACCAAGTCTCATGGCCGTGGGTAGAATACCCTCCAGACTTGGATCCTAACTTCAGTTTGGCATCAGGACGACTCGTGAGCCTGATTAGGCGTCTAGAAGCTGACACGTTGACTTCGTACGACAAACTAATTAAGGAACAAGAGAAATTGGGAATAATAGAAGTCGTACCAGAGAAAGACGTTGTTAGCCCTAGTCATCCCGTTCACTATCTGCCACATCACTGTGTCAAACAGAAGAATAAGCCACTGCGCATCGTATACGACGCGTCGTCTAAAATCAAGGACAATAAGAGCTTAAATCAATGCCTCTACTGTGGTCCATTGATGCTGGAAGAATTGACAGAAATATTGTTGAGATTTAGATCCCATAACATAGGTATTTGTGCGGATGTAGAGAAAGCATTCCTACAAATAGGTTTACAAGACAAAGATCGTGACGTAACTAGATTCCTTTGGATCAAGGATCTAGAAAAACCAGTAGAAAACGATAATTTAATACATATGAGGTTCTGCAGAGTCCCATTTGGTGTGGTTAGCAGCCCGTTCTTACTGAACGCCTCAATAAAATACCACCTATCTAAATCAAGCCTAGAGAGTATACAACGTGTTGCTCACGACATCTATGTGGACAATATGGTGACAGGAACAGATACTGTAGAAGAGGCTGTAGACTTGTATAACAATACGAAACAAGAGTTTCAACAAATGTCTATGAACTTAAGGGACTGGAGCTCCAACTCACGTGACTTCATAGAGCAGGTTCCAGACAGCTGTCAAGATAAAATAGTTAAGATACTCGGACTGGACTGGAACTTAGAATCAGATACACTTCACTTACGACTGCAGGAACGTGAGTACCCTAGTACGAAAAGAGGAGTTCTACAATGCATAGCGTCTGTGTACGACCCTTGTGGATATGCAGCACCTTCTACACTATCAGCGAAACTACTCCTACAGGATTTGTGGAAACTTAAATTAAAATGGGATAACCCTTTAACAGGCGGTGAGGCGAAGAGATGGATTGACATACAGAAAGAACTTAAGAACTTAAAGGACACCTGTGTTCCCCGGTGCTGTGTAGAGAACCTTCGACAGAAGAGCTATTCCATCCATTGCTTTACAGACTCTTCAACTAAAGCAGATGCAGCGGTTGTCTACATAGTGCAGGGTAATCAGAGAAGCTTCGTTATAGGAAAATCAAGGCTGGTACCGATTAAAGATCAGGATGATCTGAAGATCCCAAGATTAGAGCTCATCGCGTCTCTTATAGGTCATCGTTTAATCCAGTACGTCAAGAAGTCACTACAAGGCGAAATAACTGAACAGATCCTCTGGACAGACAGTCAGATCGTGATCGGTTGGTACTACTCAGATAAGCTCTTAACACTGTTCGTATCAAGGAGAATACAGGAAATGAAGAAAAACAAAGAACTAAAGGTACGATATGTTCCGACCGATTTAAATCCAGCGGACGTGGCTACCAGGCCCGCACAGCCAAAAGAGGAACTGGAGAAATGGTTGACAGGACCCGAGTTCTTATCGAAAGACTCATTAGAATGGCCTGTCAGTCCGTCAAGTAACACTTCTCTTTTGGTTGGGGAGGGTCTGTCGAGTACTCCAATGGAAATAGATCTTAACGACAGAGAGATACAGGATGAAGCTGGTAGCTTAAGTATTGGATCTGAAGAAACGATACATAAAGACGACAGTTCAAGAACTGGACCTAAAGGAGGGACGCACGAAGACATCGGCATCATATATACAAAGGTATCCGAGATCAAAGAAATACAAGCTAAGTACTTTCCCGAAGAACTGGCAGGAAAAGAGACTAGTTTGAAAAGAAATCTAGGCCTTTTTATAGATGAAGATGGCATACTAAGAAGTAAAGGGCGATTCCAATATGCTAATTGGACATATGACAAACGGTATCCAATCTTACTACCTCCTAAGAGTTCATATACAGATAATATCATTATGAGAACTCATAATGATAATTATCATGTCGGAGCCGCCCACACTCTTAGTATAATTCGTCAGAACTTCTGGATACCACAAGGGAAGAAACGAGTTCTTAACGTAATAAACAAATGTAGTCAATGTATCAAGCAACGGGGTGGTCCGTTTAAACTCCCACCTACACCGGCTTTACCTCCTGAAAGGGTCAATTACACGGAACCCTTTACTTTTACAGGGATAGACTATCTAGGCCCGATACTAGTTAAAACCCAATCAGGAACTGAGAAGAGATGGATTTGCCTGTTTACCTGTCTTGCCGTACGAGCTGTACATTTGGAAGTTGTGAGAGATTTGACAGCAGAAGAAGGACTTCTCGCCTTAAGAAGATTCATAGCTACCAGGAACATACCCACAGTAGTAACATCGGACAACGCCACCAACTTTAAGTTAATATCCGAAGTCATGACACAACCCTATTGTATAGAAAAGAAGATTAAGTGGCGCTTCATCCCTCAATTAGCGCCATGGTTCGGCGGTTTCTACGAAAGACTTGTGGGTATGGTCAAGGTCTGCATGAGAACGACTCTTCAGAAACATCTTCTTACGGACAACCAACTGAGTACCGTAGTCAAGGAAATTGAAGCTGTTGTCAACACTCGACCACTAACATATGTAGACGACGAGGTAGAACATATACTTAGACCTTCTGATTTCATCGCTATGGGAAGAACCATAATAACAGACACCAGGAGTGATGGATCCTTGCCTCTAGAAACACAGACGAAGAGCGATCTAGTACGAAGCTGGAAGAAAGGTATCAGCGTACTGGAAGAGTTTAAGAGAATGTTCATAGATCGCTACCTCTTGAGCCTGAGAGAACGGTATTCACACTCTCCTAAACAACCTAGGTGCACATCCAAGCTTGAACCATCGGAAGGCCAAGTAGTACAAATTAAAGCAGATAACAAAAATAGGCAAGACTGGAAAGTAGGGAAAATTGTCTCTCTTGAGAAAGGGAGCGACGACATGTGTCGTGTCGCCCGCGTCAAAGTAGGGAATAAACTATATACTCGTTCTTTGGCACAGTTGTATCCTTTAGAGGTAGAAGATGTGTCAGACAAGGAAGCTGCTGCATCGGTAGCTAATAAAGAAGACTCAAGAGGAGTTCTTGAAGATTCACAAACTTTAGATATCGACATTGAAGTCGATGAGTTGGGCGATATGCCTTTTAATGATGAAGGGGATAGGGAAATTTTACACAATACAGAAAGTATTGATGAAGGGTGTACTCTAGAGAGAGTCACCTCGCCTAATTATATTGAGACAGACAGTGGGTTAAATGCTGATGATGACACTGGCGCAACTCCTCGACCGCGGCAGCAAAGGGATGCTGCCATCAGAGCTCGGGAGAAGATTCGGCAGTGGACACAATCCCTCTACTCTCTTCTGCCGGCCGTCGGGAGTGTCGCGAGTGCCGAGCACTGCGATGACGTCTAACATCGAATCATATTCACCGCTGGCAACTCTGCCAGGAAGTAGTGCATCTATGGTGAGTAAACCAGATCTAGTCTATGGTAAACGAATCTTATTCACCGCTGGCAACCCTGCCAGGAAGTAGTGCATCGATGGTGAGTAAACCAGATCTAGTCTATGGTAAACGAATTTGGAGATCGGTAGTCATTGCATTTCCGTTGTGACGGTTGGAATAGTTAATTGTGATTGTGAGGAGAACGAGGCGAGGCTCATCCTACGAAGCAGGAGACCACGAGCTGGTTTCCCGAAAGCTGAGTATTCTCCTCTTTATATAATCTACTCTATTCTTTCTATATCATGTCCATGTAACCAATTCATGACTTAATCCGTACATCCTGCCACTTGCTTCAATATCTGATACTAATGACCCTCTACGATAGACGATATGAGGTGAGGGCACATTGGCAGCCCTTCACGGCGTTAATACCATGAACTTGGACGGTCTCAGGGAGACCACTGCTTTACTGACGGTCTCAGGGAGACCATTGCTTTACTGACGGTCTCAGGGAGACCACTGCTTTACTGACGGTCTCAGGGAGACCACTGCTTGAACTGACGGTCTCAGGGAGACCACTGCTTTACTGACGGTCTCAGGGAGACCACTGCTTTACTGACGGTCTCAGGGAGACCACTGCTTTACTGACAATGTGACAATACAGAGTATCCACGACGTTACTGACCGATTCACACATGACCTAGACAGTTACTCTCTAACTGTGTCGTGGGTTTCCCAACTTATATCTCTCATAGTCGATCTAGTATCCCCATAGTAGAACCCATAGATCCTCCGAGATGCTCAGTGATAACGGTGATGTCAGAGATCGCTTAAACCACAGGTGGTGTGCGAGAGCCCCGCAGGCGTGACCTATCCTGCGACAGCGAGGGTGTGATTGGCTGTATCGAGGGCGAAAGGTGTGGGACCCGAAGGCATGGAAAAGGAGATAAAGGTAAGATTCAAACATCTTTATCTCGATCCCTCGCAACGCTTCTAATGCTCATAATTTATTTACTTTACCACTGTAGTTACATGACTCCCCATATACAGAAGCGTTCGCGACAGCTACTTTCTACTCACGCTCGAAACAAAATCGCATTTTGTTCACTGTTATCTGACAGCAAAATCGCCATGTTTGAGCTGGTGAGGTGAAAAATTGTAAACGACATAAGTAGATAGGATATCACCAATACTAGTTGCTAAAAAATCTAATTTTTCTCAGGCCTTGCTATTCATTTTTACACGGTTCTTTCTCTGTCGGAATCGGAGAACTAAATATATCAATTTGCTATAGATTCCCCAAATATGGGGGTAATTTTTATTTTATATCTAGGCATCCCCAAATTGGATTATAAACCGACTGATTTATTTAGACGTCTATGTTAGCTGGCTTCTATCGTAGATATATGCTACGCAATTTGACCGATTTGCAATATTGACATGTCAAAATGCTCAGAGTTATTTTGAAAATAATTTACAGATTTTTCCTATTTTATCACGTTTTTTCATGATATAACTAATGATTTAACTTTGTAACTCGATTCTTGTGAGATTTGAGAAAGAAATAGGTGATCAAAACACAAAGAAACTTGTACTTACGCATGAAATGTAAAATCCGCTTATTTTCGTTAACTGTTGCTTTTCTACCAAAACACTGAACACCCCACCATTTTTGAGGCTACACACAAACACTCCACATCCGTTAATATGCCAATTATCTGGTAATAATTATTATTTAATACACAAAATCTTCTATTTCTATACCGCTTTTGATACTACCTGATTGTTTTGCTTCGAATTTGAAGTGTGCCAATAACCCGACCATGAAAAAATGCTCGGTCGCTGATAAAGACAAAACATGGCACTCTTTTCTATTTCTTCTTTTAGGAATCGCAATAAGGCTATCTTTATCTATCAAAGCGTGTCAGACCCTTGGCTTGATCATAATATTCAAGATGACAGTAGAGGGCTAAAAGTAGTATTGAATATTTTTATTATTATTTTTCTCGTACACCTGGCAGCCTAATGCAACGTTTTAGAGACGTTCTGAGTTGAATTTCCAAAAAAAAAAAATCGCTCCACCCTAAAACGCATATGCCGAATCCATAGGTACTTCATCCAAGGATTCAGATTCACTACTTTCGACTTTGACAGTTCTTTTTTTTTTAATTTTAGGCAAAGGAGCTGATTGTAAACATGCTCCAGGGGAAATTTCATATTTTTTATGGTTATGCTTTACCAGGAGAAACCAAAATAAAACAACGATATTCAGATTACTTCATTTCATATTTTAATTTTTTCTTGTACTTATCTAAAGCCTTTTGTTGCATCGGCGGCCAATTCTGTTGTATATGGGATATTTCTGTGCCTTTTAAAATTTTATTTATTTTACTGCACCAATTAAACACTGCAAATTTAATTGTAATTAGGAGAAAGTAGGTACTCTTGGACAATATTTGTATGAATTTGGCAGTTTACAAAACCCAACGAATACTTGGAGAGAATGTGTGTTTTTATTTCTTTAGTGATGTTATTCCTATGGGGCTTCGTCTCCAAGTATTTGTTGGTCTCTTTCACAATGTTGCCAAAATGCCGCACAGCATACTCTGAGGGGTAGGTAAGCTTTTTTGTTTTTGACTGACTCGTATTCTTTTTGGCATATCCATTGGTGAATTGACCCTTCTTCAGTTGTCAGGTCGGTCATACAATCTCGACACTTTATTTTTTGTATGACCTTCCTGACCGCAGTATACGCCCGCGAGTGAACACTCAGACGTTCACGCCGTGCTCATTCCTGAATACTGCTCTGGTCTTCGTTTAGTTCAATCGACGGATTGTGAGGAGAATTCGACGTTTCCGGTGGGATATATTGTTTTCCTTCAAAAAGTTTTTTAACATTTAACAGCTGATTGCCAGAAGTCTCCTCACAATTGAAACCCGCCGAGTGAAAACGGAGAAATCTAGTTATAAGCAGTGACTTAACCCTTTGAGCACCGAGCGGCAAAGCAATTAACCGTGCCACTGACGCCAAACCAAAAAAAAAAAAAGTGCTCCAAAATCAACAGAGGTTGAAAAACACAGATAGTGGTTTGAATTAGCATGTTTTTGACCACTGAAATTTTTGACGTCAATAGGCGTCGTTGGCGTCAGTGGCACGAATTCCCGATGACGTAATTTGCCGTCTTTGGCGGTCAAAGGGTTAAAGGTGCTTACGAAGTTGTGGCAATTTGGATCGTTATTTCTGAAATTATATGCCCGTACCTGACCAAAAAAATTTTCGATGGGATCAGAGTTTAAATATCTCGGACGCATAATTTTTATATTTTTACTAAATTAAAGAATTTCCACAACCTCATAACTTTTTAATGTTATTATCCAATTTTTTATCGAAGGCACAGATACTTCCCCACGCTTTTCGTCGATGTATTTATTTTTTTCTAGTTTTTCTATGGCGCTTCTCCAAAATTCGTGATGCGGAGAAGTTTCCGTAACGGCTCTCCTTAACAATTTTCCTCGCGTGTACTTGTTGCTTGGAGAGGCCCCATTCGCTGAATCAAACAGCTCGTCGAAGAATAATACGGCTTCGGCTGTGTTTCCTGCAGTTCTACTCACTTCTCTTAAATCCGGATAACTTGCTGCAAATTAAAATATTTAAATGATTATGATTTCACAAATGTATTTTATGTTTAAATATTTAAGTATTTTCTTATCATCAAAAAAAAAATTCCCATGCGTATTCTATAACACGGATTTTATCAAAACCTATTTAAAGAAAATAAGTAATATAGTCTAACTGTGTTTAAATACGATTGAACTTAATTAAATTATAATAAACTTTAATTGGTTCGGCTGCGTTCAAGAAAGAAAAAGCTGAACGTTTTATCTAGCTTAATCGACTATTTTTGCTACTAGAAAGTAAAAAATCGTTTCAGCCGTTCGAGAACATCATTTGTTTTGTACGCATGACTTAATCTATTTTATCACCTGCTTTAAGTTATCCTAATTGCCAACACAATTAATTAGGTATGCCGACTGAATAGATTGTGGCAAGGTACGGATAAGAAAATAACGGGACAAACTTACTCTATACTATCTGTACTACTGTACGGATCTATACTGTTCTTGTGTTAGTATTTTTTTTTTAATTCTAAATAGCCACGCATTTAACCATGATTACACCTGATGTTAAGTGACAATAAGGCCTAAGATGGAGCATGCTTGGCTAGAAGATGCCTATTCACTCTCGACTTGAAGAGAGTTGACTTATAGTTTATTAGTTGAGTTAAATTATAGTTTAATACATCTAGCTTAAGTGAGGGCCTGCGTGGAACTTACAGAATTTTGCTGTGTATGCCAAGGCTCCCCCCATACTATGGCTGAACACTTGTGTACAATTCTTGACCTGGAAATAAACGATACAAAAATAAATGTAATGGAAAATATCGACATTCATTTTTATTGCAACATATACTTAATAACATCTTTTATTTATTTTTCAACAATTAGACGGTTGTTAATCAAAATAATATTATTATATATTATTTAGATTGACAATTTTGGCGGATTAAAGTTACATCAATATTTAAGTATATCATTTATGTTCGTCTTCCGAGGAGCCAGAACGGGCTCTGCTTATCAATATTTTACACCTAAGACGTACTCCTCCAAAAAATTGATAGTTAAGACACAGGGCCGTCTTAAACCAGGCTGGGGCCCTTTTGGAAAGTAAAAAAAACGAATTATAATAACAATTTTTTTTTACTAAGTATGACCATTTATTGTGTGAGAGAAATTGTCGGTCCTTCGGGCCCCCTGAGAATGAGGGCCTGGGCACGGGCCCGTGTGCCCTTATGGTGAAAACGGTATTGTTAAGACTGCAGTAGCAACAGTAGGTACCAAGAGCACTGGAGAACTTAAAAACTTAAATGTTCAATTAACACTGAACATGTATAATATCATTTCTAGGACTTGTTTTTAAGAAATGTTTTTACTATTAGTGTTAATTTCTTTATTGATTTGCAATAGCAAACATAACTTACGGACGACGGACGGACGGACAGCGAAGTCTCAGTAATAGGGTCCCGTTTTTACCCTTTGGGTACGGAACCCTAAAAATGATCTCTTAAACTGTATCGTAAATTCGTTGCACTAAGCTTATTACAACCTATTTCTGTAGCTAGAGTGGCTAGCCAGCTATGTAGTTAATTGGATTAAGTTCAATAACTAATAAACTCTAGTTACCTGTCACGGGCAGGGGATGTGGTAGGTTTTGTATCTCCCGAAGGGCTGGTCTTTTCTCCTGTGGCGTATCTGAAATAAAATAAATACTTATAAATTTATGTTATATATAACTAAATTAAATAAATACGACGCAAAATCTGCCTATATCAGTGCAATAAGGGTCAGCTCACACCGAGACGCGACGCGAAGCGACGCTGCGCGCACATTTCAATAGAGTGACTCAAAATTATACTTTATTAAAATTAAAAGGGACACATTTCATCGTGAGAATAAAAAATACGTTGCGCCACGCAGCGCTGCGCCTCGCGGCGCCGCGCAGCGCCGCGCGACGTCGCGAGACGCAGCGGTGCATCGCCGGTACGCGCGGCGTGTATGAGCGGCGCTGCGCCTCGCGAAGCCGCGCGACGTAGCGCGACGCCGCGAGGCGCAGCCTGAGGCCGCCGTTCTCATGCGCTTGCAATAGGTAGACTGCGAGGCGGTTGGACGCGGCACCGCGCGGCGTCTCGCTGCGCAGCGAGGCGTCGTGCTGCCAACGATTTTACGATGCGCCTCGCTACGCCGCGATGCGTCGCGCGGCGCCGCGCGGCGCAGCGCGAAATCACCGGCCTCTTCCAGTATCGTCGCGTCGCGTCGCGTCGCGTCGCGTCGCGTCTCGGTGTGAGCTGACCCTTAAGATTAAAAAAAATTATATAGAGCCTGTTTGTAATAAACTTTACCTACAACATGGGAATATTCTTAATCTTATTAAAACTTTCAGGAGACATATTTTGGAATTCTATTAAGCGGTTAACACTCACGTGAAATTTTCAGCAACGGCCCGACATGTTTCGAACTCGAATTTTGTTCGAAACATGTCGAGCTGTTCCTGACAATTTCACTTGAGCGTAAACAGCTTAATACATTTGTGCTTTATTCATATTAAATTCATTAAAAAAACGTAAAATAGCGATAGATTGCTCAGTAGACGTTAACGCTTGCGTCCACTTGAAATTAAAGCCTTAGTTTTCTATGTATTCACTTGAATAAAAATAAAATGGCAGCATTATAATGTAGGTTTAGGATTGATTTGACATCGGCCATTCCATATCGAACAAACGATCTATAATTATAATAACGAACTAGGGAAGATAATTTTAAAAAGATGGAGTATATGATTAGAGTAAAAGTACCTAGAGTACCTAATTAAATGGGAATAAATACGCAGGTATAGTGAATCGTATTTTGTCGGGTAAGTTAAATTTAGTATGCTATCTCTATTAACTTCAGTGAAAGAATTTAAGCACAAATATAAAAACAAGCTTGGAGATCTCATTCTTCAACCCCTCTTGCACATTTTCAGTTTAAGTCTCAGTACAGGCATTTTTCCGCAACATTGGAAAGTTGCATCAGTTACACCTATCCACAAAGACGAGACGGTCCAAAAAATATAATAAAAATATAATATAATATAAATAATGTGGCTTTAAATACATATTTCGTCACAGTCAAGATAATCAATAGTACATTACTGCAGACGCCGGGAAATAAGGGCTTGCCGGCTGAGTAGGTATAGACGGCCGACCGTAAGGGAGGCCGTCTAGTGATACGAAGCCGGCAAGCCCTTTTCACGGCTAACGCATGTATAGTGCTTTTCTCAAACATATGCAATGAAATAAAAAAATACACCACTCAAAAAAACATAATTCAGCTGTTCAGCCAGTTCATGAACACAGACGCCATGTTTAAAAAAAGTATTCTTAATTTTCCCTCCAATCCCTCTATATATTTTTTCTTTAATAATTGACAACATTTCATATTTATAACAGGTGGAAATTAATATAGAGATCGACAGGGCTTTATGTCGTGTACCTTAAAAAAAAATCTTGGAATTTATTCTTCTGTATTTAAGGAAATATAAGAAAATACATCAAATAACTGCAATCTAAGGGTCAGCTCACACCGAGACGCGACGCGACGCGACGCTGCGCGCACATTTCAATAGAGTGACTCAAAATTATACTTTATTTACTACATTAAAAGGGACACATTTCATCGTGAGAATAAAAAATACGTTGCGCCACGCAGCGCTGCGCCTCGCGGCGCCGCGCGACGTCGCGAGACGCAGCGGTGCATCGCCGGTACGCGCGGCGTGTATGAGCGGCGCTGCGCCTCGCGAAGCCGCGCGACGTAGCGCGACGCCGCGAGGCGCAGCCTGAGGCCGCCGTTCTCATGCGCTTGCAATAGGTAGACTGCGAGGCGGTTGGACGCGGCACCGCGCGGCGTCTCGCTGCGCAGCGAGGCGTCGTGCTGCCAACGATTTTACGATGCGCCTCGCTACGCCGCGATGCGTCGCGCGGCGCCGCGCGGCGCAGCGCGAAATCACCGGCCTCTTCCAGTATCGTCGCGTCGCGTCGCGTCGCGTCGCGTCTCGGTGTGAGCTGACCCTAAGACAATACGGGCTGAATAGGGTTGTTGTCTAAACCAAAGAGCGAAAACATAGATTTTTTTTTATTTGACGTTGACAGATGACAGATGCATACCGAGTTTTATTAAGTTTTTTTTTAATAAGAAAACCGACTAAAGTAACCGTTCCATTAAGTTCTGGTTTTGGTGTTGCCACATTTTAAAATGAGTATGTTTTTATAAATTAATAATAAAATAAATAATCATCTCAGAAAATAAATAAAAACAGAGATTACTTCATCTTTTTAAGCAGAATTCAGAAAAGTAATAAAATGATAGTCTTAAGAATATGAAATGTTGTCAATTACACGTGTGTAGTGTGCGAATATTAGGGCCATTATACACAACCTGATAATAAGAATCTTAGTTTCTATAATAAGTAAAATAAAGGCAGAGGATTTTTAATATTGTCTATGGTCTCTGGTGACTTACGTATAGACGGTATTTTCAGTTCGTGTGTACTAGGCCTTAACACGGATATTGTTGGTCCGATGGCTGAATGGGTAGCTACTAGAAAAAAAATATATATCAGCTGTTCATACACACAGACGCCATGTTTACATTAAAATTAAAAACAAATTACTTCCCGGCTTAGGCCTTAATTTTGTATGAAATTCCTTTACAGTTCCCTCGAATTGTTCCGCCCGAAACTTGACACTTCGAAGCCTGTTCTAACGCACGTTACGACGATATTTCATTGCATGTTTGAGAAAAGTTTATTTAGGTGCTTTCCGTTGATATAGATCTATGAAATTTGGTAAGTAGGTAATATCATCTTATACTACAAGGATAGGAAATAATCTAAAAACTATACATTCCTAATTAAATCTTGAAAAGTAGTTTTTTCACTAATTATATGAGGACATCCCGGTTGCGTTAAGTTTGCACTTCATTAGTACGCGGCACCAAACTTACTAGGTGCAAACTTAACCTACATGGATCGCTCGGTGCGCGAGTCAGACTCTCACTCGGCTTCGCAGTACTTTCAATATTTTATTTTACATTGAAAATAGTTAAATTTATAAATACTATTAATGTTTTTAGAATGTGTATTAAGTGGGTTTTTAGGGTTCCGTAGCCAAATGGCAAAAAACGGAACCCTTATAGATTCGTCATGTCTGTCTGTCTGTCTGTCCGTCCGTATGTCACATCCATTTTTTTCCGAAACTATAAGAGCTATACTGTTGAAACTTGGTAGGTAGATGTATTCTGTGAACCGCATTAAGATTTTGATGCAAAAATAAAAAAATAATAATAAATATTAGGGGCTCCCCATACTTAGAACTGAAACGCAAAAATTTTTTTTTCATCAAACACATACGTGTGGGGTATCTATGGATAGGTCTTCAAAAATGATATCGAGGTTTCTAAAACATTTTTTTTCTAAACCGAATAGTTTGCGTGACAGAAGCTTCCAAAGTGGAAAAAAGTTGGTCCCCCCCCCTCTAACTTCTAAAATAAGAAAATGAAAAATCTAAAAAAAACATATGATGTACATTACTATAAAAACTACCAACGAAAATTGTTTTGAACGAGATCTAGTAAGTAGTTTTTTTTTAATACCTATTAATACCTAACTTTGCACCTAATTTATATGGGGCGCTATACATACCAGGTGCAAACTTAACTTAACCACTTAGGGATGGAAAGTGTTTGTACGGAACCCTCGGTGCGCGAGTCCGACTCGCACTTGGCCGGTTTTTGGACAGTATTTTTTTTAAATCAAGTTGAGGCAGAAAATATGAGGATTTATTTGCTATTATAAGTTACTACTACAAGATATTATTTTTCACCTCACTAGCTCGGAAAGGCCAGTTTGTTTGTTTGATATCTATTGAGAAAATCGCTTTTTATCCACATGTGGAGAAAGAGTTTTGACGTTTCAACGCAGCTAAAGTAAAATTTGACATAAGCTTATTTTCTGAAAAAATCCCGTTTAAAATACCTACATGAAAGCTAATTAGACCTTAGTTTTAATAGGTAAATGGCGAATTGGTTGATTATTGCAGATATTTTTCAAAGATATAGTACAAACCCTTATTCTTTTTTCCTCGCTGTAGTGAGGTGAAAAGTTTTGTGTTATACACGGGCGAAAAGTTATTTTACGTCTCGTGTATTGAAACACTCGCTACGCTCAGGATTCTATTTTGAACCACTCGCTTCGCTCGTGGACAATCATAGGATCCTTTCGCTAGCTCGTGTTTCAAATAAACACTCGCGGGTAAAATACAACTTTCCCCCCTTGTATAACAAATAACTATTAAGTATTGCGTCATATATAGCTACGAAACCCTAAAAAACTAGTATAGGGAATTAATTGGGCATCATCTAATTACCTGATAACGACACCAAACTTGACTCAAAGGCGCCGGGAGCTTTGTACTTTGACCCAAACCTGTCGCGGAGTTCAAACTGGCTACCAGGTGTTTTAGACTTAGGTGGACGTATGGCATTGCTGTAATACCGACCGGTACCAAATGGGAGCACCCATTTAACTTTTTTGCCATTCATAATCATTTCCCCATTGTTAAAAAAAATATTTCGTATCGATTTAAACAGATGTGGGACATCAAATATTGTATATATTTTCTCGCCATCACATCTAAAATCATTTTTAATTTGAGGACAGTATTCAGTCGGCGAACTATCTTTTAAAATTTTGAGTGCCCCCAAATTGATAGGCCCTTGGTCACAAATTGTTGCCAATATTTTAAAACCTGCTGCGTTCACAGCTCCAAATATGGTTCTAATAATTGTGGCTAATTTTCCAGATGCGATAGTTCCCTTTACAAAATAAAAAGCTAGCGGCTGCTTAAATTTTCTTCTAATGCCTTGCAGCATAAACACCAAAGCATGATCAGCTAAGGTGTTGGTCCTCTCCGAGTTTCCCAGGTCAGTAAACCCGTCTACCTCATCCTTCCCTTTGTTGAAGAGGCGTGGTTTTATTGCCATATCATCAAATAATAGGCAATACTTGTCGCCGCCGTACGATGCCGCGATTTTGCGCAGGTGCTTCAGCACGGGTTTGCTGACACCAGTTTCCATTGGAATACGTCGTAAAATATTTTGTAAGCTTTTTACACTAGGTAAAGGCACTAAATATAGCAAATAACTATATGCTTTCGGTGATCGTTTCAGTATCGCTATCAGCGACGACCTTTGGGTTTCCGTTTCTGGTTTCGTAACGCCGAAGCATCAATTTCCTTCACCATTGGAGATTCCAGGCGGTCCAACAATTTGGCATTAGGTACGTCTTAACGACCTTACGGTTGACTTTATATTGTTTAATTCCTCCAATAGCCTCGCTTGTACGGTACCATCCACATCTGGAACCGAGATAAATTACGTTATATAATGCACATTTTTTTTATAAAATTATGGTTATATAGATTGTTTTTAATACATATACTTATATAAAGATAAAGTTTTCTATTTTAAATTTTACCTTATATGAAAAAGATTATTGCAGAAAAGGTGATGTTTATCAAGTTTTTAATAAAGTAGTTCTCCGCCTATGTGCTTACATGGCAACTCTCTTCTGCTGTTTTAAAAAAAATACAAATACCTCGACACACAAGTATTAAAACAATTTTTTGGGATAAATATAGTCTATACTTATGTCAGGGTGTCAGTTACCTCTGAACCCAATTGTATCAAAATTGGTAGGTAGTCGTAGTCGCGTAAAAAGTAACCTACAGCCACCGCAAGATGTCCCTACCCGTGCAACAAAACTTATTGAAATCAGTCCACCCGGTTTATGCATGATGAGAGCCCAAATACACATACATACAAAAACATCCGATTCAGTGACCTTCAATTAGCCTACCTATTTCACATATTTTATCAAAACATCTGTAATGAAATTTATAGTAGTATTCAAAAACCTTATAATATAGATGTGTCATCATCATCATCATCATCATCTCAGCCATAGGACGTCCACTGCTGAACATAGGCCTCCCCTTTGGACTTCCATATATACCGGTTGGAAGCGACCTGCATCCAGCGCCTTCCGGCGACCTTCATAAGGTCATCTGTCCATCTTGTAGGTGGACGTCCTACGCTGCGCTTGCTGGTCCGAGGTCTCCACTCGAGCACTTTTCGGCCCCATCGGCCATCTGCTCTGCGTGCTATGTGGCCTGCCCATTGCCACTTCAACTTGCTAATCCGGTGAGCTATATCGGTCACTTTAGTTCGTCTACGGATTTCCTCATTTCTGATTCGATCTCGTAGAGACACCCCGAGCATAGCCCTCTCCATTGCTCGTTGAGCGACTTTGAGCTTTGAGATGAGGCCGATAGTGAAAGACCACGTTTCGGTGCCGTAAGTCATCACTGGTAACACACATTGGTTGAAGACTTTCGTCTTGAGGCACTGAGGTATGTCGGACGAAAAGACATTGCGTAGTTTCCCGAACGCTGCCCAGCCGAGTTGGATTCGGCGGTTGACCTCTTTCTCGAAGTTGGACCTACCTAATTGGACCACTTGTCCTAGGTAGATGTATGAGTCAACAACTTCGAGTACCGAGTTTTCAACAGAGACTGGGATGGGCACAACCTTGGCATTTGACATGAGTTTCGTCTTGTCCATGTTCATTTTTAAGCCCACCCGTTGAGAAACTCGATTGAGGTCATCGAGCATCATGCTGAGTTCCTCCATCGACTTTGCCATGACTACGATGTCGTCGGCAAACCGAAGGTGAGTGATGTATTCGCCATTGATGTTGTAGCCAAGTCCTTGCCATTCCAGGAGCTTGAAGGCGTCTTCCATAACGGCCGTAAACAGTTTCGGGGATATAACGTCCCCCTGTCTTACGCCTCTTCTCAATGGAATGGCCTTATATAGATGTGTAGTGTATATTAAATCTGGCCATAGCATAATATAATAATGAACATTCAATGTTACATCCACGTATCTTACCTATCATATTATGCTGTGCCGTGGAGGTCGCGAGAGTTGTTATCGGGTTCTGCTGGAGTAGGTATCCATGGCGCAGATCCTTGCAGGAACTGAAGAAAATAATATTAACCATGTAAATGTATTTTCAATCAAATAATTCTTCTTTAACACGCATAGATTTCGCAAAGAGGGACTCGTAAATATAAAAATAAAATAAATATCAGACAACCTCATACAAACTGACCTAGTCCCAAATTAAGTGTATAGAATAAATAGAAAATATTATGTTGTGTTTCTTTTTTCTTAAATAAGAACTGAAATCCCCGACAGATTTTAGCTATGGCCTTGGTGACTGGTGCATAAAAAATATAGAAAAATGTAGTATGTGTTTATGATGTACAAGCACTGCGAAATATTTTTTTGTCTTCGCAAAGAAACAATAGGCGTGTGGACATTTTTTTAAAGATATCAGTCGATTGCTTTTTATATTGGGATCAGATGTCTATGTGGGAGACTACAGTAAACAAAATACTGCACCGGCGTCTCCTGAGTAAACATGATCATCTTTTTTAGGGCACTGCAACATTTTATTTACTTACCTAGTATGTTTTGTGCAGTGGCAGTTGCAAGTGGTGTTTTGCTGGTCGAAGCCACGGGCTCTACAGCTGTCACATCCAATGAACAGACGGGTGCTGCAGCTAAAAGCATAAAAACAACTTTGGGTCAACAATTATTGTCCGCTAGGAAAGCATGATCATCTTAAAATTTCAATGTGTAACTAATGAAAATGGAATCGATTCAACAGTTTAAGCGTGAAGACGTAACAGACAGGCAGACACACTTTCGCATTTATAATTTCAGTATGTATGGCCATTGAGTGTGGGCTTTTGTTGCACATTTGTAGTTTGTGTGTTTGTGTTGCTAATTTTTGCATTTTTATTTAACTTGAACTTTGTGAACTGGTGTACGCATCTTTGGCTTAAGTAAATCCATCCATACTAATATTATAAATGTGAAAGTGTGTCTGTCTGTCTGTCTGTCTGTCTGTCTGTTACCTCTTCACGCTTAAACCGCTGAACCGATTTTGATGAAATTTGGCATGGAGATAGTTTAAGATCCGAGGAAGGACATAGGATAGTTTTCATCCTGGAAATTATACCTAAAAAGATTGAAAAGTGAGTGAACATTTCTATTGGGATGCGGTGACCCTGTAAGAAAAGTAATTATTAGACCAAAAGCACAATTGCTCTTACATTTGCTTAGGCACTTTTAATAATCCCTTTTATCAAGTTCCACGCGCACGTCGTCGCGGGCAAAAGCTAGTAATATATATATACCTATACACGCAAACATATCAGAAGATGACGTCTGCCTGTAACTTCATCGGCGCAGTTGAGTAAAAATTAAACTTCTAACCATATTTTCTTTAGTTGACCCTCTAATTGCTATGCCTGTTTTAAAATTTATCCAACTGTTTTAGCGTGCTGAGGTCACATAGAAATTCCAATCAACACGGGAACTGGTTTTTATATTTATTTATTACTAGCTTTTGCCCGCGACTACGTCCGCGTGGAACTTGGCAGTACGGAAGCAACCTCGTACAACACGATAGATATCCACCTTATCACCTTAATTAATAAAAGGGATTATTATTAAAAGCGCCTTATAGCAAATGTAAGAGCAATTGTGCTTTTGGTCTAATCATTACATTTCCTACAGGGTCAATATTTTTAGGGAGAATTTCCAGGATGAAAGCTATCCTATGTCTTTCCTCGGATCTTAAACTATCTCCATGCCAAATTTCATCAAAATCGATTCAGCGGTTTAAGCGTGAAGAGGTAACAGACAGACAGACACACTTTTGCATTTATAATATTAGTATGGATGGATATAGTAAGTATAGTATGGATTTGCCCGCGACTACGTCCACGTGGAACTTAGAAGTATGGATGGATGTGTAAGACCAGAATTTAAGTGATAAGGTCAATTAATTATTGGTAACTGCGAGATAGGTAGGTTTAAAGAAACATAAGTAAAACCCCTAGTAGTAACCTGTTTGAATAAATATTACATAGTATTTTCTTCGGTTTCCGCGCCTGTCACACATTTAAATAAAACAATTTAAACGGATTATATCGCGTATATTATTTGAGCCTCCCTGACGGTTCAGTACCTTTACAGATACCGTTGTCAAAAAGGTTGACTGAGAAAAACACAATTTTTCTCTGTCAAAGTTACATTTGTGCAAACTACCCATTTTATAAATATTAATTTAAAATAAAGGTGTTCATACATGCCAGATGGGCCTAATGTTTAAAGACAGTTACACATGTGCCAGACGGGCCTTTATTATTTTATTTAAAATATCTACCAGCGGTTCACTATAAGGCTTACTGAGGAGAAAGAACCGCCAAAGAAAACTCCCAGATTGCCTTTTTTATTACTATGAAATACTTCTCAACAAAAACTACATAAACTACTTTAACATTAATTTGTTTTACACTGTTCGAGGCCCAAGGTTTCCAGTCTTGTGTCTTGCTGGATCCTTGATAAGATGTACAACAGGATCCCAAGCCGGTGGTAATGACAAACCATCTTCTCTATTGAAATTGGGATATTTTTTGATTTCAATAGCCTAGCCTCGCGCAACATTTTGGGAAAATATCGTTTCTCTCTGCCAAGGATTGAAGTATTATCAAACTTAATTGAATGGTTTGGTTTGTCCATGACATGCTCGCAGACTGTAGACCTGTTGCAACGACGGTGCTTGACATCAGCTACATGCTCCTTAACCCGTGTAGCTATACTATGTTACGTTTGGCTAATGTATGATAGAACACACTCGCAGTCCAGCTTGTAAACACCAGCACTCTGCAGAGGGATTCTGCACTTCACGGGCCTCAGGTATTGAGACATCAGGTATTGAAACGTCAGGGAGGCTCAAATAATTAATATACGCAATATAATCCGTTTAAATTGTTTTATTTAAATATTACATAGGTTTTTAAAATGTGTAACAGAAAGAAAACAAAGGCCTATTCGAACCGCCTCCATTTACATGTAAGTTTCTCACCTTAAAACTGCAGTAACATTCTTTGTCCTTCTCGGGGTCTATAACTACCTCCACATCAAATTTTATCTATACCGGGTCAGAAGTTTAGGCGTGAAAATGTAACAGAAAGACAGGCAGACAGAGAGTATTTCGTATTTGTTCCGTATTTATCAACAACCTCGTACAACACGATAGATATCCACCTAATCACCTTAATTAATAAAAGGGATTATTAAAAGTGCCTAAGCAAATTTAAGAGCAATTGTGCTCTTGGTCTAATAATGACATTACAATTTCTACAGAGTCATCAATGTCACTACTATACTGTTCAGTCACTTTTCAATCTTTTTAGGGATAATTACCAGGATGAAAACTATCCTATGTCCTTCCTCGGATCTTAAACTATCTCCATGCCAAATTTCATCAAAATCGATTCAGCGGTTTAAGCGTGAAGAGGTAACAGACAGACAGACAGACAGACAGACAGACACACTTTCGCATTTATAATATTAGTATGGATATAGGTAAATAATGTTTTGGATTGTATTCATACCTGGTATGGTCTGTGTAGTGGCAGTTGCAAGTGGTGTTTTGCTAGTGGAAGCCACGGGCTCTACAGCTGTCACATCCATTGAGCAGACGGGTGCTGGAGCTAAAAGCATAAAAAAGTCTTTGGTTTAAAATGCTTGCATAAATACTTGCAAGTACAAGTACTTAAATAGCACTGGTCCAACCCGCAGTATAAAAAGCAATCCACTTAATTTTGAATTAAATTAATAATATAAGTAACTAGTATCAGTAATATCAGTATGCAACAAAGCAGGGGCAACCCGGGCAACATGAAGTTAAAGGAGGTTATAAAACTAAAAACTAAAGATAGTCGGGAAAGTCGAATATTCGGCATTGATTTTATTCAATTCTGTCCGCCAAAATATGCAGTTTGTTAAAGTAACTCTTAGAGAATTTCTATAAGCGCTTTAGTAAATTTGTTTGAATATCTTTATAAAATTATTTTTCTTTACTCATTGCACATTTGTACAGTAAATTAATACTACATAATTAAAATGAAATTCCGCTCCCTTTCGTTTGAGTTAAAAATACCTATTACATTTTTTGCTAAATCTCTAATATAAGAAATTGGGTTTTATTGCGAAGCAGCTAATGGTGCAGTTCTCATTATTTTTGTTATCAAATCCGGTCTACATATAATATACAAAAACGATCTGCAGTTTATCTAAAACCAGCCAGTTACAACCCTTCTTATTGAAACCCGCCACTTGCCGCTAATTTCCTTGTTAGGACAAGCACGATCAACTAGCTTAGCTAGCGGTGAAATTCATAGTCAAAAACATTGAAAAACCAAACGAAAGTCCACTGTGTTCCATGTGACAAAATTACATGGGCATCGGGCATATAAAGATAATGAATAAATAAAAAAATATATATATATTAAGGGACAATCATACACAAATATACCTAGTCCCAAGCTAAGCATAGCTCATACTATGGGTACTTGACGAAAAAAAGGAAGGAAAAATGTGATACAATGCTAAAACTAAAACATAATGTAATAAAGAGGAAAAAGGTGGTTAGATCTCAGATGGGCAGATAATAATTAATAGGAAAGGGTTTCTACGACTGTGTTTCATTAGATTCTAACATTATATATTATTATATAAATAATAAATAAATATCAGACAACCTCACACAAATCAACCTAGTCCCAAATTAAGCTCAAGAAGGCTTGTGTTATGGGTACTAGGCGACAATATACATACTTATATAGATAAATAAATACTTAAATATATAGAACATCCATGACCCAGGCACAAATATTCGTGTTCATCACACAAATATTTGCCCTTGCCGGGATTCGAACCCGGGACCGTCGGCTCAGTAGGCAGTTGCTTAACCACTGCGCCAACCGCGTCGTCAAAATATATGGGCTAAAAAACATCATTATTCAATACACACCTTTACTAGCAACATGAGCACGAAATCCTTGAAGTTGATAGTCTGTTAATGGTTGTTGCAACAGTTGTAACTTGGGATAGGCTCGTTTCTTAAGGCCGGTGCCTTTCTTGTTAATGTCTTTGTTTGTAAAATGATCACCACAAACAAAACGTCCTGCACAGTTTTTCTATTGGTATATGCACTAAATCCTCATTACCAACAACTTGCACCCACAATCTACACCTGCAAATAAAAAAACATTGTCTTCTATTAAAATACTTATGAGTAATTAATTCGTTTTTTTTTATTCAAGATAGCCATGCATTTAACCTCGTAGTTAATACTTGTTTGCTTCATTGTAATAACAGAAAACTTATTGTGAGGTATTTTACATGGCACATACCATTACATATTTATAATCTTATTAAAACTTTCGTCAGACATATTTAATTATTGTATTAAGCGGTTTACACTCATATGGAATTGTCAGGATCTAACGGGTAGCAGTTCTTGATGAAGAGCTCCGTACGAGTTTGAAACATGTCAGGCCGTTCCTGACAATTTCACTTCAGTGTAAACCGCTTAATACAATCATTACATAGTTGTTGCTAAAGAGGTCAAATAATATCAACTACAATAAATTACATGATGAGTATTATTCCATGATCTTCAAGGAGTTAGTTTTAGCTTTGCATAACCTAACCTAACCCATTAATCTACTTTACTGGTTGCAGTTCGGTCCTGACGCTTCTCTAAGTTTATCATGTCAGGTGCGCCTGGAACGTGCGATATGTAGTCCGGGGAAGCGAGGAGAACCAGAGTCTCACTTAATTTGGCGTTAATTTACTATATTTGGTAATGTATTTAAAAACATTTTAAAACAATCATAGAGGTATAATTCAGGTGCTTATATCGAAATAATTTGGTCATCCAAATTTGGTGCAGTTTCACTAAAATTACATCATAACATAATACTGTTCGTACATGTAATACATTTTTTTTCGTAAACACATGTAATAATGAATGACATGGCCATACATACTGTTGCTCATCTGTCGGGAAATTGGCAAAGAATCCAGGACTATGTCGTTCCCTTCTCCCACATATCTCACAAATCCTGGTTTTTCCACCCATTATTGAGTCTATCTCGAAAATAATCGCACTCGGAAAAACGGAGGAGCACATTGCTCAACTCAACGTTGTAGTCCACTCCACAAGAACGATTGATAAAACTTTTCACCAAAGACTACAATGTAACATTTTCACACACACTTCACGGAACGCAGGATACAATTTGCTCAACTCGACGTCATGTTCATAGAGTATATTGAATGTTTTCTCTAAATTCAAACGTAAAATGAATTATGATGTTGTCAAAAATCATAATATCTTCGTTCAAAATTTTTTGTAATATTCATTTCAAATTCATTGGCGTTAAAAAAAATTGTAGTATTATTCATTTTCATTTATTGCAAAAACATCTGAGTGACGGATACGTTTGAGGAATGGATACGTTTACGTTATTCATCGATATTCGTCGCCTCCTGGTAGACGTGAACTTATATAGTAAGTACCTAAGTACCTAGATCTTTTTGTAAATTAAGTGAGCGATTTACAAAAAACCGGCCAAGTGCGAGTCGGACTCGCGCACCGAGGGTTCCGTACAAACATTTTCCATCCCTAAGTGTTTAAGTTAAGTTTGCACCTGGTATGTATAGCGCCCCATATAAATTAGGTGCAAACTTGCAAAGTTAGGTATTAAAAAAAAACTACTTAATAGATCTCGTTCAAAACAATTTTCGTTGGTAGTTTTTATAGTAATGTACATCATATGTTTTTTTTAGATTTTTCATTTTCTTATTTTAGAAGTTAGAGGGGGGGGGACCAACTTTTTTCCACTTTGGAAGCGTCTGTCACGCAAACTATTCGGTTTAGAAAAAAAATATTTTAGAAACCTCGATATCATTTTTGAAGACCTATCCATAGATACCCCACACGTATGTGTTTGATGAAAAAAAAAAAATTGAGTTTCAGTTCTAAGTATGGGGAGCCCCCAATATTTATTATTATTTTTTTATTTTTGCATCAAAATCTTAATGCGGTTCACAGAATACATCTACCTACCAAGTTTCAACAGTATAGCTCTTATAGTTTCGGAAAAAAATGGCTGTGACATACGGACGGACAGACGGACAGACGGACAGACAGACAGACATGACGAATCTATAAGGGTTCCGTTTTTTGCCATTTGGCTACGGAACCCTAAAAACCGGCCAAGTGCGAGTGGGACTCGCGCACCGAGGGTTCCGTACCCTAAGTGGTTACAGTACGATTTAAATCAGTTAACGATTCGGCTTTTACCCAAAGAGATTTAAACATAATGTTTAAATCTCTTTGCTTTTACCCCTCTTGCACGCTCTTATTAAAATCGCATAAGTACGTTTTAGTAATGAAAGGCCGATATGGATGAACAACAGTATAATTAACTCAAGGTATTATATTGTACAAGTAGTTAATATCTATCTATCTATTAATCAATTCGTAGTCTACATTCTCGCTCGAAGTCCAGTACAAAAGTGATGGCTGTCGGGCGCGTTCCTCCCTCCATGCCTCCGCTGCAGGGTCCCCACTAGCGCACCAGCTCGGATGTGACGTCAGCCAGTGTTGCCGTTTCATGGCGACAACGTCCGGCCGTCCTGCATACGCTGTCGTCCTCGACTGCGTTCATGTCTGATGCATATATGCTGCGAACAATAACACTTGTATAAGTATATATCCCACATTACATAATTCAAGAGGCACCTCCCCTATAAATAAGTTCATATGCCACTGTGTGTATTGGCTATTCCATCGACGGTTAGCCTTTACAGATAGACATATCCACTCATTTACACGCGAGGTGTCGGGTGTAGGGTGGTTTATAATTGTACAACAAAGTATTCTATCCCATCGACGGCCAGTCCACTTGAGTGTACATATAAATAATTCCTGTAAGCAATAAGCATCATGTACGACTATGGTGCATTCACATTCAATTTGGCTTAACTGTTCCATCGACGGTCAGTGTGAATCGCCAACCCAATTTGGCTTAACTGTTCCATCGATGGTCAGTGTGTATCGCCAACCCACGCATGTAATACACTCACATTCGTAGCATTATATGCATTAGACACTATTATCTCTATCATTTATAATCACGATTAAGATATCCCTTTATTTACACATCTAAACATTGTAAACACCAAGACAAATTAGGACGATACAGCTACCATTGTAAATACCTGACAACATCCGGATCAAACTGAATGTCTCGTCCTCTACCTGTATATCCGTGATGAGAATTTAATGCGGTTTCAATTTCTTTACACATGTGACTCCCTCGTATCGCCTCGTGGACCGCTCAGCGCCTCATGTCTGCCATCTTGTAGAGCGGTCGTGTCCCAGCGCTGCTGTAACTCGGAAATAAGGGATTAAACACTGGCAATAATTTGGTAGTCTGGCTGGCAGTCCTTGTTTCGACTTGATAATTTAAGAACAACTAATTCGCTACTTTAATCGCATAGTATCCTCTCACTACATAGGTATACTCGTCCACTCCTCTCTTCCTTATGACAGTTACCCTACGAGTTTTATCTTCATTCGCGAACTATTCGGGATCGGTTGCCAAAATATTACACAGCGATAGTAATTTATTTATGCTAGAATTAATAATACTTTATTGGATGTCAGTAATATGAATGTCCCATTGTTAATGTCAGTACATACTATACCTCCGTAAACAACGCTTCAAAACAGTCGCAACGGAGCATTTCTGTGGGTATAACATGCTGTCTACTCTTACTTTTAGGACAGAAATCGCGAAACAACTTAGACATAAAATGACTTCCAGCGTCAGAATTGCCAAAACTTAAAAAGTGTATTCAACTTATTTATTACGCACTTTATTTATTATAAAATTTCTTCCTTTCTCATTATTATTAACGTATTGAAATAAATGCACTTTATACAGTTGTTTTACACTAGGTATGTGATGTTACCATTTAAGGATAGCAGCGCAGTTTTAGGATATATTTTATTTTCTACCAATTCATAGGTACTTGTTAAATCTGTTTCTGTTTATGCAACTCTGCCTCTCCTGATGCTAAAATATCTGTCATTGATCAGATACTCGGGTCATGCAACTGCACACATACGAGTCAATCAGTTTCCGCAATTGAAATTGACATCACGTTTTCGTTACTACCTTTATTACTACCTACTGGTCGCGGAGTATCCGACAGAATTTCTGCTTAATCTTCTGAGCTCCCGGTCTATGCACGATATCAAAGTTAAATTCTTGCGTTTTTAACACCCATCTACCTACATATATGAAAGTTTATTTCTTGTTTCGTGATAATGTACCTTATTGCAATTAGTTAAGTAATGCGTTTGTAAATAGTTAATTTTTAAATTTCCTTCCTGCTTCGTTTTGTAATAAGCCCTATAAACACCTCTCTTTTTTCACCACTTAACAATTTTGTTAGCTGACTACGCAAAATCGCACAATTTCTCACAAATTTCCGAATATAATTTACTGAGCCGAGGAATTGTCTGACCAGATGCACATTCTCTCTGGTGTTGGGAGAGCACTACGCTGGAAACGTAGGGTCGCAGGTTCAAGTCCTGCCTACATTGCAGTGGATCACATTACATTTATCTTTTCATAATTTACCTGTCTCAATATTTATAAGTTATATTAGGTACTTCTAAAATCGCCTGTGAAGTACAGATTCGCTTCGCTAACAACATCGGCAGAGGTAAGAAATTTACTTTGGGTTACAAATAACTTTGACTTTGACTTTACAAATAATTTAAATACCTTTATTCATTGGATTAAAGGTAAATTTTACACTTGGTATGCCTTATAGAATCAACCATTTCACCTTCTGTCGATGTTGTTAGTGCGACCGGCAGAAGTAGCTAACTTAAGTACAGTACATTGAGGGCGGCCATCCGTCCAGGTTTCCCCGGATCTGTCCTACTTTGCAGACCGTCCACGGATTTGTCAGACCGTCCGGGTTTCCGCGGATTTGTCAGACCCTCCGGGTTTCCACGGATTCGTCAGACCGTCCGGGTTTCCACGGATTTGTCAGACCGTCCGGGTTTCCACGGATTCGTCAGACCGTCCGGGTTTCCACGGATTCGTCAGACCGTCCGGGTTTCCACGGATTTGTCAGACCGTCCGGGTTTCCACGTATTTGTCCTAGGAATACAATCTTCCTCGATTTTTATCCAATAAGTACCTACCCAATTTAAAAAAAAACACAACCGCTTAATCTATGTACCTATCAGATCTACAAATAGGCCTCGGGTATCTTCCTTTTATAGTTATTTTGTTAAACTGTCTATACACATACACAACTGTCGACACATAATCGCTTTTGTTCATTGAGTTTATCAACTAATATTAGAAAATAAATTGCTTAGAATTTCCACATTTTCAGCACTGTCTGTATTAAACATTGATGCCACAATCAAACATATTGGTCCTTAATTATAGGTTGGACATTAGAGAGTTACACGTATGGTAAAGCTTCTACCAATCAATGTCACACCCGAGTAACACCTCGCGAGTTTGTTTCCAAATTACTTAACTAATTTAGTATTTTTTTCTTTTACATTTTCTACCCGCATCAAAAAACTGAATCGACAAAAAAAAACTGATGTACTTATCGAAGATACTCAAAAAAGTCATGAGAATCGGTTGAGAACAGCGTCCTATAGGCGAGAACGCCGAAAATCTAGCGAAACTACAACAGAGCCGTTTCACACGCTCCGCTCGCTCAGTCAATTACATATAGATCTACAAATCAAAATGTACAGAACTGAATGATACTATTTGGGGTATCAGCTTTATTCGTCCCATTCGCTTTTCGTTCAATTCTTATTTCGTCTCATTCTGCATTCGTCACTCATTCTTTATTCGTCGTGTTCGCCATCTATTCCTATCTTCCTAAGTCCAATTCTATAACTTGTCTCATTCTTAATAAGTTTTATTCGTTATTCGTCACATTCTTCTTTGGACTCATTCTTCATTCCTCCCTTTCGAATTTAGTCTCATTTACTTATTTGCCTCATTTATTTCGATACGTTCGATGCTGGTCACATTCGTTATTAGTCTCTTTCGTTTTGAGTCTATTTCGAAGTTCGATATATTCGTTATTAGTCTCAGTAGTTATTTGTAATTGTAACTATCTTTTCATGTCAATCTGAAATTATCAAAATAAAATTGGCCAAAACTGAATGGCTAGAAAAAAATAATTTAAAAGTAAACCTAAATAAAACCAATTTCATTCAATTTCATACTGACCGGGCTAACCCACAAAATTTAAATGTAATTTATGACGATGAAACTATTGAAGAAGTACAACATACAAAATTTCTAGGTATAACAATTGACTGTCACTGTAGTTGGCAAAAACATCTAGATAACACCTGTTTCAAAGTAAACAGTTTCGTATATGCACTTAGAAGAGTAGCGCAAACTGTTTCTGTACAAGCCGCTCTAATTGCTTACAATGGGTACGTAAATTCAACTTTACGATATGGTGTAGTTCTATGGGGTAATTGCAAAGACATAAGCAGAATATTTATTGTACAAAAACGCTGCATTAGAGCCATATTCGGCATTAGTCAAACAGAGTCGTGTCGTCAGTATTTCATAGATAACTGCATTCTTACTGTTCCATGTCTGTACATTATGGAGACTTCTGCATTTGTTCATAAATACAAATATCAATTTACAGAGGTACAGCAGCTCAGCTCACGAGAAGTCCGATCTCAATATAGACACAAACTGCACAAGCCCGCTGCAAAACTGGCACTAACTTCTAAAAATTCTTATAACATGTGTATCTCAATCTATATATATAAAAGAAGAAGTCCTGACTGACTCATCAACGCACAGCCGAAACTACTAATGTTAGAGAGTTGATTTTTGCACAGTAGGTTACTTTCATAACGTGGGCTAGGGATAAGAAGGGATTTTTGGAAATACCTCCCCTAAGAGGTTTGAATAGGGGTGCAAAGTTTGTATGGGGTAAAAGGTTTTTTTCATGCTAGGAACTTGAAACTTTGTAAAAAGGTATTAAAATAAAATTGAAGGAAACCAGTTTCAGCGTTTTTGAAAATTCACACTCTAAAGTGGTAAAAAAGGGGTTAAAAGTTTGTATGGAGATTAAGTATTTTTTTGAGCGCGGGACTTGAATTTTTGTGTAAAGGTATACTATTAGAATACAAGAAAAGTAATTTCAGCGTTTTCAAAAATGCATCCCCTAAAAGGGTGAAAAGGGGTAGAAAGCTTAAATCAATTACAAATTCTTTGAGACTTCTTATAAAGACATATATAAGAATAAAAAAAACATTAATTGATCGTTATTAAAATTTTCAACCGGTTAAGGCTAAGGGGGTTAAAAAGGGGATGAAAGTTTATCTTTGGGTTCAAATTTAATTTTAAGCTAGACACTTCGTAAAGAGGTATTGATTTAAAATAAAAGAAAACAAATATCAGCATTTTTGAAAATTTATCCCCTAAAAGGGTTAAAAAGGGGTTGAAAATATGTATGAATTTATTTTTTGATTGCGGGTTTTTAAACTTTGTATAAAGGCATATAATTAGAATACAAGAAAAGTAATTTCAGCGTTTTTGAAAATTCTACCCCTAAGGGGGTTAAAAAGAGGATGAAAGGTTGTATCGGGTATAAGTTGTATTTTAAGTTAAGAATTAGAAACTTTGTAAAAAGGTATTTTATTAAAAGATAAAAAAAGTCATTTCAGCGTTTTTGAAAATTCAGCCCTGAAGGTAGTGAAAAAGCGGTTGAAAATTTGTATGTAGATCTAAAAAAAATTTGAGTGCGGTTCTTGAAACTTTGTGTAAAGGCATATTATTCGAATAAAAGAATTTATAAACGTCTTTCTTAAACTCATCGAATTTAGTAAAGCTATTCGTTCGTAGATGTACCTGATTTTGTAATGATACCGCGTAATTTGAGCTTATTAGCCGAAAGCGTGATTCCAAACGCAATGTAAATTGTTAAATGAATAAATGACTTATGAACAAAAAGTAAAAAAAGGCCAAGAGCGTGTCGGACTCGCGTACGAAGGGTTCGCTACTATGTATTTCGTGAACAACTACAAAAAAGGACGTTAAGCAATTTCAACATTACTTATAGATCTGAAAATAATAAAGATGTAAAATTTTCAAGATAAGGGTTCCACGCGGACGAAGTCGCGGGCAACAGCTAGTTTATAATAAAATTCCTGATGATTTTAAATTAAAAAATATATGTAATTTTAAACAATCTATTAAGACATGGCTTGCAAAGAAATGCTATTACTGTGTCAATGATTTCTTTAATGATGATTGCTCACTTCTTATTATTAATTATGAATATTATGTAAACCGTGACAATTCGAGACTCTGCACTCTGACATCTAATTTAGAAAAGTAGTATAGCTTATTCTAATTGTTTAAGATAGAAGATAGTAAATTATGTAAATTATGTATATGCCACCATGTATGTACGCCTGTAAAGGTAGGGTCTGGTGATTCTGTGTTATGTAACTCAACCTGCAAATGTAACCCATCTCCCACATAGGTACATCGAATAAATCATTCAAATCATTCATTCAAATCAATATTTGGGCGACTGATTTTTGCAAGGTTATGAAACCTATTTAGATCAATCCAAAATATAAAACTACGTCTAAATATCAAAATTCATGTACAGTCCGACCAAAAAGAGTAGAAATTAATTGTAGTGTCGTCCCTGTTTTTTAGATTGATTAGAAAGGGACGACACTACAGTATTGCAACTATGTCTCATTTTTAGGGTTCCGCAGTCAACTAGGAAACCTTATAGTTTCGCCATGTCCGTCTGTCTGTCCGTTCGCGGCTTAGCTCCGTGATCATTAGTACAGTCGAGTTCATTTACATCTACACACTTACGAGCACAAAAATATCTGACTGAACACGACCCTATTGTCAGGTCAGGAGCATAAAGTCGTGTTCAGATATTTTTGTGCTCGTAAGTGTGTAGATGTAAATGAACTCGACTGTACTAATGATCACGGAGCTAAGCCGCGAACGGACAGACAGACGGACATGGCGAAACTATAAGGTTTCCTAGTTGACTGCGGAACCCTAAAAATGAGACATTACATGTTTCATAAATATATGGATGCAGTACGGTATTTTCATCTTGACAAATAAAATAATGTTTGTTTTGCATACAATTACCTAGCTATCTCAAAAACTTAAGGTAAATCTAACTTTACACACCACCAGGAAACGTCGCTTCATAAGTTCATAAATAGGCATTCAAAAGTAGGTAAGTAATCATAGGTCAAAATCATAATGTTTAATTTGTTCAACTATGAATAACCAACTATGAAAAAGGTCAAAAGAAATATGAATAGCGAATAAAACGTGTATCTAGTGAGACGAGTAGCGAACATACCCCAAAAAGAACGAGACGATTTGCCAGTAACGCCAAAATAAGAGAGAGACCAATAACGAATGTGACTAAAGATAAAGTGTGAATGAGACTAAATTTGAAAGGGAGGAATGAAGAATGAGTCCAAAGAAGAATGTGACGAATAACGAATAAAACTTATTAAGAATGAGACAAGTTATAGAATTGGACTTATGAAGATAGGAATAGATGGCGAACACGACGAATAAAGAATGAGTGACGAATGCAGAATGAGACGAAATAAGAATTGAACGGAAAGCGAATGGGACGAATAAAGCTGATACCACTATTTGACATTATGAGGTTATACTCTTACTTATAGAAGAAATTAACGACTTCAAACATTTTAATTTGTGACTATTTTGAGACGAGTCACTTTTTCCCGATGGCTACGTCATTACTATTAATTTCGTATACCTACTTTTGCAATTCTTCTTGCGACACGTCATTCAAATGGACCACAGAACGACATGGAGGAATTGACCGATATGAGTGATATATATACATCGAGAGAGCTTAAGCTATGAATCGTTCTCCCTCATTTGAGTTCTCAGGTACCATGCAAGTACCAATTGCATACCCTGTTTAGCCTGACCGGTGTATCTAAATGTCGCGGAGCCATGTTCATTTTTCCAATCAAACTTGAAACAATTGACGAGCAATCGCAAAAATTTTGATGTTTACACTAAATTTTACTTCAACCGACTTCTCGTCTATGCTTTAAATCTACATGTGGCCTCTAAATATTTTTTACTAATTTACTGTTTTCTAAAAACAGACCCGTTATTGGGCCGAAAAGTTCGCTGTTTCGGTACAAGATTAGTCACGTTCGTTTTATTTGTCAACTTCTATTTAAATGTCGGATGATTTTGTTTTGTAAAAATGAAGGTCATTCATTACAAGCGAAAACTACCTGCACCAGCTGCTGCACAAATTAAGTTTTCACTTCTCTTGCTCTAAAAGTTCGACTTTATGCTGTCCGTAGGCGGCATAAAATCGCTTTTTATGCTCTAGATCATAAAGTAAAATCCTCGTCGAAGACCAAGGCGATCGGTCCAACAGCCTCACGAAAAAGGTCCTAAATAAACAGTAAAAAAAAAAAACTTCATACAATAAAACCCGTTCCAGACCTTCCGATCCGATCCTATTTATCGGAAGAAATAGGATAATGTGTAGTGTATAAGATCCTACCAACTGCACTACACATTATCCGATTTCTTCCGATAAATCGTATCGGATCGGAAGGTCTGGAACGGGTTTTACTTAGAGTAAGGAATGGGGTTTTAACTCATTTTATTTCGTTTTGTTAGTATTCTAAGACCAAGGCAAAGATACCAACAGCCAAAGTACACAAGAAAACTTCTTGAAATAAACTTGTAACTTTTATTTACTATCATTTAATAGGTACTTTTTAAACTATTACTTTAAATATTTTTCATTGAATTTTAATTAAATTTGTTTTTAAGTATACATGGGACGCGATTCTACAGCGGCCGCTAAACCTCCTAATTTTATTTAGGCGTCGCTTAACCACTTCGCTATTCTATGAGCAGCTGTCATAATCAAATGACAACACCAATTTGAATCTGACGTTTCTTAATTTAGGCGGTCTATTCAATTTAGGTTTAGCTGCTTAAATGCTATTCAGTAATGTCTTTTTTAAACCAAAATATAGAAACGTCGAAATTTTATATATGTTATTTACATGATACAGTTTCATTTCCTCGCAATCGAAGTGAAAAGTAGAGTGTGCAACTCGTCCATAAAACGCATTTTACACTCGACTTTATATTCATCCTCGCTCGCAAGCTCGCTCGGATGGATAAATGTCTCGTGTAAAATGATGCGTTTTATGCACTTGTCGTACAATCTACTATTATCACCAAATACCCTACGATAACCGTTATCTGCACATCATTTCCTTTATGCTAGCCGTAATCAATCGATTCAACTTTTTTTTTGTAAAAAACATGTTTTGCGGGCTAACCGATTGATATTTTACTACTTTATCTGACCATCCAAATGCTCGGGCATTAGCATTAACAACGTTTAGCCACGTGTATACGTCATCAGCTAACGTGTTGCGTGAGGAGGACAATAAAATATTTTGACTCACTGTCAACGAGCGGTTACCAACTCGTTTATGCTTCCACCGATGCCTTCCTCTGCGGCTGCTAGAACCACTGCCCGTGCTGGACGATGACGACCTGCTTCTGGAAGACTCACTTGACTCCGAGCTCGAATTTTATCTAATTATGTCAATTTATTCTGTTTCTCATCTATTTTGTTTCTACTTTTAAGAACGCTGTGTTTTTTCTTTTGGCCATTGGGCGGTTCGGACACTTTTTTTTTTTTTTTTTTTTTTTTAATTTATTTATTCAAAACAAGGAACTTATGATCTAGTACATAAAGTACGGTGAGCGAAAACCGCGCACGGTTTATATGTCACCGCGTTATCACTCGCTTACAGCCTATCACAATATTACATAAATTATCTTGGCAAACCGTACACCCGACTTTATCACCTTACAAATAAGGTTGATATGACCAATATGGGCCAAGACAAGATATACTCTTTGGAATAATTTAAAAAAAAATTCTATGTAATTTAACACTTTATATGTCTGGGTCTTATTCCAGTTTGGTCAAGTCAGGCCTAGGTTGAATTATGTTTATTTAAAAATGAGGAGAGAAACTGAATATTATATTATACGAGTATAATGGTACGCCCGGGCAGGCCGCCACCAGCAACGGCGCGGCCGGCATGACGGTGGTGGGGCCGGCGACGTCATGTTACCGCCCCCTCCCCCGCCCCACGACGTCCTGGTGACAAGCAACCCGGACGCTCCTTACAAGATGGCATGAGCATATTTTTTATTGTTTCTTTACATTTATCCATATTGTTAAATAAATCTTGACACACTTCTTTTGGCCAATCATTTAATATATAAGGCAAAAGATATTCCCACTTTCGTTTACCATAAGAGTTGTTATACGGTGGTAGTACATATTTCGTTGAGCGCAGTTCACTCCTTAGTCTTAATGAAGTACATCTGTTTTTTAGATTAGGTAAATTTAAGATTTCGTCACAAAGTAGCATCATTTTAAATTTATCGTAAACATTAATAATTTGACAGTATTTAAATAACTCGTTTTCGTCATATTTATGTTTACGTCTTATGGAGTTAGGTACAATTGTTTTTATAATAGACAGTTGTAGCTTATATATGTTATCTAAGTATGTTTTATAAGTACGGCCGTAGCTGCTTAGGCTATAGGATATAATTGATTCGGCTAATGACATGTATATCATTCTACGAGTACTGAAAGGTAATTTATGTTTTAGTATGGATAATTTAGACAACACAGATCGTAGTTTATTACATACGTAGTTTATATGGGGTGCCCAGTTAAATTTATTGTCTATGATAAGGCCGAGGTACGTGTGATTGTTTACCTGTTGCAGATGCCCACACTCACACATACTTAGTGTGTTGTGGTGTAGGCACTGGTGGCTGTGAGCCACAATGTTGGGTTTAGTATTACACTTTTTATGAGATGAGTGAATGTGCATACATTTCGTTTTATCGTAATTAATTACCAAGCCCACATCGTGGGCCCACGCACACAGCAAGTTGAAGTTAGTTTGTATTATTTTTTCGGCAACAGTAATGTCAGCATCGGCAGCCAAAAGACAGGTATCGTCTGCGAACTGGTATACGGAACCACTGGAGAATATATTGCACATGTCATTTACGTATAAAAGATATTCAGTCGGTCCGAAGATTGACCCCTGTGCCGTTCCTCGATCAGTAGGTATCATGTCGCTATATGTATTATTGATTTTTACCGTTGTGGATCGGTTCGTGTGATAGTTTTTTATGAATTCTAAGAGTGGACCCTGTATACCACCTCGCAGAAGCTTTGAATACAGCACATTATATTGGAGGGTATCGAATGCCTTGCTGAAGTCAATAAATATAACAAGTACATGTTTTTTGTCATTTAGGTATGCATTAACTTCATTTGTGAACTTACATAGTAATTGAGAAGTATTTTTACCCCTCTGGAAACCATACTGTTTGTCATTAATTATGTTATTTTTAGCCAGAAAATTATGTATATGATGTCCAAAAAATTTTTCTATTATTTTATCTATGCACGACAATATCGTGATAGGCCGGTAGTTATTTGTATCGGAGTGTTTACCTTTTTTATATATGGGTCTGATGGTGCCAACTTTTAATTTATCGGGGAATAATGAGGTTTTGATACATGAATTTATTAAATGCGTCATCACGGGAGTTATTTCTTTGTTTACGGATTGGATATCGGCGACACGGATTCCATCAATGCCGGGACTTTTCTTTATGTTTAAGTGCTTGATTATTGAGAAAACTTTGTCTTCCGTTGCTTTATTAATATATAATGATACTGTAGGGTTCCGTACGTACGAATCTTGTGATAAGATTAACTCATCACAGGAGGTACGTAGGGAATTTACGTTATCTTTAAAATCAAGGGCAAATTTATTTACTAGTAGGTCGATATTAATATTTTTAAAGCTTTTAATTATTATGTCATCTATTGATTTTGATATTTTTCCGCATAACCTGTTAACGATTTCCCAAACCTTTTTCTGATTTTTAAAGTTGTCGTTAATATCTTTTTTAATAGCGTTATTTTTTAAATTATTTATATATTTATTAGTTTTGTTTCTATATTTATTGTAAATAAGTCTATTTTGCGCGTTATTTTGATCCTTATGCCATATTTTGAACAGTTCGTCTCGTTTATGACACATTTTTATTACATTACTATTTACCCAATTTACACACTTTCTTTTGCTGGGATTTGTTTTGGTTTTAAATTTGCATGCACTATATATTGATGAGAATTTATTAGTGATAAACTCAAGTATGTCATTTGGGTTTTCGTGATTTAGACCCTGGCTCCAGTCAACGGCGCGCAGTTCTGAAAACACCCGTTTGTTGTCTATCTTAAGATCGTAATTAGTCTGCGCCGCGGCGGGCGAACTATCTACGATTGCGAATCCAGTTATGTAGTGGTCGGCAAGAGCATTGTTTACCACCACGGTTTTTACCTGTCGATCGCGCCCGTAGCCGTTCGTCGTCGGAGCACAGCGAATAAACACATGATCAATGCACGACTTAGTTATACTGTTTCCTCTGGACTCAATGCGCGTGTATTGACTGATGCCAGGTTCTAATCCTTTTTCACTTAGTTTGTTTAGGTAATGATTTAATGTTGGATTTGGTCTTTTAAGATCAATATTGATATCTCCAATGATGACGTAATTAGATCTAGTATTTGAGGGCGTTATGATTTTTGATAGTTCAGATACAAACAATGTTTTGTTTAGGTTTGGCGGTCTATATATTGCACAGATATTAATTTTTAGGTTAAATTTAGTCGTTATTTCACCCAAAATACATTCAAAGTTGTAAGTTGATAACGGACACCTGTCGAAACTAACACTATTATGCACATACATCATGATACCACCACCTTTCCTATCAGTTCGTAATTCTGTAAAAAGTTCATAATCGTCTAGCTCAAACAGTCCTACACAGTCGTGCGCAATGTTAGCCTCGGTGAGTACTATAACGTGTATAGTTCGTTTGCTGCTTGTGACGATGAGCTCCAATTGCGAGAAGTTTTTAATTATGGATCTGATGTTAACGTGAAGCGTGATAATTGAGTTTTGTACACATGAGATGCTCTCAACGAATTCATTCCAAGTCTTGCAATTTAGTTCGATAATAGAGGAAGATATATCATCCATTTTTATTTACGTATGTAGGTAGGTTGGCTTATGTATACCGCTTTGTTCACGCATCGGCATCGTTGGCAAGGCGGTTTATGTCGTTCGTTGATCGAATGATATGGGCTTTTCCTTTATCCATTCTGCGGGCGCGAACCACACCGTTTTTGCACCACACGTACTTGTAGAGACCAGTGTCCTTGAGGGTTGTTTTGGCAGTCCACCTCACTTCTGATTTTAGTAATGAAAGGCCGATATGGATGAACAACAGTATAATGTAACATAACTCAAGGTATTATATTGTACAAGTAGTTAATATCTATCTATCTATTAATCAATTCGTAGTCTACATTCTCGCTCGAAGTCCAGTACAAAAGTGATGGCTGTCGGGCGCGTTCCTCCCTCCATGCCTCCGCTGCAGGGTCCCCACTAGCGCACCAGCTCGGATGTGACGTCAGCCAGTGTTGCCGTTTCATGGCGACAACATCAGCAAGATAAATATACAATCCGAATTGTTAACTGGTTTTAATCGTATTGTAAGTTAAGTTTGCACCTGGTATGTATAGCGCCCCATATAAATTAGGTGCAAAGTTAGGTATTAAAAAAAAACTACTTACTAGATCTCGTTCAAAACAATTTTCGTTGGTAGTTTTTATAGTAATGTAGGTACATCATATCAAATTCAAATTCAAATTCAAATTAGCTTTATTGACACAACATTAAAACACAATATTAACAATATAAGTATACTTACATACAGAAGCGGAGAAAAAAAAAGAAGAAAAAAAGTACTATAGGTCTATGCGTATACAATATTATCTACAAAAGACAATAATGTTGGCCAAGGGTACCAAGCACAGCATATGCTGACCGCTATGGATAATAATAATATAATAATAATATATATTATCTTTATTTCAGAAAGCAATATTCCATAGATTGATTAGTAACAATGTTCCTAAGCTCTATGTTAGTAAACAATGACTTAAATTAAATTAAACTTAATAATGGCTTCAGTGTTGACGCAATCTATACCGATTTCGCCAAGGCTTTTGATAAAATTTGTCATTACACATTATTGTCAAAGCTTTGGCGGCTCGGTATACATGGTGATCTTTTCCGATGGATCAAATCTTATGTCGAAAATAGAGTCCAGTCTGTAGTATTGCTGGCGTATCAGTCAGACTGGAAACCTATCAGCTCTGGGGTGCCTCAGGGCTCCCATTTAGGTCCTTTACTATTTACTTTATATATTAATGACATTACCGAATATATTAAAAATTCTTATTTGTTACTATACGCTGATGATACTAAAATCTTTAGGATCATTAAAAATGAAGATGACTGTGTTAAATTACAAAATGATCTGAATAATTTGGTTACTTATTGTAAAGCTAATTTTTTATTTCTTAATTTGGTTGGATAAGTGTAACGTCATTATCGTCTTTCAGGTAATAGCTTAAAACGAGTCACGGAAATACGTGATCTAGGTATTCTTATGGATAATAATCTAACTTTTACTCCTCATATCGATAATGTTCTAAAAATCGTATAAACAACAGGGCTTTATTTTACGGGCAGGAAAGCCTTTCAAAAATTCTGTGACTTATAAAATCCTTTACAATAGCTTTGTGCGCAGTCACTTGGAGTTTGCATGTTCTGTCTGGAAGCCGTCTCACGCTATTCATGTCGATAGAATCGAAAAAGTACAGAAGAAATTTATTAAATCACTTGCGTTTCGAACCGGACAAATTTATACAGATTATACCGATACTTGCAAATATTTTAACATGCAAAAATTAAGTGACCGACGAGATTCAGTAGACGCCGTTTTACCTTTTAAAATTATCCATTCTGAGCTAGATGCTCCCACTTTGTTACAAAAGATAAGTTTCAGAGTTCCGCGTAGACGAGAACGCCAATGTCGCAAAAAACACCTTTTCACCTCACTCGCTCTTTTGTCATGTACCTAAGCACATGACATGACAATCCATTACTAAGTGCTATTTAGTCATAATGATTGATTTTATAAGATTTATACTGTACAGGTAACAAGGGAATACTGCCGTATTCTGATATACCACTGGCAACACACAAACGGATTGACGACCATTTCGGAGTGCCTCACCCTATTTTCTTAATCTTCATCGACATAACACGCCTCGTAATAAAGTGGAACAAACACAAACAGTATAGCGGCTATACTGTTTGTGTTTGTTCCATCTATACTATAGCCTACACCTTATTTAATTGTAGTTGTAAATGTATCATATTGTTTTGTTCCCAGTAATCGTGGACCCGCAGGACATCCGGGCGCAGAGCAGTGCTGCAAACGGTGCAAACTCCCACAGGTAATATTCAATTCAAATCTTTATTTCAGACCAGAGTCCATAGATTGTTAGTAATACAAAAGATCTTATTGTCTAGGGACTAGCAACACAAATAGCAAAAATCAAAATTATAACATAGTAAAATTCAAAAACATAGTCAAAAAATTCCAATAAAATAATAATAAGAATAATTTAAAATTGTATAATCATTAAAAATAATAATAATTTCAGTGACAACAAAAAAAAACTTAATAAAGTCCTACATAAATTTATCTGACTAGGCTTTTTGGCTACTTAACATCAAAAATTACTGGTCTGTCACCCAAGTGCACAAAGTTCCAGAGCCGCACCACTGAGCAATCATACTTATCCAGCACAGAACTCAGGAGGCCGTTGGTACTGTCTCGCACTCTGCTCATCAGGGATGCCACACGTTTTCGGACTATTGTCTTAAAACCATCCGTGTTGGCCTCTAAAAACATTCCTGACGCACTGCACCAGCGAGGCAGCCCCAACAGCATCCTGAAAGCATTGTTATACTGGACGTGGACACGCAAGCTATACAGTGACTTTTGAGTGTACTTGGTCCACAAGCTGCAGCTATAAAAGCTCTGGCAGTAAGCCTTGAAGAGTGTGATTTTGACATCACGTGAGCACCTTGCAAACCTGCGGACCAACATATTTGCTCTAATCGCTAGGGCCCTTCGCTCACGCTCAATGTCAAGGTTATCTGACAGATCCTCAGTGACCCAGTGACCAAGGTATTTAAATTCCGACACCCTTTTCAAGGGGGCTCCAAACAGTCTAACCGGAGGAACTGTTTTTGTTTCTTATTCCCAGCCTTGAAAACAAGAAGCTCACTTTTTTTTGTGTTATACCTCTCGCATATATCCAAAAGGATCTCGAGAGCTCTTACCGATGGGCACAGCAGCACCATATCATCGGCATAGCTAATGTTATTGACAAGTTTGCCATCATACATTGAGGTATTATTTATAATAGAGCCACAGACCCGAACAAAAATGACAAAAAAAGTGGCATCGTTGTCATGTTCAAGTAGATGCCAATAACGTTTATTTAATAATAATAATAATATTGAATAAAAATGAATAATGACATTTGTCGGGCGTGCCGCCGTCCCGGTGAGTCACTCAGGCATATAATCTCCGGTTGTTCTCATCTTGCTAACGGCGAGTACTTGCACAGACATAACCAAGTAGCCAGGATCATGAAAGCAACTTGCTCTTCGATACGGTCTTGTGGGGTCTGAGGTGCCGTACTAAGTACCCACCGATGCCAGTTCTCGAAAATGGTCGTGCCACGCTCTATTGGGATCGATCTATCATCACGGACAGGACTATTGTAGCCAATAAGCCTGATATCGTGTTGGTAGATCGATCCAAGCGCCAGGCAGTGCTCGTCGACATCACCATCCCCCATGACAAGAACCTCGTGAAAGCCGAGGACAAACTCAGCAAGTACCTTGACTTGGCTCACGAGGTGACCGCAATGTGGGATGTTGACTCGACGATCATTGTCCCGATAGTCGTTTCGGCGAACGGTCTTATAGCGAAGAGTCTCGACAAACATCTTAAGAGACTCTCGCTAGATGGCTGGATCAAGGGTCAGATACAGAAGGCGGTACTCCTGGACACGGCGCGCATCGTCAGGAGGTTCCTCTCTCTGCAGCCCTAACCACCGGTAGCCTGGGCACCGCCCCGCTGCCGGCGGCACCCTACTTCTTCAATAAAATTTTACGGGTTTAAATTCATGATTCGTCCCTTTATCTCGCCATTATTTCAGAAGATTTGCACATAACAACTTCAAAATAAACTAGACATCAATAAAAAAACCGGCCAAGTGCGAGTCGGACTCGCGCACCGAGGGTTCCGTACAAACACTTTCCATCCCTAAGTGGTTAAGTTAAGTTTGCACCTGGTATGTATAGCGCCCCATATAAATTAGGTGCAAAGTTAGGTATTAAAAAAAAAATTATGGTTTTCGTAATTATTCCTTTATCTATGCTATAAGACGTTGCTTCGTACCAAATTTCAAGATTCTGAGTTCACGGGAAGCACCCTGTAGGTTTTGATTCCCTTGCAAGTGTCGAAAATTTGCGGCATAAACGGCTGTATCTTTTGATTGCGTTGGCTTAGAAGTTTGATTTTTTCACAGCTTCAAGGGACAGTAGACCTGAGTAATTGATATAAATTTCAGCTTCATACCTCCACGCGTTCCTGAGAAAAAGGGTCTTGACAGACGGACGGACAGACGGACAACAAAGTGATCCTATAAGGGTTCCGTTTTTTCCTTTTGAGGTACGGAACCCTAAAAATGGCGGAGTTATTTGGAAACCGCGCTCGACATAATCTACAACTGCGCATGTGCAAAAGTATTTTTTTAATATTCGTCTTATAAATGTCAAAATGGCACAAGCGCGTGTACATTCAGCCAAATTTATTTAATAACGCTTTAAAGTTCGTTTAATAATCAAATTTTATATCTAATGTAATTAATGACGCGTTAAATGAATTAATTAATGAAATATTGGTTTTATTGTACTTTTATACGTGATAATAATCGGTATTTGACTTATTTATCAAACTTTTTGTAAATAATAAAACCTCTTTGTGTCAGGCTGTCAGATACGGCTATAAATTAAAAAAAAATTGAAAAGTAAAAAGCACTAGTGCGGAAAAGTAGTACTTTCCGCACAGTTTGAATGCCTAGAATACGCTCTTTTCGAGCACATGCATTGTAAATGAATATACGAAATAATAATAAGACATTTATTCATTGTTTTTGTACATTTTTGGTTATTACATGTATAATAGCAGTTGTATAGTATACAAAACAATGAAAAGGTAGATGGCTCAGCTAATGCCAGTGGCCGAGCCAATATGACTCTTGGTCACCTACGCTGTTATTCTGCCACCCCCATGACTTAGTAACTAAATACATAAAATTACAAATTACATTAACAGTCAGCGGTTCTAGTACCTACCTAACCAGTTTTTTGCAGATCCAACAGACATGCCTTACAACGTTTTTTAAACCTTTACCGCATACGAAGCCATATATGGCAGATATGAACTTGGTACCAAATTTCAAGATTCTGAGTTCACGGGAAGCACCCTGTAGGTTTTGATTCCCTTGCAAGTGTCGAAAATTTGCGGCATAAACGGCTGTATCTTTTGATTGCGTTGGCTTAGAAGTTTGATTTTTTCACAGCTTCAAGGGACAGTAGACTTGAGTAATTGATATAAATTTCAGCTTCATACCTCCACGCGTTCCTGAGAAAAAGGGTCTTGACAGACGGACGGACAGACGGACAACAAAGTGATCCTATAAGGGTTCCGTTTTTTCCTTTTGAGGTACGGAACCCTAAAAATGGCGGAGTTATTTGGAAACCGCGCTCGACATAATCTACAACTGCGCATGTGCAAAAGTATTTTTTTAATATTCGTCTTATAAATGTCAAAATGGCACAAGCGCGTGTACATTCAGCCAAATTTATTTAATAACGCTTTAAAGTTCGTTTAATAATCAAATTTTATATCTAATGTAATTAATGACGCGTTAAATGAATTAATTAATGAAATATTGGTTTTATTGTACTTTTATACGTGATAATAATCGGTATTTGACTTATTTATCAAACTTTTTGTAAATAATAAAACCTCTTTGTGTCAGGCTGTCAGATACGGCTATAAATTAAAAAAAAATTGAAAAGTAAAAAGCACTAGTGCGGAAAAGTAGTACTTTCCGCACAGTTTGAATGCCTAGAATACGCTCTTTTCGAGCACATGCATTGTAAATGAATATACGAAATAATAATAAGACATTTATTCATTGTTTTTGTACATTTTTGGTTATTACATGTATAATAGCAGTTGTATAGTATACAAAACAATGAAAAGGTAGATGGCTCAGCTAATGCCAGTGGCCGAGCCAATATGACTCTTGGTCACCTACGCTGTTATTCTGCCACCCCCATGACTTAGTAACTAAATACATAAAATTACAAATTAAATTAACAGTCAGCGGTTCTAGTACCTACCTAACCAGTTTTTTGCAGATCCAACAGACATGCCTTACAACGTTTTTTAAAAACCTTCAGGGACTTACTTTTCCTTACAGGAGGTGGTAAGTTATTCCAGCATTTAGAAGCAGCGTAACGGAAGCTGCCTCTAAATGCCTGAATCCGGTATAGCGGCACTGAGATGGAATCGCTATGCGCTCTCATACCCTTGTCCTTTCGTTTTTTTCCATTTAAGTTTACGTGCGAGGTATGGCGGCACGCCAGTCACTTTCAGGGTAAAAACCATTGAAACCAATTTCAACTTACGCCGGTTAGACATGTTGAGGAAGCCCGATTTATTTAAATATGGCGTTATGTGGGAGCGACGCGGAATGTCTTGACAAAAACGCATGCAAGCGTTTTGTACCCGCTGCACAGCTTTTTCTGTTCTCTTAAGTAAACACGGTGCATAGACTATATCACCGTAATCTAGTTGAGATAAGACAAGTGCTTCTGTTAAGCGTTCCCGAACTTGCTTTGTTAAATAAAGGTCTCAATTTGTATAACGATTTTAAAGCCCCGAAACACTGACATCTTGAGGTTTAGATGAGTTTCGAATCTTAGTGAACCATCCATAACGAATCCTAAGTTCTTTACCTGTTCCTCTTCAGATATAGGCATCCCTGATGTTTGCAGATCAGTCTTAAAAGCGCGCACGTTTTCCTTCTGCTTTTTAGTACCTAAAATGATGAAGACAGATTTTTTCGGATTCATAATGAGACCGTTTTTTCTGGACCATTCTTCGACTGCCTCTAGGTCGTCATTGATTTGTGATACTGCTAGCTTAACCTCATCCTTAGAGGGAAGAAGATGCTTATATATCTGAGTGTCGTCAGCATACATGTGATACGAGCAGTGTTTTATGACATCAAGAAGGCTAGCGGTATACATACTGTACAGAGTTGGTCCTAGTATTGATCCTTGGATCACTCCTCTCTCTAGGTTTAGGGGTAACGAGCGCATTGGTTTGCCTTCAGCGTCGGGGCATTCCACTATCTGACTTCTACCACTGAAATAACTCGCAAACCATTCACAAAGGGAATCAGAGAAACCATATCCTTTCATTTTGTTTAGCAACGTGGGAATCAGTATGCAGTCAAATGCAAGCTGAAATCCAACAGTACCTACTAGAATTGTGGCAAGTACATCGTCTGAGGCCTTCAAGGCATCATCTACTACATGTGAAACTGCCGTACTCCTACTGTGGTTTTCACGGAAACCTGATTGGGCTTCTGGTATTATTGAAAGTTTCTCTAAGTGAGCCCGCACCTGCTCGTGTACTACCTTTTCCTGTATCTTAGAGATTGCTGTTAAAATACTAATCCGCCGAAGGTCCCCGTAACCATCCGGTGTTGTCTTTTTGGGTATAGGTTTCACTATAGCGGTTTTCCAAGCCGAAGGGAACCTGCCAGACAACATTGAGCTGTTGATAATGGCTGTGATAGCCGACAACGAATATGGCAGAGTCAGTTTAATCATAGTCATCGAAATACCGTCGTTGCCGATGGCTTTAGATCCAATTGTATCGATTATACGGCTAACCTTATCATTAGAAACACTTTGCAGATCCAATGCATCATTATCACCGAGGCTGTTTGTACAAAAATGATTGTCTATTATTGTTTGATGAGAATTATTAGTACTAGGTACGGAATTTACAAAAAAACTATTTATTTGGTCTGGAGCTCGTAGGTGAAGAGGTATTGCGTCCCGCGATTGGCGGCCCAGTAGGCTTTTTACTTGACCCCACATTCTCTTGGGGTTTTGAATATGTTTATTGACATTATTAGTCATATATGCTGCTTTTTCTTTTCGTATAGCCGAAGTTACGAAGTTTCGAATAGACTGATAGGCCCGTTTATTTTCTGGAGTGGGAGATTTTTTCGCCTTAAGTTCAGCTTTATTTCGCTCTTTCATCATAAGTCTTATAACATCCGTAATCCAGGGTGTGGGTGGTTCCTTAAAAGTACGTGGTTTCGGGGGCAAAGTGATCAAATAATCCGAGAATAAGTGTGTTAAACCTTGTAACCATCTCATCCACTTCAAAGGCCTCCGTAACCCATTCCCACGGAGTTATGGAAGCTGCCCAACCGTACATATCGGGATCAAAATGATCAATTGGTCTATATCTGGGGGCACGGTAGTGCCCCCGCCAAGACGAAAAAAAAAGAGGCGGGGCACTACCTACCTTTTCTCGAACCGTTTCGTCTCATTTTCAAACCCTTATAGTTTCGTCCCAGTCCCGTCCAGAGCGCCCAAATTCACAGGTTAAGATGCAGTTAGGGAACATATGAAATGTACTAAATTTCATTGATCTAGCTTTTATACTTTAGGTTTTATTGGTACCTAAAATACGCCGATTTTGCCACTCACTCACTGATGTATCAAAACCTCTGGGGTACTTCCCGATGACCTAGAAAGCTGAAATTTGGTATGTAAGCTAGGTTTAGTACACAAACAATAGAATAATTCTGAAACTTGGAACTTTTACCCCCCAACCCCTTAAACTAGGGGATGGAAGTTAGTATGAGACTTCTGCAAATTTTGATACTAGAGGTCTGAAAATTGATATAGGGACTCCTTTATTATTTATAAATAATAAAATACATATTCTAGGATTTTAAAAAAATCACCCCCCACCCTTTAAATAAGGGGATGAAAGTTTGTATGGGTTTTCCATAATGGGCGATAAAAGTAGTATATATCGGGCTAAACGTAAGTATTTCTTATACACAATTATTACTACTTCCATATCTACACTTCTACTTCGTATTTTAAATATCTGGGGGCACGGTAGTGCCCCCGCCAAGACGAACAAAAAAGAAGGGGGCACTATCTACCTTTTCTCGAACCGTTTCGTCTCATATTCAAACCCTCATAGTTTCGTCCCAGTTAACACTAGAGCGCCCAAATTCTCAGGTTAAGATGCAGTTAGCAAACATATAAAATGTACAAAATTTAATTGATCTAGCTTTTATACTTTAGGTTTTATAGGTACCTAAAATACGCCGATTTTGCCACTCACTCACTGACGTATCAAAACCTCTGGGGTACTTCCCGATGACCTAGAAAGCTGAAATTTGGTATGTAAGCTAGTATTAGTACACAAACAACATAATAATTCTAAAACTTGGAACTTTTACCCCCCAACCCCTTAAACTAGGGGATGGAAGTTTGTATGAAACTTCCGCAAATTTTGATACTAGAGGTCTGAAAATTGAAACCTATAGGGACTCATTGTTATAAATCTAATACATATTGTAGGACTTTTAAAAAATCACCCCCCACCCTTTAAATAAGGGGATGGAAGTTTGTATGGGTTTCCCATAATAGGGGATAAAAGTGTATATATATATGGGGCTAAACTTAAGTATTTCTTAAATACACAATTGTCTACTTCAGTTGACGCTCAAGAAACCCTACAGCCCAAAAAAATTTAAAAAACTAAAGCACCTTACAAAAAGAAATGAGATCCCACCAAAAACATTTCATGTAAAATTGACGGCCAAGACTCACATTCTCATAACGCTTTCGCTGTAAAAAGTTATCAGATCCTAGGAAAAGCCAAGCCCCTAAGCCCCGACTTTACTAACCCCACCACCTTGGTTTAAAAAGTATGGCATCAACTGGCTTCAAGCCCCTAAACCCGGAGTTTACTAACCCTACACCTTTGTTTCAAAAGTATGGCTTGGCCGTTTCATAGAGTACCGTAAATAAGTCCAACGGACCGTCTGGCCCAGGGATGGGGAAACTACGGCCCGCGGGCCAACTCCGGCCCGCGAAGGCTTGAAATCCGGCCCGCGACCATCAAACAAAAATCAAGAGAATATTTCGTATTGTTAGTAATTTCATTCTCATTGGCAATGGCCAGCTTGCATAGAACAATCGCGCATTGTTTCGCGAGCGCGGGCGGGATGAGCGAAAATGAAGTTAACGACTGGGCTCGTGCCACGTGCGCGCGGTCCGAACGTCGGACACCCCTCCCGCGCGCCCTCCCTCGGCTGCCCGTGTCCACGCCGCCCCCGCCGCACCGCCCACGCCGCACCGCCCGCGCCGCCGCAGTCAGTTGGAGTTTTGTCTTACTTCAAATCGCACGTTCGTACGCCGTATATTCTTACTTACGAAACTACAACAGTCGGCTAACATTTTTTAAATCCACAAGGTAAGATGTTATTTATCATGTACTTTGTAAGTAAATTCTGAAAACAGTTTGTTCATATAATAATATACAAGTAGCGTAAATTTCATCACTTTTTGTGTCTTAAAATGATTTAATTGTAAAATATGTTGGGCGATGTAGTGATGTTGGTTTTGTTGTTTTGTTACAGCAGCAAAATGACGACCAAAAAACAAAAAGTCGATTCTGAGTGTCGAGTTTTTAAAGAAGAATGGTCATGGAAATAATTTTTCACAGAATTTAAGGACAAACCAATTTGTCTCATTTGTAATGAAACAGTTGCAGTTTTTAAAGATTTCAATTTGTCTCGACACTTCTCAAAAAAACATGCAAATGCGAAATATTCGTCTATGACAGAGGCAGAGAGAAAGTCCTTTGTTGAAAGGCAAAAAGAGAAGTTATGTGGACAGCAGAACATGTTCACGAAGCAATCTGATACTCAGAAAGCTGCAACACTGGCAAGTTATGTTGTAGCTTACAAAATCGCAAAAAGCAACAGAACTTTGTCGGATGGTGAGTTTGTAAAAGATTGCATGGTCGCTGTAAGCAACATTATTTGTCCAGAAAAAAGTAAAGAGTTTCAATCTTTAGCTTTATCACGGAGAACGATAACTGATCGAATTGACGCCATCGCTGCACAATTATCGTCACAGCTGGAACAGAACTGTAACGAATTTGAATACTTTTCTCTAAGCATGGACGAGAGCACAGACGTGAGCGATACTGCCCAATTGCTGATTTTTATTAGAGGAATTGATTCAGAATTCAACATAACCGAAGAATTAGCATGCTTACAATCCTTGAAAGGAAAAACAACAGGAAAAAATATTTACGACTCTTGTTTTGAGGGTATTTCAAAGTTTCACTTGCCTATGGACAAATTATGTAACATAACCACGGATGGAGCACCAAATATGGTGGGTAGCAATTTGGGGTTTATGGGTATATTTTGCAAAGAAAACCCTAATAATAATATATGTGTAATTATTAGTAGTCTTATTATTTTTAATACCTTTTTGTACACGGTGTTAGTTTGTCTATCTTCTTCTCGTACTCACTCAATTGCTCAAAGGTTAACTGGAAGAGATCCCTTATAGGGATAAGTTCGCCTTTGTACCTATATGTTATTTGTAATAGATGTATTTTGTAACTGTTTTTGTGTGTAAAGTGTTTACTTACTTACTTTACTTACTTAATAATGTATTATTTCTGCACTGTTTAATACACCAAGATGTGTTGTGTAAAGCAGCTATTGACATACAACCCGTTTTGAGTGTGGTTGTTAAACTTATCAACACAATACGTTCACGGGGTTTGATGCATCGACAATTCCAAGCATTTCTAAAATCCACCGAAAGCGAGTTCTCTGATCTCCTCTACCATACTAAAGTGAGATGGTTAAGCTGTGGTAATGCATTTGAGAGAGTGTGGAACTTAAGAAAGGAGATTCAAGACTTTTTGACGGTGCAAGGCAAATGGGACGACTTTAAGATCATGTCTGACGAAAATTGGCTTGCTGATTTCGCATTTTTCACAGATTTGCTGTCACACCTAAACAAATTAAATACAAAGCTTCAGGGCAAGAATCAATTCTTAGATGAGCTTTGGGGACATTTAAAAGCCTTCAAATTGCAGCTTAAATTGTTTTGCAGTTGTGTAGAGAAAAACGAACTTACCCATTTTCCCAAACTGAGCAGTATATCACCAGTCTCAAACGACAACTTAAAAAGGTTCGCTCAACAACTGAAGAAACTGCACGAAGAATTTGAGAAGAGATTTCAAGATTTTAAGAGAATTGAGCCGTCACTAAATATTTTTTCGATGCCTTTTAACGTCAACGTCGATGAAACACCCGCCAACCTCCAACTTGAACTAATTGAGATGCAATGTAATACCCATTTGAAGCAACTGTTTCTTAACACCAGCAAATTGGAATTTTATAAGTCCATATCTAGGACACAATACCCAAATATAGTTGCCCACGCCCAAAAAATAATGGCTATGTTTGGTACAAGCTATTTGTGCGAACAAACGTTTTCAATAATGAAATTAAGAAAAAATTGTCTTCGTAATAGGCTTTCGGATGACCACCTTTATTCACTACTAAAATGTTCAGCATCACAAATGGAGCTGGCTTATGATGAAATCATGCAGAAACAAAAACAGTTCCACATGTCACATGTCCCCACAAAGACCAGCGCTCCTCAACCTTCTACTTCGCAGCTAACTTAAAAGTTTAATTTAGTTACAATTTGCAATTTCTTTTTTATTCCAATAGTTATTTTGTTATATTGCACAATAAATTAGTATTTCAGAAAATACATATCCATATTTTTATTTCAGTAATTAACATAGCCAAAAATGCAACATCTTGGCCCGCCATATATTTCGTTAGTATTATATTGGCACGCGAAGGAAAAAGTTTCCCCATCCCTGGTCTGGCCCATATGGTATCAAGAAACTAAGTTTATGTCTTTGATAATATATACTTATAAACTTAATTCCTTACGATATGGGCCGGACAGTCCGCTAGACTTATTTACGGTAGTCTATGAAACGGCCAAGCCATACTTTTGAAACAAAGGTGTAGGGTTAGTAAACTCCGGGTTTAGGGGCTTGAAGCCAGTTGATGCCATACTTTTTAAACCAAGGTGGTGGGGTTAGTAAAGTCGGGGCTTAGGGGCTTGGCTTTTCCTAGGATCTGATAACTTTTTACAGCGAAAGCGTTATGAGAATGTGAGTCTTGGCCGTCAATTTTACATGAAATGTTTTTGGTGGGATGTGATTGTTCTTGGCTGCGGTTTTGGAACTGCGAGGGGAAATCGGGCATAGACAAAACCGTGGTCACTTAGGTCTTTATTGTGTTAGGTCGTGTATTTATAATTGGCTTGTGTTTAAACGCCTACCAAATATGATTAAACGCTTACCAAATATGTTGATAAATTACTACCAATAAATTCTTAATGCTTGCCAAAACGGATGAATGCTCACCAAATGTGACGATCCAAATCAAATGGCGGCATTTAGTTTCCGAGATAATCGAAGTTTTGTAAAATGTGTCAGAAAATCGTATATTTTTTTATGGCTCTAATGAAAAGAACGTTATTTATACTATCTTTTCAATTAACTCACTTTTGTATACGTCAATATATTATGGGTTTTAAATCCCTGTTAAGTTTAGTAGAAAAGGGACCTTATGGCGGGATGACTTCATTACACAATAAAATCATTTTGTTAAGATCCTTATTCATCAGAATCAGAAGTAACAACTGGTAGGTAATTACGTACAGTCAATAAATAAATCATTATTCCTTTTGCATTTCCGCATGGGAATAATGCAGAGGAAATTACTTTGCTGTTTGCAGACTGTACCATACGTAACAATGTAGATTGCATGTTATGCATTTCAAAATACATATTTTGTGTTAACAAATATTATTATTACTTAAATACAAGAATAGAACCAATTTGCGACTATCGGCAATTTCAAAGTGAATTGCTGGGTAGCCGCGTTCTTTTATCTTGCCGCCGGCGCTTCGACAAGCACGCCGCGCCCCGCGCCTCAACTTTCGCTGCTTTGAGTGCATCACATAAGAAAGGTATATTAAAGAAAATAGTCCTTAAAAATATAACAAACGAGCCTTAAAGTCACTTTTGCTAAAGGCCGCCATAAGGGCCCTTTTATTAAATCTCTTCTTCTCACTAAAGTTTTTTAACGTTTATTTGAAATCTAACCGCTTAACAATTATATTTTTGCTCTTTAATATCGCTGTTAAATTTGTTGCAATTAAAATTACTGCGAAATTGCACTAAAATATTGATATTTCATGTTTTGATTACATAATTGAGTTTAGTAACCTCCATAAGGTCCCTTTTCTCTGAAGTATGGCGAAAATGATACCGTCTCTACGTAACTAAAAATTGTTAAAACTTTTAGATTTAAGGCAAATTATGTTTGTAAAGCTGATAATTATGTTGATATATGTAAACTTTATGACGTTATTATGAATACGTGTTAGAATTTTGCTTCAAGCGTCTATTTTTCATAAAATAATTGAAATGAAGAAAAAAAATTAAATAAATGTTGCAATCTAGATATTTTAGTTTTATTAATATGTGACATTTCCCTTATAAATGTAGTCTACTAGAAAGTCAAAAATAGCAAACAATATCGTAGAATCTGGGAGTTAATGTGTTTTCAATCCATTATCGATAATTTGCACCTTGTTGTGTTTGGGCGTCACTAGCTCCTAAAGTAGGAAAGCTCCTGTACATATATGTGATTTTCCAGTAGATTACATCATATTTAATTGTAATATACCATCAGCTCCATAACTTCGCATTGTAAGTTAGGTTTTTGGGACTCCAAACTTTAACTGTAATTTTCTCGAAACTGAAGATATCGATGGATCAACTTTAAACAAATATAATAAAATAAATAAAAAAGCTAGGAGGTTGATTCGTGAAATATAGCTAGGTATATGATTCTAGATTTCATTTCTGTAGATAACTCATTCCCGCCATAAGGTCCCTTTCCATGTGGACTAGGTACCACAAATAGTGTATCCCAAACTATTCTATTAAATAAAGCAAATAATTCTTTTTCTTACATGCTATAAAAATATATGAACACCGTTAAAGTTAATTTCAGACCAAATAATCTATATTATTGTCAAATGGATGTCACCAATATTTTATATTATTACTTCCATTTTAGTCATTTTTGCTGAGGCAAAAAACTAAATGCTCACCAAAATGGCTTTTTTCACCAAAAATTCAAATTGGTGCTAGGCGGCTAAAACTCGGTATCGGGGAGCTCTCGGGACTCAAAAATATGAATCTGAAATCTTGTCCGAAAATTCGGTCAAATTCGGAAAATATCGAAAAAAAAAACGATTCAAAATTTCAAATTGGTGCTAGGCGGCTAAAACTCTGTATCGGGGGGCTCTCGGGGCTCAAAAATATGAATCTGAAATCTTGTCCGAAAATTCGGTCAAATTCGGAAAATATCGAAAAAAAAACGATTCAAAATTTCAAATTGGTGCTAGGCGGCTAAAACTCGGTATCGGGGGGCTCTCGGGGCTCAAAAATATGAATCTGAAATCTTGTCCGAAAATTCGGTCAAATTCGGAAAATATCGAAAAAAAAACGATTTGTATGGAGAAAATTTCAAATTGATATAGCATAGCTAATAATGACTACCGCACATTATGGAGCGTTTTTTAGGGATATAAAAAAAAAAAACCGGCCAAGTGCGAGTCGGACTCGCGCACCGAGGGTTCCGTACAAACACTTTCCATCCCTAAGTGGTTAAGTTAAGTTTGCACCTGGTATGTATAGCGCCCCATATAAATTAGGTGCAAAGTTAGGTATTAAAAAAAAAAATTATGGTTTTCGTAATTATTCCTTTATCTATGCTATAAGACGTTGCTTCGTACCAAATTTCAAGATTCTGAGTTCACGGGAAGCACCCTGTAGGTTTTGATTCCCTTGCAAGTGTCGAAAATTTGCAAATTAGGTGCAAAGTTAGGTATTAAAAAAAAAAATATGGTTTTCGTAATTATTCCTTTATCTATGCTATAAGACGTTGCTTCGTACCAAATTTCAAGATTCTGAGTTCACGGGAAGCACCCTGTAGGTTTTGATTCCCTTGCAAGTGTCGAAAATTTGCGGCATAAACGGCTGTATCTTTTGATTGCGTTGGCTTAGAAGTTTGATTTTTTCACAGCTTCAAGGGACAGTAGACCTGAGTAATTGATATAAATTTCAGCTTCATACGTCCACGCGTTCCTGAGAAAAAGGGTCTTGACAGACGGACGGACAGACGGACAACAAAGTGATCCTATAAGGGTTCCGTTTTTTCCTTTTGAGGTACGGAACCCTAAAAACTAACCTAACCTAACCCGGCCGAGTCGGATCTGCTCTGAAAGGTGATCAGGATTAGATGGTTACCTAGCTGAAACACTAATTTATGAAAACAATGAGCAAAAAAACCATTTTGGGAAGCAAAAAGATATTTTTGGTAATAATTTTGATGTTTTATAAAAACAATATTTGGTGAGCAAAAAATCCATTTTGGGAAGCAAAAAGATATACTGACTCAACATAAAATTATTCTGGTGTAATGTATATCGATTTTGGAATACAAAATGATTTAATTTGGGGAGCACTGTATAGAGTGGGTTTAATTTATATGGAGGCAATTCATTTTATTTGGAATTTAGTTTTGGGGTATAAAAGCCATTTTGGTGAGCGTTTAAATTGTTCCCATATATAAATAATAAAAATATAATCGATGCGTTGTCTTTGCTTCAAACGTGCCGACCCTAGCCGAATAAAGGTGCCGATGGGCGGGCCGGGGCACAATTGTGACCCGAAATTAATATGTAATAATTCTTGACACTTGGCGCGGAGTGAAACCCCCTTGGCCTCATCTAATATCTTACGTCCTTTCAATACCAGCTTCCACCATTTGTCCCTATCGACTGCAGAATCCTCCCAGTTATGGACACGGATGTTAAACGAGTGTCTCTTGGCGAAGTCTTTGTAACGCAGCATTGAGCGACCGAAGTGTCTTTTGGTGTCCGCTACAGCGCCGAGCATAAGAAAGAAAGAAAGAAAGAATGTTTATTTTGAAATCACACATGCCACATCGTGTACAAATTTTCGCTTAAATCTAAAGAAAGAAAGAGGTGAGTGCATTTTTAAAAAAGGATCCCACTTAGCATATGTCGAAGCACATAGTGCAACGACGCTGATTTTCAGTGGGTCCATGAGGACAAATAAACAAAACATATACTAAACTAAACTGCCACGAAATCTAGCCGATCTATGTCTCGGGCAGATGAGGCGGGGGGCTTGTCTTACATGCTTTGAGGAAAATGTTAACTTTTTGTATAGGTACGACGGCTGCTTGCTGTTAACGATTCCAAATAATAAAGAAGCTAGATGTAGTGTCCTTCGGGCCTCCACGCCGCGGCAAACGAGATGGATGCTTGCGATACCAGTTCAGAATAGATTACTTGTCATTAGCGATTTTTGAACAGTACAATTAGATAAGTTTCTGTCATTTTTCCTTTTGGGTTCGAGAGCGCAAAATGTTGAAAGAAGTCTTTTCAACTGACACTGGACGCTTTTCGAAATGGAATCATTATTTAAATAATTAAACGGATTATATCGCGTACATCAATTATTTGAGCCTCCCTGACGTTTCGGTGGCTCTACAGTTACCATTGTCAATGGTTGATATAATCCGATTAAATTGTTTTATTCAAATGTGACTGTCGCGGAAACCGAGGAAAATATGGAATCATTATGTTTTGTTCCCGAATAAATGTTTTTCTTTCTTTATTATCCAGCCGGAGCTCCCTCAGCCCCCCGCGCCGCCGCCGCCACCGCCACCGCCGCCACCGCCGCCGCCGCCGCCACCGCCACCGCCGCGCGTCGTCGCGCCGGCGGTAACATTTTGGTATCAGCATTTAAGTAGGTACACTTGTTTTCTAGCAAAAAAAAAAATAACTCGAGGACGCGATTTCGCGTCCTCGGCATTACGATTGCACATACATGGGACGCGAATTCGCGTCCTCGGCAATGAATGGGTTAATAAACGAATAAGTGAAAGATTACGCCTAACCGCACTGCAACGTGCACGGCATGCACCGCCTGAACCAATCGCGTAGCTTGGTAACTAAGGGCTCGAGGTTTACCTCAGAGCCCCTAAGCCCCTATAACCTTGGACAGGAACCTTAGGATCTTGGGAGCCCCGGGGCCCTGTCCTGGCTAGCCCTTGGGTAGCTACACCACTGGCCTCGTCAATCAAGCGTCAACCATACGCAAGCAAGCATGTTAAGAAAGCGGCTCGGCGCCGCAAAGTGTCAGCGCGGCGACGGCGCGGCGGAGCGATCCGCGCTTGCGACGAGGCTTCCATTTTATGCAATTCACGCGTTGCTCATCCACCGGCGGCTATAGTTACGAGCGCGCCGCCGTTACTTGACGTATGCTCGGCGACGACATGATTGCCACCACGGATGAATAAATATGTATTGCCACGCGCTGTTAACGTGTTCCGAGGCGGCGCGATGTCGTTACGGAGTTAATAAGTGTGAATTGCACCCTAAAATTTCATAAAAAGTATACTGAACGACTCGAGTTCAGGCGGGGCCTATTCGATACCGAGCGGTTAGGTGCAACCTTAATATATTCTATCCAATATAAAAATTATCTCGGAAAGTATATTTATACCTTTTACACAGAATACAATATCTATCAATTTTTTTCAATAAAAATGCGTATCATATCTTGTGTATATGTTAGTGATTGCAAATTAGCCATCGAAAAGTGTGATTAAAATAAGAGTATGCGTTAGCACCAATGATGAGCAAGAAAACTGAAAAGCTAAAAATAACTGCACAATATCATTGAACACCTCAATTTTGTACTAATTATATTAGTCATTTGTAAGATATCGTTGAATTTTTCAACTGATACATTGTTTTGTTTGTTGTGTAATATATATTTTGATTGAGGTATTCAATGAAATAAGTCAGTTATGAGCACTGTGATGGTTAAAGTTTTCAATCTGAGGTGCTTGGGTCTTTGATGAGATGCTCGTTGGAGTCTCCAAGTGTCATGCACTGTAGAGTTTCACGGGTTGCTGAGACCACCAAAATTCAGTTAATGAAAAAAAAAATCACCATATTTCTTCCACACTGTCAGGGAAGCTGTAATTTTGTACCATAATGTTTTCTTACTATTTATACCTCAAATTAATGACTTACAAATTATTTGCACTTCTAGAAACAGGAGACAGTAACACCTACAGCTGAGAATGACGATAGCCAAGAAGAAAAATCATTGTTTAAAAGACTAAAAGAAAAAGCAAAGTTATTGGAAAAAATAGGTGGTGAAATACCAACAGACCTCCAGAAGATGATTCGAGATGATACTAAAGTCGCGTCTCCTAAAGTTGTCGATGAAACAAGTAGAGACAGCAAAATTTACAATATTGATGATTAACTAGAAGAGATAGAGAAGAAGGAATTGCCCAAAATTAAGTCTAAGAAAATTTACATGTTTGGTGATGAGTTGGCCAATAGTGGTTCAAATAGTGGTGCAAGTTGGTACTCCCCCTAGAGAAGTGAAACCTCTGTTCCCAAGTAGCAAAGCTATTGAAGAGCCTCCCCTTCCTACACCTACAGTTCCAGTAGAAAATGGTGTAGATAAACCAGTACCAGAAACTTCAGAAAAGAAGCCAGCTAATTTATACTTAGCAGATACAGAGGTTAAAGAGAATCGTAAAAAGCTAAGGATTGATAATTCACTTCTACCTCAAAAAAGAGTGAAGTCCCATCCTACACCACAAAGTACTCACAGTTCATCGAAGGATTCTCTAGTGAAAGAACAGGATTGGGTTTTAAGGAAGATGATAACCAAGAAAGTCCGAAGGTTGCTAGCACTATAAGTTATGGGAATGGTTTGACGTTCACGAAGGGGGAGATTTTGAATGAGGATAAGAGGGACGAAGACTTGGACGACATGTCAGAGCTGGTGGAAGCCAAGTTGAAGTTTTTGAACGAGGTGCAGCCGTGTCCAGTCGCGCCTGTGCAAGAGATGCTGATACAGTGGCAGGTCAGTTGGTTTGATTATTCAGCTTTATTGTAGGTAATGAGAATGATTATCGTCATTAACAATTATCATCTCAGCGGAATAACCAAAAGGATTTCTCCTTTGACCGTCATTTTGGACGTCATCATAAAAATATGATGATGGGTTTGTGGTACTCACATGCTCTATCAAACTTTATGCAACCCGACATGGACCCATTATTTGATTCAAAAAAAATCTGCCGATATTTCAGTCTTGCAGTTTGCGTAGAATGTGGCCCTTTTAGCGAAGTGGCCGTTAGGAGAATAGGCCATCAAAGGGAAAAGGCCGTTTAAGGAATGTGGCCCTAGGTGAACGAATCCTACGCACTCATAGACTGTCCGTACTCGGTTCAGGTTCAAAGTGAAAAGTAGGCAGAAAGTAATAATTAAGGAATGAAAAGTACATCACGAGCTATCTACTTTGCGGGGAATGGATATCGAATGACTATGGAGCCAATTCAATTTGGTGCAACGATATCCCACTGGATTCATGGTGAATTATCTCTGACCAAAATCAGATTATTAGAAGAACTGGACATGTGGTTCATTGTATTTATTGTATACCTACTCATTTTTCATCATTAATTCTCGGCAGGTCGGCATCAACTACCACCACCATCGGTAGTGGTAGGCGGGGACCTGGCCCAAGTGAAGAGAGCTGCTTCCATGCTAAGCAATACCACCAGGCGTGGGGCAAGTTAAACCACAAGTTCGACCTCATGTTCTGCAAGCGGGCATTCGTCCACTGGTGAGTGATAAAATATAAATAAATATCAGACAACGTCACACAAATCGATCTAGTCCCAAATTAAGCTCAAGAAGGCTTGTGTTATGGGTACTAGACGACGATATACGAGTACATACTGTAGCATTACGCTACGGTTTAAGTGCTTCTTTTTACTAATCCGATGTTTATTTAAATTCATTACGGCACAGCGCCATCTGTTACAGACGAGTTGTACTCTTTTTCTAATGTCTTAGCTTGCATGAATTTTGGTTTCACTTGGTAGATTGCATGCTTTCGGAAATTGTTCACTCCGTTCTCGTTAGGTGTCGCTATTCTCAATTGTACGAGTTTCGTTCGTTAGTTCGTAGCCTTATTTACCTATAGATTTAGGTCTGGCAAACTGTCATTTTGGTATTTTTTCTTATATATTTGAATTTCAAAAATTAGATTTCGTTCGTTCTTTGGGGTTTCTGTCAAGGAAAAAATTGCTTGAAGGATTGTCATTGAGATTTTGAGTTTGAGTCAAGAAGCATCTTACTAATATAATTGCTTGAGTTTTCAAATATTTTGACCGGAGTACTACAGTTTTTGTCCACGTTTTGCGATCCGAGTACTACAGTTTGTGTCTACGTTTTGTGATCCCATAAGGAGCCCTCCCCTTATTTTTCTGAGGGTCTGTGCGGTGCAGTTCAAGTAACGGCTGCAAGCGGTGCGCCGAGTGCTTGGTTCTCTTGCCGGCCGGCGTGTGATCTTGTGTGTGCGTCTAGCACGATCTGATTGCGACTGGGAGCCACAGTCCTCCATCCAGTGCCCGTCAGACCTGAACGGGTTTGTTTATTTAACCTGCCGTCCAATGTACGAGTCCTGCCCTTGAGGGCTTACAGAAGGTTGGTGTCATCGACGCGCGCGGCGTGACTGGTGCGCGCACATCTTCGAGCGGTTCGGTGCATTTAGGATAATTTAATTTTCGTGTAATATTCGGCCAAAACCAATTCAAAATTATTTGATATTTATTTGTTAGTTTTTGATTAACTGTAACGAGTTGTGATCTTAATGCTTATTTGATTTTAATGCGGACAAAGCTTTTTTTGTTCGTAGTAATCCTCTAAATTCCGAAAGCCTCGTTCGTCGGGCACATATTTTCTTTTACTGCATTTTTCGACCATAATCATAACATCCATCAGCCATTCCTCACTCTTCATCAGCCTTTCAACAATTCATGCAACCGTTTTTAATCGCCAACCCAGTCAAAATTCTCAGCCCAGCCAAAATCCTTTCACGTGAGAGAATTTTGACTGGTTATCGTCAAAGTGCAGTATAATTCTTCTTAAATTTGTCGCAACAAACTTAATCATTTTGATTCAACCCCTAGAAAAACCTAAAAGTATTAAATTTAAGATTATTTGTTAATTTAACCCATTCATATCTGTGTGTTTTGATTTCGGTGTTAAACGTGTGCTGAAGTGATCTCCAGTGTAAATTATCGACAAATTCGTAATTTTGTACCATTAAACAATAAATTATACGTGTGTCAGTGAATAGTGTTGTTTTTCTCATTTATTTATTTTTTTTATTAATTAAATTCACTGCAATACATATCGATAATATATACTTAAATTAAATACATAGAACACCATGACCCAAGCACAAGTATCCGAGTTCATCACACAAATATTTGCCCTGGCCGGGATTCGAACCTGGGACCGCTGGCTTAGTAGGCAAGTGCTGTACAAACTGCGCCAATCGCGTCATCAAAGTGATGTTATCATTATATAGAAGGGCACTTGAAGAAGAAATGCGGATCACAAGTTGTAAGAGAGTTGTAATATGTAAGAGAATTATCATGATTAACCTTTCCCAGGTATGTGGGCGAAGGAATGGAGGAGGGCGAGTCTGTTGAAGCCCGGGTGGACCTGGCTGCCTTCGAGCGAGACGTTGGACCTGGGGCCAGGCAGCGACGAGATGTAGCCACATCTTGATCTTAACCCCACAGCACCACAGTATTGCCACCAATGGCGCTAATCGTGCTAGGCAAAGGTCTATCTTATAGATCCCAACGACCGGTCGTGTGCCACCCTTATCTAACGATTCCCCATTCTCGCTTCGCTATCTTCGGTCAATACCACGCTTTATATGCAGGAATGAGAGCACAAAGCTCCTATTTAAACTGTAAAGAACATAATCCGGCTTTCTAGCGGACTTTGATTAGGTTTGGCATTCTTTGACGGGAATGACGTCACACTGAACACTGAAGCGGAGGGCTAAATCAGTGTATTTTTTTTTCGCAATATTAATTATAGCAGAACTGTAAAAATGTTTAAAGGTTCGAAAATGTCCGCGAGGCGTGAGGTGTGACAAGCCAGTTCTCTCGGTGCTCAAACTCTAACCACTGTTTCATAGTATTTTTTATACAAGATAGGTCACTTTACTGCAATCTCACTTGTAGGTAAGTGACGATGATGTTGACTTGACTATCTCACTTTGAGGACATTCAGTTCCCAGCGGAGAATAAGGAAGCCAATCGCTTTGTGTAACCGAGTCGTACATTAACGAATCCGCCCTATAATGAGAAGATACAATCAGCTCATGCAGTCCTGCCTCTCTCTCCAACATTTAATCTGTAAAATAGCGTAAGGCAGGTGACTTTCCTATGTTTATAAGGTTATTCAAATTCAAGCTCACCTTCCGTAGAAGACCCGTCCCGGGATAGGACAGGATAGGATAGGATATACATTCTCTCATTGCTCTTTAAAAAAAATGCTCGGCATCGTTTTTTTAAGAGCAATGATAGAATGTATATCTTATCCTATCCTGTCCTATCCCGGGTTTACACATTTATTGGCAGCCGATCCATTGATGGTTTTGTGGTGTGTGTAATATTGTAAGTGTAATGTGTTGTAATCTATCGTTCATGTTATTGAAATATTTAAATCTGATGTGCTCGTCTAATAAATTGTACTGATTTCAGCTGCTGTTTTATTTTATTTGTACTCTAAGGTTCGACCCGCACTCTAGCACCAGCAGGGCTGGCATAACTTTCCGGGACTTCGCTTGTCGCGCAACTCTGCGTCATCTGTCATGCTCACGCAGTATTGAAGAAAGTGACATGCAGTATGTCGCGCGACGGGGTCGTGTCAGTTATCCTAGAGGTGCTGCACTTATAGCACAAATGTGACACGCCACTCTTTGTCGCGCGACAAACAGTCTCTTTCGTTACTATATACCCTTCGAGCAACATGGTGACGCGGAATCGTGGCACTGTGCTAGGTCAGTTCACTGCAATTCAAATGATCTGTATCGGCCATAATGCTTAGTCTGACTAATATGGAATTGAATAAGTTTATATATAGACGCCTGCGTATTTGAAATAGCGATATCACATCTTCATGGCAGGCAGTTCATCAGGCACACATAAAACATGCAGGCGCTTTACACAAAGAGGCATAATTACTCTTAAATGGCTCATGGCTCAGTATCATTGGTCGACAGGGCCCGCATGCGGGGTGCTGGAGATTTCCAGAACGCATGCCATAGGGCCCGCATGCGAGGAATTATTTTCATTGGTCAATAGGGCCCGCATGCGGGGTGCGGTACATGCTTTCTGGAAATCTACCGCACCCCACATACGGGCCCTGTCGACCAATGATACTGATGGCTCAGTTTCATTGGTCGATAACTCGGTCGATATACGGTATGCGGGGACTCCCCGCATGTGGTATAACAACTAGTGGAACTCACAAGTCGATAACTCTGTCGACATACGGCATGCGGGGACTCCCCGCATACGGTATAAGTATAACAACCAGTGAAAACTCATAATGGTATGCGTTATGGAAATCTACCGCACCCCGCATGCGGGCCCTATCGACCAATGAAACTGAGCCAGTTTCACTCGTCGTTATACCGTCTGCGGGAGTCCCGGCGTATGCCGTATATCGACCGAGTTATGGACCAACGAAACTGAGCCATAATTCAAATGATATCGTCTGTATCGGCCATAAATGCTTATCCAGTCTTAACAATTTGGAATCCAAACAAAATGTTCCAGAACGCTGTGTGATACTTCCTGGCACGACCACCGCGGATGTTTTTGGTGCTGTCACGGTACAAATTCATAAAAATAATTGTAGGTACTTGTTGTACCTACTATAGATAAAATAAAAATTATCCTTATAGTTTCTCCAATTTAACAGTCGCTTTAGTCGTGCCAAGTAGTCACTTTCTGGCACGACCACGCAAGATTTGAAGTCCAAGGTTGAATCATTTAAAACGCCTGGTAAAATAAATAAGCAACGCGAGCTTAACGCGAGTAATTCCCACGTTGCTACACAATGAGAGCGCTATTCGAAATAACTACCTAGATAAAAGAAGAAACTGTTTCATCACACTAATATGGAGTAGTAGGGCCTCGTGCAGGGTCCGTCCGGATTATTACTACCGTCTTGCCTGCTAACCCACCGCCAAACAGCAATGTTCGCATTGTTGTGTTCCGGTGTGGGGGTAAGATAGCCGGTGAAATTACTAGCATAGAGGCATTCTATTGCCTTGATCACACGAACCGAGCAAACGGGCGAGACAGTGCTCTCGGCCGAGTACTCGGTGCGTATAAACATAGCGCCGAGTACTCGGCCGAGCGCTCGGCCGAACGAAGGGGCGAGACAGTAGCTCGGCTCCCGTTCTATCTACTAGGCCGAGTGTCCACACTTCCGCATCCCCGCACTGTCTCGCTCGCTCGCTCGGCCGGTCTGAACGTGCACTGTCTCGCCACTCGGTGATTTTTTTACGATCCATCGTGTCCGTAAGTCTTAATAGAACTGAATTGACTGTGCTAATTTCAAAACATGTGTAAACAGCTACTCGCTTACATCACTGTCTCGGCCGAGAAACATATTACTGTCTCGCCCGTTTGCTCGGTACGTGTGATCAAGGCATATCTTCGTCCTCCGGGTAGGCAAGCACTAGTGACTCCTCTGGTGTTGCAGGTGTTTATGGGCGACGGTAATCGCTTTCCATCAAGCGATACGTTTGCTCGTTTGCCCCCTATGACATAAAAAAAAAACTAATAAAGGCGAAAGTGAGTCTGTCTGTTATTTCTTCACGCTCAAAACGCTGAACCAATTTTGTTCAGTATGGGGGTAGCCTGACCTGGATTAACACAGGCTGCTTATTATACTAAACGCAGGTACCTAGTAATTAATATATTGTATTCAACGATTTTCATGTCAGTATTATGAAACTGTGATATCGCCGTCAGGGCCGGACTTAGAGGGCCAGGGCCCCGAGACACTTTGGGGCCCCTAAATTATAAGGAGAACATTATTAACACGTTGAATGCGGTACATGCCAATTTTGGCTTGTACTGGACTTTGTTTTGGTGCGGCGCGAGGAAGTAGCTTGTCTCTGTCTGGTGCGGGGGCAATTTCAATATGAAATCCTATGGACTAGAAAGAGTCAAGTATACATTTATGCTTCTTTCTGCAAATTTTATCCAATGGATACATAAAACTGTACAAGACAAATTTGACTCGTTTCGCACCAGGTGAAAAAAAAAACAACCAGTGCGGTACCAGCCAAAAGAGTCTTGTATCCTATCGCTTTGTATCGCACCACGGGTACAGTTCAGTACAGGCCAGTGCGGGGGTCGATCCTTACGTATCATATGTTTATCTTTCGGCTGTCGTTAGTTTTTCGTCATCATCGACCAAGAAAATATTACCAAAAGTGTTATAAAATATTTGAAGAAATTGAGCGTAGTGAACCGAAGAATAATGAAATTGAGAAGTAATGCGACGATAGAATTCACAATTAAAGGAGAAAACACAGGTGGGGCCATTTCTAAAGTATTTATTTTAATACCTACTGCCAAGAATGTGAACATAATACGTTTAAAATGTTTCAATAAATCTCATTCAAATACGTAATGTTAGTTACTTTTTTAATAATTACAACAATCGATATCGATGCTTGATTTCATTATATTTCCCTTCCCTATCAAAACATGGACTTGAGAGCACCAGCCCTGTGTCCATGATGCGGTACAAGTCGGTTTCGTATCGTTAATTAATTGCTTATAATTCCTAAACCAAGGTCGATAGTCTGTAACGAACTTAGATTTAGATCACTCAATTGTTTAACTTGCTATTGTTATCAGTAAATCATCAATTTGTTAAACCAACAAAGATATATTTGCCAAATTTTAGACCTCTAGTCACAAGCCAAAATAGTCTTGTACAGCACTAGTGTAAAACTATGCTACAATTCAAAAATGATATGTAGGTATAGCACTGAATGAAAATTATAAAATCCAGTTCCCGCATTCAATGTGTTAAGGTGCAAGTCCAGCGTCTTAGACTGGGCCCCTGACTGGGCCCCTAGGCCTGCGCCTTGTGGGCCTAAGTGTAAATACGGCCCTGGCAGCCGTTGGTGATTCGTGTTGGATCGTGTATTGTACCACAATCTATGATCGTCTGTAGGCTTCTTAAGTAACTGTAATTTTTATCTATGGCATTTTCCGCTTTTTACCCCGCGTTTTTGCCACTGGCCCCGCTATCCGCGTTAAGCTAACGCGGATCCGCTTTTTTAAAATATCGATGGCAAAAAGCGAGAACGTAGTAACCGCCACTTGGTCAAAAATTTTTTTTTTGCATATTCAGAATCAGCGTATTTTTCTGCGTCGACTGGTCTGGGTCCCATGGCTCTACGACGCTTAGAAAAAACTGGACTACGTTGCAAAACAAATGTATTTTTTTGACGATGCCCACATCTAATTGCTGTAAACACCCAAATAGTAGCAATTTTCTAAACGAGTACATCTACGCTAATTTTGTTCTTTCATAAATCAAAGGGTGTGCCGGTTACAGCGTTGCCGAAATTTTGTTCCGTGGCGGTTGCAGCATTTATGCATGTAGTGAAAAAATTACGAACCAAGCTTACTGCAATTATCCTAAAATAAATTATCTATGATTGACGCTTACTACATTTCATTCGAAAATGAATTAACAGCAAGCTAGAGTAACGACATTTGAAACACAACGTGAAGTGGGTAGTGCTTGAAGATACAGCAATAAAAATGTGCGCTCGCGGCGATGTGGCTCGTGAATACGACCTGTGATTTAGTCTATCGGCGATCGCCAGAGCGAGTGGGTGTGCGTACTGTGCGTAGTCTGTGTACATGCCTTTTTTTGGATGTAAAATATGTTGCGGGTTTAATGGAAAATATGAATATTGGGATAGAACATAACTAGCATATTTATTTGCTTTATTAATATTGAAAGGACAGCAAAAATGTTTTTATTACATTTTGTTGGAAGAAAATAACGATGTTGGGGCGCGGGACGCGGCAGCTTTGAGAGTTCCGTGCCTCTATCGCCAAAAACTAAACTTAAATAGGATCACTTTTGTGCCTGTCTATCTATTTGTCGAGAACCACCTCAGGAACGCGTGGAGGTATAAAGCTGAAATTAACATCAAATATCATCAAAGGTCTGCTTATCTTCAGCTTAAAGGCAATCAAAAGATACGAGCAAACGCTCGCATGATGATTAAAAAAAAAATGAAAAAAATATTTACTTTTTTTCGGCTTTCTTCTCGACAGCGGCCTCCTCTTGTGAAATGCCGATAAATTCAGATTCAGACATGTAAAGTGGCCTACTTACAGAATAGGTATACATTTCAATTTTGATTTCGATTAAAAATAATGATTTTTTTTAATTAGTATAATATGTATATCTAGTTTACGGTTGTAATCCCTAGAAGAAAGTTTTGCTGTAATCTACTACGTTTCACTACAACCATTAAGAGTTTATTGGTCTAACCCCTAAAAAACTGACTCAAGCCGGATCAAACTAGTTTGGGGTGTCACGTCCGCATATTTATTGTCCAAGGGCTAGAATCAGATAAGCACTAAATTTGTTGAGCTGCGGTAGATAAACAACTGTACAGTATTTAAAATTTACCGGTTAACTGGTGCCTGATTCGATTAATATTTTCACAATAACCATACGCATGGCATAAATGAATAAAAAAAATATATCGGGTAACCTCACACAAATTAATCAAGTACCACAGTAAGCTCTAGGAGGCTTGTGTTCTGGACACAAGTGAACATACTCGTAAAGATAAATACATACTTAAATACAAATAACATCCATGACCCAGGCACAAATATATTATTCGACAAATATTCGAGTTCATCACACAAATATTTGCCCTTGCCGGGATTCGAACCCAGGACCGTCGGCTCAGTAGGCAGCTGCTTAAACCACTGCGACAACAGTCGTCATTCATTCGTTTTATCACGGACATAATATACAGCTTTGCGGCTGCTTGAGCTACATCAGGTACCAGCGTTTTGGAACGCAGTACTGTGTTCTTAATTCTGTCAGTTAGTTTTACGCCCAGAATACTTCGTTCCATGGCTCTTTGACAAACCTTGAGGGTGGACTTCTGAACTTTTGTCAAAGACCAAGTCTGCGCTCCGTAGGTCAGGATTGGAAGAATGCACATGTCCATCAGTCACTATTACACTTATTTTCATTACTTTATAGGGGCGATTTTTGAGTTAATTATGACAAACATTTTGAGGAGTGTTATTATAAAACAATGCATTTTAGAGTGGAATTTTTAGTATCTTTTTAAGAACAGTTATTTTAATTATGTTATTATGAAAACGAATTCCATTGGAATGCCATTTTTAGGTTCCTATTTTAATGTCAATTGATATTCTGCCTAAGAAAAATGTCTCCGAGTTTTTATTTAAATAAATAATAACAATTTTAATTTGTACGGTACCATAGTAATATAACGTCTAGTTATTTAAGTTAAATATTAATGGTTCAGTGAGATTAGTTCAAAGAAATATTTTTATAATTGAGGTGATAGTTGTGTTCAAACAATTGTTTAAGAATTATGTTGAAAACTTATATAATAAGTAATACTTACATTCAAAACATCTTTTATAGTTAGTGGGTTTAATCGGTAGTGAGTTTTATATCGATAAAAGTTACTTAAAAGACAATTTAATGCCAAAACTGAAGATAAAATGTGGAGAGTTTTAAAGTTTTCACGGGAATATTAAACCTCATTACCTATAATATTTAGTTTTAGCGGATAACAATATTATAGTCTGATTAACTCTTAAGAATATTTATGATTGTTTTTAGCACGATAAGTACAAGGTTGTGATTTTATAATATGAGAGATTTTATTAGCCTTTTGAAATGTTATAAGCAACGGAGGTTTTAAGTAACTTTCGTAATATTTTTATACAGAGAAATTGAGACTAGATAGTATTTGATATGTTAAGACGGTAATTGTTGCTTCTGAGCTTTTAATTTGTAAGAAACCTGCATTTAAAATTTGGAAACATTTAAAAAAAGTATGTTGATACAAGTTGATTAATACTTAAGTCGTTTTATTTTCACAGTTTCTTTTTGCCGGTGGACACTTACCACATTTCAGTTAGTCCTATAAAGAACGTAATGACATTTACGTCAAAATTATTGAATCTTAAAATAAATATGCATCTGGTTACAGCATTTATGCTTTATGGAAATAATACTCGTTTCACCATTTTAGTACATTTACTTCTAGCGTTTACAGCGTTTTCGCGTAACAAAAAAAAAGAGTTAAATTGTCGTAACCGCCACTAAGTCGTAAACCAGTCTTTTTTGTTAAATATTAAATATGCCAGTTGAAAGAAAACCATAAGTTATGAATAAGATCCAAATATCAAGCATTTTCGTTCATAAATGAAAGAGTTATGATTTTTTTTCTCGAAATCGAAAAGTTTTTTGGCTCTGGTGTAAAGTTTGCATTTTGGCGGTTACTACGTTCTCGCTTTTTGCCATCGATATACATCCATCATACATCTTGTTCGTGGGAAAAAGGTGGTAGATTCAAAACATCGAACGAACGAAACAGCCGAACGACGACTTACGACTCATTGGAAGCACTAGTTGTACTATTCACACTTGCGCGCTATTGCGATAATGCCATTTCACTCATACTGTAGCATATTCTCGGGGAAGCGGCTGAAGATGTCGAGGACATTTTTTCATTTTTAGGGTTCCGTACCTCAAAAGGAAAAAACGGAACCCTTATAGGATCACTTTGTTGTCCGTCTGTCCGTCTGTCAAGACCCTTTTTCTCAGAAACGCGTGGAGGTATGAAGCTGAAATTTATATCAATTACTCAGGTCTACTGTCCCTTGAAGCTGTGAAAAAATCAAACTTCTAAGCCAACGCAATCAAAAGATACAGCCGTTTATGCCGCAAATTTTCGACACTTGCAAGGGAATCAAAACCTACAGGTACAGGGTGCTTCCCGTGAACTCAGAATCTTGAAATTTGGTACGAAGCAACGTCTTATAGCATAGATAAAGGAATAATTACGAAAACCATAAAAAAATTTTTTAATACCTAACTTTGCACCTAATTTATATGGGGCGCTATACATACCAGGTGCAAACTTAACTTAACCACTTAGGGATGGAAAGTGTTTGTACGGAACCCTCGGTGCGCGAGTCCGACTCGCACTTGGCCGGTTTTTTTGTAGTTAAAATATATTTTTAAGGAATTTATTATGATTTTGCTTCGGCTTTTCAACATGCCAAAAAAAAGCTATTACTTCAATGCTGTCGTGCGGTACAAGTGCACACTGAAATCCACGTCCTCCACAACAGGTTTGGCCCCAGTGAATCGAGAAACATCCGGCGCTTGTAAGATCGGCGCGACCAGATTGTATGCGCTCAGCATTCTGCTAACATGTCATCGGCCGACAATTCTAATATTGAGGTTAGACCGGAATTGGAACGTTCTACAATGACTACGAATTCCTCGGCGGTGTTGTTGGGCGGAGCAGGCGCAGTGGAGAAGCTCGAGGGGACTGGTAATTATCATAATTGGAAATTCGCAATGAAGATGACACTTAAGTTGGAAGGTCTTTGGGATCTCATCGAAAGAGACGAGTTGACTGAACTTACGGGTTCGGATGTCGTGCGCGATCAACGCGCGCTGGCTCGCCTGTGTCTAAGTTTGAAGCCGGGGCTATACCAATATGTTCGGGAGGCTGCAACAGCTAGACAAGCGTGGAGGAAGCTGTCTGATGTATTCGAGGACCGTGGTCTATACCGACGCGTTCTTCTTTTAAGACAACTCCATCGTATAGAGTTCAACGACTTCAACTCGATGTCTGCTTATATAGAGAAAGTAATGTCACTTGTACATCAGCTATCGGATATCGGAAAAACTGTGGAAGATGAAGAAATAGCTGAAATTTTTCTGAGTGGTTTACCTCAGGAGTACGACCCTCTGGTATCAAATTTGGAAACTCTTTGTCTTTTGTCGAAGCTTTCCAGTGAACTAGTCAGAACCACACTACTCCAGGAGGCACAACGGAAAGATGACTCGAATGGTAACTCATCAACTTCAACGACAGCCTTTGTCAGTAAGAAACAAGTACTGCGCCGTTATTGTGGTAAACCTGGACACTTTAAAGCCAAATGTTTCAAGCTGAAGCGCGATCAGTTGAAGAAGAAGGAGAGTAAGGAGCCGCCCGTCACTGCTTACCTGGCTCATGGTGTCACTGAAGTATATCTGGATAGTGGATCTTCAAATCATCTAGTGAACAACAAGAATTTGCTGTCAAAAGTAAAGGACACTAGTGTGCAAGTGATAGCAGCAGCCAATAATCAGCATATGACCAGTACATGTTCAGGGGAAATGCAGATTATTTTTAATGAACAGGTTAGAACACTTAAAAATGTTATGTTTGTCCCCAATTTATCATTCAATCTCTTATCAGTCTCTAAATTGTGTCAAAGTGGTTTTGTTGTTGAATTTAATGAGAATGGTTGTTTTTTATATGATGATAGGAGTTGTAAAAGTTCTGGCAATTATTTTGCAAAAGCTTATTGCTCTAATGGCATTTATGAATTAGATGGTCATGTATGTGAGAGTAACTCGCTCAATAAGATGCACTCTGTGATCCTGCAAGAGAGGCAGGATTCACCGAGCGCAGCAGTCGCTGCCTCTGCCATGTCCAATTTGGATTTGTAGCATCGACGGCTTGGTCACGTAAGCATCGCAGGTATGACTAGGTCAAGAAAGCATGTTTGTGGTGTCGTGTTTCAGGGTGAAGCCAATGACAAGTGTGAGGCTTGTCTTAAGGGGAAGGCATCGGCCGTGCCTGTCCCTGATGCGAGCCCAAGCAGGACAACACAGCCGCTACAGCTCATACATAGTGATGTGTGTGTACCGCTGCCGGAGGCTAGCTGGGGTGGAGCGAGATACTTAGTCTCGTTTACGGACGACTTTACAAGAAAAAGTTTTGGATATCTAATGAGTAATGAAGAATAAATCTCAGGTAATGAGCTATTTTATTCTATTTAAAGCCTTAGTATATAGAGAAACAACTCAATTTGCCTATTAAATGCTTACGTACGGATAATGGTATGGAGTATTGTAACTTAAAGTTTACTAGATATTTGCAAAAAGAAGGCATTATCCATCAGACCACTGTTCCTTATTCTCCATTTCAAAACGGGGTTTCTGAGAGATTTAACAGAACAATTTTTGAAAAAGTGCGTTGCATGCTACAGCATTCGTCGTTGGATAAGCGCTTTTGGGGTGAGGCCGCTATGACGGCTATATATTTGAAGAATAGGTCACCCACAGCGGCTTTGTCTGGACTGATTCCTGAAGAGGTTTGGTCAGGGTCAAAGGTTGACCTCCGCCATCTCAGGATTTTTGGCTGCGCTGCTTATTCGCTTGTTCCCAAAAATAAACGGGATAAGCTAAAAGCCGTTGGAAACGCAGGTTTGAATCCTGTCCGTACCATTAAATTTTTCAATTTTTTTCGCTTCATTGTAAACATTTGGTTTACGTTAGCAGACGTTACTGCTTTAATAAAAAAATATAAATGTTTTACTTGCTAGAATACTTCAAAACGTGATACAGGGTCTAAAGGTACATCAGTAAAGTATTGTGTCGGCGAACTACATGCAAAAATGAATTTATTTAATACAATGATGATGCGAACAGCATGCAAAAAGATATTCGAAGTACTAAACTAAATAAGTCCTATGTTAAAAAAAATGTTTTATCAATCCAAATGGGTCAGAAGGGAGAAAACGAAACCTATAAGAGATAGGGAAATCTGTTCTTAGAAACCATGGCGTCGATTTTAGATTTAATGGAAACTGTATTTTTTTTTTATAAATCTCGTACATAACCGTGAAATTAACCTGGTTAAAATTCTGTAAGTAATCGTATGTCGTATTGCAACGTTCTTTACAGCGGTTTTAACCGGGTTATGTATAAAATTATGTATGAGATTTATAAAAAAATTATGCAATTTTTATTAAATCTAAAATCGACGCCATGGTTCCTAAGAACAGGTTTCCCTATCTCTTATACTTTGTGACTTCTCCCTACTGACCCATTTGGATTGATCACCCGGTTATATACTGTAGAGATCACTACTTATAGGATTAGAATGCGGCAACTTCTGGCTAAGAATTGATATAAAAGGGTTTAGGTTCACTTCGTCAATATAACCATTTTGTCAACATTCCTTTTTAGGGTTCCGTAGCCAAATGGCAAAAAACGGAACCCTTATAGATTCGTCATGTCTGTCTGTCTGTCCGTCTGTCCGTCTGTCCGTCTGTCCGTCCGTATGTCACAGCCATTTTTTTCCGAAACTATAAGAGCTATACTGTTGAAACTTGGTAGGTAGATGTATTCTGTGAACCGCATTAAGATTTTGATTCAAAAATAAAAAAATAATAATAAATATTGGGGGCTCCCATACTTAGAACTGAAACTCAAAAAATTTTTTTTCATCAAACACATACGTGTGGGGTATCTATGGATAGGTCTTCAAAAATGATATCGAGGTTTCTAAAACATTTTTTTTCTACACCGAATAGTTTGCGTGACAGACGCTTCCAAAGTGGAAAAAAGTTGGTCCCCCCCCCTCTAACTTCTAAAATAAGAAGATGAAAAATCTAAAAAAAACATATGATGTACATTACTATAAAAACTACCAACGAAAATTGTTTTGAACGAGATCTAGTAGGTAGTTTTTTTTTTAATACCAAATACCTAACTTTGCACCTAATTTATATGGGGCGCTATACATACCAGGTGCAAACTTAACTTAAATACTTAGGGATGGAAAGTGTTTGTACGGAGCCCTCGGTGCGCGAGTCCGACTCGCACTTGGCCGGTTTTTCTTCCACAATCCCATTTCGTCCACATTAAATTCCGAAATCGTCCACTTCCTATCTCGTCTACATTCCCAAGTCCTCCGTATTCCCATGTCGTCCACATTCCCAACTCGTTCACATTCCGAAGTTATCCACAATTCCATAAAAACATTTTTTTAAACTTATAATTAAGAACCACCTCCTTTTATTAAGTCACTAGAAGTGGTTGATAAATATCTTGCAAATTTCGAAATCGAATAAAGAAGAGAGGGGAGGGCTAGTTGGAAATGTGGACAAGTTAGGAATGTGGACGAAATAGGAATGTTGTCAAAATCGGAATATGGACGAAGTGAACCTAACGTACCGGCAAGCGCAGCGTAGGACGGCCACCCGCAAGGTGGTCGGACGACCTGGTCAGGGTTGCGGGGACTCGCTGGATGCGGGTCGCTTCTATCCGGCCCATGTGGAAGTCAATTGAGGAGGCCTGTGTCCAGCAGTGGACGTCCTATGGCTGAAATGATGATGATGATGATGAACCTAACGTATAAAATGATCAGCGTTAGATTACATCTTTAACGTATTAGTATTTCATCAATAAGTTTGGATTCGAACAAATTTATTCGTGGACAACAATACATTTGCATACCGATATGATGATGTGTGGAAGTAAGACTTATGTATTAAAGTGAAGATACCATATAGAGATTACGTACAACAACGATTATAGAGTCAATTCCTGAATATTTTCTTTACTCTCTATTAGCGTTAAACGCATAAACATTATTTCTAGTTATTCTAAAAACGAGAGACCTTCCTTTTCTGACTGAATAAACAGTACAGTGACGTCACTTTCTCTCGAGTTTGTGTCACGACGGACGGGATTTTTTTCACACTACTTTTTAAATCTCCACCTAAGATGTTTTTTTAATCTCCTCCAAGACTCCTCAGGGCCAATACGATGATTTAGGGTGCGTCTCCACTGAAGCGTAGAACGTTAAATTAACGTTTTTCTAACGTTCAATTAGAATAGAATAGAATGAAAATTTATTCGTTAACATATACACAAAATGGACAACAAATATTAAAAATAAAATAAAATCGTTGTTGCGTATGCCACGAAAAGGTCAATTGTATTTTCGCCCGTACGGCCATGACATGTGCGACAGCGGCAGCGGTGAGCGGTATGCGTGTCTCGCTCACACGTATGGCCGCCGCGCTCGGACCCGCGCGCGCCGCCGAAAGTCGCGGTATGTCCTTATGACATGTGTTTTATGGAATTGTGTTTTAGTCCTTTATCGATGAGAAGCGACCACTGGCGGATAAGTCGGTGGCCCTAGTGGATGAACATAAATATGATAGACGTGTACCTAAGTAGGCATATGTAATACAGTACTAAAATTTTGTATGTTTACATACGACGAATGAGGGATGCATTTTGTACAGATATATTTATAATAGAATTAAATAAGTGTAAATAATAAAATTAATGATAATTACTGAAATTCTTGTTTTAGTGTTTACCTACATCAAATACTTCCTTACGACTTCACGCGACCAGCTGAACGGCAAACGGCGGTTATAGGTGTGAGCAGAAGGTCCGAGTGCGTTGTCTCGCTCACTCCTGTGACCGCCGCTCGCAGTTCCGCTGGCCGCGTAATATCGTGGCCACTCCTTTAGCATGTATAAACAAATAAATATTAAGGGACATTCTTACACAGATCGACCTAGTACCAAACTAAGCTACGCTTGTACTATGTACGATATACTTAGTATATAAATAAATACATATATAGATAACATCCACGACCCAGGAACAAATGAGTGTTCTCACAAATATTTGTCCTGGCCGGGATTCGAACCCAGGACCGCCGGCTCAGTAGGCAGGCGCACTACAAAACTGCGCCAACCGCGTGGTCGAAACAATTTAGAATTTTAGTTGCGTCTAATACACTGTATGGAAAAATGGCTTTGCTAGCTAGCTAAACACATGAGATAACATAATTGTAGATTAAATCGACTTTATCTCTCGAAATCCAATGGTATAGGGAGAAATTTCAGTCGCCTTTGCAGATTCCAGCATGATGGTTGCGTTTATCCGGCGATAAAATAAGTGACAAAGGTTCCTTCACTTTTTCACACGTCATTGTGTATATGAGTTTGAGAGTGACGAATGCTTCCTCATTTATTTTATTCATGAAGTCCTGATAAACACAACCCTTACGAATAAGCTAAAGACAGGCATGCTGAACAGTACATTTCTATGAGTTAATGTGACCGCACTCGCTAGCCATGTGTATACTGGCCCGAGAAAATCTCCAACGTAGACCTGTGGGAACGCTGTGGTGAGACTCCGATCGACCAGCAGATCAAACGCCGCAAGTGGAACTGGATCGGCCACATGCTCCGAAGGGACCCTGATCACATTCCAAGGCAAGCCCTAGACTGGAATCCCCAAGGAAAGCGGAAACGTGGTCGCCCTAAACAAACCTGGCGGCGGACGATCACTGCAGAAGCGAAGGGGATAGGAATGACCTGGAGCGAAGTGAAGAGCAAAGCCCAAGACCGTTCGGGATGGCGACGTACTGTGGACGCCCTCTGCCCCATCCAGGGGACATAGGACATTAAGTCAAGTAAGTCAAGACTCGCTAGCCACAGCGTAAACAATTTGTTTGGAGAATGCTACAGCGCGCCTAGCGGTCTCTATGTAGAACTACAATCCCCAATACAAATCGTTTACGAAGTCGCTGCCGAGTACTGTCACTGTAAACACATGGTACGGCTACAGTACTAAGCACCCTGTATACCCAATACACGTGTCCTAGGCTACGACTCGTAGCCGACATTGTTAGCGGGGATTATGCCCCGTGTGTCTTTGCAGACACAATGCCTTAGTCTAGGTGAATCCTCAGGGCCTACCTATATTAAATCTGTTGTAGTATCTACAGTAAAAAGCTAATAAGTAGGTACAGTAGCGACTAAAGATGCTATGCAGAAGACGCTGAGAATTATCAGCCTTATTAACTTTATAATACAATCTTTCTCTTTTGAAAGTTTTAAGAAAACTCGTCTGTATATTTTACAGGATCACATATACTATTATATAATTCTAAGGGTGCTGCCTCACCGTGAGCATTCCCCTGTAATATAAAACAATAATATGAAAATTCAGGTTATTGTGACTCGGAATTTTGAGCACTATTGATTCTAGTAGGAAAAAAATCAAATTTTTCCGATGTCACTTACACTTATTTTTAAGCAGATTTGTTTAGAAGCAAGCCTCCAAGTTTCCCCAATGGAAAATAAAACTTGTGAAAACGCCCAACTACCTAACCTCGAGGCCTGCTGACTTTTGTCCAGTGGAAGTATTTCGTACGAAAAATATTAGGTATTTTATGATTGTTTACGCTACGTTATATTTATCACTTACGCTGTTTCAGAATAAAGGTTTTATAATGAAAAATATTTAATACGACATAGACATTTTCAAAATTCAGAAGGTGCTTAGTATACTTTAATGATTTAATTGCGTGATGAAATGAAACGACATCATCATCATCACCATAAATTTAAGAGCTACGCTCTTGTCGGTGGAGCAATTTCCATGCATCTCGTTCTTGCGTCTCCTCGACAGCCAGGTACGACACGACATTCACCCTCTCCTTTACTTGGTCCATGTAAGCTCTCCTTGGTCTTCCTGTCTTTCTCCTCTCTTCAAATCTTTCCTTCTACTATGGTCTTTATATATTTGTCGTGACATAGCAGTTGTCCGATCATTTTTAACCGACTTCAAAAAAGGATCCGATTTTCAATTTTTTTTCAATCGAAAGGGTATAACTCCGAGTTGGTCCCGTTGGCACTAAGTCGGGATCCGATGATGGAATCTTGGAGAAAACGAGGGAACTCTTCAAATGTTATAGGGACATGTACGGCGCTTTCGGTAATTTATTGATAAAGTCAAGAATTTACATTCAGTAAATAGGATTTGGTGTAAGGAAACTGATGATGAACACCACAGATGGCCACTAGAACTTTTATATGAATCACTAAAAAGCAAAAAAAAAAAAAAAATTTTTAACAAAAAGAAGAACCGACTTCAGTAAAACTAAAAAGCCAAAAATAACCCGTTCAAGTACAGATTACATTTGACTCACCCTTCGAAGTCGGTGCCAAACCTCGCGTAAACTATAATATAACTATAAATATAAGAACTGAGTGGTTTGGGATCGACTTCGAAGGGTGAGTCATATTTAATCTGTACTTGAACGGGTTATTTTTGGTTTTTTAGTTTTACTGAAGTCGGTTCTTTTTTTTGTTAAAAATTATTATTCCTCTTCGGTTCTCCATTGTTTTCAGAATACGAGTGTATTCTGAAAATTCTCCTTTACCAAGTCCTATATCAAGCACCTCCTCGTTTGACCGCTTTTCAGTACAGCTGACCTGAAACGAAAAATTAAACAACACAGAAACGATATGTACCTCCATTACGAATCTAAGGCGATGAATTCGAGAATGTCCCAGATCGCAGGTGCGGGCCATAAAAATATGCGATCTGGGGCTGTATGAATTACCGCCGGTGGTTTGTCTAAAGTTTCACGCCTTGCCAGGCCAGGAATTGAGATTTTCTCCCCGCACGTAGCGGGCAGAAAATCCCACTTACCCACTTATATGGCCTACCATAGAGTAAATTATATATACTGAGATAGAGTCATCCGCTTCCTTTGTGTACTAGCGCCATCTATTGAGCGAGTCTCGAGTTATCTGAGTCATGTACATATGTATACATAGCAATCGCTATGCACTGTACTGTAGGTACTTTCAATACATATTATATGATTCATCTCACACTTAACATAATAAGTGGGCTTTAAAACTAGTTATGCTTGTAGGAAGGTATAAAAAAGACACATTTATAATTAATTATTTTTATTTCATTAATTTTGGGAATCATAATTAGAACTAACGCTTACCACAGGTAGATGCACACAACATTTTTTACTGCTACCTTGACTTTAAAACGAGGCAATCGTGATCCATTACACAAAGCCGGGATCGAAATCCTTCCTGGAACTTCTGTCGTCGGAATCCAAGTTAGCGTAAAGGTTAACAACGTAGAGCAGATTCGCTAATATCCGTAAAGCGCAGCCGAAGTATATTTTCTTATACCCGTTTGAATATCCACCAGAAAACAAACTTGTCCATAATCCATATAAAGTAAACTGTCAAACAGCACTACGCTACGCGTTCCTTTACACCGAATTGTATTAACTAAGTAGTATTTTAGTTTTCTTTCTCCTATTGTTTTTTTACATTTAAAAAAATCCGCATTTATCATTTTCCATTTTTTTTGTGGATATTAAATTTTTGTGACAATTATCATATAACTGCTTAAAATATAATAGGTGAAATCTAAAAAATAAATGAGTGGAATGGAACGGGGATCTAATCTTAAGCCGTAATGTTGCCTGTAATGATAAATTAAAATAATGCTTCATAATCTTTCACAATAATTGACAACATTTCATATTTTTAAGACTATCATTTTATTACTTTTCTGAATTCTGCTTAAAAAGATGAAGTAATCTCTGTTTTTATTTATTTTCTGAGATGATTATTTATTTTATTATTAATTTATAAAAACATACTCATTTTAAAATGTGGCAACACCAAAACCAGAACTTAATGGAACGGTTACTTTAGTCGGTTTTCTTATTAAAAAAAAACTGAATAAAACTCGGTATGCATCTGTCATCTGTCAACGTCAAATAATAAAAAAAATCTTTGTTTTCGCTCTTTGGTTTAGACAACAACCCTATTCAGCCCGTATTGTCTTAGATTGCAGTTATTTGATGTATTTTCTTATATTTCCTTAAATACAGAAGAATAAATTCCAAGATTTTTTTTCAAGGTACACGACATAAAGCCCTGTCGATCTCTATATTAATTTCCACCTGTTATAAATATGAAATGTTGTCAATTTATAATTATGTTTTTATTATATGTTTATTTATGGATAAAATAATAACATAAAAACAGATTTCATTTTAATAACACTAATTCAAATATTGAATTTAGCTCCATCTATCGAGCGAGTCTCGAGTCTAACCGCACGCAAGTTTTAATGTATGAAATCTGTAAAGTACTGAGTGAAATGCCCCTGTGGCCTACCGCGACGTAAAATAAATAAAAACCGGGATCAGATAGGTGCAGTAATTCAAAACAATCAGCTGACTCGCGTTCAACCCTATTTATCGGTCGAGCAAACCGCACATTATAGCGGCCGAATAGGGTTGTCATTAAGACAGAACGGATCCCCAATAACGGGGCCAGATATTTGTGATTTGCCACAGATGTTATCAAGTGCCGATTAGAATGAAGTTATCAAAGTAACCTGCTTCGTTATTTAACCCATCATTTTTAAGGTAAAAGGACTAAAAGGTAACTACCTAGTATTGTTTTTTTGCGAAATTGGCATTAAAAAATTCACCAGCATTATAGCTATGCGCCAATAAGGCACTGGCAAACTTAAGTTCTAAACTAAACTAACATAACAAAATATTGACATGAACTACTTATATAACAGTACACACCTAACATAACGCAGACAATATAAAAGATAGAATAAAAACTATAATAAGGACAGGACACAATAAAAAACAACAAAATACGTGGTCACGTGGAACAAAGTAAAACATAATAATATTATCAAGTGTACCTCTAAGCATGAATTAGGATATATTTATTACACTCTCGAAATGTCAGAAGTTAGACATAATAATTATATCAATATCAGAACAGGTAATAATAAAAATAATAAGCATATTATTCAGTAGGAGAATACTTCGCACCCTTGGTAAAACAAAGCCACATCTGCAAAATGTCTACTTTACAGGAGAGCAGTTTCAAAATTCTCCAAGTGATTTTTGCTGATAACATTTTTGCGTTTCGTCGAATTGTCATGTACTTTTGCATATAGGTTTATATTAATGTAATCAATTAAATGTGTTATGTCCCATTTAATTTAACGCATTATTTTTCAAAATAATGTAACGGATGTGCACATACGGCTATTTATTACCAAGCATCAGCCGACGTATCAGCAGATCCGTCATTATTTTACAAAAATCTACGTGACGCATGTGCACATACGTCTTTGTTTTATGAATAACCCTTGAAATTATGAGGTCGTATATGTGTAAAATATTATATTTCTATAGAATCTGAAAGATTTAGGTATCTGTAAATGATTATTATTTCAAGTGAACTTATTTTACAGAATTATTTATTTAAATAACTAGGCAGCAATGAGTAAAAATACTGTGGTTTGCTACTAGAACACAGTAAGTGCAAGAAGATAAAACAATGTTATTAATTTTAATACATATTAACTTTTTATCGGCATGATAAGGTATCATCACTTACATAATATTTTCCATAAAATATGTAGGTACTCCATAAATAAAATAAGCGTTAAAACTGAAACTAGTAAGTAACAACTCGTTCATACTAAACACTATATAAATTTTATTTATAAAATACCCGTACTTGTATTATATAACTTAATAACGAATAGATAAGAATATTAAACTTTTTGATAGTAGTATATACAACTGTTACTTAATGATAAGCCATAAAACATGAGCATTGACCTGAGCTTGGTTTTACGAAACACACGAGTGTTTTAAGACCTAATAATTATATAAGTCATAAACTGTTTTCATCACAGGCCTTAAAATTTGTATCAGATGATTATTTTACTATGCAGCGTTTTTGTGGCAGTGTTAAGATTAAGAATGACTATAAAGTCCGATGCGGGAGTGACAGTGATGAAGGTTGACATTTCGATAAAGGGTCGCTAGATGATTGAGCTGGTGAAACAACCCTCCTCTCATTATGGCGTCTCCTCTCGCGTTTTGCGGCTAAAACCTGAAACAAGCTTTGATTTCTCAGTCTTACAGTCTTCGGCTAAAGACTTTCTCCACTTGCTATGCTCGTCGGCTAGAGTTTCCTAGTCTGCTGGGCTGTTGCCAAATGCCGGCATTGCTCGCTTAGTGCAGTCCTTGAAACGCAACATGGGCCTCCCCACATTTCAGGGTACACAGTAAGCGAGTGGCATCCATACGGTGCACATGCTTCCCCAGCCATCACAATCTACGCTGTTTAAGCATTGCAGAAACACTCATTCGTGACCCTTTCTCGCCAAGTGATGTTTAGACTGCTACGAAGGCGATTGTCAGATAGTGACTAGTCTATACTCCTGCACTGAGCTTCCCAAACATTGTAACCGCTTTACCAAGCCGGTTCCCGATATCCACATTCAGTGACAGATTGCTTGACAAGTGGGATTGCTAGATAAGGGAGCTGATCAACAACATCAAGGGACACGACACTCTCCAACAAAATAGTTGGTTTCTGGTGAAAACCTTGCGCCAGAACAACTGTCTTCTTAGCATTAATGGACATGGAAAAGAGAGAACAAGGGTGTGCGAACTTATCGAAAAGAATCTGTAACTCTTGGGAAATTGATGGCAACGAATGCGGGATCATCGGAAAATAACAGTGAATCGATGTATACGTTTACGACGAGACCTCAACAGGAAAAAAACAAAAAGTTTCCCTTCTGCTCTTGTGTGTAAATTGTATCCCCTAAACTAAAGTTCCCAAATGCAACCTTCAAAAGCAGGGAAAAAGATGTGGAAAAGTATCGGTGGCAGTACTCGGCCGCAGTCCCTCCGTATGTCGAACAAAGCAGAAGTCCGGCTGTCATGAACAACAGCACCGTGCGTGGAAACATTTAACTAGGTTTAAAAGTTTTGGTGGACATCTGTCGAGAGCAGGGCCTTCCTTCTTATCATTTTTTTTTGCTTTTACTGTTACAAGCACATTATATGCTAGCATGATGAATGCAGTAGTAAGTAGTAACAGGCTATTTTTTCGCTGATAGGGGCGGGTAGAGCAGATTTTTCTAAGTTCGCTTTGTCGAAGATTTCCTCGTGTCCCAATATTTCGAGATTCCTTTAGAAACTTCAAATAACGAAAAGAATAATCACTTCTCTAAAAACGGCATCATAGAAATAAATACAATATGATAAATATGTTAAGATCTACAAAAAAGTAGATTTTATTAGTAGGTAAAGTTCGTACAGTTCATAAAGGTAATAAAAATTTAAAAAAGAAAAATTTCATGGTTTAAAATGGTTGGAATTACAGGTAAGGCATTTAGTTATTACATATTAATAAAATGTTAGATTTTTTTTACAATAACAGGCTTTTTTATACCTTCAAACTTTTTGATAACGACGCATCTTAAACTACGACCTAAAATAACGCAACATGTTACGATGCGACTATGAATAGTTTGTACAACAACGACGCAAATGAATATACGACCAAAATTTAAAAAAACAATTAAATTACCTTAAACTCTTCTTACAACATTTATAGCAATATTGCCTAACATGTTTGTTAAAAAAAATATTAATTAGTTAAAAATCTATAAATAACGTCGAATGTGATCATGCGACTGGCTATTTAATCTCGATAATTAGAACTCAAACAGTCGTATGTGCACATACGATTGTTTATTACAAGATAATTTTCTTGACCTGTAAAAAGTACTTATCATTACCGGTTTCGTTTTCCGCATCCATTCTCGCCGATTTAGATCCAAAACGCAACGCATGATCACAGTCCGGTAACACCGACGCATCTGACTTTACGACAACGCGCGCGCCGATATATGCTCACAGAAACGACGTCAAAAAAGGACGCATACGCATTTGTAGCATTATTTTACGTCGCCTCTTCACTTGCGTCGTTTTCCGCTTAAAATATCTCAGAAACGACAAAAGTTAAAATTATAAAAAAATTCTACCGGGTAGAACGCATAATTCTAAGGATATTTCCGTAATAAAACCACTTTTGACGCAAAGTCACATGTTGCATTATTTTACCAAGCGTGCGACTTATCCGATTTTGAATTGTAATTTTATTTATATAGATAACGACTTTAAGTAATATGCTGCATGCTCCATCTTGACTTGAAATATTTGTATTCCTAACGGCTAGACATGGGGATACTGTTTTTATTAAAATGTAAGACCTGATTATGTACCTATGTTTACAAATAAATGTCTGATTCTGATTCTGATTCTGTAATATAATTGTCGTGAATATAGTTGTAGTAGACACTGGTTCAAAAAAATATAGCCCATTGGAAAAAAAATTGATCCATAGATGGATTACGTCACTCTCCACGAATTCTTTGTATTGAAAATATCCTGCTAGCGTAAACAAATGTTTACAATGAAGAGGAAAATTTAAAAAAAAATGGTTCAGGTAGAGTTGAACCTACGTTTCCAACGGCTTTCCGGGCCAACACGGACGTCTTACCTATTTGACCACTGAATTTTTAAATCTTTCGCTTCATTGTAAACATTTTGTTTAACCTAGCAGACGTTACTGCTTTAATAAAATTAGTTTGGGTGTAACACATCGTTATATACTATCGATTCTCAACATGCCGATCATGAAGTCTGAATATTTACGGTAAATAGCGCTACGATGCCAGCCTAAGGCTTTCGTTTCCACCAGAGATGAGTAGCGAGGGTTATAGGTATGTTTTTGTTAACCAATGGAATAACTTAAGTTACTCATTTTCGCTCAGCGCAGCTGATTCTATTGGGTAAAATTGGTGGAAACGCAGTCTAAGGCTGCTTTAATAAAAATAGTGAGTGCCATATCTGTTATTTCCGATATCTGTGACATTTATGCTCTGCTCAGTATTCCGACAGCGCGACGAGGGTACTCCTTGCCAGTGACATTCTGACATTCCTGATTACTCCTTCCCAACTTCCTATTACCGTTGTGAACGCACAAATATCCCTAATCGCCAACGTAATAAGATTGGTTGTTGTTTGATTGTGGAGTTTGGGAGCTGATTCGGGGGTTGGTATTTATCTGCCACGCGAGAAAGATTCGTTATTTCCTTGTAATTTGTAATTGTTTCGGTTATTTCGGGATATGAGTTATTATGAAAGGTCAGGTGAGATACTAGATAGATAATTAGCTTTTCTCTTGCTGTGGGGTCTCAATTTTGTTTTATATTGGCACATCATCTCCAATTCGCCTGATGTCAAGTAAAGAGGGGAGCCCATGTCACAGTGGCAACTGACAACGAAACAATTTCTGTTCGTAACAGAAATTAGAGTTACGAGGTTGTTCTCTGACATAAAATTTCTGCTGGAACAAGTCAGTTTTTATTTTTCGAAAAAAAAAATAGGTAAGTCAAACTAGACCAATAGATTTTGACCTGTGACTTAAAGCAAATCAAAGAGTATGAAGTTGTAACCCACGCATTCGCAGAAGAATACGTCATAAACCTTTCATTTTATTTCCAGTTTAACGCGGCGCGCAAAGCGAGTCGAGTCGTATATGCACAATCCGGTCCATCAAATAGTTATGGCATCGTAACCACACTCCGCCAGGCCAGTAAAGGGTAGGAGTGCTTCAATGTGAATTTTTAACCAACTACATCGCTAAAAAGGGTTATGGTTTTGACTGGTATAGCCTAACAAGTGTTGGTCCAGCCCAGAGATAGTGGCTACAAACAGCTTTCTTATGACAATAATGTGCATACTTTGCCCTATTTGCATTATTAAACGCCAATAGCGATTTGTCAAGGATTTGTCATTAACCAAATTCAAAATATTGTTTACTGGAATGCTGCTCAATCCTTCGTTCTTCTTGCGAAATAAAAGCTGAATCCTATTGAAAAAAACCTGACTTTTTTCACTGTGGATAGTTTTGGCTTTATTATGCAAAACATACTTGAAATATGCGGAGTATTTAGTCCTGTTTTACCGACTTTCAATATCAGTTACCAAAAATTAGTCGTTGCTAGTTAGATAAATTAGTAGTGGCCAGGAGGAGACGAGTAAGCATGTTATAGCAGAGTGTGGCATGTATGCGATAGTACGCTATAGCATCTTCAACAAAGATAAACTAGCAGAGGAAGAGCTGAGGGACATTAACCTTAAAGATGTCCTTTCCTTCTGCAGGAGATCAAGAAGATTCGAGGAAGAAGGCTGTATGGGAGCGCCGCCGGGACAGTAACCGTTGGCTCCAATCGGGAATTGGGCTGAATGAACGCAGCCAAGCGATCGACAGCCCGCCTGTTTCCGGCCGGGCGTCCCTACACCAAAATCATCATCATAGATAAATTAGTACCACTAAAAATCCACAATATGGCGTAGGTTGTAAAACCCCCTGTTGCTATATGTTTGTCCGGTCAGCAATAAAAGTAACCGACAATTTTACTACAGCGCGTGACCTGTCAAGCGATTCTCGTTTTATACCCGTCTCGCTCGGTCTTACACGATCCAGAGCCTCTCAGTTTTCACCCAAACCCGAATTGCATTCTGAGACCTCATGGATTATACGAGCGTAAAATCATACCAAATTGTCAGCTACTTTCGACGCTGACTGATCTGTTCTCTCATAATTTAGGTCACGGGTCAAATTTCAAAATAATAGTGATCCATCAAATAGTTATGGCGTCGTAACACCACGCGAGCGAAGGGTGGGAATGCTTCAATGATGCTTACGGACCTAATACTAACCTGCCATTTCACTTTTAGCAAATGAAACGTCTAATTTTCTATCCAAATCCAACTAGCAAAAAAAAAATTTAACAAAAGATAGAACCGACTTCAGTAAAATTAAAAAGCCAAAAATAACCCGTTCAAGTACAGATTACATTTGACTCACCCTTTGAAGTCGATCCCAAACCACTCAGTTATTATATTTATATTTAATAGTTTACGTGAGGTTTGGCTCCGACATCAAAGGGTGAGTCAAATGTAATCTGTACTTGAACGGGTTATTTTTGGCTTTTTAGTTTTACTGAAGTCGGTTCTATTTTTTGTAAATTTTTTTTTGCTTTTTTAGTGATTCATAAAAACACTTATGGCAGGGTGATCAGGGAGGTCTTGAAGGCATGCATCTCGTTTGAATTATGTATCTCCTAACTCCTAACCGTTCAGGAGTTGTACCTTCCATCATCAGCTCAGCATTGGAAGATGATGACTAGGTACCATATGCAAATACTTAAATAGTTTTATAAAATATATGAAAAATATTATAAGTGCCTATAAAATTTCAGGAATTCCTTCGATTCCTCATGGATCTCGTCATCCGATCTTCACCAAAATTTTATGGGACCAACCTTGAGATGTCTTTTCATGAACCTAAAAAGAATTTTCCAAATCGACTCATAAATGAGGTAACAAACATTAAAAAAAAAAAAAAAAACAGACAACCGAACTGAGAACCCCCTCCTTTTTTTGAAGTCGGTTAAAAATCAATGTTGTCGACATTTGTGCGCCTTTCCAAAAAATAAGCGTTTTTTCATCATTTAACATTCGGTATACTATTTGGAAGTTAGAGCTATAATAATAATTTTAACTGTACTAACAAGATACTGCAGTAGTATTTTTATACTTGTTATCTATTTAGGTTTCGGAAATTTTCTTCCGATCCTTTGGATCCCATTAATTCTTATATTAATATGTTAAAACACGATAGATTTTGCCGCTACTGTAAGTTGATTCGATTGTGTACAGGCTATTTGATTCAACCTATCTATCTTATATACTTGAGGCCGTGTATTGATAAACTACAGTACTAGTACAGTGCCCTAGTACAGTGCCCCAGCGGACTACAATTCTCCATACAACCCTTTACGCAGTCGCTAGCGAGAACGGTCACTGTAAACTCATGGCAAGGGTCCAAGTCCAACCGCTCTCAAGTATTCGTTTGCCCGTACTTACCACACTGAGTTCGGTATCATATTTGAGTACAGGTTTACGTCATACGATTTCGTTGGACTGTTAGCAAAAAAAATAACAAGGAAATACTTTTTTTCCGGTCAACTGCGAGTAAATGTACTGCGCTCGGGCAATAATCGAGTTTATCGCGCCCTTTGCGCAGCGCGATATGGCTGCAATAAACCGGCGCCAGTGACGTCATCACACGCCGTCACCACTTCACTTGTTCTAAATGTTTTATTGGCAATGAATACACAATTTTTAAGGAAAGTCTAGACGTTGCTCCGAATTAGCAGTGGAAGTAGCATTGGCCAAGCAATCGAGAGATCAACTTAACAAAAACTCTATCCGGATAACAATTCGGGTTTAATTTTTAGGGTTCCGTACCCAAAGGGTAAAAACAGGACCCTATTACTGAGCCTCTGCTGTCTGTCCGTCTGTCACCAGGCTGTATCTCATGAACCGTGATAGCTAGACAGTTGACATTTTTACAGATGATGTATTTCTGTTGTCGCTATTCCAAAAAATACTTATAACAGAATAAAATAAATATTTGGTTACAGTTGCTTCTTACGGTTCCGTTGGACTGTTCACAAAAAAATTAACAAGGCAATACATATTATTTTTTTCCAGTCAACTGCGAGTAAATGTACTGTGCTCGGGCAATAATCGAGTTTATCGCGTCCTTTACGCAGCGCGATATACCCGCCATAAACTGGCGCCAGTGACGTCATCACACCCCGTCACCACTCCAATGAATACACAATGTTTAAAGAAAGCCTATAAAATAGTCATGTTGACTCCAATTAGCATTGGCCAAGCAATCGAGAGATCAACAAATTTCACGATGAATAGCCAGATATACATATTCTTTATTCTTTATTCAGTTGTAAAGTCATGTACATTCAGATTAAGGTGTTACATATAGTGATTTGTCAGACCATGACGCCCTGTAAGGGCACACAATAACTTAATCTTAATACTAGCATGCGTAATTCATATTTAAATAGCAAAAATAGGACAGAATTTCGTCACTAATACATCTAAATTATGAACAGTTTGTTTCGTTATAGTTTAAATAGAATTTATACAATATAATTTAAATTTAATTGTTTCATTGGTAACATCATTTACATAATTATTTCAATATTTTAATTAATAATTTAAATATGTTATTTATAATGTATCATCATTAAAAAAATCGTCTACAGAGTAATAACATTTCTCCATTAATAATTTTTGTAGTTTATTTTTATATATTTTTCCGTTTGGTTCTTGTTTAATTGCTTCTGGAATTTTGTTCATAATTCTGATACATTTATAATGTGAACCATTTTTATACATAGCCAAGTTAGCTCTTGGTAGCAATAATTTATTCTTATATTGCGTTCTGGTTGTCACTATTTCTTTTTAATTTCAAATAAATTAGGATTTTCTCGAACAAAAAGAGCTGCTTGCAATATATAAATACACGGCAGTCAATAATTTATGTTTAATAAAGTACGGTCGGGAACTGTCGGGAATGCGCACGTTAGCCAAGATACGGATACACTTTTTTTGCATCACAAACAATGTTTGGGCTTCGGTACTGCCTCCCCAAAGTACGACACCATATTGAAAGCCACGAGTGTGCGTACGCGCAGTACGCAGATAAGGCACACTCAAAGTTAGTGTTTGTTTTTAATATATTTAACGCATATACAAATTAATATAATTTTGTTTTTATGTTCTGTATGTGAGCTTTCCAATTAATGCCGGAGTCTATAGTTATACCTGATAAATTAAATTCTTTAACCTCTTCAATTTTTGTACTTGTGCACGTGTCTATTTTTAAACTTACTTCCAAAGGCTTTTTTGCGTTGGTTTGAATCGAATAATTTTCGTTTTCTATAAATTCATTTCTAAATTGTGGTCACTGAGCCATTGTTTTGTAATTTCAAAAGTGTGTCTAAGCTGCAAGTTACATTCAGAGCTATTTTTACAATTTAATAACAATGAGACATCATCAGCGAACATAACGCAGGTAGTGTCTAGGTTTAGAATTGTAGGTAGGTCATTTATATATGCTAGAAATAGGAGACATCCACATACACTACCTTGAGGGAGGGAACACGTGATTTGGCGCATTTCAGAAGTAATAACTTTTCCTTGTTTACATTCTTTATCAAAGCAATCAATTTTCACACATTGTCTACGGTTATGAAGATAAGATTGAAACCACTTATGGGCCAACCCGCGTACCCCCATGCCGTTCAGCTTACTAAGTAAAATGTCATGGGAAACTTTTTCATACGCCTTAGTCATGTCTAGCAGCAGACCTACACCGTATGTTTTATTGTTTATATAGCCCAAGATGCTTAAAATATACTGATAAACAGCTAACGATGTTGAATGGGGCTTTCTGAATCCGTATTGGTTTTTGTTAAATATGTTATATTTTTCGAAAAAGCTATAGACTCGATTCGACATACATTTTTCGAATATCTTAGACACCGCCGATAAAAGTGCTATAGGTCGATATTGGCTGGGATCGGTCCGAATACCACCTGGTTTAAGAATAGATTTAATTTTAGAAATTTTAAGTAAGTCTGGGAATGTTCCTTCATTAAATGATTGATTAATTAATTGTGTCAGCGGTTGTATTAACTCCGTTGAGCATACTTTTTTAAGTGAAGCTGGTATTTGGTCAGAGCCGAAACTTTTTTGTTTTTGAGCTGCTTAATTATTTTACTTATTTCGACTTCGGTAACTGATCGTATGAATATAGAATTTGTTGAGGAGTTCTGCACATTATGCGCGCGCGCGCGCGCGCATATTTTTACCAACTTTTTGTATTTTAATAATTAAACAGAATTCATAAGACTATTAACGGCACCAGGGTTTGAACTAAGTCTCTAAGTTTTAAGGGTTAACTAAAACTCTATCCGGATAACAAATAATTTTTTAAATTTCCTCTATTTAATTAATGTCTTAATTTGGTAATGTACCAGGATGTACATTGTACAAACTCTTTGACCATATTTTTCTATTATTTTTCGAACGAGAATTAATTGCTCTCGATGTAACCTTAATGAGAAGAACTATCAATCTTCGTTTTTTTTGTTAAATTAAGGGTTAAATGTTGTCTGGAAGATACCACGCTCTTTGCAAGTAGTGTTGAGCGTATGGGAGAGCTCCTACATAGAATGGAACGTATTAGTCTTGATTTCGGTCTCAAGATAAATCGCAGCAAGACTAAGATGATGATAGTCGATCGTGCGAACAGCAACTCGCCAGAGGTTACACGAATAGCGAATTGTGAGGTAGTACAATCATATATCTACCTCGGAGCACTTACAACAAATAACGGCGGCTGCATAGACGAAATCAAGAGGCGCATGGCCATCTCCAGATCTGCTATGGATAAGCTGAAGAAAATATGGAAGGACCGAAACATTACTAAGGTCACCAAAACAAAACTTGTCAAGGCTCTCATATTCCCCATATTTCTTTATGCTACTGAAACATGGACCCTACGAGAAAGTGAGAAGAAGCGTATCGATGCTCTAGAGATGTGGTGCTGGAGGAGAATGCTCGGTATATCATGGACGGAATTCCGAACCAATGAGTCCATTCTTTGAGAGCTAGACGTCAGACAGAGGCAATCAAGCATAGTACAGGCTCGAATCCTCACTTTCTTTGGACACGTATCGCGGGGCGGATGTGAATCTATCGAGCGCCTGGTGGTACAAGGCAAAGTCGAGGGAACCAGACCACGCAGAAGATCACCGATGAGGTGGACGGATCAAGTAAAAACCGCCGTCAACGGTCCTCTACACGAATGTACCAGGAGGGCTGCAGTACGAGAAGAATGGCGTCGCATTGTAAAGCAGGCCACAAAATCAACGACGTTGCGGCCACGACCACTCTGGCAAGAGTGTACCGCCAAAGAAGAAAGAAGTTGTCTGGAAGAGATAGATTTTAGCGATAGTATTCCTGTTGTTTACTATTGTATTGCTGTGTTATTTGTGTTTGTACCTCCCTAATCCCATTTCTTTGTGTAATGTGACAATACACAATAAAATGATTATTAAAGATATATTATTCTTTATGTTTCCACAATTTTGAAAAAAGATAAATAAATTAATCTTTTTCTGAGAACAAAAGCTTGAAAAAACTTCACACTACGTACTAAAAATCCGTTTTTTTTATACATTTTTGGAACTTCCTTTGGCTGAATATCGAGTGGCGCGTTCGCTTTCGGAAAACGATGTTATTATGGAGAGTAAATAAAAATAAAGGAGCAGCCTCTTTCATAGGAAAATATTTGAAAAAAGTGTCCAATGAATCATCAGTGATGGAAAGCAGTAAATGATAGTTCCAATGCCGTCCGCAATAGCGCTAGAGTAGCGAGAAAATATGAAAAAATTCCAACATTTTAGACGGAGTGAACTGCGTCGAATCGAATTGAAAAATTCAAGTTTTTTTTTCAATAGGATTCAGTACTTATTTCGCAAGAAGAACGAAGGATTGAGCAGCATTCTGGTGAACAAGGTTTTGAATCGCTACTGACGTTTGATAATAAAAATATATGACGTATGCTCATTATTCTGCCGTGTTATGGTAAAGGCAGCATTTAGCGATATTAAAGCTGTTTGAGGCGCCACTTTCCCCGGGCCGTACCGACACTTGTTAGGATATTCTAAGTAACTGTCAGTCACAGTGTAGCGCCACCAATTCAACACCTTTCAGCGGACACTTTTGGATATATCAAGATGACGCTCCTCCCTTTTACACTCCATAGATGTTATATTATAATGGTGTTGACTCGGTAATGCCCGCGCTGACACTGACGGGTGCATAAAGACGCATGTCTCTCCCGATAATTGCTTCTCTTTCATTAAACTTGATGGGATTCGCCTTCGCTACGCAGTTTAATCAAGCATTTTGGGTCAAAAGTGGAAACGTAGTAAGCGCCAATAAATTCCCTTGGCGTTTACTACGTTATAGATACAAAATAGAGCGCCTTGCTAGCAGAATTCGCTTCTGTTATAATAATACAACTGGGGGGGTATTCGACCAATTTTAGAGATATAATGGAGATCTCTCATTTTCATCGCCATCCGTCACTTTTGACGTGTGCCTACTTGACAAGTGGCGATATCGCAACTTCGTCAATTCGGACGCGCAAAATTTTCGTTTCCTTTGTACGTGACGGCATAAATAACAGGCGCATACTTTAAATTGACCGCATAGTACGTGAAATTGGTCCGTTACGTTTCGTTCAAAACAGAAATTTATATACATGAATAACATTTTTGACAATCATTATCGCCTTCGTATTTCCAAAATTGAGATGAGATATGTCACTTTTAAGCTCATCGCATTTAAATGACAGTTCAATGGCGATATAACTGTTATCTAATGGAGATTTGACGTTTGGAGATATCTCCAACGGCATTCTCGAATTGGGCCCCTGGTTACCTATTTGAAACACAAATTTTTGTTTCCTATCTGTAATGATTCGCCAAATTTTCATTTATTTTTCAGAATAATTATAAAACAAACGAAACCTAACCTATAATGGCTTCTTTAAAACGAAGTTCATAATCATACAAATATTACGGGTTTCAGGAAAAAAAAAGACTTTCGGACAAATGGACATTTGGCGAAACGTTACAAAATGGAAAATAATGTTTCGCAGATAGGATACCAATACAAATCCTCTTTATTACATAACCTCATATACACAGGGACACAGAAAATGTAAGATACAGTGAAATACTAAGCAGGGGTAAACAACGGACGGTTTTATCGCTAAATATTAGCGATCTGCCGATCTCTTCCAGACATCCTTTAGGTAGCGGGTAGGTAATGGTGTAGATAAAGTACTTCTAGATAAAACGTTTGCATTATGCCAAACAAACAACATTAAAAAATAAAATAAAATGGGCAAGTGCGAGTCCGACTCGCGCATGAAGGGTTCCGTACCATAATCTATAATAAGTTGGTTGTACGGGAGCCCCCTTAAATATTTATTATATTTTATTTTTAGTATTTGTTGTTATAGCGGCAATAGAAATACATCATCAGTGAAAATTTCAACTGTGATAGCTAGATCACCGTTCTTCAGATACAGCCTGGTGACAGACGGACGGACAGCGAAGTCTCAGTAATAGGGTAAAAACGGGACCCGTTTTTACCCTTTGGGTACGGAACCCTAAAAAACAATAAACCTACTTCAATATGAGCATGTAGATGTATTCAGAAAACTTAGACAAAATAATTACATATGCCTCTCCTGCTATCCTGCTATATCATGCCGTACTTTGCTTGTCGCGCGACTCTGCTTCACCTGTCTTGCTCGCACGGTATTAATAGGAAAGTGACAGGTAGTATTTGTCGCGCGACAAATAGTCGCGTGTCACTGTTATACTAGACGTGCTGCTGAGTACAAAGGAATCAAACGAGTGTTTAAGTACCTATGTTAGGTTAGGTTACTGGTTAGATAGTATTTTATTGATCATAACCGGTTTTATCGTTTGAGTATTTACTGTACGGTATTTATATTGTAAAGTAATGCATCTATCCTGTAAAGAGTGAAACGACTAAGAAGATTGATATTGTAGCATAAAAAAATAGGTACCTACACTAATATTAATGAACGTCAAAGGCACGACATCTTATTAGTCCGTCCAAGTTTTCGTGTGTACCCTACGATTTGCGCTAATTCGCAAACAAAACGTTTACGCAAGATAAACCGAATTAAAGCAAACTTCGCGTCAAGGGAGCGAATCATTATTATGATCAAATTGCGCCATCTTGTTTTGTTTGTGTTTGTAGTGTTGGCACTACTGTGTAGTTAATCTGTTGCCAGTATTTTAACTGAATAAGGGCATCTGGTTCATGCAAAGGACGCCAGATGTATATTTGAGACACTACTCAGGCCTAGTTTACTCCAATTTATTAAAAATGCAATTAGTATTTATAAAAGAAACTTTAAGCAACTAATCTACGATTTATTTAGTCAAGAATATAGCCTTTGTCAAGCGACCTATATTGAATAGGGGGTAGCTGCCGGTTGAAATTGAAATAGTAACGCAGCATGTACAAACTTTTGATTAATAATTAAATATATTGATTGATTGATTTTAAAAATTGACCGAGCGTATGAAGCAGGCAAGCGTATCCAAGCCAAGCCAAGATGTCCAGACGCTTTCCAGCTATTCTCGCCTAGAAGTCGCATTTCTAACCCATTCTCATGAAATTTTGTGAATAGGTTTAATAAGTATACCTACTTAAAGATTTTTTCAACAGGTGACAGTAAATATAAATGTTAGAAAAGACTATATTGGTTATTGTAATACAGCTCAGTTTGTCAGTCAGCAATTGGTGTAACTGTTTAGCTAGCTGGCAGTCGGTATGCATTCGGTAATATTGGAAGTGAATTGTAATTTAACTGCATTTGTAGCATTGCGAAAAATTTGCTGCGGCAATTCGAATCAGTTATTTCAACTACGTTAGAACTGCATCGAAACTGCACTTTTGCAGCTAGAACCCGTCTCAAATGCAGTCCTTCTCCATCGGCCCTAAGTCCCACCCTCACACAACTGACTTGCACAAATAAGATACTGGCTGAAATAATTTAACTATGTGATTTACCCACGAGTTTATATCAACAGTCGGGCAACTTGGAAATATGAATTTGAGTTCTATTTTGTTAGGACTTTAGATACCTAAAGGTGACTTTACACAGTTCCAAATTGTACCTACGTTGTGGGTTAGCCATACTTATCTTAGGACTCACCACATCTTGAATTTACCTTACTAAGCTGTTTAGGAACAGTCAATATCTAAATTATACAACATCGATATTTGTTGCGATACAAATATTTGATATATCAACGTTTGCTCAACTGTTTTGTTTTAACTTTACGGGTCTGATACGATATTACTATATAATATAAAACAAAGTCGCTGCCTGCTGTCTGTCCCTATGTATTATGCTTAGATCTTTAAAACTACGCAACAAATTTTGTTGCGGTTTTTTTGAAGTGATTCAAGAGAAAGGTCTATAAGTATGTATAATACATGCATTATTTATCAGCATTACACCTGTGCGAAGCCGGGGCGCGTCGCTAGTCTAAAAATCAAGTTAATGGACATGCATTTTAATGATTGTTCGGCAAAATGAAACATTTGACGAAAAACTATTCTCGGAGTCAATATAGACCTATTTTAAGACGTGACTGGACTGTTCTAGGTATGTAGGTATGGACATGATATCATCAAGTTGACTTACCACGTTTGATCTCGCTGGGCAAATACACTAAGAACCCGGGAGGGACATATCCTTCGATATTAACATCACCAATAGGGCTCATAAATTCACGTGTGACCGATAAAGTTTTCCAAATAAATTATGTTGTAAAAGTGTATACAGTAATTTAGTTTTTCTGTTCCGTTGGTTACACTGTGAATCCATACATTTATAAATGTTATATAAAACATTTAAATTGTATCCACAATCAGTTGCCCCAAAGTAAAAGTAATAGTAATAGGGCGGTGAATTTGTGAATGTCCCAGATCGCAGTTTCTGCCCCAAACCGAAAGTGAGGGCCATAAATTTGCGATCTAGGGCTTTACGAATATCTCCCGTGGTTTGTCTAAAGTTCTACGTTTTGCCTTGGCCAGGAAGTGAGATTTCCCGCGTAGCGTGCAGAAAATCCCACTTACGGCTCTAGGGTGACGTAAATCTTGTGTAATGATTAGTTTGTTTTACCGCCTTCGCAAATAAGTCTCCATATCTGTCCGTGGCTCCAATTTAAGCTATATAACGGTTGGATGAGCGCTTATGAAGTCTATGTGCTACTTAGGCTGATGTCCGTATATTTTTAATTTGTAAGCATTTTACTTAAGTAATGGATGGGCAGCGTTCGGGAAACTGCGAAGTGTCTTCTCATCCAAAATACCTCAGTGCTTGAAGACGAAAATCTTCAACCAGTGCGTATTACCGGCGATGACCTACGGAGCCGAGACGTGGTCTCTAACTATGGGCCTTTTAAGGAAGCTCAGAGTCACTCAGCGAGCTATGGAAAGAGCTATATGCTCGGGATTTCTCTACGAGATCGAATCACAAATGAGGAGATTCGTAGACGAACCAATGTCATCGACATAGCAAACCGGGTAAGCAGGCTGAAGTGGCAATGGGCGGGGCACGTAGCTCGAAGAACCGATGGCCGTTGAGGCTCTCGAGTGGAGACCACGTACCGGCAAGCGCAGTGTAGGACGGCCTGGTTAGAGTTGCGGGGACTCGCTGGATGCGGGTCGCTGCTATCCGGCACATATGTGGAAGTCTATTGAGGACGCCTGTGTCCAGCAGTGGACATCCTATGGCTTAAATAGTGATGATCATGATGAAAAATAAATAGCTAAATAGTTCCAAGAAGGTTCAATTCGTTGAATTGTTCCAAGAGAATAAGAATTAGTACGATTGTTAATACTTAATAGCCTACCGAGGCAATAAGGTTAATGGGTTTCTGATTGCCGGGGAAATGCGATGAGACAGTCGCGCTCATTTGTATTAAATAACGATAAAACTATAAATACGGGATTAAAAATATCACAATGAAATATGTGGATTTCTCTTACTCAGAATCGTTGGTACAGTTGAGATGAAAGAAAAGTGTCGCAATAGTTATTTTAAATGAATTAAAATTTCGTCGGAAATATATGGTTTTATACCAAAGATGCACACAAATGTTTTTCATCACACATGCGAGGAAATAAGTTTCTGTCAATAATTAATTTTTTGTGACAAGCTTTTAAAGCCGACAGTACTTTTCTTTGAACGTGTATCAATTGCTCACTGAGACGATTCTAAGGACCCCGAACTCGGTAAGATTGCTTTATCTATTACAGAGTTCCTTGGGCCACCTTCCACCTCCATCATCAGACCAGCCCCATGGTACCATAATATTATTATCATATTGTCATCAATATTAAATAGATATGCAAAATTTTAGCTGAATCGGTTGAAGATATCTGCTTCAAAGTTGAGTTGTAAGTTAAATAAAAGCTTGTAAAAAAGGTTGTAAATATCTGATGATAAAGGTTAAAGATATCTGCTTCAAAGTTGAGTTGTAAGTTAAATAAAAGCTTGTAAATAAGTAATTTTGACTTTTCTGTTAAAAAAAAAAACTCCGCTATCTTAACATTCGACTTCATATGTTATGATGGCCGTCTATCCGTGCCTCAAACCCGGGCGTAATATTGTATCACAATCCATTGTTCCCATGAGCACAACGTTAAACCTACCACCCACATCGCCTACGCGTCATGACTACATTTCTTACCTTAATTATTTGAAGTCGAGTATCGACCTTCAATAAGCAGTGAACTTTTTAATTATGAGGAAAACGTATCGGTATAATTATATCCTTACTAAAAAAAGATTTCTGTTTTCAAATGATATTGAACAATTTAACCTTTAACATTACCGCTGTTCTTTCTAAAAGTCACTCGGCGACTTGCAATTTTTGAAGCGGGATTCTAGTCTCAGGTGTTGGAAGAAGCTTAGGGTTGCCACAGAGATAGATCGAGGTTTTAGGAGTGCAAACAGGATTAGGTGGCTACGTCAAGTGTAAACAGAATATATTTTATCTACGCACATATCATTAGTGCTCTAAAATGCGTTCAGAAATCGTAGGAAATGGCCAGCATTATTACAACCAATTTTACTATGAGATTTTTTTTGTCTGTGGTAGTAGGTAAAATCTGTACTGTAATGTTATTACAGTACCGATTTTTGTAAGGTTATGAGTTTAAATTAGGAACAACTGTCAAAACACAAGTTGGTCTCTATTCTAGTATCCATAGATATTAATATTGTTATCGATCTTCTTCTTGTTCGTGGGCTTCATTGCTGAAGGTCGTGTCCGCCCTGAAACGCTTTGACGGCATCGTTGACGAGTTGCCTCCATCCTACTCTATCCTCGGCTTTTCTCAGGGCAGTGGTAATAGTAAGTCCAGTTATCAATGATATCGAAAGTAAAGATACGTGTGTCCCAACAATTCGCTTGACATCTGTTCATAATGGAAAAGAGTGGCGCCATCTGTTGTACGGACTGCGTACCACACGTTTGGGTGGCCGGAGTAACCTTGTAAGGGCGACTTTTCTCAATATTAATGAAGTGGCTGACAGTGGTTGATGCAGACTACTTACTAATAAATAAGTAATTATAATTACCTAAATGTTGTCTGGAAGAGATCGCTATTTAACGATAAGACCGCCTGTTGTTTACCTCTGCCTGTTATTTTAATGTATCTCATGTTGTGTTGTATATTCCTTGATGTTTGAGGTGTGCAATAAAGAGTATTTGTATTTGTATAAATGTAAAAGTGAGTTTGTATATTTATTTACTTTTACGGCTCAGCTACTGAACGGTTCGTCACGAATTTTGTCAGGGATGCGGTAGAGGATTTTTCCGTAATGAATGTAAGATTTTAATACACAAAAACAACACTGTCTCCAAATGATAGGAAACCACACGGACGAAATCACGGGCGCAATTTAGTGAGGCGACAAAGGTTCACAATAATTACAACACAAATATTCTTAGTTACACCACTTTACAATGTAGCAAATGATAGAATAAGAGCCAAATAACATGACATTATGTGTCTCTTTACTCTCTCCATCTGTCATCTGTTCGACGACGCGGTTGGCGCAGTTTGCGGACACCTGCCTACAGAGCCGGCGGTCCCGGGTTCGAATCCCGGCCGGCGCAAATATTTGTGTGGTGAACTAGAATATTTTTTCTTCGGTCATGGATGTTATCTATATATGTAATTATATAGTACTAGCGACCCGCCCCGGCTTCGCACGGGTGCAATTCTGATAAATTATGCATGTATTATACATAATATAAACCTTCCTCTTGAACCACTCTATCTATTAAAAAAAACCGCATCAAAATCCGTTGCGTAGTTTTAAAGATTTAAGCATACAAAGGGACATAGGGACAGAGAAAGCGACTTTGTTTTATACTATGTAGTGATGTATATCGTCGTCTAGTACCCATAGTACAAGCTTTGCTTTGTTTGGGACTAGGTCGATTTGTGTATGATTGTCCCATAATATTTATTTATTATCTTCTAGCTCCATCGTTAACAGCAGGGTATCGTCGTCAGGGTATCGTAATAATCCGAAGTCACCAATCATACATATACTATACATACTTAAGTATTTAACAATTCATGTCGGTTAACTAGAGATAACTAGTTACAAATTTAATTGCATGATTGGACCCACACAAGTTAGTAAAAAAACATAGCTATTCCAAACCAAAGTACTTTTCTAAAGGTAATTATTATTATAATAAAATATAAGAAACATAAATGATCAAATGTATAGTTATATATTATCAAACAATGTCCATAGTCATTGGTTCATAGTTCATACACCAGTATAAAAATGACGCCCTTACAAGGTTACTTCTGATTGACTAGTGGCTGCGAACTGACAAAACGCAATGGCGCTAGGTAACAAAATAAATCTTTCGAAAATGTGTTACTAAGCGATAAAAAAAACGGACGATACTTTCCGATGATACGATATCCCATGTTTTTATATATATAATTTTAGCAGCCTTTTACTGCGCAACTGGGCATTTTGAGACAGTCGGCTCTGGCACACTGACAGCTGAACGGTACGGCGTCCTGTCACAGACTAAGGGCACGGTGGTGCTAAATTGCCATTTTAGGACCACCGCATTGGACGAATTACTCTTGCGCGTTGGGCCTATCTTTACGAAGTAATATATATATCTATGCCAGTTATAGTTTTTATCTGGTCGGACCAGCGGGTAGGTGATCGCCCACGTGGTCTTTTGCCGTCTACTTTTCCTACTACCACCAGTTTATCGAAGTTATCTGGCTGTCTGCGGGCGATATGACCAAAGTAGCTTAGGACTCGCTGGTAACATTTAGTGGAGAGTCTGGTTTTAACCTTTAGTTGGCCGAGAATGGACTTGTTGGTGCGTCTGGCTGTCCACGGTATGCGTAACATTCTCCGCCAACACCACATCGTTACGAAACGTCAATTCAGTATGTTTTTTTTATAAAAACCGCACGAGATTTGATCTCGAGTGACATGAGAATATGGATACATTCGTTTGTATATGATTTAGAAAAAAAAAAACATTCGTCTTGACGGAGGTTCGAATTGCCGCCATTATTGTCGTCATTTGTTTGTTGGTTCTTTGCTGTTACGAAAGTAGAATTGTGAAAAGTTTATTGTAATTCACATTTTAGTTGAAAATATTGTTTTCTCAAACATGCAATGAAATATTGTCTTTGCGTTCCTTATAATAGGCTCGGAAGTATCGGTTTTTGGGCGCAACAACTCGAGAGGACTGTAAAGGGATTTCATACTGCTTTTCAGGCCTAGGCCTGCAAAGTAACTTTTTTTTGGTTTCAACAACAAGGTCATTCACACAGCTGGCTGGTTTGACAAAAAGCAGGTTTTGTTTTTAAAGGTTGGTTGTTAGACACTTGTGGAAAAAAAAATTCAAGATGGCGACTTTTTTTATTCAAAATTTCAAATTGGTGCTAGGCGGCTAAAACTCGGTATCGGGGGGCTCTCGGGGCTCAAAAATATGAATCTGAAATCTTGTCCGAAAATTCGGTCAAATTCGGAAAATATCGAAAAAAAAAAACGATTTGTATGGAGAAAATTTCAAATTGGTCCTAGGAGGCTGAAATTCGGTATCCGGGGGTTTTTGGGGCTCCTGAGTCAGAATCTGAAATCGGATTTCTTAAATTCGGTCAAATTCGGATTCGGGGGCTCTCGGGGCTCAAAAATATGAATCTGAAATCTTGTCCGAAAATTCGGTCAAATTCGGAAAATGTCGAAGAAAAACGATTTGTATGGAGAAAATTTCAAATTGGTCCTAGGAGGCTGAAATTCGGTATCCGGGGGTTTTTGGGGCTCCTGAGTCAGAATCTGAAATCGGATTTTTAAAATTCGGTCAAATTCGGATTCGGAGGCTGTCGGGGCTCAAAAATATGAATCTGAAATCTTGTCCGAAAATTCGGTCAAATTCGGAAAATATCGAAAAAAAAACCGATTTGTATGGAGAAAATTTCAAATTGGTCCTAGGAGGCTGAAATTCGGTATCCGGGGGTTTTTGGGGCTCCTGAGTCAGAATCTGAAATCTGATTTTTAAAATTCGGTCAAATTCGGAAACGGAGGCTCTCGGGGCTCAAAAATATAAATTTGAAATCTTGTCCGAAAATTCGGTCAAATTCGGAAAATGTCGAAAAAAAACGATTTGTATGGAGAAAATTTCAAATTGGTCCTAGGAGGCTGAAATTCGGTATCCGGGGGTTTTTGGGGCTCCTGAGTCAGAATCTGAAATCGGATTTTTAAAATTCGGTCAAATTCGGATTCGGAGGCTCTCGGGGCTCAAAAATATGAATCTGAATTCTTGTCCGAAAATTCGGTCAAATTCGGAAAATGTCGAAAAAAACGATTTGTATGGAGAAAATTTCAAATTGGTCCTAGGAGGCTGAAATTCGGTATCCGGGGGTTTTTGGGGCTCCTGAGTCAGAATCTGAAATCGGATTTTTTAAATTCGGTCAAATTCGGTATCGGGGGGCTCTTGGGGCTCAAAAATATGAATCTGAAATCTTGTCCGAAAATTCGGTCAAATTCGGAAAATATCGAAAAAAAAAACGATTTGTATGGAGAAAATTTCAAATTGGTCCTAGGAGGCTGAAATTCGGTATCAGGGGTTTTTGGGGCTCCTGAGTCAGAATCTGAAATCGGATTTTTAAAATTCGGTCAAATTCGGAAAATATCGGACAAACAATATTAAGTGTTATTCTTTGAAGTATATTTTTTTATTTCATTGTATGTTTGAGAAAAGCACTATACATGCCTCGTCGTGAAAACGGATTCCCGGCCTCGTATCACTATCCGGCCTCGCTCGCACGCTCGCTCAGCCGTATATACCTACTTGGCCGGAAATCCTCATTTTCCCGGCCTCTGATGTAATGTACTATTCAATGTAAATGTAAATTACAACTATTACAATAAATAATCTGTTTATGTATTTGTTCAGATTTATTTCTTACTGCATCAGTATATGTCGTTTTAAGATATTTTACAGGTAGTACTAGTGGTGCCGGTCATTTCCTTATGGCTTCTGAACCCATCTTAGAGTACTTATGATATGTGTGTAGATAAAGTAGTGTATACAACTGTACATAATTAGGCCTTAAAACACTCGTGTGATCCTATTATGAAACTCGCTGACGCTCGTTTCATAAAACCACACTCGTGTTTTAAGTCCTCTCATTATGTATCAGTTGCATAAACTACTATTACGTCGCCCTAGGTTGTAACGCTGCACGGGGATCTCACTCCCTAGCCAAGGTAAGACGCAGAACTTTAGATAAACCACGGGCGATAATTCGTAAAGCCCCAGATAGCATAGTTATGGCACAAACACCTGCGCTTTGGGACATTCATGAATTCACCACCGTAGGTATTGTAATGCACAAGTTTTGTGTGTCTATAAATACCTACCTAGGGTGTCAGCCACAGCACAACAACCGGCTCTACTTAAAAAAAATATATTAAGAAAAAATAATATACTTACACAGCGTTTACATTAAAAAAAATCTTCTATCTTTTTTTCTCTTACACTTCGTAACTCACTACCTATTAATATCCACCTACAAACAGCTGAGCACCACAATTAACTGTATACCCATGGAGTCTAACACTTTATATTATAATAAAGTTCAAGTATATTCGTTTACAAATCCATAGAATCCTTAATGATGATTTAGCTTCATTTTATAGAAGACAATCGTTTCATCGAATATCACTCCATAGATATATCATTTCATCGAAAGCACTTTTTTTCTGAAACCATAAAATATTTTGGAATGTTATAAAACAAACCTAACGTAATCTATACGTTGACATTTCGAATATCACTCCATAGATATATCATTTCATCGAAAGCACTTTTTTTCTGAAACCATAAATTATTTTGGAATGTTATAAAACAAACCTAACGTAATCTATACGTTGACATTTTCAAGATATTTGAAAAATGTACGACTTCTGTCTATGAAAGAAATGAAGCATTCGGTGAGTGATGGTTTGTAAAATAAGAGGATTCTCGCTAGAAAAAATATCTAATAACGACGGTTTTTGCTTAGGTTGGAAACATCTTTGACTAGTAAAATCATGATGATTTGCCGGAGACATGCGAGCTGTCGATCGCTTGGTTGCGTTCATTCAGCCCAATTCCCAGTTGGAGCCAACGGTTACTGTCCCGGCGGCGCTCCCATACAGCCTTCTTGCTCGAATCTTCTCGTTCTCCTGCAGAAGGAAAGGACATCTTTAAGGTTAATGTCCCTCAGCTCTTCCTCTTCTAGTTTATCTTTTCTGAAGATGCTATAGCGTACTATCGCATACATGCCACACTCTACTATAACATGCTTACTTGTCTTCCTCATGGCCACAGTGCGAGCAGTATGGATCACTTACTACACCCATAATGTTAAGGTGCCTGTTAAGGCTATTATGTCCCGTGATTATGCCTGTTAATAATCTGAGATTTTTCTTACCTGGTTCCAGGAGATACCTGGTCCTTTTTCTGTTTATGCCTCCTAGGATTATCCTCGATTGTCGACAGTCCGTTGTCTCCCACCATTGGCTGTTGGCCTCTTCCTCCATTAGCCTAGCTATAACTCCTTTCGTGACTTCTGCCGATATTGGCAGTGCAGGTTCGGGTCCTATGAGTTCCCTCTCTGCCCCTAGCCTCGCCATCTCGTCTGCCCTTTCATTCCCTGTCACACCCTGATGTCCCATACTATCGTAATCTTTGTGAGTTCTCCAAGTTTGTTTAGGGCTAGTACAATCATCCTTCGGGGGAATATTATCTCTCTCTCTCTCTCTCTCTCTCTCTCTCTCTCTCTCTCTGACCTTCATTTTCCAATTGTTACGTTCCGCTCAAATATTGTTATAATCAGCACCTCTAGCACGACTGTGTCACGCGACTCTTATCTCTTTCTTCGCTGTACTGTGAGAGAGTGACAGACCATGCTACTTCGCGCCACAGAGACGCGAAGCGTAGTAGTGCTAGGCAGGCAGGGATCGTAAAATGCGGGAAAAATCGATGAAAATGGCGTTCATTTCAATGAATTTTCCTCGCATTTTACAAACCATGGTTGTAAAAGTCTGCCAAAAAGTAATTAAATGAATCACGGCCGCACGTGAGTTAAAATTAGTTTTCAAAAGTTATATTGTTAAAGTTAAAGATTGTTTAATTTATTCAAAAGATAATGCAGTGTTGTTCCTTTCGGTTAAGTGCGAGCCTTATCTTCGCGTCATGAATTCCAGACTGAAATAATAATATATAGTTAACTAGCGGCCCGCCCCGACTTCACACGGGTGCAATGCTGATAAATTATGCATGTACAAAAATTCTAAATTCTAAAGTTTAGGCTACAAGAGCTCTTTTATAATACATTATACATTTAAACCTTCTTCTTGAATCACTCTCTCTATTTAAAAAACCCCGCGTCAAAATCCGTTGCGTAGTTTTAAAGATCTAATCATACATAGGGACAGCAGGAAGCGACTTCGTTTCATACTTAGTGATATATACCCACCTGTTGTTGTTATATATATCCGCCTGTTGTTTACCTCTGCCTTTATTTATTGTATCCCTTAGGTATGTGTTGTTTCCATTTGTGTTTGAAGTGTGTAATAAAGAGGATTTGTATTTATAGGTGTACATCGGACAACCTCACACAAATCGACCTAATCCCAAAGTAAGCTCTAGTAAGCTTGTCTTGTCTAGACGACAATAATATCAGATTATACATACTTACATAGATAAACATATGTACTTCCATAAGTACATAGAAAACATTCATGATCCACACTCTTTGTCGCGCGACAAATACTACCTGTCTCTTTTCTTTTAATACCGTGTGAGCAAGGCACCTGCCTGGGTCGCGTGACGATGGAATTCGCAGCAAGATAATGCTATCCCCGCTGGTACACCATTAAAGTCGAGTAATGGTCGACAAATTCGGCCATTTTGAGTCTGACAACGATGAGGTCAGCGGGATAACGTATTGAGCACGTTTTACGTCGGTAAATAATGTCCTTCAGTGTTTGTTAAACACCGTGTTACTATAGTTACCGATCGTGTTATATCCATTGGATTTTCGAGGCAGCTTATTTATATAAGCCAACATGATAAGTAAATAAATAAATATCAGACAACCTCACCCAAATCGACCTAGTCCCAAATTAAACTCAAGAAGGCTTGTAATGTGTTATAGCGAGGCACTGGCGACGATATACATACTTATATAGATAACTATATATTTAAATATATAGAACAACCATGACCCAAGCATAAATATTTGCCTTGGCCGAGATTCGAAGCCGGGACCGCCAACCGGGATCGTCAAAGGTAAATATGTCCCAATGTGACACCCTTATTGACCGACCGAGCGAAACGTCTTCATTGCGGCTTGGGCAAAAATGTTTTCGTATGTCCGGATTTCTAAATGTCCGTGTTCAGAACAGTATAATTATTATCGTCTACACTCAACTGATTCTCGTTAAATTTTGTGACCAGATTCGATATAAAGAAAGTTGTTTTTTCATGGAGAATAGATGGGGCCCTGGAAATTAAAAAAATATTATATAAGTCACCGGTTATCATACGTCATTTCAATCGATTTTGCTCGCATTCTACGATCGTTATTATGAATTAAGGTTTAAGGTGCCATCTATTGGAACAGTGTCAAGCATCAGAACATTGTCATTCACCTTACGTGCGTATACAGTACATAACGAGTTTTGATATCCTTTGCTTACGGAATCCTAAAATGAAAGGCCGTTTCATAATTTTGCCATGAATATGAATTAAGCTCGCATTTTGATACCCTAACACTGATTAATTAGCTTGCTCGTGATTAATGATAAAATTGTGAAGAGATGACGCGTATTCTAAACTAGCCATGTAATTTTAAGCCGTTCGAAATTGACTTTTCGATGTGAAAATAAAATAAATAAATATCGGACACCTTACAAAAAGATCCAGTTCAAAATTAGAAATTATTCATTTTCATAGACACAGTAGGTATATAGGGATGTTACATGCAAGCGTGCAAATATATATAGTAATAAATATAAATACTGTATCGTTAAGTATAAAATACAACTTGACAGTGGTTTCATTCGATTAAAATTTAGTTTTTTTTATTCAAACTGATATCAATCTAAAAATTAAATGTTGGATTTGACTAGGATTGTTTCGTTTCCTCGTTAGTTATTGTAAACTAAATCTGTATGGACTTTCACCAGAAAAACGGAAATCGATTCTGGACAAATGGTGTAGTATAAAAGGAATCACTCTCAGGAAGCTAGCTAAACTCGAAAACGTTAAGTGTTGGTGGAGTCCAAAATGCGATTAAACAGTACGGCCAAGAGTAGGTACAAGACTAGAGTTCGTTGACAAACCGAAATCCGGCCGAAAATCAGGTCCTTCAAACCCCAACTTGGATAAAAATATAGTAAAGGCATACACAACCAACAAGAAGGTGTCTTTTCGGGATTTGGCTAAAAAGATAGGTACACCCACAGACCATAAATAAATAAATAAATACATAAATAAATAAATATCAGACAACCTCACACAAATCAACCTAGTCCCAAATTAAGCTCAAGAAGGCTTGTGTTATGGGTACTAGGCGACGATATACATACTTATATAGATAAATAAATACTTAAATACATAGAAGATCCATGGCCCAGTCTGAAAGTCAATTTTTACAGAAAAAATTGGCAAAAAAATTATGGTATGGCAGGCGATCTGCGAGTGTGGCCTCAAATCGACTCCATTTATCACTACGTCTACAATGACAGCATATTTATATAAACGAATGTCTTAATAAATGACTTTTGCCTATATGGTTAGAAAACACAGTGTTCAGACTATATTTTGGCCCGATTTGGTATCTTGCCACCATGGATCCAAGACTTTGTAGTGGTATGAAGAGAAAAATATCAATTTTGTACCTAATGCTATGAACCCCCGAATTGCCCAAATCTTTGCCTATCGAACGTTTTTGGGCTATAACTAAAGCTAAACTGCGGAAAAATGCCCGGTCTACAGGTTCCGAAAAGCAATTTCGTCGAGACTAGAACAGGATGACAAAAAAAAATGACTAAGGCGCTGTCCGAACTTTGATTTCTACGTACATACAGAAAGTCAAAAAATTAGCTATTAAAAATGAATAATTTCATTGGGTTTAAAGACCATTTTGTATCATTTAACGTCTAAAACGTAGAAGATTTTTTTTTCTATTAATAAATATATGAAAGTTGTCAGTAGTACTTTATTTTACTTGTATTTATACTTAACGATACAGTCTTTAATAATAAAATGTCAAAATAATAAAAAACAATTAAAATAAGTGTAACATTGGCACTGGGCGGGGCACGTAGCTCGAAGGACCGATGGCCGTTGGGGCAGAAAGGTTCTCGAGTGGAGACCACGTACCGGCAAGCGCAGTGTAGGACGACCACCCGCAAGGTGGTCGACCTGGTTAGAGTTGCGGGGACTCGCTGGATGCGGGTCGCTGCTATCCGGCCCATGTGGAAATCTATTGAGGAGGCCTGTGTCCAGCATTGGACGTCCTATGGCTGAAATGATGATGATGATGATGATGATGAAGTGTAACATGTCAAATTGAAAAACTCGAAAAGAGATAACATAATTAATTTTAAGGCATATTAAAATGATATAACTAAATACTACTAATTTTAATCTGTAGTAGGCTTGTGTTATGGACACTAGTCGAGTAAGAATTATTAGGGTAGAGATGGCGCTAGGATGCCACTCTACGGTATATAAGTAAATTAGCAACTGGGTGAGAAATTCGATGCTTTGATGGAACGATATAAAATAAAGTTTTGTGGGTAGGTTAGATAATTATAAAGATTTGAGGGAAGGTCCCCAACAAGGTGGACCGATGATCTGAGTACGAGCACACTTGGATGAGGATGATCGTTGCGGAGAGCTTTGGGGAGGCCCTCTTCCAGCAATGGACGTCTATATCGGCTGATATGATTATGCTGATGATGAAAGATTAGCAACAAATACTATTCATCATACAACAATAATAATTAAGGGGGGCTCCCATACAAAAATAGGGCATGATATTTCGTTCAACGGGCATTTTCTCATGAACCGTTATAGGTAGACAGTTGAAATTTTCACAGAATGTATATTTTTGTTACCACTATAACAACAAAAATAAAAATAATAAAATAAGTAAAAATTAAAGGAGGACACCATACAAAGAACGTGTTTTTTGTTCAATATTGGTACGGATCCCTTCGTGCGTGAGTCGACTGGCACTTGGCCGGTTTTTTTTTATTTTTTACTAAGTAGGCTTTACCCTCATTGAACAAATGTTGGAAACTCTAAAATATATAATTCAGTATCGAATTTACGAGAAGCCTGACAACGGGCACTGACTCGAAGAAATGGATAAATTATTTACAGGGGTCGTACTTTCTTTCGCACGGTAGGACTAATGGAGAGCTATGGAGCCGATATTAACATTAAAATACTATTCATACTCATACTCATTCATCTATTTCATTCCAAACTGCCTTTGTAGTTATTATGGTTAACATTCCCAAGCATTAAATGACTAAAATTATGAATATTTTTTTTACAGTATTTCAAAATTCCTAAATATCATGTCAATATCATGAACTTTCTAGTTATAAATGGATATTCGATCAATATAGAATCCAATTTACTCCAGAAAACATGGATAAAATTGCAAATATTTACGTATTTTATGGTGGCGACAAAAACAATGCCTACAGACTTTGTCCTTGACTATAAAATTAAAATTGCGAATGAAATACACTTATGAGTATGAGTATGAATAGTATTTTAATGTTAATATCGGCTCCATAGTTCTCCATTAGTCCTACCGTGCGAAAGAAAGTCCGACCCCTGATTATTTATTTCCATTATTGAAATGGCTTCAGGTCCTAATAACTTAAAAAATAAGTCGCTCGTGAAGAACGAAAGATTAGGCAAGTCAGTCGGACAGATGGATCAGATTTTCGAATTATTCTCAACGAACAAAAAATACTGGCTTATAAATTTATGAAACATAAGTGTATTTCATTCTCAATTTTAATTTTATAGTCAAGGACAAAGTCAGAAGAATATATACTAAGACCTGATTTGTGTAGGCATTTGTTTTTTCGTCACCATAAAATACGTAAATATTTGCAACTTTATCATTACCTCAATGAACTTTATCCATGTTTTCTGGAGTAAATTGGGTTCTATATATTGATCGAATATCGATTTATGACTAGAAAGTTCATGATATTGACAATAAATTGAGTTAAATTAGGAGTTTGAAATATTGTAAAAAAAATAATAATTCATAATTTTAGTCATTTAATGCTTGGGAATGTTAACCATACTACAAAGGCAGTTTGGAATGAAATAGATGAAAGAGTATGAGTATGAGTATGAATTGTATTTTAATGTTAATAACGACTTCATAGTTCTCCATTAGTCCTACCGTGCAAAAGAAAGTCCGACCCCTGGTAATAACCACAATATTTTTTATATTAAGAGACCGGGAATCGAACCCAGCACCTCTAGATTACCGGTCCAGCTTGTGTGGTATAATCCAGAGGTACCAGGTTCGATTCCCAATCTCTTTCACCAGGTTACGCATTTCAATTTTTCTTTAAGCTTAGATTTTCTTATCAATGGTTTAGTTCAAAACTACTTTAGTTATGTATGTTGTGTCACCTGTGAATTAAACTTTGCAAATACTTACTCTAATCACCTTTCAAAACTAAATAACAAGAAAAAGGATGAAAGCAGCCATCTTTTTTAAATGGCGTCGATGACGCCTGTGTGTACACAAAACAGGGAAAAATAGTAAATTTATTCACTTTGAACCAAAGAAATTCTTTAACTGAGTTTAAAAAAAATACCATGATCAATAATAGTTTGGAAAGGATTTTGTGGAAAACTGTTTTAAAGTAAGGTCACAAAAATAATACACCTGTGATAGTATAATCATTTAATTATATACTACTTATTGTAACTCTCGAAAAAACTCAATTGCACAAACGCCATATCAACAATGTCCCAAGTCAAGTGCCGACACTTATAATTTTGGCGTAAATAAATAAATATAATATAATAATACATAATAATATACTAGACGACGATACACACAATATATAAATACATAGATAACATCCAAGACACAGAATCAAAGTTCATCACATAAATATTTGCCCCGGCCGGGATTCGAACCCAGGACCACTGGCTCAATAGGCAGGAGCACTACAAAATGCGCCAGCCACGTATTCGTCAGGAGCCCTTTGTTTCATAGAAACTTATTTCGTCAAATATAATTAATTTCGCTGAAAAGTTATTTCGCTGAATTTTACTCCTCCAAATATCATCCTACAGATTAGGTTAGGTTAGGTTTATGAATAATGACACAAAGGTAAATTAAGAAAGAAAAATTGAATGCGATCGATCCACTGCAATCTAAGCAGGACTCGAACCTGCGACCTCTGCGTTTCCGGCGCATTGCTCTCCCATCTGAGCTATTAGATCGCTACGTCAATCACACCAAATCTTTCATTCCATAATTCTTTACGCTACTGGAGCGCCCTCTGCGTCATATGTGTTAGAAATGCTTATGCGCATTAGCCATACCCTAGGATGTGGTATTTCCACATAAAAAATATCATCGATAAAAAAAGATTTTATAAAAATATTTAGGTTAGGTTTGTTTTATAACAATCTCTATTAGTTTACGGTTCCAAAGAGAAATTATTTCTACGATTATTTTTTTCGGCGAAATGAAATATTCGGCAAAAAAAATACAGACGAAATGAGAACCCTCCTCCTTTTATTGAAGTCGGTTAAAAATAGTTTAAGGAGTCAACATAGACCCATTGTCGTATATTGGAACATTAGCGGTAAAAGACGTTTGTGCTACAGGTGTAAGAGTTTAGAAGGGTATCATTAAGTGTGAATATGATATGATATAAGATATCTACAAATCTGTAAGGATATGATAAGTTTATATATGCTACTACAAGTACGCCTTTTAAGGCATCTAACACATCTTAGTATAAGTCTCTCTTACAACTCTACGGAGTTACATGTAATAGTTTCTATAAAAATACTACTTATAGGAATATCTATGTTCCCAAATCCAGTTTTTCATAAATTTCTAAATAGTTAAAATCATATTTCTAGTTCTAAAAGACCACGAGATATATCTCAGATATTGTGGTCAACTATGTCTTAAAACTATTGAAGATCCGTTTATGCTTACAATAACATCGTATGTCTATAGTAAAAAAAAGTTCCAGTACCTAGTAGGGATAGTAGTAGGTACATTTTTAGAAAATCGCTGAGATTTTGTTTTCTCAGCGATGCACGAAATATTCTTTCCAATACGACATTTTATTTTTAAAAGAAGAACGAAGGTTGACAGCATTTAAACAATAATTTGAAGACTGGTTGTTGGCATACCGCTACTGACATTTATAGTTGTAAAATGGTGTATGTAACACTACCATCCCAGTGTTAAACCGCAACTTGTCACGCTATAATCTGGATATTTTCGGACGTTAAAATGTATCTTTACTTCTTCTGTATTTAATTTACTGTGGTCAAATTCTGCGATATTATTTTGGCATAAACGGATCCTTGGCTCCTCTATGCTTCATTTGATTAACATTTTCTGGTTTGAATTACCTTTTGTCTTACTTATATAGCATTTAAATACTATAGCTGTAAACATTGAAGGGATAAGGGAAAGAACTAGCTAAGTCACATCTGTACAATTTTACTGTAGGTACCATGTTATTAAATCCGTGAAATCGCCGTAGTGTATAGCGTAAGTTAAAATACAGCGAAAAAATCGGGAACCAGCGAGTTTACCTCTGGTTTAGATGGTCATATTTATAAACTCGAAAAGTTTACGGACTAGGCTAAAAACATTAATTTGAAAAAGAGAATGCCAGTTTTTCCTCCCTTACACCTTTAATTACATTCGTTTTCGTAGAACATAAATGTAGTTTAGTTGTGTTTGTCAGCAGTTAATTTTACAGCAAGTGAACTCCAGATTATATCACATTGGGTTAAATATGCTGTGCTATAAAGGAGCCAATACAGATTCAATTCTACACGCATAATATGCATTGCTATGTCATATAAAGATACGAAATTAAAAAGCAGCACCCATAATAAGCAATAAATCCCTGAGAGGTTTGGTTCAGTACGCCCATGTGCGTTAAACAGGTAATAAAAAGCTTTGCTCCAAAAATTGGTCTTTTGGGACGATCTGTGTCGAGGACGAATTGTATGAACCGTTCTGAAACAACCACACCCCCACTTTATTTGGATTATGGAATTTTAATATTTTCATTTCTGTCAAGACTTCAAGAGCTCAGGTCTTACTTAATAGGAGCAAAAGTGCTAGTTATTTTATGCCACTTTCTGACAGCAAATCTCATTTCCTGGCCAAGGCAAGACGTCTGTAGTCGGTAATTCATAAAGCCCCAAATCGCATATTTAGGTGCCACAAACACCTGCGACCTGGGACATTCACGAATTCCCCACCCTAGGTCTGACCAAAAAGAGTAGGAATTAATAAGTGGCAATACTGTTGTGTCGTCCCCGTTTTCTTAGATTGATTAGAAATGGACGACACTACAGTATTGCCACAATTTTAGTAAGGTATATGAAATGTGCCATTATTTCACCCTTCTTCGTTCGGTAAAGAGTGCTGTAATATTGATGAATTGAAATGTGAGTTTTTTCAGAGGACGCGGTAAGATTAAATATTATTCAAATAAAAATGGATACAGATACCAAACAGTATGGGGACATTGCAAACGTAAGTTCAGTGCGTTTTGGTCGAGTGAATGAGAAATTGGAAGGTACCAAGCTCAATTCTCGGTGCGAATTTCGTGCGCTTTGATTTTCGTTTTATGTAAATACTCATAATGACGCAATGAAAGATCGAAACACGTGTGGACATTTTGGGACACTTTAATCTAATTATCAGGATCAATAAAACTCCTGATTCTAATAAGAAAAATCATATTTTTTTTATCCAAATACGGTGGTCCTGGTGTGTTCTAGAACGGCTCGTGTTATATGTAATTTTAGTTTTGCGCGTAAAGTACTATGCAGATGTCTTAGAATACATACGCCTAGCAAACCTAGTAATCGTTTGAAATTGGAGGATTGGATTTTGGTTAGCCACGGGCTAAGTTTTGTCCGTGTGCGCATCTGTCACAACGTCAATGTCACAAGCAAAACGTCTATGATTGGTTCGTAGACACGCACACATAAAAACAAAAGCGGCTTCATCTTTCGCAAAACTTTTGTATGAAGACTCGCGTTCTAGGCGTACTTATTCTAAGGCAGATGATGTATATACCAGGTGGGCCCTGTAACAGGCGCGATAAATTAAAACATAAGATTCTATACCCCTCAAACTGAACAACTGATGTTGTTCAGTTTGACTAGTAAAATCTATGTTTTAATTTTTTGCTCCTGTTACAGGGCCCACATGGTAGAATAGATGTGTATAGGTTACGAAGATACAAAAAACTAGCGTATAAATGTTAAATTCTAGTTCGGATTACCGGGGCCAGGGGGGGTATTCGACCAATTTTAGAGATATAATGGAGATCTCTCCTTTTCATCGCCATCCGTCACTTTTGACGTGTGCCTACTTGACAAGTGGCGATATCACCAGAACATCGCAACTTCGTCAATTCGGACGCGCAAAATTTTCGTTTCCTTTGTATGTGACGGCATAAATAACAGGCGCATACTCTAAATTGACCACGTAGTACGTGAAATTAGTCCGTTACGTTTCGTTCAAAACAGAAATTTATATACATGAATAACATTTTTGACAATCATTATCGCCTTCGTATTTCCAAAATTGAGATGAGATATGTCACTTTTAAGCTCATCGCATTTAAATGACAGTTCAATGGCGATATACCTGTTATCTAATGGAGATTTGACGTTTGGCGATATCTCAAACGGCATTCTCGAATTGGGCCCATTTGATATCAAGGGTTATTTTATCAACGGATTGTCAACTTGTTATTAGATAAGTTGTGATAAATATTATGTTGCCAAAGTATAAATAATATAAACTTTAGTTTATAACAGTCGGCCGATGATTCCGTAATTTGATACGCTAGCTTTTTTTTTATCAAGCTCTTGTCCAAATACAATTTACGCTAAGGTTACAAAGTAAGTATATAAGTTACCCGTTATTGTGGCAAACTTTGAAGTAAAAGTTGAGAAAGTGATGGAATTTACAACGCTCGAACCCACTTCTCGAGTAGTGTAGAGCTTGCATAATTGCCCAAAAGTAAAAGCGTACAAATTACGCCCTTCCTACATACTACTGTCGTCGTTGACGAAAAGTTTTTTATTTTTTATTAATAAACAAACAGTTATACACAAACAATTGTATAGGATTACAAGAACAGAAAAAAGACCTATAGTTTCCTGAAAGTACAAAAAAAAAGAAAAAAAAATCTGAAGAGAAGTGTACTAAATGTGTAATCATAATCATACAATACTGCGCAAAGAAGTGTCCAAAAAACCGGCCAAGTGCGAGTCGGACTCGCGCACCGAGGGTTCCGTACAAACACTTTCCATCCCTAAGTGTTTAAGTTAAGTTTGCACCTGGTATGTATAGCGCCCCATATAAATTAGGTGCAAAGTCAGGTATTTGGTATTAAAAAAAAAACTACCTACTAGATCTCGTTCAAAACAATTTTCGTTGGTAGTTTTTATAGTAATGTACATCATATGTTTTTTTTAGATTTTTAATTTTCTTATTTTAGAAGTTAGAGGGGGGGGGACCAACTTTTTTCCACTTTGGAAGCGTCTGTCACGCAAACTATTCGGTTTAGAAAAAAAATGTTTTAGAAACCTCGATATCATTTTTGAAGACCTATCCATAGATACCCCACACGTATGTGTTTGATGAAAAAAATTTTTTTGAGTTTCAGTTCTAAGTATGGGGAGCCCCCAATATTTATTATTATTTTTTTATTTTTGAATCAAAATCTTAATGCGGTTCACAGAATACATCTACCTACCAAGTTTCAACAGTATAGCTCTTATAGTTTCGGAAAAAAATGGCTGTGACATACGGACGGACAGACGGACAGACAGACAGACAGACAGACAGACATGACGAATCTATAAGGGTTCCGTTTTTTGCCATTTGGCTACGGAACCCTAAAAAGGGTACTCTACTTGGCCTAGCGAGCGAGAGGAGCGAAGTATCTTCGTTTCAGCTTGGCTTACAATTATTATTTCGTATGTTTAGATGTCTTGATGCTCTCTGGCTATTCTCGTCTAGAGGTCGCATTTCTCAACCGATTCTTATGAAATTTTGTGAGTAGGGTTCAATAACATAGAATTTTCTTGTTGATTCTGGTTTTCGAGCTTTTCAAAATAGCGAAAAAAGGACGGGTTGCACTCCGGGAGTGCCGGCAGAAGTGAAAACCCCGATTTTATTATATCTCACTGACACTTGATTTCTATTTTAATCTCTATTTCTTACTAATGTATGTTTATGATTACGCTTCACCATCTGTCACTTAGAACATTTTGTTGTTCGAAGGCCCCCTTTCTTTGAAACAGACACGGTTGCTAGGTTACCGACTGACTGTTATCTGTCGCGCGGATCTGTCGCGAGTTTAACATTTTTTACCCATCTAAAAATTGCAAAGCGCCGCTAAAGAAGTTTTCACTTCAAAAACAGAAAATGGCGCTTGAAAATTTGAAAATGTCAAAAATCGACAATTATTTTTAGACGAGTTTTATGAATCCTCTATAGTGTCAAATGTTTGAAATCAGTTATTTCCTTTAGGCGACATTGTGTTTGGACAAGACGAAAAGCGAATAGTTATCTATATATATAAAAGAAGAAGTCCTGACTGACTCATCAACGCACAGCCGAAACGACTAATGTTAGAGAGTTGATTTTTGCACAGTAGGTTACTTTTATAACGTGGGCTAGAGATAAGAAGCGATTTTGAAAAATTCAATCCCTAAGGGTGTTAAAAAGGGGTGCAAGGTTTGTATGGGATACAAGTTTTTTTTAAAGCTAGGAACTTGAAACTTTGTTAGAAGATATTAAAATAAAATAAAAGAAAACTGATTTCAGCGTTTTTGAAAATTCATCCCCTAAGGTGGTAAAAAAGGGGTTGAAAGTTTGTATGGAGATCAAGTATTTTTTTGAGCACGGGACTTGAATCTTAATGTAAAAGCATACTATTAGAATACAAGAAAAGTAATTTCAGCGTTTTCAAAAATTCGACCCCTAAAAGGGTAAAAAAGGGGTTTAAAATTTGTATGGAGATCAAGTATTTTTTTGAGCGCGGGACTTGAATCTTTGTGTAAAGGCATACTATTATAATACAAGAAAAGTTATTTCAGCGTTTTCAAAAATTCGTCCGCTAAAAGGGTTAAAAAGGGGTTGAAACTGTGAATCCATTACAAATTCCTTGAAACTTCTTATTAAGGCATATACAATAATAACAAAATAATATAAATTTAACGTCATCAAAGATTCAACCTCTAAGGGGGTTAAAAGGGGGATGAAAGTTCGTCTTGGGGTTCAAATTTAATTTTAAGCTAGGAACTAAACTTCGTAAAAAGTTATGCAAATAAAATGGAACAAAAGTGATTTCAGCGTTTTTGAAAATTCATCCTCTTAGGTGGTAAAAAGGGGGTTGAAAGTTTGTATGGAGATCAAACCTTTTCTTGAGCGTGGGACTTTAAACTTTGTATAAAGGCATATAAGTAAAATACAAGGAAAGTAATTTCAGCGTTTTCAATCATTCGTCCCCTACAATGGTTAAAAAGGGTTGAAAGTTTGATTCCATTACAAATCTTTGACTAAGGCATATATAATAATAACAAAATAACATTAATTTAACGTCATTATAAATTCAACCTCTAAGAGGGTTAAAAGGGGGATGAAAGTTTGTCTCGGGGTCAATTTTAATTTTAAGCTAGGAACTTGAAACTTTGTAAATAGGTATTAAAATAAAATAAAAGAAAACTGATTTAAATGTTTTTGAAAATTCATCCCTGAAACTGGTAAATAAGGGGTTGAAACTTTGAATGGAGATCAAACCTTTTTCTGAGCGCGGGACTTAAAACTTTGTATTAGTGCATATAATTAGAATACAAGAAAAGGAATTTCAGCGTTTTTGAAAATTCAGCCCTGAAGGTGGTGAAAAGGGGTTGAAAGTTTGTATGAAGATTAAAAATTTTTTTGAGTGTGGGACTTGAAACTTTAAATAGAGGCGTATTATTAGAATATAAAAATGTGATTCAGCGTTTTTGAAAATATATGTAGCCCTGAAGATGGTGAAAAATTGGGCAAGTGCGAGTCCGACTCGCGCATGAAGGGTTCCGTACCTATATATATATCTATAACAAGTTTGTTGTATGGGAGCCCCCCTTAAATATTTATTTTATTTTATTTTTAGTATTTGTTGTTATAGCGGCAATAGAAATACATCATCTGTGAAAAATTCAACTGTCTAGCTATCACCGTTCTTGAGATACAGCCTGGTGACAAACGGACAGACGGACGGACGGACGGACGGACGGACAGCGAAGTCTCAGTAATAGGGTCCTGTTTTTACCCTTTGGGTACGGAACCCTAAAAAGGGGTTGAATGTTTGGAATGGAATGGAGATCAAACCTTTTTTTGAGCGCCGGACTTGAAACTTTGTATAAATGCATATATGTAATTAGAAATCAAAAAAAGTAATTTCAGCGTTTTTGAAAATTCAACCCCTGAGGCGGTAAAAAGGAGGTTGATAGTTTGTATTGAGATCAAACATTTTTTTGAGCGCAGGACTTGAAACTTTGTATAAGGGCATATTATCAGAATACAAGAAAAGTGAATTCGTTTTTGAAAATTCAGCCCAGAAGGTGGTGAAAAAGGGGTTGAAAATTTGTTTGAAGATCAAATATTTATTTTGAGTGCGGGACTTGAAACCTGAGTTCATAATGATTCCGCGTAATTAGAGCAATTTAGCCGAAAAAAGAACTAAAAAGAGGCCAAGAGCGAGTCGAACTCGCGTACGAAGTTCGGTACCATTACGTATAAAATGGCAAAAAAAAACAATTTATTGTAGGTATGGGAGCAGCACTTCAATATTTATTATTATTTATTTTTTGTTGAATTACAGTAACCAACATCAAAATCATCAACTTGCAAAAAAAGAAAAGTAATTTTAACATTGTTTAGATCTGAAAATAATATAATAAAGATGTAAACTGTTCAAGATAAGATTCCACGCGGACGAAGTCGCGGGCAACAGCTAGTGTATTATAAATTGGTATCGTCCACTAGTGAGATTTATAATTTCTATTACGAATATCATGTAAATATGCTATTTTTAGTAGAGATTTTGTGCTCAATTATTAAGATTCTTATAAACTTCGATTCAAATTAACACCATTAAAAGCACACCAACGTTTTACATGACATAATATATTTTTTCTCTATAAAAATATGTAGTCATATTCACGAAATCTCTATTAAAGCCAGTTTCCATGCAGTTTTTTGCGATTCTATAATCAACCTCGAGATACTAACATCCTTGAAAAATATGCTACAGTTAAAAATAAATATCTACATAACTGTATTAAGCGGTTTACACTCACGTGAAATTGTCAGGAACGGCCCGACATGTTTCGAACTCGTAACAACCGCCAGTGCGAAAGTTGCCGCGTCGCTGTACGAGTTAATACATTTAATAAATATGTCTCACGAAAGTTTTGATAAAATACCTACTTACTTATAATTATCATCCTCAATAGCAGATATGTATTTACGATAATGAACTTAGACGGTTGTCTTTATATAAAGAAATATTAAAATAAAATTATACAAGTTACAAAATATCTTAGAAAAAGATAAAAGTATCTCGAGTAAATAATCTTAATCACGATTAACAATAAATCCGACGACATTAAGGTAAATATAAACACTCATTAAAAAATATCGACACAGGTGTGGATACAAATATTGGTGCACACAAAATAGTCTATACAAAATTATACAGAATTTATATTTTACGATTAAACGCCATTAAGATATGTGTATTTAATACCAATAAGTATAATCTCCATTCCAATATAAATTTACAATATCATTCCAAATATCCAGCTTTTAACTCCAATCCGCTATATACAACAGAACTAATGCTATCGAATATTCGTTGTTTAATAATAATAATTTACAAGAAATTAAATACAAATACCACGCAAACGAAGACGTTGAGCAGCAAACAAGCGGAGCCTTTAAACTTAAACAAGAGTTCCTTCTGTACCAATTTCGAACGGAAACCTAAAACCAGAAATGTGCCGTTCTACCCTAAAACCAGATAATGTTTCCCTATTTGTATTGGGAAGGAACGTTCCCGGGAACATTTCTCTTACAAATCCGGGTAACGTTCTCGCGAACGGCAGATCTCTACCTAAAACTCTTCGAGCGCGTTCGTATAACATTGTTACAAACGCGTTCAAATGCTTTCTACACTCAAGGCTCAAAAGTAGTAAATCTGATCAGTGGTTTCGAAATGTACATGTTTCTTGCGAGGCAGCACCACCAACAACCATCAGGCCGGTTTACCGTTCACGCCCGCACTGGCACTAGTTTTAGGTTCACTATCGGGTTCATTTATCTGTGGGATCACCTTGGCTTCTCTGTCGGCCTGCGTCAGCACCTCCTGGACGTGGATGGTGAGCTCGGGGCGCGCGAGCTGGGTGAACGGCAGCAGGGCCCCGGCCACGTCCATCGTGTTGTTTATGTTGCGGTGCCAAAGCTCTAGCACGACGCTGCGCCGTTGCTACTTGTACCGCGGAGGACCGAGCCAGCCGCAGCCGAACACCTGGAGATTTAAATAACATGAATATCCTCGAGTGTACGGGTAACAGTTCCTGATGAAGTGCTCCATACGAGATCGAAATATGTCGGGCCGTTCTTGATAATTTACTTTCGTTAAATATGTGTCATAAAAGTTGTAATAAAATTATATGAATATCCTCATTATTTAAATGCTTTAAGCGTCCAGTTTAGAACAATACTTGCAATCATTTATGGTCAGATTCTAATTGCTAAAACGTATTCTAATTACCTGACAGACGACGAGGGAGTGCGAAGAGTGTGAGCACGAACATGTACCTCTTGTTCAACTTCAAAGCGACCACTTAACGCTTCGATCGGTAAAAATTATCGAAAACGGCCCGACATGTGACATATAAGATCGAAACAAGTCGGGCCGTTCCTGACAATGTTCACTACACATGAGTTTAAACCGTCGTGAGGGTAGCGGGGAATAAATGGGTGCGGTCTGCACGGGATCGCACTTTGTGGCGAGTCATGAGGGAGGCCGATGTTCACCAGTGGAGATCAAGATGTCTCACGATAATTTTAATAATGTTATTTAGGTATTTACAAGCGTTACCTGGCAGACAACCAGCGATAGGAATAGAAGCACCAACAGTGCCATCATGCCCCACACAACACCGAGTTGTGTCAACGCAAACACGTAGAGTGTCGGGTGGCACCACTTGTTCGGCTCAAAGAGTGTAGGTGCGAAGTCCGGCCACATGATGCCCAGCGTCCACACGTTGCCGAAACCGAACCTGGACGAAATAGAAAAAAACAATACAACAATTATTTATTGCACATCATCCTCCTAGCCTTTGTCCCATATCTTTGTAGAGAATGAATTCTCAATCGGGGTCGGCTACCTAAATCCCAAGATGTGGCGTAGGCACTAGTTTTTATGCAAGCGACTGCCATCTGACCTTCCAACCAAGAGGGGAAACTAGACCTTATTGGGCTTAGGTGGTTTCGTCACGATGTTTTCCTTCACCGAAAAGCGAGTGGTAAATATCAAATGACATTCCGTACATAAGTTCCGTACAATTATTTATTGTACATCAATAAGAAAAATAATACAGTAGAAAAACTGAAGTTAACCATTTACAATAATAGGCTCCTTAATGATAATCTTCACGAATGATAAGACACCTACTGTAACTGTACTGTACTGTACTGTCGGCCTGCTGTAAAATCATTTGTGCACCAAAACCCCCGGGGTATGCTATGACCTATGAATGAGTGATCTATCTTGATATTAATTAAGATTTCTATAGATATATTGAAATATTGTATAGACAGACTCACGGAGCCCACAGTCAAACTGTGAAAACAGTTTTGTGGGACGATGTATCTAATGTTATGTATTTATTTGACATTTGAATAAATAAATGTATAATAATAATAAATAATAACCACGTCGTCAATTCAATTAAGGTTAGGTAAGAGTATCGAACACATTTCAATCAGTAGAGTATTTGTTCATAAACAACTCGTATCGTATCAATGTATACATTTCAAGTCGATTGGACTCCCGGTAGAAAGTATTTCAAAGGAAAAATCAAATCAAAGTTGCCATGTACAAGTATATTTGCGTTTGCAAGCAGTTTGAGCATTTTATCGGTTTCTGCGATGCATTTGCCGCTTCGCAATCGCAAGCAATTGAATGCTTTCCTTGATATGGAAAAGGTTTGTAAAGTATTTTTATATTTGCTGATAGTGATGTATTCATGCAAAATACTGTAACAGCTCATTTTCAAAATCATGTATTATCAAGTAACTTTCCACCAGTTAACGCTTTAACTCGTTACACCCTGTATAGACACAGTTGCTACTGTTCCTAGTATGATAATTATTAATTCTGTTGTCGCCACGGCGTATTCGACGATGACTCTGGCAACACCGAGGGTGAAGTACATATCCGGGGCTGTCAAACGTCATCCATAAAAGGGCAAGAACATGGCGGGAGCGCTCTCGTCCGGTGCTTCTCCAAGCGGAGTAGCACGCCTGGCCCCAGCAGTGCAAAGGGTCCGTCGGACCCGCAAGCTCACCAAGGAAAAAAAAAAAAAAAAAAAAAAAAAAAAAAAAAAAAAAAAAAAAAAAAGGAGCGCTCTCTTGCCAACCAGCAGCAGCCGAGAAAGGAACTGAAGACTTGTGTATATTTGAGTATTGTAGTATCAAAAATATTAATTAATTTTAGTAGTAATCAGCCGTGCTTTAATAAATAAACCATATGATACGCCGTCGTATAATATGTTCAGCATATTATATTTAATACGATACGACCAGTTCTGTTTATCCCCCTATCTTTGATGGTTATGTAAAAGTGTGAAAAAATTAATAAATGTATTAATATTGTCTGGTGTTTGTATTAATACTTTGGTTGGCTTTCGAAACGTATTAATACCTATATTTCCTTCCCAATAATAAACCTTTCGTGATAATGTTCTGGATCTACAATCCTATGTTAGAAATTGGGAATGGGTTGAGCTCCAAATGCTTCGATGATTCGAACAGAAGATAATTAGATACCTAGACGTTATATTGCTGTAATATAGATATATTGTGTAAGGCATCGACAGCTGTATACCCATTGTTTCCGAATTGGATTGTACGGAGTCAGATTACCTTATATCTAGAATTATAGTTTGTTGTTATGATTACCGTAAGGTGAGGCTATTTGAAACCCAATGTGCTATGAGGTAATATGCAAATGAAAGGTTTTAAGCCCATATTTAATATGAGAAGGTGCCCACCTTCTCATATTAAATATGGGCTTAAAAGCTTTTAGGTACCTTAGTCCGCGTGTAAGAAAACGTCATAACGCTCCTTTTTTCTTCTACATCAAGTCCGAAACGTTGAGATAATGAAATAAACACCTTCTTGAACGCAATTAATTCCCGTTTTGTTACAATAATTATTAATTGTGTTTTGTCCTTGTATCCATGCTACCCACACATAAGTACCAATGTTTCTAGCTGTGATATTAAACGAATTAAGCGAACCGGAGTCGTAATGAAGGTAATATGTCGCCACCTATTTGTGTCGCTTCAAGAAGCACAATAATAACAACGCTAATTTAATTGCTGAACGAATAGCACTTCCATAAAGCGTAAATACGAAGAATAGTTTTTAACAAGCATATTAAAATTGACGGTTCTATTTCCAGGGTTAATTTATTTGTGGCAAATGTGGTATAATGCAGTTCTTTAAAGTACATACCCATGTTATTAATTACTTGCATAATCGATTAAATATGTGAAGTACGTGGGCATACTGAAAATTTCTGAAACTGGCCGTTTATAAAACTAATATAAATTAAACAGTGATGAAATTTAAAAATGGAATTGTTTGGGAACTGTTCACTTTTTAAATTGCAAGGCTGTCATTTGATTTTTCATTGAGTTTGGAAATTGTCCGTTGCTATAATAGTACATTACATCAGAGGCCGGGAAAATGAGGATTTCCGGCCAAGTAGGTATATACATATATAGGCCGGATAGTGATACGAGGCCGGGAATCCGTTTTCACGACGAGGCATGTATAGTGCTTTTCTCAAACATACAATGAAATAAAAAAATATACTTCAAAGAACAACATTTTATTAATTGACAAATAGGACATTTTAGTCTAACAACCAGTCTTTAAAAACAAAACCTTCTTTTTGTCAAACCAGCCAGCTGTGTGAATGACCTTGTTGTTGAAACCAAAAAAAAGTTACTTTGCAGGCCTAGGCCTGAAAAGCAGTATGAAATCCCTTTACAGTCGTCTCGAGTTGTTGCGCCCAAAAAGCGATACCTCCGAGCCTATTATAAGGAACGTAAAGACAATATTTCATTGCATGTTTGAGAAAAAAATATTATAACCGTGAACATTTAAGGAAAACTATGCTAGTCCACATAGTCATCTATGCTAAATGATTTTTTTGCAGAATTAACATTGCAGCTGAAGTTAGGGATATGCATTTTTTTTTCCCGCTATGCAAGCGTTTAGAGGAACTCTTTTGCATTTGGGCTCGTACTAATAGTAGGTACTGCATGTCTCCTGTACTCGGTTTCGGTGTCTAACTAGCCTAAACAAAACACTACATGTGAACCAGAAAATACACAATACCAACCTTGTTATCAAATACCTTGTTAACAAAATACTTCAAGCATCTATATAATCATACATCCCATTATTCGGGTTCCGATTCTATTATATTTGATATGGAAAATTCGAGGAAAGCTCTTAGTTTTCGATCCGATTTGCTTAGAGACTCCGATGTCAAAGACCCCCTGGGTATTGAAGTGGATGTAAGCCGTTATTTGATGTTTTAAGAATTCTAGAAAATTCTGTATTTTGCTCCGATTACACCTACGCATAGGGGGAACTGATTTTAAGTACGTGTTGTACAGACAGATTATTTGCTCGTTCCCTTGTGTTACGTTTAGACGAAAATACTCTTATTTTTGGAGTACCTCACAATTCGAAAAAAGCATTCTGTTATGAGCTCACCAATTAACGCTTTAAAAAAAAAACGTTAATTATTCGTGAAAACATAACATAAGTCAAGGCACGTTCAAAACACTCCTGAGTCTTACCCATTTACGAATGGTGGAAATATTTTTTTTGTTAAAATATTACTTAATAGAAATTTGAACATGATAGATGAGATGGAACCGAAGCAACGGTGAAGGATTGCGGACGACATTGAGATTGATCTTATGGTTAGTGGGCGGTCTTTGTAACGCAACATTGGATGCCAAGCGGGGCATGCACGCGTTTATCATTCGTGTTCATATCTGAAAAGAGTCCGCTGTGTTTATCCTCACACACTGGAGCCTAAATGGTCGAGAACAGTGCGGTTCCAGAGGATTTTTTTACTGCGAACGCTCCGCATGTGGAATGAGCTCCCGGGGGCTACAATATACGGTTCTTCAAGAGGGGAGTTAATAGGTTCTTAAAGGATCGGGAACGCGCGTGTGATGCTCCTGGCGTCGCAAGCGTCGATAGGCAGTGGTAACTGCTTATCATCAATCTTGCCACCGTCGTAGTATAAAAAAAAAGATAGGGACAAATGGCGGAAATTGGTTTTAGATTGGCGTAAGATCTTAGATGAGGAATGGTTCTGGACACTGGCAACCAAACGTGCCAGAAGACATCTGTTCAGCGCTTCTCACCGCACGCAGGCCCTTCTTTCATCTGCCAAGCCTTTCCTCTCGTATGCCGTTCTCGTATTGGATTACATAGCCATGAAAAACGTTGTTTTATGTCCTGTTGAAGTACGGTTGCTGCTGCCATGTAATGACACAGATTAAGACAGAAAAGACTCGTATGATAATATATTCAGCGTGTATACTGCCTCTTCATTTCTGCCGTGTTACGGTGAAAGGTCTTATCTTTATGCGGATGTCATAGTAAGATACCTACATCCTTTTGCCGTAGCATGGCAGATTTGTAGAGTAATTTAGCTACCTGCACCCTCAGCAACCGACTTTGGTCAGTTCCAATTCCAACGATCATGTGTCATTTTAAATGCGAAGATTGATGAGTTTGTCATTGAAACAAAGGATATTAAAGTTTCAATACTCACCATCCCATAAGGAACATAGTCAGCGTGTAAGCCAGGATCCTCTCAGGTATACTGGCCTCGCTGGTCGAGGATCGGCTGGCCAGCTGCGCCCACAGCAGCCAGCAGATACCGGCTCCTCCCGCGGCTCCGCCCACCACCATGTATACTGGGATCCGGGGCTCGGCGGGGCAGTCGCGAATATATTGGACACCTGGAATAAGTTCACGTCATCATTATGGAACCAGTTTGAGGTTTGCAATGGAGCGAAGAATTTAGTGGTTCAGGAAGGGTCCGATCTTGCTACAGTGCAATGCCACCCTAAGGCATGTGGAACTGGTGAAGCAACTAGTTGAAAAAATCAATGGCTCTCACATCAGGTTTAGTGGTCCCGTGTTGGTCCGGAAGTGGGAGACGCAGGTTTGAACCCTTCATTGTAAACATTTGGTTTTCGTTAGCAGACGCTACTGCATTAATAAGAAAAAAAAACATTACCGAAGTGACGCACGATGTGCGTTAATCAGACGGTTTCCTGCGATTTGACCAGCAGGGCTAGCATATCATGCACTCACTGTTTGGAATATAGAATTTTTGTTTCATCGAAAGCATTTTTTGCCGGTTCGATAACGGATTTCGATGTCGAGAAATTGACGCAGTTTCAACTTACATCGGTCTCCCCTACAAATTATCTTTAAACCCGACGGTCCATCGAACGCGATGTGTTGTTTATCCTCCCTAATCGCTTAGCGCACGAACAATCACCGCTCGCGGCACTGAAATTGCGCCGCGCCGTGATTATATACCTACACTAGGAGTCAAATTAGACGAGGCTACGCGATATCCCCAATTTAACATGGTTTACAACCAGGGATTGTAAAATGCGAGCAAAATCGATTGAAATGACGTATGACGTACGTGACGACCCTAGACACTACAATGAAATGCTCGCATTTTACGAATCCTGCTTTTAACGCACAATTCGTCGACGTTTGCTCTTGGAGATGCATTGAGTAATTAACAAAAGTAACAAGTCGTCATGTCAAAGGAAATATGACTCTACACAATAAAATAACCTAAATTAATAGCATGACGTAAAAAAAATGTTGAGGATGTCATTCCTGTTTTTTATTGGGATCATAAATATATCTATATGGGACTAACTACACTTAGACGGCTCTAAAAGTCAGAAAATACCGTCATAGGCGTCATAGTTCAACATTTCTACGGAGCGCTAAAACCGCTCAATACAAATGGCCCTCTAAATGTTACATCAGTATATTATGTGGTATACATTATATATTAAAATGAATTTTTCAATTACAATGTTTTTTATGCTTTTTATGATAATATCGGAAAAAAACTCGTTAAAAAATGAATGAAGAAATTGGGATTTGAATTTTTTTAACCAATGTAATGAATACGATCCATAACATTTTAGTATACATACTTTTTTGACGATATATAATTGTTTGACAGAAAAGTGATTTTAATAGGTAGTACCTTGGTAGTACTTTTTAACAGTTACTACAAAAGAAACAATTTCACAGCCTACCTATAAGCCAGACATCAAAATCGACGCAATAAATCAAATGTTACGAGAAAACTGCTTATAGGGAGCGCAAACTAAAGACTTAATAGAATTGAGCAAATGTTTTGATTCCAGTTGATTTGCTGGGGGTAAATGTTTGCGATACAACACGCCCCCGGCAATCTAAACTGAGTTAGGAACAGTGTAATAATGTTGTTTTGTCTATTATTGTATTGTAATAATAACTGATTCGATGTATTGATTTAAAGGTACACGATTTTCGGACATTATTAATATCAAAACGGTACCTCGCGTTCAAAAAGAGTTTATAAATATCAATATCGGACAAACACACAAATCGATGTAGTCCCAAATAAAGCTCAAGAATTGTGTTATGGGCACTTACTAGACGACAAGTCGACGATATACATACTTATATAGATAAATAAATACTTAAATACAAAGAACAACCATGACCCAAGCACAAATATTCGAGTTCATCATACAAATATTTGCCTTTGGCCGGGATTCTAACCTGGGACCGCCGACTCAATAGGCAGGTGCTCTACAAACTGCGCCAAACGCGTCGTCAAATTTATTTAATTACCTCGAAGTTTCTAACGTGATGTTACTTTCATGGTCACGAAGGGATCCCGGTAATTAAATAAACCCTTTTTGAACCGAATTTAGTCCCGTTTTGTTGTAATTGAATCGATGAATTTGAAGATAAGTTAAGATCCCACCAAAAACATTTCATGTAAAATTGGCGGCCAAGACTCACATGCTCATAACGCTTTCGCTGTAAAAAAGTGGTCAGATCCCTCGAAAAGCCAAGCCCCTAAGCCCTGAGTTTACTAATCCTACACCTTCGCTTCAAAAGTATGGCTTGGCCGTTTCATAGAGTAACGTACATAAGTCCAACGAACCGTCTGGCCCATACGGTATCAAGAAATTAAGTTTATGTCTTCATGATAAAATATATTAAACTTAATTCCTTACCATATAGGCCGGACAGTCCGTTAAACTTATTTACGGTACTTTATGAAACGGCCAAGCCATACTTTTGAAGCCAAGGTGTAGGATTAGTAAACTCAGGGCTTAGGGGCTTGGCTTTTCGAGGGATCTGACCACTTTTTTACAGCGAAAGCGTTATGAGCATGTGAGTCTTGGCCGCCAATTTTACATGAAATGTTTTTGGTGGGATCTCATTTCTTTTTGTAAGGTAATTTTTAATTTATATGTTTTTTTTTGTGCTGAAGTGTTTCCAAGTAAGTAGTAATAATAATTGTGTATTTAAGAAATACTTACGTTTAGCCCCATATATATATAAACTTTTATCCCCCATTATGGAAAGCCCATACAAACTTTCATCCCCTTATTTTAAGGGTGGGGGGTGATTTTCTAAAAATCCTAGAATGTGTATTTTATTTATAACAATGAGCCCAATAGGTATAAATTTTCAGATCTCTAGTATCAAAATTTGCGAAAGTCTCATACAAACTTTCATCCCCTAGTTTAAGGGGTTGGGGGGAAAAAGTTCCAAGTTTCAGAATTATTCTATTGTTTGTGTACTAAACCTAGCTTACATACCAAATTTCAGCTTTCTAGGTCATCGGGAAGTACTCCAGAGGTTTTGATACGTCAGTGAGTGAGTGGCAAAATTGGCGTATTTTAAGTACCAATAAAACCTAAAGTATAAAAGCTAGATCAATGAAATTAAGTACATTTCATATGTTTCCTGACTGCATCTTAACCTGTGAATTTGGGCGCTCTGGTGTTAACTGGGACGAAACTATGAGGGTTTGAAAATGAGACGAAACGGTTCGAGAAAAGGTAGGTAGTGCCCCGCCTCTTTTTTTTTCGTCTTGGCGGGGGCACTACCGTGCCCCCAGATAAGTTGATTTCTGTATTTAGTAAAGTTTCCTCTACACGAACTATATCATCTATTATCTGTTTGCAATGTATCAAATCTTATTACTATTTTGTGTATTGGCCACATATGTTTTAACTCGTACTTTCAGGAAGCTATAGGTCGTTTTTCTGTTCTTGTATTCCTATACAATTGTTTGTGTACGACAGTTTGTTTCTTAATAAAAAAAAATGAAATAAAAGATACTCAATGCTGTCATTAAATCTGAAATTCATCGCAATTGTAACACTACAATTGCGATGAATACACATTTTTTTTCTGTGTAGAATAAATTAAATTCAAACAAAGTTCTTTTCGCTCAAACCTTGTAAGTATACTAGACACAGCTGCCGTGCTAAGGTAAAAGGCGACCTTTATGTGGCTCCATAGCAAAAGGTCGCCTTTTTCCTTAGCACGGCAGACAGTCAGTAGGTACTCGAACCTACCTGAAGTGTTTCCCTCTCCAAAACTTAATCAATGGTTACAAAATTTTAGCAACTGAATGGGAAGGAAAATTTTCTGTGTTGGACATATTCGATTCTGTGCTTATTATTTAGTTTGAGTACTGGGTTTCTGGTTTTGGCCAAAATTTTGCTCCAAACGTTACACGAATTCTATAATAATAACTAGGTCGATGCAGAGTCAGCCACCGGCTAAGCTTGCACCATAGATTGGAGCGGAGTTTTTTTTTTTCCAAATTTTCTCTTCGTCACGACCTAGCGAAATTTAATTTGTGCATTTTAAAACAAAAAATTCTAAAATCGGTTGAGAACTCGCTGAGATCTGCGCATTGTTACAAAGTCCATTCGAGTCGATCCATGGGAGCTTCGCTCGCTTCGCTCGCTCCGCTCCAATAAAAAATCGAAACCGTCCGACACAGAAACTATCCTTAATTTTTTTTTATAAAATTTCGTTACAATCGGTTATTTTTTGGAGGAGGAAATAGTCGAGAACGAAAACTCGATTTCCTCAACGCGGTTATAAAGTTTAACTTCTTTTGTACGGGACATCATAGTTACCAGATGCAAACTTACCGTAAACGGACGGTAAGGAATAATGGGCAGTGGTCATCCCTCTTAAATGTAATGTCAGTTCTGCACGTCTAGCTTAACTTTGACACGCGACTCATGTCGCGCGAGATAGCATCATCCGTCACTATCTCATAGTACTGTAGGTACAGATAGAGACAGGTAGTATATCCCGCGCGAGAAATTCGCGTGCTGAGTAATTCTGTGCTAAAACGGTGTGTCGTATGTGGTCGTAATCTAAAACCGCGAGCGTCACGTTGGCAGCACAAACGTCATAAATATCACATATCGCGACGTTGATTGGTGTTCTATTCGGAATGTGTTGTGGCGTTCTCGTGACGATATCTAATGTGACGGTTGTGGATGATGAGCCTTTCTTATCGCACTTACGCTTAGCGATAAACGTGACATATTGGAATTTACGTAAGTAAGTTTTGCACGTGTAAGGGAATTTAGTAAGTATTACTGAAATATTGTTGAAATTATAACGGAAATTAGTCGCGGTACGGTGTAGATAATTTGTAGGTACTTTACTGAAAATATAATATTGTATTTAAATCTGAAATGACGATATTCGCAGGAGAAACAAAGTAACCGACATAGCTCACCGGATTGCACGGTTGAAGTGGCAATGGGCGGGCCATGTAGCCCGGAGAACGGATGGCCGTTGGGGCAGCAAGGCCTGAGTGGCGACCACGTATAGGAAAGCGTGGCACCCCCGACTAGGACGGATGACGTCGTGAGGATCGCAGGGAGTCTATGGATGCGGTCTGCACAGGATCGCACTTTGTGGCGAACTATGAGCCTTTTTAAGCACTGGATGTCTGCGGCTGATATATAAATATAGATCATTAAAATGATTACTATCGATGATAGTAAATAACACACTTTGCAATACGTGATAAAGATGTCCCATTCCATCTTGTTTCATTACTATATCTAACGAAGGTAAAAGTAATTTTGTCAAAATGTTCTGAATGCAAACATCCGTTAGTTACTAATCACTACCAACGCGGGAAAATGTTAAGACGTGGGAGTATTTAAAACACAATAAAAAATCCTGAGCTTTCGCGCTGTCAAAGGGGAACTAACTATATCTAGAAAAAATAACCCACAATATAAATAATTTGCCTGAAATAAACCTTCATCAAAAACATTTCGAAATAACAATACCCAAAGATTATGATAATTAAACAAATATTTGTTTTCATTACCATTCGTTTCGTGACAGTAAAAATGATCGTGAATTATTCCAACGAGAATCCCGGTTGAAATTAAGTCGACTAATCTAAAAATATGGTAAACCAGAGCCTACAAAAAGTACAATAACGAATCAGGCGACCTTTCTGTGGTATGTAGGTACATTCGGAGTCGGGGATCCAATACCTATCTGGGACATTGAAACGTTGGGCTAGAAGTGAAGTTATTTTTTTTTTCTCAAACATGCAATGAAATGTTGGCATACCGTTCGTTAACACATGCTTCGAAGTATCACGTTTCGGGCGGAACAACTCGAGAGAGCTGTAAAGGAATTTCATAGAAAATTGAAGGCCTAAGCCCGGAAGTATTTTTTTAAACATGGCGTCTGTGTTCATGGACAGAACAGGCTAAACAGCTGTTTTTTTTGAGTGGCGTATTATTTTATTTCATATGTTTGAGAAAAGTACTTGGTATACATGCCTAGCCGTGGAAAGGGTTCGCCGGCTTTGTATCACTATTCTTGTCCTGTCTATACCTACTCACCCGGCATGCCATTCTTTCCCGGCGTCTGCAGTAATGTACTATTTTTTATATCTTACTAGAAGGTACCTGCAACTCCATCCGCGTCAAACTTTTTTCTTTACCGTAGTCTGGTCAAAAGTATCCTGTAACCATCTTTGGATGTCCCTGTACCAAAATTGGAAAAAAACCCGGCAAGCCATTTCGGCGTGATGAGCCGACGAAATCATTTTTACCAACATATGGCAATGTATTAATTACTACACATTCTATACACCAGAGGTAACTCCATTATCTGGTCTGCCTCTTTGGAAAAAAGGGCCTTATCTTACATGGATTTACAGGGAAAACTTGCCCTTTGGTGGGCAGTAAGCCCCAGTCTTTGACGGCCCTATTTCTTTGCCTTTTAGTTAATACAATAGAAGACAATTTAGTAACGTTAGTTTGATGTCAACTTAATAACGTCGTTAATGATAACATCGGACGAAAATTACGAGATTTGGCGGAATTTCTATGAGGTAAAGTAATTCTTAGACCAGAGGTTCTCTAAATTTATTAGTTCGCGGTTCGGTTCTAGGTTTAGCTGCTTTTGTACCCTAGGGAGTCAAAATTGGGCATAGATATCAACTTAATACGTAAGTTCAGAGGAAGAGAGAGCTAGCGTAACCTTCACGGTCTCTCTATATTATTTACGGAACACCAGGGAATCACAACGAACACTTTGGTCTTGGCATCTAACACTCTAGCAACGGGATTCAACTATTTTTTCCGTTTAGTATAAAAAAAAAAAGATTCCCGCTCTCTGATACCCAAATTGGTAAAAATATTCATCATTTCGGAGTTTATTTGATACTATATAACTTCAATTTGTTAAGTTTTCTATACCTACTCGTATACTCAACCTTTACAACACGATACAGCAATTTCTTACTTTCCACATCTTTTGCTCTTTTAATTGCAGACCGTTGACTTCAAGCCTTTTATTTTGGCCTTTGTACGACCGTAGAGGACTCTCTCAGACTTGCCTAGTCATATTCTTTTCATAAAAACTACTGGCTTTCTATTTCATTCATCTTTTCTACATTCATGCAGAAAATCTTTTGAATGGAATTCTAACCTCAAACCTTTAACGGTATACCAAAATTCGTTCATCAAACTGGTATGCAATTTTGATGCTTGCTTTGCAAAGCTTTTTCGTAAATGTAGGGTGCATAAAGTGTTGATGCCTTTTTCATTTCGATGTAAAATGCCAGGAAAAGAAAGGGTTTACTTATGCAGGCCCGCATTGAAATAATCTGGAAATCTCAGCATAACCGACAAAATTAAAAATCCACGGAATTTGTAATACCAAAATACAATTTCAAATTATATCGTTGTGATGTTCGAATTAACGTCAAAGTTTTTATCAAAAGATATCCACAACGATCCGATATTATCCAACGGCTATCAACGATCCTCCCTTCCGACACTGCTTCTTCTGTTACACGGTTGCCACTCAACAGGATTTCCATCCAAATGGCCGCGCAAGTCTACACCTTGCGACGTTATTTATGGTACAAGGACGCAACGTGAAGCGTTGTGACAACGTGACTTTAAAACGTCTGTGGATACGACCCTTCCAGTGCTAATACGTCTTTGTCCCTGACGATTTGTAAATGCCCTCGCAAAATTAACCCTGCAAGCGGCTCAAACCCGAAAGAGGGAGGTTTTTAACGAATTCGTATGAAAAGGATTGAGTTTTTCGCGCAGCTCGCAGCCTAATTAACACGGGATTACCTTTCGGCCGGTTTTGGAAGTTTAGAGGAAACTCGATTCAATGCGATACGGGTTGCTTAAATACAACTCGAATTTAGCTTTCTTGTTTCTGATAATCAAGGCCCAGTGATTAACTAACAGTTTTCGGCTCATTAATCAATAGAATTAAATTGATTTGAATCGGTCTTTTGATAAAATAAAATAAAATACTAATACCGCTTTCGGACTGTTTTTGGCATGTTCATCACTGATACTCATGACTATGATTATGATTGGAACCACCCTACACTGGGGCCATAAACTATATTATAAATTTAAAACACCCCCGACCGACACAAGCTGGTCATCATGAGACCCTCATTCAATGAGTGATATAGAAAATGCTACTAAAACTGTACATAACTACAAAACTTGGTAAGCTTCAATATTGGCTGAGATCATTTCACTTGTTCCAATTAAAGCTGAATATTTTGGAAACTACTAATCCTAAATATTTCCACACCTCCCTTATTTTCGTCGGAGGCTAAAACGATCTCTTCCATATTTGAAAAAATAAATTAAAAATATGCTTACCCATAATCATCATGATGACTGGCAGCGTCGAAAGGCACGCCAGGAAGACAGTCATCACAACTGGAAGAAATTTCAAAATAAATATATATATTCTTCACAACAAGTTTGTCGTTATTACAGTGCATACATTGGTCAATAAGTAAGATATTACTTCGTTTTCTATCGTATAATTCACGCCACGTAAATGTGCTTCGCTAATTTCGCGATACAAACCACCACCACCACGAAAGTTTACGTAAGGGAAAGATAAAATATATTCAGAGTCACAACATTTAACTGCGGGAAAATAAGGAATAAAAAAGAAACGCGTGATACGACGCTAATAACAAGATAGAAGAGAAATTTGCTAGCATATTTTGAGAGCCAATTCGATGAGGAAATTCCAGAATCTACCTGACTAACTTTAGGCATACGTCCAGCATTGGCAAGCATTGGAACAAGAAGGCTGTGAACTTACTGGTCCTATTCATGATCTTGGCTGCCCTGCAGACGAAGTCCATGGTACCGGAAGCCTCCATGTTGGCGTCCTTGAGCTGGTAAGCCACGGAGCCGTAGGTGGTAAGCCCGACGCCCAGACCCAGCCCGCAGCGCTCGTTGTACTTGGCTTGTTCACCGCATAGCCGCCGCTGCTCATCTCCTGACACCTGGACGAGTACAAACATGTAATGTCTCATTTTTGTAATGTGGGTACATACCACATTTTTTATATTAAACCATTGATACAAAGATCAAAGCTCAAAGAAAGAAAAATTAAATGCGTAAATAACCTGGTGCAGGAGACCGGGAATCGAACTCGGTACCTCTGGATTACCGGTCCAGCGTGTTAACCTTGCCACCACCCTAACCCCCAGATAACCTTTCGAATTTTTCCTTATGCTTTGTGTGTCGATCTTTGCATTGTTTATTTGACTGGCTTTATTCACTCAATTGATTTTGGTAACTACAGCTACCTGTTAACGTACTTATTTTATTATACTCATACTCATACTCATTCATTCATAATGCACACATATTCAAAAGGGTACAAATTTACAATGAAGTGTTAAGTTAGTGGTTATTTTATATGTCAGTTTACACAGTTATAGTTAGTAATAGTTAATTAGATTTTTGTACAATATTACTTTTACTGGTAATAGTTTTATTCCGTAACTACCTATTCGAGAGATATATATATACCTTAGCGACCTCTATCTGAATATTTTAATATTCACATCTTACCGCACGCACTATGTACTTTACACCAGTGAAGTGCAGCAGTGAGGTCACGCATTTTCTTTGAGCTTTGATCTTTGTATATACTTAGGGTTAAATATAAATGATATTGTGATAAGACTATAGTCAACCCAGGTTTGTTTTTTATGAACATTGATATAGAGGTTATGCTTAGACCTATTTCTAGAAGGTTCCCGATTCCGTGGCAGACGAGAGAAGCCATGGCTGGACGTCGTGAGGGCCGATGTGCGTGAAAACAGGCTAACAAAAGAGGATGCCCTGGATTATACAAATGGGAGGAAAGCTAGTATAAAAGCGGATCCTGGCAAGAGCCGGGATAGCTCTAGGGTAGAAGAAGGTTGATATAGAGTTTAAATATAGGTAAATACCAAATTTTACGTGATCCACTATTTTGGAGGTGGGAATCGAACCCACGACCTCTACTAATCCGGCTCTGACACCTGAGCTACTGCGAACTGAAGTTTATTGTCATAGATAAAATGTTTAAAGTTCATCTATTTAATTGAATGAAAAGTCGGCTACGTATAGGATACTATAAATCCAGATAATGCAATTAGTCTGTGGGCACAGTTAACAAATTAATATACAGGTTATCAGGTGACCCTAATAGCGAAATAATCGAGAGCGCGCCACGATTTATGCTGACACAGTTATTCGATCGTGTATAGAACGATCGCATGTGGGATTCTCACCCCATCCCCATTTGTAATGTAAAGTTGCATCTTGAGTACACCTAGTGGACATTCCTGGTGAGATGGCGCCATTATAGAAAGGAGAAAATCTTGAGCTTGGAGGCTGAGAAGGTACCGTGATAAATAAATGTATAAATTTCGGACAATCGCACACAAATCGATCTAGTCCCACCTTATGTTCTAGTAAGCTTGTGTTATGGTTATTGGACGACGATATACATACTTATTCAGATAAATACATACTTTTATAAATACAGAGAAAATATCTCAGGAACAAATATTCGATTGCATCATACAGATATTTGCTCTTGCCGTGAGCCGATTACCGGCAACTTTAAAATGTATTTCATTACTAGAAAAATAGGGCAAGTGCGAGCCCGACTCGCGCATGAAGGGTTCCGTACCTATACATATATACAATCTATAACAAGTTTGTTGTATGGGAGCCCCCCTTAAATATTTATTTTATTTTATTTTTAGTATTTGTTGTTATAGCGGAAATAAATAAATAAATAAATAAATATTAAGAGACAATCATACACAAATCGATCTAGTCCCAAACTAAGCAAAGCTTGTACTATGGGTACTAGACGACGATATACATAATATATAAATACATATATAGATAACATCCATGACCCAAGAACAAATATTTGCACAAATATTTGCCCCGGCCGGGATTCGAACCCGGGACCGCCGACTCAGTAGGCAGGTGTCTACAAACCGAGCCAAACGCGTCGTCAAATACATCAATACATCATCTGTGAAAATTTCAACTGTCTAGCTATCACCGTTGTTGAGATACAGCCTGGTGACAGACGGACGGACGGACAGCGAAGTCTCAGTAATAGGGTCCCGTTTTTACCCTTTGGGTACGGAACCCTAAAAAGGGCAACATCTAATCAACAGTGGGTAGCTTCGTAATAAGTATCCTATGACCATATTTAGATGTCCAGCTACCCCTGTACCAAAATTGGTAACAATTTGTCCAGCCGTTTCGGCGTGTTGAGAGAACAAACAAATTATAACCAACAGATGGCAACAGACTGGCATGGCGTCTCGTATCCATACAAGACAAAAAACGATCCTGCATCGCGCTATTAAGATTTTTTTTCGAAATCATGACCCATCTCCATAGAAAAAATCTGTTCAATACAAATCTAGAATTTTACAATCGTAGATATACAGATTTGGTCTGCCATAGTGACTCCTACAATGACCAACCATACGTTTTCTATATCCACCATATCCAGATCATAATGGGACCAAACCAACTGACGTTTCTAAGTTACGGCTCTTAGAAAGGTTTCTATGTGACTTATTTATTTATTTAATCGTATGGCGTAGAAAACATTACAAGGAATCGAAATATATACAACCTATGGCACAAATTGATAACCAAGGTTCTTAGCCATTTAGCCGCGTCAGTTGTGAAGGAAAACAAGTCTTCTATGTAACTGCGACCTATTTACAACTGTAAAAGTCCGTAATTTTAATGCTCTTTATGCTGCTATATTTGAAGCATACTTGGAGTGCTCAATAGAACTATTTTCTCTTATCCCACCCTCCCCCTTCAAACGAAGCGTGAAGAAGCATCTCTCGAGCCAGCATGGCTGTATCAAACTGACATGACATCGTTGGTTTCTTTTCAGTTGCCAATGCGACTTTTTTGCTTATCATCAGGCGAAGTGGAGCCACTATGTTATGCCGTTATATAATTAAAAAATATTTTCCATTACACTCCAATTGTTCTACGGTTCGAGCAGTATCATAATATCACGTTCCTTTGGCGGTGGAGGCAATGATTCGATTGAGCTTAAACGAGCGTCGAGCGGCCAGTAATTGCATTTCTGATCGATTACCCGTAATGGAGGCATCGGAAATAAAATCATATCATACGATATTTACGGCAAAAGTTTTAATGCTATTTAGTCATTCGGAATATACACCATTCCTTTTTCATGTACCGAAGTGAAATATAAATGTCATGTCCGGCGCGAGGATTAACCTTAGTATCGCCTGATGGTAAGTGACTATGGGGTCGAGGATGTAGTTCACTGGTTCAGCAATAGCCTATTCACACTCTTGCTTTGAGGATACCTAAGTTATAGTTTTCAGGAAATACACGATAATCTCTGACCCAATATTGATTGAAAACTATTCAGCCTTTGGTTTGGCAACGAGGTCACAGGACAATATGTTACTATGAAGTGAGTTGAAACATGATATCGTGAATATGACACGGGCGAGTGAAGTTCTCAATTTAATTTAATAGGAGCTTTGAATTCGGCCATGTACTACCTATACTACTTACTTATACAATGGTTCATTATAACAGCAAAAAAATAAGAATGTCGATTGACTAAAATCACATTTTCATATCTAACTACCGCTACCTACTGAATGCTACTATACTGGAAAACGCGTGGGAAAATTTAACTTTCATGTGCTTTCATACTAAAATAATCATTGCCGGCGAACACAGAACTTGGAACTAACACAATGAAACAACAATTCTGAAGACTAACTTTCAGGCGAATACATTTGAAAAGTACGTGCGGTTTATGAATACACAAAGTCATTCTATTCAATTTTAAAGTCAATCGCAGTCGCCTTCATGTAGGTGGACCTTTATGTCATGTCATGAAGTTCTTTAAAGTTATCTATGAGGGCAACGCAGAACTTTGGCCTCTGGCATTCATACCGGCTTCTAACTAACTTCCAACATAATAAACTAATCATACCTAAGCCCTATTTGCTGACTCAGGGCAGGCTTGTACCCACACAGGAGCTGATATTTAGTTCGTCATTCCCCGTACAATTTTGCACCGTCACTTTTCGCAATAACCTAAGCTAAGTATATTTATATTTTTAGAATCTTGCTACTAAACCTTTTGTCTTTGATACGACAGAGGTATCTTATTACGACCGTCAAAGGTTTGTTTCTTCAACCGTCACGGAACTTCCGAACGAAGTTTGGAAACTGAACTCCGCAAGTGTTGTAAGTTTCGAAGTTTGGACGGTTCTGAGGTGGTTTACCGTCGGAACGACGCCTGTCTCCAGGGCGACGTCGGTCTATCAGGGTAGTGTGAGAGGGAAGCTGTACCCGTAGTCAGACATACCGGCCTGGGGCGATTAGTACGATCTTGTTACAGTTTGCATGGTAACTTAGTGGCTTGTAGATTTGTACGTCGGCACCTACGTGAGCAGGTACTTAAGTTGTTAGTTTGCGCTTCTGCTGTATAGATTTTAGTATTATTTATTTACAAGAAAACATAAAAAAAAAACAAATAAACTTTTACTAAAAGGTGGCTAAAACTATAAGAAAGTATTATAAAAAACATAGCCCTTACAGATTTTTGTTAATTTTGGCTTGAACACACGGAAAATATAGGAGGTGTTTTGATATTCTCAGGTACGTTATGGAAGTAGCAAATGCGAGAATAGCCATCCTAGAGCGTCTAACGGGAAGTCGCTTTCAGCAGTGGACGTCTATTGAAGTTTGTATACGGATTTTAAGATAAATTGGTCAGTAAGCGCAGTCTTACTCTTTCTCTCCTTTACCTTCGTTATGAACCACATGCTTACCTGACTGACAGAGCTCGAAGCCCGCCTCGATCCAGACTCGGAGACTCCCGCGCCGCCCTGCCGGCCGGCCAGCGACGCTCTGTATGGAGATACGCTGCGGCCTCGGGTTGCTATGGATACAAAACACATATTAATTGTGGCTCCGGCGAAGACTGAAGTTGGACGAATAAGTCGGTGTGGAGAGTCACTTTGTCTTACTTCGTCCAACTTTACCTCGCCTCGGGCAATTTCCGATTGTTGTCGCCGTTGTCGGTTTTTGCGCCCGAGTCAAAAGACTCGAAGTTGCCCGAATTGCGAACACGAAGAGCCTCTCTATACTACTCGACTAGCTTCGGATCACGTTGGTGCAAATTTTTATAAAATAATTAATTTCCTGACAATACTTTACCCACTATTTTTTTACATACAGTGGTAATTAGTTAGACTTTGATAATTTTGCGTTGGTGCAAATTTTTATAAAATAATTAATTTGCTGACAATACTTTACCCACTATTTTTTTACATACAGTGGTAATTAGTCAGACTTTGAGAATTTTTATAGCTATATGATTATTTTGTTTTTTGTGCGAATCTGAAAGTAGTGTCGCACTTCGGAAATCTGTAAAGTACTTCTGAACTTTGCGAGTAGTGTCGCATTTCCAACATCTGTCAAGTACTTCGTCGAGGTACATCGCGGGTAATGTGGAGCCGCCATAAGGGTGCATTTCCATCCACTAAGGAGGAGCGTAGCAGACACGACTGAAATCGATGAACTAGAAAAGTGAAGCGAAGTCGAGATACAGATTTAAACTCACGTGATTGGTTGAGTCTACTCTGCTCCTTCAGAGAGATAAGTGGTCGAAATATTTACAAAATTACCAGTGAGCATATGATGGTGTGTATGGCGCTATAGATAAATGATTAAACTCCCATAATTTCCTGACATGTTTATGAAAAATAGGTTTGGCAAAATAGCATCTCATATATTATGTTTTGGAATGTATCACAGATTCGGCGAACCTTCATTGTATTTTTATTCGTTATATAATACAGATGGGAGTATATGACGTATGTTTTCCATAAAAATCCGTCAATTTAGTCTCGAAGGATTTATCAAAGTGGCAGATACGAAGGGATTCGGGAACCCGTATCACCGGCCTCAATAGGCAAATAAATCAATAATTAGGAGCAAAAGACGTTGACAATAGGTAAAAATGCGAGGTCTCCGAGGTATTCGACGGAAGGGCCTTTGTCAACGTTCAATACATCGTGTAACAAGGTCCGAGACTTTAGCAGCTTCTGAATATATAGATATTGTAATGCTGGCTGTGAACCTATACATTAAATTGTGAATTGAAAATGCGCGAGTCAAAATATGGAGTTTTAAAGTAATTCTGCAACTTTTCCGGTATAAAAACTAGTTCAACTTGTTGAAAGTTTGATTGTTTCCACAAAACTCAAATAGAGGTAGTTTGCGGCCAATCATATCATGAATACAGTTTATAATTTAGTTAGTAAAGTAATATTCTTACCAGGTGCTTGGCTGTCCTCACTCGCCCGCCTCTCCCTCGACACAAGAGGCTCTTGGAAGGTCAACGTCAGGCTGCCTCTGGGGCTGATCCTGGCTGCATCCAGCTCTCCAGCTACCAAACTTCCCCTGGCACTTCTCTCTGAGGGCGCAATACTTCCTCTTGGACTCCTTTGTGAATCCGGAATCAACGACCCCCTATGTGTCCTAGTGATTTCTGGTCCCTCCTTCAATTTTAGCGGTTCCGCTATGCTTCCTCTGGGGCTCGTTCTTGGACTAGGCCCAAGCTCTTTCTGACTTCGTGCGGGATCTATCTGTATACTCGCCACGGAATGCCTTGGACTTCTTCCAACATCAGGGACTAGAGAGTTCCGTGGTTGATTCCAGCCTGTAGCTTCTGGCACAAGGCTTCGTCTTGGAGTCCTCGCGCTCATGTCTGGCGTTAAACTGTTCCTAGGACTCCTATTGAAGTCTTGAGGGTTCAGACTTAGTCTTGATCCATATGTCATGTCAACTGCGAGGTTATTTCTGGAAGGTGCTAGACTGTTTCTCGGTTGAAGTGCTGTTTCTGGTACCACGGAACCTCGGGGCGATCTGGCTGCTTCGGGGACTAATGAATGTCTTGGGCTCCGATGATATGACTCTAAGGCAGCGTCTGGGGCGAGACTGGCTCGAGGGCTTCTCGGAGGAGGCGGGGTGTCTAACTCATCGTCGGTCTCTGTGGTCGCTAAAGACGCTCTTCGGGAAGGCTGAGCTGAAGACCTAGGAGACCTGGCTTGGGGAGACGTAGCGGCACTCCTGGACGCGCGGCGGCGCCGCGACGATGATGTTCTATGGATCATTCTGGATTCCGCTCACATAATCCACAAAATCCTCAATTTATTTCCCGATTCAATTAAACCCGAATCTGCAACAAAGAAACAAGAAACTTAGTGGCCTAATTTATTTTTCCAAACTCATAATAAAACTCGGTAAGTCGAAACTAAGGCACCAATTTAAACTTCCTCGTGGTCTCGCTATAAATCAAAAGATTACTTGAAGGAAGTCGAAACTTGTTGTAATCAAGCCTAATTTATCTCGGGAATCTCGTGGGAGAACGTAAAATATGGCGGAGACATCTTCACAGGATATCGGAGAATTAATTATTCCGGTATTGTGGGAACGATAAGACCAATCGCTCGATGACAATACCGGGCTAACGAGAAAAAGTTTGTTTCGTATATTATAAATATCTAGGAACTAGGGCGCTCTCCAATATTCCAGTCCTGTTAGGTAATTCCAGTTTTGAAATAATTCGCTTCCAGAAGATAATTAATAAGTCAATTGCTTCGTAACATTTATTATTTAGGGCAAGAGTAAAAGGGAGATATCAATAATGGCTACTAGCAATTCTTGAATGCAAAATACAAATTAATACAGAATTCAATCACAAAGGAATAGTATAATGCGACCCACTTCAATGTCAGCCGGATTGAATTCTAATTTTCTTTGATAAAAGTGATTTGTTTTAAATAGTATCACCGCAACAAAATCTGAATAAATGAATAAAGCTACCCTGTTAAGATAACAGTATTGATGTTGTTAAGAATTTACATCACGGTGTTGCATTGGATTCTCATTGACCTGATTAATGCTTTCTTTCCACAATGTTCTATTGACATTCAGTGAAAAGTCGAGTTCTAGTTTCTGTCTTCTCTGAAGCCCTCACGGTGCCATTGTCAAAAGGGCAATTAGTCCCTTCGTTATTTTGCGGTCAGAGACTCAAAGGTTTCCGCTAGTAAACAAGCCGTTTTGATTCTTCAAGATCAAAGCGACAATATAACGATGGTTACAGACTTGGTCTATATTCGGTTGGTTATGATTCTCATTGAGACCTCTTGTACAGCGATGAAAAATGTATTTAATAATAAATAGAACACTACTTACGTAGGGCAGTGATTTCGTGAATGTCCCAGATCGAAGGTATTTGTGGCCCGAACTGAAGGTGAAGGCCATAACTGGGCATTTCTCAGGAGTGGCATTTTTAAGTGTCCGGGCTTGAAAATGGTTAAATTTACCATCGAATATTTCTGAATAAAATCAAGCTAGTACCTAACGGTTTGTTTCGTCTGGCGAGCTATGTAAACATTTCATGATAATTCATTAACATGACAATAAAAAAAAGTTATTACAAAAATTGACGTTCACTGGGAGCGTCCGCTTACCAGATTTGTTGAAACAAAAAATCATAACTGGATATTGGGTCTAGATACTATGATTTCAAATGTGTTCCCGTATTCAGCATTAGTTTATTAATCATTTTGTTCCTATAGATATAATTTATCTGCTAAACATTTTAAATAAAAACAATTTTTCGGAGCGTCCGAGGGTAACTAGTGATTTCGGTGGAAACTTTCAAACACGTCAGCACTGCCTTAAAGAAGTATACTAGGAAACCCGCAGCTCGCAAGCAACTAGCTTCAGTTGTGTTCTCCTCGCCGCTGAGAGTAGACGTCGGCTCAATGGCTTGTAGGTAGAGTTCGTGTGGGTTCGTTCGTCATTCGGTGGATTTGGTTACGTGTTTTGTTGAATTCGGTGGAACAATTTGTGTTGTTCAGTGATTGTGTGTCTGCAATTTTATAAGTGAATAAACTATCTCCGGGAGAATGTAAGTCCATAATAATTTGTTCGTGTCTATATTACTTTTAGTATTCCTTAAATCGATAAAAAACATTAAATTTTGAAATCGGTGGAATTGATTTCCATGGATTCGGTGTAATTTTTGACCACGGAAGTCAATAAAAATTGCCACCGCTATCAATTTTTACGATAAAACCAACTGGTTTTACATTATTTCTATATTGCCATGCCCCTCAATCGGTTCCTCAATGCTTATAATCGTGATTTTGTTAATGCAGCATAGTTCTGACTGTGATTCTCTTGTTTACTAATTTTGGTGGGTTGCTGTTCGTTAGGCTGCTTTCACCGGCATCTCATTGGCATTTTAGCACATGGTTTACCCATCTCGTTGAACTGGTGCATCAGGGTATTATGCCTCAACAGCCTGACACTACAAATATTCCTAAGGGTCGTCATTTCAGCGAGCTACACATCGAAAACTATGAAGTATTGAGCCTTTGATTTCGGTGATTGTAAAATCTTAAATATCTTATGAACCACTAAGTTCAGAAGAGGGCCTTTGCTACCAATATTTTTTTTTAATTAGGCCGTTTTCATATATTAAAGTCACGAATCAAAAATATGAAAAATAAAATTGACCACCGAAGTCAAGCAAAATAGCTCGGCCCGGAGAATCGCCCAAGTATGCGATCTGGGGATTTACGAATTTCCGCCCGTGGTTTGCCTAAAGTTTTGCGTCTTGCGTTGCCCAGGAAGTGAGATTTTCTCCCTGTATAGCGGGCAGAAAATCCCACTTACGTCGTCTCAAATTATTCAGACGGATATTTATGCGGCCAGATACCGAATATTCAGCCGGTGGCTATGCCAAATATCCGGTATCTGGACAAACAACCATTGCAACTCTAGTTATTAGTACTGTATAGACGCACACTACTTCAACTAGTATCAAAACCCTCTGGGTTGATACTCTTATCAAATTGGCAGGCTTTCACTAAAGTTTTCTCAACGAACACGTCAAGTTCTGTAAATGAAGCCTGCAATGAAGAGATTAGGTCCTATTCGACTCTGAATTCTGTTCCTATCATAATATATTACATCGGTGTTCGTTATCGGTCCACCGTAATAGCATGTAACCTTAAGCCTCGTTTCCACAACTAGAATACCGCGTAATTTCTAGCTATTAAAATATACCTTGTTATTTGTTTTATCCGCTAAACCAGAAATAAGTTTATAAATTTATGAAACATGTAATGTTTCATTATTTTTTAATCTCGGTACACATCAGTATTTTTAAAAACCTTTCAAATAAACAATGCAAAGATCGTCACACAAAGCATAAGGAAAAATTCGAAAGGTTATCTGGCGTTAGGGTGGTGAAGAGGTTAACATGCTGGCCCGGTAATCCTGAGGTATCGGGTTCGATTCCCGATCTCTTCCGCCAGGTGACACATTTGATCAATGATTCAATACAGAAATTTAAGTTTGTCTTTTTTTTATCAAATTACTTATGTTACTTTTGGTTTTTTTCAGTTACTAAAAACGTTATTATGGTTAACTAAAGTCCCCGCGGAAAAGTACATTTACATAGATACGAGTACTATCTACTATACAGGGTGACTTTTTAGTCGTAGCTGGTGCCAGAGAGTGATGGGGAGGGTTTCACGGTGCAACTTAAAGAAAACAGCTATTTAAGAGTTAATTGATAGCTCATAACCCGAAATGCTAATAAACAAAATTTTTCTTTGCGATTTCATAATTGACCCCATAGTAAAAATAACTCAGTGTGACACCGCATCACCCCCTGGGACTTCTATTCACAAAAAAGTCAACCTGTGTATTAGATAGGTACTAGCAGTATTTCCTCGCTGTATCTTTATACTAATACGTCGTGCAAGGAAACTGACAGCTTTTCGGTCCCAGTACACTCGTAAGTAAGTTGAAATTCAAGCCCTTGAAGAAACAGGATTTTCGTGTAGGGTAACAAAAATCAGTTAAGAATATCGGCATTAAACAGTAAAATCGCACGATAATAACGAAATCGTAAGTACTTATGCTTTATTCCTATAGTTATTATTATTAAATGTAACTGAAAAAGAAGATATGACTGGCAATTTGAATGTTACACGGAATCCAAACTTGACTGTACATAATGAGCAAATTAATTTCCGGCCAGCCACTTCAATTTGCAAACATATTTCTAAAGAATCTTTCTTATTCAAGTATTCGATTTCCTCCAACTTATGACTGTAGAAAACTTGTGGAACAAAGTTAGGGATCGCAGAGGATAAATAAAGTACAGTCAGCTAAAAAACTGGGCTTCCACTAGCAATACACATGAATCAATGAGCACGAACGTGACAGATTGACGATTATATCGGTATAAAGTAATACGATATAAAGGTAAATCGATAGATATTAGTAATTGCTTACTTATAACTTTCTGTGTTGTCGTAATACAAGTGTACATCCCGTGAATTAGGAAGCAAGGAGATGCTTAAGTTAGTAAGTTGGATACTTAATGAATTATAATGCTGCTAACTAAGGCAAAATTATTACATGGGTATCCACATCTGTGTATAGAATCGATGCACAGACAAGGTTTATCACATTTACCTCTTACATTTTTGTTACATTGACAATAAGGGTTAAAAAGGCAAGCTTTTTTGTCACATCTAAATTGTGGTTGATGGTTGCTTTTAAGAAATCCGAAATAATATAAATTGAATAATAACGATAAAATTATTCCTCTCTCCCTGATATGGATATGAATACTCGTATATCTGTAAATCCGTGCGCCGATTTAGCACACTGTGTATGCACATGAAATAGAACCGAAAACTGGAAAAGAAATTTCTTAGTTGACTGTACATTTCACGTATGGAAAGAGCACGACACAGATGGTTAGAGGACGACTCGCGGACGTTTGGTGGATGGCGTGCGGAAATTGCGGAACTTATGCTTCAGATACTTTGAAGTGTTTACACTTTCGCGGACAGTGCGTCGTGAGACGCGAATTAGCCCTCGTAATACGGCACCATGTCTGTAGACAGTGAATTTTACCTGCGCATAACTGACCTTTCGTTTACAGCGGAACATTCCTTTTAGATTTTTGTACCTATATGAGTTTTATTTTAACTGTGCCGTTCCGTAAGATGCAATTTTCAAAATGGTCCTGTGTCTCGTGTCAAATTCTATTAATTCTTATACAAACCAATTTAAACCTCGTCGTCAAAATTACAAAGTCATTAATTAATAAAGTCTTTAGAATAAAACAATAATTTGCTATGCATGCGTCCTTCATATTTATGTTACTTTGATTCTGTCCTTGTTTAAATATTAAAATAAACCATACTACATGCCAATCATACCGCAGCGTAGGCAAACATTAAACTGAACTTTTCGAAAATGTATTGTGTTTTTGAAGAATTGATTCTGTATAATTCTGAATTTAATTAAATTACCTGCTCTGCTGCTAGCTGGTACTTTTTTTCAGAGTACCACAATACGAAACCAGTCTCGCCATAAAAATCAGAATCATCATCATCAGCCAAAAGACGTCCACTGCTGGGAATAGGCCTCCCCCAGAGAACGCCACCATGACCGGTCCTGCGCCGCCCGCATCCAGCGGACTCCAGCGATCTTCACCGGGTCATCAGTTCACCTTGGGGGGGGGGGTGTAGTAGTGTTCACTAGGGTTTCCTAGGGATACTTCAATAAACACATTAATCGGGCTTTCAATAAACCTGCAGTGCGTCCGCCACCGGTGACGTCTGTTAATGTAATGACCGGTAGCTGGCGGATCGAGGGTACATTTATTATCTATAAATGTGTATATACTACGTACAGGGGGCCTCCCACACTGCGTCGTCCGGTGCGTGATCGCCACTTAAGTTTTAGCTTCAAAAGCAGAATGGCATCAGAAAATCAGATACTTTTGTCAGCCATTATAGAAATAAATCTTTAACTGTGTGTACGATAGAGTATAAGTAACAAATACTAGGTATTGCTGGGTCGAAGAACTCTAAAACCTGAACGAACTTCATTATCTGGATAGGAACGACGGAATGAAGTACTAGTTGAACGTGAAGAGCTTTAATTTAAAACGCCTAAAGCCTCTTAACTCAGCCCACAAACTTGTTTAGCCATAACGAAGTAGGCGTGAGATCGCTGAACAAACGAAGTTATTTCGTTATCGCTAAACAAGTTTGCGGGCAAGTAAAGTATAAGTAAAAACCGGTCAAGTGCGAGTCGGACTCGCGCACTGAGGATTCCCTACAAACACTTTCCATCCTTAAGTGGTTAAGTTAAGTTTGCACCTGGTATGTATAGCACCACATACAATTAAGGTGCAAAGTTAACGCAACCAATCCCGTTTGTTGTATGGGAGCCCCCCTTAAATATTTATTTTATTTTATTTTTAGTATTTGTTGTTATAGCGGCAATAGAAATACATCATCATCATCATCCTCCTAGCCTTTGTCCCATATTGTAGTGAATGAATTCTCAATCGGGGTCGGCTACCTGAATCCCAAGATGTGGCGTATAGGCACTAGTTTTTACGCAAGCGACTGCCATCTGACCTTCCGACCCAGAGGGGAAACTAGGCCTTATTGGGCTTAGGTGGTTTCCTCACGATGTTTTCCTTCACCGAAAAGCGAGTGGTAAATATCAAATGACATTCCGTACATAAGTTCCGAAAAACTCATTGGTACGGGCCGGGTTCGAACCCGCGACCTCCGGATTGAAAGTCACATGCCCTAACCACTAGGCTACCACCGCTTCATTCAATAGAAATACATCATCTGTGAAAATTCTATCTCTATTCTATGACCGTTCTTGAAATACAGCCTGGTGACAGACGGACGGACGGACGGACAGCGAAGTCTCAGTAATAGGGTCCCGTTTTTATTACTTTTTACCCTTTGGGTACGGAACCCTAAAAAGGAAGACGGTCACGTTATACCATGAGTTAACGTGATCGTGACCGTTCTCGCTAGCGACAGCGTAGAAAAATTTATCGCTCTAGCGGTGACTTTGTAGAACTACAATTCTCCATACAAATCGTTCACGCAGCCACTAGCGAGTGACTGCTAACTCATGGTAAGGGTAGGTATAGATTTTTTCATCTCTCCTGTTCGGAAAGTGTCATTTTCATGAGTAGATAGCCGGGTGGAAAATAGCTTTTCCATCCCTAGGGTGGAAAGTATTTTTTTTTTAATTGCCACGGAGTCAAAGACTATTGCCATCTAGATGAACGTCGTGACCAACTCAATTAGGTACAATCTAGTCGGCCGTGGTAAGTGGCCATTAAAGAAAAATCTCCAAAGGTTAGATATATTTATTTATATCCAATTATTATTAAATATGTGATTATTATAATTGTTATTAAATATGTTTTATTATATTTATAATACGTACATATAATTCTGTCCCTCATTTTATTGATAGAATCATACATTTATATAAAAAACAAAATTGAAACCATTGGAAGTGTTTTTTTTTTTTAATATTGGCGGTACGTATATTTTAACATTTTTTTTCTATTAAGAATAATTATAATGAAAGTTTGCAATAGAAAAAGCGGGAACACGAGATTAAATATAAATACCATGTCTTTTATTGATTATTGGTTAAAAATAACATGGACATTAATTTAACTCACTCATGACATGTGAGTGTAGTATTTTATTTTCCTCGCAGTCGAAATGAAAAGTAGAGTGTTTAACTCGGGTGAAATTACCCATTTCACCCTCGAACTATTGGCGCTCTCACTTCGTTCGAGCGCCAGAAATATCTCGGGTGCAATGGGTAACTTTCTACCCTTGGTTAACAATCTACTAATGTATTTATGGTAATACGTAGATTTATATCTAAATAAAACATGATTCATGAGAAAAGTATGAGACACCCGCTGTAATAACATAGATAATAGCGTATATTGAATTCCCACAACTAAATATACAAGTGACCTTAATAAGTCTGAAGTCTCGTTATAACGATTTCTAAACCCACGCATTTATTCAAATATAAAAGAATTATAGTTGAAGTTTCTTGAGAAAACATTAAAAGATGTCTGAATAAAGAATAGAGAATATGAACCCACGGAAAATCTTCCTCAGTTGATTTGATTTATAGTTGTTTTGAGTTATGTATCTACCAGCCTCTATTCATATTAACTGAGTGAGAGAAGAGTTCCCGTTTCAGCTTGGCCAAAAATCGTTTTTTCATCACATTTGCTCGTAAAAGATGGTAAAATTACCATGTAGGTGTATTGAAGGACTAAGGCCTATATTGTTCCCGCGGGAGTTATAAATTGTTATAACTCCCGAGGGAGTTATGGTTTTAGTTTTAAAAATATAGTACGCACTCACAGTTTACTTCAGACTAAGGAGGTTTCAATCCAGCCAAGGTTTTTTGTTGTACGAACAAAACTTGCCTACCAGCAAATTTTATTGTGTATTGAATTAATACGGTACATGTAACTGCATTAATATTTATGTTTTACAATTATTTAAAGTGTATTTTGCAATAATTTTATTAAATTTAATTTTAATTATCGTTACAATCTGGCAGTATGGCTTGTCATGTTTCTAAAGTAAACGCAGTTCTTAGCATTATCAGTGGTAGGCGGCACAAAAAAAAAAGAAAAAAGTTATAAAATTATCGGTTAGGTACTATTTAGTTTTGTAACATAATTACTCTCTCTTAGCGCCCTCTCTCCCTTACTGAATATTAACGTATTCACATAGAGGTCGCTAAGGTGTAAAAACCTTTCAAATAAAACAATGCAAAGATCGACACACAAAGCATAAGGAAAAATTCGTCAGATCTTCCTGGAGCTAGGGTGGCGAAATGGTTAACGTGCTGGACCGGCAATCCAGAGGTACCGGGTTCGATTCCCGGTCTCGTCCCCCAGGTATAACCTTTTTCAATTTTTCTTTAAGCTTTGATCTTTGTATTTAATGCTTAAACATAATTACTGTTCGTATTTAAGTTTTATAATATATCACGGTGTTAATTATTCCTGCATACTCGTAATATTGTTAATTGTTATTTCTTTAATGATAGATGGTAAGATTCTGTGTACTTATATTTGTTTTCTGTTTTAAGCTGATGGCCGTTTTGCCAGTGCTTATAGTAAATTAAAAATATATATGCAGAAAAGTTGGTTGTCAATCGTTATCGTTTAATTAGTTTAATGTTTATTTACTCCCAAATGTGATGAAAAATATTGTGTGTATGGCGGGTAGTAAGGGGATTACAAACTCAGGACATTAAAAGCCCTCCGCCTTCGGCGTCGGGCTTCTAATAGACCTTCGTTAGTAATCCCCTACTTACTACCCTTATGACACAATATACTATTATTCGTGGATGTCCAGTGTTCCAGGTTACCGTTTGTTTTCGCCGTTTTTCCTTAATTTTTGTGAGTAGGTTCGATAAATATACAGATATTTTTTGACGATACAGTTTTTCGATGACGGAGATATAAAAGGGGTGGTAAACGTAAAAAAAACAATTTTCTACAATTTGGAAATCAACTCGCGAGGCCTCACGGAGTTTTATTTTATTTATACAAAATTACTGTATAATTGTTATTATTGTATTCCCCGAAGACGCTAAACCGATAAAACAGTGCGATAGCAATAACTAGGTTTTATATCCAAGATATTAATATGTTATTATTGAGAGATGAGTTCTCGTTATAAAGGAGATAGTATAGTAAAATTAGACATATTTTTTGCTCACTGTCATGTATACTTTAGTAACGGTCAAAAAAGCGTATCGCTAAAGTAGGTACAGTGGTGAAATCTCTGAGAGATGTCAGTGGGGGCCACCGCAGACGTTCTGAATTTTCGTTCGGTTTCCGTACGCAATGTCGTCAGAAAGTGTCTGTCTTTGTCTGTCATTATGGCGATGTCTCGCTTGCTGACAAAACTGAAAATCGTACTGGAATTCCGACTGTATGTGGCCGGCCTGAGTACTTCTATTCTATTCTTTGGATATCAAAGTCAAACATTGCATACATTTCAAGTCTATTATAGTACATAACTTTATTAAAAATATAACAGAACAAAATAAACATTGCATTGAAACTGTAGAATTACAAGTACCGCCCGGTTCATATTTTTACGGATCGACCCGGCGAGGCAAAGAAAAGCTCCCACAAATCCCTTTTCGACAAAAGACAATTCGATAAAAGTATTATTCAAATTACTCAGATAAGAAAATACTTCACATCGCTGCTTTCACATTTTTCGAATCTTACGAAAAAGGTATAATATCTGATCTTGGACCCTTTTACGATTCACGCTCGTTCACTCGAGAACGAACGCCGGATTCATCATTCATTCATCCATTCAGACCCCTGTCACGTCATTATTTAATCTGTTTAAAATTCAAGGTACTTATTTAAAAGCCGATAATACGGTATTTGATGACAGCTCAAATCAGCTAGGTACTCTTTATGAAATGTCAAAAATTGGGCTAGTGCGAGTCCGACTCGCGCATGAAGGGTTCCGTACCATAAAACAAGTTTGTTGTATGGGAGCCCCACTTAAATATTTATTTTATTTTATTTTTAGTACTTGTTGTTATAGCGGCAATAGAAATATATCATCTGTGAAAATTTTAACTGTCTAGCTATCACCGTTCTTGAGATACAGCCTGATGACAGACACATAAGTGTGGGGTATCTATGGATAGAACTTCAAAAACGATATCGAGGTTTCTGAAATATTATTTTTCTAAACCGAATAGTTTGCGTGACAGACGCTTCCAAAGTGGAACAAAGTTGGTCCCCCCCTCTAACTTCTAAAATAAGAAAATGGAAAATCTAAAAAAAACATATGATGTACTACATTACTATAAAAACTACCAACGAAAATTGTTTTGAACGAGATCTAGTAAGTAGTTTTTTTTAATACCTATTAATACCTAACTTAGCACCTAATTTATATGGGGCGCTATACATACCAGGTGCAAACTTAACTTAACCACTTAGGGATGGAAAGTGTTTGTACGGAACCCTCGGTGCGCGAGTCCGACTCGCACTTGGCCGGTTTTTAATCTTACGGCGACTTCACTTGTCGTGCGACTCAGTGTCACCTGTCTTGCTCTCACGTAATTGAACAGAAAAGGACAGGTAGTATTTGTCGCGCGATAAAGCTTAATTCACAGACTTTATGGTATATTTAAGTCTGTGATGCTAGTAGTTGCGTTAATCACGTAATAAATAAAAAATCATCCGTCACTCACAATCGTATTTTGTGAAAACGTGACGGATGATTTGTCACGTATTTATCGCGTTATAAACTGGTAACTTAAATTGAAAACGTCTAAACATGTCTAAGGCCTCTTAAAATCATTGAGGACCAATTGAATTATTTGGACTCGATTTCTATGACCAAGTTTTAATTGAATTAAAGGCCGAGACAAGATTTGATTGAATTAAAAGTAAAATCCAGGTAAAATACTACGGTAACGAGCGTAACTTGCTGAAATTTCATCTCGAGTCGGCTTTCTTTACAGGTATTCCTATCTCACCAAAATACACCTTGAAGCCTGCATCATACGCTTTAAATTAGGTAAGTCAGTTTGTGAAGATGTTTCGAGTTATTTTTCATTTCATCACCCTATTTATGGTGGAATTGTCTGGAGTTTGAAATATTACTTCGGTTTGAAGACAATTTTGTGGAAGTATTAGATTTTTCTTCATGTTGGCTATTGAGGCGATGATATTTTAGATTAAATTAGTTTTTGAAATATCTCAATCCGTAAGCGACCAACTATTTAAATAAACGCAGATTTTGCTTTTTACCTGTTATTTTTTATGCATTATGGAGTTAGGTAAGTATATATAATTATATATATTTACGTTTTGTTCTATTTTGTTATCTTTTGGGGGTGGCCTAACGGTTACTAACATTTACCTACACAAGGAATAATTATTGGAAAGTTTAAATATTCAAAAAAATAACCTTGCTTCCATTCTTTAGGTCTGGGGTGTATTTATCTATATGTGTAAGGATATATCATCGTCTAGTGACCATAACAGAAGCCTTTTACAGCTAACTGTGATGGATCAATTTATGTGAAGTTGTCCGATATTTATCAACTATAGAGCTTGGCCTGAATTCAACGTTTGTAGTTTTACATCTATATAAGATCTCTCCCCTTTATATCTTTCCGTTTCGGAGATATCGCTGAATGGAAAATACATATTGCAAAGCTCCGTCGAAATATGTTCCGTTATCGAAAAGGCGATGCTGCCTTCTCGGAATATTAGGTTTGTATTCGGTTAATGTTACATACACAATACACATAAAATAACATTACCAACCTAACTGTAATTATAGGGTTGATTGCGTACCGCAATTTGACATACCTACGTATTAGAAGCTCTCAGATATTTAGTATTTCCTGATTCATGATAATTATCATGATTGTCTAGAGACACCTAAAGGTATAGTATAGCTGGTGGTTAGTATTAAACTGTGGGTTTACTTTGGCATCTTTGCGGAAACGGTCTATGTTTTGACTAGTACAGAGAGAAAAGTATATCATTGTTGCCAAAACTTATAGCTAACAACCTAAAATTTAAGGAGTGATTTTATTAACTATTTAGCGATTTTTGTCGGTTGAATAAAAATCAATTTGTCAATGTCACTTTAAAGAGCTTAATTAGCAAAATTGAAGGATGGCGGCCATTTTATAGTGACATTTCCCAGGTATGGCATATAGATCGCTCAAATGGTTATGTATCAATGTCACTCAAATTTTTGCTCAACTCAACTCCTTGCTCAATAGAACAACACTTTTACTTTGCACATTATAGAATGTGTAATGCATATACAGCGTGTATATTTGACGGGACGGGCGGGCGTTGACCATCAGGTGACAGGTCGTTTTCCATTATCAGAGTCCAAAATAATAGTCAAGCTTCTGATTTAAACTCGTATAATCAACGTTAAGGTAATATTATAACAATGCACTATAATTAACCACTTTTAATTAACACGATAGCATAACGACAATCTAATGTTACTAATCAGAACGCAGTGAAGTCGGATCAGAGTTGGCAGCACGTCCGTGCCGTTCAACGCTCAAGCCAAGAATGTCCCCACCCCGTGGTCAGCTGCCCTTTTTATGCAGGTAGACCGGTAACTGGTAGGCTGCACGTGCACGGTGTTGCCAACCTCCGCCGCCGAATACACTCAAATCAGTCTAGATTTGACGTCCTGATTTTTGATCTTCGACATATATAAGTACTATTACAAAATTCTAAAATTGTATTGAAAACCATTCTTCTCTAGAGTATTATATCAGATAAAAATTAAAAACGTGATGCAGGTCTTGTATGGCTGTACTGGCGGAAGAATTATTTTTTATATGTCATAGGGGGCAAACAAGCAAGCAGATCGCCTGATGGAAAGCAATTACCGCCGCCCAAAAGACACCTACAACATAAGAGGAGTCACAAGAGCGTTGCCGGCCTTGGTCCTCTCATCACGCCGAAACAGCTGGACAGATTTTAACCGAATTTGGTACAGGGTTAGCTGAATATCCAACTATAAATTTTTACCCGACTATGGTAAAGAAAAAAAAGTATTACTCAAACGCAGTGGCGGGCACCATCTAGTAAATAAATAAAATAGTCGGTCCTCACAAGCAAGGTCGCGGGAAGCTTTACAGACGTGTAACTACAACTAAAAATACATTTTGCAAGTGTAATTTGTCGAGACATTGTCAGAATAAATTGAATTAAGCGTCAGGTTATTGGACAGACACTTCACAATTTAAATTCCGGGCACGAATTTCAAACAAGGAGCTACAAATTTCCAATTTGACTAATAACGATCCGATATTAATCGTCAATTCGTCAGGTAATATTAAAACGCTCCTTACTGGATACGCCACTAGGGATTTGGCTTCGGTTTTGCGTAATAGCCGCCGATATTGAGTTTTGGCCATTTTCGTTTATGGTTTTGGTCGGAGCTATTGTTGGCACATCTCTGCAAGGTAAAGCGGTTTTCTGTGAAACTTTTAACGTATAAGGGTCATTGTCAGATTTAGATTCGAGTCTTTTTGGTGGACGTTTACGAAATTAAGGATTCCAGGGCCTAATTTCTTGATAAAACTCTCATGAGAGTAAAGAAAGTTCTGGCTTGTTTTTTGAACTGACAATGACCCACATTCATCATCTTTATCAAAACACATTCACTGCTAGACAGTCATTCCATGATCTCCAAGCTTTTACCGGCCTTTTAAGTTTAAGTCCTGGTATCCGTAAAATGTGACTATATCAGACTCACTGTTGTTAAGAAGGACAATTCAAAAAATTACAATCCCATAAAATCACTAACTTTTGCATTTTATAAGTAAAGCACCTCAAATGCAATAGATAAGTATAATTCACGAAAAAATTATCCAATATTTTCCTTACATTTTGTAATCATGATATTTTCGGGGATAACTGAATGTACAATATTTTACCTTTAGACCGGTGCCCCACTGCTGCACACGCTACGCCCGGACACGCTATACATGTCGCCCACGTTGGTCCATTCTTTTAATATTGGTATCAGTGACGTCATTTCGTGCGCAGCGTGCTCGTGCACAACTGTGGAAGTATCTACCTACATTTTCATACAAAGCGTTTTTGTACCCACCACGTGTATAGCTCGACCATGCGCAGCAGTGGGGCTCCGGCTTGATACAGAATTATATCGATGTCTTACTGATAATTGAAAGAAGGAAGCATCAACACTTTTTTATCAACGATTTTAGTTACCACGTTTTCATAACAAACTTCCAACTTTAAACGTCTCTTTAAATATGAAATACGTTTCGGTATCAGTTATCCCAACCCTGCCTCAAAGCTTGATTGATCTCTCATCTATTCCCAATTAGTTGGGGGCTAATAACACGGATCCGACTTCCATTCCAACTCGACAAAGTCACTCAAAAGTCCCTTTGTGCGACCAATTTTAAAATGGCGGTTCGAAAATTTAATTCTGATTTTGATTAAAAAGCTATCATTTTGTTCTTCGAAATTAAATCTTTAGTTAATCTGTAGAAATGTTGAACGCAATTGCCAATTAAATTATGTCAGTGGCAGGTTTTGCTGAGTATTACTCTTAAACACGTTTTTAATTAGTAAACACTGTTCATAGTCGCATATCGTTTGCGCGTTTGCTGAAATTCGCTTAATTAATAATTTTCATTATAGCAGATATTCTGATTATAGAGATTTTATGATTTATAATATTAATATAACATACTCATAAGTATTTTTCTATATGATATGGGCTCCATTTAAATCTGTAATTTTTGTACACAAGTGTTGCCCATACTTTAATATTTTTTTTGAGTTATTGTCTATTAAAGATGCTTGCGGCTTTCTCCTCATAACCGTAGTTGAGTAAAGCAAATAATCCGAACAATGGAGATTTTTGATGGAGGTAAAATTAATTGTGGATACGCATATTAGTTCCTGAAATATTTAGTGCGGTGCAGGGATGTGACGTCACTTGATGAAGTCGCTGAATGTACTTCAAAATTGACTGATTGACTTGATTTGAAACAAAAACAAGTGTTTTTCTGAGCCCAGGCTATACGTTCATACAGTTTCAAGTGATTTTCGGACCCAGGGCTCAATCAGATGACCGGCTAGCCTTCCAACATTGGATAATATCCATTCATGAGTTTTTGCGTGAGTGCACAAACATAATTTATTATCAACCGATCAATGGCATACTAATCAACTTCCAAACATCCCACTATTAGATATTTACTACGATCATGATCTCTTTCCATGGAAATAAAAAAAAATAGTACATTACTGCAGACGCCGAGAAAGAAGGGCTCGCTCACAGCTAGGTATGTATAGTGCTCTTCTCAAACATAATTATGCAAGAAAAAAAATACACCGCTAAAAAAAAAATATAATTCAGCTGTTTAGCCTGTTCATGAACACAGACGCCATGTTTGAAAAAAAAAAACTTACAGGCATAGGTTTCAATTTTGCATGGAATTCCTTTACAGTTCTCTCGAGTTATTCCGCCCGAAATGTAATACTTCGAAAAGCCTGTTATAACGCACGTTACGGCGACATTTCATTGCATGTTTGAGAAAAATCCTTCAACGCCCATTTCCACAACTATATCCCTCACCGAAAACGGGGAAAAAGGCGCTCTCGAACTTTCGCCTTTATAATATTCCATACATCCCGCTATTAAGATGTTTACTTAAATCTTTCCATAGAAAGAAGAAAATCCTTCACGCCCATTTCCACAACTATCCCTCATCGCAAACGGGACGATGGCGTCCCGTTCCTGCCGCAGTTCCGTTCATTTCCGGGTACGCGCACAGCAAATATGCCTCCGAGGAAGTATTGGATTAGATAAGGGTAATTGCAGTCTGAGGAAATTGGATAGGCTGCTTCAAGGCTTGCTTGAATTATGAAGTCTCAGCCCTAGATTCTAGTGCACATTGTTGTGCCTAAACTAGAATTCATAAGAAAGAAAACTACCTTGAAACTTTTTGTCGTTTACAAAATATTCTCTGACGATTTCAATTTACACTAATTATTAAGTACCTATAACAAACAGGATTTAATCGCGTTAAAAAAAGGTGTTTATTTAATTACCTCGACGTTTTGGACGTGATGTTACGTCCATGGTCGAGTCTTTGACTCCTTTCGTAGAATATATGTATTCTCTGACGTATGCAGATAATAAATAATAGTAAAATAAATAACAGAAAACCTCACACAAATCGATCTAGTCCCAAATTAAGCTCAAGAAGGCTTGTGTTAAGGGTACTAGACGACAGATATACTTATATTGATAAATATTTATAATTCAAATATATTTCAAATAAACAATGCAAAGGAACGAAGCATAAGGAAAAATTCGAAAGGTTGGTTTCAGTTGGGGTAGCGAAGTGGTTAACGCACTGGACCGGCAATCCAGAGGTACTGGGTTCGATTCCCGGTCTCGTCCCCCAGGTAACTCATTTTAATTTTTCTTTGTGCTTTGATATCTTTGTATCAATAGTTAAACAACAATAACATGTTACAATCACGCCCCGTAACACTTACATAATAATAATATAATAATCTCGTTGATAAGTGAATAAGGTCACAATTATATGCAGCTACCCCATAGGGTATTGATAGATTTTTTCAGAGCGAGCATGTAGGTATTTTTATCTACGCACATATCATTAGTGCTCTAAAATGCGTTCAGAAACCGTAGGAAATGACCAGCATTACTACAACCAATTTTACTTTCTTATCTGTGGCAGTAGGTAAAATCTGTACTGTAATGTTATTAACAGTATCAATTTTTGTAAGGTTATGAGTTTAAATTTAGAACAGCTGTCAAAACTAAAGTAGGTCTCTATCGTAAATTACAACTATTACAACAAATAATCTGTTTATGTATTTGTTCAGGTTTATTTCTTACTGCATTAGTATATGTCGTTCTTAGATATTTTGCAGGTAGTTCTAGTGGTGCCTGTCATTTCCTTATGGCTTCTGAACCCATCTTAGAGTACTTATGATATATGTGTTTAGGTAAAGTAGTGTATACAACTGTACATAATTAGGCCTTAAAACACTCGTGTGATCCTATTATGAAACTCGCTCACGCTCGTTTCATAAAACCACACTCGTGTTTTAATGCCTCTTATTATGTTTCAGTTGCATAAACTACTATTATCTATCCTAATATCATAAACCCCCCATGATGACCACCATAAAAATAGACTGTTTTGTTAGAACAAATTTCTTATCTGTAATTTTTTTGATTATTGCTAAATAATAACATCGATTTCGATAATATTATTCATTCAAATTTCGAACATCTCTGAAAAACAAAGAAATTTGATTTGACCTCTATTCTAATATCAGTCTAGATGACGTTTAGTTCGAAATGAATTGTCAATTTGAAATCAAATTTGACATATGTCGCACGTAGGTAAAATATCGAACGATATGATAGTTGGGGCCGACTCTAGTTTGTCTCTGAATTAAATAAAAACTGTGACAGCTGCCAGAAAACTTCATTACCGCCATTGCCGGGTAAAATTTTTCATAATGTGCGGCTCCTGATTGCATCATGGAGGCTTATGATATGTGGGTAGATAAAGTAGTGTATGAAACTGTACATAATTAGGCATTAAAACACTCGTGTGATGTTATTATGAAACTTGCCTTCGGCTCGTTTCATAAACCCACACTCGTGTTTAATACCCTGCATTATGTACAGTCACATAAACTACTATTATAGTTGGGTCTTTCTAGCTATAGCGGAGGCAGCCTAACGCCATTTTCCGAGTCATTTGCGGACAAAGTTGCGGGAAAATTGTAGCTGCATAATAAAGTTTATTGGCTCGGCGATCCAATCGAGTAGGGCGGCACGACGGTCTTTTCCCTTGGGACGGCGAATTGATCGCTATGTGGTCGGACCAATAGGCTAGCATATTGACATACTTACTATCGCAGTATACAGTGCCTTTGCCATGCGTTAACGTGATCGTACTCGCTAGTGACAGTGTAAATGAGCGTATAGAATAGTAGAGCGCAGAGTGTAGAGAATAGTGCAGCGCCCGGTTACTTTGTAGAACTACAATTCTCCATACAAATCGTTTACGCAGTCGCTAGTGAGCACAGTCATGTAAACTAATGGTAAGGGTACAGAAGGTTACTTTTGATATTTGTGAAAGGCTTCAGACTGTATTAGTTTGTGGAAAATGGTAACGCAATTAGGGCTGTAGGTAGACTCGTCTCGACATACAGCTACTAATCAAATGTGAATAATATAAAAAAGCGCTTTGAAATACCTATGTACCTAAGTTCAAAGGTAAGTATGCAAATTTTATGATTTTATAAAATCCAAAAGAGAATTTAAATTTATTTTCAAAATCCTCATAATTCAACGTAACATTAAATGCAAAACAACTATATGTTTAAACATACTTTTTCACGGTCCAAGTGTCAAACTAGATACTTTTGCTTATAGCCTTTCGGTTGGAGTTGTGTACGATCCTCTTAAGAAATAATAATACTATTGTGTGGTTTTGTACCTCATTTTAACAATTATAACGCCTTCGTGCATTGCCATTTTGGTTGATTATCAACTCTAAGGCCTTTTGACGTTTGGTAGTCTTTATCTCATATTTTCTTATAGGAATTCATAGGTATAGCAATCGACACGTTCAAATGATACGTCCTGAGGTCTCTTCTTTTTTATGACGGACGAAAATGAGCTACAAAACCACACAATAGTTTCAAAATTAAAGAAAATACTGCTTTAAGAGTTCTATGGGAATATTTACCAAACCTTAATGTTCGTTTCTGTAAACATTTCTGCTTTCCACTTACTTGAAAATCCTATTTATACACCCGGCCATTTCACAACCTTCTTCAAAGATCTACCCAAGCATTAGGTACATTAAAATCATGCCCGTTCAAAATACCCCGAATCGAGTTTAAAACCCGTAAGACCTCTTAAGATGTTTTCAACAACATGCTCTTATTTTCTCTAAAACTTTCTCTTTATCCCCGTAATAAGCAAACTTATTACTTTTGAGTCTTAGTACAATAAGGGCATCGGTACACAGTCAATGTTGCAAGTTAAAGAAGGTACATATTTCATATAAAAAATAAATAAATAGGAATTACGACAGATGTAAAAATCTGCAGCATACTGTTATTATATTAATAAAATTAGCTTAATATGTCATGAAACGTGTATAAAAATATTTATGTTACTTGTAAGGTACGCAAATTCATGTATTTATTTTAATCCAGAAGAAATTTTCAAATTGTTTAGTCCTCATAATTTAACAAAACAATAATTGTATTAGGTAATAATAATAAATATCGGACAACCTCACACAAATCGATCTAGTCCCAAATTAAGCTCAAGAAGGCTTGTGTTATGGGTACTAGATGACGATATACATACTTATATAGATAAATATATACTTAAATACATAGAACAACCATGACCCAAGCACAAAATATTTTGAGTTCATCACAAAAATATTTGCCCTGGCCGGGATTCGAACCCGGGACCGCCGGCTCAGTAGGCAGGTGTCTACAAACCGAGCCAAACGCGTCGTCAAAATAACGCGTGTATTTATTACAACCATTAACTTGAACGCACTTTGTTATGATGAAAATGGCAAATTGCTTATTATCTTTATACAAATATTGGTACCCAAAACATTAAATTAAATAATTATAATGACGTCACGATTAGGTTACAGATTTTTATCATACGACCTTTATTATAGATTTTTTATAACCTTGATTGTTTAAGAAAAACTTTCTTGAAGAAATTACGAAACAATTTTAAGAGGAAGCTTCTGAGGTTAGACTTTTACTCCAGATAAAAACTTTGATCGTTTTTAGGGTTCCGTAGCCAAATGGCAAAAAACGGAACCCTTATAGATTCGTCATGTCTGTCTGTCTGTCTGTCTGTCCGTCTGTCCGTCTGTCCGTCTGTCCGTCCGTATGTCACAGCCATTTTATTCCGAAACTATAAGAGCTATACTGTTGAAACTTGGTAGGTAGATGTATTCTGTGAACCGCAATAAGATTTTGATGCAAAAATAAAAAAATAATAATAAATATTGGGGGCTCCCCATACTTAGAACTGAAACTCAAAATTTTTTTTTTCATCAAACACATACGTGTGGGGTATCTATGGATAGGTCTTCAAAAATGATATCGAGGTTTCTAAAATATTTTTTTTCTAAACCGAATAGTTTGCGTGACAGACGCTTCCAAAGTGGAAAAAAGTTGGTCCCCCCCCCTCTAACTTCTAAAATAAGAAAATGAAAAATCTAACATATGATGTACAGTACTATAAAAACTACCAACGAAAATTGTTTTGAACGAGATCTAGTTAGTAGTTTTTTTTATAATTTAATACCTAACTTTGCACCTAATTTATATGGGGCGCTATACATACCAGGTGCAAACTTAACTTAACCACTTAGGGATGGAAAGTGTTTGTACGGAACCCTCGGTGCGCGAGTCCGACTCGCACTTGGCCGGTTTTTAAAAATTCGACGCTGATTCTCTGATTTTATTAGAGTTGTTCAGTGTTTTAACTTTTGCAACTTTCCAGTGATAGTATATATTATCAAGATAACAAAGTGTTAAAACAATTTGATGCGTAGTGGAAAGTTCAAATAGGATCTGGATTTTTTTTATTCTAACACCTTGTGGGATCAGGTGTTTTTCAACCCACGCCAAATTGCAGATTCCCAGTGGGTACTAATTTATTTTATCGGTGACGAAAAATATTTTTAATATCAGTGCCCCGAGTTAGCAAAGGTATGTTCATCATCATAATTATCATAGATTTTCTTTAATGTAGATATGAAGTACTCAGTACTAACAGTAGCTCCCGCGGAGCGGAGTATTGAATGAAGCGGCGCCAGATGGAGGAGATCATCATATATGATGATTTTAAGACGACCCTGCCCGAGAAATCGTAATATTACAAAAATAACCACTAATTTTGGTCATCCATCTCCACCCCCAAGTAATGTAGATTTATTCCTTTAGTATCTGAAATTTGTTAACCTCCTGACTTCCAATATGTCCTACACATAGTACATAAACTTCATTTAAGAGTTAACTGTCATCTATTTGTCATAAGACTTAAATTAAACTGACAAATTATGAATGCTGGTCGTCAGGAGGAGTAGTATAACAATATGGGGCAAGATAACATTTTAATGAATCGGTTTACTGTTTAATTGCTTAACAAGAATAACTATTTGTAACCATTCTATAAGACATACATCACATATTTTTTTGCAACCGCAAATGTTACAAAAACAAATGGCTGACTGAGAAACTCCGAACTACACGATTAAGGCTGGTCGGTGATCGCTGACACTGCACTTTGCTGGCTTAATTCAGTGACATATGGCGACCGAAAGAGCAATTTTTACTTTAAGACATTTTCACTTTTCCGATCTTCATTCACTAAAATACACTAGTGGCTCTGTTGCAACCCTCGCGAACAATTTATTGAAAAGGCTAAATTATGTTTCTTTTTCACTTTGTCGATCCCTGTACATCCGCTATTGTGAATAACTGAATCAACAAAATTAATTACACTAATATTATAAAGGCGAAAGTTTTGAGTGCGTTTGTGTTTTGTTTAGGTATATTTATGTTCTTCTTCACAATCAAACGGCAGGATCGATTTTAATAAATTTTGTTATGAAGGTAGCTGACACCCTGGATTAACACATACGCTACTTTTTATCCCGAAAAATGTAGTCTTCCCGTAAGATGAGCGGGTAACATCGCGCGGCGCAGCTAGTACTTCATAATTATCGAACTTGGCTGAAATGGAGGCGAGTAGAGAACTTGGAGATATTCGTAGTTGTCAGTTAGATCTTGTCCACGACAATGAAAAAGGGCAACTGCTTGGCCGTAAGACGCCAAAACCAGAAATCGAATAACACGTTATTTATGTTCACTGAGTGACTGGTTATTCTATTAATTATTTTGAAATGGTTTGAAATAAAATGTAAAGCCTTAAAAATTAACAAAGCAAATAGATAAACACACAAAGCATATGAAAAAATCGGTAGGTATTCTGGCGTTGGGGTTGTGGAGTGGTTGACACATTAAATCCAGAGGTAATCGGTTCGCTTGACGGTCTCTTCGACCAATTTACGCATTTACATTTTTCATTGTGCTTTGACCTTTGTATAAACAAAAAAATCGTATATATCAATATGGTAATTTAAATCAATTCATGAAGAGGATGTATTTCATAAATTTTAATAACGTGACCACTTATTAAAATTTATGAAATACACACCTTGGGGGGTATTCGACCAATTTTAGAGATATAATGGAGATCTCTCCTTTTCATCGCCATCCGTCACTTTTGACGTGTGCCTACTTGGCAAGTGGCGATATCCCTAGAACATCGCAACTTCGTCAATTCGGACGCGCAAAATTTTCGTTTCCTTTGTATGTGACGGCATAAATAACAGGCGCATACTTTAAATGGACCGCGTAGTACGTGAAATTAGTCCGTTACGTTTCGTTAAAAACAGAAATTTATATACATGAATACCATTTTTGACAATCAAATATCGCCTTCGTATTTCCAAAATTGAGATGAGATATGTCACTTTTAAGCTCATCGCATTTAAATGACAGTTCAATGGCGATATAACTGTTATCTAATAGAGATTGGACGTTTGGCGATCACTCAAATGTCAATCTCGAATTAGGTCCAAGTATTAAATGTAATAGGTACGACAGAACGCGCTCAGTTTTGGTTACGTGGTCAAAAAACAAAACAAAATATTACTTTTACAGTAAGGTTTAAAACGAGGGCAAAGTGAATGTCTAAAGAATCGCGTGTTGCGGTAAATCGCACCCGCACGCAGAAGTCCACGTAAATCTGAGCGAATTGTTCTTTATCAAGATTTAAAAAACGTTACAATCTACAGAAAATCGTACTGTAATATAATTGTGAAAAGCGACGGCAAGCACTTTTCACAATGCGTTTGCAATGTTAATCATATCCCAAGAAGCACAGAGGCAGCATAAATGCTTACACAGAATTTATTCAGCTTATATTAGTTGTATAAGGGCGCTTGTGTGCTGCCTGGTATATCTATAGGTGTCCATATCCATGGACATGCAAAAAAAAGGTAGCATATGAGTAAGCACTAAGATCCAAAATAGAAGGTCTGGTGCTCTGGTGCTTAGGCTACAGACTCTTAAGTACATCACTGAGAAACAAAAAACTAAATATAAATAATGAGTAATTGTACACCTCATAAAGTCCAATATTAGTGTGCTTAGAAATTTTCCAAATGTTTACGCTTGATTATGTCTAATGAAAACGTCAATACTTGATAGGTACGTACAGAATGACGGATATATATTTGATAGGTAGATATACGTACATATTGACGGTGGAAAGGAAGAATCACCTACGCGCCATTTTGTGAATGCTTCAATGACATTCGCCTTTCTCTGACGCCCACAATCACAATACGTGCCAGAAAGTGACAGAATATTTATAATTTATCCATCATGCGACAAATGTGCGAATACATGGTAGTTTCAAAGTTGCACCAATCTCGGATAAAATCCTTGAAAACCGTCTTCGTTGGTATGGCTATCTATATATGGAGATCGTTTTCAACAAAAAAAGAGAAAAACCACGAAAAAACAAAAACATTGGAAAAGCATTTTCCCAAAATTACTTATGTAATTTATCAGGTTAACTAAAATATTACATCGTGTTGAAATGTTTGTCTAATCCATCCAGATTGTCCTTTAGGTTTAATAAAGCAAGTAATAAATTCTAGTGAGTAATTGCCACAGCCTAACCGTGCCCACGAAATTAATCTTTAAACCTAGAATATGAACATGCTTTTGCTGATAAATAAGGTATTTATGACAATTAATAACAAGTATAACCTAAATATATTAAAATTCAAGTTTTTTTTGTGGAATTAACAATCACACAGAGATGTTGTGGTTGTTCGAATTCGAAAATTCAAGTACACAGCTTTAAATTTTTTCTCCCCTCAAATAACACTCTTAATAATTAAAACTCTCCCGGTTCCTTCACATTCGGTAATTAAACCCGTTCGTCACTCTCCCTCAAAGGCAAAGGCCTCTCCCAAAGTTCACCACAACGATCGATCCTTAAAATACACCCAATATTAACCACTAAAAACCGATTAGGTAAAATACACCATAGCTTCGGTAATTAGAAGTCCATATCTAGGGTTCCTTATCAGGGTGCCGTATCTTTGGACTCGTAATCAAGGTTGGGCAGGAACGCGAGTAATCAGACATTTACGTTGCCTTATCATTTCCGACTAGTTTGGGGTTCGACTTGGCGATCGAGTTTGTGCATTAGTATAATTTATCATCCTATTTTAGTTATTGACTATCCTGTGGCTAAACTGGACGTTTGTAATTACATATTTACTTTAGCAAGGCTCTCGGCGCGTAAATAGCTCATCGCGAGCCACATTTTAGCCTGTGAGGTAAGTATGGCCAAGTGTGCCGACGGGGTAACTATAAAAATAAATAAATATCGGACAACCTCACATAAATCGATCTAGTCCCAAATTAAACTCAAGAAGGCTTGTGTTATGGGTACTAGACGACGATATACGTACTTATACAATGTGTTACCGCCAAGTAGGCTTTTCTTAAAGTAGAGTAAAGTACCATAAATCTTTAACGTATCCATGACCTTAATTTAATTAATTAACTTAAACTCAGGCTTTATTAACTTTCTAACAAAATTTTAATTGCCAGTAATGTACAGTAAATGAATTGACAAGTGAGTGTTAAATGACAGCGTGATATGAGTAACGACAATTACGCTGTACACCCACTACATTGAATTCACATAATTATGATTAGTTAATACATGCAAACAATTACTAATGGATCATATTATTATCAGTTTTAATAAATGCCCGCATGCCGGTAACAGGCTGTATAGATAAATATATACTTAAATACATAGAACAACCATGACCCAAGCAAAAGTATTAGAGTTCATCACACAAATATTTGCCCCGGCCGGGATTCGAACCCGGCACCGCCGGCTCAGTAGGCAGGTGTCTACAAACAGCGCCAAACGCGTCGTCATCAAAAAGTACAGATGGTATACTACTAACAGTAGTAACGCCATTTTACACTATCATGATCATATCAGCCGATAGACGTCCACTGCTGGACAAAGGCCTCCCCAAAGTTCTCCACGACGATCGGTCTTGCGCCGCCCTCATCTATTCTTTATTCTTTATTTATCTTCATGATACGTCTCTGTTGGGGCAAAATTGGGTATGTTATGCGGCTAATACACTATCCTAAACTATTCACTGACGATGACAATGACAGCGATGCAGCAATTTGCGAGACACGTATGGAGATAACTCCATATGACTCTTCATCTACAGGCGCAATTTTTTTTATGTCAAATATGCGGCTGTGGCTTTCGCTCTAGAATCGGGCTATCGAGTCACCTTTGTAAGTGCCACACATAATAGATAATGATGATGATGATGACAATGATGATGATGATGATAATAATGATGATGATGATGCTCCCAAGGCGTGCGCGCGTAAGTTTGGTCTCGTCTTCTCGTGGCACGACTAACCTGTAGAAAACGTGATCATGTCGAAGCCGTGCCAAATAAATTCACCTATTTTAAACTTTTCGTATCCTCTTTTCCAGTTAGGAGTTGACCCTTAGCTTAATCAAGCTTCGGATTTAGGTCCAAAAGCTAAGTTAAACAAATCTAACCATTACGTCCGACCTAGATCAGGGTTAACTTTATTCGCGCACATATCCCTATACCCCACTTTAGTAATATGTTTTGCTAGAGTTTGAAATAAGACTTAACAGTATTTGGACCGTTGAAGTAAAAAATGTTACCAAAAAATGTGGCTGAGAGGATTTTCGTGGGTCTTTTTTTTTATATCATGTGCTTTAATCTTACGTAAAAGAAAAGTATGACACTTTGTTCTTAAGACAATAAATGACGGGTTTTTGAACTACGCAAAGATGAACTTAAGTTTATTTTCGTAAGTAATCTTACCTAATCGGGTAACAATTATTCAATTCAAAAACTATCCTCGATTGCCAAAAATGAGGCATGATGACGCCGTTGGAGGCGTAATGAGGCTGCCAATACACATGCATACAATACAATACATTGGGATTCAGTAACCTTCTAAAACCTATTTTACTTATATACATTTTTTTGTATTCAACATACCATGACTTATTTCATTTTAATTATTTTGTGCAAGTATACCAAGACGAATAAAAGATTGTTACATAAGTATGAGGATTAATTGTATTTTAATTTTAATATCGGCTCCATAGCTCTCTAAAGGCCGTGTTATCAGAAGTTCAATATCTATTTTATACGACAGATATTTCGTAAAAAACATAATAAATACTATTTTCTCTGAATAAAACCTTTTTAAGCTTTTCGTAGGTACCCACCGTGTTTTCGAGTCATTCGCAACTCAGAGAACCTATAAATAGGCACACAGCTTTATTCCATCCTCGTTTTATTGGAAATATGAAAATGCTTCGTGAATCAAATTACTGTGGCTACCGATGCCTGAAATGTGTTTTAAACGGCAACATTTCCAATTAACGTCGTTTGATAATGATTGCTGATGGGCCGACATTATTAAGTTTTCTCTGAATCGCAGCGGGTATTATATGGGCTTAATAAGTGAGCAATTATGTATTAGTTCAGTAGGTATGCAGTGGCCAAGAATATAGTCACTTTTTCACAAGAATAACCGACTTCAATGAGCAAAATGGAACATACAGTAAGACTTATATGATTTTCTCTTGGATAACTTTGTCAAAACTCGACTAAATTGAAATGGGACCACACGGGAAGCAACAGCTTTCAAATAAAAAAAGAATCATCAATTATTTTTGTAATTCACAGTCACAGTGCATTAGTACTAACTGTAATGCTGTGTAATTATTTTAAATAAATAAATAAAACTAAAATAAAATAAAAATCAAATCGGTTCACCCAGTCGAAATTTTTGGAAGTCGGATAAAAATTTAAAGTTGTCCCTTTTGAATGCTGCAATAAATTCTTATTTGTCTTCGTCGTAGTATAAGTAGTGTATTTCCACTGTCTAGTAATAGAGTAGTGTAAAAAGTGTTTTATTGCGATATCTTGATATCCTTATTTTCTCTACTTTGGTACAAGAAAATGTCACTTCATTTGGTATAGATTGTTTTCAGCTCCGTTTTGAATGACGAATTTTACGGTCATTTATGACTTGTAGAGCACTCTTAGACTATTAAGTTCCATATAGACATTTGATCTCAATATAAAATAGGATATTATAAATAGGATTGATTACCATATTTTTTGTTTGACATCCATTGTCAGTATGACAGTGTTGGAAATGTCAAGTTTCTATTATAGGATAGGATAACCGATGTTGTGGTTTATTTTGTAATTAATTTAAGAGTGCTATAAGAGCTATTGATGCACGTAATAATGGAAACGTGACCTCGATTTTAGGTGAAAGCTGATAAAGCTGTGTTATTTATTCTCCATAGGCTAAATTTTTTTGCGTGGGTTGACTGGTCCTCGACCGTGGGTGGTACAATTTAAAGTTATTTCCGTACATTTAACCCTTAAATACGTAAAATTATACTCATTTTGTTTCTAAAATGACGTAATTAGCAATCAAATGGACGTCATTTCGTGACAATCTCAACAAAGTTTATATTGACAATATTTAGATTTTTACTTGTGTAAATATACATCAGCACGCATTTTAAGGGTTAATAATCTTGTATATTCTCTGAAATGTAAATATGGCACAGTTGGTGGGATTATGCATTTTACCTACAATTTAACAACGGTTATTACGTTTACTAGTTTTTGTTTTGTTATGAAATTCTGTCGTATGTTTTTAGCCTTTCTTTTTACAGTTCCTATATAATGGAATCCATTGTAGTAGGTAAGTTACGCTAAACATAATAAGTAGTATCACAGCTGTTCTGACTCAACTACCCACCACCAGTCTGAAGCTAGTATTTTTTTTCTGTTACCTCTTCACGCTTAAACCGCTGAATCGATTTTGATGAAATTTGGCATGGAGATAGTTTAAGATCCGAGAAAGGACATAGGATAGTTCTCATCCTGGAAATTATCCCTAAAAAGATTGAAAAGTGAGTAAGTAATTCATGATGACATTGATGACCCTGTAGGAAATGTAATTATTAGACCAAAAGCACAATTGCTCTTACATTTGCTTAGGCGCTTTTAATAATCCCTTTTATTAATTAAGGTGATTAGGTGGATATCTATCGTGTTGTACGAGGTTGCTTCCATACTTCCAAGTTCGCGGTCGTGGGCAAAAGCTAGTACGATATAAATGTTCTGTCATGTGGATAACTAACACATACACAATAAACAGATAGATACGTATACACAAAGTGACTGGGAAGTTAACAGAGGGTGTAAACACAAACTTGAAATTCGGCAACGAGAATTCCGGAATCAATCGAGTCTGTGCTTGCGGTTCGGAGATATTTCGATACAGTCGGACACTGGACTGGCTTTAGTGATTTTGGACGGACTAAGTATTTATCCTTAATGAATTAAGTAATTCACTTAAAAGTTGTAACAGGTAAGTAGAGAGTTTTATTAATTACAACAAAATACAGGCACAAAAATAAATCAAGTAACGGACGGAAAATTGGGTCATCCCGCCTGCCTAAAATACATTTTTGTATGGGTATTTGTTTGCTACACTACTAGAACAAAGCTTTAAAGATTAAAGTTATACAGAATTAAAGTAATGAAAGTAATCATAAGTATTATTAAATATTTGCAAGACAGTAGCTACAAGAATGTTCCCAACAAAAAAATCAGCTGACTGTACTTTTTAGCCACACAGTATTGTCGAAAACACTACGGAAACGATACAAACATGTCGTCCTCAACATTTTGGCGTCCAACGAGGGGCCGCCAACCGAAACTTTCTGATGCAAGTAGTGAGTATTATTTAAATTAAAAAAAAAACATGAATCATAGTAATAAGCCTTCATTGTGTATCTGTTTATTTGTCTGTCAGTTTGATTGTCGTATGGAACTAACTTTTGAACCGTAAAAGGCAAATTCCTGTCATTTTCACAGAATGTATTTTACTGTAAAAACAAATGATAAAATAAAATAATTTGTGAAACGTGTTTTTTCAGCGTCGTTCCATATTAAGAATTTTAATGAATGTCTTTTGAACTGTAATGTATTATTTTTTAAACAAAAATTCCCCAATAGAAGTCGGCGGACTGTACATGTTGGCCGCACAGTCTCGTTGAGAACACATCGGGGACTAGGAACAAACATGTCGTCTCACAACATGGCGCCCAACGAAGGGCCGCCAACCGAAACATAATTGAATATCAAACGGTTGTGTGGATGCAAATTTATGTAGTTCACTAGTCAGTAAGTGCCATTAATTAGAACCAATATTCTATAACCTTCTCGATTATACAAATTATGCAATGGAGTATTTGCATTACTTGTAACAATTTTTTATATCATTTAACTCCTGAAGGAGCATTGGGCCTCTATCGCAGCTTTCCATTGCTTTCGGTTAATAGATGCTTAATAAAAAAATAAAACGACGATGTCTTTTCACAAACTTTTACTACTTTTAAAATCTGCCACCCAAAGTGTGCAATGTAATTTAAAGGCTCATGTAACTTTTTAAGTAATAAAAAATGTAAAATTTTCCCTAGTCTGACATCACAGCTCTTGAAAAAAGTCGCGACCTTTGTTACCAATCCGTGCTCTCACTCCACATAGCCGGATTATTTTTTTACAAACTTTTTCACTCCAAATACCAAGCGTCAGCCTCATTAATCTGCTTTGGACAGGATAAACATCGCCATTTTAAAACCTACAGCCCAGAATCGGCTGTTTTTCCAACAATTTCCAAGTCACCCTTAATTAAAATCAACACGAAAATACAATTAGCGGCGAAGAGCGTCGATACGTGTTTTTTGGGATAAATCGATTAAGCAATATTGCTCCGAAGGTCTTTAAAAGATTTTCTGTCTACAGAAAGTTCTTGACAAAATATACGCACTTTATTTATTTCTCTGTTTCAAGTAACATCCTATGTCTGGGATAAATCTAAACCTAAATAAATCATGCTCTTTCTATGAAAAACTATGTTGTCTTGTCTTATTTTAATTTTCCGGTTTCATACACTAATCTTTTAATAAATCACGATAAATGTTGATGAAATAAAAATGTTGCATGATGGAAGCATTCGATGGCTAAATAGACCTTTTCAATGCAGGTAAATGTTGGTCGATGACCCACAAATTTTTATCTTTACCCACAAACTGTAAACTACTTACAGTTTTGTATTCACAATAAAAAAGTATGCAATAAGCAATGTTTCATAATATATAAAATGTAAAAGTGACGTCGAAAATACCTATGTCAAAAATATTGCCGCGAATTTTTTTAATATTTTTTTTTTTTATTTATATACAAAAAAAAACAATATACATTACATTATAACTCGCCAAACTGTGACGTTTGATGGCGAGAAGCGCTCAGTTCTTTACACAACTTAACTTAAATATAATATTTACTTATTAGTAGGTAATAGATACAGGTAATATATTATTGTTATGACACCTTACTTAGCTGACCTTGACTTGTCATCAAGAAGATACTCATTTAGTTTGGATCTTAACAATGTTTTGCTAATTTTAGTATTCTGCCTAAGTAAACTTATTTTATTAAGAATTTTGGGTACTAAATATTTTGAAGTCCTTTCGCCATAATAGTTTTAACGCTAACGTTTAAATGAATACGACGACGACGACGTTTCTTAACAAAATTGGAATCGATGTTACCTTCCCCCTTACCAATACCTTATTTATACGTTCTTACGTGTAATTTCACTTCATTGACATGACTTTTGAACTTAAAATAACTTTTGTAACTAAAAGTTTCTTCCCAAGTATACAAAACTCGTAGTCATTAGTCAGAGTTAAGGAAAAGTGCCGACGGAGTTTGGAAGCTATTCCATTAGATTCCATTCACTCCAGGAATGAACGATTCATCTGAACGAGTGAATGATAAGACGGAATTTCGCGTTTTTTGTACCTTCACGACTGGTGATTTGAGTATACATAATATAATTCTATAAGGGATTGGGTTTAAATGTATTGTCGTGATTAAGTGAGTAAAGATATTTTAAATTGTCAATTAAGTTATAGTAAGTAATAGCATTTGACAAGTTTAACGCCATTAGGTTTACCTGCGTGCTACAAAATAACCTATGTATACTAAAATAACCTATTGATAATACGAGAATAATAACCTAAAAGCGAAAAAGCCTACCTAATGCAAGTGTAAGGATAAGGATATTATTATTAGACTCCTAGGCCTAACCTAAAATTTGAATTCGCTTCATGAAAGTTATATTACCCTAAATTACTATTCGGCGTTTGCACATCGACAAAGACAGGATAATCGAAATTCTATTCTCAAATTCACTGTCTACTAGATCAGCCAATAGCAGGTGCGAATTTGAATTTCGAATGAAACGATTGCATCGTTCTTTGAAGCGTGTGCACGAATTGCCACTATTCTGACGTTGAATACCTTATCCATGCCAATGATATTATAACAGACATTTCTATGTGTATGTCATTGTAATTACAAAAACTAAGTCTGTGAAGATATTTAACATTTAGAAGACAGCTCAGCATTTAAATGCATTTCGTACAGAGAAAAATATTGCTATTTTATTACTGGAAAACTGTCAAGTCAAAAATTAGCCCGTTGCCGCATGTATAAAAAAAATTGGGCAAGTGTGAGTCCGACTCGCGCATGAAGGGTTCCGTACCATAATCTATAACAAGTTTGTTGTATGGGAGCCCCCCTTAAATATTTATTTAATTATATTTTTAGTATTTGTTGTTATAGCGGCAATAGAAATATATCATCTGTGAAAATTTCAATTGTCTAGCTATCACCATTCTTGAGATACAGCCTGGTGACAGACGGACGGACGGACAGCGAAGTCTCAGTAATAGTAGGGTCCCGTTTTTACCCTTTGGGTATGGAACCCTAAAAAGTTTTTTTTTATTTTGAACCTTGACCCGGGCCAATAATTTAAATATGTGCCAATATATGGCTTCGTATGCAGTAACGGGTTAAAAAAATATTAAACCATTGATTGGGACAAAGATCAAAGCTCAACAAAAAATTTAAATGAGTTACCTGGTGTTTTGTATCAATAGTCTTTGAGTATTTATTTAGACAGGAGATGCCATGCATGGGCGACCCCCTCCGGCAAAATAATTGGTCAAATGGTCAAGCACGTTATATAAAACTACTTAAAGTCACTTCACTGTCATTTTGCATCATTCCGTGTCGCGTGACATTTCTCTTCAAAAATGGTGAATTGTGCAGTATTTTAGTGTAAAAGACGATCCAACACCTCAAATTCGCCACAAGATCGCGTTTCCTATCACAGGTAAGTGTTTTTATTAACTATTAAATGTGTATTGAAGTAAAATCTCCATTGAAAGAAAAAACCGTTGCGATACGTAAACGACAGAAAAATGTGTACGTCAAAACAGTGGTACGGGGGCGAGGGATGTGGCAAAATGAAAACAGCGACTCAACATTTGAATGAATCATTCATTCATTCGATCACTGCAGTTCGTTTAATAGTTAGTGTTTTATTATATACTTGCGGCCCTCCCGGCTTGGGTGCAAAGCTAATATATAATGCATGTATTATACATATTATAAACCTTCCACTTGAAACAACTCTATCTATAAAAAAAAACTGCATCAAAATCCGTTGCGTAGTTCTAAAGATCTAAGCATACATAGGGACAGACAGACAAACAGGCAGACAGCAAGAAGCGACTTTGTTCTATACTATGTAGTGATTGAATTTAATAATAGGTACCTATAGATGTATGTTATTTTTAAATCTTGTAAGATGAATTAGAAATATTACCTTTCTCTAGACATACGATGTTGAAATTTAATATGAAAATGAAAATAATTGTTGGCTAAAAGTATATCTAGGTAAAAGGAACATTTAGTGCTGGGCTATGAGTATATGCGTTATACATATACTATTATTTATAGACTTTATTTCATATTCTTTCCATCTTCACTGCTTCCTCCTTATTTCCTTATTCTTCTTTTCTTTTATAGAATGAGAAATGAGGATATGCCGCAGAAGAACCAAGGTAACCGGCATAGCTCACAGGACTGCACGATTGAAGTGGCTATGAGCAAGCCATGTAGCCCGGAGAATTGATGGCCGTTAGGTCAGCAAAGTGCTAGAGTGGCGACCACGTATAAGAAAGCGCAGCCTAGCGAGCGTTGTGACGATTCTTGGGGAGGCCTATGTTCAGCAGTTGACGTCTGTAGCTGATAGATAGATGAATATATTTACTTAATTATATCTTTTTTATTTTATTTTTATATGTGGTAATTCTAATTAATTAGTAACAATTTGTTTTATTGTTTTCTCTTTACTCATTCTTTACTCGTATCTTTAAATCACTTTATATGTGGTTTCATATAATAACCTTTATAAAATAAATTAGTTAAAAAAAACAAAGTCCGATAAAATCAAATAAAGCATAAGAAATTATTTAAGCAACTGCAAGAAGAGTTACTAGTAAGTTGCTGGGTTTTAGATGGGCGTACGTTCCTTTGTTGAAGGTTATATTCACTGACATCTAAACTACAAGCACGTTGGACTAAATATTCCATAGGGAATGACAGTTGTTTTCAGTGCCCATTCAAAGCATCCTGCGTGAACGTCTACTAAAATTGCCAATTCATGCAAACGGTTCTTTGATCTGTGACGATCTGTGAATCTCTAATATTAGATCCATGGACGTTCACACAACTTGCACATAGCTATCAGCGCCAAAATGGCGAAAATGAAGTGGTTTCATTTTAGCAACGACAATATGAAGTCGAGTGTACTTCTTTTAGAAGTCAGTGATTGTTTAAGCCCGAAACAACCGCGGGCGACAGTTTTATTTCACAGTTTAGTTATGCGAGAGTGTTAAGGACACAATAAATATAGACAGATATACATAGAAACAAATATATTTATTGGATAACATCTTCAATATACTTACACAATTTACACTTTTCAAATTTCATAATAAATAGTACCTATAAGACAAATCAGTTCATTCATTCAAATGACTTGACTCATTCTTCAGATGTGTCCCATCACTATGTTGTTCGTATGTATGCTGCACAGTTACGTGAAAACTGTATTTGTGTGCATGTCATTTTTGATGTGTTGAATTTTGCTGTAGTGTGCGTTTATCGCAACAGCAAAATTTGTGTCTGTTGAGTTATTCTTCTTTTGGTGGTGTGCTGTACGTGTTTACCTCGCCCCCCGCTAAAATTGGCGAAAAATTTGTTCGAAGAGTTTACGTTATGACACCTCCATTATCTATAAATACTCAAAGATCAATAGTTTAATATAAAAAAATGTAGTGTGTACCCACATTAAAAAAAATGAGATATTACATGTTTCATAAATAAATATACAAAAAAAAATGTAAAAAAAAAGCTATGGCAAGCACAAATTTAAGAGCTACAGTTTGCAGATATTTATAGCAAGGACTATCAGAAAATATATTAATTAATTGTCTTGCAAAAACTGTTCATACCCTATTACCTACGTGAGGTATTTTATTTTATTTTGCTAATTAAAAACCTATTTGTATTTCACTCCCAATTTGAATCCTATTTTTTTCTTTCAATTATTTCAAGCATTAAGAGGAAGCCGTATTATCTTCATGTAAATGAGTATACGCTAAATTCAGGCAAACAAAATTTGGAAGGCAAATGCAGAACTAGCGAGATGCTTCGTGATTTTAATGGTTTTATTCAAATTCTCTTGTGTAATATCCTACATAGTCAAACTAACTGTATATGCTAATGTAATGCACACCATGTTATAATTAGATGTCTATTTTAATATTTGAATCAAACAGTTTTCTGGGTTTGTTGCATTTTGGATGAAATTTTTTTTTGCGTCACTTTTTCGATTTATGGCGCTGTATGCAGCCAAATGTCCGAAAATGCTGTTTTGAAACCATATTAACAGACTTGTACAATTATTTTTTAGTATCTATAAATATCCATGAATTATATTTCTGCTAAATCAGTAACACGATTAAAATATTGCTTGTTCCTTGATAAGATGTATAAAAAAAAATGCTCCTGGCGAACAAAACACAATACTGGAAACCCTGGACCTCGAACGGTTTAAAACAAAAATGGTGTTAAAAGTTGTATAATTATGTAGAGTCTTAGTTTTAAAGCGCTGTATGTAGTGAACTGTCTGAAAATGCTGTTTTGAAGGCTTTTTAACAGACTTGTACAAATATTTCATCTGTTATTTTATAGTATGTATAACTTCAACTCTTGAAATATATTTCTGCTAGCTACATCAGTAACACGATTGTTCATTATTTTCTAGATAGATTTTCTTTCTGAAAATATGCTTTGAATTGTGTTTCTTCCCACACAAATACAAATTAAGTAAAGTTAAATCTTTGGTCTATGGTTTAGACTAGTGTTTCCTAACCTGTGGTCCGCGGACCCCTGGGGGTCCGCGAGCATATGTATGGGGGTCCGCAGCCTTATCTATAGACTATTTAAGAATCATAAACAAATGCCACCAAAAGTCTCGTAATCGCTACGCACGCCGTGCTATTTATTGCTGCTTTTTTATTAAGGGGGTGCTTAAAAGTGTGCTTGATTTCCTAAGGGGTTCGTGGACAAAAAAGGTTAAGAAACGCTGGTTTAGACCAAAGAAAACAAGGCATGCTAGTCGGAAATGACAGGCTGACGTCATCACGCTATGATTGGGTGGTTGGTTCTGACTATCCGTTTCTCTGTTGCCAGTGGTGTATCTCGCGGATTCCCTTGTTAGGGTCATTGTCAGATTTAGGTGCGCGTCTTTCCGGTGGACATTTGCGAAATTAAGGATTCCAGGGCCTAATTTTCTGATTAAATGCCTGTGAGAATAAAGAACGTTCCCTCTTCTATAATCCGATGTAATAGCAACATAACCTAGCATACAAGCTCTTAACTTTTGACCACCGAAGGGACAAATTTTGTTTTTTGAACTGACAATGACCCGTTACTTGTATGAATCTCATGAAATCGGGAGTGTTTTAAATAAATTATTACGATAAACTAAGATTTGGTCAAAGTCAATGATAATGGTAATGCAAAATATATACCTATTTTTTTTTGTACGTGTGGCGAAATAAATTATTTTCCATATATTTATTTTGTTACTATAAATCAGTTAGTAACTACGTGGGTACCTACTAGTGATTTTGTGAGCAGTAGTAGAACCTCGCAAATTTGTTTTGGAATTGCTAAAATTTGTAATTTTTTACGTTTTCCAACCCCATATCATTACAGTCGGTGAGATCTTAGCATAACCCCCAGTTTCAGGTCAAATGTCAACTGCATAAGAGCGGGCGAGACAGGGTATTGCGGAGACCATTTTAAAAGCTCACGCGCTGTACTGCCTGTAGTTATAACGACTTATATTTACTAGTACTAGAGCCTAATGTTAATTTTATTTCGTCTCTATTCATCACATTATCACTTATCGGCTAAGTACTGTGAAAACAAATTAACTAAATTTCAAACCAAATTATGCAAATTGACTGTTTTCTGTCCAATCAAAATGTAATTTAAGGAACAAAAATACTAAATTGTTTACTTCAAAGAAAATTCAATTTTAGCCCAGACCTTAATAACGATGTCGGTTTTAATAAGCTGCCTGTCATAAATAAGGGACGAATAAAATGAGCCAACACCTACACCCACCTGCGACCAATTGGTTGACGAAGGTTGATTCTGAGTTTATCACGATCGAAATGATTACACCCACCAAAACTCAAAGGGTATAAACCCATAGTTCATTTCTAAGGCCGGGCTACCCTCATTTGGCAGAAAATTATTTTTTCTCAAACATGCAATGAAATATTGTCTTTACGTTCCTTATAATAGGCTCGGAAGTATCGCTTTTTGGGCGCAATAACTCGAGAGGACTGTAAAGGGATTTCATACTGCTTTTCAGGCCTAGGCCTGCAAAGTAACTTTTTTTGGTTTCAACAACAAGGTCATTCACACAGCTGGCTGGTTTGACAAAAAGCAGGTTTTGTTTTTAAAGGTTGGTTGTTAGACTAAAATGTCCTATTTGTCAATTAATAAAATGTTGTTCTTTGAAGTATATTTTTTTATTTCATTGTATGTTTGAGAAAAGCACTATACATGCCTCGTCGTGAAAACGGATTCCCGGCCTCGTATCACTATCCGGCGGTATATACCTACTAGGCCGGAAATCCTCATTTTCCCGGCCTCTGATGTAATGCACTATTCTCAAACATGCAATGAAACGTCGTCATAACGTGCGTTATAACAGGCTTCGAAGTATCACGTTTCGGGCGGAACAACTCGAAATAACTGTAAAGGAATTTCATACAAAATTGAAGGCCTAGGCCGGGAAGTATTTTTTTTTAAACATGGCGTCTGTGTTGTAGGCTAAACAGCTGAATTATATTTTTTTTGAGTGGTGTATTATTTTATTTCACTGCATATGTTTCTTTCCCGCTGTCTTCCAATAATAAAATCATTATTCCGAACGTAATGCTTCCAATAATGCTCATTTCACAGTTTACATTAATGTTCATTTTCAGTAGTTAAAACGGAAAATATCTTTTATGAATAATGAATAGGTTATTTAAGTTTATTTTATAACTTTTCAGTAAAGTCAATGGTGTCAGTAGAATAATAATTATGCGAAATCAGCATTATGCGCAACATAACGTAATTATAACGTTCGATAAAAGAATTTTCTGCGAAATATTAGTAAACCACGAACGCCTGATTCCACTTGAGACAACTCAATGCGAAACTTATAACTTTATGGTAAATATAAGTTTTTCAATTTGACACGATTCGTTATTAAAAACAATTAAGTTCTTACCCTTATCTTTATTATTGTATTTTGTTCCATTGTTACCGCCTTGTCGCATTCTCAAGTGGCATCGGGCCTTGATTGTATGAAATAAACAATTTTAGGCATAGGTGAGTGTGTAATAAACACTGATGCGTGTTATGTCAGATTATTGGAATATTTTAATATCTATTATTTTCTACTTTCCATTTAGACCGATGCATTAAAGGAAGCATACACACGAGACATTTAGATATGAAGGAAGTGATCGACCTAAACAGAATAAATTGCTACACAGAATAATGCCCACAAAATTACGCGTAATGGGAGACGCAAGCCTCAGCCTTGAAGTTATGAGAATCAAGATGGCGTCTTAAATTATCCTCAGTAAAAATTAAAGAGGAGTAATGGTCGCGTGTTTTTTTTTTCCAGATCCTCACTCCGCCTTAGTACTAAGACGGACTTTTGACGACGCGGTTGGCTCGGTTTGTAGTGCAGTTGCTACTGAGCCGGCGGTCCTGGGTTCGAATCCCAGCCAGGGCAAATATTTGTGTGATGAACTCGAATATTTGTTCCTGTAGGCCTAATCGTTTTTTACTCATCATTAACCAGCAATAATCCACTATTATAATTATGTAAGGGGCTTCTAAACGGGCCATGTTTTGCTGTAATTTGTGGCCTGCCATTTGCATTGTCAGAGAAGGACAGCCATCCATAGTTGCCAGCCACAAATTGCAGTAAAATGTGGCCCGTTGAGAAGCCCCAGTACCAGTAGGCTTCAACCCAAAAACTTTGGCCAGTCCCATTGGACATACCACTAGTGGCATACCACTAGGGAAGAGCGACCTTCACCAAATCATAATAAGTACCTTGTAGTATTCAATGCGGCGTCATCCGATACGTGGTCGCCAAGACCTATGTTTTTTCATCAGGGAAAATGTGGGAATACAATCAAAACTAAATATAATTTTCTGTAACTCTAAATATAACTGATGTTGTGTTATAATTATGATTCGTTTACATATGAGCGTGATTGGAACTAAATAGCAAAATTTGCGTAAATTCAAACATAATGTACAAATCAGTCGCACTAATGAGGCTCGCGTTGATCTACTAATTTCTATAACTACACGTAATTTCTACCTTGTTTATGTTGGGCTAAACGAAATCACATTATATTCTCGTCATTGTATTTTATCTGCCTTTGCATAATTTTCACTGAACACTTTTTATTGTGGCGCGATTCGGAAATACGAAATTATTTCCATACGGTTTGGTTTCTCTTCTCTTCTCAGCATATATGTGTCTATTGCAGGACATATGTCGATTTCCAATTTACTCTTGATGCGGCGATTCTACTTCAGCGGGTCTGTGATGGTTGCTGTTATCATGCGATAAACAAGTGACAAAATGCGAGTGTGAGTGAGACATGCTTTGTCACTTATTTTCATTTATCACGTGATAAACGCAACCATCATAGGCCCCTAGGTCAGCCCTGCCGTCTTTTTGATCTGGCTTGCGGTATTGGAACACTTCTGCTACCCGTTCCGGGTATCTATTGTAGCGCTCGCTGACTCCATCTGTCATCTTCTCTGCGGCCTATTGCCACTTTAATTGCAAAACCTCTTTTGCCGACGTCGGTAATGTTTGTGCGTTGGCAAATTTCATTACGCATTCTATCATCAGAGAGATTCCGGATAGAATAGCTTAAATAGGTACTGTGATTATGTATAATACTTATATACTATGTATTGTATTCCGTGTACAAGTAAACACAATCAACCAGTCCGGTATTTCCATTAAAAAGCAGTTTAAAATCTGACACGTACCCGGCAAATTAGGTGAGCACAGGTGCCGAAAAAGTAATAAAGTATAAAGGAGAAACATTTATTTTAATTGCTTTTATGGCGGTTCTCGTTGCCCTGCGGTTTCGCGCCGCGTTCAATTTGCACAGTCGAATACACGCGTGCCGATACTAATTAAAGCAAATTCGCCTGACTATTCCGGAGAAATATCCACTGAACATGTTATTGTTGCAATTGAAAAAAACTCATACGCAACTTGAACTCGCGTCTTCTACTTTTTTCTAGGCAACTACTTATACTATATCTATGTTACCAGGCATATTTTTAACGGGATTACTCAAAAATTTCGAATTTCAATTTACCCGAAACCATCAATATTCTGAATTTACAAAATTCCGTGAAATAACGCGAAACTGTCATTTTCGCTATGGATCATATGTTAAATACTATAATTAGGTAAGGTTAGGGTTATATGATATCCCAAAAACTAAAAACCTAAGTACTAATATTATCAGAACATGGTTTTCGGAATTATGATAATTCGGAATGATGGTGTATTCGGACAAATGAAACTTCGGTCGGAGTATTGTAGTGTAATGTGGGAGGTGTAGCTCTGGTAGAAGATGATTAAAAGAAGATAGGACTTTGATCGTAATTTATTATAGCGTTCAGCCACGATACAAATGAATGCCCGGCCCTCTTGGTGAGTGACAGAGACGGCCATAATTCTAAATAAGTATTTAAATATATTTTTAATACAAAACCTAGTGGCCAGTTCTGCTGTCATAGACCAAGCATAACCTTACATATTTCGCCGTCTGGACGAGAATTATGGGCTTCTAACTACTTCCCTAACAAATTACAAACATCTCTACCTACCTGACAATAACCTATACGAACTGAGGCCCTGCCTATGCGGAGAAGTTACAAACAGATACATCTCTTACTAAGAGATAGCAATCTTTAGCTAAGCAACGGAATTTTAACTTTTATTACCTGTTCCGTACGCTTCACAAGAGATTGCTTCAGGTTGGCAAAACTCCGGAATAAAAGCACAACCTATGTATCTATGCCTCATCCTACATGGTCCATGTCTAAATACCTGACATTTTCAATGTCAGATGAAGCATTACCTCAATGACCATTACCTTGACATTGTCACATACTCTTTAAACTACTAATAAATTCTGCTTGCTAGTTCCAAGATTTACAGTACCTGCTTCGCTGTTGCCCTATATGGAAATATCCTATCCTTGTTCGATCCATTGACCTATCTTTAAAATTCCAAATTGAATCTATCCTTAATATAAGTCTTAGCGAGCAGGCGTGGACCCAAGCTTCTTTACCGATAAGGAACGGTGGTCTGGGTACCCGTGCAATATCTTCTATTACTCTGCCAGCGTTCTTATCTTCAATCCATAGCACCTCCGATCTCGCAGGTAAAATCCTTAAAGTCAATACGGCTGTAAACTGCGAGATCGCATGCTTGGATGAAGCTAAGAACGCGTGGCTGGCTGGACCGAGCCCAATTTTACCGGATGCACCCAAAAAACAAAGGGCCTGGGACACTCTAGCTTCTGACACAATTCTTGAAACACTGATTCACAACTCCTCTGGCAGAGATAGGGCGAGGTTGCTGGCAGTGTCCCGGCAAGAATCTGGACACTGGTTGCACGCCTACCCTTGTCCAAACGCAGGGACATATATTGACCCCAACACCCTACGCATAGCGGCAGGTCTCCGACTTGGTGCAGACGTGTGCGAGGAACATGCCTGCACCGCCTGTGGAGCCAGCGTGAATCGCCTCGGTCACCACGGTCTCGTCTGCTCATCGGGCGCCGGCCGCCACTCTCGCCATGCTGCTCTTAACGACATCCTAAGAAGGGCACTCGTCAGTGTCAACGTCCCAGCTGCTCTCGAGCCACAGATCGTACGGGATGACGGCAAGCGCCCTGACGGGATGTCTTTAATACCGTGGAGGATGGGGCGCGCGCTGGTGTGGGACGTGACGTGCGCAGACACACTAGCGGCATCCTATCTCCCGGCCACGAGTAGGCGCGCGGGCGCGGCGGCGGACGCGCGGGAGCGTATCAAAATAAATAAATACAGCTGTCTCGGCGCCCAATACGATTTCATCGCTTTTGGCGTCGAGACACTTGGTCCGTGGGGCCAGGGTGCGCGCGGACTCCACAGAGAGCTCAGCAAGCGCCTGAGGGAGGCAACAGGGGACCCACGCGCGGGCAGTTTTCTCGCGCAAAGGCTTTCCATAGCCATACAGCGTGGGAATGCTGCCTGCGTCATGGGCACCCTACCTAGAGGTCTTAGTTTTATAAATATTTTTTAATCTTAGTTTAATTTTTAGTTTTAATCCCATGTATTTGTTATTTTATATGTTTTATTTTTGACCCATAATAAATGTTATATTATTTAAACTACTAGCATAGACAAGTCTAAATGCCTGACATGTCAATGCCAGACAAGCATGTGTCAACGTCATAATTAAATAAATTAACACAAAATATATTTATTATATTATTGCTAACTACTAAAAATAAACGTGCAAAACAAATTTTATTAGTCGATATTCCATCCGGCCCGCCCCATCAGGTTCGAGCTGGTGGACAGTCATTGGCTGTTGCAGACAGCCCGGTGGTGGCAGCTGGCGGTCTCGCCCAGCAGACCTGAAGTTCCACCGAAGATCGAAGCTCAGCACATGAAATTATAAAGCTACACATGCAACGAGTTCTAGTGAAAGTGACAATAAAATGCAATGAATTCATGTTACATAATTCGTTCATTTGTACCACTTGCAAAATAACAATTTAATCATTTTATTGTGTTTTATTATCAATAATATTTATATGTAAAATTCAAATTACCCGCTATGCGTTAAGTTATAGGAATAACATAATATATTATTGACAATGTTATCAATTAACATTATTGCAAGTTATAAGAGTACTTTGCGAACAAACATGAAATATATAACATTTTTGTTTGCACAGTTTTATCATTTCTGAAATGCAAGAGTTATAATTAACAATATCTAAACTTCATTACCAATACTTATTTAAGCTATTTTAAATTATTTACATAATTAAATAATCAATAGTTTTAAATAGGTGAGATAAATTATTTTTACTTTGCTAACTGCACTATTACTACAAGTCTTAAGAAATCAAACAAATTATTATACATTAATTTACAATGAGAAAGTTGAATATAACTACCAGTCTAAAGGTCTTGGGAAATATTTTTTTAATTTATTTACATGAACTATTTATTTTTTACCGAAACCCGTCACCGACAATCTTTGAATAATATAATTTACCTTTGTTAATTGCAGTAATACCTTATAAGGTCCCTTGTACAGTCGGCATAACTTTAAACTTTTTCCTGTCAATCGTTTCGGTTTATAAACCATTACCAGATCTCCTGTTTCATAATTTATAATTTTGGATCCTCTGTCGTAGTATGACTTTTGCGCATGTTGTGCTCTTCTAATCCTTGATAGAGCAGTATGTTCCAGTTTTTTAATATGATTAATTTTATCCATTACAGTCATCTCACTGTCATTGGACAATCTTATCCTTATATCTGTTATGAGGTTTGGGTCCCTTCCATACATTATATTAAATGGTGATAATCCTGTAGAAGACTGTACCGAAGCATTATAAGTAAATACGATTTTAGGTAGTTCAGTTGCCCAATTTCTTTGGTCATCTTGCACATATTTGGATAATGCTCCGTTAATCGTTTTAAACAGTCTCTCTATTAATCCATTTGCTTGTGGCATCCAGGCCGTAGTGTGACGAAGTTTAGCACCATAATCTTCTGCTGTTTGGTGCACGATTTTTGATGTGAATACCGATCCTCGATCCGTGATTATGGTTTTTACGCTACCCAATCTACAGAAGATATCTTCAATGAGAACATGTGCAATGACATCAGCTGTTACCCTTGGTACTGCCTTGCAAATGGCATACTTGCTCAAATATTCTATGGCTCCAATTATGTAGCGGTTTCCTTCGGTTGATTTCCTAAAAGGTCCCAGTACATCCATTGCAATTCTTTCTCCAAATGACTTGATCTTCACATTTACTAAAGGTGCTTTACTGTATTTCATGTTCTTTTCCTGACATTTCATACACGATTTTATGTATTCTTCTATTTTCTTTTCGGCATTTTTCATGTAGTATCTCTGATTAAATTTCTTCAATGTTTTATATACACCGAAGTGGGCTCCTCCATATACTTCGTCGTGTAATTCCTTGATGCAAGATTCAAACAGCTTGTTCGGGATCACGATGACTTTTTCAATTGCTGCAAATGATAGTGCCTTGTACAGGCACTACCATTTGGTTAAAAGTACCGCTACCCTGGCGAGGTCATCCGTCCACCTAGTCGGGGGTCAATCCACGCTGCGCTTTCCTATACGTGGTCGTCACTCTAGGACTTTGCTGCCCCAACGGCCGTCCATTCTCCATGCTACATAGCCTGCCCATTGCCACTTCAACTGTGCAATCCTGTGAGCTACGTCGGTTACGGAGAATGACATTATTTATATGCTCTTACCTAATTGCGAAATCATGTTTGGTGATTTATTTATTTATTCAAACTACCTTGCCACACGGGAAAATAATAGTCCACCATTATTGTATAACTGTATTCAAAATCGAATGTCATAAGCCTCTGTATTAATTTTGCTCCAATGGGTGCGGAATTGAAATAAACAATCATCCAAACCGAATATTGGAATGGGTTTGTTTTCCACCGCCATTTGCGAATTTAATTTGGCTCTCGTTTTAATAACATTTTTGAATACGATTTGATTGAAATGGATCTGTGTCAAATTGTATTTAAATTATGAAAGGAGGTTGATGAAAATGATTGCTCGGACGATTTCTTTGTTATAAAAGAAATTGCTTGCGTGAAATGTCTCCTTACAGGATTGTTAAGGTCTCTGATGTGAATAGGTTCATGTTTTTTTACAGCCTATTAATAAGCATGACGAAAATGTTTGACGATGTCAATCGATTCTATTTTTTATTGGGATCAAATGTCTATACGGGACCAACTACACTTAGACTGCTCTAAAAGTCAGAAATGACCGTCAAAGTTCACATTCCTACGGAGCGCTAAAAACGCTCAACCTAATCGTGACGTAATTTTATGTACCAATATTAATTGTGTGGACACAATAAGTAATTTGCCATTTTCACCGTGAAAAAGTGCTTAAGTTCATGGATTCAGAAAACTCAAAATTTTTTTGGATTAAAAAAATCATAAAATTTGCTTATTTTTTTGGAATTATTTTCTTTGTTTCATGACATATTGAGCAAATTTTATTCATACAACTACCTACGCTGTAGCATTTTACCATCAGTAGTTATACCTAGTATATAGACTGGTAGTGGTAGCACACTGGTCACCGCCTGTTTGCCATAGACCGCTGAATTCCGGATTCTACGGTATAGTACATTTTTTTCAAACTAAGCTCATCCACTTACCTGCATTCACAATGGCATTGTGTCTAATACAATCCTAGGTAGGTATCTGCTTTTGTTCTCGTAAGCGCCAACCAGTTACTTACAAAAAAAGGTTAGAACTACATTGCGTGGAAATTGAATTTTCCAGCCTTATTCCTTGTTGAATAGGTTTAAAATAGTTAATGATGAGAGTTCATAGTCCTTTTTCAAGACAATACGTTCTTGTGGAGAGTCGGACGGTTGTAAAATTCCAAAAAAGTTATGATTACCATTATTCTGTTAGTGTATTTTGTAGTTTCATGTCCAAGGAAATAGAGACGATAATCTATATTAACCTTTCAAGGTGGTTACAATCTGCTTTTACTACAAGCTCGCTATCTTAATTTGTGGTTTACCACTTAATGGTATTCAGTTCTTAAGTGGATAAGCTTAGCTTAGAAAATTTGTAACAGAGTAGAAAATTATAACAGAGTTCTCTTAATCCACACTCAGACACAATTTTTTTTCTCCGATGTCTCACCCACACTAGTTGGGTACTTCTTAATCCTGAAGATTATCAAAATCAATGCAATTTGCTTGATATCGTCGTCGAATTCACCCTCATCCAAACGCATTCCAAAACCTACAAAGCCGAAATACCCATCTTGTCGACATACCTATTCTCATAGACTACGACATTCCCAAAACAGCTAAGCATGCCTTTCACACCCTTGAAAGCTATATTAATAATGTATCCTCTTCTATTCCATTAAAATAGCGTTATGTTATTGAGACACGCTTAATAGAAACACCCGTATTTTTAATTTAGGTACCTAACTTCATTCATTTCTTATTTATACCAAAAAACACGTAGAGTTGTTTCACATAAAATTCATCCATCATCCCATTTACATATCGACGATATCTATCTAGCAAATTCATTTCGATAAACCAATATGAAAAAAAAAATGTTCGAAACATAGTTTTCTATTGATCGCTCTGCCCGCCCAAAGAGTAAACACCGTTTCAATTTAATAGGCAAACATTTACTAAAAGTCGGAAATGATTGTAGGAGCCTATTTTAGTCAAATATAATCAGTAGTATTAAAAAAGGCTTATGTGTGGCGGATACTAAGCACACTTGCGACTTAAGGCAACTTAAGGCCTTGTGTTACGGCGGCAAAGCACGGAAACTTTATCGCACACGTTTGGGTATTTAGGAAATTTTCTTATTAGGCAAATGTAGCTTAAGGGTCTGTATTAGACATCACAAATTCATACATCTATGTACAACGACAAGATACTATTTGCTCTTATTTAGGATATCGTAAATGAAAAATGTGTTATTGTTATTTTCAAGATATCAGTGGTTTCTTCTTGGGAACTTCTTTCTGAACGATTATATACACATCACATATTTATTTATTTTATTTTTTATTTATTTAAACTTTATTTTATTGCACAAAACAAGTCAGTACAAATGGCGGACTTAATGCCAAATGGCATTCTCTACCAGTTAACCATAAACATATTTGTTTATATATTTCAAAAACAGATAGATATCTATAAATTTATGAAACATTTGTAATTTCTCATTTTTTTTAATGTACTACACATTACAATTTTTATATTAAATCATTGATACAAAAATCGAAGCTCAAAGAAAAATTAAAATGCGTAGCCTGGTGGAAGAGACCGGGAATCGAACCTGGTACCTCTGGATTGCCAGTTCAGCGCGTTAACCTTACTGCCACTCTAACGCCCGAGCAACTTTTCGAATTTTTCCTCATGCTTTGTGTGTCGATCTTTGCATTGTTTAACTTAGTGACCTCTATGTGAATACGTTAATATTCACATTTTACCGTACTACTTTACAGCAGTGAATGAGCAAGCGAATAATAATAGTGGTAAACACCTTTGTTAAGTTTAAGGAATTCAGTCAAGTTCTAATCTTGTTATTTGCATAATTGAGAATACGTTATGTTAAACAGGCGTTAGCACATGGGCGCGAGTAGGCGTATTGATCACATCAGACAAAGACTATGTGTGTATATAGTTGTAACAGACTAGACTAGTCCATAGAAAGAAACGTCTTTTCAAACCAATCAATCAAAACTTGACTAGTAGGTACGTATACCTACTGAGCACTTCAGACAATGACTATGAGTTGTAATAGATTAGTCAACTCCATAGAAAGAAAATGCCTTTTCAAGCGAATCGAAACTAATCAATCAAAACTTGACTTGTGATTATTCGAAGAGAACTAAGAAACTAATTGTTATTATTTGTTGGCAAGCGTCGGCTCTTTTTTATTATTTATTTATTTCGTAATTAAAGTATACAACTTACGTACTCATAAACTATAAACTATAAACAGTTTCCTGCAAAACTATAAGTACAGTTCGTCTGCAGGTGCGAGTCTCTATACAATAATGAAAACAAAGGTAGGTAGGTTTTGAGTTGTGGCTCTCCATACATAAAAATAAGAACCATAGATTCATCATTTCAACGAAAAAAAAACAACTACAAAGACGGAAACGAAATAAGTTAATAATTTCTTAAAAATATGTAGTGGACAAAATTTTATAACATCAATTCCTACGAAGGTTTTAATCGGACCACTCTATGTAACTCCGTACTTCAGTTTGCGGCATCAGTAATCTCTTTGGCAAGAATGTACGAGTTGATCGAATTGAATTGAGTTGTTTACGTAACAATAGATGTATGTGGGTAGTCGGCTCACAGAAACAAACGTTGTGGCATTATGCCACTGGAAATAGAAGATTACATAGAGATATGACATTAAAATATTTTGAGATTTAAAGATATCTCAAAATAATGTATAATAGCATACTAATCACGAGCAAGTAGTTGGATACCTAAGGATGATGCCTGATTAAGCCGAAGCAAGAAAGAGGTCATGTCAGTTTCTTTCATGAATTAATTAATTTAGTTAGTTTTATTTAAGTTTTAGAGTTTAGTTCGAGACAAAGATAATGTCTCACCGCATATTTCACTAAGTTCTTCTTCTTCTTTGTTGGTTTCACTTTTGGCAGAGTGGTCGTGATGATTATTACAGATGTTGATGGCAAGCTTCACAATACCCCGCCACTATTCCCTGATAGCCGCCTTCCTCGTGCATTCGTGTAGTGCATGGAAGAAAGATAGTATAGTGACGATGAGCGATTTATTACAGCTTTTATTTGATCAGTCCATCTCATAGGCGATCTTCCTCATGGCCTGTACCTGTACTTACCTAATTCAAATAAATGTCACCAGTGGTTGGGTATAGTTGGGTATCCACAGACTCTAATAATAGTAGATTGTTCAACAGGGGACTAAAACAAGCCATAATGACACGAGATGTTTTAGCCACCCGAGCAAAGCGAGGGTGGATAATAGTTCGAGTGTCATTATGGTTGTTTAGTCCCGCGTTAAACACTCTCCTTTTCACTTTGAATGCGAGGAAAATAAACGACGTTCAATATAAAATTACAATATTTATTATAAGACAGTTTCTTACAATTACGTAGTACAGTCGTTAATCTAACCTCAGAAAAAATAAAAGAGCAATTGGTACAATTCTTTACATTTAAATATATGGTTTTCCCCTGTAAATTAAGCTGGGTCGGCGTGGTTTGTATTTGAGAAGTATGTTCAATATTTTCACTCGAAATCGAAGTAAAAGTTGAAGAGAATGGAGAGTATAGTAGAGACGTAGACCTTTCCTCAAAACGGTTGCCAATGGTTATTTCATTAGGCTCATTCTCATGCCGCGATGGTGATGGGCGTGGGTCAAATGTTGGTTGTGATTTCTGCTTTGAGGATATTTTAATTACCTAAATGTAGCCTCCGTATATAGAGGAGCCAATCCAATATAAATACAATATCTATATTGTATTTATTTTGGATTGACTCCTCTATATAGCCTTCAGCTTTAATTCTTCTTCACTGGAAGATGATGATTACATATTTTGTCCGTTATTTATAAAGTGACACAATAATTGGTCTAATTGGTAACAATTCAAGCTTAATACGAGTAATGGACACATACTCATTCAAAAATTTAAAAAAAATCTGTGTTTATTTTTTGTAAAGTGACGCTTTAAATGCTTGCATACTTAGCCAACAGATTCAAACTTGAAAACTATTTTATTTAAGACTAATATGGACTTAAGGACCACGCATGATTAAATTAATTCATCTTTAATATTATTAAATACATTCGTATTTGTAATAATTAATCGTGTTGCATGAAATAAAATGTTTTTTATTTTTATATTTTTAAGCAGTTGTAATTTTGAGGTTATATTCACGCACGAAAAATTTATATACCTATCAATAAAAATTACTATAAACCTCCATTGACAAACATCGTGATTGGCTGTTTACGGGTTTCCAAAGTAAATTAAAACAATTTTACTTTAGTCCCTAGAGATTAATAAGGAGCTTTAGTCCCGATATGCAGAGACTAAAGTAACATTTTAAGAGCATGAGAAGTGAAAAATATTTTTTATTCGATTATGTTGAACAACACATTTTCTTACGCGCGGATGTAGTTTATCTCCAAGTCAAAATTGACTGATGAAAGTCAAAAGAACAACAGCTAACTGAGAACGGCAAGTTGCGATTCCTACAAACTAGACTAAACTTGTGTTCAACAGACATGGTGCCACAATTCCGGCGTTGCCGATTGTTTGACTTGCGGGGCTGAACTTAGACGTTAGAGATACAGATTACGTCTCAGAGGAAACTAATATTCTCTTGCACCAAGCACTTTAGTCTTATGCCACTACCTAGCTCACTGTTAAACTAAGATATTTTATGCACATTACAATATTTGGAGTTTGATAGCGGTTGCTTCTATGATACAATCTGTTTGTCGGAATAGCATTGCACACGTAGGTAGTTATCCAACATGGATGCTACCCGATTACAGTGAAGCAAGAAAAAACTTATATCTCTTTCTTTCGTGGATTAATTCGCATTTTGAATGAGTTTAGTTTCCAGCAACTAGACTAGAACTTATGAAATTGTGGCAGCACAATTCCGGTGCTCATTGTTTGACTAGCGCGCTTGAGGGCCAAACTTAGACGTTTCAGATTAAGATTAATCTACGTCTTTGAGGAAACTTATATGCTTGCTTTTCACCGCATAATTTACCAAGTACTCCATTTACGTTTCATTAGATCGCAAATTCTTTAAAGTGGTAGTTAAACACGATATTATTTTGTGAAAATAGGATGTTTTGAGTAGGTGCTATTATTAACATCGTTACTAAAAAGAAAAAGGTTTTCGCAGGTTATTCAAATTATATCTAAAAGCAATAATAATACGTATAGAATGAGCGTCACTAGTAGCAGTTAACTAGTATAGTGCAAACAGGACTTTGAAAAAGAGCCTTATTTTTCTAAACCTAACAAATCTAGAGAAATTGCAAAATAGACTCTCTCTATTTGAGATTTATCGATTCGAATTTGTACCTCCTGAGATATTGGTGGCAGTGAATATTCCCTGGAACCAATGCCTTGGAAATTTGTTCAAGAAGGATAAAGATACTCGTAAGGATATTTAATTTACTACATATATTATTTGATATCAACGTTAGAGAGACAACTAGTAAAGTATTTCTGTTTCTTTTGAGAGAAAGTACGTCTTCATAATTGGGGATACGTAAAAATAAAGAATTAAATAAATACTCGTAAATTTTGCCGATTATGTTGCTGTTAATAAAAGATTGGTTAAACACTAGCTAAGAATAATTAAGTAAGTACTTATTTAGAAAATGATTTTCATTATAGTTTTAACTCTCACTCACTCACTCGTATGGTAGAAGATGGTAGAGCTTCGACTAGGTAGACATTAGACAAACCAGTTAAAGGAAGAAAAGCACCACGTGGTGCGAATGGCAACCAACGGAAACAAGTCGTCCTTTCAAATAATACGATTTCCAATAATCACGATCTTTAGAAATGAAGGAATGACCACAGAGAGAGATAGTTTTTTTTTATCTAGTCTGTTTGTGTGTGTGTCCCTCTGCTGGGCAAAGGCCGCACCTCTTTCTCGTGGATACTGCAGGATGGGTACCGGTGCAGAGGCAGACCGAAACGGAGATGGCGGGATGAACTCTACGCATTTGAGAACGTTTGTATTATAAGCGTAATATTATAATTCAATTATAAATATGTTTTTCTACTCCCGTACTTTTTTCTGTCATTTATATAGTTACTAACTCTAATATAAAGACATAAATTATGAAAGTCTGTAAAAGTCTATACTCTACTGCCCAAAAAAACACTGCTAAACGATGTTATAATGTCGCCAAAAAAGCATTACTTAGTACCACAGATTCCAAAATAAACAGCTGCAATCACACAATTTGCAATTTTAAAAAAAACTTATTGTTCTAATGCATTGCTGCCAACTTAAAAAAATAGTTTTATACTCTGTGCATGGATGTAAATTATAGTGAACGTATACCTTAAACGTATATATTTATAAGTTTATATTTTTTGACAGATGGACGTCAATAAAAAAAAGTTTATCAGAGACTATTTTTTATTTTTATTTTGTTGGTTCCGAGCGGGAACATGTAATTATTTTCTTTGTTGTTTATTTGCATTTTATTTATTAAAATGTCGACTCGTAGGAAAAGTATTTTTTCTACTCCAGTACTATTTTCTGTCATTTATATAGTTACTAACTCTAATATAAAGACATAAATTATGAAAGTCTGTAAAAGTCTATACTCTATTTCCCAAAAAAACACTGCTATACGATGTTATAATGTCGCCAAAAAAGCATCACTTAGTACCACAGATTACAAGATAAACAGCTGCATTCACACAATTACCAATTTAAAAAAAAAACTTATTGTACTAAGGCATTGCTGCCAACTTGAAAAAAAAATATCTTCAGTGCATGGATGTTTAGTATGGTGAGCGTATACCTTTATGTATAAGATGGCTGCCAATACGTCAGCGTAGAGACCTGCATGTCCTGTCATTGCTTTTTAATGTTCTCTACAACCCTGCTTCATCTCCTTACCTCAGTGAAAGGTTTAAATATATGGCCGATGGGAGTGGTCACCGCTTGCGGTCGTCTGCCAATCTCACTCTGGCTGTACCGTCAAACAAGACGCGTACGTACGCTAAATCTTTCACAGTGAGCGCTGTGAAGTTGTGGAACGAATTGCCACTGTCCCTTAGGAAGTCTCCATCTGTAGCATCGCTCAAGACGAATCTTAAGAAGTTATGGCTTTCCAATGACTTGTGAATTGGATCTACAATGTATTTATATTTATGTGTATATTTGTATTACATTATATATATATATATATGTATGTATGTATGTATGTGTATGTATTCATAGTTTATATGTGTAATTATTAGTAGTCTTATTATTTTTAATACCTTTTTGTACACGGTGTTAGTTTGTCTATCTTCTTCTCGTACTCACTCAATTGCTCAAAGGTTAACTGGAAGAGATCCCTTATAGGGATAAGTTCGCCTTTGTACCTATATGTTATTTGTAATAGATGTATTTTGTAACTGTTTTTGTGTACAATAAAGTGTTTACTTACTTACTTACTTACTTATCATATTTTTTACAGATGTTCAGTATATTGAACGTATACCTTTATGTATAAGTTTATATTTATTTGACAGATGTACGTCAATAAAAAAAAGTTTATCACAGACAATTTTTTTTTTAATTTTGTTGTTTCCGAGCGGGAACATGTCATTATTTTCTTTCTTGTTTATTTGCATTTTATTTATGAAATGTCGAGTCGTAGAAAAACTATTGTATGCAACGTTGTATAAGTAGGTCAAAAAACGCTCGTGGCATCTTTCTTAATCTGTACCTACTGTAATGTTATTACAGTAACGATTTTTGTAAGGTTACGAGTTTAAATTAGGAACAGTTGTCAAAACAAGTTGGTCTCTATTCTAGTACCCATAGATATTAATATTGTTATCGATACGAAACGTCAATTCAGTATGTTTTTTTATAAAAACCGCATGACATTTGATCTCGAGTGACATGAGAATATGGATAAATTCGTTTGTATATGATTTAGAAAAAAAAACATTCGTCTTGACGGAGGTTCGAATTGCCGCCATTATTGTTGTCATTTGTTTGTTGGTTCTTTGCTGTTACGAAAGTAGAATTGTGAAAGTTTATTGTAATTCACATTTTAGTTGGAAATATTGTTTCGATGTAAATGTAAATTACAACTATTACAATAAATAATCTGTCGAGACTGTCGTTTTTAGATATTTTACAGATAGCACTAGTGGTGCCGGTCATTTCCTTATGGCTTCTGAACCCATCTTAGAGTACTTATGATATGTGTGTAGAAAAGTAGTGTATACAACTGTACATAATTAGTCCTTAAAACACTCGTGTGATCCTATTATTTTAAGGTCTCTCATTATGTATCAGTTGCATAAACTACTATTAGTTCATAGTTATTACAGTTGTAATATGTTTTAAATAAAAAAATATTATTATTCCTTTATTATATATTTTTTTTATTTTTTTATTATTATTATTCCCTTTATTTATTTTAATTCTTAGGCTAGGTTTTTACAATATATGTAAATAAAAAATAAAATACAATAGAGAAATTACAAAATATATACACACATTATAAAAAACCTAACCTAGGGTGCCGCCGGCAGCGGGGCAGGGCCCAGGCTACCGGTGGTTACTGCTGCAGAGAGAGGAACCTCCTGACGATGCGCGCCGTGTCCAGGAGTACCGCCTTCTGTATTTGGCCCTTGATTCAGCCATCTAGCGAGTCTCTTAAGATGTTTGTCGAGACTCTTCGCTATAAATAAGACCGTTCGCTGAAACGACTATCGGGACAATGATCGTCGAGTCAACATCCCACATGGTGGTCACCTCGTGAGCCAAGTCAAGGTACTTGCTGAGTTTGTCCTTCTCAGCCTTCACGAAGTTCTCGTCATGGGGGATGGTGATGTCAACGAGCACTGCCTGACGCTTGGATCGATCTACCAAAACGATATCAGGCTTATTGGCTACAATAGTCCTGTCTGTGATGATAGATCGATCCTAATAGAGCGTGGCACGACTATTCTCAAGAACTGGCATCGGAGCGTACTTATAGTACGGCACCTCCGACGTAGACGTATATAACGATCACATAACCATTTTGTATGACGAGTTTTCAGTGCTCAGGGAATGTCAAACTCTAACGATCATCAAAAATTCAAGGTTAATCATATTGCGTCTATATTATAGGGTATATTTGTGAGTGACCTCCGTCCATTTTTCGGCCCCACTTTTCATCAAATCCTTTGACAAGGACTCTTGACCGAGGGACAGATAGGGTTTTGTTTGCATAGGTCACTGTCGGTACAGTTCCTCTCTGAAATAGTTTCCGGCAAATTCCGGAAACGAAACCGAGACTTCAGCGGTCAAATAATCTGATTTCTATATTCTGTGACCTTTTCTTTTGGATCCTGTTGCGAAAATCATTATTCTTTTGTTGTTGATTTTTTTACGTAAGGTATTATTTGTCAACCCACTTTAAAAAAGCAGTAAATAGGTTCTCATTCGGCTCGGTCATGAAAAAAAACTAGGTCGATAAAAATCTATAAAAAGATCAAACTATTTACATCACGCAATCACGTTTTTTTTTTCGTTAAAACAACTGACAAGAGACTTTCCCGTTCTATTCCTGTCGTTAACTAAATTAAGAAAAACAGCAATCGGAAAGTTTTGCTTTGGAACTTTTCTATTAGATTCTTTTATTTGTAGTCTTGCTAGAGAATATGAGAAAACAACATCAGAATTAAATAGTCACGGTGACTGGCTGTTTAAAAGTACGGTCCATGAGCTTGTCAATTGTGATTTGGGTTTTGGTGAAAACTGGATAACTAAAAGGTTCTTATCTGGATTGCGTATGAATGAGCGAGGTAGCTATAAAACGCGAATCACATTTTGTCAGGTCACTCACAGTTCCAACATATCACTGTTGCTTTGCTATTTGCTTTTCACGAAGCGATAACATTACCAAATGACGTTGGTCGTTCTTTCGCACCTAGTGATATCTATTTCCGCCGAGGCGCCTTTGCAACCGAACGCAGCTCATGATTAAGAATCGTGAATCGATTTGAAATATGTCTAGCTATATTCAACTTTAACGACGAGAGTAAACCCCTTTTTTATTTTATGTAATATCATATGTATCTAACACGCCCGGGAATCCGCCCGCATCTAGTAGTACTGGTCAACGAGTCACTGGCTCAATATCACAGGGTTATTATATTTCAATTTTAGTGTATTGAAATTAGAGGGTTTTAATTTATGTATAAAAATAACTATATTAAAAACAAAACATAAAATTTTCATACATTATTTATTACAACAAAAGGGACTTAATCGTGACCAAAACGGTGATTATTTAACTACCTTTCCCTTTGAGACCATGAACGTAAAATCATGTCCGAAATGTCGACGTATAATCAGAGTAGGTACCTACTTAAATTGTATTGTAGTAAGAATCTGATTACATTACATTAAGTAACGTGGCGTGACGTATGTAACAAGTATCACATAGTCACTTTTTTCGCAGTATTTTCTCGAATAGGAACAGTAGTCACTTGACTGTGATCGAAATGTAACAGTGTTCCCCATCTCTAGCTTGTATTATCCTGGGCGCCGTCAGGACGTTTGTCCTTACTTCTCTATTTTTAGCGAGTTTCAATTATGTTGCACGCGAACAGAATTTCTCACTATAATTCAGCTGTGGTTGAATTATAGTGAGAAATTCTTTCATTTCGTGTTGGCGAGATGTATGTATAGTCTTTTACTACTTAAGTGCCGATTAAGTATTAAGTGATATTGGTTGTGGAGGCGGATAATATTATAGGAAAACCGTACGGGGCATGAAAAATGTTAGTGAAAACCATACTTTCTATTCTTCACTATTGGCTGGTGAAATATGCTTTATAAACAAGATTTTCAGCAACAACTGCTATTGGATTTCACTCTGTCTATGGAGTTATATTTCAAGTACTATTTATCGTCCTTTTAATGAGTTACCTTATTGATGACGTTTCAAAATACCTACCCTTTAAATTGTACTATAAAATGACCGTAATGACGTCGAATATGCATCACTATTATTTACGTCACCCTAGGCCACTTACGGTCTTTTCTGGCCGCTACGGGGGAGAAATTCTCACTTCCCGGGCAAGGCAAGACGTAACTTTATACAAGCCACGGGCGGTGATTCGTAAAGCCTAAGATCATATATTTATGGCACTGACTCCTGCGATCTGGGAAATTCACGAATTTACCGCCCTAGGACCTAGGTATGTAATGAACTATTGGTTAACCCTTCAGCTGTGGAAACCCCTCGGGGCCGCGTAGTTGCGATTACAAGCCTCATTTGCCATAATGAGTAGAAAAGTATCAGGAAAAAAAATGCGAAAAGATACGGGCCTGACTATGCTGCCCGCGGGGGTTTTCCACAGCTGAGGGGCTACGGCATTTCAGGGACTAAATTCGACATTTCTAATAACATCTGCAGTTCTGTACGAGTCCTCCAAATCACGGATATTTCACGTAGGTATTGTTAATGCCGATAGGACTCAAGTTTAATAAAATCGTATAGCAGGCCATACACTTAGTAGCAGAGCAGCAGTAACAGAAGCTAGTTCACTCTTTTGTATAAACGCATCGCTCGTCTCTCTAATGAGGAGTCGCACGGGTAGGGTTACCGTGTATCAGGGTTTAATGCAGTTGTAATTTCAAAGTAGGCATGCAGAATCAACTGGTTGAAAAATTCAATGGCTCTTGCATTAGGTTTCCTTCTCCCTTTCATCATTATCAGGTTTTATCCTTTGTCATGTGTCCTTTTTATAACTTCTGGGACCTTCAAACGAAGCGTGAAGAAGCATCTCTCGGGCCAGCATGGCAGTGTCAACATGGCACCGTTGATTTCTCGTCAGTTGCCATTGCGACTTGGGCTCCCCTTTTTGCTTGCCATCAGGTGAACTGGAGCGGAGCCACTATGTTGATGCGTTATAAAGAAAAAAGGTTCAGTGGTGAAATAGGTAGGACGCCCTGGAAAGCCGTTGAAAACGCAGGTTCAACTGCCTGAACCATAAAATGTTTAAATTCTTCGCTCCATTGTAAACATTCCGAATCTTTTACCTTGACATTTGATAAGTGCCTGCATGTTGTCTGGCAAAACGAAGCTGTCAACCGATGTCGACATCCGACATCTGAATCTCACCACTTATCAATACTTGAAATTAACATAAAAATAAATTCAAGCTATTTATTTCAGAAAAACGATTCATTGTTACATTTTTTTTTTTTTTTATTTAACCTGTATGAGTGTCCCACTGCTGGGCAAAGGCCTCTCTGTTCGATTCCCACAACTCCCTATTGGCTGCTGCTTCCGGCCAGTTGCCTAGGAATGTATCTAAATCGTCCCGCCATCTCCGTCTCGGTCTTCCTTGGCGTCGCCGCCCATCTTGCGGCACCCACTTGGTGACTATGTAAGCCCATCTGTCCGGGTGCATGCGGCTAATGTGGCCAGCCCAGTCCCACTTGTTTGGCGGTTTTTGCTCCAACATCAGCTATGCGTGTTTTGGAGCGCAGCCTAGTGTTCCGGACGCGATCTGTCCTTTTCACACCTAGGATGCTGCGCTCCATTGCGCGTTGGCAAACCTTCAACTTGGACTTCTGACTCTCCGTGAGTGACCATGTCTGAGCACCGTAGGTTAGGATAGGCAGAATGCACATGTCGACGAGTTTGCGCTTAATGGAAGGGTTCCCTTCATCATCGCTTTCATGGACCAGTAGCTCTTCCAAGCGTTTGACACCCGTCTTTCGACTTCCTTGTCTTGTCTATTGCTGAAAAAAACTATCTGGCCCAAGTAAATATACTCGTCGACGTAATGCATAATCTGCCCGTCTACCTCGACCCTACGTTTTGTGCGCTTGGTCATAATTTGAGTCTTCAGGCGGTTCATTTGAAGTCCAACTTGAAGGCTCGCCATACTTAACTCTTGGAGCATCTGCTGGAGTTCTATTGATGTTGAAGAAAAAAGAAGAATGTCGTCGGCGAAACGAAGATTTGACAATCTCCTATCCCCCACGACTATTCCCTTCTCCCGCCAATTTGCTTAGCTAATCTTAAATTTAAAGATTGAGCGCTAAGAACATTCAGTTATTAAGAATACCAGGTGGGCCCTGTAACAGGAGCAATAAATTAAAACATAGAATTTACCCGTCTAACTGAACAACATTTATTTAACAACTTTTAAAAATAACTCATTTATAATGTAAACCTGTAAAATAAAGTTTATTAAAAAAAAAACAATGTATTGCGAAATATTTAGATATTTCGTAAAGTGACAGCTATGTCAATGCTAAGGCGATGTCAATGTTGGACGGCGTACATTGAAAATCTAGACACGCGGCAGCGTGTCCAGCCAAGTTCACCGCAGGAACTGGCGAGCAGCAGCCGTGTGTTATATTACACGAACCGTTTGGAGCCACTTTTGACCCCCCAATAACTCCAAATCTATTTAACATAAAAAAATGAAATTTGGCTTATGTATTAAGATCCTTTAGAACAAGTAGAACCCCAAATTTCATTAATATAGGTTAAATAGTTATTGAGATATTAAAGTCCAAAAAACGGTATTTTTATCACTGACTGACTGACTGACTCACTAGTAATCAAAAACCTAACCCACTTCCAGGTGACCTAGAAAGGTGAAATTTGGCATCCAGCTTAGTAATTGTGTGTGTATACATATAAAAATCGAAAACAGTGATTTTTTTATGTTTTTTTATTATTATTATTATTGATGGTTGTTGCCTCAGAACTCTGTCATTTATAAACCGATTTGGAAAATTCTTTTTTTGTTTGAAAGATATACTAGAATAGCATACCTATACACTCACACGCACACACTTACACTTACATGCACATAAAAATCCAATACGTACTAACCGTTTTGGAAAATTCTTTGTTTATTCAAAACTTTCAAAAGATGTACTAGAATAGCACACAGAACTAATTAACAAATAATAATTAAGTAATTTACACATCATAATAATTTCTGTACAAAAAGTAATGATATCCCATCAAAAACATAAATGTAAAATGAGAGCCAAGTTCAATATCGCGTGCACTTCGCCGACAAAAGAATTGAGATCTGCAAGGGCGCCAAGTTCTTTGCCCTAAAATTTTAAGATACAAGGACATGCGACATACTCGATGCATTTATTTTACTTGGGGTGTAATTCAATATCAAGACTTGACTTGGCTAGTTTTAAAATATAAATTTATATTATAAATCAAAATCAATCAAATCATTAACCTATTTTCGTAAAGGTAAGTACGCAAGTTAGTGTACGTCTTGTTACTTATACCTACTGTTAGCTTGATAATGAACTATGACTATGTTACTTTTATAAAATTTAGTTAGTTTGTGAAAACTAGCCAAGTCAAATCTTGATATTGAATTACTCCCCAAGTAAAATAAATGCATCCAGTATGTCGCATGTCCTTGTATCTTAAAATTTTAGGGCAAAGAACTTGGCGCCCTTGCAGATCTCAATTCTTTTGTCGGCGAAGTGCACGCGATATTGAACTTGGCTCTCATTTTACATTTATGTTTTTGATGGGATTATATTTACTTTGTTTGAAATAATAAACATATGAAAACAGTATTACTTTTAAAGTTTCTAAATTGAGTAAAAACTATGTTTTAATTTTTTGCTCCCGTTACAGGGCCCACCTGGTATAAATGCACAAATTAAATCACTTTACTTATCATGATGTGTTTATTCTACCCATAAGGCTTTACTGGTGTTTTTTGATATGTGGTTTAACCATATTTATATTCATATCTTTCTTCTTCTTCTTTACTCCTTCCCACTTTAGGTGGGGTCGGCTCTACCATATTTATATTCATATATTTATTGCAATATCATATTCATTATATCCACTATTAAATCTATAATTTCAAGGAAAAGTTCGTTCGTGTCCGTTCCCTGTAGGCTGACTATCATCAATCCAACAATATGGCACCGAAACAAATTAGTATATCTTTGGCGCGTGTTACCACACTATAATTTGCGATCGACATATTACCTTTAATAATATAATATAATACTTTTTATTGCACACCTCAACAAGAAAGAAATATAAATACAGATAATATATAAAGTAGTATCATCAATTAACTAGGTCGATGCAGAGTCAGCTACCGGCTAAGCTTGCACCATAAATTAGAGCGGAGTATTTTTTTTTTTTCGAAATTTTCTCTTCGTCACGACCTAGCGAAATTTAATTTTAAGACAAAAATTTCTAAAATCGGTTGAGAACTCGCTGAGATCTGCGCATTGTCACAAAGTCCATTCGAGTCGATCCATGGGTGTTTCGCTCGCTTCGCTCGCTCCGCTCCAATCAATATGGCAACAATACGAGTTTGTCTTTGTTGCGTGTTAACGGAGTTTCTGTCGAACGACGATGTTACGACGTGAGTTATCTCACAACGTGACCCCTACCATGAGTTACGAGTAACATGCCCGTACTCGCTAGCAACAGCGTAAATAATTTTTCTCAAACATGCAATGAAATATCGTCGTAACGTGCGTTAGAACAGGCTTCGAAGTGTCAAGTTTCGGGCGGAACAATTCGAGAGAACTGTAAAGGAATTTCATACAAAATTGAAGGCCTAAGCCGGGAAGTAATTTGTTTTTAATTTTAATGTAAACATGGCGTCTGTGTGTATGAACAGCTGATATATTTTTTTTTCTAGTAGCTACCCATTCAGCCATCGGACCAACAATATCCGTGTTAATGCCTAGTACACACGAACTGAAAATACCGTCTATACGTAAGTCACCAGAGACCATAGACAATATTAAAAATCCTCTGCCTTTATTTTACTTATTATAGAAACTAAGATTCTTATTATCAGGTTGTGTATAATGGCCCTAATATTCGCACACTACACACGTGGACTTATTAAAGAAAAAAAATATAGAGGGATTGGAGGGAAAATTAAAAATACTTTTTTAAACATGGCGTCTGTGTTCATGAACTGGCTGAACAGCTGAATTATGTTTTTTTGAGTGGTGTATTTTCTTATTTCATTGCATATGTTTGAGAAAAGCACTATACATGCCTTAGCCGTGAAAAGGGCTTGCCGGCTTCGTATCACTAGACGGCCTCCCTTACGGTCGGCCGTCTATACCTACTCAGCCGGCAAGCCCTTATTTCCCGGCGTCTGCAGTAATGTACTATCTATGGATAATAGTACAGCGCCCCTCCTAGCGGTTACTTTGTAGAATTACAATTCGCCATACAAATCGTTTACGCAGGTGAGGATACTGAGTCAAAGTGCGGGACGTAGTGTCACCCAATGTATGGAAGGTGCAAATTTTGGTATAGGATGAATTCACTTAGCACAGATGTAATAAAACTAAGCTACTTTAGCCCTGTAGCCAGCCCCGGCGGGTAGAATAGAATAGAAAAGAATAGAAAGTTATTTATTGTTTTTCATTTTTGTTACATATTATTATGTCCGCGAGAAACGTGTGAGTGCTTAATGTAATATGTCTTATAAGATCTATACATTTAATTTATGTTGCTAATTCCATTAAAAAAATCACTCCCTAGATATGTAGGTAGGTACGGATGTCTTCTCATATTTTTAGGATTCCGTACCCAAAGGGTAAAAACGGGACCCTATTACTGAGACTTCACTGTCCGTCCGTCCGTCCGTCTGTCACCAGGCTGTATCTCGAGAACGGTGATAGCTAGACAGTTGAAATTTTCACAGATGATGTATTTCTATTGCCGCTATAACAATAAATACTAAAAATAAAAGAAAATAAATATTTAAGGGGTTTAAATATTTAAATATTTATACCCGTACAACAAACTTGTTATAGATTATGGTACGGTACCCTTCATGCGCGAGTCGGACTCGCACTTGTCCAATTTTTTTGAGACATTTAATGTACAGTTTAATAGAAAAAAAGGAACATATTGACGAAAACGTTCAACGACATGAAGCGGTGGTAGCCTAGTGGTTAGCGCATGCGACTTTCAATCCGGAGGTCGCGGGTTCGAACCCGGCCCGTACCAATGTGTTTTTCGGAACTTATGTACGGAATGTCATTTGATATTTACCACTCGCTTTTCGGTGAAGGAAAACATCGTGAGGAAACCACCTAGGCCCAATAAGGCCTAGTTTCCCCTCTGGGTTGGAAGGTCAGATGGCAGTCGCTTTCGTAAAAACTAGTGCCTACGCCACATCTTGGGATTTAGGTAGCCGACCCCGATTGAGAATTCATTCTCAAAAAATGGGACAAAGGCTAGGAGGATGATTGACGAAAACGTTCTGACAATAAAGTACTCGGCGCGGACTTGGATTCCACCCTTATGTTGTCGATATACCACTGATTCGTACGAAACGCTTTGCGTCTACTTTCCTTATGAGGACAGCTAAGGAATGGAACTCTCTTCCTGCGTACCTGTTTCCTGAAAAGTATAACTTGGATCTCTTCAAGTCGAGAGTGAATAGGCATCTTCTAGCCAAGCATGCTCTATCTTAGGCCTTATTGTCACTTAACATCAGGTGCAATGTCATGTGCAGGTCAAAAAAAAAAGATATAAAATCCGTTTGCTATTTTTTTATTCAACTATCAGTATCTTCGAAAATCCTGAATTCCAAGCAAAAACAAAAATATCACCTTAAAGAATATTTTATCTAGCTTTTAAAAATATATACACTCATGTGTATATATTTTTTAAAAGCTAGATAAATATTCTACTACTTGCCGTGCACAGTGAGATCGTCAATAAGGAGCCGGTCTGGGATGTAGGACAATATAAGTAATTTAAGTTTTTTAAATTTAAGAAGTTCTACCAAAATAGTAATTCATTTTAGAAAGAAAGTAATGTACAATTCACATAGACCGGGCCGGGCCGGGTCGGCTGCCGCCACGTCGTAACGGGCGCTCTGGCAGCCGGCAGCGGCCGACGGTGTCCAGTGACCAATCGGGCGGGTTCGGCTGCCGCCACGTTCTAGCGGACGCTGGAGCGCCCGGCGGCAGCCGACTGCGTCCGTCCGAGCGATTAAATTCTAGGGCGACGGCCGTGCGAGCGGAGCCGATGGCGTGCGGCGGTAACCGAACGGAGCCAATGGCGCGCGGCGGTAACTGAACGTAGCCGAGCACCTCCTTCCGCGTCCGCAAGCGCCCGATCGGCCGGCAGCGGCGCCAAGAACATTCGAATATGGGATCTGACTGTCGGAAAGAAGCTCTACATTCATTTGGCAACTATTTAGATGCGCTTCAGCGCGCGCTGACTCCGCCCGGTCGGTGGGAATCGTACATAACGGAGCATGCTCAATGCGAATATTCGTCTATAACAAAAATATATACCAAAAAGACATGACAGCTCCGCTCTTTTCCATGACATACAAGCAAAACGGGTCATACCAAAATCCTAGAACTAGCAAAGGTTTGTCAAGTCAAACTAGGTATTTCATACAACCGTACCATCAAAGGAATTTAAGTCTTTTACAGACTATAAAAGCAGTATCATGTCGGAAAACAACGTGTTTCGTGGCTATGTAAACCAAGATGAGAATGGCATACGCAACCACAGGCTTGACAGGCATACTATGCAGCTGATGTGGCACGATTGGCTGCTAATATTCTGGACCATGCCTCATCCAAGATTATTTAACTTTGACTTTGACAGCAATCCTAACCAGGTCTTCCCACGCTGCGTCCGGTCCGCGATCGCCTCTCAAGAACCTTTCTGCCTCAACGGCCATCGGTTCTACGAGCAATGTGCCCCGCCTACTGCCACTATCGTTTGGTGACTATCTGAGCTATATCTACAACTTTGGTTCTCTTGCGTATCTCATCATTTTGAATTCGATCCCGCAAGGAAACTCCGAGCATAGCTCGCTCCATTGCCCTTTGAGTAACTTTAAGGTTTCTTATGAGGCCCATTGTACTATGTTCAGTCGAGTTCATTTACATCTACACACTTACGAGAACAAAAATATCTGAACACGACTTTATGCTCCCGAAAATAGGGTCGTGTTCAGATATTTTTGTTCTCGAAGTGTGTAGATGTAAATGAACTCGACTGTTCCTAGTACATCCGTAACGAAGGTAGATATATATCAGTGAACTACCTCAAGTGAACCCATAATAATGTTAAGCGAATGTCGGTCTGACATTCCGACATCCATTATATTACGCTGACCTTTACATAAATATCATGTTTAAGGGTTGTGGTATCTTAACTGCACCTATATATCATTCCAATCCAAACTTTACCACGGTTCTAGTGTGGTATTTAGTAACGGGATCTATCAACTCTTATCGGAACTATGTAAGTACTATCTCCATACCAAATTTCATTTTAATCGGTTCAGCGGTTTAAGCGTGAAAAGGTAACAGACAGACAGACACACTTTCACATTTATCATCTGATCTGCCAGTAGTGTGGCGTCAGATTATTCTCCTAGCAAGCCGGAGTAGAATTCTCTGACTTATTCTTTAAAAACAATAGAGAAAGGTACTGAAACACGCCACTGTTGTACCTATCTATATTGAAATAATGTTATCTTTACGATTTTATATTTAGCTTACCTAACTGAATATCAAATTATGTAGGTTAGGAACACATGAATCTTGTTTACTTGGTTAAATTGAGTTGGAATTCGTGTATAATTGTTCAAAACTATTGTTTGGTTTCCTATTCCCTTTGGAAACATTAGCACAGACTTATTTGTAAGGGAATAATTATGTCGAAGTTAGTTTGATTACGCTCGAGGGATGGCGGGCGTAAGTCGGCAACTTCGTGATTCTGTATCTTGTGGTATTAGCTTTGTATAGAAAAGTTCAAGATACAAGCAGTTCAAGATACAAGCAGAGGAGTGGATAAGATAAAGCTAAATGTTGCGAATGTATTTATTACGCAAATAGTTGCATTTGTTACCGTAAGATTGTAAATGTCCACACACTGCTTACAATATAACGCACTAGCGACCCGCCCCGCATTAGCACGGGTACAATGCTGATACTAAATATACTATGCATATGTTATATATATAAACTTATCCAGAGGTACCGGGTTCGATTTCCGGTGTCTTCCAGGTAGCTCCTTTATCAATGTATCTTTAAGCTTTGATCTTTGTATTAAAGGCTTAAATAAAACATTTGGACACTAAAACCACACACCACATTAAAAATAAAATGAGACATTACGTATTTCATAAATATACAGTTAAATTAAGTTGAGCATAAGGTTGAGCCCCAGTTTCCATTCAACAGATTATTTAAAGGATAAACAATTAAAAAAACAACAATAACTTAACCTAGAGAACCTGTCTATAAGAACATTCCGACAGTTTTTTTAATAGTTATACTTTTAATGAGAAATAATAGAGATCAATACGTCTTTATCCTTTTACCAATAAGTATAATATTAGTAAAACGGTTTTCACGTCTTCTTATCGTACTCTTTATATCGCATTAACGTAAATTAAATCCCACCAAAAACATTTCATGTAAAATTGACGGCCAAGACTCACATTCTCATAACGCTTTCGCTGTAAAAAGTTATCAGATCCCAGGAAAAGCCAAGCCCCTAAGCCCCGACTTTTTCTAACCCCACCACCTTTGTTTAAAAAGTATGGCATCAACTGGCTTCAAGCCCCTAAACCCGGAGTTTACTAACCCTACACCTTTGTTTCAAAAGTATGGCTTGGCCGTTTCATACAGTACCGTAAATAAGTCTAGCGCGGACTGTCCGGCCCATATGGTAAGGAATTAAGTTTATAAGTATATATTATCAAAGACATAAACTTAATTTCTTGATACCATATGGGCCAGACGGTCCGTTGGTATAAATATAACGACATAAATTATGAAAGTCTGTAAAAGTCTATACTCTACTGCCCAAAAAAACACTGCTAAACGATGTTATAATGTCGCCAAAAAAGCATCACTTAGTACAGTCAAAAATATCTGAACACGACCCTATTGTCAGGAGCATAAAGTCGTGTTCAGATATTTTTGTTCTCGTAAGTGTGTAGGTGTAAATGAACTCGACTGCACCACAGATTACAAGATAAACAGCTGCATTCACACAATTTGCAATTTAAAAAAAAACTTATTGTATTAAGGCATTGCTACCAACTTAAAAAAAAGTTTTATCTTCAGTGCATGGATGTTTAGTATAGTGAACGTATACCTTTGTATAAGTTTATATTTTGTTGACAGATGTTTAGTATAGTGAACGTATACCTTTATGTATAAGTTCATATTTTTTTGACAGATGGACGTCAATAAAAAAAAAGTTTATTAGAGACAATTTATTTTTTATTTTTGTTGATTTCGAGCGGGAACATGTAATTATTTTCTGTTGTTTATTTGCATTTTATTTATGAAATGTCGAGTCGTAGAAAAAGTATTGTATGCAACGTTGTATAAGTAGGTCAAAAAACGCTCGTGGCATCTTCAACCCATTCCACTCGCATCTTTTGCCCCCTCTTATACAACGGTTGCATAAAATACTATTGATAAATTGAACATCAATTTGAAGATCCTCCAACAGTATCTATACTTCTCCTTTACGTGTACCCATGTAATTATAACACAAATGTAATGTTATTGTTTAAAATATTAATTACGAAAAAAATTACTTACTGTTGAGTTTCTTTCGGCTTTCTTCTCAACAGCGGTCTCCTCTTGCGAAATGTTAATCTGACTTGTAAAAGTGTCCCTATGGCCTACTTACTGAATAAATTATTTCATTTCATTTCAGTATATTTTTATTGCAGTGCTTTGTATATATGCGTATTTGTACATAAATCATTAAAGTGCCCGCAAGTACGTCAGTTTACCGTAATTGGGTAAAAAGTATACTATAACCATTTTTGGATGTCCAGCTATCCCTGTACCAAAATTGGTTCGGCATGATGATCAGACAAAAACAGACCATACGACAGACTGTACGGATATAAAATATGATACCTAGCTCCATATACGCACCAACAACGACTACTTTGGCAAAATTGTACAGCACATCGCGCGGTAAATAAATGATAGTAAGTCATCCGCCACTCTCGCACTCATATGCGTCAGAAATTGACATGATAAGGCTGTCATTATTAATCTCGGATACGTCCGCGCATCACATGAACACAGAAACAAATTGTATAATATCTTTGACTCTTAACATAAGAGTGTAATATCTTTGACTCTTAACTTCAGAGTCAAAGATATTAAATATTTTAAGAGTATTAAGTTACTCAATCTCGTGAAAAACAGCTTTAGAAATAATTTGTATTGAACTTCCTTCGATTGAACGTGCACCGCGTCCTTAACTCCTCCGATACCTATCTTGATACAGTTTATGAAACATTTCACTCCAAGGAATTCAGCGATTCCTTTGTGGTATGCCAACTTATATTTTCCAGTACAGAAGCTCGGCTATTTCAAAAACGCCACTACTCCACTAGGAGACAATGTGGTTTTCTTATTATTTCACCAGTAAATATAAAATTGTCGAGTCACATGGGGACTTTTGTGTGAGCTTTCTTTGCTGTTCTTGATGCACTTTGTGCCGTGAGAATGAGCTTTGGAACAAAGCTTATGAATACTGTGAAATCAAGTTTTATGAAGTTTTCTCTAGTCAAAATCAATATTACATTGTATAAGATAGAGAACGGGTGTTTTTTTCTTTGAGGGACTTAAACCTAAAAATTTTGTGATAGAAATATTGTGCCTATGCTGTATTGAAATGTGACTTAGTTGTTAAAGATAAAGATAGAATTGGATTATTTTTACCTCAGAAGCACATTTTAATAGATATTTATTTTGATTATCTTGATAAATTGAAGTGCACAAATAATTTTGTAATTTGTAATAACAACATGAGAAATATTAGTAATTTGATGTGTATTATTAAATTATAATAAACAATAAATATTAGACAACCTCACACAAATCGATCTAGTCCCAAATTAAGCTCAAGAAGGCTTGTGTTAGGGGTACTAGACAATGATATACATACTTATATAGATAAATATATACTTAAATAAATAGGAACAACCATGACCCAAGCACAAATATTCGAATTCATCACACAAATATTTGCCCTGGTCGGAATTCGAACCCGGGACCGCCGCTCATTAGACAAGTGCTTGCAAACTGAGCCAACCGCCGTCAAATAAAAAAAATACAGATAAAATTATTGGCCTAGTTTATCAATAGACTAAAAACATTACTAAGATCTGCTTACTTAAGAACTACCGCTTATTTACTTGTTTTTCCTCTTCATTTAATGGTACTTTGATAGCCCTTCCTTCCCTTTAAGAGAAATACACCACCAAGAATTTATCATAAAAGTTTATTCATTCACACTCCTCATCACCACCCCAATGTCGTCACAACTAGTCACAAGTTCATACGTGGCTTTCTTTAGTATTTTAAGAGAATCATTGTAACTCTGCATCATAGATTATGACACTGCTCTAACATAATTATAACAGGCGATCAATCCTAAAATCGACGCTTTGGTTCCTAAGAACAGATCTCCCTATCTCTTATAGTTTTCGTTTTCTCCCTACCCATTTGGGTAGATCATCCTGTATACGTATGCCAAATAAAAGCACGTCATAAAGGTTAAAAGGCGTTATCACGTGGTACAGAGTGATAAGACGGGCATTTCGTTTTATTGCGGACGTTTTACGACTTCGTCAGGATAAACGCTGGCGGGTTTATGTCATCACTGTCAAAAAGTCATACGTAAATGCAATATACCTCATTAAACTGGGAGACGAGCACTGATGAAACGTTTCGGTTATTATATTATTGCTATCCTAGGCAGGCACTGTACCTAGGTACTTTTATTTCACGAGCGCAGTCGCTTTAGAACAGATATCCTTATCACTTATATTTTCTGACTTCTCCCTACTGACCCATTTGAATTGATCATCCTGTATACTGCAATTACAATACAAGTACTCTTTATTGCACAACTCATAAAACATACAGGAGAAATACAATGCAAGGAACTACTATAAGAGATAAACAACAGGCGGTCTTATCACAATAGAGCGATCTCTTCCAGACAACCTTTGGGTAGTGGAGAACTTGAAAAATATTGAATTAGTGCTTAAACAATAAAAACATCCTATTTTATAAGACAGATAAGTTCCAGCTCCACTGTGCCGGTATAGCCATCATTACTTCCTAACTCCACATCAACCACACGAATAGGTACCTACATAGGTGGCGATACGCCCCATCGCCGGCGACCTTGACCTCCATACTCAATCAATCTATCATTAGCATAAGATATAATTATACTGCAACTAGTGCTTAAACAAATAAAAGATTGTATTCTAGAAGATAGTTCCAATCCAGCTCCTCTATGCTCCGGTATAGTCATCATTACTTCCTATCTCCGCATCAACCATAAACGAATACCTACAAAGGTGGCGATACGCCCCATCGCCGGTGACCTTGACCTCTCCATACTCAATCAGTCTATAGCCAAAGATATGTGATCATGTTCTTATTCGGGTGCTTGCCGCGAGACTTTAGGGTTACCAGATAGAATGATAACTATGTCCTCTTTTTGACGACGCGGTTGGCGCAGTTTGCAGACACCTGCCTACTGAGCCGGCGGTCCCGGGTTCGAATCCCGGCTGGGGCAAATATTTGTGTGATGATATCGAATATTTGTTCTTGGGTCATGGATGTTATAGCTATATTATGTATTTATATATTGTCATCATATCGTCGTTTAGTATATGGTGACAATATATAAATACATACAGGGAGCACTGTAAATGCTAAGTGCCATCTTGACGACGAAATAAACAGCAGGATCGGAGCGGCTGCTGCTGCCTTCGGGAAACTTCGCGTCAAGGTGTTCCGCTCACATGACATAAAGCTCCCGACTAAGGTCTCTGTATACATGGCAATCGTTCTGCCCAATCTCCTGTATGCCTCGGAAACATGGTGCCTCTATCGCAGACATATTCGCACATTAGATAGGTTTCATCTTAAATGCCTCCGTGACATTATGAACATTTCCTGGTCGGACCGTGTTCGGAACACGGAAGTTCTGCGACGTGCTAATGTCAACGGAGTTGAAGCTTATTTAATGAGGCGGCAGCTGCGATGGTCTGGCCATGTCTCCCGAATGTCAGAAGAGAGAGTGGCTAAGCGCATCTTTTACTCAGAGTTGCAGGAAGGCAAGCGGAAACAAGGCGGCCAACTCCTGCGGTACAAAGATGTGCTGAAGCGCCACATGCGAAGATGTGACATCGAACCTTCGCGCTGGGAGACTTTGGCCCAAGATCGACCTAACTGGAGGCATACAGTGCAGGTAAAAGTGCAAGCCTTCGAAGGAAAGAGGCGAAAAGAACTCGACGTTAAGCGCGACGAGTTGAAGACCCGACCACCTGTGGTCATCAATTATAATTTCGTCGGCGGGGTGCTGACTTGCAGCATTTGTGGCCGTACATTTGCAGCAAAAATTGGCTATGTCAGTCACATGAGAGCACACGAACGACGCTCTGACTAGCTAGTATGTCCAGTCGCCGTGGCCGAAATCGGCTAGGGATTGGATGATATTAGTCCTCCTCGCCGTGTCCGGCGACAGCGACTCCGTCAATTATTTGTGTCCGGGTTATGAAAGGCTCTGGGGGGGTATTCGACCAATTTTAGAGATATAATGGAGATCTCTCATTTTCATCGCCATCCGTCACTTTTGACGTGTGCCTACTTGACAAGTGGCGATATCGCAACTTCGTCAATTCGGACGCGCAAAATTTTCGTTTCCTTTGTATGTGACGGCATAAATAACAGGCGCATACTTTAAATTGACCGCATAGTACGTGAAATTGGTCCGTTACGTTTCGTTCAAAACAGAAATTTATATACATGAATAACATTTTTGACAATTATTATCGCCTTCGTATTTCCAAAATTGAGATGAGATATGTCACTTTTAAGCTCATCGCATTTAAATGACAGTTCAATGGCGATATAACTGTTATCTAATGGAGATTTGACGTTTGGAGATATCTTTAACGGCATTCTCGAATTGGGCCCCTGATGTGACTCGCAAAACCAAACTTCGTCTTGAAGATGCGATTACAAGGTACGCAACGGCTGGAAGACCAGGATGCCAAGAGACATATCCGCAAGACTCAACCGAAGCCCTCCTACACTTACACTTACGACCTTGCTGGACAACTGCATTGCGTACCTTGTAATCGTCGTTTAGTACCCATAGTACAAACTTTGCTTAGTTTGGGACTAGGTCGATTTGTGTATGATTGTCGCCATATTTTTTTTTCTATAATATGATTGTCATCCTATCATTTTGTACCCGCTGTACGTTTCCTTCTAGCTAATTCTGTTTAAGATCGACGATCTTAATCAAAAATGGTTTAAAATAACCGTTTGACGACCGCGGTTGGCGCAATTTGTAGTGCACGAGCCTACTGAGCTGGCGGTCTTGGGTTCGAATCCAACCCAGGGCAAGTATTTATGTGATGAATTCGAATATTTGTTACTGGGCCATGTATGTTATCTATATAATGTATATTATGTATTATCGTCGTCTAGCACTTATATTTAGTAGGTACAAACTTTGCTTAGTTTGGGACTAGGTCGATTTATGTAAGATTGGCCCTTAATATTGATCATGGTTATCGTTATTTAGACAAAATCACATAAATAACAGACATTGCGCAAAATTTCATTCTATGAAAAAGTAATGGGACGATTTTGGCATTCATTTTGTAGCTTCTGCTTCCTTTGATACCCACCCAGGATATCTAGAATTTATTGAAAAGAATAACATAGATATCTATCTATAATAGATTGATTGGCTGATAGATAACGATAAATTGATTAATAAGGCGAGATATGTTGCAAAATTAGCGCCACTTCCGATAATCACATACAATTTTAGCTATAATGCGAAAGGACAAACACCCTTAGAATATTCATTAAATCGCTGTATACAATTTATAGTTCTGTTGTCCTCTAAATATTATCTGACTAAACTATAATCATATAAAGAAAATAGAACGGACATTAGGGCGTTTTACTTTTGGGTAAGTTTTTGAAAACAACTATTTAATACCGCCAGTGGTATTTCTAAAGTTTTACGTCTTTCCTTGGCGAGGAAGTGAGATTTTCTACCCGCGAGCAGAAATTCTCACTTTGACGGCCTAGAGTGACGGAAAAACATTTTCCCATGAAACTTAAAATATCGGAATAATAAATTAGGAAAACCAGCTAAAATAATTGCTCACAAAATTAAATTGCAGTCACAGTAATTGGTTCATAACATGCGGTTATTATTTTACTGCAGTTTGAGCTGCAGTAAACTCGAACACATAAAAGTTTTAAGAGCATTTATGATAGTAAATACTTCAATTTATTTCTGAAACGCTCTAGTATCGTTTTCAATGGCAAAATTATAAGCTTTCAGGGTATTGGATACATCACATAGTTGAATACGAAGAAAAAAACGTATTTGACTTAAGTACTATGAAGTAGGATAGTAGCTAGAAGTTGGTAAGTACTTAAATTACATAAGAGGTATAGTCTGTCCGATCTCTAAGGTCAAAAGAAGTCACATTGGCACAAGTCAAAGTCAAAGTCAAGTCAAAGTCATTGATCTTAGAATTTCGGATAGACGAAAAGATAGATAAACGATAGTAATGAAATTCATGTCGAAACGGGTTTACTGACGTCGACTTCTAATATCGCTCGAAATGTTTCGAATCGGGATTCATCATCAGGAGAGCCGATCAGTTGCGGCGACGGCCAATCTAACACTGCGGGCAATCGTCCTGTCCGCGCGGCTGCTAGAGACGTGGGCGTCAGCGGCGGAGGCGAAAATCTACCCTCATCAACACATACAATGTCAACGAAGTTTCCAGATAGCTATAATGTTTATAACTAAGCGAGATTTTAAAAATTGTATGGTACAGGCACGGTTCGAACCTGTGTCTCCAACGGCTTTCCGGGCCAACACGGGCTTCCTACGTATTGGACCACTGAGCCAGAGCCATTGAATTTTCCAACCAGTTGCTATAATGTAAGTACATACGTCATGACTAGCATTATAAAATGTCAGTAGCGGTAAGTCAACAAGGCAATGTCAATCGAAATGATTCACAATCCTTCGGTCTGCATCTGAAATAAATAATTATTGAATCTTAAAAAAATTATTAGGTTTTAATGTGTATATTGCTGGTTGTATAGATTTGAATGAATAGTCTTATTCTGTGTCATAAAAATAACAACAATTTTATGACACTTCACCTTTAGACGTTTCTATTATACAGTACTAATATAATTTGTTATGTTTCATTTATAATCTTTTGATCGTTTACTTGCGCTCTAGTGCATTTATATGCGCTCTGCGGGAGCATCCCGCCACAGTGTTTATGGGCCCAGCACGCTTCCACTGCGCTCTAGTGCATTTATATGCGCTCTGCGGGAGCATCCCGCCACAAAAATACTCTTCTCGCTGGGGATATTTTTGGATTAGGGTGAAGCGAGCGCAATTTGAGTCGCCCAACTTCGGTCGCGCCATACTTAGTGTGGCCTGATCACGTGACATGACGTATGGCGCGACCATAACTACGCAACTCGAATTCCACCCTTCAATATTATTTGATATATTTAGCCTTATTTTTTCTTTGTTTACATCAGTGACTTCGATGACTTTTAACGTCAACAAACAGAACAATTTATTTTACTTGCAAAAAGTTACCATCAAAAACCCGCAATACGGGGGTTTAAAAAGCATACAGCATACATAAATAATCAACAAAGTGGGTCCCAGATCTAAACGGGATCAACATAGACTTAAGTTGACATGATTGTAGTCTTTGAATAAAATTCAAAATTCAAATTCAAATTCAAAATATTTATTTCAGACAATGTCCATAGAGTGTTAGTTACAAAGGTCTTACAAACTATGTAAGTATGCAAATAAATAACAACATGTAAAGAATTAAAAATAAAATAACTGAAATATAATATTTGTTACGATTTTATTCGGATTTAGGCCTTATCAAAAGTATTTCTCAAAAAGATTTAAGAGTATTTCTCAAAAAGCTTATACAAAATTAAGACGTCAATTAAAGTTCAATATATTTTTCCTATTAGGTATGCAATTATTTTAGTAATTTAATATCGATGTTATGGCTGTGTTTGATAATTATGGTTCTAGTATCCTTATACTTTTTAAATAATATTATAATCTGAAATCAATGTAATGGAAATCACAAAGAAAATTGATAATAAAATAGAAAAAATATAATGAACTTTAATTGACGTCTTAATTTTATGTACTTACAAACGTTTTGAGAAATGCTCCTAAATAAACAAAACAACGGTACTAATTTATACAATGTCATTTAAGTTTCTATGTGCTGTTGGTTCTCCTAAAATAAATAAATAACGATCGTTTTACGCAGTTTTAAGTTCGTACCAGTTTTATTTTATCCAGTGTACCTCCAGTATGAGGCGTAAAAGCGATTACAAACCGGACAGTGCCGTTAAGCGATTTCCTCCAGTTAAATGGACTAGCGGAGTAGAAAAGTGGGGTAATGGCACTCGTTTGGCCCGCCGCAGATCAGTCACACAGATAACCCTCTATTTAAAATACTATTTGATCTTCTTAGAGGGACATACAGTCCGTGACATCTCTGATTGAGTTTCGGGTTTTCGTGAAAACGGAGAGGTTTTTAAGAACGAGCAAGACGTATAAAAAGCATTTTAAGACCCGACTGTACCAGGTACCACCATTTAACGATGGCTATTACTATGATTTCGCTGTCCGTCCGTCTGTAATCAGGCTGTATGTTAGACAGTTGAAATTTGCACTGTCTAATAGAGATGAAGACTGACGTCGAATTATACAACATACTGTAATAATATTATTATAATCACACTAATGTTATAAAGGCGAAGGTTTGTGAGTGTGTTACCCGACTGTACCACCATTTAACGATAGCTCGTAGTTAAACGACTCGAGTAGGTGAAGTGGGGTAATCGAGTAACCGCCTGCCGCGCCCGCAGCCCGCTCGCTAAGATTATCGTGATTGTCACTGCACTAGTTCATTCTTTCTTTTCTAAAGATAAGGGGACTTGGGATGAGGACGGATGTCGAATTATACAACATACTGTAAAATAACTACAGTATGCTGTAAAATTCAACATCAGTCACCATTTCTATCCTTGAGAAATACGGGGCGAGTCTCTAATACAGGGTGACTACGAATTGGTAATACGGAATCCCACCAAAAACATTTCATGTAAAATTGACGGCCAAGACTCACATTCTCATAACGCTTTCGCTGTAAAAAAGTTATCAGATCCCAGGAAAAGCCAAGCCCCTAAGCCCCGACTTTACTAACCCCACCACCTTGGTTTAAAAAGTATGGCATCAACTGGCTTCAAGCCCCTAAACCCGGAGTTTAATAACCCTACACCTTTGTTTCAAAAGTATGGCTTGGCCGTTTCATAGACTACCGTAAATAAGTCTAGCGGACTGTCCGGCCTATATCGTAAGGAATTAAGTTTATAAGTATATATTATCAAAGACATAAACTTAGTTTCTTGATACCATATGGGCCAGACGGTCCGTTGGACTTATTTACGGTACTCTATGAAACGGCCAAGCCATACTTTTGAAACAAAGGTGTAGGGTTAGTAAACTCCGGGTTTAGGGGCTTGAAGCCAGTTGATGCCATACTTTTTAAACCAAGGTGGTGGGGTTAGTAAAGTCGGGGCTTAGGGGCTTGGCTTTTCCTGGGATCTGATAACTTTTTTACAGCGAAAGCGTTATGAGAATGTGAGTCTTGGCCGTCAATTTTACATGAAATGTTTTTGGTGGGATCTCATTTCTTTTTGTAAGGTGCTTTAGTTTTTTTAATTTTTTTGGGCTGTAGGGTTTCTTGAGCGTCAACTGAAGTAGACAATTGTGTATTTAAGAAATACTTAAGTTTAGCCCCATATATATAATTATACACTTTTATCCCCTATTATGGGAAACCCATACAAACTTCCATCCCCTTATTTAAAGGGTGGGGGGTGATTTTTTAAAAGTCCTACAATATGTATTTGATTTATAACAATGAGTCCCTATAGGTTTCAATTTTCAGACCTCTAGTATCAAAATTTGCGGAAGTTTCATACAAACTTCCATCCCCTAGTTTAAGGGGTTGGGGGGTAAAAGTTCCAAGTTTTAGAATTATTTTGTTGTTTGTGTACTAATACTAGCTTACATACCAAATTTCAGCTTTCTAGGTCATCGGGAAGTACCCCAGAGGTTTTGATACGTCAGTGAGTGAGTGGCAAAATCGGCGTATTTTAGGTACCTATAAAACCTAAAGTATAAAAGCTAGATCAATTAAATTTTGTACATTTTATATGTTTGCTAACTGCATCTTAACCTGAGAATTTGGGCGCTCTAGTGTTAACTGGGACGAAACTATGAGGGTTTGAATATGAGACGAAACGGTTCGAGAAAAGGTAGGTAGTGCCCCCTTCTTTTTTGTTCGTCTTGGCGGGGGCACTACCGTGCCCCCAGATAGGTACCACATCATGAGGATGAAACTTTCACGTCGTCTCAACTTTTCGCTTCGAGCAAAGTTTAATGAATGTGTTATGTAAATATGGTGTTACAGTACATTCATATTAATTACTTCAATATTTTGCTAACCTAAATATTGATTTACTTACGACCAGTAAAGTTTTATTCCTTAAAAACTCAAGTTATATTTGGGACAATCAATCCTAAGAGAACGAAAATTAATGGTGACACATCCATCAATATTGACAATGATGAATCATTGTCCATAAACATTGTGATTTTATACTATATCGATCCATATCATTAGTAAAGTTATTTCTGAACCTGCTATTAGGCAAGATTGATGATAGTTTGTGTTGTGTTGTCATTCTAATACCTTTAGTTTTAGTAGCAGTATATTGTATAAAGTGATCTAAAACCTAAATAATACCTTGTTATTTGAGAGAAAACGCAGCTAATGTAATTCGAATGTTCTCATCTTGACACTTAGATTAAAATTAGTTAATTTATTGTTTGGGGCTTCGTGTGGTGCCCTGCGGGACTCCTATACCTCCGCTGCGTTTATGTAGTACCCAGAGAGTTGAATTTTGGTTACAATCGTACATACATTTGAACTTAAAAAGGTTATAAACCTTAACCTGAACCGTCAACTATCGAGATGGCATTAAAAAATATAGATAGTTGTAAGCATTTATTAAAGTAACAAGTAGTTAATTTTGTATTTAGCAGGTTCATAAAATGTGAGCAAAATTCATTGAAGGTAAGCTTCAATGTTCGTGAAAGTTCACGAGGTTAAACGTCCACCTAGTCGGGGTCGTCCCAAGCTACGCTTTCTTAAGGTACTTACCTAAATAAATAAATAAATATCGGACAACCTCACACAAATCGATCTAGTCGCCAATTAAGCTCAAGAAGGCTTGCGTTATGGGTACTAGACGACGATATACGTACTTATATAGATAAATATATACATAAATACATAGAACAACCATGACGCAAGCACGCATATTCGAGTTTATCACACAAATATTTGCCCTGGCCGGGATTCGAACCCGAGACCGCCGGCTCAGTAGGCAGGTGTCTACAAACCGAGCCAAACGCGTCGTCAAAATATGTATTTATCTATATAAGTATGTTTGTCGTCTAGCGTGTGCATAACACAAGCCTTCTAGAGCTTACTGCGCTCTAGATCGATTTGTTTGAGGTTTCCCGATATTTATTTATTATTAAATATCAACATAGCCAATGGCACGATTGTGCACTCAATAATGGAATGGTACGTCATCAAACCTTATAGTTACAAGACAATTGGCATCCCACCCACTTACAAGGGGGCGGGAGTTGTCAGGTCAACCTTCGGCATTCCAGTCCCATGCAGACTGGATGCTTCCATCCAAGTTGGAATGTACGAATGCGGTCTAATTGAGGGCTGCATTCCAACGCTTAATGGGACAAGCTGATGACTAGGAGAGCCCGATGTGCACGATTGTTCAGCAGACCTAGGATTATTGCATTTGTCTGCGGGCTTTTTGTTTTTCACGCGATAAATAAGTGACAAAGCATCCGTCGAGTTTTGACAAAATGCGAGTGTGAGTGACAGATGCTTTGTCACTTATTTTTCATGAGATAAACGCAAGCATCATAGTCATGATGTTTAAGACGAAATTTGATGCGTAACTATTATATAAGATTTTGGCGTCAACTACAAGACCACATACCTATTGTATACAGTGATTTATGAATATTTAAGATGTTTTCCATGTGCATGCCTTTTAAATTTACGAAAAATAGTAGTAATCTGATTTAGAAATTATAAAAAAAATGGGAGGTGACGGTAGTTTTGCATCAAATGTCGCCTCAACACCGTAATTAGTTGACACCCCGTTTGTCATTTTTATGCGATACGTGTATGAATGCGAGTGACAAATACTTTACCATGTCTATGCGAGAAAGGCAACCATTATCAGGTAACCGATATTTTTAGCCCGATCAAATAGGTATACATAGTGTCGGTATTCGGAAAACGTCGAGTTTGCGTCGTAAGTAGTGCGGAAGGCTACAAAAATAGTATGCAATGGAAGGAAGGCGTTGTTTACAAAAATAAGGCGAACGATTTAGTATCTTAAAAAACTGGAAAAGTTCCGTTGTTCAACAGAAAATTATGGTACATTAAGATATCTTAAAATAAAACCTTAAGGTACGTTATTCGATGGTCGTCGCACAAAGAACACTTTCATCCAAGTTTTAATTGAGTGAGTGGTGGTAAACTTTTTTGTCTTCACCCTGATAACTATCTTCAATAATGAAGTAACGATTTGAGAGAATAAGTACATAGGTTATTCAGGTCATAAGAAATCTTATCTAAATAGTTCGATTATCGTGCTAAAGGGCCATTTATAAAGATATGTGTGTATGTATGTATGTAAACGCTTTATTGTACACAACAACTGGTTATAAATACATTGATAACAAATGAAATATGTACAAAGGCGAACTTATCCCTATTAGGGATCTCTTCCAGTTAACCTTTGAGCAATTGAAGGAATGGGTATTCGAAGAAAATAGGCAAACTACACTGCGTACAACCAAGATATCTATATTATACTCAATAAAACTATAATAAGTACATAAACTAAGTAAGTAATAATACACATATATTTATACTATTTATAAGATATATATTATATATACTATATATATATATCCACATATAATACATATAAATGGGATAAATGATACGAGTATATATTTTTAATTGCTACGTAAATGTCTGTCATTAATAGTATTTATATTCCTTTGTTCTCGGAACTTTGGCGTTCACATAAAGGCACTATGTTGTCTGACTGTGCCGAAGGCGAGACCTAAAAAAAGATTTGATATTTTTTAGCCCATAAATTATTTTATTACAATTAAAAAGATAGAAACAGTGAAAAACAGATTAAGAAAAATATCTTTTTTTTTACTGTTTCTATCTTTGTATTTGTAATATGTTAACAAGAAATAGATATTAATTTCACATTTATCGCGAATATCATGGTATCATGATTTTCGTAAAATGTCTGTTATAGAATATAAAGCACACCAAAATCGTCATAGATGTGCCCAATAATTGGCAAGTTCCCTCGATTCCTCGAAAATCTCGTTATCAGATCTTCACCAACTTTTTATGGTACCAACTTGGATATGCCTACTCCCAAACAAAACAATATTTTTCAATCTATTTGTAAATAATAAACACCAAAAAAAAACAAACAAATTGAGGTACGCCCTCTTTTTTTAGTCGGTAGAAAAGTTAACTTTATTGTTTTATTTCTAAAAATAAAATAAGGTAATTATGTACCTACATTAGTAACAGACACCTATATTTTTAATGTAATGGTTATGTTTCGGAAACATGTCATTAAAAAACTTGCAGGGAAAATAATAAGTATACATTTTATGTATTTTACCTTGTGGCTTCTTTTCAGTTGTGATAGCCGCTTAGAATACCTGAAAAATAAAACTGAAAATTACTAAATAAGTAGAAAAATACATTGACAATTTGAGTAAGTAGGTACAAATAGCGAAAGACCTGGGCAACGTTCCAGTATGCATAAAGCGAGTATAAAACTCTCATTTTCGTTTGACATTATGCATACCTGCCAAGTTTTTAGCAGAGCAGATACTTAGCCCAAAGGTCGGACCACTTTAGCTCTCACTTTGGATTTTAAACTTAAATGCCCAATGGCTAATAGTTAGAGATGGGCCGAATATTCGGTAAATATTCGTTGCTCGGCAAGTTTTTTAATGTTCGTATTCGGTCGATTACATTTCCTGTCAAAACCTGTTTCTAGCACTTGGGGCAACCGAATGTTCGGCCGAATATTTGTATTCGGCTAAGTCCATATATCGGCCAATATTTATTTCACACTGATAAAACATCTTCAGTATCTCATGTCTAGGGGTCATGACGAGTCTGCACTCTTATCACGATCACGAATGAAATCCACTAAAATGCTGTGCTAGCCAACAGTTTAATTCGTGATAAATAACTCTAATCCGCTAAAATGCTATGCTAGCTAACAGTTTGTTATATTATCATATATCATATATTTTATTAGTAAAAAAATATTAGTTATGTTCTTTTTAGAAATATCCCTTCAATTTAAAATAGGTAATTCATATCGTGCTTACTAAATTAAGTTGAAGTTTTAAAAGGTTCAACGACTTTAAGTATTTCGGTTTACGAATTTAATTCGACTAAAATTTGGGCCTTGGGATATATGAAGTAACTAATAAATTATTATTTACAAAACACGGCTCTTCTGAAATCAATATTTAAATTGAAAAGACCATCTCAAAAATGCGAAACTTTATCGCCAATCCGAACATCAAAGCCACAGATGACAAGCTCCGGGTGACCAGAGGCCTGGCAGCTACTTTGGACAGCGACTGAGCCTCGCCGTCCAAAGATGGAACGCCGCCAGCCTTCTGGGAACAATATCTAGTGAAGGTAACCTGGTAAGTATATTTTTATTTATTTATTATTCAACTACAAAAATACATATAAACAAAGACTTAAAAGTAGTTAGATTAAGGCGACACAACGGCGTAGCTCTGTTGCGTCGTCTGATTTGGTGTAGAATACGGCAGATTGCTCCGGAACTGCCGAAGCACCACCCTCCACCCAGAAGTCTGCACTTGCGATGGTGTCCTGAAGCGGCCGGGCACGCACAACAGAAACGACCAAAATGGTATCATAACCTTTAGGCTCTTTATATTTTAATAATATTTATATGTAGGTATTTTAGTTATAGCCACATATTAAAATATCAATTCAATTCATCAAATATCTAAAATGATTAACTAAAAAAGTAATTTTAAACCGAACAAATCTTGCAATCTCGTGCCATCAGTCCTCAAAATTACTTAATAATAAAAGGCGTTGTAACTTAGCAATTTGAAATCACTTTAAGCTAACGTTAGCGGCAATTTTACACACCATCGCACCCTTTCCAAGCCCGAGGGGTGATACACCACCCCGACATCAATTTAAATTACAACGTACTCGAAATGTACTTTCAACAAAGACACAAGTCAGGACTTTTTAATTTAGAAATTTTTGGAGGAATAAAATAAGATGCGCATAGTGTAAACAAATACGTGGGTCAGCGCGTTTTAATGCAATAACGTGAGAAATCTGACGAAACCACCAGAAAACCAAAATGAAAAGTTGTATGCTAGTTATGTCAGTCGCTAAACTTCACACCTGGTATGATGGTATCAGGAGTTGGCAAAAAACGTGCAAAAAGCACAGCCGCGATACTACTGTCCTCCTCGGCGGGGCCCCATTGACGCGAAAACGTGTACCTATCTATATCGCTCCTGGATAGGGTTACATAGTCACGAGAGACGTTGCTTAATCATCTGTCAAGATGTATGAGGCATTATGATGATGATGATGATAGTACTTAACTGGCAGTGGGCGGCATATTGCTCGTAGAACACATGACCGTTGGGTAGAAATGTTATTGAGTGGCGGAAGCCGCAGTGGCAAGGCTCCGACAAGGTGGACCGACGACCTAGTTAGGATCGCGGGAAGCAATTTAAAAGGGGGCGGCGCACGACCGATTATAGTGGAGAGCTTTCGGGAGGCCTTTGTCGAGCAGTGATATGATAATGACAATAATTCGAGTGGGACTCGAACACATGTCTTCATTTCACTTCGGGTTAATAAGGGCGACTAAGGGCCTTATTACACTTGCGATTTGCGAGCGAGTTTTCTACACAATATCAGTCGCGGCGAACTCGCTGCGTGATCGCCTTCATACAAAATTTGCTCGTAAATCGCAAGTGTGGTAAGACCCTTACAGACTACTACGTGCGACTCGATGTACTAGGTACTTATTGAAATTCGAGAGTACCTAATTAATTTTTCAAGTAGGTAATAAAACAGTTTTCGTAAAGAAAATATTGTTATTACCACAACCAAGATATAAAACTTGGTAAGTAAGTACTTAATCTAATAAATAAGTAATCCACATTGAAACTTGTTACAATCCAATTTCTAGATTCAAAACTTAATTTTACAAGTAGGCCTCAAGGGCTCTTACATGTGTAATTAATTCATTTATAAATTTTCAATTGGTGAGCAAAATATAAAGTTTGCGGCAAATGGCTTGCGTTTCTATTGCCGAGGTCATAGTGTAAGTTTGCTTTTAACGCTACAAAACTTATTATATGTACATGTGGTACTGGAACTGATGGCTGGCTAGCGGTGAATGACAGATATTGGTATATTGCGTGAGAATGAAGGTGTCAGAGCGAGACATAAGCCAGTTTATACTCCTTGCTGGAAGGCGACCGTTATTTATATGCTTTCTGTTTATTTCTGATGTTTTTACGTTTCCTATCCTAAAATATACTTATTTAACATATTGCCGGTGTTTTTCCTAAGCCTCCTGCACATGTATATGGAAAATGGTTTTGTTTCATAGAAAACTTATATTTGAGGTTCTGGTTGTGTCTGACGAGCGATGCTTTCAGCCAAAACCATAATCATAGCAGTAAAGACCACTAGGGAAAGATAATGAAACTTTGTTACGTCAAAATGTATTTAAGACGACGGTGAATTCGCAAGGGAAACGCCTACGTTCAATGTGGCTCATGTTCTAAATTCCAAATCTCCTATATTAAGTTAAAATTCACGCCTTTATCATATCCGTGCCTACGCAAACAGAAGAAGACTCGAAATTTTCCAATATTGGTCAATTTATTTGCAGTGTGTGACGATGAACACCTTGCCACCATCAGTGGAAGTGGAAGTCGACACCATGAGCATTACACGCGCGTTGCTTGCCCTTCAAGGACCTATTTACACCCCTTTCGAAGAACTTTATACTGTAGCCCCGAGTAAACCTTGGCAGAGTTCATTCCACATACAGAGCGTTCGCAGTAGAAAATTCCTCTGGAACCGCTCTGCACAGCTCTCGATCTTTTAAGGCTCCAGTGCATGAGGTCATGCCCGAAACTGGCTGAAGAGCTACCTTAGTGATAGAGAACAGTATGTGGAGGTTACAAATATCAACGCGGATAAAGAACTGGTTACGTTCAAATCAGAGAATAAAGTAAATAAAGTAGGCGTGCCCCAGGGAAGTATCCTCGGCCCACTTTTATTTTTGATATATATCAACGACCTACCTCTTGCTACAAAACATCATTGTACGCTTTTTGCCGATGACATATCGGTAATAATTAAGAGTAACGACACATTAAAACACAGTGATGATATCAACGCCACAGTTGCTGACATAATAGGGTGGCTGAATAAAAATAATTTACAAGTTAACCTCCATAAGACTACATATATGCAATTCTGTACTAAGCTAGGAAACAAAGATAAAATCACACTATCTTACAATGGACATATCATAGAGGAATCCGAACAAGTAAAATTCCTTGGAATAACTCTGGACTATAGATGTACCTGGACACAACATATCGAAGGGGTATGCACCAAAATAAATAGGTTTGCATATGCCCTTTGGCGCTTAAAAAACCTTTCGAACGAGAAAACGGCCCTCCAAGCATATCATGGGTATGTGGCGTCTATCATACGTTATGGAATAATATTATGGGGTAACTCCATCAGTATAAATAGAGTATTCATAGCTCAAAAACAGTGTGTGCGAGCTATATGTAATGTTCCACCAATGACAACATGTAAACCATTATTTAAGGAACTAAATTTATTGACTGTACCTTGTATGTATATATTTGAGATCTGTGTATTTGTCAAAGCAAATCCGAATCTTTTTGTAGCAAAGGATAAATCGTGCCATTTTAATACACGCTACCCAAACAAATTGGTTTACCTTAAAACAAACACAGACCTATACCGTAAAAACTGCTACCCCATGTCAATTCGCTTATTTAATAAATTACCAGAAGCCATAAAAGAACTTCCGTTTAAACAATTTAAGCAACACTTATTTAAATGGCTTAAGGAAAAAGCTTTCTATTCGGTTAAGGAATACTGTGACATTGGTTAAATTTGATTATATAATTTGTTCATTCATGTTTGTAATTTAATTGTCTTATTATTATTATGTTTTTTTTTTTTCTTGTATATTAAATTGGAATTTATAATTAATTAAAACGGAATAAAAATGATATTCTAATAACCAATGACGAAATGATATTATAATAGATTTAATTTAATATATTATGTTATATTAACTTTTAAATATGAATATGGTGTGTGTACTTTAGGTTTGATTTCATTTCTTTTTCTCTTCCCAAAATTTGCATGTCACTGCGTGACAAGATAGTTGGAGCACAATATTTATTTATAAGACCTTAAATTATGTACCCTATCTTGAGCAAATAAAAAACTTATGACTTATGACTTATGAGGATGAACACCCTGCCGATGGCGAGCAGTGCGATGCAGTACAAATTGTTGGATATGATGCCTATAGCTACTTTTAGCTATAGGCATCATATCCAACAATTCCTCAAATATATCACATTATGTAAACGGTAGTAGAACACACGTAAAGAGTAGATATGTGCCGTTGTCGAGAACCTTTCCTGATTTGGAGAAAGAACGTTCTCAAGAACGGCACATCTCTAGTAAAGAAGCAAAGCCCACTTTATAAGCATGTCTTTGGTCATTTTTTTCCTACAATATACCGTGTGACCTACAATTGTTGAACTATTTGTACCAAGAATAGTTCCACGTGGCTTCGGAGTCGTTAATTCAATTAGGGAAGGGTCCGGGTATGCAATAATACCCTCGTACAATTGGAGGAAAATAAGGGCTTCGAATCGAGCAGCCATAGTCCTTTCGCAGTATCGACCTTTTGTGTTTACTGTTTGGTCTTTAGTATGAGTCAATATGTATACATATATTTTTTTCCTTTCTGTTAAAAGTTGCATTTGAAACCTCTTGAAATTATTTAAAGTAGTGGTTAAAGAAAATCAGATTTTGTTATTGAATTAAGCGGTTTATACATCACGTGAATTTGTCAGGAGCGGCCCGATATGTTTCAAACTCGTATGGAGCTTCTCATCAGTTATACTGCTACCCGCAAAGCCGCGTGGTAACTTTGCTACCGTTTTTTTTTTTATTGACGTCGACGAAAGTTGATTTTGTACGTGGGATGAAACAATGTTTTTTTTTATTATTTTTTGTGGAATAATGAAAACGTAAAGAAAAGCCGTGTACGCACGAACGACTAAAACACATCACTGACACTTTGTTCGCACGGGTGTACCATTAACGGTATTAACGAACGTCAAACACAACAGGGGGACTATTCGACAAATTTTAGAGAGATGATGGAGATCTCTCCATTTCATCGCCATCCGTCACTTTTGACGTGTGCCTACTTGACAAGTGGCGATATCCCTAGAACATCGCAACTTCGTCAATTCGGACGCGCTAAATTTTCGTTTCCATTGTATGGGCTTGTGCACAAATCACGTGAGGTTTTTTCGGCTACTTTTTGACCCCCCCACCCCCCTGGTGATATTTGGTGAGGTTCTTTGCTAACCCCCCCTCCCCCTCACTCCCTCACGTGTATTTTTTCCCCGACAAAATTTCGTAAAATAGACTCGCTATTTTGAAGTAACTTTAAGTGAAGACTTATATTTAACAAAATCGAGAAAAAAAATCGACTTTTTCTTAGTTCGTTCACTGTGGAAAAATACACGTGAGGTCTCGTTATACCCCCCCCCCCCCCCCCCCCCTCCCCCAACGTGATACATCGTGATATTTTCGTGACCCCCCTCCCCCTATTTAACCTCACGTGATTTGTGCACAAGCCCTATGTGACGGCATCAATAACAGGCGCATACTTTAAATTGACCGCGTAGTGCGTGAAATTTGTCCGTTACGTTTCGTTCAAAACAGAAATTCATAAACATGAATAACATTTGTGACAGTCATTATCGCCTTCGTATTTCCAAAATTGAGATGCGATATGTCACTTTTACGCTCATCGCATTTAAATGACAGTTCAATGACGATATAACTATTCTATTCTATTCTAATTTTAAAATATGGCTTCCATCATAGTTAATGATGATTTCGCCAATTTCGAGTTTGCTCGTAGAGCATGCCGTTGTTCGGTGAGGTTTTGCTTTTTGTAAAGTGATAGCGATTTACAAAAAACCACGCGGACTATCGGGCCTTGACCCAGGAAGGGCTATGAACGCTTCAAGTTGAATTCTTCATTAGCTATTCACTCCTACGTTAGATCACTGCACAATACGCTATCAATACTACACATTGAACAACGAAAATGAATAAATAATGAACAACGAAACCTAAACGCATGCGGCCATCTTAAGTCACGAACCGGAAGTCGGCGATATAACTATTATCTAATAAAGATTTGACGTTTGGCGAACACTCAAACGTCATTCTCGAATTAGGTCCCAGGATAGAATAGATTCCAGCTACAATAGCAATTAGCAGATAGAATAGAGTAGCTAGCAGCTAGATACGATTCCGAGTTCGATGATAGTGTTTACCATAATTTGTTCGTTCACGCGTATATGGCTAAATATTTTTGAGGCGAGGCCTTAAGTTTAGGTACATGGCTTAAGAATTTTGAGGAGTCTATAGATTTGAAATGGGACTTAATTCGTATGTAGAATAATGATTCTAATATTGTGAGTCAAAATATTGTTTATTGTTTTTGACGACGCTTGTAGACGCGACATTGGCAGTGGTAAAGCGGCTGCCTAATGAGCCGACGGTCCTGGGTTCGAATCCCGGCAAGGGCAAATATTTGTGTGATGAACTCGAATATTTGTACCTGGGTCATGGATGTTATTTGTATTTAAGTATGTATTTATCTATAAAACTATGTCTATCGTCGTCTATTGTCCATAACACAAGCCTGCTAGAGCTCATACTGTGGATTTGTGGAACTAGATTCATTTTTGTGAGATTGTCCGATATTTATTTATTTGTTACTGACACAGCCTTAATGTAGGTACTTACGATTAAAAAGTATATTCAATGCTACCTTATACCATATTCAGTGCGTGTGTACTGTGTAAAAGTTTTCTGATTTTTTTTCAGATAACATAATCATCGTAAATTTAGTTTTCGTGTTACCTAAAATATAAGTCAGCAAAAATCCCCTGTAACCCACTTAATCTAATAAAACAACCCACGTCTAACACTTGATATTTCACATTCAAACGAAAATATTCCTAAAATTTTAGAATAACAAATATTCGTCCGACCTCAGAGTGAGGTGAACGTTCGATTCGAAATGAAAGAAAATTCAAGTTTTGTTTGACTCAAGGAATTATTGAACCTTGGAGTGATTGAACAATAACATATTAAACTCAAAATTTTCATAATCTCCGATTCAACCAAACGTGGTTACGAGCCATCTCGACAAACATGGCGATTCGATTAAAAAAAGTCCGCCTTCAATCGAATGTCGGGGGTTAAAAATATGGAGTAGGTAACATAATTATCGACCACCCAACCGATCAAAAGATTCAGTTTACGAAAGAAACTCACTAGTTTAATAATTTGAAAGTTATATTGTAATAGCGGAGGTAATAAATATAATAATAATCGCACACACAAATCGATCTAGTCCTAAATTAAACTCAAGATGGCTAGTATCCATAACACATTATGGATACTAGACGACGATAAATATATATTTAAATACATAGAACAACCTTAACCCAAGTATATAATATTCGAGTTCATCACACACATTATGCCCTGGGCGGGATTCGAACCCGGGACCGCCGGCTTGCTAGGCAGGTGCACTACAAACTCCGTCAACCGTGTCTTCATGTATCTACACCTAATCTCACGTAAAAAGTGCGGTGTCAAACTCATTGCACAGTAGGCATTAATACTTACGGCACCATAAATTTTACATCGCTTTTTTACTTAAAATTTATGTATAAGCCTTATCTTATCATGGTACCATTCCATTTTATTGAATTACAACTGAGAAACATCTGAAATAACATAACACGACAAAAAAAACAAACCAACTGTGTTATATTTGGCACGACAAGTCCAGACATTATAAAACGGCGGAATAATAAAGTAGCACTATTATAACAAGTATTCCTAGTACATTAAACTTAATACTTTTACTTCTTTACAACCCTTTTCGTAAATAAGTAACCCGTTGCAAGTACAACGACTAAGCCATTAAAATTATTGCAGTTACGTAAAACAAAACGACCGTTAAGGAAATCCATTTACTTACCTACTTAGTAATTATATTTTAATATCGCTTTAGTGCCTAGCTTTAATGAGCTCACTAACTCTTTTACACAGTTACAAAACTGTTAAAAGAAAATTCCGCCGTTAGTGATTAAATAAACCTTAAACCCTACTTCGTTCAGAATACATTTGTATCCAAGCAATATCATATTAAAAACTCTACGCGTCAATAAATTCAGAAGAAATTAAAAGTAAATTTTCAATTTTCTGGTTGAATAGACGCACCTGCAACCTGCAGTCCACACGGTCGCCCCTTGATGACGTGAAGGGTGGTCATCAAGGTGTCGATCAATTCTATTGTGTTATGCTTTATTGACTGATTCGCGGCTTTAACGGTCATAATGCCATTAGACAGAAAGGTGTTAACAAAACAATACATTTTTGTACTGTTAATAAGTAAAGAGCGTTTTATGTGGAAGATGCAAAGGGGTCGGCCATCTACAAGATCGGCTTGCAGTTTAATTCAATGTTTCTTATAACATCGGTCTGAAATGTCGTCACTGGATATCTACTTTAGCGATTTATTATGTTCTACTTTAAATTACAACTTGTTCATGTCACTTTGAGGTGCATCATACAGCAAACGTTGACGTACCTACTTAGGTATAAGTATCCGCCATTTAAGTATCCGCGTTCGACTCAACCGCTCAAATAGCTGTACTTTGACAAGTCTGCACATTATCATCTCTAGTAATTGCAAAAGCGGGAAATAGCAAAAGAGCGTAGCTTCTGTAATGTCTTTATTATATGGTTATGGTCGAAAGATGCCAAGTAAGTAGGTACTTCTAGAAAAGGTGCGACGGTCATTGATCTTTAAAAAATACTAATTTATTTGTTTTATATCATAACTTTTGCTTTTAAACACAAGTGTCCTCAAATAATCTAGAATCCTCGGAGACGGTTGTTTGCCGAGTTGGGAGGCCTCTTCCATGGTGTCAGGCAAGGTTGTTCCGAGGGTCTCTGGAGCCAACAGCACCAGGACTCCGGAAAGGAATGCCAACCCACCAAACAGAGCAAAGGGTAAGTGCACCCACACTTGAGCAGCCTAGAATGACGAAAGATCCAATTCATTTAAGTGAACATGTTTACTATTACGCGATAAATAAGTGACAAAGCATCATCCATCATGTTTTTACAAATAGCGAGTGTGAGCCGCCAGGCAGCAGCCAGATGCTTTGGCACTTATCTATCGCGTGAAAAATGCAATCATCATAGACCTAATAATGCTTCAAACTTCTTTGACTAGGAGATCACAAAAGTAAAACCAAAAATAACACACACCCAAAGCCACCCACTAACAATATTAGGGAATAACTCCAAAAACGTTTTGTTTTTAATTGAATGAACACGTGGCTAGGAAGCAGAGAAAGGCATTCAAGGAAGGTCTGTGTACACAAAACTGCTGACAGACTGGCTTTATTATAAAGATGATGAGGATGTTTGAAATATAACGTTATGAACGAAAGACATCTGGAGTAATACTGAAAGATACTTACTAAGCCGGGCATAAGTGGGGCCGCGATGCCACCTAACCTGCCCATCATAGAGGAGAAGGCGAAGAGGCTGGTCCTGTATTGTGTAGGGTACAGCTCATTAGTATACACGTAAACGGCTGTCATAATGCCACCCATGCTCATCTCGCCAAGCAAATATACCGATAGGGATATCGCATAATGTCCTAAAAAAGATAATTGAGAGGTTACCATAACTACTAAAAGAATGGATACCGACATGTTCAAAATATTATTTCAAATGTTTACATATATCGATGTGAAAAGTTGAAAAAAATGTATGCTCCAAACGCGATTCGACACCACACCTCCACGGCTCTCCGGGCTAGATGAGCAAACTTATAATCATTCTCTCAAAACCACATATCGTATTTTTCAGGCATTTGCTTAAGGTAGTTAAGAGTGACACAGCTCCTTTAATAAAAATATTTCAGATAACTAAATTGCGTTGCGTAAAATGTACACATAACTTAAGTATAAACTCACCATCAGATATAAATATATATGCAATTTGGCACGTCCCACATACCCAGAATCCTATTGCCGTTAGAGGTTTCCTGCCGATCCTGTCTAACAATAACATGGCAATCCAATATCCTGGAATCTGTATCACTGTCGTTGCTGTATAATTTAGGTACTTGTTGCCGGATATCCCTACAGAGGATATCGTCAAGCCGTAGCATAGAAGAATACATGTGATCCACCATACTGGCGTCACTATACAGCGTAACAAAATTGGCTTGTGTTTGAAGACCAGACACACTAACCAACCGCCAGAATTATCTTTTTCTTTTGTCTCAATGCCTTCCATTTCCAAAAACGCTTTTGAAGTCTTTTCAGAGATAGTATTTCCGTTCATTTTAGCAGCATTTTTCAAGATTACTAGAGATTCTTGGTAGCGGCCTTTGCTCATCAACCATCGTATGGATTCCGGTGCAATCCAAAAGTAAATTATAAAGATCAATTGAGGAACATGAAGTATCAGAATTAAATTTCTCCAATAAGGCTCCGTCCAGGCTATCGGACCCAAAAGCGTTTCACCTATAGATACAGCAGTACTCATGATGACACCAGTTCGCACTCGATGTTTAGGTCCCACATTTTCTACAGCTGAAAAATGGTTTGTTTGTAGAAAATTATAACAAAACATCGAATTTAAGCAGCAAATATTAGAAAAGAAAACAGAAGAATGTATTACGGCACTAAGCCAGCCATTTAAGTTAACAATATAAATAAAATAAATTACGCTAATTTACCTAAAATATAAGCTGAGGTAAAAGAAGTGGCCCCAAAAAGTGAACATGCAAACGATAAAATAATAAAGCTGTTATAGGAATTTGCAAAATATGTAGTGCATCCTATCCAAACTGCGTTGAAGGTAGTAAGAACAAACGCGATGCGTCGCCCCCAGCGGTCGGCTATATACCCAGTTAATGGAAGACAGATCAGCATGCCCAAAAGCTTAGCAGAGCCGATCAAGGTTGGACGCCAGTCGTCGCAGGCCAGGTTAAACTAAAAAAAAAAAAACATTAATTGCTCTAAATCCTTAAAAAATCATAGTACAACTTTAAACAATGCTGAAATGTTATTGGGTAAAAATCAAAATAGTGGCATCTTACCTTGCCATCATGTTTTTGAATAGAAAGTATGGGAAATATGTAATTTTCACATATAATTAAAATTTTCATAGATAGATACTAACATGACACATCGAGGCCAAAACATTATTTTTCTATAAATATAATACTTTTGTAAAAAAATAATATAGAATACCGTTTTTCACTGTGCCCTGCCTTGTCCAAACTCGACACTGCTCCAGTTTTAGCTCTTTAGATTATTGAACTGTTCTATGATAATAAAACATAGTTTTTTATAGAAACTATACTAATTACATTATTAAATATGACGTTGCACCGGATCTTTAGATTACTTTTTAACACAAATATTCACGTTCGAAGTTTGTCCAGCGATATTTTCTCTACATCCTGTGCGTTCGCGGTAGTGCACCTCACTCACACATAGAAAGTCTTATTGAACCCTAATACACGCAAAACCCGTCCAGTCAGTATGGTTCTAGCCGCCAGTGTGAAGGTTTGTTCGTGAGGTGCCGCGGTCTCGTGTCGACAAGTTTTCGAAGTGGGACGTTCGGAGTTTGTAACAGGTATGTACACTTTATTCTGGCATGATTATTTTAAAATATTAATACGGCAGTTTTTTTACTAATACCATTTTAATATTGTATTAAGGTATAACTATTTATACTAAAATTATGACATTTGTATTATTAACAGTTTAGGAGATAATAGCTAGTTAATCGGCTTTTCACTATACCCTGTGTAACTTTATCCTGCAATCATTCTGCAGGGTAAAGTGACTGTAGACAGGATAAAGAGCACATGTCCAGGATAATGTTTCTTATGGCAGGATAAAGTAAAAAACGCTATTTATACAGTTTTTACTTCATCATCATCATCAGCCTATTCTTGTCCACAGCTGGACATAGGCCTCTCCAACTACACGCCATTGAATTCTGTATACATACTTAGTTTGAATATATTGACGACAATGCATAATATTAATATATTGATTGGCGACAAAAGCATGAACCAAAAGTGATTATAAATATAAATAACTGAAAATATTTGAATTACTATAGTAGGTTTGGTTCGGCTTGGACTTGGACTCGTATATTGCAAAAAAAAACCGGCCAAGTGCGAGTCGGACTCGCGCACCGAGGGTTCCGTACAAACACTTTCCATCCCTAAGTGGTTAAGTTAAGTTTGCACCTGGTATGTATAGCGCCCCATATAAATTAGGTGCAAAGTTAGGTATTAAAAAAAAAAATATGGATTTCGTAATTATTCCTTTATCTATGCTATAAGACGTTGCTTCGTACCAAATTTCAAGATTCTGAGTTCACGGGAAGCACCCTGTAGGTTTTGATTCCCTTGCAAGTGTCGAAAATTATATAAATTAGGTGCAAAGTTAGGTATTAAAAAAAAAAATTATGGATTTCGTAATTATTCCTTTATCTATGCTATAAGACGTTGCTTCGTACCAAATTTCAAGATTCTGAGTTCACGGGAAGCACCCTGTAGGTTTTGATTCCCTTGCAAGTGTCGAAAATTTGCGGCATAAACGGCTGTATCTTTTGATTGCGTTGGCTTAGAAGTTTGAATTTTTCACAGCTTCAAGGGACAGTAGACTTGAGTAATTGATATAAATTTCAGCTTCATACCTCCACGCGTTCCTGAGAAAAAGGGTCTTGACAGACGGACGGACGGACAACAAAGTGATCCTATAAGGGTTCCGTTTTTTTCCTTTTGAGGTACGGAACCCTAAAAAACGTAAATAAAAAATCAAATTTTATACGGTTATTTACCTATTTCCTTCGGTTTCTTATCTTTATTATCTATTTACGTATAGATTACCTCTGAGTTTTGGTTTTTAGGGGTCAAATGGGCAAACCAAAGAAAAATCCCCAACTTTATGCTGAATCTAAAAGAAAAAGTACTTAAAGAAAAGTATGAGCGAAAAAAACGAGAACGTAAAATAAATTTAAAGTCCTTTAAGGGATCTCAGCAAGTTCACCAAGCAGTTTGGGAACATGAAAAATCATCTGTTGCTCTCAGAAGAGTAAGTTGCACTGATGAAACCTGTTTAGCAAAAGCATCATTATGCCAACATGGTACACATCTTGGTTTTCATTTTGTCAGAGAATGTGACAATGGCAATGTTTCTGAAAGCAATGTTAGAGAAAGTGACAATGACAACGTTTCTGGAAGCAGTGATGCCAGTGGTTCTCATTTCGTTAGAGAAAGTGACAATGACAACGTTTCTGAAAGTAGTGATGCCAGTGAACTGCCAATAGTCGCAAATCTCGAAAGGGCTACAATTTTTTCTGCATGTTCTGAGATAGAACTGCCTTCTGTGTTAAGACGTTCTGTATTGGACAACATATTATCCGAAGATCCGGAAAACCGAACGGAATCTCCACTAAGCAGTCATACAAGACATAATTTAGATAGTGAGAGTGACGATTCAGAATACAATATTTTTTGATTGTAGGAGTTAGTATTTAATTATTGCGTTGATCAATATTACGTAAATGTTTTATTTATTCTTAATAGAAGAAGAATTTAAAAATTACTTAAAAGTTGTAACAATATTTATTATTTTACGTTGCCTTTGATAACAATTATAAATTTATAATAGTAATACAAAATATTATTACTACTAAATTTCAGATTACATACTAAATTTAATTGAAAGGGAAAATCGAGTCATTTGCTTGTAATAATTATAAATGTTTTAGTACAAGTAAAGCCAAATATGATAATTATTCATTGATCTGCACGATTTGGGTGTATAATATAATTAGGTACGCATAGAGCAATTATTTTGGTTACATATAGCTATAACTTTTATATTTTTGTATGGCTTTGGCTTATGTAAAACAAGGCCTAGTCTAGACATTGTTTCATAATATAACAGATCTTTAATATTCTGTTAAATGTTGATTATTATTAGGTAAACATAAGAGTGATTTGCTACTTAATATTTAAAATAGTGTGATCATAATCATGAGGCTGTGTAATAGTTAGTGTCTTTTAGTTAGGGCTCTTTAAAATATAAGAGATGTTTAATATTTTGATGAATGTTGATTATTATTAGGTAAACTTAAGTGATTTGATACTTAATATAAAACACTGTGATCATAATCATGAGGCTGTGTAATAGTTAGTGTCTTTTATTTAGGGCTCTTTAAAATATAACAGATGTATAATATTTTGATTAATGGTGATTATTATTAGGTAAACTTAAGTGATTTGTTACTTAATATAAAACACTGTGATCATAATCATGAGGCTGATTTGATATCATTTGTTATAGTTTTGTGATTGAACTTTACAAGTACAACTTACACTGAGAATCATGATACATCAATATGCTTGATATTTTACAAGACTATGATACGTCAGACTGTTATCAAAAAAAAAGATAATCAACTTTTTCTGTTTAAAAAAATGTTGTTGTTTTTATTTCTACTTAACTAAAGAAAGCTGTTTGAATCATAAGATGAGGCTGTTAGGGCGTAAAATCATAACGGTCGATTTATATTGAGTTTAAGTTCAATAAAAGAGTTGATTAGTGGTTAACTTGTTTTTTTTTCCAAACTCCTTTACCCTGCCACATTTTTCCTACTACCCTGTCTATTGTCACTTTCTCCTGTATCTCTAAAATTTCAACTCGTCATAAGTTCTACGTTTTTACGACTATTTTGTTCCCTTCCGCAAATTTGGTATCATTGATGCACTCAAAAACATATTCAAATCTAAAAAGGTAAAAAAATACCTTTTCGTTTTTTTTTCATTTACTTCACCCTGCCGATGCCACTTTTATGAGAACAACCCTATTATAACAAACTAAACTTGTGGCGAATACAGTTGTGTTTATCGCGCGATGGATAAACGAATCCGTATATGAAGATTTTTTTCATTTATCTAGGCGTGATAAAGGCGACCATCATAGAACAACTTTTGACCTGCGGGCCTAGGACGGACGGTTGCATTTATTACGTGGCAAATAAAAATAAAATTAAAAATTTAAAAAACCCCCGACATGACAACCAATAAAAAGAAAGAAGTAAATTCTACGAAATGTGCCTGTACAATGAACAGTAGAAAAAGAATCCAAGCTTCGTTGTGTTCGGGGGACCGCTAATTACCTAAATGAAATGAAATATATTTTTCAACGCAGAATTGCATGTATGCATTTGGGCTTCCCACTTTACGATTTTCAGCACATTGCATTTCATTTACTTAGCGGTCCCCCGACGCAACGAAGCTTGGATTCTTTTTCTACTGTTCATTGTATAGGCACATTTCGTAGAATTTACTTCTTTCTTTTTATTGGTTGTCATGTCGGGGGTTTTTTAAATTTTTAATTTTATTTTTATTTCATATTTTTTAAACAAACAGAAGTTTCGTGCCGGAATTTTCTTCTTTTGACACTATTTTTGTTTTACACCGTTTATGGTCCAGGGTTTCCAATCTTTCGTCGAGCTTGATCCTTGACTATATGTAGGTACAGCAGGATCCCAAGCCAGTGGTAATGAATGCCGTCTTCTCTAAGATTGAAGTTAGGATATATTTTGATTTCAATAGCCTTAAGCAACATTCTGGGAAAAAATCGTTAAAGTCAGACTAGTTAATGCTTATACTGGCAAAATGGCGAAGTTACTAGCCAAGACAATCAAAATATATACTTTAAATGCACTGCATGAGTCGCAAGAACATGCTACTTATGGCCTAAAACAGAACCAGGTTTCTATTCTACAGGATCCAAATACGGTACGGGTGGCTTACTTAGCTCCATAAAACTTGCAGTTGGTGCTAGGTAACTTGACTTAGTTTTGAGAGACCTAATCATTAATACCCCACACCATGGGAAAACATCCCCACCTTTGTTACGTGTAGGGAAGGTACACAAGAAATTGTTTTTAAAAATGTATTCAACCACTATGTCTCTGAGCTAAGCTGTAGACAGACTAACACAAACTACAAAATCCTAAAAAGCTGTTATTCACTTAGGCAAGAGTACTTTTGCTAAAGCTTACGTGTCATTTAGTCGCGTTAAAATCTTGCAGGGTGTTGCTATTTGTGACCTCAATCAAAGGAACCTGTTCAATAGTACTAATAACAATTCAGCTTTAGCAGAATTCCGAAAGTTAAAAATAGTGACCCAGTAATGTGACAGAAATTATAATGAGTTTTTTTTTTCAAAATATTTTTTTGAGACTCGGCTTTATTATTGACTGTACTTTCTTACACAAATGTTAATTGCTCATCAAGAACAATCAGACGAGCCCAAACACCATGGGTTTATCTTGTGCTGTTTAGGAGTTCCTTCGGCCATCTTCAGCTCCAAGATGCCAAATTATTGTACTGTCAAAAATTTATTAATCTGTTGATTACGCTAATAAAACTTAACATTTAACCAACATTAGAAATTCTTGGCTTAGATCCTTTCACAACTAGCTGGTCATCATGAGACCTTTATTTATTGAGTGATATAGAAAATGCTAATAATACTTAACATTTAACCAAAACTTAAGAATCCTTGGCTTCAATATTGACTGAGATCCATTAACAACTACCTGGTCATCATGAGACCTTCATTGAGTAAGTCATATAGAAAATGCTAATAATACTTAACATTTAACCAAAATTTGGGATCCTTGGCTTCAATATTAGCTGAAATCCATTAACAACTAGCTGGTCATCATGAGACCTTAATTTTTTGAGTGATATAGAAAATGCTAATAAAACTTATCATTTATCCAAAATTCGGAATTCTTGGCTTCAATATTGGCTGAGATCCATTAACAACTAGCTGGTCATCATGAGACCTTCATTTATTGAGTGATATAGAAAATGCTAATACAACTTAACATTTAACCAAAATTTGGAATTATTGACTTCATTATTGGCTGAGATCTCGTCACTTGTTCCAATTAAAGCTGAATATCTTGGAAACTACTGGTCCTATTTCCACCAAACATAGCTAAGAACCATCTCGACGGAAAAGTCTTTCGATTAAAAAAAACCGCACTTAAATCGGTCCATCCGCTTGGGCGCTACGATGCCACAGACAGATACACAGATACACATGTTAAACTTATAACACCCCTCTGTTTTCGTCGGGGGTTAAAAATGACAAAGTGCCTGTCACTATCGAACTTGCATATTTTAATACGGTGAATAGAGACTAAAGTACTATGTGTGACCTTACAAACGGTCCGGTAGTTTTGAATTTTTGATATGTTGTCTAGGATGGTTAGTCAGTGTTTAAAATGCAAAATGCACAATTCCCCCCCTCCGCGCCCGCCGCCATATTGAAAAAACCGGCACTTTCTTCATATTTTTGCTCATATCTTCCTTTAGGAGCATTTTAGCTAGAAGAAAGCTTCGACAATGTTATAGAGAGTTAAATTTACTACATTCTTCATTTTATATTTTTTTTCTAGGACAGATAGTTACGGAGATATCTACATTTAAAAAAACGTAAAAATTCGCAATTTCCTACTGAAAAATAAACTTCTGGATTATATCTTCATTTAGGAGCATTTTAGCTACAACAAAGCTTGGGCAATGTTGTAGAGAATTAAATTTACTATAATTTACACTTCAAATTTTGTTTCAAGGACGGTTAGTTACGGAGATATGCACATTTAAAAAACAAGAAAAGTCGAATTTTCCGAAAATTTCTCAAAATTCTTGGTTTAGAACGCTGTCATTCAGTTATGGACTAGTCTAGGACAAATTAAAACATGTAGGAAATACAATTGCTTATAAAACTCATGTCCATTTTTACATACATTTTCGGAAAATGTGACTTTATTTTTTACATATCTCCGTAATTATCTGTCCTAGAAACAAAATTTGAAATGTAAATTATAGTAAATTTAATTCTCTACAAAATTGCCCAAGCACTGTTCTAGATAAAATGCTCCTAAACGAAGATATAATCCAGAAGTTTGTTTTTGAGTTGGAAATTGCAATTTCTTAAGTTTTTTTAAATGTGCATATCTCCGTTACTATCTGTCCTAGAAACAAAATACAAAATGGAACATGTAGTAAATTTAACTCTCTATAACATTGTCAAAGCTTTTTTCTAGCTAAAATGCTCCTAAAGGAAGATATGAGCAAAAATATGAAGAGAGTGCCGGTTTTTTAAAAATGACGGCGGGCGCGGAGGGGGGGAAATTGTGCATTTTTCATTTTAAACACTGACTAACCATCCTAGACAACATATCAAAAATTCAAAACTACCGGACCGTTTGTAAGGTCAAAATCCTTTATTCACTGAATCATTTGTCAAAACGTGACAGAAGTATTGTCACTTATAAATGTAACAGAAAAAAATGTGGAGATAAATGTTTCAATGAACTAAATTACCTCATAATAAGCAGAATTCTTATGTTCGTAAACATACTCCTCACATTCGATGGATGAGTTTCTGTCAAACAAGTTTGCTGGACATGATTCCAAAGTATTTGGTAATACAGAGGTTGTGCTTGGAAAACGGTGACATTGGTCGAAGGAGCTGCCTGACGCCGGCACGGCATCCAGGATCCAGGGTGGAGCAAAGGAAACATGAGTGAGGTTGTTTTCACATTCAGGTATGACACATCTGAAATTACAAATAAAGATTAAAAACTTCAATTGAGACCTTTGTGTTACGAAGAAATGCATGTTCAGAACACTAAAAGAGATCTCCACGTCTCTACCACTCAAAAGGTTATTTATTTCGTCTTGTAGTTTTTTTGCCTCTCAAAACAACTTACCTTGTTTTAATACTAGCAATGACGAACAAATACGAGAACGTAGTTAGTCCTGATTTAAAAGCCACCAGAGAACACATCAAAATCACTTTGAGCTGGTACCTCCCCCATTGTCCCACTTCTTCCACTAAAATCCGATCAAGATTCACCAAATCGCTTTCACCCTTGCTCATTGTAGATAGCAACTTGACAAAACACGTGAACTTGTATTGTACTTGTATCTTACAGCAAAGGTACTGTCTGACACATTGCGTTGTGATTTACCAAACAGTCAACATCAATTATATGTCTACTGGAGTATAAACTATTGTAGGGCCAACATACTCGTAAAAGTGCGAATTTTGTGATAAATCATCAACCGGTCCTCTCGGTGGCGCTCTATTAAAAAGAAAGAGTGCGAGCGAGAAAACCGGTTTAATGATATAAAATCTACCGCCGTTTTGATTTTGGCCCTACGACCACAATAATTTTAAATGTTGCTGGAACGTGTATTCACTGTCAGCGTTGGCAATGAAAAAATTAAGCGATCAATGTTACATTGGAGCTGCCTTATTATAATGTGACACACGTAACACTTGTTTCAATACCGCATTACAATGACAATTGGAATAACTTAATACATGTAGAGGTGGGAGAAACTGTGGCTGTCACTGTTGTTTCGTTCCAACAGAACACTGTGACTTTTTCATGAGACGAAGGCTTGAAAGCCTTCGCCTCACGCTTAGGTTAAATTACTGTAATACCTATAATCGAATCTTGATAATGTTTTCGACAGAGTCGATAAAATAGTAGTTTATGCAACTGCTGCATAATGAGAGGTCTTAAAATACGAGTGTGGTTTTATGAAACGAGCCGTAGATGAGTTTCATAATAGGATCACGCGAGTGATTTAAGACCTAATATATGTGCAGTTGCATACACTACTTTATCTATACACATATTCAACATAATTATCATAGATTTTCTTTTAATGGAAATATAAAACACTCAGTCCTGCCAGTCAGTCGGCAGAGCAGAGGAACACATGAGGTGACTCGCGCGCCGGGGGAAGGTCACCATAACGGTATACATTTTGATCAAGATTTATACTGTAACGGTGACCTCGCAGTTACGCGTACTGTTATGAAATTACATCTCTGATTTTGGTCACTGCCAAGTAGGTACCTAATGTAGGTCCTTTCCTTACAAGATGGGTGTAGATAAAGTACGTATTCATGTTTTATCCTTGTGCACATTGTGTTGGTTTATGATCTCTTACTTATGAAGCAGGGTTAGCAACGGCCCCATTTCGGGCAACGGGTATTTTTGTATAAATGGCGAGAAAATGAAGTTACTCTTAATCTCATTTTATTCCTAGCCACTTAACCTTATTTCCCTTAGGTTTCAACAGGCCCGACGACCACCTTTGCAAACAGTCCCGTGTTACGAGTAGGTATCTTTAAAATAACAAAAGTAAACAGCTGTCGATATGATTACATTTCAAACGAGCCTGGAGGCGAAAAGTTCATCTGTTCTTGAGTAGGCAACATTACGTAGGTTACTTCATTTGACCAACCTGGATTAAGGTTTAGACTTACTGTCAAGTTTCTATATGATTTTGTCAGTTAAACTTTGAGTAAGTCTTAGGTATCTCAGTATGGCGTTAAGTTCGCCATTTGTACTGACTTTGGTGTTGTGAAATAAAGTTTAAATAAATAAGTAAATCCAGCCTTAGTGATTGAAAAGACGATAACATATATTCTGAAAAAAAACCGGCAAAGTGCGAATCGGACTACCGCACCGTCACAAACACTTCCCATCTTAACTGGCCGGGCTACGTAAGTCAAGTTTGCACCTGGTATACATGGCGCCGCATACAAATGAGGTGCAAAGTTAACGAAACCGATCACGTTTGTTGTACCCCTTAAATATTGATTTTATTCTGTTTTTAGTATTTGTTGTTATAGCGGCAATAGAAATACATCACACGATAGTTTTAATAATATTAGAAATACATCTGTGAAAATTTAAACTATAGGGTCCCGTTATACCCTTTGGATAAGGATCCTAAACACATCGTAGCTAATATGTACAGTCCAGTACTTCAATTTAAGAGCATAGCTACACGCTTCTAATGCCGTTCACAATAGAGGCAAGTTTCAATATTTGATCAAATTTTTGCTTATAAATGTATGAACTCGTCTATACCACGGAAGACATCAATCGATCCCGCAAACACAATACGAACAACAGCTATTTCTGTTCTAAAGTAATTGTATATAAATAACTGTTATTTGCTTGCAATTATCTTCGACCGCTGAAGAAGGGAAATAAACACTGTTCCCTCTTGTATTCGTGGAAATAATAACTACAAAATGGGAAGAATAACAACACTTGGAAGTTTATCTTTCTTATTCAAAGGTGATCTAAAACGATCGATTTTAAGTGTCATTAAAATTCGATTAAGATTAGAGCTCCGTAAAATGTCACTTCACGTTACTACTCTGTCAAGTTAAGTTTGCGACTGATATCTATGGCATCGCCTATGAATGAGGCGCAATTTTAACGCGACCGGTTTGGCAAAGTGGTGATTTTCTAGGTGGATTACTAATGTTTGGCAAAAAACGTTTCCCAAAGTACCTATCACATCGCAAACTTTGTTTCCCAAATTTTCATTTGGCAAAAACTCAATTGTCAAAACATCTTATCGCAATTTTACAATCAGCAAACCTCTTTTTTGGCAAATTATTGTTGAGCAAATAATTACATGGTCATGTTCTATTATCTCAAAATTTTTTTTGGCAAATGTATCGTTTGGCATAACATACCAATCCTAACCTACAGTTTTCGGTTTTGGGACCCATTTTGACGCTCCACTCGCTTCGCTCGCTCCGGGTTACCTATCTGAAACACTAAAAACGTTAGTCCGAATTTCATTTCGACAAAAACTATTCGACAAATATCATTTTAACTTTTTTTCATTTGTCCGAAAATTCAATTCGATAATTTACGATTGGGCATTAATTGTTTAGGATTTTTATTCACTCGACTAATGACACGTTTCCCTAAATCTCATTTGTCCGTAATATCAGTTTTCCGATGTAACGTTTCGGTTTATTAACTACTCGACTTTTTTTGTATGACTTTGATTTCATTTAACCGATGTACCGATTCGATTTATTAACTACTCGACTTTTTTTGTATGACTTTGATTTCATTTGTCCGATGCATTGAGGTATTATTTATAATAGAGCCACAGACCCGAACAAAATTGTCGAAAAAAGTGGCACTGCTGCCATGTTCAAGTAGATGCCAATAACGCTTATTTATAATTTACAACAACATAATTACTTCGTACAAAATAACTCTTTACTCAAACGTTTAAGTGTGAAATTGGCTTACGTACTTATTACCACAAATATTTTTCGTGTAAATCAACTTTTTTAGCGTATTCTGACTCATGTCTCTTGTCAAACTTGGAACATGGCACGAATGGAGCAGATTTTAATAGTTTTACATACTAAAAATATTTTCATTATTATTTTATTTAGGTATTAAAATATATTTGTTGTTTGAACTAAATAAACTCGTAAATTGTTAATAACAAATTAAGTTACGTTTTTATTTAACAACTGCATAAAAGGGTCCCGACACTGCATAGAATAGAAGGGATCAGTAATATGACATTATGATTTCTCAACTCATCTTGTTCTAGTTTGTGAAATGAGAGTAAGGCAAGTGCAAAATATTAACATTTTTAACCCTTTAAAGTTTGATGGCGTGGCGTGAAAGTCGGTGGCGTAGTATGCACGGCAGCACACATTGTCTTTAGGTGTTCTTGGCGTTCAAAGGTTTAAACTGACAGTGTCTAGACTCTGAGACAAAATAAAACAATGACAACAGAGCAATTTTTTTATTAATTTATTAATGTAATCTGTAGGATCTGCCTGTAAAAGGCATATGTTCATAACACTGGCTCAATGTTTACAAATGAAGCGAAAATTGAAAAATTTAATGATTCGGACAGGATTCGAACCTGCGTTTCCAACGGCTTTCCGGGCCAACACTGGCGTCCTCCCAATTGGACCACCGAATCAGATGTCAGAGTCATTGAATTTTTCAACCAGTTGCTTCGACATGCCTTAGGGTGGCATCGTAGCGCCATCTACCGTAAAGATTTAGACTTTATCGTCGGCACCATCGTCTCAAATTTGTAAAATAAACACTGGCTCACTCGCCGCCGCACACATAGCAATGTCATGCGTCCACTCTCGCCCTCGGCTCGCGTGTAACTAAACGCAGCATCCTATGTGACGTGCGCCTGAGACAGTGTATATCTATTTATGTATAGATACCTACTACCACAAACACTACATAACCATTTTACGCTTCTTTTGTATACATTGTCATTTTTTTACGTTTTTATTGAGATATTAAAGCTGTGTTGAGTGAGAAACTTTTACGCTTCTTTTGATTAAACAAAAAAATATATATATGATTATGCCGAACGAACACACGAGAGACGAATTATTTGGCTGAAATTATTCTTGACGTCTGTCTCTTACTAAACGTGACCTCAATTTTTCACGTTGTAAAAGATCGCGTGGAAATCTTAATAAAAAAAATAGGATAATTATTTATTGCACTCCTTTATTAATTAATAAAATATAAAACTATAGCGACTCCTTAGATTTTTGTTCTGTGATGAGGTGCATTTTGTAGGGACAAAGTTAATAATTCTAATCTAAAATATGCTATGATTTTACATAGGATTCGTTAACTAATCAATAGAATCTGTGTAAAAAAGAATATTCCGACCTTTTTCTTTATTTTATAGCTGTTATTTCTGCAATTTTTCACTGAAAATTAAGTCATTTTTGAGACCCGTCACGTGTCATGGTCTAAACGAGACTGATCGCCCAACTAATGCGATTTGTGATTTTGCTGATTAGTTGGGAGGGTGCCATTTTTTCCGTCGGATTGTGTGTCCATGTAATTAATACGTCAATGGTCCGATGTAACGATTCGGTTTATTAACTACTCGACTGTTCTCAAGTGGACTTTTTAATTTTAGTCATATTATTGTATCCTTTTTCAACCATTTGTCAAATTAACATAATGTTTGTGTATAGTCGGCATTATAATTGACAATGATGCATATTTATACCTGGCAAACTAGTCTGCAACAATTTACCCGCTTTGTACTTTGATAAAGATAACCCTACCCGCCACATAAAACTTGTTATGGCGTATTAATAATCTAACAGCGAGTAGCATTGTTCACGGTAGTAAATACTTATTTAAACAATGCTAATCGGTGAGGTGGATTAAAACTGTATTGTGGCAGTTATACCTATGACAAAAACAGAGTGGTCAAAGAAACTTATTATTGGGTATGTGAGTGCCGAAAAAATGAGATTTATAAGTGTGATGTGTCAATTGTGTCTAAGGTAATGGACTGTAATCATCAACGCCATGATATCATTAAAACACGGGGTGAACATAATCATGAACCTTTACGCAAGGAAATTGCAGATTTTTCGGAAAAATATTAAGAAAGACGCCATAAGTGGACTTAAAGTTTGTCAGATTGTACAAAACAACAAATCTGAAATTTCCAAGGAATTACTAGAAAACCTGCCCTCAACGTCTGCAATGAAACAGATGATTTACCGAGCGAAATCAAAACAACCGAAATTAACAGAAGTCGAGAATATTCATTTTACTGTTGACAAAACATATGCCCAGATTAGTTTTCGGGCAAATGAAATTCGGTCAATGGTTTTTAGTGTTTGAGATAGGTTACCCTCGCTCCGCTATACATGGTCACAAAACAAACCTAACCTAACCTACAGTTTTCGGTTTTGTGACCCATTTTGACCCACTACTACCACCCGCATCGTTATTTATCTAAGTCCTAAAAACATTTGCCAAATTCTTGCTATAAGTTGAGCATGGGAATTGGGAAGTGATAAATTTGGGGAAAAAAAATTGCCATATAATTTATGAGAAAATGAAACATTTGCTTAATAAGCATTTGCTTAGTAAAATCTTGACGAAGTGAAACTTTGCCAAATGATATTTACACCAAATGAATAAGTTGCGAAATGTAACTTTGCTAAAGATTCGTTTGGGAAATGAAACTATTGCGATAAGTTATTTGGGAAGTCATATTTGGGAAACATAATTTGCCAAACGGAAGTACACCTTTCTAGGTATATTTATCGTCACTTAGGATATCATAGGGATACATGAAATTAGGATCCTGGCCACTATTTTGTGATGTTATAAATAAATGAACATCGCCAATATTGGCATTTCACTATGCATATGTAGCTAGGTATGTATGTGGATAGTACCTATTTGATCGAGCACTTGAGCTATCTCGCTGAGACGTCGAACAAAGCGGCGCCATCTCGGCGAGATTATTTACCACTTATCTAAAGTACAGACCGCCGACTCAAAAGAATGAAACAGGCAGAGCTGTGTACAAATATTTTATCCAGCAAAGGGCATATTCCGGCATTACATATTGATGTAACCATGAATAGGTACACCTTTTTGGCACCTTACAACAACCAAAATGGAAATAATATTATTAAAACTATCGTGAGACATCACTATCACTACACAGTATAAAAAAGTCTGTCTGTTCGTCTGTCCCTATGTATGCTTATATATTTAAAACTACGCAACGGATTTTGATGCGGTTTTTTTAATAGATAGAGTGAATCAAGAGGAAGGTTTATATGTATAATACATGCATAATATAGTAAGAAATACTGAGAGTTTTAGAGGTTTCTAATGTGATGTCATAAATAAACACATTTTTTTGCGCTTACATTACAAACGCTGGCTGAACCCTACGAGATAAATCAAAATAATGTGCTACACCTTAAAAAGGTCTATAAAAAGTCCGCGATATGTCTATCTCTTAGGAATAACCCACAATAACCGTTTTTTATCCTTTACTTTTTACGAAAAATAATGGCTTATTGACGAAGCGATTTTAAGCAATACAGCATTAATTCTTATCCAATTAGGTACTTAAGTACATTGTGCATTTAATGTAGATCAATGTGGCCCTTTACAACATGTAATTTAAATGAATACTTTCGAAGATACAGATTTAAAATGCAAGGAGATAGCGGTTGCGGCGGTACCGGCGGCGCGTGCCTATAAATAGCATTGCACCCGTGCGAAGCCGGGGCGGGTCGCTAGTCTTTAATAATTATAGAAACGCTTTAAACTCACCAAACATGTCGGGCCGTTCCTGACAATTTTTACGTGAGTTTAAACCGTTTTTTATAATTATTAAAATGGAAATTTTGAAACACGTAATATATCATTATTTTTAGGGTTCTGTACCTCCGAATCCCTTATAGGATCACTCCTTTGTCTGTCCGTCCGACTGTCACAGTTTATTGCCCTAGAGACAGGGAACGCCCTCCAATCGATGGTCACCGTCGTCGTTGCTAGCCTGAGCCACATGGTTTCATTGATTTTTACTAGTCTTATACTATTACGAACGTCTTAGTCTGCCTTCTGTTAGTGCGAGGTGGCTAAGTTGCGTGCGGAAGGACGAAGAACTACCGTGAACTGGGGTTACTTTGATTCTTGGGGTAACATTGATCGCTATTTTCAACCGCGGACGAAAAAAGAGGGGTGTTATAAGTTTAATCAAAGTAACCCCAGTTCATGGTACAATAAAAGAAGTGATCCTATAAATTAGAGCTTTTTAGCAATACAATACAATATTCTTTATTGCACACCAACAAGAAAAAGGCTACAATTGAAACCTTAATTTAAAAATTGTAGCTAATAGGCGGTCTTATCGCTAAAGAGCGATCTCTTCCAGACAACCTTTGGGTAGATGAATGAGCAAAAAATAAACAATAAAAGCAGTAGCGAATGGTGCTCAATCATCCTAAAGTGCACACACTTCATAGTTTCATTATGTATCGTACAGCTCGGCCTTAGATACCGGAAAAAAATCGAGTCAGAACAGGATTCAGTTTCGAAATGGAAATACTACGCATTATATTTTAGCTCATAAAGTTTTCTATTTCCATCGATAAATGTTTAAAAACGTCCGTTATTCTTCATTATACAGGCCTAAAACTAAGCCTCAGTTATTCGTTTTCGTGAGAACCCACCATTTGTTACGGGCGGGATCAAAAGGGCTATTCCGATATTCGAAATTCGACTGTTGTATAGTGCCGTACCGCTCAGCCAAATATACTTCGATAGGAAATCGTGAGAGACTGCACTACGACAGTCGAATTTCGAACATCGGAGTAACCCTTCGGAAACAAATTCAATCGGTCGCTCGAATCATTCACGATGGCTCCAAATGAAATTCGGACGAATTCACGGGGATTACGCTATTTTTGTTTATAGAACCAAATTGGCAGGTTTTTGTTAAGGTTTTAGAGAAAGCCTGGGCTTAAGTTGTTTAGTTTGCTTCTGTTTTGGATTTTATTTAAGTGCGTGTCGTTATTAAGGTTATTTATTTATTAGGTTTGCCAACAGGTACAATACTATAACATACATAAAAAAACAAATGCATTTACTAAACATACGTATAAGAGTATTTACCCAATTTTATTACAGGCAAACACAACATGCGTTATGAACAAAAATTCGCTTACGTTAATATCTGACATCTGGGGGCACGGCAGTGCCCCCGCCAAGTCGATTATGTTTTCAGATAGGTAACATAGAAAAAAATCACTGAATATAATGAACATTTACAAAGTTACAATACATATTTAAAAAGCTATTGCACTATACTTAAAGACTAAAATGTAGATAGATAATAGGCAGATAACTAGATACATCGAGGGATCAAAACAACTCAAAAATACTTAATTATTTAGACAAGCCTTAAATGTAGGTATATAAATTATTTTTAAACATATTCAAGGAAATGTTTAAAATGTGCATTTGACTTACAATGTTTGACAACGTTATTTTGACTAGTGGCTTTGTTAGCTGTAGAAATGCTGAGTTTGTTTTGAAATGGCAGAAATAAGTATTTTTTTAATGTTTTTAACCCATATCTTGAAAAAAAAATTAAAACTGAATCAACATAAAAAAAAATAACTTATCGAACCTACTCACAAATTTTGATGAGGCTCGGTTGAGAAATGCTAGTTGTGTGAATATCTGTAATCAAACAATTAGTCGTTTTATAAAAATACATACGAAACGAGTTTACGAAAATAATCGACAACTGGCCTTCGATTGGCCGCCGCTGCGACTGATCATAGCTTGCACGTCTAGCGCAACCTCAGATCATAGAAGGGACTTCTTCCCTTCTATGATCTGAGAGCGCAACTATGCTTCGCGCCTCTTGTCGTGTGACATAGCGCTACCCGTCACCCTCTCAAATTACTGAACAGAAAGAGACAGGCAATTATCTCGCGCGCGAAATAGTCGCTTGTGACAGTTGGTCTACAACCAATGTGTGTTACCGGTGATGACATACGGAAAAGAAAAACGTGGCCTCTTACTGTGGGCCTTATAAGGAAGCTCAAAGTTGCACAGCGCGCTATGGAAAGGGCTATGCTTGGTTTTTCTTTGCGAGATCAAATCAGAAATGAGGAGATCCGTGAACGAACAAAAGTGGCTGATATAGCCCGACGGATTAGCAGGCTGAAGTGGCAGTGGGCGGGGCACATAGCACGTAGAACTGACGGCCGATGGGGCAGAAAGGTTCTCGAATGGAGGCCACGCACCGGTAAGCGCGGCGTGGGACGTCACCCACAAGGTAGATAGAGGACCTGGTAAAGGTTGCAGGAAGCCGCTGGATGCAGGGCGCTTCCAACCGGCCGATCTGGAAGTCACTGGGGGAGGCCTATGTTCAGCAGTGGACGTCCTGTGGCTGAAGTGATGATGATGATGACAGTTATGCTAGAGGCGCTGATGATTAGTGATATTCGACTTCTACGACGTGAGTAAACCCGTTCATATGTAAATTTACATATACATGTCTTGGTCTCACAGGAGTTTTCTATAAGTATAAAAGTCGTTTTATCAATTAAGTTAGTCAAACAACCCACACAGCGATGTTATACAATTCGGTTGTAAGTTGTACGCTCTCGGTTGACAGTTTATGGCCAAATTGGACTTAAGTCAGTTAGGTCATATTTACTTTCCGCCGTAGGGACTACCTAATATCAAGACTTGATAGCAAGTAACAACATAGAATAAAGACACTAGTAACATTAAATAATATAGCTATTAATGTTAACGTGATGCCATGACATTAACAGACACGGTTCTTAGTAAATTATCACAACAAAAGTCAAAAATGCGTACAGCTACGTATTTATTGCGTATGAATAATATTATTTACATTACGATGTAAATTTTTGGACGTTGTTACCGCCTCAGTCATGGTTTCTGAGCGACTCGGGTATCAACATCTGAGTGTTACATCACCTTTTGAAATCGGTGCCAAACCACACGAAGACTTCTTTATCGAACTAAAATGCTCGTTTAATATCAAATTTAATAGTAGGTTATCATTAAAGGCTTTATAGGGGGCATCTGTTTTCATAGTAAGAATAGGGTGGTTTGGCACTGACTTCAAAAGGTGATTCAAGTGCAATCTGTACATGAACGTGTTATTTTTGGCTGTTTAATTTATTTTGAAGTCACTTCTTATTTTTTAGGGTTCCGTACCCAAAGGGTAAAAACGGAACCCTATTACTGAGACTTCGCTGTCCGTCCGTCCGTCCGTCTGTCACCAGGCTGTATCTCAAGAACGGTGATAGTTAGACAGTTCAAATTTTCACAGATGATGTATTTCTATTGCCGCTATAACAAAAAATACTAAGAATAAAATAAAATAAATATTTAAGGGGGGCTCCCATACAACATACTTACAGATCATGGTACGGAACCCTTCGTGTGCGAGTCCCACTCGCACTTGGCCGATATTATACTTAGGCTGGTTTTTTATTTTATTTTAAAGTTCTATATTAGTGGGTATAGATGTTAGATTCGATTAAGGTAAGTATCACGGCGCGTCGAATGGAAATTCTGATCAGCGGTCGCGGCACTTGAGTACTAACTAGTTGCCGTGGAATTTTTTCAGAACTAGGGCACGCGAAGTCGATTTACTGGAAGTAGCTATATAGCTTATGTACATATATGGTAGACTAGCTGCGTCGCGCGTTACCCGCTCTTCCCAAGGGAACACTTCATTTTTTCGGGATAAAAAGAAGCCTATGTGTTAATCCAGGGTGTCAGCTACCTTCATACGAAAATTTATCACAATTGGTCCAGTCATTTGAGCGTGAAGAAGTCAAACATACACATAAACCAGTCACAAACTTTCGCCTTTATAATATTAGCATAGTGTGATCATTGCGGCTCATGGAAGATCGAAATTTACGAAATGTAATCGGCTGATAGAATATTTGCTCTCGGCGACCTTAAACAGGTCGATGATCCACCAAAATCGACAGGTAAATAAAATATCATAATCATAACTGATGATGAAACGCGAAGTGATTTGAAAAATGTCGAACGATATTTGACGTGAGTTTATTTAAGGTGTTTTGGATTTATTCTGACATTAAGAATCCAGCATTTTTTTCCGATAATAGTTAGCTAACAATTTTCGTCCTACCCCTGAGATGCTAGTGTAAGTTTGCATTAAACGCAAACATTTCTAGAACATGTGAATGAATGAATGAATGAATGAAAATTTATTCGTAAACATACACGAACTGGACAACACATTGGAAATAAAATAAAAAAAAACAAAATCGTAGGTGTGTATGCCACGAAAAGGTCACACCTCAGCATAAATGCTGGCCCGGGGACCAGCGCTGGTCTTCCGGTGTAACATGTTTGTGATAATGTCATTTTTATAGGAAACGTAAACGCGATCAAGAACTTTTAATTAAGCAACTTATACTAGAGCCACTGCAGTCTGGTGGAAAATTATTAAACGCTTCGCGCCAGGAATATAGATGAGCTCTTAGGGAAGAATTCATCCGATTTAAGTTCTTGTCACTCGTGAAGTCATTCTTCATTAGAGGTGTTTTTGTGTTAGCGGTTTTAGGTCAATTTGAGATATCAAGACACGCGGCAGCGTGTCCAGCCAAGTTCACCCCAGGAACTGGCGAGCAGCAGCCGTGTGTTATATTATTACACGAACCGTTTGGAGCCCATTTTGACCCCTCAATAACTCCAAATACCTATATTTAACATAAAAAAAAAAATTGGCTAATGCATTAACATCCTTTAGAACAACTAGAAACCCAAATTTCATAAACATAGATGAAATAGTTATTGAGATATTAAAGTCCAAAAAACTGAATTTTTTACACTGACTGACTGACTAGTAATCAAAAACCTAAGCTACTTCCAGATGGTGAAAACTAGCCAAAACAAATCTTGATATTGAATTACACCCCAAGTAAAATAAATGCATTGAGTTAATAATTGTTTGATATAATTTAAGATTTTTTATTGAGTATTAAGTAGCAAACATTGTAGTAGTATTGAGGAACAAGAAATTGTTACATACATTTATATAAGTAATGTTGCATGGTCTAGTAACTAAAAATTGTAGGGCAAAGAACTTGGCACCCAAATAGATCACAATTCTTTTGTCGGCGAAGTCGACAGCGTTGCACGCGATATTGAACTTGGCTTTCATTTAACATTTATGTTTTTGATGGGATTGCATTACACGTGCCTGTAGGGACCGAGAGCGACAGCCCTATTCATAGCATGCATACCTAGGACGATGAATTCATGAATGGCCTAGATCGTAGGTATTTGTGCATAAATATGCGATCTGGAGCTTTACGAATTATCACCCGTGGTTTGCCTAAAGTACGTTTTATCTTGGTCAGGACGCGAGATTTTCTCCCGGAAAATCACACTTAAGGCCTAGGGTGGCGTAAAAAAAATCTAATAAGCTCCGGGAAGCATCAGGAGACCAGGGGGCTGGCAATTACTTAGTACAAAGAAAGCATTGCCATTCAACGTGGCAATGCTGCCAGCCTTTTGGGCACCCTGTCGCATGGGCCCCTATTAGGGGAAAATAATAATAATAGAATACTTTATTGCACACCAATAAAAGTTTACAAAAGGAAACAAGACAAATACAACATCTTTATATCTGATTATTTTTTATTTAAAAAATACGTCTTATTCGTGTGATCCTATTATGAAACGGTACTTTTGTATTATTCATTCGACTCGTGATTTATTTATTTAGACTTAGATTTATAATTTCCACTTCAGCCAGACCCGTGTTCAAAGCAGAGCATTATTTTAAATGACGGAAGTTCGGAACAAAAATTCGGAGGAACGAAAACTTTTAAGGAAAAAGCATTTAGAGGCACAAAACGAAACTTGCTCTTAAAATCGTTCTTTGTTCTTCGATTCGTCCCACGCATTGTCGAGCTTATAAAATCTTTTTTCTACTCCAGTACTTTTTTCTGTCATTTATATAGTTACTCGTACTAACTGTAATATAAAGACATAAATTATGAAAGTCTGTAAAAGTCTATACTCTATTTACCAAAAAAACGCTGCTATACGAGGTTATAATGTCGCCAAAAAAGCATCACTTAGTACCACAGATTACAAGATAAACAGCTGCATTCACACAATTTTCAATTAAAAAAAAACTTATTGTACCTACTGTGGCGACCTTTTTAGGGTTCCGTAGCCAAATGGCAAAAAACGGAACCCTTATAGATTCGTCATGTCTGTCTGTCTGTCTGTCTGTCTGTCCGTCTGTCCGTCTGTCCGTCCGTATGTCACAGCCATTTTTTTCCGAAACTATAAGAGCTATACTGTTGAAACTTGGTAGGTAGATGTATTCTGTGAACCGCATTAAGATTTTGATGCAAAAATAAAAAAATAATAATAAATATTGGGGGCTCCCCATACTTAAAACTGAAACTCAAAAAATTTTTTTTCATCAAACATATACGTGTGGGAATGATATCGAGGTTTCTAAAATATTTTTTTTCTAAACCGAATAGTTTGCGTGACAGACGCTTCCAAAGTGGAAAAAAGTTGGTCCCCCCCCTCTAACTTCTAAAATAAGAAAATGAAAAATCTAAAAAAAACATATGATGTACATTACTATAAAAACTACCAACGAAAATTGTTTTGAACGAGATCTAGTAAGTAGTTTTTTTTTAATACCTAACTTTGCAAGTTTGCACCTAATTTATATGGGGCGCTATACATACCAGGTGCAAACTTAACTTAAACACTTAGGGATGGAAAGTGTTTGTACGGAACCCTCGGTGCGCGAGTCCGACTCGCACTTGGCCGGTTTTTATAGTTTGAAAGGTTGCTTAATTATAAGACTTTTTATTTACCAGGAATGTCATTTTTGTTGTGTCAATGTTTTTTTACTGTCTGTGTTAAATAATAATTATAAATAGATTTTCGAGTTCAAACCGAGTGTTAATTATAATAATAATAAATATAATAAATATTAAGGGACAATCATACACAAATCGACCTAGTCCCAAACTAAGCAAAGCTTGTACTATGGGTACTAGACGACGATATACATAATATATAAATACATATATAGATAACATCCATGACCCAAGAACAAATATTTGCACAAATATTTGCCCCGGCCGGGATTCGAACCCGGGACCGCCGACTCAGTAGGCAGGTGTCTACCAACCGAGCCAAACGCGTCGTCAAATTAGTAGGTAGAATATTAGTAGCTACATTCCTACAGTACGAAGGCATTGCTGCCAACTTAAAAAAAAAAGTTTTATCTTCAGTGCATGGATGTTTAGTATAGTGAGCGTATACCTTTATGTATAAGTTTATATTTATTTCACAGATGGACGTCAAAAAAAAAAAAGTTTATCAGACTATTATTTTTTTTAATTTTGTTGATTCCGAGCGGGAACATGTCATTATTTTCTTTGTTGTTTATTTGCATTTTATTTATGAAATGTCTTTCTTACCCATGCCACTCGCGTTTTTTGCCCCCTCTTATAAAACTGTTGCATAAAATACTATTAAGGCAGTGTGACACTGTTCTACAAAGTTCAGTGTTATATTATATGAGCAATTCTCTAAATTTTTGTACACAATTAAGACGTACCTACATTGACAAGATTTCGTATTTTTAAGACAGCAATTTTATTATTTTTTTGTATTCCGCTTAGAAAGAGGACGTAATTACTCTTTTTTTTAAACATTACTAATTGCTATTTTTTACCTAATCTAAAACATAGTGACTCCAAGACTAGGAGACAACGGATAGGTTACCTACTTTAGTCTAGTGTCTAATTAAAAAAACCGGCCAAGAGCATGTCGGACCACGGACAGTGTAGGGTTCCGTAGTTACTCATCCTTCACAATAGAATTTAAATTACGAGAAAAGAAAGATTTAAAGCTCTATAAAAAGGTTGTTAACGCTAAAGTAACTGTAATTATTTATTACCTTCTGGAAGTCAACTTACGTCCTATTAAAGAATAAGTTTCTGTCAAAAATGACATTTTAGTGGCAAGCTTTTATAGCCGACTGTTCTTTTCTTTGGATATCCATCAAATGCTCACTGAGACGATTCTAAAGAGCCCAAGCTCGGTAGGATTGCTTTTTCTATTATAGAGTTCCTATGGCCACCTTCCGGCTCCATCATCAGATCAGCCCCATGGTACCATATTATTGTATTGTCATCAAAGTTAAGTAAGTATGCAAAATTTCAGCTCAATCGGTTGACGATATCTGCTTCAAAATTAAGTTGCAAGATTTCACCCGAACAAACATACTTTAAACATACCATGCAAGCTAAATAAAAGCTTGTAAAATTGTGAAATGTTGCGATATATAACTCAAAAACGGCTCGACCGATTTTGTTCAATATGGTTTTTGTTGAAAGTACTTCTAAGGCCTCATTTTCATAAATTTTTCCATAATTTTTGTACCCGTGGTTGAAAAGTTAGAGGGGGGAGGGACACTATTTTTTTGACTTCCGGAGCGAATATTTACAAAACTGCTGACTTTATAAAAAAGTAATGTTTGAAGACCCCTAATATTTTTAAAAGACCTATTCAACGACACCCCACACACTAGTATTGGAACGAAAAAAAAATTCACCCCCACTTGACAATTTTTTTTTTACTTTCTATTGTACCGTTTTGTCGGCGTGATACATACCCATACTCATACCAAATTTCAGCTTTCTAGTACTAATGATCACGGAGCTAAGCCGCGGACGGACGGACAGACGGATAGACGGGCAGAAGGGACATGGCGAAACTTATAGTTTCGCCATTTCCGTCGGGTTCCTATTTGCCTATACGGAACCCTAAAAACGAATGACGTTGAACTTGGACAGCTTATTTCTTTTGCGGATAGGTCGGCAAATTTCGATTATTTTATGTATTTTCTTATATTTCTTTACGCACAGAAAAATATTTTTTTAAGATAATAAAAATAAAATTAAAATTTTAAAAAACCCCCGACATGACAACCAATAAAAAGAAAGAAATAAATTCTACGAAATGTGCCTCTACAATGAACAGTAGAAAAAGAATCCAAGCTTCGTTGTGTTCGGGGGACCGCTAATTACCTAAATGAAATGAAATATATTTTTCAACGCAGAATTGCATGTATGCATTTGGGCTTCCCACTTTACGATTTTCAGCACATTGCATTTCATTTACTTAGCGGTCCCCCGACGCAACGAAGCTTGGATTCTTTTTCTACTGTTCATTGTATAGGCACATTTCGTAGAATTTATTTCTTTCTTTTTATTGGTTGTCATGTCGGGGTTTTTATTAAATTTTAATTTTATTTTTATTTCATATTTTTTAAGCAACAGAAGTTTCGTGCCGGAATTTTCTTCTTTTGACACTATTTTTGTTTTACACCGTTTATGGTCCAGGGTTTCCAATCTTTCGTCGAGCTTGATCCTTGACTATATGTAGGTACAGCAGGATCCCAAGCCAGTGGTAATGAATGCCGTCTTCTCTAAGATTGAAGTTAGGATATATTTTGATTTCAATAGCCTTAAGCAACATTCTGGGAAAACATCGTTAAAGTCAGACTAGTTAATGCTTATACTGGCAAAATGGCGAAGTTATTAGCCAAGACAATCAAAATATATACTTTAAATGCACTGCATGAGTCGCAAGAACATGCTACTTATGGCCTAAAACAGAACCAGGTTTCTATTCTACAGGATCCAAATACGGTACGGGTGGCTTACTTAGCTCCATAAAACTTGCAGTTGGTGCTAGGTAACTTGACTTAGTTTTGAGAGACCTAATCATTGATACCCCACACCATGGGAAAACATCCCCACTTTTGTTACGTGTAGGGAAGGTACACAAGAAATTGTTTGTAAAAATGTATTCAACCACTATGTCTCTGAGCTAAGCTGTAGACAGACTTACACAAACTACAAAATCCTAAAAAGCTGTTATTCACTTAGGCAAGAGTACTTTTGCTAAAGCTTACGTGTCATTTAGTCGCGTTAAAATCTTGCAGGGTGTTGCTATTTGTGACCTCAATCAAAGGAACCTGTTCAATAGTACTAATAACAATTCAGCTATAGCAGAATTCCGAAAGTTAAAAATAGTGACCCAGTACTGTGACAGAAATTATAATGAGTTTTTTTTCAAAATATTTTTTGAGACTCGGTTTTATTATTGACTGTACTTTCTTACACAAATGTTAATTGCTCATCAAGAACAATCAGACGAGCCCAAACACCATGGGTTTATCTTGTGCTGTTTAGGAGTTCCTTCGGCCATCTTCAGCTCCAAGATGCCAAATTATTGTACTGTCAAAAATTTATTAATCTGTTGATTACGCTAATAAAACTTAACATTTAACCAACATTAGAAATTCTTGGCTTAGATCCTTTCACAACTAGCTGGTCATCATGAGACCTTTATTTATTGAGTGATATAGAAAATGCTAATAATACTTAACATTTAACCAAAACTTTAGAATCCTTGGCTTCAATATTGACTGAGATCCATTAACAACTACCTGGTCATCATGAGACCTTCATTGAGTAAGTCATATAGAAAATGCTAATAAAACTTGTAATTTATCCAAAATTTGGAATTCTTGGCTTCAATATTGACTGAGATCTATTAACAACTACCTGGTCATCATGAGACCTTCATTGAGTAAGTCATATAGAAAATGCTAATAATACTTAACATTTAACCAAAATTTGGGATCCTTGGCTTCAATATTAGCTGAAATCCATTAATAACTAGCTGGTCATCATGAGACCTTATTTTTTTGAGTGATATAGAAAATGCTAATAAAACTTATCATTTATCCAAAATTCGGAATTCTTGGCTTCAATATTGGCTGAGATCCATTAACAACTAGCTGGGCATCATGAGACCTTCATTTATTGAGTGATATAGAAAATGCTAATACAACTTAACATTTAACCAAAATTTGGAATTATTGACTTCATTATTGGCTGAGATCTCGTCACTTGTTCCAATTAAAGCTGAATATCTTGGAAACTACTGGTCCTATTTCCACCAAACATAGCTAAGAACCATCTCGACGGAAAAGTCTTTCGATTAAAAACAAACCGCACTTAAATCGGTCCATCCGCTTGGGCGCTACGATGCCACAGACAGACACACAGATACACAGATACACATGTTAAACTTATAACACCCCTCTGTTTTCGTCGGGGGTTAAAAAGCTCTCACGATCTCGAATATGAGATGTTGTCAATTAATGTTTAATTATATTTTTCTTATTTCGTTACCAATTTTCACGCATGCGGCATGCGAAATTTGTATAAATGCAACCCCGAAAAAAAAAACTCTAAAGTACCTTCAACACAGGAACCCACAAAAGTTAAAAAGAAATGGAATTCATTAAAAGTTCGCTCGTATTCTTTTGGGAGTTAAACAGCTGAATATTATTTCGTGTTGCGTGTGAACAAAACACTCCTTCTCTTTTTCTTTTATCTTTGAAAAAGGTGCCTGAGAACAATATTTTCTCGGTTGTTTATGTAAAACTATACGCCATTAGTGTTGGCGTGACAAAGCGACCGACCGTTGCATGTGCATCGCTGCAACTGACTGGTTATTTGAGAAAAAGCGGATTAGAGCGGCACAAGGAGACACTTTTCTTTCCGAGCTCTTTCTATTGCGCTCCCAGTCCAGCGTCAGTGAAATCGCACCCTTACGGCCCAGACACCGATCTTCGGTCTTACGATGCCACGACTTTCGACGGCAAGCGGCGCGGCGAGCGGTTGAGCGAGAGATCCGTTCGCGGCTAAACCGAGCCGTTAGACTCGAGGAATGTTTTGTTCGAATACGCCGTCCAATATTACCTATTCATAATCTTGGAATAAATTACGTCATAATGGTATGCAATTACGTTAGGGAAACCTATGAAGGGATTTGGATTACCTCATTACCCGCAATGCAGAGAATATGCGCGGTTATCTATTGGTTATGTACAGTCAGCATCAAAACTAACCCTAATAACTGACAATTTGACTGGCTTATGTCAAATTATATAGGGTGAAACCTAAGTCGTTGTTCACGTTTGATCCCATTCCCGACCGTCAGTGGGTAAGTTTAAACGGGAAGGAGTTTTTCAAGATTTCATTACTGCTCGAGACGGCGAGTTGGGACGGAGCGGGTTGACATTAGGGTTGCCAGGAGACAAATCAGCACCTCCAGCAAAGCCGGTTAAAAAATATCTCATTTTTTGTCTGTTTATCGCAATGGTTAGTCTATAATCTAGTTCACATAATTATTCACTATCTTAAGTTAAGTGTTTGATGAGTTACATTATAAAGATAATTTCATTTAAGTACATACTTAAATATAGAGAGAGATATGCTAATGTATTACGATAAAGTAATCCATCTCGATTGCAGAATGATAGTTATAATGTTAAAGCCAAAATGGCCCCAAAGATGATTATTATTATTGATAACATATATGTATATGGGTCTATATTGGAATCCATAATTTCCTTTGTCCTATTTGTAAATTCCATAATAACTGTGGTCATAATGATCTTTTGCCATAATAACGTTTATCCTAATGTAAATGCCATAATATTGATCATCCTAATATTGAATATCCTAATGATTATTTGCACTATTATCTTAAGTACTAATGATCAAGTGTCCTATCAGTTACATATCCTAATACTAGTTGCCATAATCATCATATGTCTTAATAGTTACTTATCCTAATTATTATCACGTGTCATTTATCATCATAATTCCGAATGTTTTAAAACTCCGAATATAAGTATGTTGATTTTTTATTTTTCCGATTTTTATAATCTAACCTATAGTTTTCGGGGTTCAGCAAGTCTGACGCTCCGCTCGCTTCGCTCGCTCCGCTATACGTGGTCACAATACAAACCTAACCTAACCTACAGTTTTCGGGGTTCAGCCAATAACCTAACCTATAGTTTTCGGGGTTCAGCAAGTCTGACGCTCCGCTATACGTCGTCACAATACAAACCTAACCTAACCTACAGTTTTCGGGGATCAGCCAATAACCTAACCTATAGTTTTCGAGGTTCAGCAAGTCTGACGCTCCGCTCGCTTCGCTCGCTCCGCTACACGTGGTCACAATACAAACCTAACCTAACCTACAGTTTTCGGGGTTCTGCCAATAATCTAACCTATAGTTTTCGGGGTTCAGCAAGTCTGACGCTCCGCTCGCTTCGCTCGCTCCGCTATACGTGGTCACAATACAAACCTAACCTAACCTACAGTTTTCGGGGTTCAGCCAATAACCCAACCTACAGTTTTCGGGGTTTAGCCAATTCGATATTTGTCCAAGTCGGACCTGCCGTAAGGTGAAATAGGTAATGTAAGGAATCGTAAGCCAAGTCGGACCTGCGCGGCTCGCTCGCTTCGCTCGCTCGTTAGGGTCATAGTTCAACCTAACACTCCTCCTCGCTTCGCTCGTCGTCGTACCTAACCTAACCCAAGTCTGACCTGCCTTAAAGTAGGATATTAGGCAATGTTATTATAGCTTATGATCATTATGGCAAGTAATCATCATGGCATTTGACTTTAGGACATGTGATTTATTTGTATATTATGACTCGTAAGTTTTATGTGTTAATAGATTAGTACAAAACATATTAGGTATTTAGAGCATTAGGTAATGTAATATTATGGTTTATGATCATTAGGATGTAAGATCATTATGGCAAATAATCATTATGACAAATGATTGATATGTCAAAAGTGTTTAGGGTAAATGTGGTATGGCATTTGACTTTAGGACATACGATATTATGGATTGCGAAGGAGACCCGTTTGAGAAATGTCAAACAGGTATAAAATGTGAATCGCATATTGACAGCTCACGCACTGCAGGTCTATAACCCTATACCTCCACACTACTCGCGAAGTTGGCCGAGGTTGGGTGAATAGGCTAGTTGACTCATGTCAAATTGTAATATACTAATGTTTATTCCGTATAGTATTTAGCAAAGGAAACCTAAATATATATTTTTCAATTCATAAAAGTGAAGGAAGGCTGAAAAAATTGAATTTGAAAATATGGTTTTTAATCTGTATTTTGAAATGCTTAAAACGCTGTCCGCCATTTTCGCTTATGATAGTAACTCATCGGTCCTGTAAAGATGACTAAAAGTCTACTTTGACGACTTCAAATAGTGCCGTCCCTCTCGATCTCCTGTCAAAGTATATTGGAGTGAGCGGAATGGCACTATACGACGGTCGAATTTCGAATATTTACAGGTAATTCTATGTCACGCCACAGATTAGCAAAAGACAAAAATGGCGTACGACGTTTTGATTGTTCATGAAATTTTAAATTTTCAATTGATAAAATTTAGCTTTCTAGCTTTCACAAAAATACAAGACATTTTTTCAGAGCTATTAAGATCATTATCAACCATTTCAAATATATTTCAAAACTGGGTCTACTAGCCTATTAGGTGTGGAAAGGCACTTCACTGCGGAAATTCATATGTCGACCAACTTCACGAGTGTGGCCGTAATAAAAGAGTCGTGGATTGTGGATACGCATCTTTTCTGTCATTTACCTAGCGAGCGATGCGTCTCCGTCAGCTTGGCCTTAAATGTTTTCCTATGTCCGGGATGTTTGGATGTACGGATTTCCGCCTGTTCCATTTGTCAACCGATTCTCATGAAATTTTAAGAAGGATTGTTGTGTAAGAGGTTTTCTGGTATTAATGTATTTATTATGTAGAATTTTAATGTCGATTCAGTTTTCCGAAATTAAAAAAAAAAATGCGGTGATAAAGGCGTTGAAAACGTAAAAAATTACGAATTCCAACCATTTTAAACAAACTCTTGAGGTCTACAGCTCACAGAACCACGTCATAAGCGGAGTAACGACACATGTCACTGCGGAAGGTTTTATCTAGATCTTCGCAAAATTCCCATAAGAACTGTATATTTGATTGATAGTTTGTGTAAAATGCGAATGAAGCCAAAAAACCCAGCGTTCGCTCACTGGTACGTAGCCTTTAGTCAGTCAACCAATATTAGATGCGGCTTGTTACACTAGTCACGCGGCGGGGAAAAAATAGACACTATTCTGAAACTTCCGTTGACAACCCTAGCTGACACGAGCGGGCAGAAAACTGAGAAAACGTGGACAGTCAGTGGCGGGTATAATCTAATTTTGTCTGTAGGCAATTTGTAATGTTGAGACCGTTTCAGGACAACTCTCAATGAGAATGAAGCCAAACAGTTGAAGTTTCGCAGGGCTTTAGATTATATGTAATCTTTGTTGTAAAATTAATAAAGAAATAAATAAATAATAAATAAGCAACCCGGCGTACGCTTACTCGTATCCTTTAGTCAGTAAACCAATATTGGACGCGGCAAGTTACGCTTGCTGCATAGGGTAAAAGTAGACACTAGACATTCTGAGACTTCCGTTGACACGCGCGGGCAGAAAACTGAGAAAACTTGGATAGTCAGTGGCGGGTATAATTAGGTTTAGGTTTAGAGAATCTTTATTTACTCATAAGAACAATACAGTTCACTTAAATTGAGCTGACAAATTAGATATCCTTAAATTAAATGTATTTAGCGTGATCGCTAGAGGTTTATATTACATTATTTTGTACATGTGTCTTCAGTTTGGTTTTAAATACACTAAGGGATTCACAATCCTTCACATTATTTGGCAATTCATTATACATCCGTGCTCCCTCATACATTATGCTACTTTTGCCATAACCCGTTCTATTTTTGCGTAGTTGTAACTTGTTTGTGTTTCTTAGACAGTGTTTGAATTTTCGTTGTGTAAAGTTAATGTCTGAATGTATTTTATCTGTTAGAATTTTTCTTACGAAAATGCAAGTTGAATAGGTGTATAGTTGTTTTAAGTTAAAAAGCTGTACTTTCTTGTATAGTAACTGAGTGTTCATTCGATAATCATATTTATAAAGTGCCTATATGGATTTATTTTGAGATCTTTGTAGTTTCTGTAGATTAGTTTTGGCAGCACATCCCCATATCTCGATTAAATAATCTAAATGTGATTTCACTAGCGAGTTGTAAATTGTCAAGCGGGCTTTGTGCGGGATGCATGTTGTAATTCTACGCAGTATGCCGGTTACTGAAGATAACTTAGAACGCACATGTTGTATATGATCCTTCCAAGTTAACTTGTCATCTAAGTGTAGTCCGAGATACTTTTCATGATGGGAAAGATTTATGTTAGACCAATATTGGTAACATTATTAACGTATATTGAAAAAAGCAGCGCGCCTAGGATCGATCCCTGAGGGATGCCACATGATACTAACGTCGGGTTACTGCTTTTGTCACCTATCTTAACAAGTTGTTGTCTTTCAGTAAGATAAGATTCAAAGATCTTGTATGCGCTACCTGTGAAACCCAAGTCCTGAAGTTTCTGTAAAAGGAGAGTATGGCTAACTGTATCAAACGCCTTTTTCAGATCTATAAAAACGCCTAAACAAAAATTTTTGTCATCGATATTAGTTTTTATTTTAGTTACCAGATCCATAGCTGCAGATAGAGTATTGGACTTGTTTCTAAAACCGTATTGTTGGGATGTTAAAAAGTTTATATTAGTTAGATGTTCATCAAGGCGGCTATACAGTATTTTCTCGTAGATCTTGGATATCACAGGCAGCACCGAGATAGGCCGATAATTTTCCGGGTTTGATTTATCACCAGATTTGAATATAGGTGTCACCCTCGCAATTTTAAGGCTGTTAGGGAATTCGCCAATAGTAAGATTTTCATTTATCAAGTTAGTGAGATTTTCTACGATAAGTTTGGCAATACATTTTATTGATTTAGTACTTATTTCATCGATACCTGTACTGGTATTAGCATCTAGACTGTTAATAATATTATTTATTTCGTCTATGGAACATAGTTTAAGTGTGTTTATTTCATAAGTAGGCTTTTCGTGTTTATATGTGTATATGTATTTTGTAATGTCTTCGTTTATTTTTTTTGGTATTTGATCAGATAACTTTGTTCCAATAGATGAGAAGAACTCATTGAAGATTTCGCAGATCAGATAACCATCTTCTACTGTTTGAGAGTTAAATATAAGTTTAGGAGGGGCACAGATATCTTTCCATTTGTTTTTAGATAGTTCATTGATCAAATTCCACATTTTTTTAGAGAATTCTGAGTCGACTTTATTTAGGATTGTGTATCCAGCTTCCTCCAGAGTAATTTTATAATTAATCGTATCATTATTTTGCGTTAATAAATCTATATTAAAGTCACCAAATATTAAACCTTGTTTTTTGCTTTCCAATTGAAGTGATAGATGATCTAAGAAGGTGTCTGTGAATTTTTTATCTGGTTTATATATAGCCCCTACATACAGGGCAAATTGTTGTAAATATATAATAAGTACTGAATTCCGTTTTGACATAACTCTTCGCATTTATTATATTTTTTTATAGTTTTATGGACATAAATCGACACACCTCCTCCATTTTTATCCGTTCTGTGGTTATAGACATGCACGTAGTTGGGTAGGTTGAAAAAAATAGCTTCTGATTCTGAGCGTATCCAAGTCTCTGTTAATATCAGTAAGTGAACGGTCGTACTCATTGACTGGAGTATGCATTTTAATTCATCAAACTTGCCTGGTCTCCGTATGCTACTATAATTTAATTTCGTTACTACGCAATTTGTAATGTCGAGACCGTCTCAGGACCTATTTTAAGATACTCATAAACGCGTCGAAAAGTGGTGGGTGTTTTATTAAACTTGAGTATTATAGGCCCGCTGCTGATTCGGTGACCGAAATATCTATTTTAGAGGTAGTGTAGTATACCTAACCCTATGCCAGGCACAGTACAGCTGTTTATATAGGTCACTAGGCTAGAACTTAGCTCGACAACGCACCACCAGTCTAGGCAAGGGTCAAGTACCGACTAACCCCACTCCGTTGGTCTGACGAATGCGCACGAGATAAGGATAGCAACACTACATCCCTTTTTTATTTTAATTAAAATTAGATTAATTGGTGATCGTATAAATAATAATATGTGAATCTTTATCTATTTAAATAAAAAGGTGTTTTCACTCAAAACCCATAAAGTATTTAATCAGTCTTGTTTTATGTTATCTAGACCGGTTAATAGTTTAATTTTTGATCCCATTTGATTTAGAACTAGCTTTGCAATATAAACTTGCCGCGAACCTTGTTGACACAACAATATAGAGGATACATCGAGGATACACAAAGGATACCGATACGAAGTCGCTTCAGCGTGCAATATGCTGTAGTCGCCGGTTAGTCTGTCACAACTAACCAGCCCCGTACGGGTTCGCGATAAGGAAAAGTTCTCCCACACCAATGTGGATAGGGAGGGAGTAGTCGCACTGGTGGAAAGGAAGAGCAAGGCGCACTTGGTGCCCCGCAAGACTAAGTGGCACAGGCGAGCCGGTTAATTCAGTTCTTGGGATTGCGACACCGTGTTCAACCAGGACATGAAAGTGTACCACTTCAGACCTGTCTCTACGTGCAATTCAGCTCGTTTGAGCTACGCGTGTCCCAGCCGCTACAGGCTGCTACTATCTGCCTAATCCTACGCCAGCCTGTCTAGCATAACCACGCCTCGCCGTTCCCGTCGCGCGACAGCGCTAGCCGTCATTCCCTCACACCACTGCACAGCTGCAAGAGATAGGCAAATATCTCGCGCGAGAAACAGTCGCACATGACAGCTATGCCAGAGGTCAAACAAAGCAAAGGAGCCACGCCATTATGTCGCTTAAGCCATTAAGGCGCTTATTGAATTAAATCTAACTAGTCTTAAGTTTGGTCTGCATGTAGTTCTGTAGTTCCAAAGCATGTAGGTTATATTACTGTAATTGTAATATTGTGTAACTTATTTGAAAAATAAATGAATTATACAAAACAAGGGTTATACACTTCATTCTAGATTTTTTAAGAGTTGTGACATGTAGCTCTTTGCTTGTTCTTTGCTTGCTCTTTTCCCCCTTTTACCATCTTAAAAAAAAATTTTTTTTTTTTTTAATGAAGCTGAAACTGAAGTATTTATCATATCATAGTACTGTTCATTTGTTAATTTTAATTTCTTGTTTAAGACATGTCTATAGCCGCATTCTTAACGAACCTGATGTGTATGATACGATTTCCACGATACAGGCTGTGCCTAGTGTGGATGTCACTGTTAAATTATGTTAAATGTAGAAATGTTTCTTTTGGTAAAATAAAAATTATTCTATTCTATTCTAAGTAGCTAACTTGCTTTACACGTCATCATTTACTCACGTTCTATATTCTCACTAAAGTCATCATTATAATTTGTCATCTGAAATTACGATATATACCCTTCATAATCCCAATAAATATATATGAGAATCCCAATAAATTTTCGAAATTGCAACTAAAGTCCAATTGAATTGAGATTTTGAAACCGCGTCTTTTCCTATTCGATCTAGATTTTAAATCACCGATAAACAAATTCCAATTTAATTGCGGCATGAATTTAGAATACCAGATCATTCTCAATATAAGGTTGATACATAATTCCACTTTAATGGAGCCATTCATTTGAAATACAGGACCATCATTGGCAATTTAATTAATGTTGTGAAACGATTCCTATTTAATGAAGGCACTTATTTGAAATACTAAACTAAATTGCAAATCCAATTGAATTGAGGTTTTTAAACCGCCACATTTCTAATTGGATCAAGGTTTTAAATCACAGTGATATACCAATTCCAATTTAATTCCGGCATTTAGTTGTAATACCAGACCATTCTCAATTGAAAGTTGATAAACAATTCCTATCTAATGGAGGCATTCGTTTGAAATACCGGACTATAGTTTAAGGTACTGTAAGGCGATGGATGGATGTAATTTTTCAGTAATTGAATCTACCTAATATGTAACATGTTATGTTAAATTATTCTTGTAATTCACAGTGCATTAGTACTAACTATAAAGCTGTGTAATTATTTGAAATAAATAAATAAATAAATCAAATTGACCCCTGACATAAAGCTATTAGTTTCCAGTAACAATACAGTCAGAGCTTATCATATTGACTAATGACTTTGCACTTATGAGTCTTTCCTATCACTTTTAAACCCGTTTGGCCTATCAAATACTATACCTATATTAAACTATACCTTTCAAGACGTAGGTTATTTAATTATTGATTTTGTTATACCCAATTGACTACATGTGACATATGCACCTATACGTGTCATATGTACCTATTAATGTACAACCCTTAAGCTGGATGTTCATACTGTTTATCAACTACATATACAAGATAAGCTCTAGATAATTATTCCAAAAAAATACATTTTCAACATAAAGACAAATTAAGCTTATCACAGTATAATATTTAACCCGTCAATATATTTTGGAATTCAGGACAATCAAGCCCACTCCGTAGGAAAGTATTAAGTAGCGTATTCAATTACGCACGCACAAATGAAAAGTCGTGCAAATTATATAGATGCCTAGGCAGTCGAATCGTTTTTCCCAATTTGTTCATAATTATTATATTGTGATCCGTCATCCACTGCGCAGTCGAAGATTAGTAACACGACCCATTCGAGAATAACGCTAAACTACTAAATATTCATATTCCTCGAGTGCACAACTACTAATTAATATTCAAAATAATACACTTTGCCTGTTTTCTTATTTATTTAAGCAACTTTCCACCCAGTGGTGCATTGTGGGTAGGCCTCAGCCTCATGTCATGGGTAGGCCTCAGCACAAACCCCGTGACTAATATACACTACCCAAAATAAAATTATCTTACATTTACCAACCGAAAACTTGTGTTTTAATAGTTTTTTATTTTTACGTAACTGTTGTTAGGCATTTTTCCGTGATCTGATCAATGATGTGTTCATATTCATCTTTATAATTGCATTTATCGGCTTGTCGCCGCCGTACAAGGAAGTTCTCGAACTTTTCGTCCTGTTCCTGTTTCATCAAACGGAATACGTGGCGTTCATAGACCGTACTTTGTTTGCAGTAGCAAAGTAATCATCGAATTTTGCTAAGGCTATCGCAAATATGTACATCTATGCCGACACCTGGCTCCGCGTCCGCTCCAGGGATATTGTAATATATTTCTTAGAGCTCAATTCCTCCGAAATGCAAGAGGCTTGCTCTCTTCTTTTGGCTATCTGTGATAGCTGACACCTCCAAATAGACATGGAGTGTTCGTTTTGAACGCTCCCATCTCAGACCGATCGAAGAGGTCTCGCCTTTGCAATGGATTTTTTCCAAAGTTATGGCTGCCATGGGTACTTTTGGGGCGTCCCGGAACCAATCAATCAAATGATTCAAGCGGAGCATTCATCTAACCGCTTGCTAAACAATTTAATGTTCGTACTGGCCCTTTAGCCATTAGTCGTTTTAACGACCGCTTAACTACTGCTATATCATGACCTTGGTCAATGTTAGAAGTGTTAAAACAATATGTCAATTAAATGACACAACATATTTGATTTCAGTTGCTAGGTGTACACGACCTTTGTCGGTTTGTAATTCATCAATTGAATGATCAGTATACCATAATGACTAGTAAACATTTTACTCTTGCCAATTAAATGGCCAGGTACAATATACTCTGCTTACAAGTTTATTTACAACACCAATCATACAGTTTAACCACTCATAAACACATATACCTACACGGATATTTCATCATACATATTACGTTCCCGTAAATAACTAAGTGGAATAAACATTAAACACTTCAATGTTTACTTTCATACATATTGACCCCGCAGCGCAAGGTATTATAACAATGTAGTTAATAAGTTACCAACCCCGTAAACAATTTATTTATACTGCACCCGATCTAATCTGCCTCAAATACCGTTAGAAGCAACCGAAGTCTATTTATAATTAATAATAATGTTTCTGACAACTGAACTGTTTACTAAAGCTAGTATACTTGAGTAATTTTGCTATCGCATACTTTCAAATATATCTACCTACAAGGGGTCTATATCTGTTTGTCTAAAATTTTTTGGCCGATATTTTTTTCGGCACATATTTTTTGGCCTAATAATCTTTGGTCGATGGTTTTTTACATCGAAAATTGTTTGGCCGAAATTGTTTTGCATATATGTTTTTGGCCGAAAATTGTTTAGTCTAACATTTGTATGGAATAACATTGTTTGGTCGAATGTATTTTAGGCATAAAATTGGTATTCTGAATATTGGTGTCAATAATAATCGCATCCAAACTGTCCGTATTAAATTAATATTACTTAGATTTTGTTGGGGACGCAGTTCTAACCTAACCTAACCTACTGTTCTGGGAGCGCCTTATTTTTGTCAGGGACGCTGTTCTAACCTAACCTAACCTACTGTTCTGGGAACGCTTTATTTTTGTCAGGGACGCAGTTCTAACCTAACCTAACCTACTGTTCTGGGAGCGACTTATGTTTGTCGGGAACGCAGTTCTAACCTTACCTAACCTACTGTTCTGGGAACGCTTATTTTTGTTAGGGACGCAGTTCTAACCTAACCTAACCTACTGTTCTGGGAGCGCCTTATTTTTGTTAGGGACGCAGTTCTAACCTAACCTAACCTACTGTTCTGGGAGCGACTTATGTTTGTCGGGAACGCAGTTCTAACCTAACCTAACCTACTGTTCTGGGAGCGACTTATTTTTGTTAGGGACGCAGTTCTAACCTAACCTAACCTACTGTTCTGGGAGCGCCTTATTTTTGTTAGGGACGCAGTTCTAACCTAACCTAACCTACTGTTCTGGGAGCGACTTATTTTTGTTGGGGACGCAGTTCTAACCTAACCTAACCTAGTGTTCCGGAAGCTACTTATTTTTGCCAGGGACGCAGTTCTAACCTAACCTACTGTTCTGGGAGCGACATTTTTGTTAGGGACGCAGTTCTAACCTAACCTAACCTACTGTTCTGGGAGCGCCTTATTTTTGTCATGGACGCAGTTCTAACCTAACCTAACCTACTGTTCTGGGAACGACTTATTTTTGTTAGGGACGCAGTTCTAACCTAACCTAACCTACTGTTCTGGGAGCGCCTTATTTTTGTTAGGGACGCAGTTCTAACCTAACCTAACCTACTGTTCTGAGAGCGACTTATGTTTGTCGGGAACGTAGTTCTAACCTAACCTAACCTACTGATCTGGGAGCGACTTATTTTTGTTAGGGACGCAGTTCTAACCTAACCTACTGTTCTGGGAGCGCCTTATTTTTGTTAGGGACGCAGTTCTAACCTAACCTAACCTACTGTTCTGGGAGCGCCTTATTTTTGTCAGGGACGCAGTTCTAACCTAACCTAACCTACTGTTCTGGGAGCGCCTTATTTTTGTTAGGGACGCAGTTCTAACCTTACCTAACCTACTGTTCTGGGAGCGTCTTATTTTTGTCAGGGACGCAGTTCTAACCTAACCTAACCTACTGTTCTGGGAGTGCCTTATTTTTGTTGGGGACGCAGATCTTACCTAACCTAAACTATTGTTCTGGGAGCGACTTATACTTTCGCTTGCTCGCTTCAGCATATCGTCACCTGTAATATGAATTAATGTAACCGCCAAAATGACGAAATTGAGTTAAGTATACAGTTCGTCTGTAAATTTGACGATCTATCCATTGCTGTTATTAAAATTACGATATCTTGAAAAAAATGTTGGTTACATTAAACAAAAATTGACCATTTTTTTTAGTTTTCTGTATTTATTGTGGTGTATGGCACATTGTTTGTAAATTACTTAATATCAGATTAACGTAACCACAAGTATTGGCCAAAGTTAAACAAAAGTCATTAATGTAAGACTCATCGGTAAATAAATGACTCTTACATTACTCAATTTATAGCACTTTATTACCGATTGACTGTCACGTTAGCTTCAAAGCAAGATAAAAATTATAAAATGGTTCTTACATTAAATGGGTTATAATTTTAGTTTTTGAATCAAATCATGTAAATAATAAGGTACATAAATGATTTACATGCTCAGATTAGATAGGTAAAAAAATTTTTTATGGGATTATAAGACAGCAACCATTTAAAGCCAATTATAGTCTAATCTTGTCACAAATTGTGCTTACTGCAAGGTGGGTGAATATATAATTTAGTCAGTAACATTAAAGTTTTCGTAGTTTTTAAAGCACTTAATGCCTCTTACATTATTATTTGTCTTCCCAAGGCTCGAGTGATGACGGTTACATTAAAATTATGTACTTAATTTAGACGGACCTGGTGCTTACGTTATTTTGGTTACCAGGAACTTTGCGACCATCTCTTTCCTTTGCAGTGTTAATGAGTAGATACCGGTGAGACGACCATACATTTGCCTGTAGGAAGCAATTACAAACACTAACGCGTGCGTCTGTTTACGATTTGGTGTTGTGATGGATATGATAGCCACTTTAGTTTGTACCGACCAGCGATCGGATGCCGGTTTTCGACTCCATACAAATACTGGTATTAAATTTCGGTATTTCGCTTATTATTACACATTTCTTTATTTTACTGAGCTAATTTCAAAGTTCTATACGGTATAGTTTACTTTAATTATATGCAATGGCATTTCAAATAAAATTTGTAATATTTTATTTGTAATTTTTATGAATACCGGTAACGATCCCTGGTTCCAACAATTCGTGATAAGGACAGTATTGTGCGATTGCGTTGTTATATATCAATAAGTACAGTTATAAATTACGAGTTAAGTACATTCATCGCTTTACATCAGGCGATCCGTTTGCTCGTTTGCCCTCAACGACATAAAAAAATAATAAATAATAATATTACACAAAAAAACTTTCAAAAATTAAGGGAAATTTGAAAAGGATAAGTACTCAGTAAGTATTATAGAAATTGTTATCACCTCAAAAGGGAGTTCTAAGGCGGAATGAAGTTTGTCGGGATTTCCAGTATCAAATAGAAATTGATGTTTTAAACTTTTTAAAGTTCAGTTATTTATTAATTAGCTATTATGCCTATTTATATCATGTCTTATTCTTGAATTAGGGACTTTTAATTGAAACAATCTGGCTTAATGCATTTCGTTTTTAGGGAATCTCTTGAATGTCTGGTTAAACGGACTGTGAAAACTTTTTCTGTGAAAATCAGTCACTGCCACTACCATGTAGCAACATGTAGGCATAATAAAATGTATATTATTTTTAGAAAACAAGAGACAGGAATGAATGATGGTAGTAATAGTGATATGGTGGAGGTTAGTGACATTGAGATACTCCCAATCATTTTTTTCAGTAGCCTACGTATCCAACGTAGTGTCATTGTATTGATGGGATGATTCAATAAAATACGTTAACTATTTGCTTGCCCCTTGAGCATTATTTTTTTCAGCCAGAGAAAGGAGTTGAGCTGGGCCATACTTTCTACTAATAACGGGACACCAATGATGCTTCAAATAAGCAGTTCGCGAGAAAACAACAGCTTACAAGATTTAAGAAAATCTCTAAATCCGTTTCAGCTCTATAAGAAAGATGTCGAAATCCAAAAGCGAAGGTATTCGAAGGATTTCAGTCGTAAATTTACCCCTTGACGTTCAAGTTCATAATAGTGATGTGAGAGTGAGTTACTAATTATGTGACGAAACATTTAGTCACCAGTTTGCCAGGAAATGGTCAAATTACTAATGAAGAATCAAATAAAGTTCATTCGGCTAGTTTCAGACAGGGACAAGCCTTAGTACACTGAAAATAGGACTGAGGGTTTGTAAAGACAAAATTGATTATTTAAACGAAATTATACAACGTTAAGCTGAAGTTTAAACTTAAGTCACTAAAATCAAAAGGAGGGAGTTGATGAATGGAACAGAAAGAAGGTAATAAATACGAAGAAAACTATATAGAAAGAAATAAAAAAGAAAGAGAAAAAGGGAAAGCAGAATGTGCAGTACAAGTCGTGGGTAAAAAAGGTACATAAATATTGTAGGAAAGGGAGAAAGTAAAGCAATGTGAGGAAAAACAGTAAGGAAAAGTATCAGATTGGAAAGAAAATGAAGTGTTTTTTTAATACTCTTTAAATCTAAAGGTGCCTTTACCAATTTTGGTTTTTATAAACAAAAAAGAAACTGTTTCCCGCTTATAAACCGGTTTTTATCACGACTTACTCGTACTATCCTGCCACTAATTAACTGAAAAACAAGAAATAACTCTATGTTAAACCTTATTACAATTGGATAAGTTTAAAAATTCCTTAGCTAAATTCCGCTAATGTAAGTCCACGTTTTGAAAATGTGTGTCCCATACGTTAGATTTTTTTTACGTTTTTGTGACTTACTTTAAATTAGGGCTCATTTTTTGAAATCAATGTTGTGTTGTGTTAACGTAACTCCTCATTTTTGGAAAAAAATTAACGTAAGCGCCATGCTATTTTCTAAACTATACCTAATAGCAGCCTTTTTGACACCATTATCAACTGAAAGATCTTACAAAATTAAGCTATAACTACTTTACATCATTTTAATCGGATTAAGAAATAAAATGTTACTGCACTTTTTTTAATTTGCAATTTCGTTTTTGGCCTCTCCTGAAAAATCGACATTTGGCGGTTACCTTAATTCATATTACAAGTGACGATATGGGTTTTTAGGAGGTTTATGTTAGGCTAAAGAATAATTATACCTAACAATATTATACTTTTAGCCTTTTAGTTATAAAAAAAATATACTAAACAATTTTAGGTCAAACATGTTTTAGGACAAAAAATATGTATGCAAAAAAATCTTTATGCTGAAGAATAAGTATACCATTAAATATTAGACCAAACATTTTCGGCCAAACAATTTTAGAACATAAAATTTTAGACCAAGCGAAGGGCACCCACCTACAAGCCGTTATTATAAATGACTATAAACTTGCACTTCTAAGTCAGATCGTTATTTCATAACTAATATAACATTTTATCACACTTTATTATTATTATTCTTATTTATTATATGTTGTCCAATGGTTTTTTAACTGTACCATTGCATTAATTTTACGTTGTAGGCGCGAGTAGATAGGTACTTAGATACGTTGCGCTTATTAAACAATACCTCCTTATTGTGCCTAGATAGATACATAATTATTATGGTTTACACATCTTTTATTATATACGAGTCGCGGTATCGACGCATTTCCGGTAAAAATATTAGACATTAATACCGTTAGTAAATATCGGACAAAAATAATATCTATAAGTGAGTAAAACTGCATGATTCGCCAGGAGTTATTTGCAAATGTGCAATAACCGTTATTTTTTAAACGAATGACCCAAATCATTACGAACTAAAACTTGTTTACGAGTCGATCCCTGTACTGGGATAGTTGAGCAGTGCACCGCTACCCACTAGGTAGATGTCTTTTGTTCCACAGTTATTAGTGAAACTATAACTTGGATAAATTAACTTCAATGACAATGTATCATATCACTATCGAGCTTGCCCTGTATTTATTATACATTTACTGTGCAAGTACACGTTAGACTGCATTTGTCGTGTTCCCGCCTATTCTTTTTTTTTGAAGGCATAATTAGATTTCTACTCACTTTTGTCCTCGTCGCCACTTGTAGTATACCTAACCCTATGCCAGGCACAGTACAGCTGTTTATATAGGTCACTAGGCTAGAACTAAGCTCGACAACGCACCACCAGTCTAGGCAAGGGTCAAGTACCGACTAACCCCACTCCGTTGGTCTGACGTATGCGCACGAGATAAGGATAGCAACACTACAGGTAGCATTCTAGCTGCTATACCGATGTGTCCTATCACACGAGCAATACAATAAATGGAAACATAATTAACAACATTTCGATTGACAACTATTAAATATAACTGGTAGTATCTTGTTTATTTGTGACATATATACGAGTATCATGTCGGTGTTGGAAGCTTCCATTGAAAATAATATTTAATTTGTTTGAAATAATAACCATCTGAAAACTAATAAATTTTTATTGAAGCAGTAACGTCTGTTAGTGTAAACTAAATGTTTATGTAGATGCGAAAAATAATTTATTTTTTGATGCTCTGAGCGAGATTTGAACGGCTCTCCAGAAAGCCGAAAAATAGAAACATCTGAATTCCCGAAAAGTTATAATAAGTTATATTAGTTAAGTTAAAAGTTTATTTGCAAAATTGCTGAACAAATGACACTAAATAGGAAAGGCAGATATTTAAATCGATATCTGTAGGTATATTCCCTTTTTTAGAACAAAATATTGGAAAGTTTCACCAAAAATACTGACTTGGACACTAATTATGCACACTAAATAATGCGAATTAAATATACCTACTATTTAAAGGTATTTGCAAAACCGTTTTACTGGACATAAATTAAAAAAAACTAACCTAACCTAACCCGGCCGAGTCGGATCTTAGTGTGCAGTGCGAGGATAATTAGTGTGCAATCAGTATTTTTGGTGAAACTTTCAAATATATCCGATGTATGAACCATATTTTTGGTGTGAATTCGGTTAAAAAGGTTATCTCGTTTTGTATGATGTTTAAGTTTTTTTTGTAGGACATGTTCAGTTAATCAATTGTTTTTTTTTGCACAGCATTCGTTTTTCTGGTATGCATTCAGTTAATTAGTGGAGTTACCTAGTGTGCTGATTATACAGATGTGCATTTAATAATATCCCAATAGGAAATAGAAAGGCGTGGCGCGAGCTGATGAAGGCCCTCTGCACCTCCGGGGTGCCTTGGGACAACAACAACAATAGGAAAAGGTCTCATTGTGCGCTTTAACGCAAGGAAGCATTGACAAATAATTTAATTTTTAAATCGATTAATAAATGACGGATTTAAGAGGTAAGTAACAAACAATAAAAAATACACAACTTTTTGAATTCGGTTGAAAAACCATAAGTTATTATTATTTCAAATAGCGGTTTTAATAAAGTTTTAACATTTTCATTGTTGATAAAGGTCGAGTAATACAGACGTCTTTGCCCTTTCACAATAAATGCTATATTCTCGTACATTTCTGTAGGAAAATATTTATATGTTAAATAAAACTCGGCGCTCTGTTTGCGGAGGTGTCCATTGGGAACATTCTGATATTAGATTACACGAGATAATAGACGAGGCACGTTTTAATAATTATGATTATAATTTATTGATAAATACTGGTTCTATGTGAAATGTAAATACTAAGATATTGTTGCCAGACTTTTCGAGATGCATATAAGTCGTGTCGCGGGCGCCCTACGCTTCGTCTAAAAAAATGCATACAGTTAAACCTAGAACCTCTTCATTTTGTTGAAGCCGGTTAGAAATGAAGTGTAAGGTATATAAACTTTTTGACAGACAGTTACACAAAGTATTCCAGGAGATACCAAGAAATCGGACTTCTTTAACTATGTATATTTTGTTTATTTTATAAAATCAATAAAATGGTGATCGTGGACTGGGCAGAACTAAATTAACTTGATATATATCATAATACGCTATGATGGGCAAGCGAAGTTGTCCAAAGTTTTTTTTATGACGTCATAGGGGGCGAACCAGCAAACGGATCGACTGATAGAAAGTGATCGCCGTCGCCCATAAAGACACCTGCAACACCAGAGGAGTCACAAGTGCGTTGCCGGCCGTTCAGATGGGAGTACGCTCTTTTCTCGAAGGTTTGAAGGTCGTATCGTTCGGAAATACCGTAAGTGACAATTCATTCCACAATGCAGTCGTGCGAGGTCGGAAAGTTACGTTTACCTCGGCTCCACGACCAAGAACTTTGGCGGATGTTGGGAAGAGATCCGTAGGAGATGTGTTATCACTTATTTAAAGATCTGCACAGGCGACAGGCGAGTCTGGCGCAACCGCAACATCACTAAGCCTATAAACGCACGAAAATCTCTGCTTCTGTAGTACACGTTACAACATGGCGGACCATAAACCATTGATACAAAAAATAATTGTGGTGTGTACCCACATTCAAAATTTTTTACATTTGTTGTTTCATAAATTTATGGCGGACCATAGTGAGAAAGTGACCAGCGTAAATGTCTTGTCACATCCATCATAGAAAACTACTGTGAGTCTGAGACATATTAAAATACATAGTGCTTGTGTAAGTGGTCGTTCTTTTATTACTGAAGAAAAAAAAATCTGCTGCAAAAGTAAGGTCGCATCTTCTCCTTCATTAAATCCACGCCCTAACGCTATCCGTCACATAACGTTAACGCAATAAACGAATCGATTTCTTCGGCGGAGAAGTTACCTAACTAACTTGGGACACGCTAACATGTCAGGGTATTGGTGAGGAGTATTTTTGTTAGAAAGCCAAGGAAGTACGGCTTATACGCGCGATTTTCGAACAAGCTTGATATACAAGCCTTTAAAATATGTTACCTGCATGCGGAGGAGTTTGGAGTTCTTTGGCCACATTGCCAGAATGAGAATGAGGTGACGATTTAGAAAAGCTGCTGGTTACGTATGGTCTGTGGAAGACGGCCATGAGGCAGATAGGTCCAACACGCTGGTCAGACCAGATACGCTCTACCCTCAAGAGTTCAAGACTTCAATTTACGATGCCATCCACGCAGGCCAGTATACAGTAAGCTGGCGCAAAATAGTCCACGAAAAAGTTACTCAGAGAGTCCACGATATCGACTAAAGAAGGAGGAAAATATGTTATCAATTTACAGTCAACTTTATTTTAACTGGAAGGTGACAGCAACTAGAAAAAACAAAAATATACAAGAAGAAACAAACACACGGTAGTTCACCTTCTTTTAGTGAAACTTAGACATATTCATATATAAAATGATGTAAATTTTTTTTGACCAAATTTGAACTGTATCAGGCTTGATTATTTAGCCCTCACTACTAGTGAGTTGCGTTTTGTTTGTCGGGTGTACAAACTCACACACGGAAATGTCTCCGCGCCACAATTGTACTTAAAATGTCTCCCCAAAGATTACCAAGTTGTATGGTCCTGCCATACATCCAACAGCTTCCCGCGATCTTCACAAGATTGGTCCTCCTTGTATTTTATTTATTTATTTAAACTTTATTGCACAAAACAGTCAGTACAAATGGCGAACTTAATGCCTAATGGCATTCTCTGCCAGTCAACCATAGGGCCAAACAGAGATGCTTCAAGTGGATGCAGAGTAGAAAATTAATCATTCGGAGAGCATTCAAGATACAAAGTGAATACATGTTTATTATATAATTTAACTACCATAAATACAATGATACATATATTTATATACTATAAGATGTATCCATACTATCCATACTATACTATATATACTATACTATATACTATCCATACTTCCATACTCCATACTAATATTATAAATGCGAAAGTGTGTCTGTCTGTCTGTCTGTCTGTCTGTCTGTTACCTCTTCACGCTTAAACCGCTGAACCGACTTAGATGAAATTTAGGTATGGAGATAGTTTGAGACCCGGGAAAGGACATAGGATACTTTTCATCCCGAAAAAATTTAGTGTTCCCATGGGATGAGCGGGTAACACCGCGGGGCACAGCTAGTATTATATATCCATACTAGTATACTAGATACTAGATATACTAGTTACTATACTAGTACTAGATTACTAGTTACTAGAACTAGATAATATTATAAATGCGAAAGTGTGTCTGTCTGTCTGTCTGTTACCTCTTCACGCTTCAACCGCTGAACCGATTTAGATGAAATTTGGTATATAGATAGTTTCAGTCTCGGGGAAGGACATAGGATACTTTTCATCCCGAATAAATGTAGTGTTCCCGTGGGATGAGCGGGTAACACCGCCGGGCACAGCTAGTATATAATATAATAATAAATACGATGAAATGTCTACTGCATACGTATAATGAGTGGGCATTTGTCCTTGTAGTGCCAGTGCAGTGCACACAGACGCCGGGCAACACTAAATAATCCCACTAATATATAAAAAACTAAAGTTTTTATGTGTATGTTTGTTACTTCTTCAGACCGAAACAGCTGGACAGATTTGCATATGAAAGGTGAAACGTAAGTCGTTAACAGATTTTTTTTTATCTTAGTATTTGAAGGCAAATTCATTGCATTAACTCTATAGGTAGAAGCAAACAATTAAACTTTATCGATAAATTTTAAATAGCAAAAACACCAACCTTATGGTCACCCTATTCTTCAAGACTTGGTCTGTTTGGTATATATGACAGTTTAACCAAAGAGTAAAGTAATATATATGAGTTTAACGTAGCAATTAAGGTGACCATAAGACTCAGTATTTTTTTTTTATTAACTAATTAACAAGCAACCTTTAAATATTTTTGCGTATTGTCACGTACACATGTTTAAACTAAAATTAAACAGTAAGAAGCGCATATGTCTGTTTACGACATATGATTTACCCTATATAGACAGTTATAGTAGTAGTATCCTAACTTAACACATAGGTTACTTTATATTCCGAAAAAAAAAAACATGGTTCTCGTAGTATAATTAGCAATGTGCAAGTTGCAGAACATTCTCGCAACATGAAATTTATTTCCTAAAAAAACATTTTTGTGAACATGATTAACATTTCTACCTTTTTGAACGTGGTAATAATTTGTGGATCTTTTGCACTATAGTAAACGTAAGAATATTAAAAATAAGTATTGAGTTTCCAGTAAGTTCTGTAAATTCTCATTAAATTGCTGAGAACATTTCGTCAGAAGTTGCAATGGGAATATTTCCAGTATCGGCTTTCTGTTACAAGAAGTTGATTGATATTTTCGAGCACTTTTGTAACCATGGCATAGCGGAATCTGTGTCGCTAGTGTTTTATCAAGTTTTGCTAGTGTTTGCTTGGTTCAGAGTTCGAACCTCACGAGGTATTCTGTTTATATTTTTATTTTAAATTGTGTTTTTAATTATATCATTCAATAACACATTTCATCATTTTTTTTTTTAGTTTTGCAGGTCGTCGTCAGAATAAATACATGTATGACGATAATGTTACTTTATTATTTGTCTGCGTCATCTCATCGGCACTATACTGGGATTCTAACCTATTATTATTGGTTTAGTTTAGGTAGACTGAGGCTGGGGTATTTAAAACATTGTTCTTATATTTATTCATAAATTATAGAGAACGATTCAATGCACATCAAAAATAATTATCTCATAGTCATAGTCCTACAGGAACATAAATTATAACGACATCTATCAAGGTGGCAATAAATTATTGGTCCGCACAATTAGCCTTTTAATGTGACTCGTCATATAATTTGATGAACATCATTAAAAGACGTTTTTTTATGTGTTAAATTACTGTACGGGTGATAATATGTTAGTTTATAAACGTTATTGATTAAATCAAATTCATGCTATGACTTTAATTTGTGATTTTGATATGAATGTATCAAATGTCATGCATCCCGTAATTTTACAAAATAAAGCAAAATGCAGTGCAAATAATAGGAAAAAAGATACCATGAGACTACTGTAACTAAATCAAAGCTAGCCATAAGCATAGATATCAGAAATTATGAGTCTCTTTGAAGTATTTGGATAAGTTCTCGTTCCCGAGAACATTCTCAGAAGTTACCGGTAACTTCCCATGTTGAAAGTTTCGCAACATTATAAAGTTCTCATTGCTAAGTATAATTATGTTTAAACGCAAACGAGGCCAGTAGGTAGTAATTGTATGTCCTGCATCAACTCGATCGCTTCGCGATCTCGTCGATGCAGCCCATACAATTACCTGTAGCGACAACAGCGTGCCGAATTTGACACGGCAGGTTATACTCATACCTTACTCGATTGCTAGCCGATCTCTTGTTGATGCAGCGCATACAATTACTTTTGTGGCGGCGCGACGGCGTTACCGGCTGTATCTATGATTCATGTTTCAGATCGCATAGGAACCCGACCGTATCAAACCATTTTAGAACGTTGTTATTATGCGCCAAACGAGTTAATAGTGATATTTATATCAATTTTGTTACAGAGATGTGTCAACTTTTGAATAACAAGACGTGAATTTAACTGGACTATGAAACAAAAATGATTGTACTAGGTATTTTGAATAATTTTGCTGCTTTACATTATTTTTCTCGATTTAATTTAGAAACGGAATCTGAAAGCCCACAAACTACAGATTTGCCCGCACTCCCCTGTCGCATGACAAGCTTCTTGAGCGTTACAAGCATAAGACGTTGGCAAGCAGGCGTAATGCGGGGAATAGTTGTATACAATACATGCGCAGGCCACAGGCGGCAGGCAGTTCCTTTACATAGAGCGCAAACCAAGTCTCTATACGCGACCCCGATGGCTGCGGCCAATGCGCCGGGGCTCCAACCGCCGACACGTGTTTATTAAATAAAGTCGTCTTTACTAACTGAAGTTCTGAAATTACACTGAAAAAAAAAAGATGTCCGATCCAAGAAAATATTACATAACGAAACTAATAAAGTCTTCAATAGAGATTTTATTTACTTCATCCGAATTACACTCTCGATCTAAACGATGCGTGTGTTGAAGAAAACTAAAAAATCTCTATCGCTTCGTTATATATGAAACGATATTAAAAGAAAATAATGCGACTTTTATTTTCGGTGTAGTTTCACTCGTAAATCGTTATTACCGATTATGGATAATTTTCAGAATGAGAGTTCATGTTAGCTAGTTAGCATGATTATTCAAGTATAGAAAATCTGAGCTCCAATGGCAATATTCGAATCAAGTAAATCTTGCAGTCATCTCAGTTTTGGGGTTCCGCGCCCAAAGGGTGACAAATGGAGTCCTATTAATATAGCACCACCGTCCATCAGTTTATCTATCACAGGCAGTACATACTTCGCCTGTCTATTATTGCTTAAAAAAAATGTATTAAATAAAAAAATACTTAGGCGGGATCCGCATACCAGAAATGCTTTATTCAAAACTATTGCTCTGTGATAACGAAACCCTTCGCGCGCAAGTTCGCCTCGTTCTTGAATTATTAAAACATATGCCCATAGGTCTGGATAACCCTTATAATTACACAACTTTACAATATGCAACGAACATTTGCTCGTTATTACAAATCTATAAGGTATCCCAACAAATCCAATTGTCAAAATAAAATAATTATATGTGTTTTCGGCCCAGTAGTCTAAATAACAACGCGTGAGTCGGTGGAGAGTACATGCTGCTTCCTTTTAAGATTTGCGTATCGATTTTCATGTTAAAAGGCGCTTTTGCACCTAATGCATTTCTTTTATGGAACGTAAAGGCGTGTTTATGATGAAGTCATAACTAAGAACAGTCGAAGTATTTATAGATTACTTGCATAAGGACTAAAGTTGTTTAGCTGTTTTCTTGTTTTAATTGTGCTGTCATCTAAGATTCTCTTACTTACCATTGTAATCGCGACTTAATAATATCGTGTAATAAAAAGGACGGCCGCCGATTTGCACACATTATTTTTCGCAAACCGGGACTCCGACTGCACGGTCCGCTTCAGAGTTCGTGATTTTTAATAAAAATAAAATAAGCCTTCTTCGTTCGCTCCAGCCGAGCAAAAGTTACGCGGAACTTGCCTACAACAAGGAAACATGTAAGTGTATGTACCTATATAATACTTAATCGTTAGCATCGGCGTGGCATCTATAGAACCCGATTCCCGCTGGCTAGCCCATTTTGAAAAATTTTGCCAATTTTCTTAAAAAGTAAAAGCAGGGGCCCAATTCGAGAATGCCGTTTGAGATATCGCCAAACGTCAAATCTCCATTAGATAACAGTTATATCGCCATTGAACTGTCATTTAAATGCGATGAGCTTAAAAGTGACATATCTCATCTCAATTTTGGAAATACGAAGGCGATAATGATTGTCAAAAATGTTATTCATATATATAAATTTCTGTTTTGAACGAAACGTAACGGACTAATTTCACGTACTACGCTGTTTTTTATGCCGTCACATACAAAGGAAGCGAAAATTTTGCGCGTCCGAATTGACGAAGTTGCGATGTTCTAGGGATATCGCCACTTGTCAAGTAGGCACACGTCAAAAGTGACGGATGGCGATGAAACGGAGAGATCTCCATTATATCTCTAAAATTGGTCGAATACCCCCCCAGTTCTGGCTTACCCAGGGATTTACTCATAGTTTCACATTACGCCGCTATCTGTTAAATAAATACTCGTTCAGTTTATAGTCTTTTTTTTTGTTTACGGTGTTTCAAATTTCGTTTTTTTCTAGGCCTGGTTGGTCGCTTAATCCATTTTGGGAGGACGAGCTGGACGATTCCTCGAGGGCGATTGAGGAGTCCTCCGTTCAATCAACGCCTTCGACGTTGAAGAAAGCGCCTGAGAAAAAGCCTGCGAAGAAACGCGCGCCCAAAAAAACTAAGTCGACGACAGCCGCCCAAGTGAAGGAGCCGTCGGCGCCGGATGGCTGCTCGGAATCCGAAGACGATGCTATCGCGCTTAGTCAGCCGCAGCCAGTGAAGCGTAAACGTCCTGCGCAGGTGTTAGATTCTGAGGTATGTACCTAGCTCACCTAGATTTATAATTTATTTATTTACGCGATTTCCTAGACTATGGTTGGATATCAGATGGATGACCTCCTTGTTGGCTATTGTCGACCGAAGTATTTTAAAAAGAAGGAGGTTCTATGTTTGACTGTATATGATGAACATTCTAGCTACATAATTATTATTTCGTAACTGTTGGTAAATTTTCTTTAGCTCTTGTCTGTCGGGATATCCAATTAAATTATATTCAGTTATCTCATCTCTAATAATTTATATTAGCATCCCACACGATTAACTTCGTATGCGAAATAAACGCATATCTTCTTGTTTATGTGTGTCATATCCCAATTTCTACCAATTGTAGGCGCACAATATTTTCGATTATACTGACGGATTTTTTCTGTTTGTTCTTGATTGGAAATAATTGACTACTAGAAGTGCAGTGCTTCTTAGCACAGGTATCAAATACTTAAAAAGAGGCACCAACATTTTTTATGTGCGCTGAAATTTACTAAAGAAATATATGTATTTTAATTCTTTCTTTTTTTTCACAGGACGAGACACAACCTGATAAGGTCCAACAGCCGGTGCGGGCGGCGACGTTGCGAAGTTTTTTGACTCAACGCGGAGCATCAGGACTTACGACTCAAAGGGATCCGACCAAGACAGGAGAATACTTCATCGAACTCCGCGTTTATAACAGCCGCGAAGCGGAACGGTTGCCGGCGGAAGAGCGCTGGAAAAACGCTCTTACCACATTGAAGGTGGCTGCCAATGCCAATACCCCGCTGTTTAGAGCGGTCTCGAAGTTGATTCAGGTCGGCAAAGAAGACTTCGCTAAAATTCAACCGATTATGTATCCAAGTCCTCAGTAACTCTATTAAGATTCCTAATTTACCTAACCACTATACTCGACATTATTAGTATGCCCTATCTATATTATTCTCACATATAATCATTTTGTAGGTGACCCTAACTATAAAATTATAATAATTGTATTATTCGTTTCACGTGTTTTTATTCACAGTGTATAACCCGATAAATGAAATAAGGAAATAAGGAAATAATGAAATGATGAAATGATGAAATAATGAAATTATGAAATAATTAATTAATTGAATAACGCCATAAGAAAATACGCAATAAATAGTAGTTTTTTTTTCCTTTATATATCGCTAATAAAAAAGAGCGATTAAAAGAAATCATGTTTTGTAACGAGTGCAAAGTTCATGTTTCTAACTTTACGTCACATAAAAAGAGCAACCTTCATAAATCAAACTGTCTGATAAACACCAAATTTGACAATGTACAAGTCATAGCTACTGCATTTAAAAATATAATTAAAAGTTATAGAGTACAGGCAACAGCGAATAATGTGCATTTAGCTCCGGAACAGTTCAAATAATATTTCAACGTCAGTATTTGAACTAATTAAAATGTCGCTAGAAAAACATATCGCATTGAAAGTAAATGTTGAACTCTTTGTTTCATACACACAGCCTAAAAATAATGAAAAGGCTATGAAGTCGTTTAATACTCAGTACGCTCAAATTTTTCGGAATACTGATATTTCGTCGCTGTATTCTAGTTATGCGGATAACCTTATAACCAAGTGCGCAGAGTTCGAACTTTCCGAATCAGGCTGGACTATTGATTCAATTAGTCATTTGGAAATAAATATAAATAAGTACAACCCGTTAAGGGCGGGTACGTATGTCAGTTTTCCGGCTAAAATTCGCAATACTAAATCATGTTTGAACATACAAAACAAAGACGATTATTGTTTTTTATGGAGTGTCGTTGCACATATGTATCCAGCAAGTTGCAATCCAAATAGAATTTTTTCATATCCTCATTTTAGAAATATTCTCAATATTAAAGGCATGTCTTTTCCACCAACCTTAGAAGACTTAAAATTTTTTGAAAAAAATAATTCCGATATATCAATTAATGTGTATGGTTTGGAAAAAAAAAATACTGTGACGGGACCTCTATATAAGACATTGAAACATAAGTTGACACACGTTAACTTGTTACTTATTGAACAAAATGGAAAATCGCATTTCTGTTTAATAAAAAGTATTGAAAAGCTTGTTCATGGGAAATTGACTAAACATACATCTAAAATTCATTTATGTGAGGAGTGCTTCATTTATTTTGATACTGAACAAAAACTTTATTCCCATAATTGCGCTAGAGTAAAAACAATTTTACCTGAACCTAACAGTACGCTGGCATTCAGTCATATTGAAAGGACTCAAAGAATACCTATCGTAATTTATGGAGATTTCGAAAGTTTGCTTCTAGAATATTCCGATAAAAGTAAGTCCAATCACATTGAAAATCTACAAGTACATGAAGCGACTTGCTTTGCTTACTATATATGTTGTCAATCTAAACCAGAACTAAATGAATACGTATCATATCGCGGTCCTAATTGCGCCCAGAAATTTGTAGAAACCATTTCCAAAGATGTACAGAAATTGCATCAGTTAATTTCAGTTAACTGTGAAATGTTACCTTTATCTGACGAGGAAAATCATGCGCTAAAAAATGCTACGACTTGTCACATTTGCGGCGATCCTTTTAAAATTGGCGAGCCTATCATAGCTGATCATGACCATTTTAGCGGTAAATATCGCGGCCCTAGCCACAATTCTTGTAATTTAAACGCAAAATCCTGCGAGTTTATACCTATACTGTTTCATAATTTTTCCGGTTATGATTTTCATTTATTTATTACGGAACTATCGAATACTATTGGCCGCATAAATTTAATTCCCAAAACAAAAGAAAAATACATATCACTTACTAAATTTATACCAATCAATGGTCAAAAACCAGCGCAAATGAAATTTATCGACTCATTTAATTTTTTGAATTCTGGTTTAGAAGAATTGGCTAAAACATTACACCCTAACGACTTTAAAAACCTCAAACAATTTTATACTAATCCTTTACACTTTGAATTACTTCGCAAAAAAGGAATTTATTGCTATGACTACATAGACTCGTGGGATCGATACAACGAAACTGAACTGCCAGATCGAGAGTATTTTTACAGTAAACTAACTGGTGAAAATATTACAGACGATGACTACGAACATGCAAAGTCGGTGTGGAGTGAATTTAATATACAAAATTTAGGTGAATATACTGATTTATACCTAAAATGTGATGTGTTAATTGTTGTGTGATATTTTTGAAAAATTCAGATGTATGAGTTTAACTTATTATAATTTAGACCCGTGTTATTATGTTTCAAGTCCGGCTTTGAGCTGGGACGCGATGTTGCTGTATACAAAAATTCAGTTGGATTTAATATCTGATGTCGAAATGTACCAAATGATAGAAAAGGGTATTCGAGGTGGTCTTGCTCAGTGCTCGTTACGACATGCGAAGGCAAATAATGAATATTTGTCAGATTACAATGCCGATGAAACAAGCTCATATTTAATATACTTAGATTGCGTCAATTTATACGGTTTTGCTATGTTACAAAATCTTCCAACAAATAATTTCGAGTTTTTGAAAGATGAGGATATAGAAAATTTTAATGTTGAAAGTGTCAGTCGCGACAATCCTCAGGGATACATACTAGAAGTAGATCTTGAATACCCCTCCAAATTACATGATGATCATTCAGATTTACCATTTGCGCCAGAGAATTATGTACCTCCAAGTAAAACAAGTCGTAAACTCATAGCAAATTTGCATAATAAATATAAATATGTCATACATTACGAGCATTTAAAAGAATGTTTGAATAATGGTTTAAAATTATTGAAAATTCATCGCATTTTAGCTTTCAACCAATCAAAATTTTTGGAACCTTACATAACATTAAATACAGAATTAAGACAAAATGCTAAGTGCGACTTTGAAAAATTTTTTTTTAAAAAACAGGTTAATAGCATCTATGGAAAAACTATTCAAAACAAAAGAAATCAAGTAGACGTTAAGTTGGTTAATGTTTGGAAAGATGTTTCAAATAAAACGAACAAACTATGCGGCGCGGAAAAATACATTAGCGCTCCCAATTTCAAAAGTTTGTCAATTTTCTCGGAAAACCTTGTAGCCATTCAAATGCGACAATCTAGATTAATTTTAGATATGCCTATTTTTATCGGATTCACTGTACTAGAGCTAGCTAAAAAGCACTTGTACCAATTTCATTACTCTGTCATGAAAACAAGGTATCAACAAAATATTCGCCTGTGTTACACTGACACCGATAGTCTTTTGTATTTAGTCAATACTGCCAACTTTTATGATGATATGAAAGAAATGCTTCCATACTTTGACACAAGAAATTTTGAGGCTAATAATATTTACAAGATGCCGATAGCAAATATGAAAATTCCTGGTTATTTTAAAGATGAAATGGGTGGCATAGTTATATCAGAGTTCGTCGGATTACGAGCTAAGTTATACTGTATTAATACTGAGACAGCGTCTATAAAAAAAGCAAAAGGGGTAAAAAAATGTGTGACGAAAAAACTCGAGATGAAGAAATATAAAAGATGTTTGTATAATGGCGAGGAATTGCGATACAATATGTGTATTATTAAATCAAAAAACCATAAAATGTTTACTCAGAAATGGAATAAATTGATGATAAAAGGCAATTAATAGAAGGCTCAGTTTCAACTTTACCTTGGGGTCACTATAGCAATATGGTATAATAAGATTAGTCGATAAGATTTATATGTTAACTATATTTTTACAGCACCTACTTAATAATAAAAATGTGTAACACTAATTAAGTGCCTTATTTTGTTTTTCAATAAATTATATTATGAATTAGAACTTTTTTTTTTGTTTAATCACCATTTCCCCTTTGTCTCGCTATTGTAAATATGGTAGTTCAATACCAGTAGTGGTCTTTGGAAGAGTTCCTTTATAATAAAAAGCCACAATTAATGTAGGTATACGAATAGGTATGTATTCACAAAATGAAAAAAATATTTCACATGGTTCTATTTTACAATTTGAAACTATCACAATCACTTATTTTTTTCACAATTTTTCTTATTAAGCTTTCTGCGCCGTCCAAAATTTCGTCATAATTGTCCTCAACCACATATTGTGCGCTTACACAAACATCATCACCAATATTTCTCCGCTTGACTCCAGGAACAAGTTCATATATATTAATTTTAATCAAATGATGCGCCTTTTCTTTTCCTTTTTTAGATACATAAGATAAATTGAGTGAATTTTCGGCTTGCGACTTTTTAATTGTTTTCTTTTTCGGTTTATTCTTCAAAAAGTGGCATTTCGTCTCATCAGGCAGTTTGGTTTTCTGATGCTGGACTCTGCATAGATCTTCTATGTCTTGAGTATTATAAAATAAGTCATCAACTAGACGACTATCAATATCGACGCTTTCGCTGTTTTCTTGTGAGTCACAGTTTAGCAGGTGTGACATTTTCTGCAATGAGATAATTGAAATTTTAAATATAATAAAATATTCGGTCATATAACAATAGATACCTTTTGGACATAAAAATGCGGATGAACAATATATTTCAACAATACATTCGTAAATGAACTCACTTGAATTATGAGAAATTTCTGAATCACGAGTAATTTCTTCGACGACCACTGCAGAAATGGCAGCATCCTAGTATTCATTTTAAACACGAAATGTCATTTACCCATAAACGTGTTAGCTGACTTGGTGATATCTAATACCTACGTCGCGGTCTTAATATGTTACATCATCAAATAACATAATTAGGTACTAGGTATATAAGGACTTGTAAAATTTTGATTCACCTCATACTTCATCATGAGGTTTGTTAAGCAAGCTGAAACATTAGAGGTGAATACTATCAATGTGGAAAAAAATGCACTAATAGTAAAGCATAGCGCTCTATTACCTAATACAATTCGCTGCATAATATGCGGTCCTTCTAACTGTGGTAAAACTAACGTTATGCTGAATTTATTGTTACATGAAAATGGATTAAAGTTTAAACACATTTATTTGTACTCAAAGACAGCTTTCCAACCAAAATATCTCTTCTTGAAACAAGTTATGCAAAATATACCAGGATCAAATTTTTATTTATTTAATGAAAGTAAAGAAGTCATTCATCCCAATGATGCTTTAACAAACTCCGTCATGATTTTTGATGATGTAGCGTGTGAAAATCAGATTCATATTAGAAATTATTTTGCTATGGGAAGACATAGGCAAATAGACTGTTTTTATTTATCCCAAGCTTATTCCAAAGTACCAAAACAATTACTAAGAGACAATGCCAATCTTCTGATTATTTTTAAGCAAGATGATACAAATTTAAAACATATATACAATGAGCACATAAACACAGACATAGATTGGCAAAAATGTAAAGACCTTTGTTGTACTATATGGAGCAATCAATTTAACTTTTTATTGCTAAATAAAGATTGCGCAATTGATAAAGGAAGATACAGACTAGGTTTTGATACATTTATTTATTTTTGAATTAAGTACATATACTAGTTTCATTTGGAAAAGTACTCACTTTAACTTCTGCGGCCGGATATAACACACAATAATTTAAAGTTAACAAAAAACTTGAGGCTGATCTAAAGAAACAATTGATAACATCCGCAAATTGCATAAAAAAGAAAATTAGAATGATGCAGGATGAAGAAGATGCTGCTAACGTAAAATTCAAGAAAGTATTCAAGCCTATTACGGATTCTCTGGAGACATTGGGAAAAGCAAATGATGAAAAAAACCCCAGTTTATATATAACAAATTTAAAAAACGATTGCGAAACGCCTATAGAAGATGACTTATCCGCAGGATATGAAAAATTCAAAGACCGCCTTGAAACTGATTCAAGCAAGCATTCAGATTATTACGATGAACAATTCAAAGACCGCCTTGAAACTGATTCAAGCAAGCATTCAGAGTATTACGATTTTGACAATGATGTCAAAAATTCTAAAAATAATGTTAATGACACATTAATATATCTTAAGAAAAAAGACGTGCTAGACATTTATGATAACATTAATGTTCCGTTTGGTATTCGTAGTGAAAATAAGAAACTCATGATGGGAAATTCTGCTGTCACTTTATCCTTAAAAAATAAAGATTCGAAAGAAAAACAATATATGCTTACAATCAATAACCAAAATTATGAAATGACTAGAGGTTTAAAAGAACTTTTAATTCGAAATAAGCCTGATCTTGAGATAGTAACCGAAAAAGACAAGATTATTTACAAAAACTTGCTTATTATTACCAGCGCCCACAGGCGAGATTTCCATCCCAACGGACAGTTGAAAGGAGACAAAGGATTAAAATACAGCCAGATCGTTAAACCTTTATTCACGGAGGCTAAGCAGGATTTTCCCGAAAAATTGCCTGATCTTAAAATTGGCGGTTCTTTGCCTAAATTAAAAAAATATAAGAAAGCAACGGACTATATTTATTGGGATGATCCAAATGAATTAATAGAGAGACTAAAATTATTAATCGCGTCAAAAAGCGCTGGCAACAGCAATCATGACAATGAAATCCTGTCTATTATTGAAGAATTAAAAGAATCTGGTATTATAAAATAATAAAATTGCGCTAATAGAAAGTAGCAATTGGATTGCCTAGAGGGTTTGTGTGTAAATAAATACTTCAATTTTATCATCATTACATTCAGTAATCAAAAGAACGTCAAACATGAATGAGCGTGAAATTAAAAAAACACTCTAATGAAATAATAGAGAATAAAACTATAAATGAAGTTGAATTATCCGATAGCGTTAATATTCCAAAATATATTGATACGCAAATAAGAACTACCGCAAATAAGTTAGCGAATCTTTATAAAGTAATTGAGGCTTTATCAGCACGTATAAAAAAAATAGAAAAAAATATTGAACTTAAAGAACTAGAAGGAAAATTCAACAAGCACTATGAGCAAAGCCGACGTAGTAAATTAAATTCATAAAAATGTAAGAGTGAACTTCCCGCGAAGAACAGTTATATTAAGAGACATAGATGACCTTTGGCAGGCTGATTTGATTGATATGCAAGCATTATCAAATGTAAATTTAGGTTACAAATATATATTCGTAATTATAGATTGTTTCTCAAAATATGCTTGGGCATTTCCTTTAAAACAAAAGACGAAAGAGATTTTGTCAAAAACATTTAAAACATTTTTAGCAAAAGGCCGATTACCAAAAAATTTACAGACAGATATGGGTAAGGAGTTTTACAATACTGATTTTTTTAAATTGTTGAAAAATATAATATCAACCACTATTCTACGTATTCTAACAAAAAAGCCTCTATTGTTGAACGCTTTATTAGTACACTAAAAAATAAACTATATAAAGAATTTAATTTAAAAGGAAATTATAAATGGATCGATGGAACACTAGACTGTAAAATGTATGAGTACAATCATGCGTTCCATAGAACTATAGGTGCGCCTCCAGCTACAATTAATCAAAATAATAAAGAAAAAGTATCGCTAAGATATACTAAGGCACAAATAAAACATGCGAAGAAAATATCGAAGCGCAAAAGCTTTCGAGTGGGGGATTTCGTGAGAATAAGCAAATATAAAGGTTGCTTCGAAAAAGGATATACGCCTAATTGGTCTACAGAAATATTTAAGATAATAAAGGTTCAAAATACTTGTCCAACAACTTACTTATTGGAAGACGCAAGGTGTAGGCCAATTTTAGGAGCATTTTATGTACACGAAATTCAAAAGACTTTACACCCTGAGGTATACCTTGTTGAAAAAGTTTTGCGAAGAAAAAGAAACAAGGTATACGTAAAGTGGTTAGGGCTGCCTTCAAACGAAAACAGCTGGATAGAAAAGACAAATCGGTTATAGGAAAGGTGACAGTACCTATTTAAACATTTATTGTTTTTACAATGTACTCATTTGTTTGCGAAACGCCGTGCTATAAACATTACGTTCACAGTTTATTTAAATGAAAACAATCATGAAAAAAGATAAGAATAATATTAGTAATTTAAATATGAAGAAAAAATATATATCACCAACTTCAAAAGTTAAAACTGGTTCTGGATTCAGAAAAACATTTAATAATATTGTTTCACACACAAAAAAGCGTATTAGAAAATTAAAGCCAAAGTGCAAAAAAGTTTAAGCGGAACTAGCGTATGCAGCTGCTCATGAAATGGCGTCTGACGATTTACCTATAAAATTGCCGAGAGTAATTCCGGTGCCTAAAAGCGGAGGATTTCTGCCTTTAATACCCATATTTGCTGGGTTGTCTGCCGCCGGTAGTTTAGCAGGAGGTATCGCCGGAATCACGAAAGCCGTCAATGACTATAAGTTAGCTAAAAAAAATTTGGAGGAATTCAAAAAACATAATACGAATATGGAAGCATTGTGTATTGGGAAAGGATTACATCTTAAGCCATACAAAAACGGGCTAGGAATTTATGTGACAAATAAAAAAAACTAATTACTCGGCTACCTAAAAGAGCGTTAACTAATATTGATATCACAAAACATTCTAAAAACATACCATTTTTTCGTGGTGTTTTTATGAGAGATGAATTACCAGAATTTCCATTACCTCTGGAATGCGGGGTTATGAATTTAGATTCCTCTACAAATTCTGGTACTCATTGGGTAGCCTATGGAAAAATAAATAATTATGTTGAATACTTTGATAGCTATGGCAATTTAAAACCACCACAAGAGTTTGTCAAATACATGGGAGAAAAAATTCACTACAACTATGATAATTTACAAGGAAACAATTTTTATAACTGCGGTCACTCTCGTATGTTTAAAGTTCCTTGCCTCATTTTGGGAAAGAAGAAATTAATTGCATATGACGTCATACTTATCAACAATATATAGAATGGCGTGTTGCAGAATCGCACATTACATCACCAAACGCGTTGAAAATTGTTTCGTTTGAAATCTACGAAATTTAAAATACCAGAAACTAAAAATGATTATCTTCAATAAAAACTCCGAACATAGTAAAACTCCTAATATTACATCCACAACATCGAAAGATAGAAGACGTGTAAAAGCAACAAAGAAGATTACAAAAAATAATAAGATTTTTTTACGTTCACTTGGATTTAAAATATAAGATGTTACAAATCGCAGATTTACCATATCATGACAATTCCATCGAAAGCTATGAAATTCATAGCTATAACCCTTACAATAACAATTTTAAAGTAAACGATGAAATAAGGATACCTATACACCAGCAAGATGTTTATGTATTACCATCAGCTAGCTCCATTTACATCGAGGGATGCGCAAGTATATCTACCACAGACGCAGCAGGGAAAATAACAACGAAAAAAGTGAAATTTATAAACAATCCAATATTATTTTTGTTTCAAAATATCAGGTACGAACTGAATGGGGTTGCAATCGATAACATTAAAAATGCTGGAATCACAACAACAATGAAATCTTATATTTCAATGAATGAAGGAGAAAGTAAAAATGCTGCTTTATGGGGTTGGAATTTAGATGGAGCCAGAGCATATAATACCCTTAAATAAAATATTAGGATTTGCTGAAGATTATAATAAAATACTCATCAATTGTAGACATGAGCTTATATTACAAAGAAGCAGCTCTGTTTAAAATACCGTGATAGCTGAGAAAAATGAAAATATTTGTATAGACATAACAAAAGTTCAATGGCGTGTGCCGCATATTAGAGTTTCTGATCGCGAACGACTTGTGCTACTAAAACATTTAGAAAAAGACCGACCAATACAGCTTGCCTTCAGAAATTGGGATTTATATGAATATCCATTATTGCCTAAAACAACAAAACATTCTTGGTCTATTAAAACTGCTTCTCAGTTAGAGAAACCGAGGTTTGTTATATTAGGATTACAAACGGATAGAAAATTCAATACGACAAGAAGTTCAGCTTCATTTGATCATTGTAACATAACAAATGTCAAATTGTTTTTAAATTCGCAATATTTTACATATGACAATCTTAATTTAAAGTTTGATGAAGGAAAATATAGTATATTATATGAGATGTATGCAAATTTTCGGCAGTCGTATTACAATGCTTGTATTGAACCGCTGTTAGATTTGCATACATTCTCCAAAATTGCTCCAATTTTTGTTATCGACTGTTCAAGACAAAACGATTCAATCAAAACTGGGCCAGTTGACGTGCGTTTAGAAATTGAGTCATCAGAAGACGTTCCAGAAAATACCACTGCCTACTGTTTGATCCTCAACGACTGCCTCTTTGAATATAAACCACTCAGTAACATAGTTCGAAAACTATCATGAATGCCGCCATCGTGGATGTTCAAGGTTTTAAAAGTAAAGACAACAAATTTATACCTAAAGAAATAGCAATTTTGTGTGAAAATCGCATTCTTGTTTTGTTGATAAAACCGCCATATCCATTCTATAACTTAACAAGTATGGAACGTTCGCATGTGGCGTGGATAGAAAGAAACATCGGAATTTTATGGAACGAAGGCTTTGTGCCTTATTTTAATTTTAAGTGTTTGATATTACAATACATGAAAAATAAAAAAATATATGCTAAAGGTGCTGAAAAAGTGAAGTGGTTGAAAGAAATACTAGAAAACGATAATATCCATAATTTGGAAGAGCGAAATTGTCTTAATTTACAAACCTTGTATAACAATTATGCAACATCGTTGGAAATTCAAAGCTGTATTTACCATAGCAAGATATGCGCCTTTAAAAATGTAACTTGCCTAAAAAAGTGGTGTATAACAAATGATATTTTTTAAATAAAGAATAGTTACACTATTTTAACTGTTGTTTGATTTTTTACGTGTGAATGAAATGGAGAATGTTGTATGTACAAAGAGTCATCACGCTACCAAGCTAGCGCTAAATGTTTCGATATGTGATTTCAAATATCTGTCAATGCTGATAATGATAAATCATGCAATTTGCTTAGGTGCTAAACACATCGGTTGGAAATGCGAATGAAATACTTTACTGGATTAAATATAACAGCTCGGATAGTCAGAATAGATCACGATTATGTAGACTTGTTACCTATCTTTTAGTTTTCCTCCTTGATGGAACACTGCTTATTTAGTAGACCAGAGAGGTTGTCGCCCGCCGCAGGTAATTGTATGGGCTGCATCGACGAGATCGCGAAGCGATCGAGTTGATGCAGGACATACAATTACTACCTACTGAGGCCACTGGCTAAAGTAAGTAACTTATAAAAACGAAATCTGAAACTACCGGTCCTTTTCTTAGTAGAGTTGTTAGTCCGCTGTTTTCTAACATAATTGTGCGCATCGGGTTACAAGCATGAAATTTCTGTTACAGATAGAGTGTTCCACGGTGATTATTTTCAGATGTGGAGGGAAGTCAGATTCGTCCCCTGTGAGGCGGGAGAGCGGAGTGAATAGTTCCAAGTGTCCCTCTTTTCTTTCTTTATTGCTGGTCAGTTAAGTCTACCAGCACGTGTATGGTATCGTTTCCGTGTAAAACAAATACCAGAAATTAATTTTTTATGTTATTTTTGTATAGTTCTATATAAAAATATGGGTGTATGGCCGAAAAGGTAAAAATCACAACAAGTTTTTTTATTCAGTGAGGTAACTTAGTTCAATTTCGTGAACATTTTCAAATTATTATTATTATTTTAAAAAGCTCATTTAATCTAGTTTCTAAAAATATATGCATGTTGGGCACTTCTAATACAAACACTAGTAGCTTAAAATATATCCTTACGTCGGCGTAACCAACGTAAATCTCCGAATGCATCCTATTTCGCTCCATTAAATACATTAAATAATGATTATTAACATGCTTTTACATATAATATTTACTATATACGTCCTAGAAAAACTTATTGTAATTAAAACAAAATATTTTTTTGCTAATGTATCACGAGCACACGGGCTAATCTCAACATCAACAATTTATTTAAGTTACTGTTTGTATGAAAAGTGCCCAATATGTACATATTTTTAGAAACAAGATTAAGTTTACTATTTTGATATATTTTTGTTTGTTGTAAATATTCAGGAAATTTAACTAATTTATCTCCCTAAATATAAAAAACTTGTTGTGATTTTTACAATTTCGGAAATACAACCATATTTTTATATGGTACTATGGATAAATAACATGAAAAATTAATTACTGATATCTGTTTTACACGAAAACGACACCACACAAGTCCTAGTAGCGTTATCTGATCAGTAATATAAAAAGAAAAAGTGGACTCCTTTGTCGTATTCACCCCGCTTTCCCGTCGCACAGGGGACGAATCTGACTTCCCTCCACATCTGAAAATAATCACGGCAGAATATTCTATCTATGGTAGAAATTTGGTGGTTGTATACCGATGTACACAATTTCGCGACTTAGCAAAATGTACTAGAACACGCAGGCTAAGCTTAACATCAACATTTTTTTCAAGGTACTTTTTGTATCAGATGGGCCCAATATGTATACATTTTTAAAAACAAGATTAAATTTTCTGTTTAGTAATATTTTTTTAAATTGTAAATATTCAGGATAGATAACTAATTTATCGTTCTGAATAAAAAAATCTTGTTGTGATTTTTACCTTTTCGGCAATAAACCCAAATTTTTATATGAAACTATTCTTAAGTAACATAAAAAATTAATAGCTGATATCTATTTCACACGAAAACGATGTTGCACAAGCCCTAATAGCCTTAACTGATCAGTAATAAAAAAAAAGAAAAAGAGCAGTACTTGGTCCTCTTCACCCCGCTCTCCCACCACACAGGGGAGGAATCTGACTGCCCTTCACATCTGAAAATAATCACCGTGGAACGCTCTATGTGTGGTAGAAATTTCATGCTTGTAACCCGATGCGCACAATTTCGCGGCTTAGTAACTCTACTATCTGTTCTGTAAACAAGGATCTATTGTCGATACTAATTAGCTCTTCGAATTGTTGTCATCTTTTTGTCAAGTTATAACAGGATCTCCATCTTCCAATTAGTAAGTAATCTATTTTACCGAAGCTTCCATCATTTCATTGTGATTGGTTACCTGGGCATTTGTCCTATTGAAAAGATAAAACACTCTTGATTATTAACAGACACGAATTCGTTGTTGGACCAAAAGGTTTGCTTGTTATTTTTTGTGAGAAAGCCCATCGTATTTGACACACAAATACTTATAATAGTTCGTGACTAAAGCAGTTCTTAAACGGCTTTGACAAAGATCAGAAAAACTATATGGGTCGTCTTTTATTCTGTTTTGTGAAGTTGAAGGGGGTTTTAAATTTATTTTTTAGGGTTTCGTACCTAAAGGTAACGGGATCCTATTACTAAGATTCCGCTGTCCGTCTGTCACCGGGCTGTATCTCATGAACCGTGATAGTTAGACAGTTTAAGTTTTCACAGATGATGTATTTCTGTTGCCGCTATAACAACAAATACTAAAAACAGAATAAAAAATATTTAAGTGGGGCTCACATACCTTCTCATATTATAAAAAACAAAATTCTACCCAAATTAAAACGGTCAATAAATCACGTTGCTTTATGCTGAAGCCATACAAGCCCGTGTTCCTGCCATACGTTGTGCCACGTGATCAGGTAACACAGTGCATGGAACCGAAATTACCGACTCAAAACTAAAAAAAAAAAAACCGTCAAGTGCGAGTCGGACTCGCGCACCGAGGGTTCCGTACGAACACTTTCCATCCTCAAGTGGTTAAGTTAAGTTTGCACCACAAATGAGGTGCAAAGTTAACGCAACCAATCCCGTTTGTTGTATGGGAGCCCCCCTTAAATATTTATTTTGTTTTATTTTTAGTATTTGTTGTTACAGCGGCAATAGAAATACATCATCTGTGAAAATTTTAACTGTCTAGCTATCACCGTTCGTGAGATACAGCCTGGTGACAGACGGACGGACGGACGGACGGACAGCGAAGTCTCAGTAATAGGGTCCCGTTATAGGGTAAAAACCCTTTGGGTACGGAACCCTAAAAATGAAGCTTGTCTGTCTTTTTACCCTTTATCGTTAAGCCGCCGATCGAAGCGCTGGTAAATAACAGAAGTAAACAAACGACCACCATTAAAGGCCACCATGTAGGTTAACGACCTACTTTTTAATCGCCTAATAGTTCGACCTATGGAGGTTAAAAGGGAGGAGCGGAAACAAATTTAAAAAAGTGTCCAGCGGTAAGCAGTAAATAATAGTTCCAATGGCGCGCAATAGTTGCAAGGAAGTATGAACAAACTTCAAGTTTAAGACTGCGCCGAGCGAAATGTGAAAAATAGGCAGTTGCCGTTAGGTAGACAACGTCAACACTAGTTGTTTAATCCATTTCTAAACTATATATTTAGCACTTCGAAGAATGTGTTAACAACTTCTCCGTGGAAAAATTATAAGATTATTAATACTTTACCCTAGAGAACTAAGTGAAGTTGGATGAAAACTGTAAAATCGTAAGCAGGCGTAAAGTGCTTTCCAGTAAGAAAAAAAATAATATTTATATTACAATTGATCCGCATCAAATATTTCAATTATTGTTTGGTATTAAAAGTCCAGATTTATCAAAAAGTGCTTACCTATGATTCTCTATACATTTTTACTATGGCGGCCGCGCGCCGATCTAAATACCTACGCATTCCTCGCGCTCTATGGTTCAGTCGCTACCGCTCGGCGCAGTTTTAAGATGGAGTGAACTGTGTTCTATTGTATTTTTTATTTTTATTTTAGGTGAGCAGAGTAATTCTCACTTAAATCCTTTAAGTAGGTATATACAGAAAAAACGCATAGGTAATTAATTTATATGTAAATTGTATAAACAAACCGTTGGTAAAGGAACTACTTTTATTCACTGTAACGACACCAATTTAAAACCTCTCAGCTACTTTTTGGATATAATTATGAGGTCTTTGCTCCTGTCTTTTACCCTTGTATAGTTCGACCGTTTAACTGATGGGTATCTTTAATATATCATTCGATAGAATCATTCGTAAAAGGATTGTTATCGTGAAAAATACAGTCTGTATGTTTATTTTCTGATGGGTAAAGTGACAGATTGATTTTATCAGTTCTATTTGCTTTTACTTCGTTAAAGTTCTGTGTTCTTTGTTACAATTTCGATTTAAGCCCAATGTTGTGTCCCTGTTGAAAGTCAAAGAGTTGTTGTCAGACTTATATGGCTGTGGGCGGGGCACATTGTTTGTAGACCAATGGCTGCTGTGGCAGACGGGTTCTTCAATGGCGACGGCGTACCGGACGTGCGTCGGAGGCCTTCACAAAGTGGACTGATGAGTTGGTCAGAACTTATTTTACAAACCGTTGGATAAAGGTGGTGCCGTCTTTCGGCTAATATGATAACAATGATGGATTGTATTAGTTTATGCAACTGTCGCCTAATGATCTTAAAACACAAAAATCATAGATTTTCTTTTAAATGTAGATATAAAGTGCTCAGTACTAGCAGTGAATCCCTCGGAGCGGAGGTTTTTACCCTTTGGGTACGGAACCCTAAAAAAATGAATGGCGTTTTGTTTTGGTTGACATTGTTGACTGCTTATTTTTTTCGCGAATAAGTCGAAGACAACAGAGCTGTCGTCTTCGACCGAAAAAAACATAAAATAACCGAAATCTACGACAAATATATTGAGCACAGAATAAATAGAGCTATTAAGGTATATTTGTCGTAGATTTCAGTTAGTATATGAATTTCATATATTTGTTTACAACCATAAAAATAAATTCAATTAAATATTTTAGCGTGTACACGACCCAAGCTCTCTTTCTATATTTCATCTGTTTGAAATATGAAATGGTGTCCAATTGTTATAGTAATTTAACGTGAAAATACCTAGGTGCAGATAAAAGCATGTTTTACGTTCCATCGGCGTGCGGTTTGTGGTCACAAATGAACCGGGCGTGGGTTTTGCTACTATGTCTGTTACAATACTGTTAACATTGGCTTTGACTCTGCTAACCTTAGTTATTACGGTTATTCTTGTTTGTAAATTGTGTATAAAGACCTCCTTTCTTCTACGTAATTTAGCGATTTTTAGGGTTCCGTACCCAAAGGGTAAAAAACGGGATCCTATTACTGAGACTTCGCTGTCCATCCGTCCGTCTGTCACCAGGCTGTATCTCAAGAAAGGTGATAGCTAGACAGTTGAAATTTTCACAGATGATGTAACTATTTCTATTGCCGCTATAACAACAAATACTAAAAATAAAATAAAATAAATATTTAAGGGGGGCTCCCATACAACAAACTTGTTATAGATTATGGTACGGAACCCTTCATGCGTGAGTCGGACTCGCACTTGCCCAATTCTTATGTTTTTACTTTGCTGCTTAGCAATCTTGTTTACATATCTTGTCTTGCCATTTTTAAACGTATATTGTTTGATGAAGGTTTGATGCATATTAACGTAGAGCTTTAATTTAATTAATAGTTTATTTCCGTGCGTTTATTTATTGAACTAAATAAAACTTGTCATAAAATCTTAATGACTATCAAAGTCCAATAGACGATGTTTGATGATGGAGATGTCTACTTTGGACGGGTGAACCTTTTGTTCCCTTTTAATATTTTAAGAAGGACCATCGTTAGTTTTAAATTTTTAATTATTGTATTGAGCGGTTGATACTCACGTGAAATTGTCAGGAACGGCCCGACTTATATGGATCTGTTTCAGATTCGTATGGAGCTCTTCTGCCATGCTACGGCAAAAGGACGGATCTTTCTATGACATCCGTATAAAGATAAGTACTGTAACACGGCAGTCTTCATCAGGGACTTGTAACCCATACAGCGGCGCGGTAACATGTCGGGCCGCTGACAGTTTCACGTGAGTGTTAAATATGTCTCACGGTTTAATAAGAAAACACGCATAGCTGACGTACATAGGTAGCAAAACAGCCAGGCTCAAGTGGGATTGGGCAGGCCACGTCTGCCGTATGGATCCAGAAAGATGGGCCAGCATAGCCACTAAGTGGGTGCCCAAAGATGGACGACGCAGACGGGGCAGGCCCAGACGGAAATGGCGGGATGACCTAGACGCATTCCTCAGCAACTGGCCGAAACACGCACTCAACAGGGACCTGTGGAAATCTGAATAATCGGTACGTTAGTGTCATGGTAAATTTAATTATTGAGAATGATCTATTATGAATTGTATTATTATTGTTAATATTTTGTTGTATTGTTTCATTAGCTGTTTCATTCGTTTCACGTGTTTTGGTATTAAAATTTAATATTTGTACGCCATATACTGGTAAAACAAGAAATGGACTATTTTATTTATTATAAGATCTCATTGTACTCTTGTTTTCATAAATAAATAAATGATTATGATTATGATTGTGGCTTCCAACCTCCGTGGCGACCTGACGTAGCCCGTCTCACTAACTGGCTGATTGACATAGATATTTGGAATGGAACGGACATTCAAATTCAAAATTAGACATGAGAGCGACACGACAAAATAGTACCTAAGTTAGTTAGTAGTAATGTGAATGGTACGGGTCAAGTTATTAAAAGTAATAGTACATTACATCAGAGGCCGGGAAAATTAGGATTTCCGGCCAAGTAGGTAGGTACGAGGCCGGGAATCCGTTTTCACGACGAGGCATGTATAGTGCTTTTCTCAAACAATGAAATAAAAAAATATACTTCAAAGAACAACATTTTATTAATTGACAAATAGGACATTTTAGTCTAACAACCAACCTTTAAAGACAAAACTTGCTTTTTGTCAAACCAGCCAGCTGTGTGAATGACCTTGTTGTTGTAACCAAAAAAAAGTTACTTTGCAGGCCTAGGCCTGAAAAGCAGTATGAAATCCCTTTACAGTCCTCTCGAGTTGTTGCGCCCAAAAAGCGATACTTCCGAGCCTATTATAAGGAACGTAAAGACAATATTTCATTGCATGTTTGAGAAAAACATTTTACATGCGTTTAAACATGTTTTGTGGCTTAAAGTTGTTTTGCATAAACTAATCAATTCAAACTTTTGTTGATCTACTCGGATACCTAAAGGTTGTTGGGTTCTCTGGAAGAGAACGCTATTTAGCAATAAGACCTGTTGTTTACCTCTTTTTTTTACTGTATATCTCTCAAGTTTGTATTTGTGGTGTGTAGATTTGTACTGTATAGTATTGTATTCCCAAAGGCCTTTTAAACCCTCTTTAAATGAACTGGAATCTAAAATCTTAATCACGTAAAGTTGTCGCGCGAGGATGTACTAGTTCAAAAGACGCAATTAGTTAATTGAAAGTAAAAAAAGGTAATTAGTTAATCGAAAATTTAAAAGGTCAAGGGTTACAAATGGATAAAGTACTTAGATATATACTCTTCACAAGTGGGACTCGACTAATAAGCGTTCGATATCAAAGTCGTTGACGCGTGTTTACGCATCCCCTAATACACTCGCGGTCAAATGTTTCGGGACACATTTCCCCGATTACTCGAAGACGGCTGAATTGGAAATTTTGTTTGAAAGAATTTCTAGTTGGTTCAATGGCTATAAGATCAGAATCTGATGATGGGATCCTATTAAAATTCATAGAACTCTTCTAATTATACCGTTATGTGAGGCTATTTGAAACCCAATGGGCTACATGGAAATTTGCAAATTAAAGTTTTTAAGCCCCAGTTATTCTCACCGCAATAGTTTGAGCAAATCTATGTGTTACCTGAAAATATGTATGTTTCTTATCGCTCTCCTTGCGTCGTGTTCCTCATTACTGAGGGTTGTGATTCTCCGGGTGTTGAGGTATTTTTTCCTTGATAAGTTTCCGCCACCTGTGTCTGTCCCTTGGTCTGTTGGGCTACGGCCTCTCGATGTTTTCCTTCAACCTAGCCGGTGATCTTTAAAAAAAAATTTGTTTAAAAGCTTTTAGCTCCTCAAGATTGTGCCCGTTCGTTCCTAATATTACAATGGTAAAAACATCGAGCATAAAAGCTTCTACTTAGGTAAGTACAAAGAATCCCTTGGATTCCAAATAGACTTATTTTATGGTACTTATACGTACCTATTATTATTTGAGCCTACTGTTGCTCTCGAAAAGTATCATTTGGTGACGTGGACCTTCGTTAAAGTGTGTGTTTTTTAACTATGGGCGCCATATTCCTTATCAAGTTTTTTGAAAGTAAAATAAATTATTTGTTTTTCACAATTTGTCTCATTAAAGTTTAATTTAGTTTATATATCAATTTTCGGAGCAAGTTTTGTACAGTGTATTACAACACAACCCATACAAAAACAAAATTAACAAATTAAACACAGATACAATAATTGTAATAACGGTAGACAACAGGCAGTACCCTTACCATGAGTTAAGGTGACCGTACTCACTAGCGACAGCGTAAACGATTTGTATGGAGAATAGTACAGTCGAGTTCATTTACATCTACACACTTACGAGAACAAAAATATCTGAACACGACTTTATGCCCCTGACAATAGGGTCATGTTCAGATATTTTTGTTCTCGTAAGTGTGTAGATGTAAATGAACTCGACTGTACATACAGAGCCCCTAGCGGTTACTTTGTAGAACTACAATTCTCCATACAAATCGTCTACGCTGTGTCTAGCGAATACGGTCACTGTAAACTCACGGTAAGGGTACAGCTGGTGTATTTTATGTTGGTGAAGCGAATTATTTGACCGCAAGTGTAATAACACGTGTTTGATATCAAAGCCTGTGCCGTTGAAGTTTGTTTACGTCTCTTTATATATTTTATCCACGTTATTCGCCTTCTTTCTGCCATGTAAATACAATATCACTTTGAAGACTGAACAGAAGAACTTGACTCCGAGCTGGAATCGATTTACCGCAAATTAGTTTGATTTTACTGCTCTGCTTGGATCAGTTAGACAGATAATGAGGGTAGGTTCCATAGAACAAATGGAACCTACCCGCTAATGAAACTGAATTAGGGGTTGAGTTCGCCGTCTCTAATGGAATGTGCTCCCACGTCCACCGCCATATTATTTCGTCTGGTACCTAGACCCTTGGATGGGTCTCCTGCGGGGCTAGGATGGTTACGTTTATAACGCGATAAATAAGCGACAAAACATTTGTCACTTTTTGACAAACTCTGAGTGTGAGTGACAGATGCTTTATAATTTATTTATCACGTGATAAATGCAACCATCTTAGGCCCGCTGGAGAGAATGATTCGATAAGTTCTCATTAAAATGTACACAGAGTTCATCGCTCAAAAGGACAAAAATAAGCTGTGAGTGGCGGAAAGAAAAAGCTGAGAGAGATTAGGACGAGGAGACGAAGACAACATAAGGAGTTAGAAGATCTGGTGGCTATACCAAACATAATTGGTCAAGAAAGCCACACGACTCTGCTGCCTGGGTCTCCTGGGGGTAAAAATACCGGATCAAGGGTGACCGAGTGGATAAAGTCTGGTTCCGCTAAAACTAACCTCTCTCTCTCTCTCTTGTCGCTTTCGTTTGACTGAGGATCGTGGTCTTCATAGGATGGCACTTGGAATGAATGATTTCCGTCCATCGAGTCCTGTCCATTGCTTCCCTTACAACCGAGCAAAACTTGGAGGAAGACGTGCCCTTTACTTGGTCGGTCCACGAGCTTTTGTAAGCTAAAACTACCAACTATTGATTAAGTAAGTCACAGTCACAGTGCCCTTATTTCACATAAGGGATGGCCGACATAACGTGTTCTATTAGTAGGTATTTGCCGATGCCAAACAAACATGACCCAATATCGAGTGGTCACCCGATCTCAAGTAACGTACGTTCACTAAACATTCGATTTTTCTTTTAATCGAATACTGAGCACTGGCTGACTCCATTTTACGTTGGATTTTACTACCAATTTGGATTGTTTTTTCCACAGTTAAATTAAGAACTCCAGGCTCGATTTAAACTCATTTACTTGACGTTATAGTTGGTTATTATCATGAATCGGACATGAAAATAGCTAGATGCCCGACTAGACTAAAATGTGTCTTGCCTTTTGGCGAGCTAAGGCAATAAAAACAGATACATACCTTCAGAGTAAAGAAAGATAAAAGCCCTAAAATAATATTATTCCATTTAGTAACCTCCAATAGCATTTTTTTGCAAAATATAATCATTATATTCTATTATAACAGTGAAACATTGTTTGGTGCTCTCAAAATTTTCGTTTGACGGAAAATATTTTTTTACCAGTTTTCCTAGGTTGATTAAAAGTTCATATTGAAAAACCCATTTAGTTTAGTTTTATAACAATCTTATAATTCGCAGTATGGAAAAAAAATTGAGCAAATGCGAGTCCGACTCGCGCATGAAGGGTTCCGTACCATAATCTATAACAAGTTTGTTGTATGGGAGCCCCCCTTAAATATTATATTTTATTTTATTTTTAGTATTTGTTGTTATAGCGGCAATAGGAAATACATAATGTCTGAAAATTTCAACTGTCTAGCTATCACCGTTCTTGAGATACAGCCTGGGGACAGACGGACAAACTGACAGCGAAGTCTCAGTAAAAGGGTCCCGTTTTTACCCTTTGGGTACGGAACCCTAAATATGACTTCCTATTCCATCGAATATTTGCCCAAACATTACGAAATGGAAATAAGTCGGTGATATTTTCCATATACTTCAGACATAATAAGTAAAATATTCATGATTCCTACCACAACAACTGTCAGTTTAACCCGACTCCTGCTGCTTCAATAAAATGAAATTACTTAAGTCACTCAATTTACCCAGCGGGGGACGTGCGACAAGCCAATTAAAATGGCCGCTGCCGCTGTTCAATATTTCAACAAGGCATCGATTACGCTCGTCTTCCGTCAGCGTAGGTTGGAATAGGGATCACCCATGTTCTGTTTTCGTTTTCGTTGTCATCCCAAGCAACACACAAGCTGCATAAATGCATATACAGCTCCTATACAGCAAACTTTAGCTGAATAAAGGCTGAAAGAATACATCTTGTTCGGGGAAAATTCGATATTTCCAGCCATAAATGTCATGTATATCGTTGTTAAGTACCCATAGTAAAAGCTTTGCTTAATTTAGGACTAGGTCGATTTGTGTTAGATTGCCCCTAAATATCTATTGATTTATCCATCTAGCCAGCTATATCCCAAGTTTCGCTTTTATAATATTAGTGGAATCGTCTCCACGAATATAATTTCGTAGTAAGTACTTATTAATATTATATCTACGCTACCTACTACATACATAATATAACAATGTGTTCAAATTTCATTACTGGAGTTGACATTCAATTATCAAGTTAGGTAATATCGTTGTAACCTAATATTAGGTCTCTCCCTAGGGATTGCTGCCAAACATTACTAACTAGATTCATTAATATCGCATAACTAAAGTTGGCAATAAATAAACGGAACCGCAAGGGGAAAGGCCCAGATTTTCGGGCAAGTTTTATTTACTTTCGGACATCATTAGGCTTTCATACCCCTGGAACGGACAGACAGACAGAGACTTAGTTATAAATATATATTACTAGCAACCCGCCCCGGCTTCGCACGGGTACAATGCTGACAAATAATGCATGTATTATATGTATTATACATACAAACCATCCTCTTGAATCACTCTATCTATTTAAAAAAAATGCATCAAAATCCGTTGCGTCGTTTTAAAGATCTAAGCGTACATAGGGATAGACAGACAGCAGACTTTGTTTTATACTACGTAGTGATATATAAATTCAATGCAATTTTTTCTTCAATACAGACAAGTTCATTGCTCTGTTGCCACTTGAAATTTGAAATGGCAAACCGACAAATCAATATGCCGACACTGTTTCACGTTGGGTATGAATTAGTGTTGTGGCGTTAAACAAAGCCTTGATAAAGCCGAAACAAATTTAACACGTGTTTTCTTCAAGAACATGGGGATGGAATAAGGTGCCAGAATACTTGAAAATAGAGCCACTAACTCGATTAAAGGTTTAAAGTTTCAAATTGTTGAGCCATAAAAGGTTACATTTAATTGGCGAATGCATCGTTGCGTGCTCAGTACAGACAGCTGCGATAACAGATGATAACGTCAGTCCCGCGACGGCTATCGTTGTTCAGGCGTTAAATTACAAATGTATCAAGCCGAGCTTTGGACTAATTATTTACAAGGTTTATTTTTAGAAAACAGAATATTCATTTTTTTTCTATCTTTTGATTTTTTCAGTGTGGCTCGAAAGTGGTCATACAAAGTGGATGTCCTAATTGACATCATGCGCTTTAACTTTGGCTTTATTATTAAATCCACCTACTGTACTGGCTACCTGATCTAAATCACATTGTTCCTCCAACTGCGACTACTCTGTGATATGAAGAGAGAAACTGAGAAGCAATTAAGCAATCCCTCACAACCAGTCCACGATCAATTTCGCCATCCACCTTCACAGCGACTAGAATTTCGGAAACCTGTCTTTGCTACAGTCCAGAACCTAAGCAGCTCCGATATTGTGGAACGCTGGAAAGCCGAATGGAATGCTTTGCAGGGGAAATCTGCCCAACACGTTAACCTGATGGTAAACCCAAAAGGAATCGACCTTTCTCGTAAGCTCTGGTGCCGTCTGAACAGATCAAAAGCCGTGCACATTCGTTGCAACTATCACCGACATAAATGGGGAAGGAAGGACTCTCTACTCCTCGATTGCGGCGTGGAAGAGCAGACTGCTGAGCATAATTTGCTCAGTAGTCAGTAGAATGTGCAAAAATCTTTAAGCCAGGTAGCTGCGTCAGGAGTCATATCATCCAGGTGTTAAGCCGGACCGAGAGTAGGAGTGAAGAGGGCAGCGCTGGATAATATGCTACCTGGCTTAAAAATCTTAAAGCCATACTTTGATTGCTTGACTTATAATGCCATACAACTCAATAATAATAGTTGCGATTCATTGAGGTCGGAAAGCAATTATACGAGTTTGTTAAAGGAGTATTTGAGTGAAGAAGCATCTCGCGGGCAAGCATGGCAGTGTCTATTCACAGGGCACTAAGTAGCTAATCTACCATCGCATTGCTCGCCATCGGCAGGGTTTTCATCCATCACACACTGGAGCCTAAATGGTCGATGTTGTGATATATTGAGAAATACATGTATTACACTGAGAAAAAAAATTGATTACATTAATCAAAATTTTGATTGTTTTAACAAAGTAAATTAATGTATAGGGAGCAGATAAAGTTAACTGATTGCAGCAATCAAGTTGAAATGATTGAAATAGGTAATAAAGTAACTTTGTAAATCCAGTCATAACTTAAATATAAAAATCATGTTTGTTGACTACTATAATCAAGAAATCCTTAATAAAACCCATCAACGTCTTTACAGATACAATTAAAGAAAATGTTTGATGAAATCAAGTAAAATGATTAAATCAATCAAGTCTACTTTATGAAATATATATAGTGCACGATTCAATAAATGTAGTCTCCTTTATGGAATTTATATAGTACACGATTAAATCAATCAAGTTTCTTTTATGAAATATATATAGTGCACGATTCAATTAATCAAGTCTACTTTATGAAATGTATATAGTGCACGATTAAATAAATCAAGTGTACTTTATGAAATAAAATATAGTGACCGATTCAATTAATCAAGTCTACTTTATGAAATGTATGTAATGTACCAAAAAAGCCACAGTAGGGCTAATCCCGTTCGTAAGGACCATGTACAAAATGCACTCTGGTCTCGAAGGGATAGAATCAAACACCGAGATTGATAACAATTCAACGTATGTTTAATTCTTTGGACTATATGCACTCCACACATATCGACAAAATAACAATAATAATTTACAGTACTTATGCATTTTATGGTAAACAAACGTTGGCGCGATGTACAATTCACGGTCTACGGTACAGCGCCATCTACCAGACAATTAAGGCAACTAACTATTTAATAAAAACTTAAACACGCATGCTTAGTTGAAATAAGTTGATTATTTAATTCAATCTCGTTTATGTTTGATGCAATTAATTGCTTTTAATTGAATTAATGTTTTAACTTAATTCGTGTGTTTAAGTTAAATGATACCATTAATAAACTGACTTAATAGATTCAAACAATTTCATAATTGACTTAATAATTTTAGTCAAATACATTGCTTGATTGAAATAAGTTGATTATTTAATTTAATCTCCTGCCTGTTTGATGTAATTAATTGCATTTAATTGAATTTATGATTTTACTTGATTCGTGTGATTAAGTTCAATAATTAACTTGATAACTTTAGTCAAGTACATTGTTTAATTTTATTAAGCGCATGATTAATTGATAAAGTTGATTATTTAATTCAATCTCGTTTATGTTTGATGCAATTAATTGCTTTTAATTGAATTAATGATTCAAGTTAATTCGTGTGATTAAGTTCAATGATACCGTTAATAAACTGACTTAATAGATTCAAACAATTTCATAATTGACTTAATAATTTTAGTCAAATACATTGCTTAATTGAAATAAGTTGATTATTTAATTTAATCTCCTGCCTGTTTGATGTAATTAATTGCATTTAATTGAATTTATGATTTTACTTGATTCGTGTGATTAAGTTCAATAATTAACTTGATAACTTTAGTCAAGTACATTGTTTTATTTTATTAAGCGCATGATTAATTGATATAAGTTGATTATTTAATTCAATCTCGTTTATGTTTGATGCAATTAATTGCTTTTATTTGAATTAATGATTAAAGTTAATTCGTGTGATTAAGTTCAATGATACCGTTAATAAACTGACTTACTAGATTCAAATAACTCCATGTTTCGATGAGTAAAGTAAATGATTAAATTAAAAGTAATTAAGAAGTTGATCAAATGAAACATTGTTACTTAATTAAAGCTTTCGATCAATTTAACTTTGTTGTAGTTATAAAGTATACCTTGTGTATATGATCAATTAAATAATTAATTCAATCATATTTTTTCTAATCAAGCAAAAAGTCGACTTGATTAAATCACTTTTTTCTCAGTGTAGTGGGTAGATTTTAAAAATAAAAAGTCAGTCCTTGTCGAATACGTCTTTCATTCACATCATACCCTAACTTTACTTTATAATGCTAGTGTTGTATTAGGTTGCTCGTAATTCACCTTACCAATCCACTAACGGATTAAATATAATATGCTATGTACGAGTACTATAAATAGATAAGTACCTATTGTAGCTTTCTTGGATAAAACTAAGTTAATTTATCTATGTTAAATTAAGTTGCATTGTCTTATTTTTGTTTTAAAGGGAAATATGTTGTGATATATTGAGAAATACATGTATTGGTGGGTAGATTGTAAAAATAAAAAGTCAGTCCTTGTCGAATACGTTTTTCATTCATATCAGTCGACAACTGTGCGGTTCCAGAGGAATTTTTTACCACAAACGCTGGAATGAGTTCTTCCGAGGTTTTCCCCGGGGGCTAGTATGCGGTTCTTCTAGAGGGGAGTAAATAGGTTCTTAATGGGTCGGCAACGCGCGTGTGGTGCTCCTGGCGTCGCAAGCGTCCATAGGCACCGCATGCTTGTTTGCTACCGTCATAGTATTAAAAAACCGTTGGTTTCGTGTCTATTGCCATTGCAATTAAGGCTTGCCTTTTCGCTTACCATCCAACGAAGTAGTGCCACTATGACGAGCCATTATAACAAAAAAAAACTTTTCACTATTTGAATAGTTGGCTACGCTCTAAGTCCATGGAGCTTAAACTACTTTTCTGCACTCCACACCGCCCAACTCTGATTCAGTTGAAACGCACCATAAAAGGTTACACAATTAATTGGTTACCGCATATCGGTGGCGTGCTCTGTATAGTCAAACGCGATAACAGCCGATAACGTCAGTCCCTCGCTTGGCTAGTTTAAACTACAAGTGTCTCAAGCTTGTTTTTGGCCTAAAATTATACGAGGTTTATATTCAGGTAACAGAACGGTTACTCGCGTTGATTTAACATTATTTGATTATCTTGCGAATAATTTTTCAACGTCTCGACCTTCTAGCCACCACGTCTTGGAATGACTCGAGAGTCACGTCGACGTTGAGGAACTGAAGTTCTATACCGGGTTCACCCGCTTTAAACTTCAAGTTTCTATGCCCACTTAAGGCTTATGATTATGTAAGTATTTTTTTAATAAATTAAGAAGTTAGTTAGCATTTTAAAATAAAAAGTTGTACTAAGGGCACTTTGGCGTAATATAATGCTTAATTAGTTAGTTCAGAGGTCAGAGCACTATTCCGGATAAGTAAAGGTCCGGTTCGACTTGCATGAACAAAATCGCGTAAGATTTTGCATTTTATATAAAAAATATATCACACTACATTATACAACACCACACCACATATATTACAAAGGCGAAAGTTTGTGGGCGTGTTTACGTGTATGTTTGTTACTTATTCACGCTCAAACAGCTGGACCTATTTTGATATATTTTGGTATGAAGGTAGCTGACAATCTGGATTAACGCATAGACTACTTCTTATCTCGAAAGTATTTACTGTTCCCGTGGAATGAGCGGGTAAAACCGCGCGGCGCAAATAGTTTGAATATCTTGTTGAGTGATAAACCATTAAGTGTTAATTACTCGAAATATTATTATTTGTTCGTTTAGCTGAATCTCTTATGTTGCGGGCGTAATATTCCGGTATTAGGCCCTTATATTTCAAATTCGGGAGCATCAAATATTGAATTTCTACCCAAATATCTTGAGGCACAATTACGATATAATCCACGAATATTAAAGGTTCTTTTTACCGGTCCGTAATTGGTCGAGACTAAATCTTTAGAAATACGCGGCTGCTATTTGAATAAATTATCGATAAATACTTTATTAAAATTGGAATTAAATAATAAGTAAGTAATAATGGTGAATGCCTCGTGACATTATGTTTGCCTCTTTCTGGATTTTTTTCTTTTGTGTAATAAATTTTCAATATATAAATAAATGAAATAATATGAGTTCAATATAGGTCGATTAATTACTAGCAGTTTATCCTAATAATCTTAAAATCATAGTCCGATATATGACTAAAAGCAAAGTGCAATTTCATTATAATATTATGGTGCGACTGTGATCTCGAAAGTTAGAAATAAGTAATTGAGTTTTGTTTCGGGCTAACACTATATGGATGGACATCTGAAAAAAATGGATTTTTATTATTATTTGGAACATACTTGGGTGACCGGACCATAATATGATAATTAGACAGTGTTACGGTGCTTGAGCAAAACAGAAAAAAAACTTGAATAACATTTGTTCCACTATTGATACAAAGATATCAAAGCTCAAAGAAAAAATAAAGTGAGTTACCTGGGGAACGAGACCCGCAGACATCTTTGTATCAATAGTTTAATATAAAAATTGTGGTGTGTATTCACATAAAAAAAAATGAGACATTACATGTTTCATAAATTTATAAAAATAACAGCGCCCTCTCCTGCTTACTCGTTCACTGCTGTAAAGTAGTGAGGTAAGATGGGAATATTAACGTATTCACATAGAGGTCGCTAGGGTGTAAAACCTTTGAAATAAACAATACAAAGATCGACACACGAAGCATACTTATGGAAAAATTCGAAAGGTTGGTTGGAGTTCGGGTAGGGTAAGTGGTTAACGCACTGTACCGGCAATCCAGAGGTAACGGGTTCGATACCCGGTCTCGTACCCCAGGTAACTCATTTAAATTTTTCTTTGAGCTTTGATATATTTGTATCAATAGTTTAATATAAAAATTGTGGTGTGTATCCACATAAAAAAAAATGAGACATTACATGTTTCATAAATTTATAACATTTTTTCCTTCAATTGTTGTTCATTCGATCGTATTGTTGGTTAAATTTCTGTTTTTCGTTTATGTCAATCTCAATTCGGTTCTAGCTACCATTTTATTCGCTGAATAATTTCTTTTCTATTTTCCCGTCCTGAAACTGACGTTTGACGTATTTCATTTTATTATCACTTTTTTGACATGCCCAATGCTTTGTAATTTTTGCTATTGTGAATAATATTTGGACCGTTATTTCTTATTAAAGCAAACTTAACATTAGGTATTCTGAGAGTACTCTCTCCTACAATACTCAGAAGTTTCATTTGTTCGAATGTATCATCATTCCAAAAACCATGTTCTGATAAAATAGTTCGTTTTTTTGGGATAGCACATTACCCTAACCTTACCTAATTTATAGTATGTAACATATGATACGCGTTTCGCGTTATTCCACTTTCGGAATTTTGAAAATTCTCGGAATATTGATCGTTTCGGATAAATGAAACTTCGGAACTTTTGAGTGATCCCATTCTGAGTATGTAAATTTGACCTAACATTTAGAATATTAAAATATTATTTGTCATCCGTAATAATTCAAAGTAGTTTTGTGCTTGCTACACTTATTTTACTGTTGATTTCGGCTTCAATCCAAAAAAGATTAAGGTTTATTCTTATGATAAATGTCAAGTTTAAATGGTATTTTGTCTCTTAATCCACTATGTTTCTGCTGAAGTAGCATATCTTATACAACCATTATACAACTAATTTGAGTTGAATAAAAGCTGAATTAGCATTTATGCAGCCTCTATACTACTTGAGTCAATATTTCTATGTGAAATTGATAGCAAGTTTATTTTTTATTTATGTATTATAGTGACCCGCCCCGGCTTCGCACGGGTGCAATGCTGATAAATTATGCATGTATTATAACTTCCGCTTGCATCTCTCTATCTAGAAAAAAAACGCATCAAAGTCTTTTGCGTAAGCATACATAGGGACAGACAGTCAGAAAGACAGCAGGAACCGACTCTTATACTATGTAGTGATTTGCGTAGACATTTCACACACCTTAGGTACAATACACAGTTTAAAAATATACCGGGTTTTCAATGAATGATCAATTTCTTTTCAACAATAAATTAAATGAACAAATCTCGAAATGGTTATACTTAATGGTTAATTTTTTACTGTATATCTCTCATGTTTTGTATCCCTGTGTATTTGAGGTGTGCAATAAAGTGGATTTGTTTGTTTGTTGTTATAACATTTATAATAAAAAACTGAAAAATTAATTCCATGTAAGACAATTCAATTTTCAAAGTGAAATGGTACCGATTTAATATTGATAACATAAAAAGGCCTAATCAACCGAATATCTATTTATAAGCTTAAGTAGAACGTTGGCTACTGAATGGAATATACATAGATACATTTAAACTTATTTGTCGACGCAGTTGTCGCAATAGTAGTGCAGCTGCCTACTGAGCCAGTGGTCCTGGGTTCGAATCCCGGCTAGCGCAAATATTTGTGAGATGAACTCGAATATTTGTTCCTGGGTCATGCATGTTTCTATGTTTTAAGAATCCTTCGCTTCGAGATGTGGGAAAAGTCCTCGTAATTTTGTATATTTATAAAAGAATATTACCTAATTAGTTGCGATTTACTTCCCGTTATAATATTTAATTTAGGTACTCATCATAAATATAACTGTATGTATGTATCGTAATGAGACCCTCATTGAATATAAAAAATACTACTAAAACTGAACATAACAACAACATTTGGAATTTTGAGCTTAAATTTTCGCTGCGATCTTGTCACCTTCCAATTAAAGATAAATATCTTGGAAACTACTAGTCCTATTTTCATCAAACATAACACTTTCGATTGAAAAAACTCCACTCAAATTGGTCCATCCATTTGGGAGCTATGGTGCCACAAACAGACACACAGATACACATCCTGCTTAGATTGTAGTAGATACTCGTAGAATTCAATTTTTAGGGTTCCGTACCTCAAAAGGAAAAAACGGAACCCTTATAGGATCACTTTGTTGTCCGTCTGTCCGTCCGTCCGTCCGTCTGTCAAGACCCTTTTTCTCAGGAACGCGTGGAGGTATGAAGCTGAAATTTATATCAATTACTCAGGTCTACTGTCCCTTGAAGCTGTGAAAAAATCAAACTTCTAAGCCAACGCAATCAAAAGATACAGCCGTTTATGCCGCAAATTTTCGACACTTGCAAGGGAATCAAAACCTACAGGGTGCTTCCCGTGAACTCAGAATCTTGAAATTTGGTACGAAGCAACGTCTTATAGCATAGATAAAGGAATAATTACGAAAACCATAATTTTTTTTTTTAATACCTAACTTTGCACCTAATTTATATGGGGCGCTATACATACCAGGTGCAAACTTAACTTAACCACTTAGGGATGGAAAGTGTTTGTACGGAACCCTCGGTGCGCGAGTCCGACTCGCACTTGGCCGGTTTTTCTTTCTTAATTTACCTTTGTATCATTATTAATAAAAATAAATTGTGGTATTTCCACATTAAAGAAATAGAATCGATAAAAAGATTGTATAAAAATATACAGATACACATGTTAAGCTTATGGCACCCCTCTTTTTCATCAGGGGTAAAAAACATTATACAATGCCATTAAAATGCTTCGGTAACCTCTATAAAAAGTTATAACCTTTAATTTTTAATTTTGGTCAACATAAAAACTTTTTAATGTTATATTATTTGCCGACGTGTGGCGACGGTTCGTATTTAGTGATGGCGGGGCGGGTTAAACATCCTAAAGCCTCACTTATATCCATTTTCATGAATAAATTATACCCAGCGAGTACCAGCTTTTTTAGTATTCAAGTCGAACTAACTAATTTAAGAGACGCGTCAGTTGTATGAACTACGATAGCGTTATCAAAACTTAACATCTATTAAAATTACAACACTAAGTAAATACTTATATCTATTCTAAAACATTTTTATTACTAATAAAAATTGCTTACCATTATCAGACACGATCAATATAAAAAGTTCACATAAAAAAAAGTCACCAATATCACTGAAACAAGTCGCCAGTAAACAAATGTTTGAACAAATATTTTCACCGCACAGTCACAGGGTTAGATGAGTTTGGACAAACATTTTCGAGTCGAGGCGCTGTAGCGGCGTAGCACGTCCGTAGCGCTCGCGGCCCGTAGAGGCACTGATTCGTAGCCCTACGATAAAGCGAGTGATAATATATGTTGTATGGAGATGATTGGTTTTGTTTTAAGAGGTGATAAGAAGGATATTGTACTCTTGGATAAAGGGCTGTAAAAATAAGCCTCCCTTTGAAAGGTATTATGTTTCACTCCTTCCTTCTGTCATTGAATTTGATCGCCTTTTTAGTAGCTGTAGGTACGATTATATTTTTGTGAAAATGATTAGCGTTTTTTCTTTGTTCTCCCCCTTTCTTTGTCAATCTCATTTCTTCGCATAAAGAAAATGCTACGTCGTTCGATCGCCTAATTCGCCTGATCTTGTCTATTTTAGGTTTACGATAATCTGAAATTTAATCTTGTCTTCCTTGTGAAAATTAAATTTAAAGGTAACTTTGTAGATGTATATTGTAAAGAAGCTCAAAAATAGATTTTAGATCCTGTCAGGATTACACTTTACTTCTGTAAGAGTCAGCTATACTAATATAGAGGGGTCATTATTTCAAAGAAAACTCAGCTTTCCAGGGCCATCTGTTGGTAAAGAATAATTTGTCGCCGAAGTGACTGGACTGTTCCTGCGGCATGGCTGATATCTATATATTATGCATATCGTGGTCTAGTCACCATATCATAGTTGCCGGTCAACTTTTAGAACAAAAATGGTGGATCTGCGCATGTACATTTGTACGTAAATCGGCTACTGCGCAGTAAAGGTTATGCTTAAAAAGTTTGCCGGCAGCTGTTACAAGCATTGCAAAGCTTGGGAATAGGTTGGTTTGTGTAATATATTTACATCCTAAAACCATCGCTGAATGTCCAGCTATGCCTGTACCAAAATTAGTTAAAATTTGTCCACCCGTTTCGGCGTGATGCGGGACAAAGGAAATTTATGAAAACAGATGGCGCCAGGTTGCTACGGCGCCGCGCGCCTCTACAAAACAAATGACGATCCTGCATCACGCTATTAAGATTTTTCCTGCATCACGCTATTAAGATTTTCCCGTGACCCCTTTCCATAGGAAAATGATTTTCAATACACACCTAGAATTTTATAACAGTATAGATAGATGTATGTATACGCTCTCTGTCATCCTCAACTTCTTTGGACACGTTCGAGCGAGAACGAACGTTCTATATAAAACGACTCGTTGTTCAAGGGAAAGTTGAAGATGTCAGAGCTAGAGAAAGATCGCCGATGACATGGAGCGACCAGATCAAAGCCAATGTGTGTGCTACCGCCAATGAATGCTCACGAAAAGCGGCTCTACGGGATGAGTGGCCACGTGTCGTCAAACGGGTCAGCACTCCACAAATACATAATGACCACGACCACTCTGTAAAGAGTGTACCGAAGAAGAAATATAAACGCTAGGAGATAACTCTTGAAAAATACCTAATTCGCTTCTGTACCCTTACCATGAGTTTACACTGACAGTACTCGCTAGCGACTCCGTGAACGATTTGTATGAAGAACTAGCTTTTGCCCGCGACTACGTCCGCGTGGAACTTGGAAGTATGGAAGCAACCTCGTACAACGCGATAGAAATCCATATCCACCTAATCACCTTAATTAATAAAACGGAATATTAAAAGCGCCTATGCAAAAGTAAGAGCAATTGTGCTTTTGGTCTAATTATTACATTTCCTACAGGGTCATCAATGTCATCATGAATTACTTACTCACTTTTCAATCTTTTTAGGGATAATTTCCAGGATGTAGACTATCCTATGTCCTTCCTCGGATCTTAAACTATCTCGATGCCAAGTTTTATCAAAATCGATTCAGCGGTTTAAGCGTGAAGAGGTAACAGGCAGACGGACCCACTTTCGCATTTATAATACTAGCTGTGCCCCGCGGTGTTACCCGCTCATCCCACGGGAACCCTAAATTTATTCGGGATGAAAAGTATCATATGTCCTTCCCTGGGACTGAAACTATCTATATGCCAAATTTCATCTTAATCTGTTCAGCGGTTTAAGTGTGAAGAGGTAACAGACAGACAGACAGACAGACACACTTTCGCATTTATAATTATAGTTCTACCAAGTAATCGCTAGGGGCGCTGTGTTATTCTCCGTATTAGTACATTACGGCAGAGACCAGTAAGTAAGCCATACTGGCCGAGTAGGAATTAGACGGACCGAGCCGTAGGCGAGGTCCGGATATAATACGAGGCCAGGATGGCACTTACGGTCGAAGCAAGTATAGTGCTTTTCTCAAAAATTAAACAAGAAAATTAGATTAAAATTATATTTTGTAGGTGACATTCATATTCGGCCATTTTCCAATGAATATTTTTGTTATATCCCATTTTTAGGGTTCCGTAGCCAAATGGCAAAAAACGGAACCCTTATAGATTCGTCATGTCTGTCTGTCTGTCTGTCCGTCCGTATGTCACAGCCATTTTTTTCCGAAACTATAAGAGCTATACTGTTGAAACTTGGTAGGTAGATGTATTCTGTGAACCGCATTAAGATTTTGATGCAAAAATAAAAAAATAATAATAAATAATGGGGGCTCCCCATACTTAGAACTGAAACTCAAAAATTTTTTTTTCATCAAACACATACGTGTGGGGTATCTATGGATAGGTCTTCAAAAATGATGTCGAGGTTTCTAAAATATTTTTTTTCTAAACCGAATAGTTTGCGTGACAGACGCTTCCAAAGTGGAAAAAAGTTGGTCCCCCCCCCTCTAACTTCTAAAATAAGGAAATGAAAAATCTAAAAAAAACATATGATGTACATTACTATAAAAACTACCAACGAAAATTGTTTTGAACGAGATCTAGTAAGTAGTTTTTTTTTAATACCTAACTTTGCAAGTTTGCACCTAATTTATATGGGGCGCTATACATACCAGGTGCAAACTTAACTTAAACACTTAGGGATGGAAAGTGTTTGTACGGAACCCTCGGTGCGCGAGTCCGACTCGCACTTGGCCGGTTTTTTTTTATTATTACACATTGTGATATTCGTCGTCGCAGGCACCATTAACTCCCATGATAACAACCTATAACAAAAATAATTATGAGTTTATACTTGGATAAAAGATATAGTTATATCGTTATCAAATAGTGGCAGCATTTATTTACCTTCATCGCCAAAATGGTTATCATCTAGAGCTTGATTTAAGAACTTTTCTATATTTTGCTGCTGAATATTTGTGATTTCTTTCCTTTGTAGCCATCCGATTGTCTCAGAAAGATTGTTGAAATATTCTGACCTTATCACACATTATCTGACCAATTATTAACTTGATTTTCTTCCTTCCATTTAATGAATCTCTTGTATTTTTTTATATCTCCTTAGATTTAGTCAGAAGTAAATTATTTTAGCTAACTCTGCCTCCGCTTTTAAGTATCGAGGAGTTGCCGTCTATTCGGAATCAGACTCGTCTGAACTCATTTTTACTGAATTATTGTAATAGATCACACAAACAAATTTGAAATTTTTGTCTTTTAATTTAAATCCCGCCTTAATTTCTTTTTTTATAAATACTGCGTTTAATTATTTGCACTGTCTTACAAATCTAAGTCTTAAAGGTAAAATTTAATTATTGTTATACATTGTTGTATTTTCTTACTAATTTTCATATCATAAAGCTTACCTTCAATTTTAACTCCGAGGTTTTTTCTAAGCGACACAAAAAAGGAAGGAATTATCATTGTCATTTTACACAGCACAATTATGAACTAAACGCTGCATACAAACTTCCGCACTAAACCTTGTCGCTACTTTTTTTTTTAAATATGCATCTTGAGTTACGTTTATACTGCCAATAGTGCTAACCTCTTTTTATTTCTCTTCGTGTAAATTGCAAGTGTGTACTGCAATGTCGTCTCTTTCTATTTAATCTATGAAAAAGGGACGCCACTTTTTAATTTCTAAAATTTGCTGTCGCACTATACTTATAATTAAAACAATTTGTGGAATGCACCCTTTTTACATTTATATACGACCTCATCGCCTTCACATCCTTAGTTTTTTTATAGGTCGGTGACGATGTAAATCGTGTTTCGATATTCAAATATCTTGATACGTAATAGGAATTACATACTTACTTACTGGACAAATATTGATTCCAAATTTAAAATCTCGCTGTTTACTGGACACTTCTAAAAAGTCTTCGGTATGTTCCACTTACTGTAGTCTATATAGCGATGGTAAGGCAACATTACATGCAATTTTTGAGAAAAAATTGTTTACGCTGTCGCTAGCGAGGACGGTGACGTCAACTCATGGTAAGGGTAGTATGAACGTACATTCTCGAAGTTTTTGTTTTCCCCTTTAGCGATCTAAAGACTCCGCTCTCTCCCTGAAATATCTCCTCGCGACGTGGCGCGCGTGCTTCACGTATAGGAGCATAAATCGGCGTCAAAATACCAAAAAAATAAAGCAAATGCGAGTCCGACTCGCGCATGAAGGGTTCAGTACCATAAAACAAGTTTGTTGTATGGGAGCCCCCTTAAATATTTATTTTATTTTATTTTTAGTATTTGTTGTTATAGCAGCAATAGAATTACATCATCTGTAAAAATTTCAACTGTCTAAGCTATCACCGTTCTTGAGATACAGCCTGGTGAAATACGGACGGCCGGACGGACAGCGAAGTCTCAGTAATAGGGTCCCGTTTTTACCCTTTGGGTACGAAACCCTAAAAAAGAAAACACGTGGCCACGTACAAAAATGGCGTATTTGTGAAATATGTCGGGCAGTTCCTGACAATTTCACGTGAGTGTAAACGGCTTAATACAATAATGAAATATGTTTGCTGGAAAAAGAGGAATTGGGATTTTAGCGCGGAACTTAAAACTTTCTTATCGGTTTGATGGCATTTCGTCGTTATTTTAATTTAAACTAGAAGTTGCAACTTCATCCGGTATAAGGTATTCTATTACCATCTCAACCATCAGGCAAGTTAAGACGAGGCCGATCACCGACTCGCTGGACCGACCTTAATAAAAATACCACACGGAGCTCCATGGTGCAGTGCACTCGCTCCGCAGACAACCGGGTGAAATGGAGACGCATCGCGAGAGCTGCTGTCTACCAGAGGAATGACGAGGACGAGAACCCAAATGTGGACACCATTGCCGTAACCACAACCACTCTGCCAAGAGTGAACGACTGATGATGGTGATAACCATCTTTGGATGTTCAGCTATGCCTGTACTAGAATTGGTTAAAAGATGGAGCTGTAAGGTTGGCGCTATGCTGCTGCATCGCGCTGTGACGGAGATCCCACGATTTTACACGACCAGCGGATCGGCGAGCGGTTGAGTGAGAGATCCGAGCGTGGCGACCATGCGAGTGAGCGACACGTAACGCGCACCGCCACCGATGCCGCGCAGTCTTTGTAAAGACTCTATAAAAAAAAAGATTAAAAACAATTTTTTAGTATAGATAGAAATTAGATATTGACAAATAAATCACTTATTTATTATTTTTCACTTAGGTATTTAATAAACAAGTGATTATGTGTCACCTTTGTATTCACATGATTGTCAGAAAGAGACAGCTGTTTTGTCCGTTATTGCAAGGGTAAATAAACTACGGAAATTCGGAGTTTTAAGGTTAGATTTTACGTGTGATCCACCATGACTTTTTTTAAATGTCAGTGTTGGAATCCTCTTCAGTTTTCGCAATCGCTTTTGCGGGGTGTGTCCTACGTCCAAATTTGTTATTCAATCGTAAGATTTTATAAAATGTGTGTAGATGTTTTTTTGTTTGGGAGAAAAACAGGTCAATGTTGGGCTAGTTTTGGAATACCTACCGTCAAACAATGTTGAGTCCACAAAAGTGAAGGTATCACTTTGTTACTACCCTTTGCATCCCTTTGCATCTCCGTGGCAAATACTTGATTATATTGTCAAAATGTACAGGATCTCCAAGACATTTTAAGTTATGACGTAAAAAACCTCTACTTTGATCAAATAACACTGTAGTGTTTGTGGTAGTATCTATACATAAATAGATATATACGCTGTATCGGGCGCACGTCACATGGGATGCTGCGTTTAGTCACACGCAACTCGGGGGCGAGAGTGGACGTGTGACATTGCTATGTGCGCGTGCGGCGAGCGAGCCAGTGTTACAAACATATACCTATTACACGCAGTTCCTACAAACACCAAAGTAAATAGCATGAAATTGTAAAAGTGCGTGTCACAATAGTAGTTTATGCAACTGGTACATAATGAGAGGCCTTAAAATACGAGTGTGGTTTTATGAAACGAGCCTACAGCTACGAGATTACAGTGTAAATTTTCATCAAAATTGATAGTGTAGTGGTGACCTCGCGGTGACTATTACGGTATTATTATGAAATTAAATCTCTGATTTTGGTCGCTGCGCGCTGCCAAGTAATGTAGGTCCTTACCTATAATACCTATATCTGAACTTGTTATAGAAATTTAACAAGATGGGTTTAGATAAAGTAATGTTTTATAGTTAAATTAAACGCTTATAAGATCTTGGTCTTCACCCTAGACGAAACTTTCAATTTAATTTATGATATCGTCGATGCTAAAACATTTTTACTTAACGATAATCGAGTAAAAAGACGATCTTAACCAACTTACATAGCATTTCCACCGACAAGTCAAGAGTTCTTTCTTTATTGGAGCGAGCTGAGTTTCACAAAAAACGCAGCAAAAGTTAATAAGGTTTCATAAGAGCTTAAAGCTCTAGTTTGTCTGAGCTTTTTGGAGTGCTTTCTTCATCAAGTATTACGACCGCGGCGTCGAAGTTATTACTGCACTATTATAGTTCGAGTCTAGGTACTGATGTGGTGTTTCATTTATTTTTCACTTCTCATGCTCTTAAAATGTTACTTTAGTCTCTGCATAACGGGACTAAAGCTCCTTATTAATCTCTAGGGACTAAAATAAAATTGTTTTAATTTACTTTGAAAAACCCCTAAACAGCCAATCACGACGTTTGTGAATGGAGGTTTATAGCCATTTTCAGTGATAGGTATACAAACTTTTTGGTGCGTGAAAATAACCTCAAAATTACAACTGCTCAAAAAAAGTAAAATTGTTTTAATTTACTTTGAAAAACCCCTAAACAGCAAATCACTGACGTTTGTGAATGGAGGTTTATAGCCATTTTCAGTGGTAGGTATACAAACTTTTTGGTGCGTGAAAATGACCTCAAAATTACAACTGCTCAAAAAAAGTAAAATTGTTTTAATATACTTTGAAAAACCCCTAAACAGCCAATCACGACGTTTGTGAATGGAGGTTTATAGCCATTTTCAGTGATAGGTATACAAACTTTTTGGTGCGTGAAAATAACCTCAAAATTACAACCGCTCGAAAATTCAAGATTTTATTTAATGAAACACGATTAATTATTACGAATACGAATGTAATTTTATCATGCATGGTCCATAAGTCCATATTAGTCTTAAATAAAATAGTTTTCAAGTTTGAATCTGTTGGCTAAATATGCAAGCATTTAAAGCGTCACTTTGCAAAAAAAAGAAAAAACCACGGAACATTTCTTTTTTCTATTAGAATTTTGAATGGAATGAGTAGATGGCCATTACTTGTATTAAGCTTGAATGGTAATCACCAATTAGACCAATTAACTGTGTCACTTTATAAATTACGGACAAAATATGTTATCATCATCTTCCAATGAAGAAGAATAAAGCTGAAGGCTATATAGAGGAGTCAATCCAAAATAAACACAATATCTATCGAAGGCTATACCATATTGAAGGAATTAAAATATCCTCAAAGCAAAAATCACAACCAACATTTGACCCACGCCCATCAACATCGCGGGTTGAGAATGAGCCTAATGAAATGACCATCGGCAACCTTTTTGAGAAAAGGTCTACGTCTCTACTCTCCAATCTCCATTCTCTCCAACTTTTACTTCGACTTCGAGTGAAAATATTGAACATACTTTTCAATTACAAACCACGCCGACCCAGCTTAGTTTACAGGGGAAAACCATACATTTAAATGTAAAGAATTGTATAAATTGCCCTTTAAATTGTTCTGAGGTTAGATTAACGGCTACGTAATTGTAAGAAAACAATATAATATAATAAATATCGTAATTTTATATTGAAATTCGTTTATTTTCCTCGCATTCAAAGTGAAAAGTAGAGTGTTTAACGCGAGACTAAACAACCATAATGACACTCGAACTATTAGCCACCCTCGCTTAGCTCGGGTGGCTAAAACATCTCGTGTCATTATGGCTTGTTTTAGTCCCTTGTTGAACAATCTACTATTCATTTCATTTATTTATTTAGCCATAAATTGTGATACAATTTTACCCGAAGGTGTAGCTAGGAATGTATGCTTATATCTAACATTTAATTGCCGTGTTGAAAGAAACTACAAACTTACTCGATCTCTTTTGAATAAATTATGATCCCCTCGAACTTTTAATTTTCTGTATTGCTTTATCGATCTAATGTATCGATTTAATGAAGCTCGTATGAAAAATCTTATTATTTTAGCCATTTATGGAAGTTATGTTTTGACAAGGTATACTGCCTATATAGATTAGGGTGGAGCGAATTTTTTTTTTTGGAAATTCAACTCAGAACGTCTCTAAAACGTTGCATTAGGCTGCCAGATATACGAGAAAAATAATAATAAAAATATTCAATACTGCTTTTAGCCCTCTACTGTCATTTTGAATATTATGATCAAGCCCATATTGTTTTTTTATTAAATCAAAATCTTGTTTTTTTTTTTAATGAAAGTCAAGTGATTGTATGTAAAATCAATTACATATATATATTTATATATATATATATATATATTAATTAATATCTTATCTAAAGGCAACATATTACAAATGTTCCAGGTCGATCAGACAACTTTTTTTTTTCTCCATACAACTACGCTCCACCCTAATATAGATGCATTTTACGGGAGTCATTGTCAATTGAGTTAGTTTTGTGTTGCAAATATGAAAGTATATTAGTTATAAAATAAAACGTAAAAATCATCTATATTATAATACGTAATGGATGTGATACTTCACGACTTATCGAGCTGTCTTGTTTTTCCGGTGGGAATAGCAGTTGACACCAATAAGATTGAGCTATGTATTTCTTAGGATGGATGAGCATAATTTCAATGTTATTTGAGCTGCGGTAAGTAAAATTGATAATTTATTTTTATTAAACGGTTTTATTTAGCTTGCCCTGTTTGTTTATTTGGGTCAAATCTAGTAATTGAAATTTTACCCCCTTCCTATTGACGTATTGATCTGAAATTTGGTACGCATCTTTAGTTTTGGTGACAATATAATTTAATACATTCAGCATCATTGTAAATCCAAGATGGCCGCCGCTACAAAATGGCGGATTACAAATTTTATCACTACTTCCTCAATATGGGTATCAAATGAAAGGGCTTGATCAGTAGAATAGAATGCTTTGTGAAAATAAAATTAAAATCCAATATGGCCGCCAATAAAATGGCAGGTTCATTTTTCTTTTCATAACCCCTTCAATATGGGTATCAAATAAAAGGTCTTGTCTAGTAGAATAGTTTACACTATGTAAAATAAATGAAAATCCAATATGGCCGCCAACAAGATGGCAGGTAATTTTTTTTCACCACCCTTTCAATATGGGTATCAAATGGAAGGGCTTGAGTAATAGAATACTGTAATACCTTGAAATCAAATGAAAGGTCTTGGGTAATATAATACTGTATTATGTTTTGACAAATTTAAAATCTAAGATGGCCGCCGGAAATACCGGATTTCAATATGGGTATCAAATAAAAGATCTTGCCTAGTAGAATAGATTACACTTTGAAAAATAAATGAAAATCCAATATGGCCGCCAACAAGGTGGCAGGTGTTTTTTTTTCACTACCCCTTCAATATGGGTATCAAATGGATGGGCTTGAGTAATAGAATACTGTAATACCTTGATGTGACAAATTTAAAATCTAAGATGGCCGGCGATGACGATGGCGATTTAATAATTGTTTAAATATGGGTGATGGATATCAAATGAAAGGGCAAGTCGAAAGCTGTGCTTAGAGCAGTCAATACTTAACAGTAATATGAATGATGAAATTTAGACAGCTTATCAATACAAAGGACTTTGTCAACTTAGAATCGGGATTCAAGCATGGATCTTAGTTCCACCAAGTCAAGATTTTGTATCGTATCGAGCCCTATGTTAGGGTGGCTAAAAATGAAACGTTGTTAGCCGTACACCACCCAAGTTAAGGTAAAATGTTAAAACGTGCCAAGAACTGTGTAGCATTAGGGTGAATAAAAAGTATATGTCGTAAGTGTTTTCCCCTCAAGACTTGGGCACATCTTGTTGTCTAATAGCCTTGCCCCTCTATTGGACCTCTAGGGGGACCGGGGGTTGACCGTTTTAATGTCCATTACTCATGAGAACGAAATGGAAAATAACAATAAAACAAAAACAGACAAAAATAAAACAGAAACAGCAATACAACGATAAAAGAAGGCTTAATAAAGCGAAAGAAAAATATAGAGCAAAGCGTGCAAAAGAGAGTCAAATTGGAACTCATAGTCAACTGCAAAAAACGAAGAAAACGGTTAGCGTCAGAGACACCTGTGCAACATCAGGCCAGGTTGTGTGGCCAACGTGAGAGACAAAGGTATCTGGTAGCGTCCGAAACACCTGAGCAATATGACCCCAGGATAACAGGGCAACGTGAGAGACAAAGAGAACTGGTATCGTCCGAAACACTTGAGTAACGCAGTCTGGTTAAATAACCAACGTGAGCGTACCCTGCAATGCAGAACTGGAAATCATCTGCAGTTCGAAAATGCCATTTATACATTGTTCATTCACGTTTGTGAAATTTGCACCAATACTAATCATGTCCATACAGGACGTTAAAATATTGGCGCATTAAGATAGGTATCTACCTGTAAAATTCTCTCAAAAACAAAGTTACTTTTTCGTTTTCGTTTCGTTATGTCTCCGCTGTCAAACACATGTCACCAGTAATAGTAACAATAGCACCATCAAAGGCTTTCTGGAATAATCTGGATGCAGGTTCTATGCCAGACGTATTTGAATCGCTGACCCAGGCGGAGCAACGTTTACTGTGCAGAATCATAACATTTATTAGAGTTGCAAAATTTACTGGGCTATAAAAAACCTTGTAATAATGAGGCACTGAATGAATTAAAAAGAAAGAGAAGTATGTAACAAAATTAAAAACTAAAAACTTGAAAATAAAAAATTAGTAAAAAAGTTTTTTAAGTTAAACGGTTTTATTGAAAATGTACTAAAAGGTAAAAAATAATTCGGTAGGTCCTAGGTACCAGACATCACACCATTCTTCTCATCAATCTAGGGCATTTATCAGACAAAAAATAAAATCGTTGGGCGTGTGAAATTTCTATAAGTCAACCGCTATATCATAATATCATACGCAGGCTACACGCGCCCAACGATTTTATTTTTTGTCTGATAAATGCCCTCGATTGATGAGGAGAATGGTGTGATGTCTGGTACCTAGGACCTACCGAATTATTTTTTACCTTTTAGTACATTTTCAATGAAACCGTTTAACTTAAAAAACTTTTTTACTATTTTTTTATTTAAAAGCAAATACAAAGAGCACATCGCTAAATTATTTATACATAATGTTGTAATTTTTTGGACAGATGCCATCAAAAACGTCGCATTTCCCGGTTTTTGCTCCCGGGAGCCATCTACACAAAATACTCAACAGACAGAGTTGCATAACAGACAAACTTGTTCAAACTTGTTCGAGTTTTGTGCACCGGTCAATACAACTTAATTCCCACGGCTAAAACTTCTAGGCGGTAAGATGGATCCCTTGGGACGGGAATATTTTATAAACTGCCGTCTTGGCAATTTTCCCGGTGAGAAGGATAGTTCCGCCGGGATGGCCCTTCCTAGGATTCCGTCATTAATCACCGATGAACCTTCGTACGTGAGAGTTTTTGGAAATTTTCATAGGGCCTAGCTTATCGTCATGATTATTACTATTTCACTATGCATTCAATGTGTCCTCCGGAAATTCACAAAAAAGGCCTTTGGTTTTATCATATTATGTTCTAATCTTTTACTCAGTTTTGAAAATACATGGTTGTTTCTTAATTTTTAACGGGGTAGTAGTAGACCAGCTAGGTACATACATAGCAGGTCAGCCACTGCTGAGGTAGGAGAGTAACCACTCTGTAGTTCACAAATCACAATTCGTGTTGCATTATGATCGTCCCGTTCTTTCATATACCGTTTAAACTCCTGACATTCATTGTCAGTTTAACTTTCTTTCAACAAGCCTATAGTTTAGCCCTAAGTTATTGTCACTGTAATCACCATGTTATACCAGCAGGATTATCAAAATGTCCCCATGGGAAAAATCGGAGGAAAAGGGATTACGACTCATCGTATTTATTCTTTTTCCCGTCGGTTTTCCGCCAGAATGGAACAAAAAGTCCATCATTTAATTCCATCCCATCCGCAGCTGGATATTTTCACAGCGCATCGAGCAAAGAACAATTAATAGTAGTTTTCGATACAAGTGTGGAAAGTATGTCATTTTGAACGAGTTCCGAGGGGTCTTGGCCTGAGCCGCAAGGCGAGGGTCAAGACTCGGGACGAGTTAAAATGACACTTCCACACGTGTACCAAACAACGTTTTTTAATACATTTGCGAAAAATTGCAATAATACAAATTTAAAACAGTAATTGAAAGGGGCAATTATATTTATTTCTGTCTGATAAAAATTAAGAGTAATACCTACAATTTTTAGAGTAATTGTGAAGGGTCGCATTTAAGGCCTTTGCTGGTAAGTTTAAAGTTTTATTCAAGTTGTTAATAATTCTCTTTTTCTCGTTTCCAGCCAATAAAATGTTCATAGACTGCAATGTAATTTCTCTTTCGATTTTGCGGGTAAAATACTCTTACTTGCAATTTTTGCCTTGGCTCGTATATAGGGCGGTGTTAAATCTATTCTGATAACATCAGAATCCATCATTTTCTATCAAAAACTCTTATTTTATAAATCTTACGTGTCATTTAATTAAAATTAAAACAATACTGAATGAAAATGAAAGTTTTACTTTTAATTGTAATATTTTTTTTCAAGATGGCGTCGGCTGTCATCATTCAGCCAAATCAAAAGAAATAGTTTTAATATTTCAGAAGAGATATGATAATGTTACACAGTGATTTAATTGATTCGAAACAATAAACATCGTGAATCTGTTTTTAGTTCTTTACATTTCATATAATTGTAAATAAATATATTATTTTATACACAAAAATAGCGATTATTCATAATTATTATGAATTTAAAAAGCAGCGCGTAGGTCACGCTTAATACTGTATTTTCTAATCTGTGACAATACTTTTTTTTTTTTTAATTTTTTTAGGTCACGCATAAATACTTATGTGCTCATTAAGTAATAGTCACTCAGACAAATTATTAAAACTGCTTTTGAATATTTTTAATAACCCTTTGATTGATCCAATTTGCAATTTAAATATTTTTAGCATAATTATAAGATATACACTTGCAATACTGTATGACGTAATAAATAAAGTCGGAAAGTGATTGACCTTTTTTTGGATGTATGAGACATGACGTGTTAGTACAACAGAAAATAAAAAAAAATTGAAAAGTAAAAAGCACTAGTTCGAAATAACCAACTTTTCGCACGATTTTCAGCTACGAAAAGTACCACTTTTTGAGCAACTGTATTAAAAAAGTTTATTCTCACTAATGACAATTCGTAAAAATGTAGTCCCAAATTATCTGTCTTGAATGTTTCGTATAATAATAGTTAATTGGCATTATTATCAATATTTTAACGACAGAATGGAAGCTTAATTTTAGACCCTAATTTTAGAAGTAATTTGTTTTATTGTAATTTGTAAATGCCTCAATTTTGACACTCTAATTCCAATAATTATTTATAACTTGCCTTTATTGCTATTAAGGACGTTCGATGGTGCCACCTACGATTTTGACCTTTAAATATTTTCGCTAAGTAAGTATGTAATAATTCGTTTTATAGTACACTAGTGTAGACGGCGGGAAAGAAGGCCTTGCCGGGTATAGTGAAATGAAGCCGTTAAGTCCTTTTCACGGCTAAGGCATTTGAATAGTGTTTTTCTCAAACATATGCAATGAAATAAAAAAATACACCACTAAATCTATATATATACTAGCTTTTGCCCGCGGCTTCGCTCGCACAGGTCTGGAAACGTGTCTGTGAAACTTTCTACCGTTTTATTGTTTCTTAAAAGAATACAACTAATAAGTATGGTCAATTTATGTATTTCTAATTAGATTTAGACCTTTACCCGTCAGTCGTAATGCAAAAATGATTTTTCTCTTAGTTACGTTTATTTTACTTGTTAACTTTGCGTTACGAAATGAAAAGGATTTTATTTTATTTAATATCACTAAGCGTCGTTGGTTTAACTGCTAGCAGCAGTATTGAATGTCTGTCCACTATCCCGTGTAATAAAAGGAAATGAAATACGTCATCCGCGTTGGACGTTTATATAAATGCGGCAACGCGCATTGTCGCCGGTTCTCGGTAAATTAATATTCACACAATAATAGTCTTATTACTGGACTTCCTGGTATAAATACTGAATTGCATAAATGGTTTTAACTGAGAATGATAGTTAGGTAAAAATTAATTTTTATACTCGCATACTGTAGTCTGTCAATTATGATTTCACAGACAAAATCACAACAATGCACTTTTTAAACCTGCACCAAAATTCTATACTTTATTTTTTTTTTTTTTTTTTTATTACTTTATTGGCACACTAAACAGATTACATCCAGTTCAAAAGATAACGATACAAAGGACAGGCATTACAGATATGTAAATGTCATCCAAAATTAGCATGTACAGCATGATTTTAACGATGTATGTACATTGAAAATATATATCCTCTATGGTACCCGCTACTAAACATTAATATTTCATAAGACAACTCTCTACTCAACTTAAATGAATTTCAAAAAATGACTTTTCTATTAAAAAACTGGACTCAAATCGGTTCATCCGTTGAGGAACTACGATTAGATAGCCACAAAGATAGGTACACAATTACACACGTTAAACTTTTTACACCATTTTTTTTCGATGGGGGTTACAAGTACTTCTCTTGTCGACATGAACTCCCTTCTCAGTAGTTGCGACTTGCGACATGGCACTGAAACGCTCCTCACACTAATATAGTTAAATAAAAAGATCCTTTTTAAATTTCCGAAGTGTACTTATCCATTTTTCATACCCTAACTCTCCTCGCGAAGTTGACCGAAGCAGGCCGAGGCGAAGTTGACCGAAGCAGGCCGAGGCGAAGTTGACCGAAGCAGGCCGAGGCGAAGTTGACCGAAGCAGGCCGAGGCGAAGTTGACCGAAGCAGGCCGAGGCGAAGTTGACCGAAGTATGAGTTTCCGCAGCGAAGTACCTCTCTGCATTATCAACTTCGTGAGTAGTGTTGAGCCGCAAGTAGAGTTGATATGTCTCTCCATATTTGTCGAAATTGCACCGACACTGGCGCGGGTACATAAACATTATTGTTAGTTTTATACCGACATCTGCGTGAGCCTAGTGGTCCCCGGCGGCTTGTTGGATCCTTTTTGCTATCAAAATCGAGCTCACGTGAATCTCGACTGTTCTGAAATAGGATTGCTAGTGTTATATTATACCAAGAAGTGTATAATATTATTAAAACAATCATGAGCCATTTTTAATAATTTATAAAACGGTTTAAACTCGCGTAAAAATGCGTGGGCCGCCAGTCGCTTAGCAACACTGATAGCCCCTGATAAAGAGATCCATAATGAGTTCGGAACATGTCGGGCCGTTCTTTACCGTCTTTACGTGAGTTTAAACCGTTTTTATAATTATTATACATGTACAAGGTACTACATTTTTAACAAAACGTTTACCTTGACAATGTAAAAGAATCATTGCGAGTCTTATTTTCTTTATCTTTACGTTACAATGTAATATAAGGGGGCAGGGAGACCGGAACGTGTAGCCGTCATTTTCTGGGCAATCAAACAAAGTGGTGGGGGACGGGTTGAGATGTATTGTGGCTGGGATTCCGCCTGTATGTTTTATTATCTACTTTATAAAGGAACGCGAGAAAATACTTATCACTGTGTTATTTTCGTTTTATTTCATACTACCGTACTACACCGTACTACTACCGTAGTAGCAAGCACGCAACGCCGCAGATTTGTCGTTTTAATATTATAAGTTTTTTTTTAGTTTCTCCCGCCCTTGGAAGTTGAATGGGAACTGGATTAATAAAAAAAACTTGAATTTTTGTAGGTAGGATATCTTAATTATATCTCTATATATTAGGATATGATTTTAATATTAGTGTGATAAAAATATCACTTAAAGTATAAAAATATTTTATTCGCATTAATAGGTACAATAAAAGCGAAAGTTTGTAAGTGTATATTTCCACTATTGTGAATCGGCATACAAAAATCTTCTAAGTAGGTTTTGATATTCTATGAGATACAAATTAGTTTCTACAATGAGAATTTTTGCAGCGCAATACAGACGCTCGGGTCGATTCTATTAATAATGCACGCATTGCATGCGCCACCTGTAGGTGCATAGTACTTCAATTATTTACAGCACAAACACACCATTGGACACAAATATTTATACTATTATATAATTCAATTCAATTGAAATAATTTTTTCTATGATTTCAGGAAAAATCTTAATGGCGTGATGCATGATCGTCATTTGTTTTATATGGGCGTGCGGCACCGTGCCAGCCAGGCGCCATCTGTTACCATAATTTCCTTTGTCCTCGCATCACGCCGAAACGGCTGGACGAATTTTAACCAATTTCGGCACAGGGATAGCTGGACATCCAAAGATGGTTATAGGATACTTTTTATCCGTCTCCGGTAAAGAAAAAATACGCGGTCGAAGTTGCGGGCACCTCCTAGTGAGTATACTCACTACTATTATATTATTGAAGAATTAGATTAAGGTTCTAAAATTCCAAGCAAGCAGTTATCCGTGCCGAGACGTGGTCTCAAACTATGGGCCTCTTAAGGAAGCTCAGAGTCACTCAGCGAGCTATGGAAAGGGCTATGCTCGGGATCTCTCTACGTGATCGAATCAGAAATAGCAAACAGGGTTAGCAAACTGAAGTGGCAATGGGCAGGGCACATAGCTTGAAGAACCGATGGCCGTTGGGGCAGAAAGGTTCTCGAGTGGAAACCACGTACCGGCAAGCGCAGCGTAGGACGGCCACCCGCAAGGTGGTCGGACGACCTGGTCAGGGTTGCGGGGACTCGCTGGATGCGTGTCGCTTCTATCCGGCTCATGTGGAAGTTAATTGAGGAGGCCTGTGTCCAGCAGTGGATGTCCTATGGCTGAAATGATGATGATGATGATGAGTTACCCGTATACTATTAGGGTTCCGTACCTCAAAAGGAAAAAACGGAACCCTTATAGGATCACTTTGTTGTCCGTCTGTCCGTCCGTCCGTCCGTCTGTCAAGACCCTTTTTCTCAGGAACGCGTAGAGGTATGAAGCTGAAATTTATATCAATTACTCAGGTCTACTGTCCCTTGAAGCTGTGAAAAAATCAAACTTCTAAGCCAACGCAATCAAAAGATACAGCCGTTTATGCCGCAAATTTTCGACACTTGCAAGGGAATCAAAACCTACAGGGTGCTTCCCGTGAACTCAGAATCTTGAAATTTGGTACGAAGCAACGTCTTATAGCATAGATAAAGGAAAAATTACGAAAACCATAATTTTTTTTTTTAATACCTAACTTTGCACCTAATTTATATGGGGCGCTATACATACCAGGTGCAAACTTAACTTAACCACTTAGGGATGGAAAGTGTTTGTACGGAACCCTCGGTGCGCGAGTCCGACTCGCACTTGGCCGGTTTTTTTTTTTTATCGGAACAGTAAATATGATGGGTTTATCTTGTGCTGTTCAAAGCATCAATTATATGCCCAAGCATAAATATTGACACAAATTGAATTATGAAAGAAAAATGTAATGTGATCCAATGCAAATGTAAGCAGGACTCGAAACTGCGACCCTACGTTTCCGGCGCAGTACTCTCCCAATTGAGCTATCACATCGTTACGTCAATCACACCAAATCTTTGATTCCATAATTCTACGCTATTAGAGCGCCCTCTGCGTCATATGTGTTTAAAACGCTTGTGCGCATTAGCCATACCCTAGGATCGTGCATGTAAACGCAAATCGATCTAGTCCCAAATTAAGCTCAAGAAAGCTTGTGTCTGTAGGTACTAGACGCCGATATACATACTTTTATAGATAAATATTTATTAAGTACTTAAATACAGAGAAAAACCATGACCCAAGCACAAATATTCGAGTTCATTACACAAATATTTGCCCTGGCCGGGATTCGAACCCGGCACCGCTGGCTCAGTAGGCAGGTCTCTACAAAATGAGTCAACCGCGTCGTCACCGGGAGAAGATTGCCACAGTCCAAGAAATAATTGTTAGTCAGCCATGGGGTAAACAATAAACTACATATGTTACTCCTACTCCACCTAACCTTATATTTTTAAGTTCGTTGCTTGTGTATATTATAGTAAACATCAACATTGTGAAATAATAACATGGTAACTTGTGATACACCGTCGGTAACCGTAGTTCCACGAACCTGACCTTTCTATTTTCCGCACAATGGCTTTGTTATAATAGATAACAAACGAACTACAAGCAAAACTACAAATTCATCGAAGTTATGCGTAAGACGGTCTTCACACTATATTACGCCCTACAATACGGAGCGTGAAACGGCAGATTTAATACTATATCCAAGTACATTTGCGTCTGTCTGTACGTATAAAATAACCTAAATTGAAAATTTAAACACGGGGTGTTTGCATTTTCATAAGCTCATTCAATGAGAGATATATGTTAAACTTATAACACCTCTCTTTTTTCGTCGAGGTCGTCGATAAAATATAGATAAGGGCAGATTGACCATGCTTATACGGCTACACCCATTTGAAGGTATTTGGGTGTTTCATTCCAAACGCCCAACCCTACACTCTAGTGTCAAAACCGCCTTACGGCATGTGTCAATGGTTAATGATTAGTTTGCGATTAATGTGTACTTAAACAGACTATGAGACACCCATATTATTATTATTTTTTCTTTATATAATGGCACCACATAGTGGCTCCACTTCGCCTGATGGTAAGCAAAAAGGCGAGTCCAAGTCGCAATGGTAACTGACAAGAAACCAACGGTGCTATATCAGTTGACACTACCATGCTGGCCCGAGAGATGCTTCGATACGCTTCGTTTGAAGGGTCCCAAGTTATAAAAAGAAGGAAACACGTGAGCCGGCAAAGAGTTCCACATTTTAATAGTTAAATAGTACCTCTACGAGTAGCATAACTATGACACCCGACTCGTTGGAACTCCTATGGGAAGTCATTCAATATCGTGTGAGCAAGATACATGATGCTTAGTCTCACGACAAGCAAAGTCGTGGCAAGATACATGCTAGCCCTGTTGAATTGTAGATGTCTTATTAAAAGCAATTGCGAATTTCTTTTCAAGTTGCGAAAGTTTATGCAACTTGTTAAACCTAAATCAACAGTCTATTGAGTTTTTAAATGTTCGAAGTCATATACCTAATCAAATATTACTTACTTGCTATTGCAAACAAAGTAAGTTTTCATTGGTCCGAAACTAAAACTTTATTTGGCTAAATACTCCAAGTCTATTGATCTAATTTAGTACCTCGGGAATGTAATCTCGCCGAAACGAAAGAGCCGAGATCGAAGTTTATATCGCGTAGGTATATATTATCAATTAGGACATTTGAAACTTTCAATTTCTATTCACTTCAAACATTTATTTCCAATTACAGAACATTTTCTCTTTTGATCTTTGCAGTATGCCGATGCCGATGGAGTATTTTATTTGTTGTTTGTACAAAATGCAACGATGGTGACGCGAGACGCGACCAACCAGAGCGTAGGCGCTTGTAAAGGGCCAGCCACGATTACGGGCAAATACAAAAAAAATGGGCAAGTGCGAGTCCGACTCGCGCATGAAGGGTTCCGTACCATAATCTTTAATAAGTTTGTTGTATGGGAGCCCCCTTAAATATTTATATTATTTTATTTTTAGTATGTGTGGTTGTAGCGGCAATAGAAATACATCATCTATGAAAATTTCAACTGTCTAGCTATCACCGTTCTTGAGATACAGCCTGGTGACAGACGGACGGACGGACGGACGGACACGGAGAGCAAAGTCTCAGTAATATGGTCCCGTTTTTACCATTTGGGTACAGAACCTTAAAAATACGCTGATATATGAAACACACCACGACTGCCGGTTGAGTTTTGGCGGAGCGAATTGTGTCAGTGGTCAAAATTCAAAAACATTCTTTATTTAATTACATACCTTGACGTTTCGGGCGTAACATCAAGACCGGGAACGTTTTCCAAAGTCCCCTTGTTATAAAAATAAGTGAAAATCATTTAAGTTTAAATCAATGTGTTACCGAACCTGGGGGGGTATTCGACCAATTTTAGAGATATAATGGAGATCTCTCCTTTTCATCGCCATCCGTCACTTTTGACGTGTGCCTACTTGACAAGTGGCGATATCCCTAGAACATCGCAACTTCGTCAATTCGGACGCGCAAATTTTCGTTTCCTTTGTATATGACGGCATAAATAACAGGTGCATACTTTAAATTGACCGCGTAGTACGTGAAATTAGTCCGTTACGTTTCGTTCAAAACAGAAATTTATATACATGAATAACATTTTTGACAATTATTATCGCCTTCGTATTTCCAAAATTGAGATGAGATATGTCACTTTTAAGCTCGGGCCCAATTCGAGAATGCCGTTGGAGATATCGCCAAACGTCAAATCTCCATTAGATAACAGTTATATCGCCATTGAACTGTCATTTAAATGCGATGAGCTTGAAAGTGACATATCTCATCTCAATTTTGGAAATACGAAGGCGATAATGATTGTCAAAAATGTTATTCATGTATATACATTTCTGTTTTGAACGAAACGTAACGGACTAATTTCACGTACTACGCGGTAAATTTAAAGTATGCGCCTGTTATTTATGCCGTCACATACAAGGGAACTGAAAATTTTGCGCGTCCGAATTGACGAAGTTGCGATATCGCCACTTGTCAAGTAGGCACACGTCAAAAGTGACGGATGGCGATGAAAATGAGAGATCTCCATTATATCTCTAAAATTGGTCGAATACCCCCCATCGCGTTTTCATCATCACACAAGTCACTAGTCAAAGGGACCTTGGGTTATAAATATATAATGCATGTGATTTTTTATCTGCTCTTCCCAGAAACCAACGAATAATCCGCAAAACGCTCCGAGTACTAAATCCATCGTAAAAACACAGTGAACATTTTGTCCGTACTTTATATTAGTATTGGTATTGCCGAGAATGTGTCGGAAATTGAACGCACAGGAGGCCTATGATGGCTGCGTTTATCACACGATAAATAAGCGACAAAGCATCTGTCACTCAAACGTGAAGGATGCTTTGTCGGTTGTTATTTGTCGCGTGATAAAAGCAAGCATTATAGGCGCGCAGATCGGATAAATTACTTTGAAATACAAATGTCATTCGTCTCTTTCGGTCGGTGGCTGAACATAGGTCTTGTCCTCAAATTTCTTTCTTCGGTCGCTGACAGTTCACTGACACCGTTTTTAGGCGCCGTACTCAGGATTATACGTTTTATGTTATGGAGTCAAGATACTGGTTGCACCCTAACTGCGTCCGCGACACCCTTCTAACCCATTTCCCCGCGACATGAGATCTATCTTCCTCGACCTTGTCGGCCGCTGACAGTTCGCTCATATACGATCTAGCACCGTACTTAGGATTATAACGTTGCTAAAATACCTTCTCCGGGCTACATGGCCTGCCTAATTGCCACTTCAACTGTGCAATCCTGTGAGCTATGTGGGTTACCTTGGTTTTTGAGCGGATATCCTCATTTCTGATTCTATCGCGCAAAGAAATTTTAGTTTCTATAAAATAGCTTTACACAGTGGGAGAGTAAAGTGAATGAAAATAATAATCTACATGAAACAAATCCAAGTGAAAAAGCGGCGAAGTAAAAATACGTTGCAATTAAACATTCGACGAAAAATTATTCGACAAAAAGCAGAACGCCATTTTGAAGTTTGTTAATGACTTGAAACTGAGAATACCTAAAAATGCGGGGATCATGTCATGTCATAATTATCCTTTGTGTCCATATTTTATGTTATTATTAGGTATTTTGAAAACAAGAATGAGTCAATACTACGGTGACCAAATTTTTTAATCCCCGACTATACTAGGTTACCTGGGCACTCATGAAATAATGAAATAATGAACTTTATTTTGCAAGTAGGCCACAAGGGTACTTTTACATGGCTGAGTCTACCGGCATTTCACAAGAGGAGACCACTGTTGAGAAGAAACGCCGAAAGAAACTCAACGGTAAGTCATTTTTTCGGAAAGCATAAATAAATACTTATATTACACATGTTATAGGAATGCATTTGGTGTTGGCTTAATGTAGGTACACATTATCATAGAAATTCAGAACTTATTACTCGGATGAACTCCCGTTGATTGGTCTAGCTGGAGCAAAGCGAGCACTAACCAAGTTTAGATCAACTCAATCAATCTCTTGAGACTGAGTCTAGGTCGACGCAAACATCAACATCACTTAATTCACGGCGTAGTTGAAATTTACTACAAATTGACAGAAACTGCTGGATAAAGGCCTCTCCTATCGATCTCCAAGTTAATGGCCCCGCGGTAGCACTCATGTAACAGCATTGGAGAATATTTCCACACAGTATCTTTCAGCGGCCGCTACCTAAGAAGCTTTCTGCTCTATCGGCTGTCTGTTAATGTAGTCGTATGTATTGAAGTTAAATAAACAAAAGAAGATTCTGTGTATTCATGGTCTGGCAACGCATTCGTTGGTTAAATGCGAACAAAATTATCACAGAACTCCGTAAATAATTTACTTGGTTGAACTCCAGTTGATTGATCTAGCTGGAGCAAAGCTAGCACTAACCAAGTTTAGATCAACTCAATCAATCTCCTGAGACTGAGTCTAGGTCGACGCGAATATCGACACCACTTAAAGCCTGGCATACTCAGGGCCCAGGGGGCATACTCGGTGCAATTTCTTACAAATTGCCGCAGGGAGATAGAAGGTCGTCGTCTTGGCTTGATGGATTATACATTTTTTTTTTACAAATTAGCCATGTTTATTTGTATATCCGCGGCACAATCTTAATACTACAAATTTCGCACGATAAATTATGTATCGATTACAGCTAAATAAAATCTGGTTGGTATTTTCTCACATAACTTTTTAAGTCCTATTATCGAAGTTCCGAAAATATATCTCATACTATTCTATATCATAACGATCACTCTTCATAATTTTTTTTAATACCTACTAACGATCGGAACTCATATGATCACTATTCATACAACTTGTTTATACTAATATTTGTTTTCATTAATTTTCTTACACTACTAATCTAACTCATAATCATCCGAATTCATAAATTAAAAAATTTGAACGAGCGAGCAAGCGAGCAAAACCTTTCAGAGCAGATCCGACGTGGCCGGGTTAGGTTAGATGGTCACGCTACGCTCCGCTCCCGCCTGGCCTTCGAGGTTATTTTTTTTTGCGTACCTACCGAAAAAAAGTTTTGCTTTTTTTCATGCTGTTTACATACAAGAACAATCCACCCAACTACTTCCAGGAAAGTATTAATAGGAAAATTATGATAATTGTCTGTTATGAAGTAAAACAGTTCTGAAAAAAAAAAGAGTTTGAACATTTCTTAGTAATGACATTATTAAGAAAAAAAGTATGATAACTGACTGTTATGAGTTCCGATGGTAGTAAAATAAAAGTATGAAGAAAAAAAGTATGAGATTTTTTTTATGAAGAGTGATTGTTATGAATAAAAATCGGTAGTAAAATAAAAAATAGGAATAAAATTTTTATCAGAGCCAATATGGACCCAATATATCTTTACAATACAATACAAATACTCTTTATTGCACAATTACTATGAAAATAAAAAATACAACATAAGATACATTAAATAATTTAAACTACTCTCTACGAAAAAATATGGTACCTACGACAAAAGAGGACAGCAAACTTTGGTCTGAATAGAAGAATACGTTTATTTCGTCAAACATAGGTAGATAAGGTGACAATGGCAGTAATAGTAGGTACAGCTACGTCTTGCCGCATGGCGTACGAAAATATACACAAGAATAAAAATAAAATGAGAACATAGCAAATCAGACAATATTATAAAATCTAATCTGTTATGCTTCATACGGTACCATTGCGGTTGATTTCGTAGCAAACATCAATACCACTTAAAGCATAGGTACTTTCGGGTCCGGAGGAGGGAAAGGCATTGTTATTCATCATTCACGGTGAAAATGGCAAATTACTTATTGTCTCCATACAAATATTGGCACCTAACTCACAAATAACATCAGATGGTTGCCGTTATAGAGCGTTTTTAGCTCTCCGTAGGAATGTGGAACTTGACGGTCATTTCTGACTTTTAGAGCAGTCTAAGTGTAGTTAGTCCCATAATAGACGTTTGATTTCAATACAAAATTGAATCGAATGACATGTTACAAAAAATGGTCTACATATTGAAAATATCCATCATCTTTTCCAAACTATCGCTATTTTTGATGGCGTGCATGATACAGTGCAATACAAAAACACGGTATACATTTTGGCCATTTCACTCAAGCATTTTCTAATAGAAGGCTATCAAATATTGCTGACTGCGAAATAAAGGATCTTAAGAGCCTACTCATGGACGAAAATCTCTCGTGGCCAACTTAAGAGCCCTCCTGATTTGTCAGACCGCAGAAACTTCGGACCCTTCAGATCGCGGAGCAAAGGAATTATTGATGTTTTTCGTCGTTAATTTGAATTTGGTTAATTAGTGTAACAAGTGCAGATCTTTACCGTACCGTACTTGAGCATTTCTCAAAAAGTTTGTACACAATTAAGACAGAAAATTAAAGTCCAATATAAATTATATAATCCTATTTTGTTATCCATTATTTTAGTAATTTTATATCACTGTTATGGCTGTTTAATATTAAGGTTCTGTTATGCTAATACTTTTGTAATCCATACTAATATTATAAATGCGAAAGTGTGTCTGTCTGTCTGTCTGTCTGTCTGTCTGTCTGTCTATTACCTCTTCACGCTTAAACCGCTGAACCGATTTAGATGAAATTTAGTATAGAGATAGTTTGAGACCCGGGAAAGGACATAGGATACTTTTCATCCCGAATAAATTTAGTGTTCCCGTGGGATGAGCGGGTAACACCGCGGGGCACAGCTAGTTATATATAATCTGATATCAACTGCGGAAAAACCCCTAAATTATACTTTATTTCTATTTAGATTTTACTAACATTTTTTTTCATTGGTAAGTTTGTGTAAATGAGAGCACATTTGTGCAAATGTTAATTGTTAAAATATAATTAAATAATAACTGCTAAACTGAATGCTCCCTTACTGAATAACCTATATTTTTCCATAACATTAGCTATAGTCGGATTTTCCTATTAACAAATATTTTAAAATTGTCTGGTGATGTAGTTAAGACATGTATGCCAAATCTCGATTATTAATCATGGACGGTTGATCGAATCGATTTCACTGACGACTTTCTTATCGAACCCTCTTATGTTCAATGCTCATGCATAAATAATAAATAAATTAATATCGGACAACCTCACACAAATCAATCTAGTCCCAAATTAAGCTCAAGAAGGCTTGTGTTATGGGTACTAGACGACGATATACGTACTTATATAGATAAATGTATACTTAAATACATAGAACAACCATGACCCAAGCACAAAATATTCGAGTTCATCACACAAATATTCGCCCCGGCCGGGATTCGAACCCGGGACCGCCGGCTCAGTAGGAAGGCTCTACAAACCGAGCCAAACGCGTCGTCATGCATATTTTTTACATTATTATTTACTTACACGTTCCTCCCCATCAAAAGTAGGTAGCACTGGCATACACGACATTTTCTTTGTGTAAATAAACATCCGAGCTTTCAGGTTCCTTTCAGCGAAATGATAAAGTGGAAAAGGAGAGAGCAACATAATTATTTACTTAAGGCTGCTAAACTGAATTAACACTCAAACCGGTTGATGTATCAAATATCTTGGGAACGTTGTCGGGAAAACAATTATACAGGGTGACTCCAAATTGGTGATGCAAAATACTTGATTGTGGCTCATAATCCACACTAATCCATACTAATATTATAAAATAATCTAAATATTAAAAAAGTGTGTCTGTCTGTCTGTCTGTTACCTCTTCACGCTTAAACCGCTGAATCGATTTTGATGAAATTTGGCATAGAGATAGTTTAAGATCCGAGGAAGGACATAGGATAGTTTTCATTCTGGAAATTATACCTAAAAGGATTGAAAAGTGAGTGAACATTTCTGTTGGGGTGCGGTGACCCTGTCGGAAATGTAATTATTAGACCAAAAGCACAATTGCTCTTACATTTGCTTAGGCGCTTTTAATAATCCCTTTTATCAAGTTCCACGCGTACGTAGTAGCGGGCAAAAGCTAGTATTATAAATGGGAAAGTGTATCTGTCTGTCTGTTACCTCTTCACGCTTAAGCCGCTGAATCGATTTTGATGAAATTTGGCATGGAGATAGTTTAAGATCCGAGGAAGGACATAGGATAGTCTTCATCCTGGAAATTATCCCTAAAAAGATTGAAAAGTGAGTAAGTAATTCATGATGTCATTGATGACCCTGTAGGAAATGTAATGATTAGACCAAAAGCACAATTGCTCTTACATTTGCTTAGGAGATTTTAATAATCCCTTTTATTAATTAAGGTGATGAAGGTGGATATCTATCGTGTTGTACGAGGTTGCTTCCGTACTTCCAAGTTGGTGTAGGTGGACGTAGTCGCGGGCAATAGCTAGTGATAAAAAATAAGTATAGGTATTACATTAAGTCGACACTTAAAATTTGATTTCTTTAACTTTTTTAATACCTATTCTAACAAAACAAATAAGGCCTCATAGCATTAGGTCCGCCTTTTGTACGATAAGTTTTCTTTTGTGCAATAAAGATTAAATAAATAAATAATTACAGTCCCAATGTGTGATTACCTAATGGTTTCCGCAAATTCAATAGACTGTCACAACTGTCACTCGTCGTTATTTATGTAAGTTACGTAAATCGAAGATTACAAGATATTAACTGAAATAATTCCTAAGTAAGCACTGTTATGTATTTCGCGATGTAAAATAAAAAATAATGTTAGTGTAGGGGTAAAGACGAGTTATTTATTTAAAAACACAACACAATCACAGACAAGTGACAATTAGAAGGTAATCAAAACACTTTAACTTCATAAATGCTATGTCAGATGATAACCAAAGAGAAAAGTTGCTTTGAAGGACTTTCTTTCTGTACTTATTTGTTTTAAATCAAAGTGGCACCTAGGGTAACCGCGTAAAGCCTCAAAATGGGAAATAATTTAAAACTGAAAACTAAGATACTTTTGATAATTTAAAAAGTGTGAGACTAAGTACAAGGGTTTACATTATGGATGATGTGTGACAAACACTAATTCCGTATTACCAATTCGTAGTCACCCTGTATTAGAGACTCGCCCCGTATTTCTCAAGGATAGAAATGGTGACTGATGTTGAATTTTACAGCATACTGTAGTTATTTTACAGTATGTTGTATAATTCGACATCCGTCCTCATCCCAAGTCCCCTTATCTTTAGAAAAGAAAGAATGAACTAGTGCAGTGACAATCACGATAATCTTAGCGAGCGGGCTGCGGGCGCGGCAGGCGGTTACTCGATTACCCCACTTCACCTACTCGAGTCGTTTAACTACAAGCTATCGTTAAATGGTGGTACAGTCGGGTAACACACTCACAAACCTTCGCCTTTATAACATTAGTGTGATTATAATAATATTATTACAGTATGTTGTATAATTCGACGTCAGTCTTCATCTCTATTAGACAGTGCAAATTTCAACTGTCTAACATACAGCCTGATTACAGACGGACGGACAGCGAAATCATAGTAATAGCCATCGTTAAATGGTGGTACCTGGTACAGTCGGGTCTTAAAATGCTTTTTATACGTCTTGCTCGTTCTTAAAAACCTCTCCGTTTTCACGAAAACCCGAAACTCAATCAGAGATGTCACGGACTGTATGTCCCTCTAAGAAGATCAAATAGTATTTTAAATAGAGGGTTATCTGTGTGACTGATCTGCGGCGGGCCAAACGAGTGCCATTACCCCACTTTTCTACTCCGCTAGTCCATTTAACTGGAGGAAATCGCTTAACGGCACTGTCCGGTTTGTAATCGCTTTTACGCCTCATACTGGAGGTACACTGGATAAAATAAAACTGGTACGAACTTAAAACTGCGTAAAACGATCGTTATTTATTTATTTTAGGAGAACCAACAGCACATAGAAACTTAAATGACATTGTATAAATTAGTACCGTTGTTTTGTTTATTTAGGAGCATTTCTCAAAACGTTTGTAAGTACATAAAATTAAGACGTCAATTAAAGTTCATTATATTTTTTCTATTTTATTATCAATTTTCTTTGTGATTTCCATTACATTGATTTCAGATTATAATATTATTTAAAAAGTATAAGGATAACAGAACCATAATTATCAAACACAGCCATAACATCGATATTAAATTACTAAAATAATTGCATACCTAATAGGAAAAATATATTGAACTTTAATTGACGTCTTAATTTTGTATAAGCTTTTTGAGAAATACTCTTAAATCTTTTTGAGAAATACTTTTGATAAGGCCTAAATCCGAATAAAATCGTAACAAATATTATATTTCAGTTATTTTATTTTTAATTCTTTACATGTTGTTATTTATTTGCATACTTACATAGTTTGTAAGACCTTTGTAACTAACACTCTATGGACATTGTCTGAAATAAATATTTTGAATTTGAATTTGAATTTTGAATTTTATTCAAAGACTACAATCATGTCAACTTAAGTCTATGTTGATCCCGTTTAGATCTGGGACCCACTTTGTTGATTATTTATGTATGCTGTATGCTTTTTAAACCCCCGTATTGCGGGTTTTTGATGGTAACTTTTTGCAAGTAAAATAAATTGTTCTGTTTGTTGACGTTAAAAGTCATCGAAGTCACTGATGTAAACAAAGAAAAAATAAGGCTAAATATATCAAATAATATTGAAGGGTGGAATTCGAGTTGCGTAGTTATGGTCGCGCCATACGTCATGTCACGTGATCAGGCCACACTAAGTATGGCGCGACCGAAGTTGGGCGACTCAAATTGCGCTCGCTTCACCCTAATCCAAAAATATCCCCAGCGAGAAGAGTATTTTTGTGGCGGGATGCTCCCGCAGAGCGCATATAAATGCACTAGAGCGCAGTGGAAGCGTGCTGGGCCCATAAACACTGTGGCGGGATGCTCCCGCAGAGCGCATATAAATGCACTAGAGCGCAAGTAAACGATCAAAAGATTATAAATGAAACATAACAAATTATATTAGTACTGTATAATAGAAACGTCTAAAGGTGAAGTGTCATAAAATTGTTGTTATTTTTATGACACAGAATAAGACTATTCATTCAAATCTATACAACCAGCAATATACACATTAAAACCTAATAATTTTTTTAAGATTCAATAATTATTTATTTCAGATGCAGACCGAAGGATTGTGAATCATTTCGATTGACATTGCCTTGTTGACTTACCGCTACTGACATTTTATAATGCTAGTCATGACGTATGTACTTACATTATAGCAACTGGTTGGAAAATTCAATGGCTCTGGCTCAGTGGTCCAATACGTAGGAAGCCCGTGTTGGCCCGGAAAGCCGTTGGAGACACAGGTTCGAACCGTGCCTGTACCATACAATTTTTAAAATCTCGCTTAGTTATAAACATTATAGCTATCTGGAAACTTCGTTGACATTGTATGTGTTGATGAGGGTAGATTTTCGCCTCCGCCGCTGACGCCCACGTCTCTAGCAGCCGCGCGGACAGGACGATTGCCCGCAGTGTTAGATTGGCCGTCGCCGCAACTGATCGGCTCTCCTGATGATGAATCCCGATTCGAAACATTTCGAGCGATATTAGAAGTCGACGTCAGTAAACCCGTTTCGACATGAATTTCATTACTATCGTTTATCTATCTTTTCGTCTATCCGAAATTCTAAGATCAATGACTTTGACTTGACTTTGACTTTGACTTGTGCCAATGTGACTTCTTTTGACCTTAGAGATCGGACAGACTATACCTCTTATGTAATTTAAGTACTTACCAACTTCTAGCTACTATCCTACTTCATAGTACTTAAGTCAAATACGTTTTTTTCTTCGTATTCAACTATGTGATGTATCCAATACCCTGAAAGCTTATAATTTTGCCATTGAAAACGATACTAGAGCGTTTCAGAAATAAATTGAAGTATTTACTATCATAAATGCTCTTAAAACTTTTATGTGTTCGAGTTTACTGCAGCTCAAACTGCAGTAAAATAATAACCGCATGTTATGAACCAATTACTGTGACTGCAATTTAATTTTGTGAGCAATTATTTTAGCTGGTTTTCCTAATTTATTATTCCGATATTTTAAGTTTCATGGGAAAATGTTTTTCCGTCACTCTAGGCCGTCAAAGTGAGAATTTCTGCTCGCGGGTAGAAAATCTCACTTCCTCGCCAAGGAAAGACGTAAAACTTTAGAAATACCACTGGCGGTATTAAATAGTTGTTTTCAAAAACTTACCCAAAAGTAAAACGCCCTAATGTCCGTTCTATTTTCTTTATATGATTATAGTTTAGTCAGATAATATTTAGAGGACAACAGAACTATAAATTGTATACAGCGATTTAATGAATATTCTAAGGGTGTTTGTCCTTTCGCATTATAGCTAAAATTGTATGTGATTATCGGAAGTGGCGCTAATTTTGCAACATATCTCGCCTTATTAATCAATTTATCGTTATCTATCAGCCAATCAATCTATTATAGATAGATATCTATGTTATTCTTTTCAATAAATTCTAGATATCCTGGGTGGGTATCAAAGGAAGCAGAAGCTACAAAATGAATGCCAAAATCGTCCCATTACTTTTTCATAGAATGAAATTTTGCGCAATGTCTGTTATTTATGTGATTTTGTCTAAATAACGATAACCATGATCAATATTAAGGGCCAATCTTACATAAATCGACCTAGTCCCAAACTAAGCAAAGTTTGTACCTACTAAATATAAGTGCTAGACGACGATAATACATAATATACATTATATAGATAACATACATGGCCCAGTAACAAATATTCGAATTCATCACATAAATACTTGCCCTGGGTTGGATTCGAACCCAAGACCGCCAGCTCAGTAGGCTCGTGCACTACAAATTGCGCCAACCGCGGTCGTCAAACGGTTATTTTAAACCATTTTTGATTAAGATCGTCGATCTTAAACAGAATTAGCTAGAAGGAAACGTACAGCGGGTACAAAATGATAGGATGACAATCATATTATAGAAAAAAAAATATGGCGACAATCATACACAAATCGACCTAGTCCCAAACTAAGCAAAGTTTGTACTATGGGTACTAAACGACGATTACAAGGTACGCAATGAAGTTGTCCAGCAAGGTCGTAAGTGTAAGTGTAGGAGGGCTTCGGTTGAGTCTTGCGGATATGTCTCTTGGCATCCTGGTCTTCCAGCCGTTGCGTACCTTGTAATCGCATCTTCAAGACGAAGTTTGGTTTTGCGAGTCACATCAGGGGCCCAATTCGAGAATGCCGTTAAAGATATCTCCAAACGTCAAATCTCCATTAGATAACAGTTATATCGCCATTGAACTGTCATTTAAATGCGATGAGCTTAAAAGTGACATATCTCATCTCAATTTTGGAAATACGAAGGCGATAATAATTGTCAAAAATGTTATTCATGTATATAAATTTCTGTTTTGAACGAAACGTAACGGACCAATTTCACGTACTATGCGGTCAATTTAAAGTATGCGCCTGTTATTTATGCCGTCACATACAAAGGAAACGAAAATTTTGCGCGTCCGAATTGACGAAGTTGCGATATCGCCACTTGTCAAGTAGGCACACGTCAAAAGTGACGGATGGCGATGAAAATGAGAGATCTCCATTATATCTCTAAAATTGGTCGAATACCCCCCCAGAGCCTTTCATAACCCGGACAAAAATAATTGACGGAGTCGCTGTCGCCGGACACGGCGAGGAGGACTAATATCATCCAATCCCTAGCCGATTTCGGCCACGGCGACTGGACATACTAGCTAGTCAGAGCGTCGTTCGTGTGCTCTCATGTGACTGACATAGCCAATTTTTGCTGCAAATGTACGGCCACAAATGCTGCAAGTCAGCACCCCGCCGACGAAATTATAATTGATGACCACAGGTGGTCGGGTCTTCAACTCGTCGCGCTTAACGTCGAGTTCTTTTCGCCTCTTTCCTTCGAAGGCTTGCACTTTTACCTGCACTGTATGCCTCCAGTTAGGTCGATCTTGGGCCAAAGTCTCCCAGCGCGAAGGTTCGATGTCACATCTTCGCATGTGGCGCTTCAGCACATCTTTGTACCGCAGGAGTTGGCCGCCTTGTTTCCGCTTGCCTTCCTGCAACTCTGAGTAAAAGATGCGCTTAGCCACTCTCTCTTCTGACATTCGGGAGACATGGCCAGACCATCGCAGCTGCCGCCTCATTAAATAAGCTTCAACTCCGTTGACATTAGCACGTCGCAGAACTTCCGTGTTCCGAACACGGTCCGACCAGGAAATGTTCATAATGTCACGGAGGCATTTAAGATGAAACCTATCTAATGTGCGAATATGTCTGCGATAGAGGCACCATGTTTCCGAGGCATACAGGAGATTGGGCAGAACGATTGCCATGTATACAGAGACCTTAGTCGGGAGCTTTATGTCATGTGAGCGGAACACCTTGACGCGAAGTTTCCCGAAGGCAGCAGCAGCCGCTCCGATCCTGCTGTTTATTTCGTCGTCAAGATGGCACTTAGCAGTTACAGTGCTCCCTGTATGTATTTATATATTGTCACCATATACTAAACGACGATATGATGACAATATATAAATACATAATATAGCTATAACATCCATGACCCAAGAACAAATATTCGATATCATCACACAAATATTTGCCCCAGCCGGGATTCGAACCCGGGACCGCCGGCTCAGTAGGCAGGTGTCTGCAAACTGCGCCAACCGCGTCGTCAAAAAGAGGACATAGTTATCATTCTATCTGGTAACCCTAAAGTCTCGCGGCAAGCACCCGAATAAGAACATGATCACATATCTTTGGCTATAGACTGATTGAGTATGGAGAGGTCAAGGTCACCGGCGATGGGGCGTATCGCCACCTTTGTAGGTATTCGTTTATGGTTGATGCGGAGATAGGAAGTAATGATGACTATACCGGAGCATAGAGGAGCTGGATTGGAACTATCTTCTAGAATACAATCTTTTATTTGTTTAAGCACTAGTTGCAGTATAATTATATCTTATGCTAATGATAGATTGATTGAGTATGGAGGTCAAGGTCGCCGGCGATGGGGCGTGTCGCCACCTATGTAGGTACCTATTCGTGTGGTTGATGTGGAGTTAGGAAGTAATGATGGCTATACCGGCACAGTGGAGCTGGAACTTATCTGTCTTATAAAATAGGATGTTTTTATTGTTTAAGCACTAATTCAATATTTTTCAAGTTCTCCACTACCCAAAGGTTGTCTGGAAGAGATCGCTCTATTGTGATAAGACCGCCTGTTGTTTATCTCTTATAGTAGTTCCTTGCATTGTATTTCTCCTGTATGTTTTATGAGTTGTGCAATAAAGAGTACTTGTATTGTAATTGCAGTATACAGGATGATCAATTCAAATGGGTCAGTAGGGAGAAGTCAGAAAATATAAGTGATAAGGATATCTGTTCTAAAGCGACTGCGCTCGTGAAATAAAAGTACCTAGGTACAGTGCCTGCCTAGGATAGCAATAATATAATAACCGAAACGTTTCATCAGTGCTCGTCTCCCAGTTTAATGAGGTATATTGCATTTACGTATGACTTTTTGACAGTGATGACATAAACCCGCCAGCGTTTATCCTGACGAAGTCGTAAAACGTCCGCAATAAAACGAAATGCCCGTCTTATCACTCTGTACCACGTGATAACGCCTTTTAACCTTTATGACGTGCTTTTATTTGGCATACGTATACAGGATGATCTACCCAAATGGGTAGGGAGAAAACGAAAACTATAAGAGATAGGGAGATCTGTTCTTAGGAACCAAAGCGTCGATTTTAGGATTGATCGCCTGTTATAATTATGTTAGAGCAGTGTCATAATCTATGATGCAGAGTTACAATGATTCTCTTAAAATACTAAAGAAAGCCACGTATGAACTTGTGACTAGTTGTGACGACATTGGGGTGGTGATGAGGAGTGTGAATGAATAAACTTTTATGATAAATTCTTGGTGGTGTATTTCTCTTAAAGGGAAGGAAGGGCTATCAAAGTACCATTAAATGAAGAGGAAAAACAAGTAAATAAGCGGTAGTTCTTAAGTAAGCAGATCTTAGTAATGTTTTTAGTCTATTGATAAACTAGGCCAATAATTTTATCTGTATTTTTTTTATTTGACGGCGGTTGGCTCAGTTTGCAAGCACTTGTCTAATGAGCGGCGGTCCCGGGTTCGAATTCCGACCAGGGCAAATATTTGTGTGATGAATTCGAATATTTGTGCTTGGGTCATGGTTGTTCCTATTTATTTAAGTATATATTTATCTATATAAGTATGTATATCATTGTCTAGTACCCCTAACACAAGCCTTCTTGAGCTTAATTTGGGACTAGATCGATTTGTGTGAGGTTGTCTAATATTTATTGTTTATTATAATTTAATAATACACATCAAATTACTAATATTTCTCATGTTGTTATTACAAATTACAAAATTATTTGTGCACTTCAATTTATCAAGATAATCAAAATAAATATCTATTAAAATGTGCTTCTGAGGTAAAAATAATCCAATTCTATCTTTATCTTTAACAACTAAGTCACATTTCAATACAGCATAGGCACAATATTTCTATCACAAAATTTTTAGATTTAAGTCCCTCAAAGAAAAAAACACCCGTTCTCTATCTTATACAATGTAATATTGATTTTGACTAGAGAAAACTTCATAAAACTTGATTTCACAGTATTCATAAGCTTTGTTCCAAAGCTCATTCTCACGGCACAAAGTGCATCAAGAACAGCAAAGAAAGCTCACACAAAAGTCCCCATGTGACTCGACAATTTTATATTTACTGGTGAAATAATAAGAAAACCACATTGTCTCCTAGTGGAGTAGTGGCGTTTTTGAAATAGCCGAGCTTCTGTACTGGAAAATATAAGTTGGCATACCACAAAGGAATCGCTGAATTCCTTGGAGTGAAATGTTTCATAAACTGTATCAAGATAGGTATCGGAGGAGTTAAGGACGCGGTGCACGTTCAATCGAAGGAAGTTCAATACAAATTATTTCTAAAGCTGTTTTTCACGAGATTGAGTAACTTAATACTCTTAAAATATTTAATATCTTTGACTCTGAAGTTAAGAGTCAAAGATATTACACTCTTATGTTAAGAGTCAAAGATATTATACAATTTGTTTCTGTGTTCATGTGATGCGCGGACGTATCCGAGATTAATAATGACAGCCTTATCATGTCAATTTCTGACGCATATGAGTGCGAGAGTGGCGGATGACTTACTATCATTTATTTACCGCGCGATGTGCTGTACAATTTTGCCAAAGTAGTCGTTGTTGGTGCGTATATGGAGCTAGGTATCATATTTTATATCCGTACAGTCTGTCGTATGGTCTGTTTTTGTCTGATCATCATGCCGAACCAATTTTGGTACAGGGATAGCTGGACATCCAAAAATGGTTATAGTATACTTTTTACCCAATTACGGTAAACTGACGTACTTGCGGGCACTTTAATGATTTATGTACAAATACGCATATATACAAAGCACTGCAATAAAAATATACTGAAATGAAATGAAATAATTTATTCAGTAAGTAGGCCATAGGGACACTTTTACAAGTCAGATTAACATTTCGCAAGAGGAGACCGCTGTTGAGAAGAAAGCCGAAAGAAACTCAACAGTAAGTAATTTTTTTCGTAATTAATATTTTAAACAATAACATTACATTTGTGTTATAATTACATGGGTACACGTAAAGGAGAAGTATAGATACTGTTGGAGGATCTTCAAATTGATGTTCAATTTATCAATAGTATTTTATGCAACCGTTGTATAAGAGGGGGCAAAAGATGCGAGTGGAATGGGTTGAAGATGCCACGAGCGTTTTTTGACCTACTTATACAACGTTGCATACAATACTTTTTCTACGACTCGACATTTCATAAATAAAATGCAAATAAACAACAGAAAATAATTACATGTTCCCGCTCGAAATCAACAAAAATAAAAAATAAATTGTCTCTAATAAACTTTTTTTTTATTGACGTCCATCTGTCAAAAAAATATGAACTTATACATAAAGGTATACGTTCACTATACTAAACATCTGTCAACAAAATATAAACTTATACAAAGGTATACGTTCACTATACTAAACATCCATGCACTGAAGATAAAACTTTTTTTTAAGTTGGTAGCAATGCCTTAATACAATAAGTTTTTTTTTAAATTGCAAATTGTGTGAATGCAGCTGTTTATCTTGTAATCTGTGGTGCAGTCGAGTTCATTTACACCTATACACTTACGAGAACAAAAATATCTGAACACGACTTTATGCTCCTGACAATAGGGTCGTGTTCAGATATTTTTGACTGTACTAAGTGATGCTTTTTTGGCGACATTATAACATCGTTTAGCAGTGTTTTTTTGGGCAGTAGAGTATAGACTTTTACAGACTTTCATAATTTATGTCGTTATATTTATACCAACGGACCGTCTGGCCCATATGGTATCAAGAAATTAAGTTTATGTCTTTGATAATATATACTTATAAACTTAATTCCTTACCATATGGGCCGGACAGTCCGCGCTAGACTTATTTACGGTACTGTATGAAACGGCCAAGCCATACTTTTGAAACAAAGGTGTAGGGTTAGTAAACTCCGGGTTTAGGGGCTTGAAGCCAGTTGATGCCATACTTTTTAAACAAAGGTGGTGGGGTTAGAAAAAGTCGGGGCTTAGGGGCTTGGCTTTTCCTGGGATCTGATAACTTTTTACAGCGAAAGCGTTATGAGAATGTGAGTCTTGGCCGTCAATTTTACATGAAATGTTTTTGGTGGGATCTCATTTCTTTTTGTAAGGTGCCCTAGTTTTTTTTATTTTTTTTGGGCTGTAGGTTTTCTTGAGCGTCAACTGAAGTAGACAATTGTGTATTTAAGAAATACTTAAGTTTAGCTTTAGCCCCATATTATATACACTTTTATCCCCAGTATTATGAGAAACCCATACAAACTTCCATCCCCTTATTTAAAGGGTGGGGGGTGATTTTTAAAAGTCCTACAATATGTTTTTGATTTATAACAATGAGTCCCTATAGGTTTCAATTTTCAGACCTCTAGTATCAAAATTTGCGGAAGTTTCATACAAACTTCCATCCCCTAGTTTACGGGGTTGGGGGGTAAAAGTTCCAAGTTTTAGAATTATTTTGTTGTTTGTGTACTAATACTAGCTTACATACCAAATTTCAGCTTTCTAGGTCATCGGGAAGTACCCCAGAGGTTTTGATACGTCAGTGAGTGAGTGGCAAAATCGGCGTATTTTAGGTACCTATAAAACCTAAAGTATAAAAGCTAGATCAATTAAATTTTTTACATTTTATATGTTTGCTAACTGCATCTTAACCTGAGAATTTGGGCGCTCTAGTGTTAACTGGGACGAAACTATGAGGGTTTTAATATGAGACGAAACGGTTCGAGAAAAGGTAGGTAGGGCCCCCTTCTTTTTTGTTCGTCTTGGCGGGAGCACTACCGTGCCCCCAGATTTCATACAAATACGCTTGGCAATAATAATCCTGGCAAGGGCAAATTTAATATATGTGTGATGAAACCGAATATTTGTTTTTGGGTCATGGATGTTTTCTGTATACCTAATACGTATGTATAATATTGTCGTCTAGATAGTGGCAATATCAAGCCTACTAGAGCTTATTGTGAGACTAAATAGATTTGTGCGAGGTTGTCAGATATGAAAATATTTGTTTTAGTCTAATTGGTTTGACGGTTTCATTTTACTAGACTGATTTCGCTCGTCTATGTCAACCATTTACTAGACGTAATCTCTGATAACTGACAGAGGAAAATAAAATAAAAAAGAAAATTTCTTGAACTGAAACAAACATAAAATGATACATGACTGGGTGCTAAGCTAAGATTCCCTATACCAACTAGGGACCTGTGCATTCGAACAGAGTTGAATCGTACCATAGCATTGTATTTTTTAACCCCCGACGAAAAAAGAGGGGTGTTATAAGTTTAACATGTGTATCTGTGTATCTGTGTATCTGTCTGTGGCATCGTAGCGCCCAAGCGGATGGACCAATTTAAGTGCGGTTTTTTTTAATCGAAAGATTTTTCCGTCGAGATGGTTCATAGCTATGTTTGGTGGAAATAGGACCAATATTTTCCAAGATATTCAGCTTTCATTGGAACAAGTGACAAGATCTCAGCCAATATTGAAGCTAAGGATTTCAAATTTTGGTTAAATGTTAAGTATTATTAGCATTTTCTATATCACTTACTAAATGAAGGTCTCATGATGACCAGGTAGTTGTAAATGGATCTAAGCCAATATTGAAGCTAGGGATTCCAAATTTTGGTTAAATGTTAAGTATTATTAGCATTTTCTATGTCACTTACTAAATGAAGGTCTCATGATGACCAGTTAGTTGTTAATGGATCTCAGCCAATATTGAAGTTAAGGATTCAAAATTTTTGTTAAATGTTAAGTATTATTAGCATTTTCTATATCACTTACTAAATGAAGGTCTCAGGATGACCAGCTAGTTGTAAATGGATCTAAGCCAATATTGAAGCTAGGGATTTCAAATTTTGGTTAAATGTTAAGTATTATTAGCATTTTCTATGTCACTTACTAAATGAAGGTCTCATGATGACCAGTTAGTTGTTAATGGATCTCAGCCAATATTGAAGCTAAGGATTCAAAATTTTTGTTAAATGTTAAGTATTATTAGCATTTTCTATATCACTTACTAAATGAAGGTCTCAGGATGACCAGCTAGTTGTAAATGGATCTAAGCCAATATTGAAGCTAGGGATTTCAAATTTTGGTTAAATGTTAAGTATTATTAGCATTTTCTATGTCACTTACTAAATGAAGGTCTCATGATGACCAGTTAGTTGTTAATGGATCTCAGCCAATATTGAAGCTAAGGATTCAAAATTTTTGTTAAATGTTAAGTATTATTAGCATTTTCTATATCATTTACTAAATGAAGGTCTCATGATGACCAGTTAGTTGTACATGGATCTAAGCCAATATTGAAGCTAGGGATTTCAAATTTTGGTTAAATGTTAAGCATTATTAGCATTTTCTATATCACTTACTAAATGAAAGTTTCATGATGACTAGGTAGTTGTTAATGGATCTCAGCCAATATTGAAGCTAAGGATTCCAAATTTTGTTTCAATGTTAAGTATTATTAGCATTTTCTATATCGCTCTCTGAATGAAGATCTCATGATAACCATCTAATTGTGAATGAATCTTAGCCAAGCATTTCAAATATTGGTTAAAAGTAAAGTTTTATTAGCGTAATCAACAATTTAATACAATTTTTACAGTACAATCATTTGCTACCTTGAAGCTGAAGATGGGAGGAACTCCTAAACAGCACAAGATAAAACCATGGTGTTTAGGCTCGTCTGATTGTTCTTGATGAGCAATTATCGTTTGTGTACGAAAGTACAGTCGATAATAAAACTGAGTCTCAGAAAAACTTTTTTGACAAAAAAAAACATATTATAATTTCTGTCACAGTACTGGGTCACTGTTTCTAAGTTTCGCAATTCTGCTAAAGCTGAAGTGTCATTAGGACTATTGAACAGGTTCCTTTGATTGACCCTGCGAGATTTTAACGCGACTAAAGGACACGTAAGCATTAGCAAAAGTATGTACTCTTGCCTAAGTGAATAACAGCTTTTTAGGATTATATAGTCAACAAGGAAACCTTATAGCTTCACCATGTCTGTCCGTCCGTCTGTACGTCTGTCAACAGCTTAGCCCAGAGACAAAGTGGTAGAATAAATGTTAAAATACTTTTTTGTGTACCTTCTCTACACGTAAAATAAGTGGGGATGTAATATTTTTATCGGAATATCCCATGGTGTAGGGTGATTAGGTATTTCAAAACTAAGTCAAGTTACCTAGCATCAACTGCAATTATTATGGAGCTAAGTAAGCCACCCATAAATACTATTTGGATCCTGTAGAATAGAAACTTGGTTTTGTTTTAGGCCATAGTAGCAGGTTCTTTCGACTCATCCAGTGCATTTAAAGTATATATTTTGATTGTCTTGGCTTATAACTTCGCCTTTTTGTTATTATAAGCATTAATTAGTTTGACTGTAACTATTTTTTCCAAGAATGTTGCTTAAGGCTATTGCAATTAAAATATATCCTAATTTCAATCATAGAGAAGACGGCATTCGTTACCACTGGCTTGGGATCCTGTTGTACCTACCTACATATAGTCAAGGATCAAGCTCAACGAAAGAATGGAAACCCTGGACCTTAAACGGTATAAAACAAAAATAGTGTTAAAAGAAAAAAAATCCGGGGCGAAACTTCTGTTTGTTTAAAAAATATGAAATAAAATTAAAAATTTGAAAAACCCGCGACATGACCACCTGTAAAAAGAAAGAAATAAAATGTACGAAATTTGCCTTTAAAATGAACAGTAGAAAAAGAATCCAAGCTTCGTTGCGTCGGGGGACCGCTAAGTAAATGAAATGCAATGTACTGAAAATCGTAAGTGGGAAGCCCAAATGCATGGTACCTAGTTGCAATTTTGCTTTGATAAATATATTTCTTTTCATTTAGGTACTTAGTGGTCCCCCAAACGCAACGAAGCTTGGATTCTTTTTCTACTGTTCATTTTAAAGGCAAATTTCGTACATTTTATTTCTTTCTTTTTACAGGTGGTCATGTCGGGGGTTTTTCAAATTTTTAATTTTATTTTTATCTCTAGATATAAGGTGACCTTAAACTCCTATCTACCCGTTATGACTATAACTAGCGATATCTACTGGTACGAGTATGGTTTAATTGAGTAGATGCTGCTATTGGGCTCTTAAGATATTTACTGACACAATGGTAGACTGATTGACAGCGTGCAGCATTTTTTACGTTGCACGGGTGCTGAGCGAGATGGAGCGAGCCACATTCCATTCCTGGCTAGATATAAGGCGCGCTATAAACTTAACCGCCTGCCGTGACAAGGTTTCATGGTTTATTGACACCTTGATTACCGGATTGACAGTGTGCAGCATTTGTTACGTTGCACGGGAGCTGAGCTAGATGAAGCGAGCCGCATTCCATTCCTCGCTAGAATATATAAGGCGCGCTATAAACTTAACCGCCTGCCGTGACAAGGTTATGAGGGTTAACTGACAACTTGATTGACGGATTGACAGTGTGCAGCGGTTGTTACATTGCACGGGTGCTCAGTGAGGCGGAGCGATCCGCATTCCATTTCTCGCTAGATATAAGGTGCGCTATAACTTTATCCGCCTACCGTGACAAGGTTTCATGGACTTATTTACACCTTGATTAGCGGATTGACAGTGTGCAGCGGTTGTTACGTTGCACGGGTGCTCAGCGAGGCGGAGCGAGCCGCATTCCATTCCTCGCTAGATATAAGGCGCGCTATAAACTTAACCGCCTGCCGTGACAAGGTTTCATGGGATTTTGAAACATTCTGTGTAACAATCTGTGCTAGGTTTGTAAATTTTATCAGTAGAATGATGCTCACTACCTACTATACAAACGTTTTCCTGTGGTGTGGTTTAATCAACACCAGTGGTGTGGCGTGAAATATCTAGACAAGCCGGGATTAATTTAGCTTACTATTTTTGAGTAAAACAATTGAAATTGACTGTGTGTGTGTGTGTGTGTGTCTCTGTGTGTGTATATGTGTGTGTGTGTGTGTGTGTGTGTGTGTGTGTGTGTGTGTGTGTGTGTGTGTGTGTGTGTGTGTGTGTGTGTGTGTGTGTGTGTGTGTGTGTGTGTGTGTGTGTGTGTGTGTGTGTGTGTGTGTGTGTGTGTGTGTGTGTATGTGTGTGTGTTACATTGGGTATGTGAGTGTGAGCGAATGTTATATGGAAGGACCAAAGTTACCCCAAATTCAAATTCAAATTCAAATAGCCTTTATTTCTGATAATATGTAGGTACATTAGTTTTTTCCTTTTTACAGTTATTATTATTACACCATTTTAACTTACTGTTCATGCATATTATAATTTTTCTTATAATTTATATTTATTAATTTCCTTTCATGCATCCAATTACAAATTATTGTTATATAATACTATAATTAATTATTCATTTAATGCAATTTAGTTATATTTAATTTATTATTATTATTTTATTATTTTTATTTAGCAGGATTTTATTCATTTATTCATGCTTTGATATAATTTTATAATATTAGCTACTTTTTACTGATTATTATTTTATATAATAATAGTATTATAAGTATATTTTTTTCTTAAATTTAGTTTTATTGTTTATTTTAATTGTATTTGGTAATAATAGTTGAATCTTCGACATCGGTAGTAGTAGTATGTACCATAGTACATACTACTACTACATATTGGCCAGCCCATAGGCTGCAGTTTTGCATGGCCCATTTATGAATGAATTAATTCATAAATGGGCCATGAATGAATTCATTCATAAATGGGCCATGCAATTCTGCAGCTCATTGTTCATTATGTTAACGACACGATTGGCCTAGTGGTAAAGCAGCTGCTTACTGACCGGCGGTCCTGGGTTTGAATCCCGGCAAGGGCAAATATGTGTGTGATGAACTCTAATGTAGAGAAGTATGCATTTATCTTTAATATCTTGCCCCGCCCGGTCAAAGAGCAGTCTTACAAACACAGGCACGACAGCGGCCTATCGGTGTAACTCGGGGCGTCGGTGACCTTGTAATGCCGAATCCTTCGACGAGGCATTCACGTGAATGCCCTTCACCCCCGCGCGCGTCCCACACTCGCCCGCGCTCGCTCCTCGACACGCACACTTAGCCGCAAGTTCTGCACACAAGTGTCGCTGTCGTTTCGTTTTACGTTAGTATATATTATTTGATACGAGCGAGCAAGACACACGTACCGCGCACCGCTTCTCCGCTATTGCTGATGACAGCCAATGACGTCAAGCTACAGGATTTTACGATATAATTCAGCGTCCTACCCCTACCATGAGTTAACGTGACCGTATTCGCCAGCGACAGCGTAAACAATTCGTATGGAGAATAGTACAGTCATCGCCCCCAGTGGTACTTTGATGAACTACAATTATCCATACAAATCGTTTACGTCGTCGCTAGCGTGTACGGTCACTGTAGACTCATGGTAAGGGTACATCCACGAAAAATATTTTCTCAAAAATTGCATGTAATGTTGCCTTACCATCGCTAGATAGACTACAGTAAGTGGAACATACCGAAGACTTTTTAGAAGTGTCCAGTAAACAGCGAGATTTTAAATTTGGAATCAATATTTGTCCAGTAAGTAAGTATATAATTCCTATTACGTATCAAGATATTTGAATATCGAAACACGATTTACATCGTCACCGACCTATAAAAAAACTAAGGATGTGAAGGCGATGAGGTCGTATATAAATGTAAAAAGGATGCATTCCTAAAATTGTTTTAATTATAAGTACAGTGCGACAGCAAATTGTAGAAATTAAAAAGTGGCGTCCCTTTTTCATAGATTAAATAGAAAGAGACGACATTGCAGTATACACTTGCAATTTACACTAAGATCAAATGTAAAATAAAAAGAGGTTAGCACTATTGGCAGTATAAACGTAACTCAAGATGCATATTAAAAAAAAAAAGTAGCGACAAGGTTTAGTGCGGAAGTTTGTATGCAGCGTTTAGTTCATAATTGTGCTGTGTAAAATGACAATGATATTTCGGAATTCCTTCCTTTTTTGTGTCGTTTAGAAAAAACCTCGGAGTTAAAATTGAAGGTAAGCTTTATGATATTACACACATGCACAAAAATGTTCCTCGCCCTTTCCTCTCGCAGCCAGCCGGGACCACCGACGAACCGGCACTGAACCCTCAGACTGACCCCAGTTGCACGCTGGACCAACTCGCTTTATTTAAGAAATCAGTGCGAGTTCTTCGTCACATTCCAAAGGGGGCGAGATGTGCTGCAGCTAATAAATTGTGTGGCATAATTGAAAATTGCGTGTCCGTTAACGGTGTAGACGAGTGGTGCACTCTATTGTCTTTTTCTTATAGAGCTTTGAAAACTCCCGAAACGGGTGGGACAGGATCTCTTACTGCGAAGGTCAAGGCTAACATAGATGCATTTTCGTACTTATCGTCTGATGATTTTACAGCGACCTCCCGGTCTTCGACTCTCACCAGGACGATTGAGGCCAAAGTCCATGAGGGCAATTTGAGGGGCGCTGTCCGCCTGCTTATGAGCGAGGACACAATCGCTTCGGGGCCGGACACTTTTACCGCACTACAGTCCAAACATCCGAATCCCTCCCGTCCTCTCTGCTTCCCAGCGGAGCCGGATCAGAATTGCTCAGCCTTGTCAGTTAAATTAGAAGATGTAGCTCTAGCCGTTAACTCTTTTCACAGTGGGTCAGCTGCGGGTCTGGATGGAATTCGTCCGGACCTCTTGAAGGAGCTGACATCTCGTTCGGCTGGGGAGAGTGGGATGCGCCTAATGGAGGGTCTCACGAAACTATGTAATTTTTTGCTGAGCGGGAAATTAAATGCTCAAGTTTGTCCCTATCTGTATGGGGCCACTCTTTGCGCATTGAAAAAGAAAGAAGGAGGAGTCAGACCAATAGCCGTGGGGAGCACTTTTCGTAGGTTAGTAGCGAAGCTTGGGTGTCGTGCGGTAAGAGGAGACATGGCTTCCTATCTGCAACCACATCAGTTAGGATTTGGAACTCGCCTGGGATGTGAAGCAGCGATACACGCCACACGTGCTTTTGTTTTGGACTCAGAAAATTCAGCAAACGTTATCATAAAACTGGACGTTAAAAATGCTTTTAACACCTTGGAGAGGGACGTGCTATTAAACGAGGTTAGAGAAAATGTACCATTGCTCTATCCTTTCCTTCACCAGGCATATCACGTACCTTCCAAACTTTTTCATGGCTCCGACCTTATTCTGTCGCAAGTTGGTGCTCAGCAGGGAGATCCTCTTGGTCCGCTGACATTTAGCCTCGCGATACATAAAGTTATTACCGAGCTCGAATCTCCCCTTAATATCTGGTACCTCGATGATGGTACTATTGGGGGTAAACCAGAAGAGGTGTTGCGTGACTTACTTGTTTTGCTGCCGCGCCTGAAGAATTTAGGACTAGAGGTGAACACCGCTAAGTGTGAGTTTTTTTCATGTGGGCCGTTGTCATCATACTCCTTTACAAATTTCTTGACTTTATTACCTGGTCTTCGAAAGCTGACCAGCGATACATTTTGTTTACTCGGGGCACCTATATTTCCTTCCGCAGTTCCTGAGGCACTCCAAATCCGTAAGGACCTACTTCTGCTCGCCGGTGAACGCCTCAAAGGCATAAATCCGCACGTAGCTCTGGCTTTGATGCAGAAGTGCTTCGCAGTCCCAAAGTTAACATATCTGTTACGTACGGCCTCAACTTGGTTATTTCCCGACGATGTTGATTCCTTCGACACAGCCGTTAAGTCCATAATCGAGTCGGTTGTAAACGTATCGCTTACTGTTGACCAGTGGGCACAAGCCTCTTTGCCGGTCCGACACGGTGGCATTGGCGTGCGCCGTGTGCGGGATGTAAGCCTGCCGGCCTTCTTAGCGTCGGCCCATGGAGTGTCTGACCTGGTCGCTAAAATTCTTTCCATAAATGGCGACAGGGCAGTCATACCATACGTGACCGACGCTTTGGCGGCGTGGCTGGCTCTCAACCCGGGCGCGAATGTGCCAGAGAACCCAAAGGTTCAACGGTCATGGTCTGATATAAGCTGCAAAACCACGCTAGACAGACTTCTCAATAATGCCGTGGGTGCAGACCGAGCAAGACTTCTGGCTGCTTCTCAGTCAGAATCAGGGGCTTGGCTGCACGCGCTACCTTCGCCTCAATTGGGCACTTTACTCGACGGGGACTCACTGCGTGTGTGCGTTGCTCTCCGCCTGGGCTGCAATGTTTGTCAACCTCATTTGTGCATTTGCGGTACCATGGTGGGTTCTGACGGCTACCATGCAATGAGTTGCCGTCGATGTACTGGTAGGCACCCGCGTCACCACGCACTGAATGACATAATTCAGAGGGTGCTTAGGTCGGCTGGCGTTCCATCCGTGCTGGAGCCACCGGGTCTAAGTCGTACAGACGGCAAACGGCCCGATGGACTAACTTTATTACCATGGGAAAGGGGTCGTTGTTTAGTGTGGGACGCTACGTGTGTGAGCACCTTCGCTGCCTCCCACCTGAATCGTACCACCCGCACGGCTGGAGCTGCAGCCGAATATCAGGCGGACTTGAAACGGCAGAAATATGTCACACTAGGTACATCCTACATTTTTGTTCCCTTTGCGGTGGAGACAGCGGGTTGCTGGGGGACGGATGCAAAATGTTTTGTGCGCGACGTAGGCCGTAGACTCAGGCAAAAGGGGGAAGACCCCCGCTCCGAGTCATTTCTGGTACAAAGGGTGTCCATTGCGATCCAACGTGGAAATGCTGCGAGCGTTATGGGCACCTTTGGGCCAGAGATGACAGGGAGCGGTGTTTTTTGAACCTTGTTATTTTTATAATTTAGTTTTAATTGAGTTATTAATTATTAAGTTAGTTTTTTATGATATGAAAATTAGTTAGAAAATACAACAATGTATAACAATAATTAAATTTTATCTTTAAGACTTAGATTTGTAAGACAGTGCAAATAATTAAACGCAGTATTTATAAAAAAAGAAATTAAGGCGGGATTTAAATTAAAAGACAAAAATTTCAAATTTGTTTGTGTGATCTATTACAATAATTCAGCAAAAATGAGTTCAGACAAGTCTGATTTCGAATAGACGGCACTCCTCCATAATTAAAAGCGGAGGCAGAGTTAGCTAAAATAATTTACTTCCGACTAAATCCAAGGAGATATAAAAAAATAAAAGAAATTCATTAAATGGAAGGAAGAAAAGTTAATAATTGGTCAGATAATGTGTGATAAGGTCAGAATATTTCAACAATCTTTCTGAGACAATCGGATGGCTACAAAGGAAAGAAATCACAAATATTCAGCAGCAAAATATAGAAAAGTTCTTAAATCAAGCTCTAGATGATAACCATTTTGGCGATGAAGGTAAATAAATGCTGCCACTATTTGATAACGATATAACTATATCTTTTATCCAAGTATAAACTCATAATTATTTTTGTTATAGGTTGTTATCGTGGGAGTTAATGGTGCCTGCGACGTCGAATATCACAATGTGTAATAATAAAAATGGGATATAACAAAAATATTCATTGGAAAATGGCCGAATATAAATGTCACCTACAAAATATAATTTTAATCTAATTTTCTTGTTTAATTTTTGAGAAAAGCACTATACTTGCTTCGACCGTAAGAGCCATCCTGGCCTCGTATTATATCCGGACCTCGCCTACGGCTCGGTCCGTCTAATTCCTACTCGGCCAGTATGGCTTACTTACTGGTCTCTGCCGTAATGTACTATTTCACACCGTATAAGCAACTCGCAAGCTACAAGATTTGTGTTGAAAACTTTTCACAGGCCAAGTAGCAAAGTCTGTAAAATTTGCAAGTATACTTCGTCAATCACCTAGTTAGGGCCATGAATATTCCAACGAAGTTGAAGGATGTCTTTAAAATTCAAGCAGGGCGATAACGACTCGTTGGTCCCATGCCACACGTGGGGAACTTTGCCCGTTCAGTCACAGAATAAAATACAACAGAATGCTCACGTCTGGGACCTAATTCGAGATTGACATTTGAGTGATCGCCAAACGTCAAATCTCCATTAGATAACAGTTATATCGCCATTGAACTGTCATTTAAGTGCGATGAGCTTAAAAGTGACATATCTCATCTCAATTGTGGAAATACGAAGGCGATAATGATTGTCAAAAATGTTATTCATGTATATAATTTTCTGTTTTGAACGAAACGTAACGGACTAATTTCACGTACTACGCGGTCAATTTAAAGTATGCGCCTGTTATTATGCCGTCACATACAAAGGAAACGAAAATTTTGCGCGTCCGAATTGACGAAGTTGCGATGTTCTAGGGATATCGCCACTTGTCAAGTAGGCACACGTCAAAAGTGACGGATGGCGATGAAAAGGAGAGATCGCCATTATATCTCTAAAATTGGTGGAATACCCCCCCTGGTCATCGCAAAAGCCTGATTTTTTTATTTATTAAAGCATTAACGTCTGCTAGGGTAAACTAAATGTTTATAATAGAAGCGATGGTGCAGCATATTGAATTGTAACTATAGATTTCTCAACATAATTTGAGATATTATGCTGCCAAACATCTTTACATTGGTTACGTAATTTTTACGGTACGAGGGCGGGATGATAAGTAACTAGCCTTTGCTATTTAAAAAGTTTGAATTCACATATAAACTGGCGTAATTTAAAATTCACGTATCTGTCTATCTGTGTTCCAAATTTGAATTTGATGGCTTAAATATTTTATTGATTTTCTATCATTGCAAAATAAATAGTGGCGATTGTTTTCAAAATGGATAAAATTGAATAAAGAGCGGTGATAGATTTTCTTTATATGAAGGGTATGGAGGGGATAGCTATTTATGAAGAGTTACAGAATGTTTTAAGTGAATGTGTTTTTTCTTACGCCACAGTAAAAAACTGGGTGGCTGAATTTAAACGAGGCCGTACTGGTGTCAAAGATGAAGCCCGCTCCGGACGTCCAAAAAGCGTCACGACTCCGGAAATGGTCTCCAAAGTGCATGATATGGTTTTGGCAGATCGACGATTGAAGTCATCAGAAATAGCTGACACTACAGGGATCTCGAAACAACGGTAACATCATATTCTAAGTGAAGAATAAAATATGAAAAAGTTATCCGCCCGTTGGCTGCCGCGATTGCTTACGCACGATCAAAAAATAATCCACATACAAAATTCGAAGGAATGTTTGGATCGTTTTCAGAATAATAAAGCTGATTTTTTGCATCTATTTGTAACAACAGATAAAACATGGGTTCACCACTACACGCCAGAATCAAAAATTCAATCAAAACAGACTGAATCCGGATGTTCGGTTCCAAAAAAAGCTATGGCTGTAAAAAGTCGGCTGGAAAAGTTATGGGCTTCCGTCTTTTGGGATGCAAATGGAATTTTGATGATACACTACCTTCCCAAAGGTGAAATTATTAATGGGGAATACTATGCTAGTCTTTAAGATAAGCTTCGTCAATGCATTCAGCAAAAATTACCCGGTTTAGCAAAAAAAAAAATCATCTTCCATCAAGACAACGCTAGGGTTCACACATGTGTTAAAGCTATGGCAAAAATCGGTGAATTAAAGTATGATTTGCTGCCCCATCCACCTTATTTGCCTGATCTGGCACCACCCGATTTCCACCTGTTCCCGAAGCTTAAAACTTTTTGGGATGGACAGAAATTTGCCACTAATGATGCCGTCATAGCCGCTGTAGAGGAGAATTTTGGAGGCCTCGAAAGGAATCATTTTATGGAGGGCATCGCAGCTTTAGAGCGAAGATAGAATAAGTGCATAGAGCTACGCGGAGACTAAGTCGAAAAATAAAATTAGTTTTAACACCGAAACTCAAGTATTTTTAACCGACTGGTGAGTCAAAGGTAATCTGTACTTGAACGGGTTATTTTTGGCTTTTTAGTTTTACTGAAGTCGGTTCTATTTTTTTCTACTTAGGCTAGTTATTATCATCCCACCCTCGTAGATGACGCTACGATGCCTGCCTAAAAAAATCGATGCTTTAGTGGCTTTGGTAGCATAATTGGTAATCACCCGTCTGTCCCGTAAAGCCGTATGGACGTAGGTTCAATTCCCGATAAAAAAAAACTTTTCTTCTATGTAAGAATTAAGCCTGAGAATTAAATTTGATTGGTTATTTGTGTAAACGCAATTGGGATATATCAATTGTTTACGACCTATATTAATTCCGAAACCAATTCCAGGAATAGCGCTTTTATACAGCAATAAACAATTAGATGGTGACAATATGACACCTGTGAAATATTCAGAATATCTAATTTTTTATAACACTTTATACTCTCGCGGTTTGAACACTTAATTAAAACTTATTGAACCGGGTCTATCGTGATATTTTGATTTACCTTCATTGCCTGACGTTTCAACACGGTTACACGTGCCGTGGTCCCAGGCGTACTGATGAAACAGCGAGTTTGGAGATATCGGCCAAATGTATCAATACCCGACGACATGTAAAGACACGGGATCGGAAGCTCTAATTGAGACGATTGCAATCGGGTACTATGGACACCTAGCCAACTGGTAGGTAATTACTATTTTTCCGCCCCTCACAACCGAAGTTGCGGTCTTTGTTGAAGTTATCCGAGTAGTTCTTAGAATCGCTTGTGCAGGGAAGCTTAATGTTCTCCGAATGCAATTTATTACTGCGCTGTGAAAAATGAATTTACTGAGAAACGATGAGAATGGCTGTTGGTAGGATTGTTATCAGAGTACCTACATCAATATTGATGGCGTACTTCCTTTGTCATGATCATAATAAACTAAGCAGATGTATTCTGTAGGAACTATTATGACATTTGAACTCTAAGATTTTGATTTCAATAAAAAAAAAGCCTTTCACACGGGGTACCCTGTTACGATCAAGGTATACATTACCTACAAGAAATCATACCAAGTGAAAACATTATGATTAGAAAATCAGGGCTCCGTTGTTCGAAGGGCTTGAGACATTGGACGGCTATACCTAAGGTATGGTGTTCGAGTCCAAGTGTAAATCATGATTTTAGCGTAATTCTTTGAGTGTTGCAATTATATAGAATTCCAATTAACTTATCACACTACCTAATATTATAATATAAAGGAAAAAAATTGTGAGTATATTTGTGTTTTTATGTGTGTGTTTGTTACTTCTTCATGCTCATACGGCTGGACCGATTTTGATAAATTTTGGTATTACCTACATACTGACACCAAGGATTAACACATTTACTTACTTAAAGCCTGACCAAAAATATATGAGGATTGTCAAGAGGGCGCTATTTATAAGAATTATATGGCAACAATATTGCAACCAATCGCAACCACACGATAATGACATTAGTTTAAATACCTGTCAGTTCCACTATATTAACCTCGTAATTTCATTTCATTTTTTTTTTTATTTATTTATTTCAAAAAAGCATGGTACACATTTTACAACAAATTTCGCCAAACACGAAGTTTATTGGCGAGTATTGCACTCACTTTTTTAACAATAGTACCATTAAAAACTTAACTAGGACGCCTTTTAACGACAACGATCCAATCCACACAAAAAAAGATGATGTGAGCTTTACACTCACAAATCAAATTTGAAATTTTGTTTTGTGCGGGTTGGATCCTTATGCTTAAAAAAACGTTAACTTAACCTTAAAAGTAGGTAGGTAACTATTAGCCAGACACTTTAGATTCTTTAGAATCAAACTAAATAGGTAGGTAGGTAGTAACCATAACAGTAAGTGTTACACTAAGACAGGGCATCTAATAGTATCTTTTTTAATCTATTCTTAAAAATACCTTTAGTGGCGCATTCATCTTCTGGAAAGATAGAATTAAATATTCTGGGTATTAAATATTCTCTTTTCCTTTTACCATAATAATTATTTGCTTTTGGTTCCGTGTAGGTATGGCGTGACGTTACTCGTAGATTTCGGGTGTACACTCGGACAGTTTTAAATTCAGTTCTTTTGAATTGTTCCGTTGCTAATATATATTTAATTTTTTCGTGGATTGGAAGAATATTTAGTTTTTTATATAAGTCCATGTAGTTATTACCGGCACAGCTGTTTTTGGTCACTTTATCAACTATATTTTTTATCAGTCTAGTTTGTAGTATCTTATCAATATAAGTTTTGAAAGTACGCCCATAAGCAATGATTCCGTATCCAATTACCGCGTCCGCCAGTGCATGATATAACATACGTAATATTTTCTTGTTGACTACTTTTTTTAAACTAATAGTTTTACATAATATTGATCTAAGTTTATTGCATACTATATCTACGTGAAGTTTCCAATTAATATTTTTATCTATAGTTAGGCCCAAATATTTACATTTATCCACTAGTTCTATTGGTTTACATTTACAATTTAGTTTTCCGTTATGTAAGCAATCGTACGTATGTCCTACAATCCTAACTGGCGGTTGACTTGTTTTTATATATGGGGAGTTTATAAGCATAAATTTGGTTTTTTCTATATTTAACAGTATACCGTTGTCGTGCGACCATTTAAGTATGTTCTCAAGATCCTCCTGTATATTATTTTGTATGTTTGAAATATTTTTATCACCATAGACTAGGCAGGTATCATCGGCATACATGTAAGTGGAGCAATTCCGTACAACATTGGTAACGCTAATATTGGTATTGGTAATAGAATGCACTCTTTTCCTGACTGTTTCGTGTTGTAAACACGTGTACACTTTATTTATAATATTACGTTCATGACTGAATGGTTTTCGGCATTTTCATTGGACATTTTAAAATATTTGTCTTATAAAGAGATCACCACGAATGACATTATCATTGTTGACAAACCATCATAAAATCATTGCCAGTGTAAGAAATTAGTTCCAGTGAAATTCCGTAATATCCTCATATATGTATTTCTGGTCAGGCTTTACTACTATTTATACCGAAATTTGTAGTGTTCCCGTGGAATCAGCGGATAACCCTGCACGGTGCAGCTAGTAATACATAAACCTGAACATCTGCACGTTTTAGTACCAATATGCGGGGAAGGCTCAAAGGCTGGCCTGCATCTTGTATACAGATGATTATTCCAGTCGATTGCGCTCAGACTCGGCCAATATTGACGTCGATATGACGTATATATGCAGGTATATGTAGGTCGTAAATTTACGCCAGCTAGTTCCGTCGGTAAAGCCAGGCGAGTGTCATTTTTTGAGTTTTTGGTCGCGCAGTTTCTGTCACGCCTTGGGCGTCAAGATTTGGGCATTGGAGCCATGGTCATTGGAGTATTGGTCATAAAATAAAATAGTTTGGAATTCCGTGATGATTATTTCATTGACTGAAGAATTGTGTTGTGATCCAAAGGCTGAAACCAAGCGAGCGTAATTTTTCGAGTCGTGAGTCGCGTTATTTCGTTTCTGACATACATCGTGTTGCGTGATTACTGATCACGTGACGATTGGCGTCTCTTAGATTATCAGACGGAGCCTGGCTATGGCCTATGGGCCCTGTCACAGGCCACACAGGCCCATCTCATAAGATGGAGCCATGAATTTCTATCGGGAACCCAAGATCCTGCGTAGGTACCCTACTAGACCATATCGGGGTAGGCACGGCCCACCCGGCCACCTCCCTAATTTTATTTGCCTCAAAACTGCTTTGTTTTCAGTTCCCATGCTAATCCTCGTACATGGACTTATTTTACAGCTTGGACGGTCTTTTTTCCGTCGACGACGCTCGGGCGACATAATTTTAATTAAGAAATTCTCGCGAGCCAAGTTTTAATAGACGCTGTTTATTAAGGGCGTTAGCCGATAACTGTATCAAGTTAATCAGGTCGCTGAGATGTGGTTATCTATTATATTATAAAATTGTAAAAAATCAATGTCCTTTCATCACGCCTGCAGAGCGGAAGGTGCATATCCAGATGGTTATAGGATACTTTTTACTCGACTAAGGAGAAGCAAAATAATAGGGTTATGACTTTTTATTTTTACAATTTTCTGGGAGCTTTTGGGACATAATTTCTAAGACGCTACTACTAGCTTGTGATGCTATATCTGATGCTACCATCAGGTTACTTGCAGGACTTGATTTACTCTAATTACATGTTCACATTTTTCATTTGATGAAGTGTGCTTTACCAACTTGTTCACCTCCACAGTCATAGTAACACCATGCGTTAAACTAGTATTGCATCTCAGCCGCACCTGAAAGTAAAGCCCAACTTCATCCTAAGAACCGAACAGTTGGAGTTTCGTCTCTAACTTTACATCATTTGCTGTAAAAGTGCCAACTTACAGAGCCAACTTAGTAGACTTTCATGCAGGAGGAATTCTGTCTTCCGGGTGTTTTCGTGGCCTGTTATAAGTAGAAAGGCCTATGTCCAGCAGTATTTTGGCTGGTGATGCTGTAGCATAAACATCTTTTTTCCTCCTTCCAGGATCCTTATGGCCACTGTTTCTTAAATTTCCGACTCAAATTGATTGAAAGTTTTCCCATTACGCCTCAAACTCATTATATGGCCGCTGGAAAGTTGCACAGCTAGTGGAACAATAAATCGGGGGACGGCGAAATTTTTAATCCCTCGGCCTCGTTGCAGCGTGCAACGATCAAACTTTTGCGAATATTCTGGGAGATTCATTGAAACCTTTCATGGGGAGAAGAGAAGATGGGCTTACTATGCACCGTGATCTGTGATACAAATCCACGCCCACGCGCACCAAGGCTCTGCTTTCACCTTTCCCTGTTAGAGCAAATTCGGCCCGCATTCGTAGCCAATGGCCATAAAAGCGTCGATGTATTAAGTGGACCAATGAAATTCCTCAGGTTTAAATGGACTTATTTTGAGCTTCGCAAAGATTCAGCCTGATTGGATATATTTATCAAACAACGATACAAGTGCTCACGCATCGGTAATTTGCGTCGCCATACCCCACGAATCGCACTTTACATAAATAACCAATCAAATATAGTTCTCAAGCGGCTTTTGCTTTGCGGCGGTGATCGTGAGTGACCTTTCAGTAGCATCGCGGCTTGTCCTTTTTAGAGCATAATTATATAAGCACTTTTCTTGTGATATAATAAGTAAGCCAATTCTGCTCCGGCTTCCTAAAGAAGATATTTGACGCAATACCACTGTACTTTCGTAGTGTCTTATCTGGAACATGATTTAAGAGTGACATATTAGAAGGAATCGGTGCTTTTAATGTTTGATCCCATCAAAAAATTAATGTGAAAAATCCAAGTTCATAAAGGATATCGTTAATAAAAGAATTGAGATCTAACTGGAAACCAAGTTCTTTTGAAGCTCCATAGATCACAGCTTCTATTAAAAAAATTAGTTCGAATTGAGAACCTCCTCCTTTTTTGAAGTCGGTTAATGATTCGTTATATTATTTCCGATTCAGTAGAGCGACTTGGCAAGTTTTTTACTTACTTAACCATACTATGAGTTCAAAATGCCTATAAATACTAAAATGTCTTGTTCCTTCTAAAGTTTTATTCAAAACCGATTTCGTACAAAATTTCGGAATAAGGATGCCAGTACGAAAGTTGCACGAGTTTGAAATATCGACAAGGCCTGGTGGTGAATCCAAGTAGGAAGTTTTACTGTATCGAATGCCCGCGGCTCTCGTTCTACTTTAAAGAACTTCTTTCGGGTTATTTGTCAGTTTTTGGCAGAGTTATTGAAGGATTTAGGACTATTCAGAGTGGTCAGCTAAGTTAAGACGGGATATTTGTCCTGTACTTTATTAAACTTCCACAATATATTAAGTCATTTATAGATTAATTTTTAGTAGTTGATTGTTTTTGATGGAATTCCTGGTTCTTCATTTGATAAACTGAAGAACCAAAGGTTTCTTTAGTTTTCATATTTTCCATAAAATTATATTTTCACAAACAAAACTCGAAGCAATCACTAATATATGAATAAAACATCGATAAGTGAGTTTATCGATATTGTAATCCCTATCACACTTAATAGTGTTAATATTTCAATTTCTGTTTATAAGCCAAAGCTTATTATTTTAAAAGATAATATTTGCTATAACTACATATATCTTCAACACACTAAGTCAAGCACGTCCTGCCTATGATGGTTAGGTTGCTTTTATCACGCGATAAATAATGCATCCGTCACGTTTTCACAAAATGCGAGTGTGAGTGACAGATGCTTTGTATAAAAAACAAAGTGTATTTTTATTTATAACGTGATAAACGCAACCATCATACTCCCAGTGCTAGACTCAAATCGCAGATCATAACAATGAAATGTTGCTGTCATCCTATTTCGCATTATATCGACTACGCTACGGCTACGTTCCGAGCACGTTTTGCACAATACTACAAGACACTTGAGTTTATGACACACGGACAGCAATTCACACATGCATTATTCTTATCAAGAGCTGCATCTCGAATCTTATTAAAACTTTCGTGATTGTATTATAGTTGCCGGCAAACTTTAAGAATAAAAATGGCGGATCTGCGCATGTAAATTTATACGTAAATCGGCTACTGCGCAGTCAAGATCATGCTCAAGAAGTTTGCCGGCAGCTGGACACGGTTTACACTCACGTGAAATTGGCAGGAACGGCCGGCCATGTTTCGAACATCAGGGACTGCAGTGCTACCCGTAGTATTTCGGGGCAACTTTGATACTATCATAGTTTTGCTTTGATACTAGCCGTCCCTGACAATATCACGTGAGTGCATCTCGAATACTCAATACTCGTAATAGATTAGAGCATGTTGATCGCATAACCACAATTTTTCACAAGTCGATATCTTTAATCTGTTTTTAGACAAGTTTAGACATTTATTTATTTATTTATTTAAACTTTATTGCACAAAATACATAAGTAAAAGTACAAATGGCGGACTTAATGCCATGAGGCATTCTCTACCAGTCAACCACAAGGTCAAACAGAGACATTATAGGTGCGGGAAGGGTGTACAACAATACGTGTATACACACGATGCAAATATCGAAACAAAAAAAAACACTAGTTACGTTGATAAATACATAATTATGGGAATATATATATATATATATATATATAATATTTATTTATACTATATATATATATATGAGTATGAATATATATGAATATGGATTATATATATAGGGTACCTGCTGTTAAATGACTACGACGAGATTTACCTAATGTTGAAGATTTTCCAAAAGGTGCTTGCGCACCAAGCGCTTGAAAGAGAGCTTGTTCTCAGCTTGACGTATACAGAGGGGAAGGGCATTCCAGAGATGAATTGCCTGCACTGTGAACGAATTGCCCATGGCGCCAGAGCGATGGGGAGGAACAGAGAGTAGTAGTTTACGGGAGGTACGGAGCTCGCCGCCTGGCCGGGCACTTACGAACTGAAACTTTGATCTGAGGTAATCTGGTGCCACAGGGTCATAAAGAATAGAGAAGAGAGTACACAAAATCCTTAGCGACCTACGCTCGCGAATCGGAAGCCACTGCAGCTGTCGACGATACGCGGAGACATGATCATATTTGCGTAGCCCAAAAATAAAACGGATACAGTTGTTCAGGAGCCGGTCTAGTCTGTCCAAAAGTCCTTGGGTTACATTAGTGTAGCACACATCCCCATAATCTATCACCGGCAGCACCAAAGTCTGTATAAGGAGTCTCTTTGTACTTGCCGGGAGGAAATGTTTAAATCTGTAAAGAGATCGTAACGTACATGTAACTCTACGACAGACCTCAGACACTTGCGGCTCCCAACTAAGGCCACCATCAATTATTAAGCCCAGGTCTTTCACCTGCGCGTCAAAAGGGATCACTATGTTCTCGAAACAGACTGGTGACAATTGCGTCAGATCCCTAGTGACCAGTGTGCGGGGACTTCCAAGAACTAGTGCTTGACACTTAGAAGGATTGACAGCAATGCCAAAGAGTCTAGACCAAGATGAAATGTGGTCGAGATCCATATTTAAACGAGATACAGCACTGTTCAAATCATCAGGCCTCACATGGGTGTATAGTTGGAGGTCATCAGCATAGAGATGATATGAGCAATTGATGTTGGGGGTGATGAGATTTATAAATATGGAGAAAAGTAAAGGTGACAAAATTCCACCCTGCGGAACCCCAGAACTCAAATCGCACCAATCAGAGTAAGACCGATTGGCACGTACAGCCTGGCGACGATCACGCAGATAGGAAGCAAGCCACCGAGCCACCGACGACGAGATATTTAGGCGATGAAGCGCAGCAAGGAGAAGCTCGTGATTAACGGCGTTGAAGGCGTTAGAGAAGTCAATGAGGACCATAATAGTGAGCTGGGAAGATTCAATACCGTGCCTAACATCTTCAATAACCTTTAGCAGAGCGGTGGATGTACTGTGACCAGGACGGAAGCCCGACTGGAGTGGTGAGAGAAGCTGGTTGGAGTAGATGTAGGCAGACACTTGCCTATGCACAACGGCTTCTAGGATTTTCGACAAAAACGGAAGAATTGAAATGGGGCGGAATTCTTTAAGCAAAGTAGGGTTGGGGACTTTTGGAAGAGGAATAACATAAGCACTACGCCATAAGGAGGGAAAATCACCTGAACACATAGAAAAATTGACAATATAAGTAATAATTGGCACAATACTTCCCAGGATGCTCACTATCATTACTCTGCTTACATCATCATGGCCAGTCGCGTTCGACTTCACGGATATAATCACCTTTCGTATCTCGTCCTCAGTGACAGAAGTGAAATTAAACATACTGTTTGAAAGGTTTGGAAGGGCGTTTATCAGCGAAATACTGTGAGATATAGTGGCGGGGTCTAAGGTTGAAGATTTTGAGAAGTGAACGTTTAAATCGTTTAGAGGAAAAGTTGACAAACTATTACACTTACATTGAGGGTTACCCACGCCAATAGACTTCAGAAACTTCCATGTGTCAGCCGCTGAAGATGAAAGGATGTTGTCATGAATATATTTGCGTTTTGCCGATCTAACCATGGAATTACAACGATTTCTTACGATTTTGAACGCACACCAGTTTTCCTGACAACGATCGCGTTTAAATTTATTAAACGCCCGATCTCGCCTGGTCATTGCAAAACGGACCGCGCGGGTGATCCACGGGGCGGGACATCAGTTATCATGCCTTTTGCCTTTTTATAGCTGAGTAGCTTTGTTAGCTGAGTAGTTGATTGATTGATTGATTGATGCGGGGCTCCCACGAAGTGCCTGGTTTAAGGGATTTACTCATTGCACTATGGTTTTTTCATCTCTCCTGTTCGGAAAGTGTCATTTTAATGAGTAGATAGCCGGGTGGAAAATAGCTTTTCCATCCCTAGGGTGGAAAGTATTTTTTTTTTAATTGCCACGGAGTCAAAGACTATTGCCATCTAGATGCACGTCATGACCAACTCAATTAGGTACAATCTAGTCGGCCGTGGTAAGTGGCCATTAAAAAAAAATCTCCAAAGGTTAGATATATTTATTTATATCCAATTATTATTGAATATAAATATGTATGTATTATTATATTTATAATACGTACATATAATCATACATTTATATAAAAAACAAAATTGAAACCCTTGGAAGTGCTTTTTTTTTAATATTGGCGGTACGTATATTTTAACTTTTTTTTCTATTAAGAATAATTATAATGAAAGTTTGCAATAGAAAAAGCGGGAACACGAGATTAAATATAAATACCATGTCTTTTATTGATTATTGGTTAAAAATAACATGGACATTAATTTAACTCACTCATGACATGTGAGTGTAGTATTTTATTTTCCTCGCAGTCGAAATGAAAAGTAGAGTGTTTAACTCGGGTGAAATTACCCATTTCACCCTCGAACTATTGGCGCTCTCACTTCGTTCGAGCGCCAGAAATACCTCGGGTGCAAAGGGTAACTTTCTACCCTTGGTTAACAATCTACTATTTCCACTTTCGCCACAAGAAGGAGGAGGGAAAGAAACGCCAACTGTATTAGTGATTGCTCCGTAAAACATTTGTATGGAGAATTGTCGTTCTACAAAGTAACCGCTAGGGGCGCTACTATTCTCCATACAAATCGTTTACACAGTCGCTCGCGAGTACGGTCACGTTAACTCATGGTAAGGGTACTGGTGCCACCAATCCGATTATTTTACCTTGACATTGGCGTATTTGGCAGTGATGTGTATTGCATGGCCATAAAATTGTATAACAGGATACCAGACAACTTGAAGTGCTTAGAAATACATGAATTTAATAAAAAAAAAAATTAAGTGGCTACTTGACAAATGCTTTTATTCCGTTAATGAATTCTTAAACTGTAATAATTGATACTAATGAAATAATGTATTTAAATAATGTAAAATACTCTAATTAATGTTATGTTCTTAGTCGTAAGTTAAATACTGGGAGTTTGAAAATGGTCTGAATGGCTTCGAGAAAAGGATGTTACGGCGTGCCGGCAAGCGCGTTTGCGTGACTTGGCGGGGGCACTACCGTGCCCCCAGATATTTCTACGTCATACTGGCAGAATATGCAGAACTAACCTCATTTACTAACCTAATTTGTACCATATTCTTAGAAAGAAATAAATGTTTGAATGATTGATTGATCGATAGAGCTGCTACCAGTTCCTGCATGTTTTCTTGCACTACGATGGTGCTGCCAACTGGTGCTTCTATTCTGAATCCTTCACCTTATCAATAATTGAAATTTACATTTACAGTGCTATCACCCGTTCTCTATTGCAAATTTGTCGGCGGATCTTTAAAGTCGTGTGTATAAAACAGAAGACAAGTTATGGAGAGGTAAATTCTTCGACTGACCTTCGGAACGAGTCGAGCACGTTTTGTCCGAGTCCGAGCCAAGTGCTGAAGAATTTATTGTTTGTGTCAAGGTCACATTTTCAAGCTAAGTATAAAAACTTTGTATCTTTTATCTAGGCCCTAGGTAGTCTGGAAACGGATAATAGTTATTTGTTATGCAAGGCTGCAAAGTTGTTATTTGGCGCGAGTGTTGAAATTGAAAGCTGAGCGAGCGAAGGAATCTAAGATTTCAAAGATAGATTCCTGAGCGTAGCGAGGCTTTCAAGACACGAGAAGCTAAATAATTTTGCAGCCATGCGGAACACACAACTTTTCACCTCACTACAGCGAGGAAAATGCAAGATTAAAGAAAAACAATTAAAACATAAAAATAATCATTTAATTTTGCCTTCTATTTAACATATCAAAAAAACATAACACACTCAAATCCAAACCAAATAAATACGAGACACACATGTTAAAAATTAAAAGTAATATGGCCGTAATTTATCGTCGTATATATTTTATCGTTGGGTTTTTCTTAAGCACTGTTATATTATATTTGTATTTGAAACTACTTGACTTCGCTGAGCATGTGGGAGAATGGCATTCTGGGAAGGATTAGTTGGCCACTCGGAAGTACTTTCCATAAAACTTGCTTTGGAAGTTATTGGACGATGGGATCCAAACAAGATTATTTCGGCTTTATCTTCTTTAAAAACGCCAATTGTTTCGGTTAATTACTTATTGTCTCCAAATATTTATAACAAATCCTTTTTCATTTTAATGCAGGCTTTTAGCATTGAATAAATACTCCAAATTAGGCTTAACTTTCTTGTTTTCGATATTTCTATAAAGTAAGACAACAGTATGTATTCTCCACAGAACAAATTTACGTGAATTGTGAAAACTTCCAACTTTTTAACTATTTATTTTTATCTCGGGTGCGTTCAGAAATTACACTTTTATGTTACAACTTTTATAACAAATAAATATTAAAATTTGTGTTGTATTTAATATATTTACTAGTAAAAATATGTAATTGAAACTGAAATACTTAATATTAATATATATATAAAAATAATTCAACATAAAATAAAGTTTGGAAAAAATAAAAACTTTCAAATGACTTTTGCACGCTAGCGGATAAAACAGACTTTTGCACGCAGATTTCGCCCTATAAATGGAGGTTTTCCGAATGAGTGAGGTGAAAAATTCTTTTTCACTTCTCATGCTCTAAAAGTTCGACTTTATGCTGTGCGTAGGCGACATAAAGTCGCTTTTTATGCTCTAGAGCATAAAGTAAAATCGTCGTCGAAGACCAAGGCGATCGGTCCAACAGCCACACAAAAAAAAAAAAAACTTCATAGAATAAAAGCTTTATTTTTTTTCGTTTCGTTAGTATTTTAAGACAAAGGCAAAACAGCCAAAGTACACAGCAAACTTCTTGAAATAAACTTGTAATTTTTATTTAGTATCACTTATTACTTTTTTAAATTATTTTATTTTAGTAATACAATATACTATTGATTTAAACTACAACAATAATTTATCGTACATATAAATGTTTTAAAATTTTAATTAAATTTGGTTTTAAGTATAATATCTACATGATGTAGTTTAATTTTCTCGCAATCGAAGTGAAAAGTAGAGTGTGCAACTCGTCCATAAAACGCATTTTACACTCGACTTTATATTCATCCTCGCTCGCAAGCTCGCTCGGATGGATAAATGTCTCGTATAAAATAGTGCGTTTTATGCGCTTGTTGTACAATCTACTATTATTCTCAAAAACTGTTATTGCAGAACACGTGTACATAGAGATAAAAGTAACTCGATAGATGTTGAATATCATCTCTATGCTTACCTAATCTTTCGTCTTCTTCAGCGACCCTGCTTTCCATATACCTGGATATCCCGGAATATATAATTTTACAACAGCTGAAATCATTAAATCAACTCTGAAAAGTCAGAAACGATTTGTTAGTATGAATTTTCTATGGAAATACTGGTTTGTGACGTCACAAAAATCATCACCTGAAGCACATCTTCTTTTTAGTTAGTGTGCAATTAAAAATACCTAATGTAAACAATTCAGTGGCAGTTTATTAGTGAAATTTAAAAGCCAAAACAACGACACAACAACAGAAAGTAATGAACATATCGATAACATTTTTTAACAAAATAAATCGAATTGCATTTTCAAGCTATCCCATAAATTTGTATTTTTTTAGAGAGTTGGAAGTAGGTGTGTAGGTGATGTTATAATTTCCAAATACCTATTACACTAAGAGCTTGTCGAATTGAAAATATCTCTCCAGTGTTTATCAGTTTGAAGGCCGCGAAACTTTTAATGGCTTAACTTGTGCCATGAATATGAATTATCATATTTATGCCTCGTTTACGTCCCCGCACTCGGATTTTTGGAGGAATTTTTACGCTTGATATTCAATGAAGTTACTGAAACATCAAGTAAGTAACGGAATATATTTGGACGTTTTCACACATCGTTATTCATATTGTCATTCCGATTCAGAATTGGTACACTTACGGTCCTTTTTTTAAGGACATTTCAACATTTGTGTAGAATAGACGTAATGGAAAATAAATAATATCTATAATATTTAGTATGAACATATTGTGACACTTTTTCTCCAACTAGAATCAATAGTGCTCAGGTTTCTTTTTTATGCATTTTCGTGCAAGATGCACATCCTTTTTTTATGTTTTTAAAGTCTATGTTTTTATCCTTTTGGGTTTTTATTGACGTATTGTCAGTTCATTATAAACTGTTTCCAAAACCAGTGCCTTTTAATTTAAGTACTTATTAATTTTATTTTTTTATTAAGGCAACAAACAGTTTAATTCGGTGAATAGAGACTAAAGTACTATGTGTGACCTTAAAAACGGTCCGGTAGTTTTGAATGCTAAAAATGCTCCTAAGCGAAGATATTTATAATCTAGAAGTTTGTTTTTGAGTTGGAAATTGCGATTTTTTACGTTTTTTTAAATGTGCATATCTCCGTAACTATCTGTCCTAGAAACAAAATATAAAATGGAGAATGTAGTAAATTTATCTCTCTATAACATTGTCAAAGCTTTCTTCTAGCTAAAATGCTCCTAAAGGAAGATAATTATGAGCAAAAATATAAGTATTATAATATGGGAACGGTATACACCAAAACAGCAAACTCATTATTTCAAATAATTTCAATGCGTTGTGTTTCTTACAGCTAAAATTTTTTATTGACATTTAGATTTTTGAAGCGTTATCAATTTTTGTATGAGAAAATATCAGTACTTATTACACAAATGTATGTTACAGTAATTGAGACAACGGCTGAAGTAAATGATAATTGGATTTATAAGCAAACAATTCCTTGTGACAATTTTGAGTCAGTCTAACGAGTTTTTGTTTATACCTATATATTCTTTGTTTTTGTGCAGCAGCGGCGGTCGTCTTTCAGCTGATAATGATGATGATGGCGATCAGGTTCCGCACATGATCGCCGTGTCTAGACATGTCTAAACATGTAGGGTTTACTCGGGTAATTCCGAATGGCGGATAATTCCGAAAATTACTGATATCTAATAAACGGGGTAACATTTTTTGCGCTAGCAACACTTCCTCAGATACTATACACTTCTACAGTAAGAAGTGTTGCTAGCGCAAAAAATGTTACCCCGTTTATTAGATATCAGTAATTTTCGGAATTACCCGCCATTCGGAATTACCCGATTACACCTTACCCCTTTGGTTCTGTCAGGTATTGTGTAATCTGCCTCCATAATCACATGACGTTATTACTTAAAGACAATAGCGATATCTCTTAGCCGCTATCCGAGGGTCCAAGCATGATGTCACATGCAGTGCAAGATAGCTTTGTTAGGGATACTGTGCAAACGTTTCACTTCCCCATACGGGCTGGCATGTTGGTGGATTTTCTGGTTACTTTATTTCTTTTTAGGGTTCCTTACCTCAGTCGGGTAAGACGGAACCCTCATAACATCACTTTGCTGTTCATCTGTCTGTTTGTCAAGTCAAAAACCGCGTGGAGGCTGAAATTAATATCAAAAATACGGTGTTTGACTAAAGTGAAAATAAATTGTATAATTTAAACCACTAAACACACATTCAAAAAAAAAGAACCAAATAATCTACCGCTAACTTAAGGACATTATATTATTTTAAAATGGACAAAGACTGAGATGAAGACGTGTTTTAACTACTGAGTTTTATGACGTAATAAGCCAGGGACCTAATTCGAGATTGACATTTTGAGTGATCGCCAAAACGTCAAATCTCTATTTGATAACAGTTATATCGCCATTGAACTGCCATTTAAATGCGATGACCTTAAAAGTGACAAATCTCATCTCAATTTTGGAAATACGAAGGCGATAATGATTGTCAGAAATGTTATTCATGTATATAAATTTCTGTTTTGAACGAAACGTAACGGACTAATTTCACGTACTACGCGGTCAATTTAAAGTATGCGCCTATTATTTATGCCGTCACATACCTACAAAGGAAACGAAAGTTTAGCGCGTCCGAATTGACGAAGTTGCGATGTTCTAGGGATATCGCCACTTGTCAAGTAGGCACACGTCAAAAGTGACGGATGGCGATGAAAAGGAGAGATCTCCATTATATCTCTAAAATTGGTCGAATACCCCCCCCCCAGTATCTTCATAGAAACTTCATACTAACAGATTGTTTTTGACATTTCATAAAGAATAGCTGATTTAAGCTGTAATCAAAATACCGTATTGAAAATCAACATTGTCTTGTTTATCATACATTCCAGTTTAAAATGATTATCCCGTTCCTGTTTTAATTTGAGTAATAGTCCCTCAGTATTTATTTATAGTTACTTATTTATAAATTATCTTTATTTACCAAACAAAGGAAACGAGAAAGCACTACGACTTTCAATGCCGAAAGACAAAACAAAATTCAACTCTGATTCCGCTAAAGGGGTTTATTGAAAAGAAAATTTCGACAAATCTTCAAGAGCCGGCTTGGCTTTAGGCTGAGCTACGATCGTCCCGTTTCCTGAGCATTTGCACAGCATTGTATTCTGAAAACAATCTGAAAACACTCTTTGTAACGGAAATTGGGAGATTTTTGAAGATGTTTCGGGGAGAAACAGGTTAATGAGGCCATTAGTGACTGAAATAATATCAGCGTTAAATGAAAACTAAATATTATCCTTGTAAAACTTTGAACTTTACTTTCCTTTACTAGGCCTTGTAGGATTTTCTCCCCGCGTAAAGGCAAGACGTAAAACATTAGGCAAACCACGGGTGGCAATTCGTGAAAACCCAAATTGCATATTTATGGCCCTCACCTCGGGCTCGCGCCACAAACACTTGCGATCTAAGACATTCACGAATTCACCGCCCTAGGTATGTAATTCACTATTACTTTACTGGGTACAAAGTATTCTATAACTTTTGCATGTTCATACCTGTACCAAAACTGTTAAAATCGGCCCAGTTGTTTCAGCGTGATGAGAAAACCAATAATTTTATACCAATGGTTGACTCTGTAAGTTATTCCAAGAATAACGCTTAATAATAAACTCAAAACCCCATAATAGATTGAGGTTACTATCCGAGAATAAGCGTTATTCCTGAATAAATGTCTGGTTAAATCCAGTCTGAGTTGGATAAAAGTTCGTTGGCAGATTCGTTTAGAAATATGAGCCGGTTGAGATAGTTCAATCAAAGAGAAAAGGATGTTCTTCACTGAGATATGAGTTCCCTTTAAAGTGTTAACTTCAACAAATCACTGCCTCTCTCTCGTGCCTGTCAAGTTGTTCTAAAAAGCAATACCTATAGAGTACAGATGAGAGTTGCCTTTATGATGGGAGTGAGAGATAGGAAGTTCTGAGAGTAGACAGCTTAAAACAGCACATGCAAGAGACAATTACCCTGCCACCAATGTATGTAATTATTATATAGATGTAGCTTTCTTCTGTCAAGCTCAGAGTCCAAGCTTAGCAATCGTAACTTACTAAGTTATTAGTGGCGGAAAGGAGAATCTAGCGGATAATTCTGGGCCTGACCCGAAGAGAAGATGGAAGCTGGAGAGTAAATAAGAAAAAAGAGATCGAAGGTCTAGTGCATATATGCGGTCTAGATCATAACATTATAGGAGAGACCAAGGCGTCCAGACTCTGCTGGCTCGGGCACTTCGAGAGAATGGATGAAGACCGTGCCGCAAAAACTGCTAATCTAGGACGACCTAGTGGTCGCAGACCCATAGGCCTAGATATCGCTGGAGTGATGAAGTCCAAAATATCTCAAGGACCTTAGGCATCCTTAACTGGCGAGAGCTGGCTCAGGATCGTAAAGCGTGGCGTGATCTGGTGTCGGAGGCTAAAACCCACTTTGGGTCGCTGCGCTCGGTTAGTTAGTTACATAGATGTAAGTATGATTCTAAAATTTATCAAATAAAATACACGAAAGGAAAATTTACAAGTTCTTCGTCAGATATGTATGGTTGATTTAATGTGACTTAATATATACTTATATAAAATTTTAGATGTGTATTGAATAATCAGTTTTGGGAGAGGGGTCATCATTTCAGGAATAACCTTAATAGTGCGATGCAGGATCGTCTTTTGTTTTATGGGCGCACGGCACCATGCCTGTCTGGCGCCATCTGTTGGTGATACATTTTTGTCTCATCACGCCAAAAGGGCTAGACAAATATTAACCAATTTTGGTAAGTAGAAGTATAGCTGGGCATCTTAAAATAGTTATAGGATGCTTTTTACTCGACTATGGTCAACACACTGCTGCTATGGGCTGGACACGTTAGCCGCATGTCGAACGAACTGTGGGCTAAGAATGCCACTGACTGAATCCCAGCTAATGTACGACGTCGCGGCAGACCACAACGGAGAAGGCGGGACGACCTAGACACATTCCGAAAGGATTGGTCCATTGCTGCCTTGATCAGAGGCGACTGGAAGAAAGGGAAGGAGGCCTTTGCCCTGCAGTGGGAAAGTACAGGCTAAAAATAAAATAATAAATAGAATATGGTAAACACAGTTTTACGCGGACGACGAAAGGTGCCCTTCTAGTGTAAAATATGTACATATTGTGCTCACAAGCGAAGCCACAAAAATGCCAAGTTAAAAATAAGATATTTCTTCCAAACATACTTAACATTTCTGCGAAATGAACTGGTAAGCGTACTGTGTTTATTTGATTTCAGATAAAGAGTAAAGGACTTCCTTTGAATACGTTTCCATGCGGAAATGGGGTTTTCTCAATAAAATGCAAAATAATGCAAAGGGAAATTTGTTTTGGCGCTTTGTCGACAAACGATTGATTGAATCTGTAAAGGTGCAATGTGAATGTGATAAATAATGCCATTTCGATATGAAGAATGCAACAGTGCTATACGAGAATTGGTTTTTCGTATGTTTCGTATTATGATAATATAGTAATAAAACGACATTTGCTATTATTTTCTTGTGTTTATCCCAAATATTCAACCTTTTTCGTAATGTGCAACTCTAAGTCATTTCAAGCCGTATGACAGTGTTGTCCGTTCTCTAGGACAACACTGACAGAAATCAAATCAATCTATTCGCTGGGTGCGAAGTAGGTGGTGGGGGAACCACGAATCGATCGCAGCGCGCGCCGTGGCCAAAAAAGGAACTTTCGTCAGGCCAACTGTCACTTTTTACTAGCGAAATTAAGGCATCTAAAAATAAATAAATATGCGGCACGAAACCTGCAGCGTAGTTAATTGCAAAAACAATGGCAAAAACAGTTATCATAAATAAATAAATTTCCACAAGCAAGTTGGAAACGAGAGCAACTAATTAAATGGATAATCGCTATCAAGAGGAAAAAGCTGGCATAACCTATAGAACAACATTTTTAATATTATATCTTGTATGTTGTAGGGAGTAGCATGTTTATGCGTTTATTTTGTTTTAAATTTTGGGCATGTTGAGCATAAACGAATTGTTTCTCATTTTATTGTAGTTTGGGATTTGAAAGCGATGTTGTGTTTGATTGAGCAGAATCCAGTTATGATAATTAATTTGGCCATGTTTAACTGAAGAAACAAAATAATCTGTATTATTACGAAAATACAGTCATAACATAAATGATCGGTTGCATTATGCATGAAATGCGTTTTTCCGTTAAATCTGTTTATTTTGTAACTTACTTCTTGTGAAGACAGCCATGAAAAGGTCCGTGTGAATTACATCTGAAAGTTATTGATTTTGCCATTTTAGACGGGAAATAAAGAAGGTCAACGTTTTATCGACACTATAGATTAACATAATCGAATAAAATGAAAGAAAATTACGATATTTCATTGAAATTATATTTCGTGTCACAACCGAAGACGATTACTATATTTACATGCAGCAGTACATTGATGATGCCATCCTTGTCACACTTTCAGAGTCATACTATCTTAAAAAAATAAGATTTCCGTCTCCCTTCCACCGGATGCCTGGCCTACCAGGGCCGTTGGTCTTGTTACGTCATTACATTTTTGTGTGTCGTCCGAGTCGCACGATCTCACCGGAATGTTTTAATTGAATCGTCATTATGGGAAAACGTAAGCGGTCTAGGTCTAGGGATCGGGAATACGAAAAAATGTATAAAAAACTAAAGAAACTCACTTCGAAATCCAGAAAACGACGAAGATCTTGGTCTTTATCGACGTCGGATAGTGAAACTATAGTGAAAGTGAACATAAGCGGTTTAGGGATTACAATGAATACGAGGATGACGAGGTGGAGTGTCCAGGTAAATTCGATAATATTTCAATAAATTGTTTGTTGCGATATGTTATCTAACGGTAACGGGATAAACAGCGGTGATCGCTCGACCGTTATCCACGTCTACCCACTTTTATATATTCTTTGTTCAACCCGCTAATTAACAGTTAGAAATCGTTAAGTATGCATTATAGCGCGTATTCATAACTCCACGTAAATCGTGTTGAGGACTCAAAGTACACTAGCATTATAGTGTATTTCTCCACGCGAGTCGTGTTGAGGTTATTTACATTTATACAACTCATATGTACAACTCCACTTTAATAGTGTCGAGTTTGCAAATCTTATAAATCTCCACGTAAACCGTGTTGAGGACAATTTAGTACTCAGGTACTTTCACTCCACTTTAATAGTGTTGAGGGCCACACAGGAAGATTCTACATATTATCACTGTGCTGGGCAAAAACTCCACGCTAGTCGTGTTGAGGTACTTACAAGCATTTCCATTTAAAAGCTTTGGCGTCTATTTTTAACATCAAGTCCTGTTACTCGTAGATGTTCAATACATATATGTATGTACTTCAGTAAGTATAATTTTACTTCGTAGGTATTGACATTCGGGAGAATTCAGAGGTTATTCAGCCCGGCCTAGCCGACGTATGCGTTTCACCGCCCGTGCCGGTCATAACATCCGCGGAAGACACGTTGGCCGAGCCGCCCGTGGAGCCCGCGCAGCCCGCCACGGCGGCGGTGTCCGCGCCGCTCGCTGAGCCCAAGGCGGTCGAAGCGTCTGCACCACCTACGTCGGCTGTGCTACAAGAACATACTCAGTCCGAACCCCTCAATAATGCAGTCCCGACGTTGGATCCGGAAATCTTAGAACTACTTGGCGACGACCCCACAAGTAACAAAACATACGGAGAAAACTTACATAAGGACATTGCACCGAGGTGGGCGCACATATTGACAAATGGACTACCAAAAAATACCCAAGTGGATTTAGTGAAATCTTATCTACCCCCAGAAAATTGCCCAAATTTGAGAGTTCCAAAATTGAACCTGGAAATAAAAGCAGCTCTTTTGGACATCAATGTGAAAAAAGATTTATATAGCCAGAGCAAGCAGAGCCAACTTTCAAGTAGTCTGGCCGCAATTGGACAAGTCCTAAATTGGGCTTTGGCACCTAACAACTCGGTGCCTCAACATATAATCAAAATATTAAGCGATGCAGGCAGGCTTATATGCGACAGCCACTACAGAGAATCTCTGTCACGGCGGTTCACAGCATTAAACAATGTTAACAAAAACATGAGAGATACTATTAAAAACACGAAGATTGACGAACACCTCTTCGGTTCAGCCTTAACAGAGCATATAAAATCCTCTAAGGCTATCAGTAAAACCGGTTCAGAAATAAAATCAGTAGTTAGCCGTCCTCAGTATAAGCAACCGGCGGCCACCGCGACCCAGCTACATCAACAACGGGGTGCTTTAAACTCTCGGGGGGCGCCGTCGCGAGCAGCAGCAGCGGCCGAGGCGCGGCCGCCCCCGGCGCCCCGCCGGCCGCCGCGGGACCGTCGGCAGGAGGCGCCGGCGAGGGGCCGCCGCTCGACCGGCTACTCGCGACAACAGACGAGGAGGCGCTACTATTAGGAACACAGGTACCGATAGTGGGTCGCTTATCTCACTTTTATGATCGATGGTGTGAGTTTACTAACGATCGCACTATATTAGATTGGATCCAAGGTTATAAAATACCCTTTGTTGCCGAACCCCAAGATAACGCATGTACTGTTCGACAATCTCAAGCCAAAATTATCGGCGAATGTATATCAGACTTGTTACATTCTCAATTCATATCACCGTGTTTACCTTGTAAAGACCAATTCATTTTCGCCTATTTTTACAGTACCAAAACCGAACGGAACCCACCGGTTTATATTAAATTTAAAAGAATTAAATAAATTTATCAGTGTTCAGCATTTCAAGATGGAAGATTATCGCACTGCACTTAAATTACTTGATTGCAATTATTTTATGACAACAATAGACCTAAAAGATGCCTATTTCTTAATCTCTGTAGATGAATCTGACCGTAAACGATTGCGATTCAAATGGAGATCGCAATTATACGAATATAACGTGGTTCCGTTCGGTATCTGCACTGCCCCATTTGTTTACACAAAGCTACTAAAACCTATATTAGAATACCTACGTTCTTCGGGCCTTATCTCAGTTAATTACCTCGATGATTTTTTATGTATTGGAAAATCGTATAGCGAATGTACTGTGAATGTACAAACTACAAGTAGTGTCTTGGAGTATTTGGGGTTTGTTATCAATTACAACAAAAAGTGTTATGACACCAAGCAAAATTTGCACATTTTTAGGTTTTATTTTTAATACCACAAATATGACTATTAGCTTGCCCGATAAAAAGAAGTTACGTATACAAAAACGAGCCGTAGATCTAATGACAAAAAGAAAATGTTCAATTCGATATCTTGCCGAATTTATAGGACTTTTGACCTCCGCATGCCCCGCAGTCAGTTACGGGTGGATGTACACCAAACTGTTTGAACGGGAGAAGTTTTTGGCATTGAACTATTCACAAAACTATAATAAGCAAATGAAAATAGAAAGGTACCTACACTACGACTGTTTATGGTGGAGAGATAATATAATGACATCGTTTTCACCGATTCGTAAAAATAGTTACCTATTGGAGATTTATAGTGACGCGTCTATGACTGGCTGGGGAGTTGCATGCGGCGATCAAAGTGCTAATGGTAATTGGACAGCCAATGAACAGATGCTTCATATAAACACATTAGAACTAATGGCCGCTTTTTATGGCCTAAAGATTTTTGCAGTCAACTTAACTAATTGCAATATTTTGTTAAGAATAGACAACACCACTGCCATATGTCACATAAACAGAATGGGTGGTGTGCAATATCCTCACTTAAATAAGATAGCAAGAGAAATTTGGCAGTGGTGTGAGCCTAAAAATATCTATATTTTCGCATCTTACATAAAATCTTCCGACAACGTGGTAGCAGATAGGGAATCTAGAAAAATCAACATAGACACGGAATGGGAATTATCTGATTATGTATTTTCACAAATTTGTAATACTTTAGGTAAACCAGAATTTGACCTTTTTGCCAGCTCCCAAAACTACAAATGTAGCAGGTACTCATCTTGGAAACTTGATCCTCATGCTGAGATAATTGATGCATTTACATTTAGTTGGGAAAAAATGTATTTTTATGCCTTCCCACCATTCAGCCTCGTAGGTAAAGTTTTAGAAAAAATTATTTGTGATAAGGCCAGAGGTATTGTTGTGGTACCTTACTGGCCATCACAAGCGTGGTTTCCCCTGTGGACTAGGCTAATCACGTCTGAAAAAATGTTCTTTGGCCCTGATGATTCGTTATTACATTCTCCTTTCAGAACCTGCCATCCACTCCATGCGAGCCTTATCCTGGTGGCAGCCGAATTATCAGGCACTCGTTGATCAAACGTGGCCTTCCACCAGAATCTATGGATATTTTTATGGCTTCTCTGGCAAAAAATAATAATAATAATAATAATACTTTAAATCAATACAACAGTTCAATTAAATCTTGGTGGCAATTCTGTAAAGATAAAAATCTCAATATATACGAGGCGAAGGTTGCTGATGTTATATCTTTCCTAACAATAAAATTTCATGATGGCGCAAGTTATAGCAGTCTCAACACACACCCAGCCTTATCACTTATTCTAGGCACGTAAATTACAACAAATGATTGTGTAAACCGGTTTCTTAAGGGCGCCTACAGACTTAACCCTCCAAACCCGAAATATAACTCGACATGGGATACAAATTTAGTATTAAACCACTTGTCCAAAATTTATCCATATGATAAGGTGACATTACCTGACTTGTCGTACAAGGCGTGTGCTCTGGTTGCTATAGCTTCTGCACATCGAATGCAGACCCTCAGCCTCATAAAATAAAAAAATATGATTTTTGATACTGATGTGATTATAATTAAGATTACTGACCTAATTAAAACGTCGAAGCCCGGAGCTTGCCAGCCCTTAATAAGATTACCTTATATTCGTGAAAACCCTAGTATATGTCCAGCACTTGCAATAGAAGCTTACATAAATAAAACTAAACCTTTACGTGCCCAAGCCGAGGAAAACCTCTTTATTAGTATAAAAAAGCCTCATAAAAAAGTTGGATCTCAGACGTTAGCGCATTGGATTAAAAAAGTATTAAAAGATAGTGGTATCGACGTTACCATGTTTGGAGCGCACAGCGTCCGATCAGCGGCGACGTCTGCTGCGCACCGCGCTGGGGTGAATCTGGAAACGGTTCGCAAGGCCGCGGGCTGGAGCGATCGCTCCAATGTATTTCTTAAGTATTACTGTAGAGAAGTGTTACAATCAAATAACAATGATTTTTCGAACGCTATTTGCTGCTCAAGATAATTAGGATTAATTGCAATTATTCCATTAACATTTTGAATGTTAAGACAATAATAAATGTAGATTGATTCATAAAGCTGTTTAGGCTGTTTTTGGTGGCAAATCGCATTAAATTGGTTTAAATACAAATTTGATAAATGTATTCTCATATATTTCTCCTATTTTATTTTATTTTCCTTATCCTTGACAAATTCTTACCAACCGAACTTAGCTCAAAGCTCTGAACATCTGCATGTAAATATAGTAATCGTCTTCGGTTGTGACACGAAATATAATTAAGAATCAAACGAACTTACCTTGTGATGTTTGATTCCAATTATGTGAGTGTCACAACCGAAGACGATTACGCTTCCCCATCCCCCCCAGCCCAGGTTGGTTAGGGATATAAAAAATAAAATAAAAATCTAACCATCACACAAAAATACTTCTTAACTCTAAAAAATGACGTAACAAGACCAACGGCCCTGGTAGGCCAGGCATCCGGTGGAAGGGAGACGGAAATCTTATTTTTTTAAGATAGTATGACTCTGAAAGTGTGACAAGGATGGCATCATCAATGTACTGCTGCATGTAAATACTTATAGTAATCGTCTTCGGTTGTGACACTCACATAATTGGAATCAAACATCACAAGGTAAGTTCGTTTGATTCTTAATTATTTGTTTGTTTACTTACTATTCGTAAAGACAGTCAGCCATTTAACATTAAAAAGCCCGCCGTAATTGTAACCGCTAGTTGACGCTGTCATCGCGCACCCAGCGAATAAAGTTTTGGCAATGGCTGTTTTAACGGATATCCTGAAAAACCTATTTTCAGAATGACTGATAATTTTTTCTGCTTTATATAGTACTTTTTAACCAAAAACTGCCACAAAAATATTTTAAGTTTTTGATGGCTATATTCTTTCTTGTCTTAAGGGGAGTTTCACTTTAAAAAAAATACAATTAGCGACTCTATGCGCTTTAGAACCACGATTTTCTACCAAATGTCCTAACCCTATTTATTATTTATAACTCTCCAAGTAGTGCCCAGTTTCTCAACTTTCTAAACAATGTTATCTCCACTTATGTCAATATTGAATTGTCAACTAACGAATTGACAATACCGAGAACTGGCAATACCATATTTATATTACATATTAACGTTACATTACATTTAGGCACTAACCGTTAACGCTGTTGGGTCTTTTAATATAAGTTATAATTATAATCCGAAACTTTGTGAATTAGATTTTATTTCAATTAACAACTGCGAGTACATGTTAACGCGTGGGAGGCGTTGACGGAAGAGAGCGAGTGTTGCTACTTTAAAATATATGTTAAAACTAGTGCATTAGCAAGTTATGTTGCCAAAACAAACGCTACACGACTTTACAAGGTAAAAGCGCATTTTGCATGAACTACGATAAAATATAGTTCGCACGAGTCTCGCAATTAGAGCTCGGAACACGTCAAATACATTTACCCTAAAAGCAACCTGGAAAAGCCTTTCTGCTACGGCAAAATCACGCTTGCTAGTTGCAAAATAAAGTCTCCAAAATGCCAAACTGCACTTTGATACGTCATGCTGAAATAGCTTCTACGATTCACAAAATAAAGTGCATCGAAGCTTCAAACTACAATAAAGTTACTATATCTGGTGTTAAGTCAAAATCGTGCTTGTGTAGTAGAAATAAGGTACAGCTCTGGACTAGGTTGCAAACACAAAAGAAACTGGCTTTTTCTTTTGTAATTTTATCAACTCTTCAGGTTACTGCTTTAATTTGGTGCTCATACTGTTTTGGAAAACTTTGCTAAAGGATTTATGTACTGATAAAAATAAGTTAGTAAGAGAAATTAGTTAAATGAGAGATGGAATGCTATTATCAAACTTGCCAATTGCAAGAATTAAATATCTGTTACACGTCTCGAGTTACAAGTTGAATCGAGTTAATTTGTGCCAGAAGCTCTCAACTACTTACCGAATGTTTCCCCAACTTTCCTTCTATACTTTAAATCCAAACATTTGTCATCGACCTACGCACGCACCGTTACAAGCGTTTTTATCACTTCACCGTGTAATAATGATGAACTGTAAAATTAATTTTCTCAAACATGCAATAAAACGACGTCATTAACGTGCAGGCTTCGAAGTATCACGTTTCGGGCGGAACAACTCCAGAGAACTGTAAAGGAATTTGATACAAAATTAAAGGCCTAGGCCGGGTTTTTTTTTTTAATACATGGCGTCTGTGTTCATGAACCGGCTAGGTAACTGTTCATTTTTTGAGAGAGGTGTATTTTATAATTTCATTGCATATGTTTAGCCTTAGCCGCGAAAAGGGCTTGCCGGCTTCGTATCACTATCCGTCTATACCTACTTACTCACTCGGCCCTTTTTTCCGGCGTGTGCAGTAATGTACTATAATCTACACACTAACCATATGAGTAACAAGTTCAGATACTTGAGGTAAAGAGGCATTTCATAATATAACGATATCTCGGGCAGGGCCACCTCATTCATTTCTCTTATCCGCGGGAGGTACTGCTAGTATAGGTACTGAGTACTTCATTTCTACATAAGAAAAAGATGATGAATATGTGTGGACATAGAGCAGTGTACGCAACTGTATATTATTAGGCACAGTGGCATAAATTACTATTATGTGCAATAAACGACTGTGGGTAGTAAAACACTTATCCGATTTAGATAATACTAATTTATTTCACTGGCACTCAAAGTTATCAAGTGACACTACCCGTATACTAACGTACCGACAATCTCGTACTTGTTTCTTAGAACCACTCTATCCTTGGAGAATCGTACTTAAAGAGCAAAGCTGTTTCAATCGTCCTTCTAGTTTTGGTTAATGGAAACAATCAGTTCTGTTGAAGCGGAACGGCAAAGTAATTATTTATCGCGTGTTTCAAATTGAAATAGTTGTTATTTTGAACAATTTGGTTCGAGCGAGTGGTAAATTGGAGTGCAGGTTTATCCCAGTTTCAGTTAATATTATAACAGATGTTATTTAAAAATAGGTTGAACGTACCAAAACCTCAGAAACGCTCATATGCTGCCAAATGTATGTTGCGCTCAAATACCGTTCTTCGACCGAAGAAACTGCACAAAACTCGTGGCTTTAGAAGTTGAAGTTTGGTGATACCGGAAATTATCGTTTCTCCTACACTAAAATTTTCTGAGACTGCACATGCTGTCCTTGAATGAAATGGCTATGAAGTTATGAAATAAGCCAGCTTTACTCTATAAGTTAACACGTCTACTCTTCCATATTTCTTAACAGGTAAGTTTAGATGTTTCATACAAGGAATACAATTATGACAAACACAGTGTTACGATTATTAGAGTAACCACAACACTTTACTCTTCATTCGACGTAATAAACTAAATTCAAAATTAAATAAACTCCCGACCCAAGTAGCTAGTCATCATGAGACCCTCATTTAAAAATGAAAAAAAAATGCTACTAATCCTAAACCACAAAGTTAGGAATTATTACCTACAATAGGTATGTCCTGAGATCCTGTCACTTGTTTGAATCAAAGCTGAATGTATATCTTCGTATTTAGCTGCGATTATTTTCACTAAACATAGCTAAGAAGTCTTTTGATTAAAAAAACGCATTTAAATCGGAATATCAATTTGGGAGCTACGATGCCACGGAGCCCAAAGACAGACACGCAGATATACTTACAGATATACATTGTTTAGGCGGGGTTAGAACCCGTTTCTCCAACGGCTTTTTGGGCCAACACGGGTATCCTACCTATTGGACCACTGAACCTGATGCGAGAGCCATTAAATTCTTCAACCAGTTGCTTTTTAAATTTTTTCGCTTTATCCTAAATAATTGTTTTACGCTAGCAGACGTTACTGCTTTAGTAAAAATAATTACAGTACATATTAAACACGTCTCTTTTCTGGGCTTAAAATTAACGCTATTGATGAAATTGCGTTGCTAGCGTGTGTCAAAACACGCTGTTTTCATATCAATGAACGACAGCCCATAATCCTTGATTCACCTCGATCCCGAGGCGTATGACACGCCGGGGATCCGTTGTTCGGATGACTGGAGCGTAAAATGGTTATTGCCGAAACAAGGGCGCGAGGAAAGATGGAAGAATATTAAAATGTTCCATGTCTCTTCTAAAACATAACACAATATACAATGAAATCAGGTCACTAAAGGAGCATCGTCTTCATCATAAAAACATAACACAATATAGAATCACAATGAAATATAGTATGACTAAAGGGGTATGGCCCTTTTTTGGGCTTAAAATAACGCTGTTGATAAAATTGCGTTGCTAGCGTGTGTCAAAACACGCTGTTTTCATATCAATGAACGACAGCCCATAATCCTTGATTCACCTCGATCCCGAGGCGTATGACACGCCGGGGATCCGTTGTTCGGATGATTGGAGCGTAAAATGGTTATTACCGAAACAAGGGCGCGAGGAAAGATGGAAGAATATTTAAATGTTCCTTGTCTATTCTAAAACGTAACACAATATACAATGAAATCAGGTCACTAAAGGAGCATCGTCTTCATCATAACAACATAACACAATATAGAATCACAATGAAATATAGTATGACTAAAGGAGTATGGCCCTTTTTTGGGCTTAAAAATAACGCTGTTGATGAAATTGCGTTGCTAGCGTGTGTCAAAACACGCTGTTTTCATATCAATGAACGACAGCCCATAATCCTTGATTTATCTCAATCCCGAGGCGTATGACACGCCGGGGATCCGTTGTTCGGATGACTGGAGCGTAAAATGGTTATTGCCGAAACAAGGGCGCGAGGAAAGATGGAAAAATATTAAAATGTTCCTTGTCTCTTCTAAAACATAACACAATACGAGTATAGTATCATAACATAATGAAGGTAGGTCACTAAAGGAGCATCATCATCATTATCACAACATAACACAATATAGAATCACAATGAAATTTCAATTGGCATGCCCCTTTAGTGATGCTCTATATTTCATTGTGATTCTATATTGTGAATCGGAATCGCAATATGCTCACACTAAGAAAATCCCGTTTCTTCCATGGTGGTACACATATCATTAATAGTTATTTGTTATGCAAGGCTGCAAAGTTGTTATTTGGCGCGAGTGTTGAAATTGAAAGCTGAGCGAGCGAAGGATTCTAAGATTGAACCATGAGCGAAGCGAATGGTTCAAAGATAGATTCCTGAGCGTAGCGAGGCTTTCAAGACACGAGAAGCTAAATATTTTTGCAGCCATGCGGAACACACAACTTTTCACCTCACTACAGCGAGGAAAATGCAAGATTTAAGAAAAACGATTAAAACATAAAAATAATCATATTTAATTTTGCCTTCTATTTAACATATCAAATTTAAAACATAACACACTCAAATCCAAACCGAAATAATACGAGAAAAGCACACATATTAAAAATTAAAAGTAATATGGCCATAATTTGTGTTATCGTCGTGTATATTTTATCGTTGAGTTTTTCTTAACACTGTTATATTATATTTCGATACCTTTGGGTTCAAGGACATTTTGGCGAAAATGAGTTATATATATAGTTTTGTTTAGAATTTCAAGCTCTATCGTTCTGTGTAGTTAAAATTTCGATAGCTTTAAAAAAAATGCCTTTACGACCCAGTTTTTATTCATCATGTTCGCAAATCTAGCTCAGGTTAAGGGACGTAAGTGTCCAGTTATAAATTACGAATTAAAAGGTGTATCGTAAAGTAAACCGGTAAATATTAATACTGTTGTAGATGACGTATTTTTTTCTTGGTAACCTTTAAGCCCTTAATTTCTCACGATTACTTTCCATTAGCGCATAGTCAAAATGGCCGTTAAGGACATGTTTTCTTTTACTTGTCCTTTACGACCTGCATTCAAATTATGATACTCGAATTTGATAAACCGAATAAGGGTTGTAAAGGGCATGTATTATTTTAGTTGTCCTTTACGACCTCCTTAAAAATGATTACACCATTTTTTGATAGAATTAAGTAGGTTGTAAAGGACATGTATTCCTTTACATGTCCCTTACGACCTACCTTCGAATTATTATACTTGTTTACATACCGTAATTTGATAAACCGAAAACGGCTGTAAAGGGCAAGTAGTCTTTTAATTGTCCTTTAAAACCTGCCTTAAATCTAATCGATACCTTTGGGTTCAATTGGGGTAAAGGACAAAACGCTGGTTTTGAGGAGAAGCAAAAAACTGTTTTATTTTACAAAAAATGGCTAGGTATACTTTTTTTGTTTCTCGACCTATATTTTTGACATGTATATGAAATATATTTGAATTGTCCATATCTTTAACCTTTTATGACAGTTATTCCTGTAAACAATGAATAATGGAAGTTAGATGTCCTTTACAACTGGTAAAAATGCTATCAATGTCATTTACACCCGTGACTTTTTGGGGTATTTGGAAATGATGGGGTTGTAAATGACGGTCTCAGATGACTTTAGTCTAATTTCGGGGCGTAAAGTTAATAGCTATGTAATAAAAATGGACAGTTTTTCAACTTAATTTACATTAAAGAGACTTGAAAAATGTAGGTATTATAAAGATAATGAATTCAGCTAGGCATGTCCAGATTATATTTAAAATGAATATTTTTTGGAAAACGCAATAATAACTATGAAAGACCTAACGATTTTGTAATCAGATTTGAAATAAAAATAAAAAATTAATTGTTTATAAACTGACTAGATTGCGGGAACAAGGAGGGAAATAATGTCATACTAGTGTTCTACTCTCTTCCAATAGCACTAAATAATAGTAATGGAAATGACAGAGTGGCTAATCATTATCGACATTAGGATGTCAAACATTATTAGGACGAGTACGTAGTGTGTAAAATACTGTAAATGTAAACAATAAGTATAATAGTATGAAAAATAATGCAGTCTTGCGTACATAATGACAGTAACATTAAAAAATCTTACTACTAGGTCTTATTTTAATTAGTAATATTTGTACCTCATGAGAAAAGTCACGGTACAAGTATTATTTATTTAGTTTCACGTAACTTGTACCATTTTCCACTATACATTTCCATTAGGGTTTATTGCCCAAATTTAAAACAAAAAACTTACTGGTTTCAACGATTGTTGAATATAGACATATAAAAACTTAACAGATATTAATGGACGTATTATTTCTTTATAAATTCGTAGCAATATGTTTCAAACACTTTATAAACCTTACGCTGTTTTTTACCCTGCAATCCCTTCATTCACGATTAACTACAATAAAATGTTAGAGACTAATCGAAATATTAAATTATAAATACTTATAATTATATCAGGGACTGGAACCGGTAACCGGAATTCATACAAATATAGTTTATATTTGTATGAATTCCCGGTATCGGATAAAAGCTTTCCTTTGTTTTTCGTTTATTATTTTATATTGAACCCCAATTGAACCCAAAGGTATCGATTTGTATATGAAACTACTTAACTCATTCGTTGTGAATGTGGGAGAATGGCATTCTGGGAAGGATTAGTTGGTCACTCGGAAGTATTTTCCATGACACTTGCTTTGGAAGTTATGGGACGATAGGATCCGAACAAGATTATTTCGGCTCTATTTTCTTTAAAAACGCCAATAGTTTCGGTAAACAAATCCTTTTTCGTTTTAATGCAGGCTTTTAGCATTGAATAAACTCCAAATTGGGCTTAACTTTCTTGTTTTCGATATTTCTATAAAGTAAGACAACAGTAAGTATCTATTCTCCACAGAACAAATTTACGTTGTTTACGTAAATTGTGAAAACTTCCAACTTTTTTATTATTATTTTTTTCTTGGGTGAGTTTAGAAATTACACTCTTATGTTCCAATTCCAACTTTTATAACAAATAAATATTAAAATTTATGTTGTATTTAATATATTTACTCGTCAAAATATGTAAATAAAACTGAAATACTTACTATTAATATAATATATAAACATATATTCAACATAAAATAAAATGGAGAAAAAATAAAAACTTAATAATCTGTAACCACAAACCTTCTGTTTCTGGACGTGATATTGTAGGTGTACTTATTTTTTTTAAAAGAAGTATTCAAACGTACATATGATTTTAGCCGGCCTGACCAGATCGCTCTTTATAAGCGTGCGTTGATTGGTTATTCGAAGATTTATCGACTGATGAAATCAGTCACGCGTTGAGGGAGTCTTAAATATAAAAAAGTTACATGCACCACAGAAAATCTAAATCGTCGTGTTCGAAATTCAAATGACTTTTGCACGCTAGCGGATAAAATAGACTTTTGCACGCAGATTTCGCCCTATAAACTGAGGTTTTCCGAGCGAGTGAGGTGAAAAATTAATTAAACAGCTCAGCTATAATTACAGTATCAAAAAATATGAAATACTACACGCCATACGTTTTCTTTTACTTGAACTGTATCTGTAAGGCCGGTTAGTCACTACCAGTCGGACTTTATGTGGGAGTACAAACCCACTAAAGGGATTTTCTATGTGCCACAGGAGTGGGGGTTACAAGCACTACAAAGAAGATGTTAGTGGCGTAAATTTTTCTATATATGTATTTACTAGCATTAACCCGCGGCTTCGCTCGCGTGCCTATATGATATACATCATCCTACGGGAACAATGCTCTTTTTGTTCAGGATTAAAAAAGTAGGTTATTTGTTAAGTTAGGGTATAATCTGCAATCTGCATTTCCCTCATGCATATCCGTCCAGCCGTTTTAGCGTGAAGAAGTAACAAACATACACAGACTTTCGCTTTTCTAATATTACTGGGAAATACTTTTTATGTTATCACAACTCCACTTTAACAAATCAAACCGAAAACTCAAGCACTCAAATCAAGCGATCTCAGCTTTTACCGTATCCAAATAAAGTTCACTTCAAAATTCATAACTCGAAGTGAAGCTAAGACACCGGGATATGTGTGCATTTTATTTGTATAAAGCTTTTATAATGTCCCAAGCCTCCGCTTATCGACTTTGGATATTCGAAATTGGTTTAATGATTCTAAGCCATGTTCTAAGTTACGTCATGTTCTATTGTAAGATATTGAGGTTCTCTTCGTTGATAAATGAAAAATGTTTTATTCTGAGCCAGATAAACGTAATTCAGAATTTTGAAATGACTTAACATAATTATTGAAAAGCTTGAATGTATTTATTACGGATGCAGGAAGTTTCCCGATCATTACTCCTCCCGTCCCAACGCGCCACCCGCCTAGGTACCGATTGACGACGATCAAGATGCCACCAAATACTATTTTTTTAATCTATTAGGATAACGCGGGTCTCTATCCATACCTCAAAAGCAAAAATAGAACCCCCTTATAGAATCACGTGTAGCTGTCTATCAGTCCTTCTGTTACAACCGATTTGCTGCAAAACTACTGGACCGATTAAATTGCAATTTGGCGCAAATGCTTTCAAGAATTTTCATGTCCACAATATAAAATTTCAAAATCGGTGGCATTTTCGTAATTAACGTCCCAAGGAACCATAAAAATTACACCCATACTCATATTTAGTCATTTCAACCCCATCGCATCCCAACAGGCGAGACGGTATTTCACGTCCACCACGTTTGTTTTTAAAATCGTTGTTGTTTTGGTAATCAGCGACCCGATAAACCATAGAAACATTACCCTTGTTGATTTTCAGACTTTGTCACCATATTCTCCCTCCTTTAGGGGTTGAATTCTCAAACAACATGAAACACGTGCTTACTCATTTATCGTTAGAAACAGTCCTTTGAAGTTTTCAATAAAATAGTCTAACTAATCTTTTTCCCCATACAAACTTACTACCCCCATTTCACCCCTTTGGGGGGGTAACTTTTGACAAATGCTTCTTTTATTGCACCCCTAGACTTTATAAGGACACGTAGGTTCCAAATATGGACTCTCTAGAACCAGCGTTTTAGTATTTAGACATTTCAACCCCATTTCACCCCAACAGGGGAGATGGTAACTCACGTCCGCCACGTTGAATTTTAAAATCGTTGCGGTTTTCGTAATCAGTGACCCGATAAACCATAAAAGCATTACCAATGTTGATTTTCAGACTTTGTCACCACATTTCTCCCTTTTAGGGGTTGAATAAAAAAAAAAAACCTGAAAGACGTGTTTACTCATTTATCGTTCGAAATACTCCTGTGAAGTTTCGAATAAAATAGTCTAACTAATCTTGTTTCCCCATACAAACTTTGGACCCCCATTTCACCCCTTTAGGAGGTGAATTTTAAAAATCCTTTCTTAGTGCACCCCTACACTTTATAAGGAACCTACGTGCCAAATTTAAACTCTTTAGAACCAGCGGTTTAGCATTTAGACGTTTCAACCCCATTTCACTCCAACAGGGGAGATGGTAACTCACGTCCGCCACGTTGGATTTTAAAATCGTTGCGGTTTTCGTAATCAGCGACCCGATAAACCATAAAAACAATACCCATGTTGGTTTTCAGACTTTGTCACCACATTTTTCCCTTTTAGGGGTTGAATTTTCAAAAAACTTAAACACATGTTCACTCATTCATCGTAAGAAATACGCCTTTGAAGTTTCGAATAAAATAGTCTAACTAATCTTGTTTCCCCATACAAACTTTGGACCCCATTTTACCCCTTTAAGGGGTGAGTTTTGAAAAATTCTTTCTTTGTGCACCCCTACACCTTATAAGGAACCTACGTGCCAAATTTGAACTCTTTAGAACCAGCGGTTTAGCATTTAGACATTTCAACCCCATTTCACCCAACAGGGGAGATGGCAACACACGTCCGCCACGTTGGATTTTAATATCTTTGCGGTTTTCGTAATCAGCGACCCGATAAACCATAAAAACAATACCCATGTTGGTTTTCAGACTTTGTCACCACATTTCTCCCTTTTAGGGGTTGAATTTTCAAAAAACCTAAAACACGTGTTTACTTATTTATTGTAAGAAATACTCCTTTGAAGTTTCCAATGAAAAAGTCTAGCTAATCTTGTTTCCCCATACAAACTTTGGACCCCCATTTCACCCCTTTTAGGGGTGAGTTTTGAAAAATCATTTCTTTGTGCACCCCTACACCTTATAAGGAACCTACGTGCCAAATTTGAACTCTTTAGAACCAGTGGTTTAGCATTTAGACATTTTAACCCCATTTCACCCAACAGGGGAGATGGTAACTCACGTCCGCCACGTTGGATTTTAAAATCTTTGCGGTTTTCGTAATCAGCGACCCGATAAACCATAAAAACAATACCCATGTTGGTTTTCAGATTTTGTCACCACATTTCTCCCTTTTAGGGGTTGAATTTTCAAAAAACCTAAAACTCGTGTTTACTTATTTATTGTAAGAAATACTCCTGTGAAGTTTCGAATAAAATAGTCTAACTAATCTTGTTTCCCCATACAAACTTTGGAACCCCATTTCACCCCTATAGGGGGTGAGTTTTGAGAAATCCTTTCTTTGTGCACCCTAAAACCTTATAAGGAACCTACGTGTCAAATTTGAACCCTCTAGAACCAGCGGTTTAGTATTTAGACATTTCAACCCCATTTCACCCCAACAGGGGAGATGGTAACTCACGCCCGCCACGTTGGATTTTAAAATCGTTGTAGTTTTCGTAATCAGCGACCCGATAAAACATAAAAACAATACCCATTCTGATTTTCAGACTTTGTCACCACATTTCTCCCTCTTAGGGGTTGAATTTTCAAAAAACCTGAAACACGTGTTTACTCATTTATTGTTAAAAATACTCCTGTGAAGTTTCGAATAAAATAGTCTAACTAATCTTGTTTCCCCATACAAACTTTGGAACCCCATTTCACCCTTTTAGGGGGTGAGTTTTGAAAAATCCTTTCTTAGTGCACCCCTAAACCTTATAAGGAACCTACGTGCCAAATTTGAATTCTCTAGAACCAGCGGTTTGGGCTGTGCGTTGATATGTCAGTCAGTCAGTCAGTCAGTTTCTTCTTTTATATATTTAGATATTTGGGACTAGGTCGATTTGTGTAAGATTGTCCCATAATATTTATTTAATTATTTTTATTACACAGAAGTACTTTATGCTTAGACATTAAAAACAGCTGCACACACTACAAAAAATCACATTTTGTAATGCAGTAGTATCTAATTGTCGTGGAATATAAAGCCTTTTTTATAAATGCATTCATCGAACGACCTTATGGCCTTTTCATATTATTTATAGTAAGTACTTATATTATAAAACCCTATTGACATCCTTTGGAAGTCTAAAAATTCACTTGGGAAGTTAGTAGCTAGCTCTCCATAACGTCGATGGCATAATAAATATTTTTATACGCAACCCTAAAATTGAAATTCCTTCGCTACCTTTACCCTGCATTGTGTGGATAGACATCGCGGATAGAGGTAAAATCAAATGCGTACCTTCGAGTCCCGAGGGACACAGATATAAGATTATTGTAAGGTATTCCGAAATATCGCTTTGATTATTCTATAATTTGATAGCTCTATGTTTGTTGGATGTTGATCTTTCTCTTAGCCTGTTCCTAGGTTAAATCCCCACTTAACCTAACCTACTAGTACTTACACAAAGATAGAACTCTTGTTAGTACCCATAATGTAGAAAACTGGTAATTTCGTGTAGCACTGGTCGTGCGAGGAATCATGGGAGTCTGCGACATCGCCGATAAGCTGCTGGAAAGCAGGATGAGGTGACAGAGTGTTACTGACAGTCCTCTTTGCAGATCCTGCATGGAGGCCGAAGAAACAGCCTCCCACGTTATTTGCGAATGTCCTGGTGTAGCCAAATACCGAGCACAACACCTCGGATCTCCAAGGTCACTCCCAGAAGTCCAGTCAACATCGAGGGACTGCTAGGCTTTCTGGAAGAGTTGGGAACGCCAACGGACTCCAACTTGGAACCACCGCTCGGACGCACCAACTCTTCGCTGCCCTTTGTGATCTTCGCTGCCCTTCGTCAGAAGCCAACGAAAATCGCCTGCTCATCGAGCAAGAACGCCGCCTGCCGCCTTCGCCCTGCCACTTCGCGTCGGTGCACTTCGCTGCAGCGTTGAACCCGGTCCCGCTCAAACGGATGCCCCGGGGGAAGCAATGCGGTGTCGAGCAATAGCCGACAACAAGTAGCGTCGCGGAACGCCGTTCATCTTCCAGAATGGAAAGAAAAAAGACAGCTGCTCCCGATGGGATGGGGGAGGGTAGTTCGCAATCGCAAGAGCGCGACCTACCTTCGTCTGGGCAACTGGGCGCCCCCCAACCCCGCAAGGAGCGAGCCCGTCCAGAGGCCGGCAAACTTGGCCGCACCAAGGACGGCAAACCAGCAGCCTCATCCAGGGTTACCACTCCCGATGGGAAGGGGGAGGGCGGTTCGTGTCCCAAGGGACTCGGGCTGCCTCCGTACACGCGAGTGTGCGCCCCCCAACCCCGCACGGAGGTAGGCCTCCCGACGACCGATTTATTCGGGCCAAAGGGAGGTTCGACACGGTTTCCTGCTCCCGATGGGACGGGGGAGGGAGCGTCGCGTCCTACAGGACGCGGAGCTCCTCCGCACACTTTTGTGGGCGCCCCCCAACCCCGCACGGATGCACACCTGTCGGAGGGTAGTTGGAAACGGGCTGTTTCCAATCTACCCACCCAAAGAAGTCGAAGCATCGAGGACCTCCAGAGGGAGCTGGAAGGTTTCTCCGACGCCCTAGAAGCCGCCCCAGCCTCGCAATCACCACCTGCAAACGAGATGGAGCCTACGCGTCGCAATTCGACGCCAAATACAACTGAAGACAGCTTTAAGGTTGTAAACAAGGGAAACCTTAAAGCTGCGTCGCTCGCCGAGCCCGCCCAAACGCCGCACGCCGCCCCCACACATCAGGAGGACCTCGACCGTGATCGTGTCGTGGTCGCCCGCATGCTGGAGGAGGGGCTGCCGTCTCCTGGCCTCGCGGCCTGGATGGCGGCTTACGTGCGCATCACTGGGCACCAGCTCGGCGAGGAAACAGTGTTGCTGGAAGAGGACCTCCCGTTCCTGGAGTTTCTCCAACAACACCCAGCGGTGCTGGCGCCTGCGAAGAGGAAGACCTGCATCAGCCCCGCAGCGCCAGGAACGCCAAGCAAGCGCCCATGCCGGAAGGCCTCCCCGCCGACCGACCCCCGCCTACGCCGCCGCTCCAAGTCGGCAGGCACAAGCGGACAACAAGAAGCTGCCATGGACACGACGCCCCTGCCCTCCAAAGGCTGGAAGGCGCCGTTAAACATACTCCAGACTTACACCGCTGCACCGACGGACAGAGAGCCCCCCGCGGCCCTCACCCCCGCCGTCGCCTGCGGCAATAAGAAACCGCCCGCCGCCGTTCAGAAGCCGCCCACTAAGCAGCAGCAGAAGAACTACGCCGCCGCAGCAGCCGCCGTCTCCAGCTCCCAGAGCGCCAGGCCAGCCCCGGGAAATGCGGAGAAAAAATTAGACTCCACCCCTGCTGCTTCTCAGCAGGGGAAAAACAGCCCAAAAAATAATGAGGCAGACAAAAAGAAGGCCAAATATAAGCCCATTACAATTGCGCATTTCCCGGAATGGCCTCGGCACTTTGCGGAGCTGAGGAAGTTGCTGGGCCACGCACCAAACGCCACGACTGCGGGAGACGGTGTCCAATTTCACCCGAAGGAGGACACCGAATTCCGCATCGTACAGGCGTACCTGCTAAAGCTGCAGGACGCCATAGGGAAAGAGAAGCTGCCCTTCCACGTTTACAACCATGAGGAGGGGCAAAAAATGAAGATTGCGCTGCGCGGGCTGCCCACGAATACGGAGCCCGACGACATCGTAAAGGCCCTGGTCGAGCTTGGCTACAAGGCCGAGTACGCCAACAGAATCAAGGCCAGACGAGGAAGACCTGGGTGCGTGTTCTTCGTGCAGCTGGGAACACCTGTTGCGGAGACACGCGCCATCTACGACGTCCGGGAGTTACTAAACATGCCCGGCGTCAAGATAGAAGCCTGGAGGAAGAGGAAGGGCCCTGCGCAGTGTCACAACTGCCAGGGCTTCCGCCACTCCTCGGAGGGGTGCCATCACCCACCCCGCTGCGTCCGCTGTGGAGGCCCGCATCGTGCCGCCGACTGCGACCGGCCCAAAACAGAAAAGCCCACCTGCTGCAACTGCGGCGGGCCACATCCGGCCAATCACCGGAAATGCCCGGTGTTCATGCGCGAGGCCCGCAACAAGAGGGCGGGCACCTACGCACTGACGAAGCCCTTGAGGGCGGGCCCGGAGACCCGCGCGGCCATGAACATGCCCACGGTGGAGGAGTCGGCGCCGTCATCCCTGATGGCGCCGGCAAACAACCCCCAACAAAGGGGTGCACTACAAACCGCGCCGGCCGCCAAGAAACCCGCCACAAACAAGAAGCCCGCTGCGAAGAAAAAGAAGCCTGCAGCCGCACCACCCAAGCCTGCTCCTGCCCCGAAGGCCGCCTCCGCGGGGAAGGGGAAGAAGAAGGAGGACACAGCCGCAACCACAGAAAACCAGTCAGCTGCAGACGCCATGCTACAGCTGATCACCCAACTACTGAACATCGCCGCGACGGCAGACGCGGCGACTATTAAGACAGTTGCAACAGCCGCCTCCACTATCAGCCGCAACATTCACTGATGAACTACGGATAGCATACTGGAATGCCCAGTCGCTGACCGGCAAACTTGGCCTGCTCCGCCACTTCTTACATGAGCAACGTATAGACATCTTGCTGGTCAACGAAACATGGCTCCGGGAGGGAGCCCCACTGAAGATCAGCGGCTACGTTGTGTATAGGCACGACGAGTACAGCGAAGCCGCTGGCCGCCCCTTCCGTGGACTGATGATCGCCGTGCGGCGGAATATCGTCCACCAGCTGGTCACTTGGAAGGAGTACGCGTCGATCACCGCCCTGGGGGTCGACATCCAAGTGGCCGGCCATGAGCTGCGCCTGTATGCAGTGTACAGACCCGGAGGTCCACCGGGGGATGTAGTGCCTAACGTCCGTGCCCTTCTGCAAGCCCCCATGCCGACGATCCTGGCGGGGGACTTCAACGCCAAGTACACCACCTGGCACTCATCCACCACGGACTGGACGGGTCACAAGCTGCAGAAAGCTGCTGAAGATGGCGATTTCGAGGTGTCTGGTCCCGAACAACCAACCCACTACGCGGACAACTACGACTCTGCAGACATCATCGACTTCGCCATCCACAAGGGCGTCAATGCGGTCATGACGCACGAAGCCCTGGCAGACCTCCCGTCGGACCACCGCCCGGTCCTCCTGACTATGCGGGATCTGCCAGTGACGACGCCAAACCCGGTGCCGAAGAGACGCATCTGCTGGGAGACCTTCTCGGCAGCCATGGAGGAGAAATCCCAGACCATGGCAGTCTCCACAGCAGAGGAAGTCGAGGAAGCAGCCAGCCGCCTCACCCACTCCATCCAACAGGCGATGAACACCGCAGCGCACACCGTTCCGGCCAGCTCCAGGCGCAAGCCCCTGCCGGCCCGGATCCAGGCACTCATCGCGCAAAAACGTCGCACACGGATGGAGTGGCAGAGAACAAGATGCCCGACACTGAAAGCTGCCCTGAACGCTCTGGTGGACAGAGTGAAGGAGGAGCTTCGCAAGCATGCAGCCGAGTCGTGGGAAGAGCACCTGGCGTCAGTGGACGGTGATATGCCCTCCATTCACCGTCTCTGCCGAAGCCTCGGCATGACGCCCACAAACACCGCTCACCCACTACTCGACAAGAACGGTCACCAAAAATATCGCGCAGAAGACAGGGCGGAGATCTTCGCCGATAGCCTGGAGGACCAATTCAAGCCGAACCCGACGAACAACGTGGAGCACGTCCTAGCAGTTGAGAGGCACCTTCGAGAGTACTTCGCAGCACCGATCGTGGCGGAAGAGGACCCCGTCTTCTTCACACCCGGCCAGGTGAAACGAGCTCTCCAACGGACCAAGCCAAAGAAGGCACCGGGCGCCGATGCGATCCCGAACAAGGCGCTCCACCACCTGCCGCCGCGCGCAATCGCGGCGGTAGTGCGCTTGTTCAATGGGATCCTGCGCTCGGGACACTTCCCCACACCGTGGAAGCTTGGCCGGGTCATCCTTCTTCACAAGCCTGGGAAGAACATGAAGAAGCCGGAGAGTTACCGCCCGATCACTCTCCTCAGCACCATCTCGAAGGTGTTTGAAAGACTCCTGCTGGACCAACTTCAGCACCACATAGAACCTCGGCCTGAACAGTTCGGCTTCCGTGCAGGTCATAGCACGACACTGCAACTATCGAGGGTACTGCACCACATGGCGGTCGCCATGAACAAAAAGGCGGTCACGGTTGCAGTATTCCTCGATATGGAAAAGGCGTTCGATAGGGTGTGGCATGAGGGCCTCATCCACAAACTATCGACGTCCTCCGCTCCTCGCCGCATCGTGCGAGTCATCGCGTCATTTCTCCGCGATAGAAGATTCGTGGTGGCAGTGGAAGACGCCACCTCTACAGAACGCCCGATCCTGGCCGGCGTTCCACAAGGAAGCTGCCTATCTCCGGCCTGCTATGCCTGCTACACCGACGACATACCGGTGGAGGGCGACGTCAAGCTGGGGCTATACGCGGACGATGCGGCGTTCTTCGGGACGTCCATTACCCCCATACACGCAGCCAGGAAACTCCAGCGGCAGCTTGACGTCCTTCCCGACTGGCTCTCCAAATGGCGACTGTCGGTGAACGTGGGCAAGACGCAGGCCATTGCCACTGGAAGAGGAAAGCAGCCTCCACCACTTCGTATGCAGGGCCAGGAGATCCAGTGGTCACACACGGCCAAATACCTAGGTGTGACCATCGACCGGGGGCTCACCATGGCGAAGCACGTGGACGAGACGGTACGGCGAACAAGAGTAGCAGCAACTCGACTACGCCCAGTCCTTGCCAGCAGCCTTCCCTTGCGCACCAAGCTTGGGATTTACAAGACCTACCTGCGGCCCCGCTTGACTTACGCGGCCCCCGCATGGTACGGTCTTGTATCAGAATCCAACAAGAAAAGGCTGCGTGCGCAGGAGTCCCAGTCCCTGCGCACCATCGTCTCAGCGCCGCGCTACATGCGCAATGAGACGATTCTTCGCGACCTGAACTGGCAAGGGCTGGATACCTTCATCGGGATCCTGGCAGGAGCCATGTTTCGCCGTGCCGACAACTCGGGGAATCCACACCTCGAGGGGATCGCACCATTGCACGCACGTCCACCAGACCGAAGGGGCCGGGCTCTGCCGAGAGAGCTCGTGCCCCCCGACTGAGCCCCCTGGTCTCGTCCACCAGGATATCTCCATGATAAAAAGCCGCTGAAAGGCCAACTACACCCATACCGCCGAAAGGCTAACGCGTCTCCACCACCCGAAGAGGAGATGGAAACCACTCGAACCCGAAGATTCGATTGCTGAATCCCCAGCCAGAATACCCGTCCGCAGTTGCGGGCGGAGTCACACGCCGCCACAGAGGGCCCAGCCCTGATATGGCTACCCCACATGCCCGCAGGGTGTGTGTGAGCGTCCACGATGGTTGGGATGGCAAGAGTAGTGCCAGCAACCCTTCACGCAAGAAGGGATTTGTGAGACGTTGAGTTGCGGAAAACCAGCCCGCGTTAACCTAATACGCAGCCTGTTAAGCAAAATGAGGTGTTATGGATATGTCAAGAGGAGACCACCAAAAAAGAAAATCAGTCAAAAAAAATCCTATTGACATTTCAGTAAGATTTAACTGATTTTTTACCGGTTATTTACTTGTTACAGGCCTTCCACTAGAATATGTCATTAAAAGTGAGATGAATGTCAGTAATTATGGCAACCATTTTACATTGTGCGTGTAAAACATCCACGCGTTACGGGCGGAAGGCACGATTTGGAGCACTTGTAATGAAATTCCTTGCCCTGGCTCAAGTTCACTTTACAGTAAAGAGTAATTTACTGGCCGGAGATTGAATGTGCCGGGAAATTAATTACGCTCAACTTACCGACAATGCAATGGGTGAAATTAAAAAGTACCGACGTGCTTTCGAAACTTAGTTAATTTAATGACAAGGAAACAGGGTAAGCGATTTGAATCACCTATACCATAGCCATATAATTCAGTAAGACTGCCCATGTCAAAGGGAGATCGAGGAGTTTTGAAACATGGGTGAGTTGAAACAACGTCAATTTTTCGGTATCTAAATTTGTTAAAGAGCTGGAAACAACGCTGTATAGACGCACGCACTGCCCGTGGACTCTTCAGTGTGCGTCCCAGCTTTGCGAACGGATGTCGATCCGGGAAATTGACGTGGTTTCAACCCCCCCTTTATTTCAAAACTCCTCGGTATATATAAATATTATTATCATCGAAATATCTGTTGCTCAACAAACTAGCGTGAAATATATATCTAACGAAAAGGTTTGTCTAGAAGGCAAGCTTTATCCCACGTTTATATCATTTTCAGTTTCGCTCTACATAAAAAATGTACTTAACTTAGTTTCCTAGTTTAAGTGACAAATTTGCAAGTCATGAACTAGCCAACATTTTACCAAAGTTTGAAATTTCTTAGAAAGAAGTTAGTTACTCTCAAAAAGCATAATCTTACTGGAATATACTGGGCCCAACTTCCATACATATCTCTCTGATATCTCGGATAGATCTCCGAAGTGGGGATGTACCTAGTATATCGTGGCAATATACCTAGACAAAATCCAATACCCTTGGTATTGAAATTGAATTACGCCCCATGTCAAAGATGTCATGCTCATTTCTTTCTAGCGGTTTTGGCACATCAAAACGCAATGTGTTAGTCCTCATATATAATGCAGAGCGTTGACCGCCCACAAATCAATAAGCCCCGATTAATAATGCAGCTGTTATTCTATGGGCTCTTATAAAGGGAGCCGTCCGAATTCAGCTCCAGACACTCATGGTTTATTCAAATATGGGTTACTACGGATTCGCGTTTTGGACTGTTTCTGCCAAAACGGGATCACTGCGAACCTGAAAAGAAAATAGCTCAACTAGTTTAACTACTTGAGAAATAGCCAAATTGTGCCTAGTAATAACCAAAATTATGCTAACTTTACACAACTTTTTTTAGTTACTGACTGACGATGCGGTTGGCTCAGTTTGTAAGCGCTTGACTACTGAGCCGGCGGTCCTGGGTTCGAATCCCGGCCAGGGCAAACATTTGTGAGATGAACTCGAATATTTGTGCTTGGGTCATGGTTGTTGTATGTATTTAAGTATATATATTTATCTATATAAGTATGTATATCGTCGTCCGGTACCCATAACACAAGCCTTCTTGAGCTTAATTTGGGACTAGGTAGATCGATTTGTGTGACGTTGTCTGATATTTATTTATTTATTTACTGAGGGCTACTCAGTTTGTCAGTCCTCCGACTTATAAACTAGCAACTAACATTTGGGCTACTGTTAACAAATCTTATTTTTTCAGTGTAGGGCTCCGCCTTTCGCCTTTGTTCGGCGCGCGTATCCATTAGCCAAATAGACGCTATTATTCCTGTAGATATCAAATTTTGGTTAAAATCCGTCCAGCTATTTTGGCGAGGTAAAACCCTATGATATCGCGACGAGTATAGAGCGATGTAAACATTACCTACAGGCCACGGGGTAACCGCTTTCATGCAAGAAAAATCTTTTTAACCCCTGACGAAGATGTGTCTGTCTGTGGCATCGTAGCTCCCAAAAGGATCGAAAGCGGTTTTTAAATCGAAAGACTAATTTAATAATTTGTCAAGATGATTCTTAGCTATGTTTGATAAAAATATCTGCAACAGTTCCCAGGATATTCAACCAAGATATTGAAGATACGAGTAAGAATTACAAATTTTGTTTTTATTTTCAGATTTAGTAGCATTTTTATCCCAGTCATTAAAAAGAGGGCCTTATTGGTCATCATAAGGCCTACTAGTATCGTTTTTTTTTATTTACGTTAATTAAAGTAAAACTCTATTTACTGAGTTACGAGAGAAAGATATTTTGGCCAAGCTAAAACGGAGTTTTTTCGCTCGCTCGGTTTTTTTATGCGGTTTTTATTTGCATGCGGTAGCATGAATATTACCAAATATGTCACACAATGTCACACAAAACATTAGTACGGGTTTGCTCGGACAGTAACTAACACAGTAGCAAAACAAGTTATACCAACAACATCCAGAAGGATGAATCCGATATTCGGAATTAGAAGGTTATACCGTGCTATCCTTCTCGATCTCGTGTTAAACTCTATTTTAATGAGCGAGACGGCATGATACGAAGTTTCAATTTCGAACATCGCAGTAACCGTCCAGGGCGTTTTGATTGCGAGATACTGCGACCCTTGTTGCAACGAGTATATAATGATTGTGTTGGCAACCTGTATATACGGGTATACAGCTATATATCTTTATGTATATCGTCCTCCTTGACTTATCCGTCAATGGCAAAAGGCTCTATGACCTTCACGAGCGTCGGTCATGTGCACGAATGTGGCTTGCAAAACCGAATTTGGTTTTGAGGGTTCTGTTACAAGGCGCACAATGCAGCTCACCTTTATCATTCTACGTGTAGATATATGTAAGGCTTTGGACGGGTCTTTTTGTTTAGGCGTTTGCGACGAGGTCTTGCAAGCGAAGCTTCTCAAAATCAGTGACCGCCTCATGAACAGAGCTGCGCCATACTCCTCTCTGTTGTGCAAGTTTCCCAACCCTCGCATGGAATGTTGCACGCGGTAAAATGCCGGTTGATGTCCTTAAACCGCAGGAACTGAGCTCCTGGCTTGCGATTTCCATCTTTCAACTGCAAATAGAAGACAGCTTTTGGTAAATAGCTACCACATTAACAGCTGTACCTACGCATATCCCATATTAAGCACTTTAAAGTCTTTATTATAACGGGGCTTAATCGCGTGCAAAAAGGTGTTATATCCATGGTTAAAGGCAGGGCAAGGGTTGAGTCTCTTCGGGATCATGGACATCACGCCAGAAACGTCGAGGCAATTAAATAAACACCTTATTAAGTGCGTTTACGTCCCGTTTAGTTTTAATAATGTGTGAACATGATGTAAGTTTATTATTGGTATTGACTATACTTTAGTGTCTTGTCACATGAAACTTCAAATAAAGACATAACAACTTGGCAAAAGCAACGGAAGGTTAGGGTAAAAGGCAGCCGGAAACCACACTAGAAATTGTTTGAATAATGTTTAAATATTTCAATATTATTTTTTATGACTACACAATGTCACATTCTATCTATCGGTCATTGATACTTAACTAATCATAAAGATCCGATCATTCATCAATTTAATCATTTAATCTTATCAAAAAGTAATCATTTATTCTTATCAACATGAAAGTTAATTACCTATATAATTTAATATTATAGGGTGACAGAATTTGTTAGCAACGCGAGTTAACACACAGCCGACTTTGATAGTGTGACGTGTGACCGTGACTCCTGATACCCAAAACTTTTCGCATTTCACGTGTAGATACTGTCACTATCTCAATGTATGCAACCTTTTCCTTTAAATCAAAGGGAAATTAACATAGTTTTGAACGGCGAATATGAGAAAAGTTAGCTATAAGGTTAGTTGGCCAAATGTTCAGTAATTGTTGATATTATCGAAACAAAACGTGACTTCAACGTTTCTTTCATCTACGATGGTCAGGAAGAATCACACTACTATAAGACTCTCATCGGTATTGTTTTTGTTCTTACCGGAAACTCGCAGTACAAATAAAACGGTATGTCCAAATAGCAAGCACGTGGTATATTTATATAGTCAGGCTAAAATATCTTTGCCCCCCAGCTATTTTAGTTTTTGAAGTGAAAACTTCTTTAGCGGCACTTGGCAATTTTTAGATGGGTAAAAAATGTTAAACTCGCGTCAGATCCGCGCGTCAGTAAACAATTGGTAACCTAGCAACCGTGTCTGTTTCAAAGAAAGGGGGCCTTCGAACAACAAAATGTTGTAAGTGACAGATGGTGAAGCGTAATCATAAACTTACATTAGTAAGAAATAGAGATTAAAATAGAAATCGAGTGTCCGTGAGATATAATAAAATCGGAGTTTTCACTTCTGCCGGCACTCCCGGAGTGCAACCCGTCCTTTTTTATTTGTAAATCGGTATATGACAATACTGAAGATAGCGCACTGTTTAGTCTTGATACTTGTGTATTATCCTTAATCCTTAAACTAGTATTAGATTCTAACAAATTTAATATAAATAAAAACCATCTTGGTAAGTTATGCTTTGATCTGAATAAAAAAATTACAAAATAAGATATTTCGGAGCACTTTTGCCTGTATTCAGGGAATGTACAAACTGTATTTCAAAACAATAACTTCAGCGTATATTGAAATTAAATTAACTTAAAAACTAGTCTGCATTTTCAGGATGTTCAAATCAATATGTTTATTTTATCAAAAATATACAAGCACTAAGATTGTTGGTTCCTCTAACCGGCCAACAATTTGACATCTGTGTCAAATACAAAACATTGCCCTAGTTAGTTTTTGTGTTTGACTGATCATTTGCTTGGAAGAGTTATTGTAGTCCGACTCTACTCGTTATATATATTCGTTATAATTTTATTTTTATTTTCTTTGACATTTTGTTTGACTTAACAGCATATATCGCGCGTTGGACTAGTCTTTAAGTGATATGTATTTTTGTAATAATAAATAAATATTTCGTTGAATTTTATTGTTGAAAGGGCTTCCACGCTTTGGGATCTTCAGATCCACGCACGGCTATTCTCCACTATTAGCTAAGGATGTGTGATAGCATTCAATCGGATTCCTTTATTTTCACAGCTTTGCTTTGTTTATTGGTCCTCATTGGAGGACATAGTCATAACTCGGACTAATCATCGCAAGACTTTGTGAGTATTTCCATTTCATTTTATCTTAATTCTTGTTTTGCGATGATAAGTTCGAGCTATAATCATAGCATTTTTATTTTTTTTAGGTATCATTATTAACCGTAACCTAAAGGATAATGAATTTAGGCGAACGAGCATCGACAAAGTGTTTTTAGACTCAGTAAAAACGAATTCCATTTTGAAATCGTGACCTGTACTGCGAAAAATATATAAAGGTCTGTTTCATTTCAGCATGTGAAAAATAAATGCGTGCTCAACGCCCCAGTGCTGTGAGTTATGTAGTCGACTGTACTTATTTTATGCTCGCTGAACTAATTGTGTATTTTCTATTATTAAATTAAACTAAAAATTTAAAATTTTGGCGAAGGTTCTACGAGCAAGTAACTGTTTTGATTACTCTATTTTAATTTATACAGGGATGGGTAAACATACCCGTTTTGCTTTAAGTAGTCGATTTTAGAGCCAACAACTTTATGATGCTAATGATATTTACTATCATATTTTTTTTATTAATAGTAATACAAATTTTCGATAAATAACTATAGGTTTGTTTCATTCCCCCTATTTTGGCATATTTTTTTATTAAGAACTCTATACGGCATAATCTATGTAGCCTTTGACTTTGCGCATGACAGTTGTGGCAAAATTTAGATTCGCGTAGTTCGACTACGCAGATTTTCAATAGTCCGAATATTATTTATACATAATTTCGATGCTTCGAATAACGCTCACGCATAAAATTGTTTCGCCGACAAGTATTCTTGAAAAAAAAAAAATATTTTGGCATAACATCATTTAAGTGAATTAATTATTTATGCAAATGTACCTAGTCATTACTAACTAGCAGTTATTGTAGTAGCAGATCGTTTTTGTAAAGGACGCAGTTCTAATTTAACCTAACCTACTTTTCGGGTAACAGTTCGTTTTTGTTCAGGTCGCAGTTATAATTTAGCCTAACCTACTTTTCTGTTGCCACTTAGTTTTTGTTCAGGTCACAGTTATAACCTAACCTAACCTACCTTTCTGGTAGCAGTTCGTTTTTGTTAAGGTCGCAGTTCTAACTTAACCTAGTTTTAAATTTTATAATAGCAGTTTGCTCAAAGCTTTTATGTTTTCAGTACCAAACTGCGAAGTTAATGTTTGTACACGCTTATTCTTTTGAAATGTATTTCTTGTTTTGTGTAGGTACAATAAAGTTTACATACACACTTTAATTCCACTGTTTTAATTTTTTGCACAGCGAACTTGGCTGATCGAATCAGAAATGAGGAGATTTGTAGACGAACCAAGGTCATCGACATAGCAAACCGGGTAAGCAAGCTGAAGTGGCAATGGGCGGGGCACGATGTCCGTTGGGGTAGAAAGGTTCTCAAGTGGAGACCACGTACCAGCCAGCGCGGTATAGGACGGGTGGCCGTACGACCTGGTTAGAGTTGCGGGGAGTCGCTGGATTCGGGTCGCTGCTATCCGGCCCATTAGGAAGTCTATTGAGGAGGCCTGTGTTTAGCAGTGGACGTCCTATGACTGAAATAATGATTCCGAAAAGAGACTTGGCTGGCATACCTACTGCCATACATCTTGATATATTGTCTTTATCTTCAGGGTGGTATTATATAAAAAAAAAACTGTGTTATATTTGATGTAAACTGTGTCTACTCACAGCTCCTTCATAGTATTTGATACAGGGTTGTATTGAGTGTCAAAGTGATTGATACATCACCCTATCCCATCACTACAAGAACGGCGTAACCGACATTAACATCCCAGTCACATGAGACCTTCTGTGTTATAGGGCCGACGTTTTGCACATCTGCGAACTGACACTTACTTGATTTGGGTACATTACGTGAACGAATGAAAAGTTTTTTAGAAACATTATAGAGATAGCAGTGCTTGGCGAAAAGTTGGGGGGAAGGTTCTAGAATGGAGACCGCGAACTGGAATATGTAATGTGAATGTGAGTCTTAACTAGAAGTCATTAGTCAGCGCAGTCTGTATCTATACATCGCAGACTCGCACAACGAGGGTTCCGTACAAACACCTATCCCATCTTAACTGGCCGGGCTAAGTTAAGTTTGCACCTGGTGTGTATGGCGCCTGATACAAATAAGGTGCAAAGTTAAAGCAACCGATCACGTTTGTTGTATGGGAGCCCACTCAAATATTTATTTTATTCTGTTTTTAGTATTTTCTGTTATAGCTGTAACAGAAATACATCATCAGTGAAAATTTCAACTATCTGGCTATCACGGTCCAAGAGACTCAGCCTGGTGACAAACAAACAAAGAGACGGACAGACGGACTGACGGACAGACGGACAGACGGACAGACGGACAGACGGACAGACGGACAGACGGACAGACGGACAGACGGACAGACGGACAGACGGACAGACGGACAGACGGACAGCCGGACAGACGGACAGACGGACAGACGGACAGACGGACAGACGGACAGAAGGACAGACGGAAAGACGGACAGACGGACAGACGGACAGACGGACAGACGGACAGACGGACAGACAGACAGACGGACAGTGTTGTCTTTGTAATAGCGTCCCGTTTACCCTGTGGAAACGGAATCCTAAAAATCGATTATGACAGTCGGGTAAAAAGCATCCTGAAACGGCACAAAACACATAAGTACGTACATAATACATAAAGATACAAAAAAATGTGCGTAGGTACTTACACAAATTTCGTTTTTGAAATTCTATAATATTACCGATGAATGACATCAAAGTTCTCTTCCCTTATTATCTTAATTTGGGTCACGTAGCCAAAAGTCTACTAGTAAATCTAAACAACCCACTTAAGTTAATTATTTTCTTGACATGCAACCGGCTCGATATGCTAAAAATAGACCGGATAACGGAAACTGATGGTTAAAGCATCGTTGACCCAGTTGCCGATACGTGCCGATGCCCGCCTGACCCGAGTGACCCCAGTACTTCGATACTATCACAAACACTCAGATACGGGTAAATAAAATACGAGTAGGTAAAATACCTGTGGACAGCGAGTTGTGTTTGTGTCATAAGAATTCTTTTTAAGTTTTTTTTATAGCCCAACAACTGGGGGTTTGACAACCCACACGACAGTGGCCAGTGGTAGTAAATTTATCTAACTGGCAACGACAAATTTTTGGTAACTGATGTGGAAATTCACACAGGACTAGATATTCCGCAAATTTCAAGTATTATTGCATAATAAAGCCAAAACTATCCACACTGATGAAAGGCAAGTCTTATCCAATAGGATTCAGTATTTATTTCGCAAGAAGAACGAAGGATTGAGCAGTATTTCGGTAAATAATATTTTGAATTTGGTTAATGACAAATCCTTGACATACCGTTATTGATTTTTTTTAACGCAAATATATTACGAATCCACTTTATTGCCATATGAAAGCTGTTTGTAGCGCCACTATCCCTGGGCCGGACCGACACTTGCAAGACTATATATGCAAACAATTATGCCTATGAAACTAGCTATAAAAAAATACATGTGCGCAAATCGACCTAGTCCTAATCATAGTAAGCTCTTCTAGGCTTGGGTTATGGCTACCAGATGTAATATTATGTATTGCGATTCACCACCAATCACCACCATCATGATCATCATCACCGTCACGAACAAGATCACTACCACTATCGCTGTGTTGTGTGGTTGTGATAATTTACTATCTTTATTTCTTCGTATTTATGTGCAACTAAAATACCAACTATAGGTCTACAATTTCATACGTGACACTCCCATGGTCCGTGTGGGGGGCGAGAGACGGTACTATTCGATGACACATTGCCGCCATGTTGATCACCGCTACACACGATATGATTTACATAACGGATATATCTGCCGATATCCCTAGCAATATTCTGCATGTATCTAATTTGTTTATACGAATATAATGTTGTCGTGACCGATTAACCATTAGGAATAAATAATTAGTTGATTTTTGAGAGTAATTAAGGAAGTAAGGTAAGGACAGTAAGGTCGGTTATTTGTATTTTGATGTTCCATTGAAGTTGGATCTGCTTTAAGTTTTTTTTTTCAATGGCTATAAACATTCAGAGATGGGCATTAATCGATTAAAAAAATTAATCGTCAAAATTAATTGTGATATTAATCACGATTAAATTCACCGACAGTCTTCGATTAACGATTAACTAATCGTCATTTTAATCGCTTAAATTTCACGATTAATTCTCGATTAAAAGTTGGAACACGCTCTTTTGTGCATTTTACGAAAGTACAATAGGTATGTCTTGTCATGTGTAAACTAGAAAAAACATTCTAGTGTGCTGTGTGAAATAAACTTGTTACAGTAATACAAGGTGGTTTTTATAGTGCAGTACTCTAACATGTTCTAGCTACGAACTTCGACTTCCAAAAAATAGCTTATTTTTTCTTAGTATTAATCGAGAAAATTAATCGAAATAATTAATCGATTAAAAATTTAATCGGGATTAAATTAATCGGATCTCGTACGATTAGATTAACTAATCGTCAGTTTTAATCGTTAATCGCGATTAAGTAGGTTAATCTTAATCTATTAACTTTGGCCATCTCTGTATACATTATCATGTAAAATTGACGGCCAAGACTCACATTCTCATAACGCTTTAGCTGTAAAAAAGTTATCAGATCCCAGGAAAAGCCAAGCCCCTAAGCCTCGACTTTACTAACCCCACCACCTTGGTTTAAAAAGTATGGCATCAACTGGCTTCAAGCCCCTAAACCCGGAGTTTACTAAACCTACACCTTTGTTTCAAAAGTATGGCTTGGCCGTTTCATAGAGTACCGTAAATAAGTCCAACGGACCGTCTGGCCCATATGGTATCAAGAAATTAAGTTTATGTCTTTGATAATATATACTTATAAACTTAATTCCTTACCATAGGGGCCGGACAGTCCGCTAGACATATTTACGGTACTCTATGAAACGGCCAAGCCATACTTTTGAAACAAAGGTGTAGGTTTAGTAAACTCCGGGTTTAGGGGCTTGAAGCCAGTTGATGCCATACTTTTTAAACCAAGGTGGTGGGGTTAGTAAAGTCGAGGCTTAGGGGCTTGGCTTTTCCTGGGATCTGATAACTTTTTTACAGCTAAAGCGTTATGAGAATGTGAGTCTTGGCCGTCAATTTTACATGAAATGTTTTTGGTGGGATCTCATTTCTTTTTGTAAGGTGCCCTAGTTTTTTTTAATTTTTTTGGGCTGCAGGGTTTCTTGGGCGTCAATTGAAGTAGACAATTGTGTATTTAAGAAATACTTAAGTTTAGCCCCATATATATACACTTTTATCCCCTATTATGGGAAACCCATACAAACTTCCATCCCCTTATTTAAAGGGTGGGGGGTGATTTTTTAAAAGTCCTACAATATGTATTTGATTTATAACAATGAGTCCCTATAGGTTCAAATTTTCAGACCTCTAGTATCAAAATTTGCGGAAGTTTCATACAAACTTCCATCCCCTAGTTTAAGGGGTTGGGGGGTAAAAGTTCCAAGTTTTAGAATTATTTTGTTGTTTGTATACTAATACTAGCTTACATACCAAATTTCAGCTTTCTAGGTCATCGGGAAGTACCCCAGAGGTTTTGATACGTCAGTGAGTGAGTGGCAAAATCGGCGTATTTTAGGTACCTATAAAACCTAAAGTATACAAGCTAGATCAATTAAATTTAGTACATTTTATACGTTTGCTAACTGCATCTTAACCTGAGAATTTGGGCGCTCTAGTGTTAACTGGGACGAAACTATGAGGGTTTGAATATGAGACGAAACGGTTCGAGAAAAGGTAGGTAGTGCCCCCTTCTTTTTTGTTCGTCTTGGCGGGGGCACTACCGTGCCCCCAGATAATATCATTTCTTCTTATGCATTCATATTGCGCTTAAATCTACTTAAGACGGATAGAAAAAATTAAAATATATAATGCCGCGTGTTAGTTGCGCTGCATTTATTATTGCATTTTGGTAGGTATATGTATAAAGAAATATTTGAAATACGAAGTCAAAGTGTACTCGTAGATATGGAAGTAGTAATAATTGTGTATAAGAAATACTTACGTTTAGCCCGATATATACTACTTTTATCGCCCATTATGGAAAACCCATAAAAACTTTCATCCCCTTATTTAAAGGGTGGGGGGTGTTTTTCTTAAAATCCTAGAATATGTATTATATTATTTATAAATAATAAAGGAGTCCCTATATCAATTTTCAGACCTCTAGTATCAAAATTTGCAGAAGTCTCATACAAACTTCCATCCCCTAGTTTAAGGGGTTGGGGGGTTAAAGTTCCAAGTTTCAGAATTATTCTATTGTTTGTGTTCTAAACCTAGCTTACATACCAAATTTCAGCTTTCTAGGTCATCGGGAAGTACCCCAGAGGTTTTGATACATCAGTGAGTGAGTGGCAAAATCGGCGTATTTTAGGTACCAATAAAACCTAAAGTATAAAAGCTAGATCAATGAAATTTAGTACATTTCATATGTTCCCTAACTGCATCTTAACCTGTGAATTTGGGCGCTCTGGACGGGACTGGGACGAAACTATGAGGGTTTGAAAATAAGACGAAACGGTTCGAGAAAAGGTAGGTAGTGCCCCGCCTCTTTTTTTTTCGTCTTGGCGGGGGCACTACCGTGCCCCCAGATATAGGTACAATTTGTTTGGCTTGCCGTCCAATAACTTTGCCTAGGTATCGGTGGACTCATCGTTGCGTGGCAATCTCTTGTGCGTTTAGTTACGTGCAGCCGTGCTCTTATACACAAGTTACCGCCAAGACCTAAGGCGGCTGACTGACGCTTGACGCTCCTGACTGACAGAGCCCCTCCGCCCCCACACTTCATACCGCCCCGCTGGCCTTCGTCCTTCGTCGCCCGCGAACCATGGGAGTGTCGCGAACGAAATTGCATACCTATAATAGTTGTTGCAATGCGTCTGATGGCAGCCCTGTGCGTCTTACATGCACACACCGACCTCGAAATTGTAGATTCAGTTTTAAGTCGGCTGTTTCCACTCTGTGCCCCAACACACCAGGGCATGTATTCGACTCTGATATTGAGTGATCTCGCTATCGTATTGTATTTTTCTTTTATTGATATTATCTTGCTATGAACTGTCAGTTGAATACCAAATAAGAGACATCTCTCTTAAGAAAATACGATTGAAAGACAATTACAATACGACTAGCGTCTCCTATTGGTCACTATCATCTTTTAAGTGCAGAGTGGAATCGCTGTCCAGGTGTAAAATTCAACTTTAAACAAACTGCAATGCTTCGCTGCTATCGTAAACAGTGAAATTTCATGCTTTGAATATACTGCAGGGTAGAACATTCATTCCGCATTAAGATACGGAGCACATGAGTTTTTTGGAGTTTACTCCTTAAGAATCGATTTTCATATATAAGCCCGGGGTATGAAAAATATGGGGTATAAAATCGAACGTATCTGTCGTGCTAATTTAAAAAGTCGTATCTCAGTATACGATCGGGGTAAAAATACGACTTCTTAATTCAGCAGGTTATGCGTTATGCGTTATAGACTAAGATCCCGATATAAAATGACCTTCACCGAGATGTTTATTTGATGAAATGTATTTTATATTTAATTTAATATGTCAATAAATATATTGCATATGGGTTGCCTAACAAATTTTAGTCCAGGGTATGTTTAATTAATAATTAAAAAAAATGTTTTAAACATTTCACCGGTTTGATTATATTAGATAAATACATTTCATCAAATAAACATCTCGGTGAAGGTCGTTTTATATCAGGATCCTAAACTATTATGTGCGAGAGGGAGCCCAAGAGGGGTTTCGGGATAGCGGAAGGGAGACAAACTAAACGCTCCCAGCTCCCCTATCATTATGTTCAGATAAACAAACTATGAAATATGACATTTCGGATGCCTGCATGAAGTAAGGATAATGCAGGCCATACACGATCAAGCCCGCCGTCAAGCCTGCATGATACTTGAAGCGGCGTCCGGTAAACTTGTGTATGTGTATCTAAGGGCCTACTCCGAACTTCGTATCGTGCCGACCCTTTCACTCATATTGTGTATAACACGAGAGTGAAAGGGACGGACTTTAATAAAATTGTTGAAATAACGTCATGCAAACTTGACCGTCAAGTATGTCAACAACAAGGAATATAATACTCACAAGGAGAAGAACGGTAACTACGTTCAAAAAAGTTGCATATCTTTTTTTTTTATACTACTAGCGCCACCGTATATGAACTAAGTGACAGTGGGCTTTTTTGGCGGGGTTTTCAAATATGCCATATTGAAAATTTGTTTGTCCAACTTTTCTATTTTACATGCATGCATATTCAGGTTTTATCCTGCAAATCATTTGTCAACCACTTCCCGGTATACGATTGAGCTGAAATTTTAAGTTTTATAAAAAATACAACACAATGAATTACTTTTAAATGGCCTTTATTCATTGTGTTAGCGACGAGCTCAAAGGGTCTTCTCTCAATTTTATAAAATTTAACTATTGTTTTTGGATCATCGCTTAATGCGGTACTTACTGATTTATATTGTTAGTTTTAAGCCAAATTTGAAGGTAGGTACGCGTGTGACGCTGTGGAACGATCGTTATAACCGTTGCATTTTGGCAGCACCAGTCGGCCTTTGTCTATCCGAGCGCGACACACGTATCGACCTCTCTCTTAATTGTACCACGTGTTGTCGCATATTTTCAATAATTAAATAGTTTTCGCGACCCTAAGTACTGTGTTCTCATTGTGCATCACCTGGACCACCTACAAAGTGGTCACTTCGACCGGATCGTATGTTTTATACGCCAAAAATGGTGAATACACGCAGTACCGCGCGCAAGGAGCGCGAGAACAAAGAAATGGAGGATAGAAAACTCCAGCTACAAGTGCCTCCTCCGCCAACTGATGGGATTATAAAAAGTGATGAACGACCGCCGTCGTCGGTTAGCCAAGTGTTTGAACTACCGGGTAGCAGCGTAAAGTCGGAACTCCAACCGCCACGCCCGCCCGCTTCGCAAACAGGGGCAAAGTCAAGGTCGTCGTCATCGTCTTTGCAGGCCAGGAGAAAACAGCTGGAACTAGAAGCGGCTCAAGCCAAAGCGCGCATCCAAATGGACCTCATTGACAAAAAACTCGAGGCAGATCTTGCCAGCTTAATGGATGAGGAAGATCAGGAATACAGTCCAAGTCAGGACCAGCACACCGACAAAAAGAGTGAAGTGGAGAAATGGTTAGAACGCAGCCAGCGCGAACTCGAACCGACACAGCAAGCCCCCGATCATGGTAATCAGCAGGGCCCGCCGTGCCCGCCGAAGGTCGCTGACCCCGGCACCTCTAATGGAACGGTTCATATGCTCGCAAGTGCACTGCAAAATTTAACTGCCAATTCTACGAATAATAATTCGGACAAAAACCTGCTTAGCCGATTATGTACTCCCAGAGACCTACCAAGTTACAGCGGAGATCCATTGGATTGGATCCAATTTAAGCAGGCCTATGATGAGTCCACCGAAGTGTGCGGGTTCAGCCCGAAGGAAAATTTATGGAGGTTAAGGAAGCGTCTTCACGGTCCTGCAAAGGAAGCCGTCTCAGCTCTAATGGTTAGTGCTACATCGCCCGAAATAGTGATGAAAACTTTAGAACTGGTTTTCGGAAATACTGAGAGTATCCTGACACGCATTATGCAAGGAATACGAAGACTTCCACCTATGCCGAACGAATACAGCAGAGATATCGTGACATTCTCAGTTAAAGTTCAAAACTACATCGCAGCCGTGCGCGCTATTGGGCGCGACGAGTACCTACAAGACATAAATATGGCTAATATTATTATATCCAAGCTCCCAGCCGTGATAGTATCGAAGTGGTCTGACTACAGTTTCCCTAAGATAACAGAGGGCACAAAACCACGCTTAGAAATACTGGGAGATTTTTTGAACGAGGAAGCAGTGAAAATATCAACTACAGCGAATATTCACGCCACTGATTCACGCAACATCGGCTTCCAGTATAATCCAAGAGGTAAAAGTGATAACCACAATTTTAGCCGCCAACAAACATTGTTAGTACAGTCGGCGCGCAGTGAAAATAAGTGTTTATTTTGCCACGGCGCGATGCATACATTAACTGAGTGCAAGTTGTTTAAAAAGGCGTTACGTAAGGATCGGTGGCGTCATGTAAAACGTCACGGTATATGCTTCAAGTGTTTAGTGTCGCGCCACGATCGTGAAACCTGTCCTGCGCCCGCCTGCGATAAGGATAGCTGCGGCGAGGCGCATCACCGGCTGCTACATTACGTACATAATCGTAATTTCGATAAACAAACCGCTCCGGAGCCAGACGCAGACGTGCAACCTCGGGAAACAGCTGAATCCGGCCCGTCTAGTGGGACAGTGACCCATATAAACTTAAGTGAACATAAAGTGTTACTGAAGGTGGTACCTATTAAAATATATGGACCTAATGGTATTTTCCCGTGTACGGCATTATTAGACGACGGTTCTTCAATTTCCTTAGTCAGTGCTTCGCTTGCTGCGCGCGCAGGCCTGCGCGGGCGCACCGAGACTATGCGGATAAGCGGCGCGTGGAGCGATAGCGATTTAGTGTGTTCGTCTACTATTATGTCTGTTAAAGTGTCCGGGCGCGATAGTAATGATGTTTGCAATATTAATGTACGTAGTATAGATAACTTGAATTTGCCCGAACAAGACTCGAATTTAATTGATTGTAATCGATATGCCCACTTACAAAAGTTAAAGGATAAATTGTTCACGGATGTAACTTGTTGTAAACCTGAAGTTTTAATTGGGCAAGATAATTATCACTTACTCATGCCATTAGAAATTAGTGTAGGAGAACCCTATGAGCCGTCAGCAACGAGAAGTTTTCTGGGTTGGAGCGTCCACGGGTACGTTCGCGCGCCGCATTGTGACCGCACCCGAGCCTCTTACCCGAGCCTGCATATTATGTCGGCGCCTCTTCCGAGGGCCTATGACGAGGCGCTCCGCGAACTTCACGAGGAGGTAAGACGATTCTTCTCAATCGATTCCTTAGGTGTCGGCAGTAAACCTCGGCAGAATAGCGAAGAAGTCCGTGCGTTGGCCCAGTTAGAACGCACTACGACCTTCGCTAATGGCAGGTGGCAAGTCGGTTTACCGTGGCGGGATGAGAATAGCTCGATGCCCGATAGCTATCCTAATGCTCTAATTAGGCTAAAAGGGGTGGAAAGGAAGATGGCGGCGAATAGCGATTACGCTCAGAGATACACGGAACGAGTAAATCACTTATTCGAGAATAATTTCGCCGAGGAAGTCAGTGATACTCGACTTGCGTCCCGGCGCACTTGGTACCTACCCCATTTTGGGGTAGATAACCCAAATAAACGCAAATTGCGTTTGGTTTTTGACGCGGCCTCGACAAGTAAGGGCTTGTCGTTAAACAGTTACCTACTACAGGGCCCCGACCTACTCGCGTCCTTGTTCGGCATCATGGTCCGTTTCAGGGAAAACAGGTACGCTGTGGCTGGGGATTTACGGGACATGTTCCTGAGGGTAAAAATAAGGCCCGAGGATCAAGACGCACTAAGGTTCTTATGGAGAACTGACTGTAAACAGCCAGTTAAAACATATGTCAATACTTCGCTTATTTTTGGTGCTAACTGCGCGCCTTTTGTTGCGCAGTACGTAAAAAACAGGAACGCGCAGCGCTTCGTGAGTACGATGCCCGCGGCAGCGGCTGCTATCTGCGAGCAGCACTACATGGACGATTACTTGGACAGCTTGCCAGACGAAGCCGCGGCCGTAAAAATGGTAAGAGATGTAACGTTTATCCACAGAGAAGGAGGCTTTGTTATGTGCAATTGGACAAGCAACAGTGAGGCGGTCTTGGATAGCGTGCCGAAAGAAGCCTTAGGGCCCGCAGCTTTAAGGTTCAAATTAGACCAACAGTACGAAGGTGAGCGAACTCTCGGTCTAATCTGGTACCCGGCCGCCGACGAATTTGGATTTGACTTGTCATTAAAGCGGATTCCTGACGACATAATTAGCGGTAAGCAAGTACCTACGAAAAGGATGATGCTCAGAGTGATCATGTCAATATTTGATGTGTTTGGCTTCTTGTCTCCATTTACCATACAAGGTAAGATAATGTTACAGGCTCTCTGGCAACTATCTGTTGGTTGGGATGAAAATATTCCAAGTAATATTTTCACAAAATGGACTGAATGGATTAATCTTCTAAAAGACATGCGCTATGTACGTATACCTCGCTGTTATTTAAGCCCCATAGGTGCGAGCAAAGCGGACAGCTGTTCGCCGGATATTAGTGCTACGACTGCTACGCGCGTAGCAGCCCGGGACCTCCCGCGCACCGACCCCTCGCCGCAGTCGCCCGCGCATGCTACGCTGCGGCCTGAGTGCTACGAAACCGGTGCTACGAAAATAGCAAGTATTAATAACGGAACGCAGAAGTATAACAATTTGCAATTACATTGTTTTGCTGATTCCTCAACAAAAGCTATGTGTGCAGTCGCTTATTTTCGTTGGGAGTTCGAGGATAAAATATTTGTTGCGTTCGTAGCAAGTAAGTGCCGTGTTTCACAAGTTCGACCGACGTTAACTATACCACGTCTCAAACTTCAAGCCGCGTTGTTAGCAGCGAAGCTAGCGGATAGTCTCGCGAAGGAACACAGGCTGGTAGTTCAGCGCCGCTATTTTTGGAGCGACTCAACCACCGTTCTGCACTGGATCTACAATGACGCGCGGAACTATACAACTTACATAGCTAACCGGTTGGGACAGATTGATGAGCTCAGTCGCAGTGAGGAATGGCGGTACGTACCTACGCAGCTAAATGTTGCCGATATTGCAACGCGCGAATCTTACGATGACGCGCTGTTTAAAAATGAGTGGCTAAAGGGCCCCGAGTTTTTGCGCGGCAATGAGTCATCGTGGCCGCGTACCGTTATCGGCCCTGCGACTGAGACATCAGCTGATAGGTGTGAGGTTGTAAATTTAATTAGGGACTCACCTGCTACATGTTTACCTACTCCGGACCCGGAACGTTTTTCCTCCTGCTCACGGTTATTGAGAAGTACATTTGTCGTACTCAAGTTTATAAATAAATGCCGGAAAAACGCAGTAGATGACTCCGAATTATTGATGCAGGCCGAGCTCCTACTGATACGACAGGCACAAGGTGATAGTCTCGGCGCGGAATTAGCTGCTATAAAAAAAGGTACGAACATAGATCATTCCAGTCGAATACTTACCTGGACGCCTTACTTGGACGAAGTCGGAGTTCTTCGCTGCGGTGGCCGTATCCACGCTGCGTATGGGATCACAGCCGAAACGAAGCATCCAGTTATACTAGATGGACGTCACCACGTAACCAGGTTGCTTGTTAAGCACTATCACACAAAGGCGGCACATGGCAACCAGGAAACTGTGGTAAATAATTTGAAGCAAAAATATGCCATTGTAAATATAAGACCCACGGTTAAACACGTAGCAACAAGGTGTATGTTTTGCAGGATACGTAAAGCGCAGCCGCGTGTACCTGTTATGGGTGATTTGCCTCCCTGTCGGTTGGCACATAACCAACGGGTATTCACGCACTGTGGCCTTGATTTATTTGGGCCGATGGAGGTGGTGGTGGGCAGAGGACGCCAAAAGAGGTATGGGGTAATTTTTACATGCCTTACAGTAAGGGCGATCCATTTGGAGGTCGTGCATTCGCTCACCACCGACTCGCTCATTATGGCTTTAAATCGGATGGCAGCGCGCCGGGGGTGGCCAGCGTGTTTTTACTCCGATAATGGTACAAACCTACGGGGCGCTGACTCCGAATTGAAAAGGTCCATCAAGGAACTTGACAACAGCGCCCTCAGCAATGTCGCCTTAAACAACGGAGCTGCGTGGAAGTTCATACCCCCCGCGAGTCCGCATTGGGGTGGCGCATGGGAGCGCTTAATTTTGAGCGTTAAGAGGAGCCTTGCCGTCATCCTGAAAGAGCGTGCACCTAAGGATGAGGTGCTCAATACTCTGATGGCCGAGGTGGAGAACATTGTTAACAGTCGTCCGCTAACCCACGTATCTGTGGAGCCAGGTAGTGACGAAGCTCTAACCCCGAATCATTTTCTTCTACACTCATCTACTTCATCACCCATCCTAGGTGCCTTTGACGATTCCGACATGTTTCTGCGAAAACAATGGCGGAAAAGCCAAAGGCTTGCGGACATGTTTTGGCAAAGATGGGTGAAGGAGTACTTACCTGAACTACTTCCTAGAAGAAAATGGAACAAGGAGCAGCCACCTCTACAGGTAGGAGATCTCGTACTAGTCGTGGATCCGGGAGCACCGCGCAACGTGTGGCCGAAAGCAGTCGTGCAGCAAGTATTCCCGGGTAAGGACGGTCGGGTCAGACTGGTCGAGGTCAAGACCAAGACTGGTACTCTAAGACGGTCGACGGCGCGCGTCGCTAAAATCCCTCTGGTTGATGAGTGCTGAGCCAGCACTAGGGCGGGGCGTGTTAGCGACGAGCTCAAAGGGTCTTCTCTCAATTTTATAAAATTTAACTATTGTTTTTGGATCATCGCTTAATGCGGTACTTACTGATTTATATTGTTAGTTTTAAGCCAAATTTGAAGGTAGGTACGCGTGTGACGCTGTGGAACGATCGTTATAACCGTTGCATTTTGGCAGCACCAGGGACTATAATTTACAAAATGTCTTTAAAAAGTTTACTACATAGGTGCACTATTATTGCATTGTTTTAATAATATATTCTGTTGTTCCTAGAACAGAATACGTGCTCAGGCTTTTTCTACAACTGTCAGTGTAACGGGAATGTTGGAAATGTCGTCCACATAAAACCTTATTCCTTTCGTACAGAGAAGTCAAGGATTCTTGTGAAGACCAGTCGTGCCCAAAATGTAGCTCTGAAATAGGAAATTACATTTTAACAAGTCTACATATCCACATTAATTGAGACCTGCTTGAACAAAATGGACAATAGACATGAACAGAAATATAATGTTAAAATACTATGCACTAAGCTCAGAACAAGTTTGGTCAATGCAGGTCTAAATATCTCTAGCAGTGTTAAAATATTACCTTATGAATAATACCTATAAATACTTGTATTAAAAAACTTCTTGTCTACAGTTGTTGGGTAAGAAGTAAGAAGTATCCTATCACCATGTTTGGATGCTATCTGGGATTAAAATCCGTGCAGCCGTTTTTGTGTGATGAGAGGTTAAAGATATTTAAAACAAACAAACAGAACCTGTGATTTAATAACATACAATAACCGTATTTCTAGGCAAGGTAACGTAACTAAATGTACCTGAAACACGTCTAAAACAAATAGCTGGTAGTTCTTATTTCATGTGTATTAAAATATGCAACAAAATTCCGAGACATATAAGAGACCTGAAATAAATATTCTTACCGTAAAATTATTATTCCCGCTCTAGGAAAATGAACTGAATCGTCTTCAGCAGAGGCATTTGAAGACATTAACTATGATAATTTTGAAATAAATCGCGAAAAAAATTGAAATTGGCTGTTTGTTGACATAAATTAAAATAACAGGTTGACAGCCATCAGTTTTTTGTGTCCAGACTTTATGGCTTACAGCCAGCACGCGGTGGCGACCTGCTGTCACTATGACAATCCAGGCCGCGTGTGTCTGAGCCTCTGAGGGAATGTTAGGATAGTCATACATTACAACTGACCGCCACCGCGTGCCGTCCCTTTCAGTCATACGGTGTATAACAGGAGAGTGAAAGGGACGGCACGATACGAAGTTCGAAGTAAAAAGAAAAAAAGATGCAGATTTCGTTCACAAACTTAAACAATCATTAGTTTCGAAAACGTACTCCTTGAACGAATATTCAGAAGATAGGCCTATGGGTAAAAAAAATATGTAACATTATTATAAGTTTTGCTGTATATTATACTCGTATATTAATACCACCAAAAACATTTCATGTAAAATTGACGGCCAAGACTCACATTCTCATAACGCTTTCGCTGTAAAAAAGTTATCAGATCCCAGGAAAAGCCAAGCCCCTAAGCCCCGACTTTACTAACCCCACCACCTTGGTTTAAAAAGTATGGCATCAACTGGCTTCAAGCCCCTAAACCCGGAGTTTACTAACCCTACACCTTTGTTTCAAAAGTATGGCTTGGCCGTTTCATAGAGTACCGTAAATAAGTCCAACGGACCGTCTGGCCCATATGGTATCAAGAAACTAAGTTTATGTCTTTGATAATATATACTTATAAACTTAATTCCTTACGATATAGGCCGGACAGTCCGCTAGACTTATTTACGGTAGTCTATGAAACGGCCAAGCCATACTTTTGAAACAAAGGTGTAGGGTTAGTAAACTCCGGGTTTAGGGGCTTGAAGCCAGTTGATGCCATACTTTTTAAACCAAGGTGGTGGGGTTAGTAAAGTCGGGGCTTAGGGGCTTGGCTTTTCCTGGGATCTGATAACTTTTTTACAGCGAAAGCGTTATGAGAATGTGAGTCTTGGCCGTCAATTTTACATGAAATGTTTTTGGTGGGATCTCATTTCTTTTTGTAAGGTGCTTTAGTTTTTTTATTTTTTTTGGGCTGTAGGGTTTCTTGAGCGTCAACTGAAGTAGACAATTGTGTATTTAAGAAATACTTAAGTTAAGCCCCATATATATATATATATACACTTTTATCCCCTATTATGGGAAACCCATACAAACTTCCATCCCCTTATTTAAAGGGTGGGGGGTGATTTTTTAAAAGTCCTACAATATGTATTTGATTTATAACAATGAGTCCCTATAGGTTTCAATTTTCAGACCTCTAGTATCAAAATTTGCGGAAGTTTGATACAAACTTCCATCCCCTAGTTTAAGGGGTTGGGGGGTAAAAGTTCCAAGTTTTAGAATTATTTTGTTGTTTGTGTACTAATACTAGCTTACATACCAAATTTCAGCTTTCTAGGTCATCGGGAAGTACCCCAGAGGTTTTGATACGTCAGTGAGTGAGTGGCAAAATCGGCGTATTTTAGGTACCTATAAAACCTAAAGTATAAAAGCTAGATCTATTAAATTTTGTACATTTTATATGTTTGCTAACTGCATCTTAACCTGAGAATTTGGGCGCTCTAGTATTAACTGGGACGAAACTATGAGGGTTTGAATATGAGACGAAACGGTTCGAGAAAAGGTAGGTAGTGCCCCCTTCTTTTTTGTTCGTCTTGGCGGGGGCACTACCGTGCCCCCAGATTATGTAAGTGCCTACCTTCTCGTTCTTGTTTGCAGCGCCCAACAGGGTACATAATGTGATACTAAAACTATTTACTTCCACCTGTATAACCATTATGTGCAATAAACGTATTGAGTATATTTATATTTTATAATCGTTCTTAAGGTCAGGCGCGCACCACGATTTTAGTCGCGCGATAATTTTGTGGCAGAAATGCAAGATATGGGTTTATATGAGAGTGCGCGCACCACTATTATCATAAACCCATCGCTTATTTCTGCGACAAAATATCGCGCGACTTAAAAAAAATCGTGGTACGCGCCTGGCCTGAAGAGTAAACTCCAGTCGTGCGTCGGAGCTGACACACACACTTTTTTTTTTTTATGTCATAGGGGGCAAACGAGCAAACGTATCGCCTGATGGAAAGCGATAACCGTCGCCCATAAACACCTGCAACACCAGAGGAGTCACAAGTGCTTGCCTACCCGGAGGACGAACATAGAATGCCTCTATCTTACCCCCACACCGGAACACAACAATGCGAACATTGCTGTTTGGCGGTGGGTTAGCAGGCAAGACGGTAGTAACAATCCGGACGGACCCTGCACGAGGCCCTACTACTCCAAATTTCGCAAAATGTACGTCATCCTCAAATTACGCTTTTATTAACTTGTATATTATTTTATCATAAGGCATTGGAAGAATACCTAGAGAAATACTAAATTTCTTTAGAGATATAAATAATGATTTTTTCTCAAACATGCAATGAAATATTGTCTTTGCGTTCCTTATAATAGGCTCGGAAGTATCGGTTTTTGGGCGCAACAACTCGAGAGGACTGTAAAGGGATTTCATACTGCTTTTCAGGCCTAGGCCTGCAAAGTAACTTTTTTTTGGTTTCAACAACAAAGTCATTCACACAGCTGGCTGGTTTGATAAAAAGCAGGTTTTGTTTTTAAAGGTTAGTTGTTAGACACTTGTGGAAAAAAAAATTCAAGATGGCGACTTTTTTTTTTCAAAATTTCAAATTGGTGCTGGGCGGCTAAAACTCGGTATCGGGGGGCTCTCGGGGCTCAAAAATATGAATCTGAAATCTTGTCCGAAAATTCGGTCAAATTCGGAAAATATCGAAAAAAAAAACAATTTGTATGGAGAAAATTTCAAATTGGTCCTAGGAGGCTGAAATTCGGTATCCGGGGGTTTTTGAGGCTCCTGAGTCTGAATCTGAAATCGGATTTTTAAAATTCGGTCAAATTCGGATTCGGGGGCTCTCGGGGCTCAAAAATATGAATATGAAATCTTGTCCGAAAATTCGGTCAAAGTCGGAAAATGTCGAAAAAAAACGATTTGTATGGAGAAAATTTCAAATTGGTCCTAGGAGGCTGAAATTCGGTATCCGGGGGTTTTTGGGGCTCCTGAGTCAGAATCTGAAATCGGATTTTTAAAATTCAGTCAAATTCGGATTCGGGGGCTCTCGGGGCTCAAAAATATGAATCTGAAATCTTGTCCGAAAATTCGGTCAAATTCGGAAACTGTCGAAAAAAAACGATTTGTATGGAGAAAATTTCAAATTGGTCCTAGGAGGCTGAAATTCGGTATCCGGGGGTTTTTGGGGCTCCTGAGTCAGAATTTGAAATCGGATTTTTTAAATTCGGTCAAATTCGGTATCGGGGGGCTATCGGGGCTCAAAAATATGAATCTGAAATCTTGTCCGAAAATTCGGTCAAATTCGGAAAATATCGAAAAAAAAACGATTTGTATGGAGAAAATTTCAAATTGATCCTAGGAGGCTGAAATTCGGTATCCGGGGGTTTTTGGGGCTCCTGAGTCAGAATCTGAAATCGGATTTTTAAAATTCGGTCAAATTCGGAAAATATCGGACAAACAATATTGTGTTATTCTTTGAAGTATATTTTTTTATTTCATTGTATGTTTGAGAAAAGCACTATACATGCCTCGTCGTGAAAACGGATTCCCGGCCTCGTATCACTATCCGGCCTCGCTCGCACGCTCGCTCGGCCGTATATACCTACTTGGCCGGAAATCCTCATTTTCCCGGCCTCTGATGTAATGTACTATATTTAAATAGGCGTGGTGAAAATTTTGTTTTTGAGGATGTCAATTGATCCTATTTTTATTGAGATCAGAACGTCCTTTTGGAAGTAACTACACTTAGATTGCTGTAAAAGTCGCAAAAAAAAAGACTGTTACAGGTTGACAATCCTATAGAGCACTGGCAACCAAGCCGTGACCCCATCGTCGAACAAAGGTAGCAGCGAGTACCTATAGCAAAGGTACGCGTATATCTGTATGGCAAAACAACTTATTTGTCATTTTGACCGTTAAAAGTTTAGTGACTTGTTGTTTTACTATTATTGCTTTGTTTTGGAGTCTGAAAACAATATCAAGTTTGTTTTGGATCAAAAACAAGGTCATCAAGTTTGTGTACCTTTGAAGTTTTATATTTTCAAGTCTCTTTACATTTTTTTCTTCATTTCATGAGCTATTTTTGTTCATATGTATAACTACAATATGTTGTAGAATTTAAGATCATTCAACATTCCTATGAAACGAATCTAAATAATTATGACTTTTTTTTACGTTTTTATCCCATGTTGCCTGTGAGACGTGGGTTTGAATTCGAATTTCGAATCTCGTTTGAATTCCACTGACTTTTTTTTAGGATTCCACTGACGTCAATGCCAATCCAATGGCCGCTTACAGTTATTAGTTATTACTAGAGATGAAACGAACAGTGCGGCCGGATACTCGGTCAATAGTATATACAGGGTGTAACTGACGATGTGTCGAAAACTGAAACTATAGTTTCAGACCATCATTCTGAGTTGGATTTTCCTATATTACCTAATAGGAGAATAGTGTCATTTTTATTAAGAAAATTCAAAAGTTGTCCCATTTTTTTCGAGTGTCAAGAAATATGCTCTAACAGTAATAATAAGATGATTTACGTTCGAAAAATGAATAAAAAATCAGAAACAGTGAGGAAAATTTTGAAATTTCCCGCAGGAAACTTTTAGTAATTACCTATCCCAGAAGTGAAATAAGTATACAGTGACTAAACAACGTCTAAAATAAAATAATTCAAAATGTAATTAAATATTGAAACACAAGTCGCCAACCTGAACTTACTACAACAATATCAGACAAAGCCCTTAACAAACTAAGTACTAAATTGAATAAAAGCTTTATTCAATTCTCTATAATCTCCATTTTAACGAAAAGATCGGATTTTTAGGCTTTCTTGAGGATCATTAATCGTGCTCGGACCTCCATCTATCTCACTTAATGCTCTGTATCTTTTCTTTCTTGGGCTCGCTTTTTCACATCTCAGTTTCTATTAGGTTTTTTGTGATTTCTTGAGTGGCAATCATCATTTTAACCATTACTAAATGGTTAAAATGATGATAATGAAGATCTTTTGTCATCCTGTCAGATCAAATTGGCATATTTATATGCAATGTTAAACGCGGGGATAGAACTTTGACGAAACTGTTTAGCATAGGCTTTCCTTTAGATTTCAGCTAATTTTAAAACATTCATATGGGCAATCACGAAAGTTTACTGTCTTAGGAAAGACAGATTCCTAAGATTTTGAATTGTTAATGTCATTGAATGCAGTCCGAATAGCAAAAAAATATCGTTATAAGATCGTGATAATACTAAATTATCTCATCCTACAAGGACCTTAAAATAATAAATAAAATCAACATTAAAGGACAATCTTTCGCAAATCGACCTAGTGCCAAACTAAGCAAAGCTTGTACAATGATGGGTACTAGACGACAATATACATAATATAAAAATACCTACACCCTTTTAACGCGGCAAACCTCCATGGTTCAGCACCGGCCGCTTAGAAACGCCATTAATAAATTGGGCAAGTGCGAGTCCGACTCGCGCATAAAGGGTTCCGTACCATAAAACAAGTTTGTTGTATGGGAGCCCCCCTTAAATATTTATTTTATTTAATTTTTAGTATTTGTTGTTATAGCGGCAATAGAAATACATCATCTGTGAAAATTTCAACTGTCTAGCTATCACCGTTCTTGATGTATCTCAACCTGGTGACAGACGGACAGACGGACGGACGGACGGACGGACAGCGAAGTCTCAGTAATAGGGTCCCGTTTTTACCCTTTGGGTACGGAACCCTAAAAAAGACAGGCGTTCCACGTTCGTCTTTTGTCTTTTTTCTCAGACACGCTTGGACTTGTGCTGAACGAACTGGAGTCTGAATGGCTATTACTTATATGTATATTTTAAAAATGAAATGTAATTCTGCTTATGTGGTGTTACAAGATAACCGCATGTGTACATAATACTGTATATACGACGCTGTAGAATAAACTGTATATAATACCACAGAATAAAGACACATAATACTCAAATACTTGTAAGGGCTGCCGCTTTGCAGGTAATATTTGTATCTTAACTTATTTTTCTCTCTTTTCTTTTTATTTATATTGTTAAACTCAATCCAAGTCTTATTTCGTTCTCACTGGTCTTAGCAATGACGAAATAAGGCATGGATTGGTTTGGTGTCACGCACTAAGTGGAGTATTGTTCCAGCCCTTATTACTTGACTGAAGTTTGCGTGCTGTTGAAACGCACCTCGACCGCTGGTGGTTCCTGCCTGAAGTGCGTGCACGTACGTAGTATCTCTTAGTAGTTTGTGAGTGCGTGGAAGCTGGAGATACACGGACGCTTGAAACCCTGCCTTTCCTACCATCCTGCTCCGCTGCATTAAGGCCAGTGTTTTCCGATAGTGCCTATTTACTGAATACCGTTTTTCTTTATTTTTTCTTTATATTGTATATAGTTTTACTTGTACATTATAAGTATTTCTTTAAATACAACCACGGCTCGTCTATTATTCCTGACGACTAGCCGGGCTACATTGGCGCCCAAGGGTTTATTCAGTCAGTACGTGGGTTTTTTAGACTTGGATTGGGTTATGTACATACTTGTAAATATTATACGTGTTTGTACATAGCTAAGGTTGTTAAATTTTCTGTTATTTTGGTTTTATTGTGTTATTTTTTCTTGTGTATAGGTAAAAGTTAGGTTAGATCTGTTTTACTTGATAGGTTGCAAGCTGCCGCTTTCACTCTACGTTATTTTTATTTCATATAATATATATAAATATTTATTTATATTAAATTAGATGTATGTATATATTAACATGAATGACAAAATTATGTATAAGTATTATAATGGAATGTAGCCGGCATCATGGGTACCCCGCCGCAGGGCCATGATCTGGGGGACATCGGTTTTGTTAGTTAATTTTATTTAGGTTAAGTTGAGTATTGTTAATTTTTACTTGTGTTTCGTTGCAAAAAATATATATATAATTATGTTTTGTTACTTATGTGTAAGTTAGTTGCACCGCCTACAATTTTTCCGCTTTGCCCTAAGGTTGACTGGTAGAGAATGCCTCATGGCATTAAGTCCGCCTTTTGTACGATAAGTATTGTACATATCTCAGCGAATATGGAGTTTTCAGACGTGAATGTACGTTAAATAAAAATGAACTTACTTATGAAGTAAGTATTAGGCATGAAATGCTCGCGATACGGTTGTGTTGTGGAGCTCCGACAGCAGTTGAGCGGGTGTACTGCCTTTTCGCCGAATTATGTTTCGTCAAATTTCATTTGGCAACCAACTTTTCGCCGAAGTTTTATTACGCAAACCAATCCTTGGTATAATTTTACTTCGTAATTTTTTTATTTCGCTACATTTTTATATTCCAAAATTTTATTATGTCAAATTTTATGTGGTTAATAATTGTGTAGGAAATGATTTGCTAAGGCAAATAACATATCGTCAAATTTTATGTGGTAAATAATTGTGTAGCAAATGATTTGCTTAGTCAAATAACGATTCATCAAAAGCCATTTGGGCAAATTACCTACAACCATTGCTTACAGTATGATGATAGTGCAAAATAAAACACAAATATAAACCGAAAAAAATATTTTTTAATCAAAATCAATTTGTTGTACTTGTGATACGTATGTATGTGAGCAGATCCGACTCGGCTGGGTTAGGTTAGTTTTTTTTTTATATCCCTAAAAAACGCTCCTTTTGTTGTACTTGTGATACGTATGTATGTGAACTGTAGGAATTCTAGCCGTCGGGATTACAGTCTTCGGGATTACAGTCTTCGGGACGAAACTGCTCCCAGAGGTAGGTAGGTTAGGGTTATTTTTTTTTATGCACGCACGCACATTAACTATCAGCGATGATAACTCAAGAATGAAATGCTATTTTGAGCCACAAAGTATGTAAACAAAAGTACCCTCTAAATTTAGGTGCATGGTGCATCACCCTACCCGCTTAATGCAATAACATTATACTGCGATTTGCATAATGCCATTCAATATGTTGCTAAATCAAGGTATGCCAATCAATACATTTGACGAAAACATAATTGACATCTTATAAAAATCCCAGATAATAATTGGTCTAACAATAGTTTATCAAATCATTAATTGGGAAAAGATATCAGTGCGAAACGTTGAGTTGGGAGATGAAAATTTGACCAAATAAAAATATGGGATACGTAGTTCGGCGAGTTAAGAATTTGCTAAATAATTTTCGGCGAAACATTAGTAAACCAGTTGAGCGACTTGTTTGTAACTGAGGATTTGCCAACTAGCTTTTCAGTGGCCGATGACTTGGCCGGCACTGAAAAATCAATTTATTTTACTTATTGAGGATAAAATCGTTCTGTGTGAATGTTCTTTTGACTCGAAACTTGTAATTAAAATTCAATCGTTTCTTGTACATATATACTTACGTCTTCAGCGAATAGACATCTCGGATGATGATGATCATCGTGTTATGTACAAAAACCCTTGTTACAAAATTTAGCGCGTTGGAGACGCGTTTTGATTTGAAAAATAACAGTTCCATTAATAGTTCAGCCGCTTCATTTGTAACAGCGAACTCTGAAAGATGCGCAGAGAATAAAGTCGTTGTACAGTGTGATCGACCGCGCGGCAACGAGTGAGTTTCGAAAATTCTCGTACTCGGGTAAAGGCTGTCCGCGTAGCTTTGTACAAAAGGTTGAGGAGTTTGCCTTGACTCATGGAATATTTTGAAAACAAAACTGTTTGATGATTTTGGTATTGTTGATTACGACTATAAATTACTTCGTGAAATACAAGACCGCACACAAGGCAAGGAAGAACGTTCGTTTGTAAAAAAAAGTGCAAACAAGACTTGTAATGGCAATATTTTTTTATTTCTTATGTCAGTATAAATGCAAATCACTCAAACTGTATCCGTTGTTAATTGGCACAGAATCTTGTCCTGTCACGACGAACTACTTCTTCTACTCCAGCAATCGCAGCATCGATCTCAGCGTCCGTCGGTTGCGGCGTGCGCGAGAGCAGCCAAAGGTCAAACCCGCGCATTGCACAGTCCCACCACAGCACAAAATGATCATTATTAAGCTTCTTGTAATTATACATAGTCGAAGTAACCACTGGCCAGCTGTGATCAAAGTAGAATAATTTGGCCTGTGCATTACCTGCGATCAAATGTGTCAGCGATCCGTTATCTCTCTCCATTAACATTGGATTGTCTCCCATGAGAATCGTAACGCCATGTTTTTCTTCAAAAGGCAGCAGAACAGATGCGTTTGCTCTGGAGTACACTTGGTTTCTGCATTCTATATTTGGGACGAAGCCTCCGATGAGCTGGAAGCGCATAACTTCGAACCATTCTCCAATTAAGAAGCCGTTGTCAAACTCCTCGTTGTAAGTAGCCCGGCATTGGGCGTATACTTCTTCACTGCCAGTTAAAGTTGCATTTACTTGGCCCTTTTGAAGTAGGACTAGGACAAAAACGGCGCTCACCAGACGAAACATGATTAAGTTCTGATTTGTGAATTAGGTCGATACGTTTCTTATATACCATTTTTGCAAGGAACATAGTTTCAGCTGTTGATATGATTGGAATTGATTAGATTGATTATCACGCATGAACGGATGTTTTTGTAAATTATTGTTGTTTTTTTCCAAGATTACATATAATCATTATATTAAAATGTTCCTTCACAGAACGACTCAGGAACAACGGTGTCTGGGTTTTCCTTCGTAGCGTTCACGCGCGCTCGGTTGTCCCATACGACCCTGATTATCATCATTAACTGCCGTTCGTTTCAGTGCTGTAAATACCATTTCTCATAAACTCATAAGTATGTATTCTGATCCGAAGACGTTAAAATCTCTCTCTCTCTAATCTCTTCAAATTTAAGGTCCAAAATACAAAAGTTACGTTAACTTGACTTCACGTCCTACGACATACAATTGATGTGGCGTCAATACTGAAAAGAACAAAAGGCACTGTTTTCTGACCCGACAGAAAAGCCTGCTGGTTTTCATGCTCTACGATCTGTACGGCTGAAACTAACCAGGTTCCATACAGGACACGGCTTGTCTAATCACTATCTTTTCAAATGGGGCTAAAACCTCTCCAGCTTGTGATGGTGGCGGTCACGATCAAATTTTGCTTCGCATCTTCGAAAAATGCCCGCTTCACTATTCCCTGGCGGCCTACAGCTGAACTCCATAAGCTTTCGCCAGTAGCAGTGGACTGGCTGAATTACTTCAAAATAGACATCTGATACGGATACAAGCAGCAGTAGAAGAAGCCAATATGATGATGACCGTGACGTCATCGTGTGGTGATGTTTTTTTATGTTACATAATGTGGAATTGTGTTCTGGCCCTAACCTTAAACAAAAAGAGCTTATTTTTAGGATGTGAACCGATCCTGTAGTAAATTGGCCAGGCAGTAACACACGTTAGGCGTGTAGCGCCATTTATCAGCGGCACTCGGGCTTCACTTTAATTGCGTTCTCGGCGCGCGTGACTCGCGTTTCCAACCAGGTTGTAGGCTTAGCACACTCCGCCTCTTTTAAACGTACCTGTTTTTAAAACAAACTGATAAATAATCATGATCATAATCATTTATTGCAATCATGTAATCACAATTAAAGTAAGTAGGTTTACCCTTGGGCCCAATTCGAGAATGCCGTTGGAGATATCGCTAAACGTCAAATCTCCATTAGATAACAGTTATATCGCCGTTGAACTGTCATTAAAATGTGATGAGCTTAAAAAAGACATATCTAATCTCAATTTTGGAAATACGAAGGCGATAATAATTGTCAAAAATGTTATTCATGAATATGAATTTCTGTTTTGAACGAAACGTAACGGACTAATTTCACTTACTACGCGGTCAATTTAAAGTATGCACCTGTTATTCATGCCGTCACAAACAAAGGAAATGAAAATTTTGCGCGTCCGAATTGACGAAGTTGCGATGTTCTAGGGATATCGCCACTTGTCAAGTAGGCACACGTCAAAAGTGACGGATGGCGATGAAAAGGAGAGATCTCCATCATATCTCTAAAATTGGTCGAATACCCCCCCTGGTTTTATACACAAATATTTTATCGGATTTTCATTTCATAGATTTCATGGAAAGCATTTGTTTTCTGAAACTATAAAATACCTAACCTAATCTATTGATTGACATTTCCAAGATTTCTGATAAAAGTATGAATTCCGAGGAAAAATTCGTCTATAAAATGAAAATTCTATGAAATTAAACATTCGGTGAAGTGATTTTCTATAAAAGAAAATGAAACAATTAAAGTAAGTAGGTACATGACACCCTGTTAGGGCGCACAATATAGGTCCTTAATTACAATAAAAAATTAAATCTATTGACTTAGACATGTTCTTGTTCTAAAATCTTACACATTCGTAAAACAAGAGCTGGGGGTGTATTTTTATTACGGACTGAATGTACGCAAGAGAACACAAGTTATTGACACACCTAACTATAACGCTATTACGTGCTATTACGTTAAATACTCGTAAAATAAATTGAAAATCTGGTATATTACCATAATAAATACATACAACCAAGTGCCCAGTATTGGTTAAAGCAGCAGATGCTTACCAATTTACTACTCAACAAGATTACTGGAAGCGGATCAAACCTGGGGGGGGGGTATTCGACCAATTTTAGAGATATAATGGAGATCTCTCATTTTCATCGCCATCCGTCACTTTTGACGTGTGCCTACTTGACAAGTGGCGATATCGCAACTTCGTCAATTCGGACGCGCAAAATTTTCGTTTCCCTTGTATGTGACGGCATAAATAACAGGCGCATACTTTAAATTTACTGCGTAGTACGTGAAATTAGTCTGTTACGTTTCGTTCAAAACAGAAATTTATATACATGAATAACATTTTTGACAATCATTATCGCCTTCGTATTTCCAAAATTGAGATGAGATATGTCACTTTCAAGCTCATCGCATTTAAATGACAGTTCAATGGCGATATAACTGTTATCTAATGGAGATTTGACGTTTGGCGATATCTCCAACGGCATTCTCGAATTGGGCCCCAGGGGCCTCTCCATTAGATAACAGTTATATCGCCATTGAACTGTCATTTAAATGCGATGAGCTTGAAAGTGACATATCTCATCTCAATTTTGGAAATACGAAGGCGATAATGATTGTCAAAAATGTTATTCATGTACTTATATAAATTTCTGTTTTGAACGAAACGTAACGGACTAATTTCACGTACTACGCGGTAAATTTAAAGTATGCGCCTGTTATTTATGCCGTCACATACAAGGGAAACGAAAATTTTGCGCGTCCGAATTGACGAAGTTGCGATATCGCCACTTGTCAAGTAGGCACACGTCAAAAGTGACGGATGGCGATGAAAATGAGAGATCTCCATTATATCTCTAAAATTGGTCGAATACCCCCCCTGATTGATGTTCTAAAGGTTATTTTTCAATGCCACTGGCCAAGTTGAAGTGGCTTACTTTTTAGCCAATGAGGCTTATTGTTTCCGAATTAATTGTCAAGTTGTCTGGTAGTTAAAAGTAAGCCAGTTTTTATCCAACGCTTGTGCTTAATTCACGTGCCCGTAACGTATAGATATAACGCATTGCGCAGCCCGTATTAGGACTTTTATGGCACAGGCGGATCTCTTAATAATTAATCTATTATAGAACCATGGAGCCTCAATCTTTATTAATAGGTGCTTATTTGACCATCTCATTAATATGTCCACAATGTTGGCCAATTCATAAAAGCAACATCATACTGATAAGAATAGTAAAAATCCGTGACTTCTACAAGACAACCAAAAATGGCGCCTCAGTTCATACCGGGTCATCGATATTACAGACATATAAATGAGGCGGGTAAAACTCACTCTAAACTTGACCAACTTGCTGGCAGTTTTGCACGTTAGTTATAATATAAAAGAATCGACGAATCCAACTCGGCTGGGCAGCGTTCGGGAAACTACACAATTTATCTTCTTGTCCAAAATACCTCAGTGCCTAAAGACGAAAGTCTGCAACCAGTGTGTTACCAGTGATGACATACGGAACAGAAACGTGGCCTCTTACTGTGGGCCTTATGAGGAAGCTCAAAGTTGCACAGCGCGCTATGGAAAGGGCTATGCTCGGTGTTTCTTTGCGAGATCAAATCAGAAATGAGGAGATCCGTGAACAAACAAAAGTCGCTGATATAGCCCGACGGATTAGCAAGCTGAAGTGACAGTGGGCGGGGCACCCACAAGGTGGACAGAAGACCTGGTAAAGGTTGAAGGAAGCCACTAGATGCAGGCCGCTTCCAACCGGCCGATCTGGAAGTCACTGGGGGAGGCCTATGTTCAGCAGTGGACGTCCTGTGGCTGAAATGACGATGATGATGATGAAAAGAATTTACCAACGTCAGTGAAATACGAAAATATCAACAAAATATGACTACGATTATGCTAGATCTGTTCGACTCTTCCAGTATCTGCTCCAATGACTATGGAAGATATAAGGGTGGGGCGCTCCACCTGGCCCTCAACTAATACCCTTATTGTTCTACTGTGCTGAATTATAGCCATTCAAGGCAATTTTCTCAAAAATTGCATGTAATGTTACCTACTTACCATCGCTAGATAGACTACAGTAAGTGGAACATACCGAAAACTTTTTAGAAGTGTCCAGTAAACAGCGAGATTTTAAATTTGGAATCAATATTTGTCCAGTAAGTAAGTATGTAATTCCTATTACGTATCAAGATATTTGAATATCGAAACACGATTTACATCGTCACCGACCTATAAAAAAAAATAAGGATTTGAAGGCGATGAGGTCGTATATAAATGTAAAAAGGATGCATTCCACAAATTGTTTTAATTATAAGTACAGTGCGACAGCAAATTGTAGAAATTAAAAAGTGGCGCCCCTTTTTCATAGATTAAATAGAAAGAGACGACATTGCAGTATACACTTGCAATTTACTCTAAGAGCAAATGTACAATAAAAAAAGATTAGCACTATTGGCAGTATAAACGTAACTCAAGATGCATATAAAAAAAAAAGTAGCGACAAGGTTTAGTGCGGAAGTTTGTATGCAGCGTTTAGTTCATAATTGTGCTGTGTAAAATGACAATGATATTTCGGAATTCCTTCCTTTTTTGTATCTTTTAGAAAAAACCTCGGAGTTAAAATTGAAGGTAAGCTTTATGATATGAAAATTAGTTAGAAAATACAACAATAATTAAATTTTATCTTTAAGACTTAGATTTGTAAGACAATGCAAATAATTAAACGCAGTATTTATAGAAAAAGAAATTAAGGCGGGATTTAAATTAAAAGACAAAAATTTCAAATTTGTTTGTGTAATCTATTACAATAATTCAGCAAAAATTAGTTCAGACGAGTCTGATTCCGAATAGACGGCACTCCTCCATACTTAAAAGCGGAGGCAGAGTTAGCTAAAATAATTTACTTCCGACTAAATCCAAGGAGATATAAAAAAATACAAGAGATTCATTAAATGGAAGGAAGAAAATCAAGTTAATAATTGGTCAGATAATGTGTGATAAGGTCAGAATATTTCAACAATCTTTCTGAGACAATCGGATGGCTACAAAGGAAAGAAATCACAAATATTCAGCAGCAAAATATAGAAAAGTTCTTAAATCAAGCTCTAGATGATAACCATTTTGGCGATGAAGGTAAATAAATGCTGCCACTATTTGATAACGATATAACTATATCTTTTATCCAAGTATAAACTCATAATTATTTTTGTTATAGGTTGTTATCATGGGAGTTAATGGTGCCTGCGACGACGAATATCACAATGTGTAATAATAAAAATGTGATGTAACAAAAATATTCATTGGAAAATGGCCGAATATGAATGTCACCTACAAAATATAATTTTAATCTAATTTTCTTGTTAAATTTTTGAGAAAAGCACTATACTTGCTTCGACCGTAAGAGCCATCCTGGCCTCGTATTATATCCGGACCTCGCCTACGGCTCGGTCCGTCTAATTCCTACTCGGCCAGTATGGCTTAACTACTTACTGGTCTCTGCCGTAATGTACCTACTAATAATTCGACACTTACGTAAAAACTGCTATTGACGACCTGCAGTGCCAATAAAAAGCTTGATTATGTATCATGTAGCACAAATATTCAGATCTGCAGCTACGTAAGTATGTTTTTGACAAAAACTGATCTACAACAATCTGAACTCGCGATAGTACCTAATCTTTTTATGACAATTAAAATATTTTAAAGAAAGCTTATATTTCGACTTAGTTATTAGTAGTTTTTGGCACAAAGGTTAGCTCGCTTAGCCCGCCAGATGGGACTATGTCAAATAGACTAAAAATTATATGACAATATTTTGTCATCATTATCAATGCACCATAAGTATTATTGGCTTGTTTATATTAAATATCTTAAAGAGGTGCCGACATGTTTCAGCAATTTTATGTTCCCCATCTCGGGTAAACGAATCTTGGAAGGAGTCGACTCAACTCGCCACAGACGTCCACCCCTGAACATGGACCTCAGCCATAGCCTACAACAAGGTGAGATTCTGTACAGATCACATCCATTGACTCCCGGCGACAATAACGAGGTCATCTGTCCACCTAGTCTGGAGCCTTCCCACGCTGCGCTTTCCTAGACGTGGTCGCCACTGCAGGACTTTGCCGGCCATCCGTTCTCCGGGCTATATGGCCGGCCATTGCCACTTCAGCCGTGCAAACCCGAGAGCTATATCAGTTACATGGGTTCTTCTGCGAATATCCTCGTTTCTGAAACTGGAAAAACACCGAGCTCTTTCCATTGCACGTTGCATGACTCTAGCTGCCTTATAAGTCCCATTATGAACGACAAGTCTCAGTTTCGTCCGAGTCAACTCGAATACTAATAAGTGAAATAAATTCTAATAATTTCACGTAATGTCCCAATTTTTCCACACGTAAATTAGTGTTTAGTTAGCAGAGTAATTAACGTTTCCTACAATTATTTAGAACGTCGTTTGTGCGATAAGTTTTACGATATGAGTACGTTTTTACAGGCCTCAAGTAGTTACCCTGTTTCAATTTAGTAGGACCAGTGGCGAGAATAAAATCTGATTCAGGACTATTTTACTTTTGAAATAATTTAATTAGCCAACTGCCCTTCGGCTTCGAACATTAAATGTGTCGGGCCACGGTATCCTATCACAACTCTATCGTAAGTCGGATTCACCATATAGGTAACCGTAAGGCCACGCCTTAGGTGCTGAACTAAAAACAAAAGTTCCTCTGAAAGGGTAGGTTGGATTTTATACGATCGCGATTTATGAATACTTTTACTATAAAGTGATTCCTAACATGGGACCTTTTCTGATATCATCACATAATTAATAATTACATAGTGTTAGCGTCGCGCATCTTTTTGAATACATACGCCTAGAACGATATTAGTCTTCAACTCTTCATATATGAAGCCGGGTTTCGTTTTATGTGTGGGTGTCTACGAACCAAATTATAGCGACGTTTTGTTTGTGATATTTACGTTGTGATTATAAGGACGAAACTGAGACCGTGACAGGCCGTGGCTCACTAAAACTGGGTAGGTACACTTTCTAAAGCTGACTATATAGGCTTCTAGGCGTATTTATTCTAAGGTTCGATCTGACTGAAAAAAAGTGTTTATTTAATTACCTTGACGTTTCGAACGTGGCAGTACAGTCATTGGTTTCGAAAGGGCGGAACGCGAATAAGTCCCATTTTGTTATAATACGATAACCATCATATTGCGATCATCAGTGCGGAAAGCAATGTAGCATTCAAAGCCGCGACTGGAAATGGAAAAATAAATATTTAATGTTGCCATCGCGTTACCGGAACTGAACGTGGTAACACGTTCACTAAAATGTGGAGAGTTCTTTAAAATACTTCACCGATCTTGAGGCTCCGTTCCGTTCAAAAATGCTGATTGTTTTAGACAAATATCTCTATGGTCAAACATGGTTCTGAACATATTATCAATGTTACTAATTAGAACAGCGCTATTACAATTTGATGGTATATTTGAAACCTACAGTTTGAATTTTTCATTGATAATTTTTGTTTCAAAAATTACTCGAAATTCATAAAATTACCGCAGTAAACTGGTACTTTCAACTTATTTTCGACTGCACTCAATGAAACTATGAAATAGCTATTTTATTGTCTAGAACTCGGGGAAAAGTATTATTCACTTTAAAAAATTGGTTAATATTATCAATATATTTATCATAAAATGGAAAAAAATACATTTTAAAATGTATAAGGCCTCTTAAAAGCATTGAATGTTTAACTGTTATGAAGCTGCTCTGTCAAATACAAAAGCTGTCACTCACATGCCATGATATCGGAATTTCAAAAATTATAGAAAATTATATTAAACGCTAAATCATCGCAAAAAGTATAGCCCAACTAAATAACTAACTTTCGTAAGACATATTTCATTATTGTATTAAGCCGTCGGCGCGCGCTATTAGGGCGGAGCAAGAACTATTATATTAATCTGTGGCGGAGCGTCGATCAAAAAAAAATGTGACAAAGCTACCACGTTGCTGTACGAGTAGCAGTCCCTGATGAAGAGCTCCATATGTGTGTGAACCGCTTGATAAAATAATTAAATTGATTATTAATATGTTTGAACATTTATTTATGTGATCTGTTTAATTGAATTAAATTACATTTACATATTTAATCTTATTTTTATCGTATGATTTGAACTTTTTTCTGAAATATTATTTATTTTTTTTGCATAGTTGTACCTTTCCTTCGCGAACGGCCCGTACACGTCTTCATTTTTATCAAAACATCCGACGAGATAGGGCACTAAGTCTGCTACGTGGCACGTTTCGGTAAACGCACGTCTTTTAAGCCTTAAATACACAGTTACAGTACGCCTGGCGTTACTAATGGATGCATAGCTAGTACCAGCTTTTTAGCTCAAATGTCACATACACACACACACACACATACACCAGTTTTGATTGAAGCGCGTAGAAACCAATGTCCAGCAGTGGACTGCTTTTCCGATAAAGGTTGTAGCACACCTATAATCGCTTGGCACCGGACTTTCAACTCGTAAGCTCGCTGTCCAGCCAGATTCAACCAAACGCAAGCACATAACCACACCAGATCAATACCGCTGAACGAGACGTCCACTTTTTGCGATTGTTTTTTATTTTTATTTTATTTTTTTGCGACTGTGTTATAAGCGCGTGAGCCACGCGCTGTCCCCCCGGTGCGCTGCGATGCACTCCCTCATGATCACGATACAAAGATCGACACGCAAAGATTTCGTGATATTTACCGGTCCAACGTCCAAAAACGGACCCGACCGGTGATCCATACTGGGTTCGAGTCCCGACGTGGACCAGGTGTATCTAGATATAGAAAAAAAGTGGTGTTAACTTATCTACATTAAAAAATATTTGCGAAAAACATAATTATGTTTCGAAATAAAATATTACCTAACCGTACCTCCTCCTCCTAGCCTTTGTCCCATATCTTTGTAGAGGATGAATTCTCAATCGGAGTCGGCTACCTAAATCCCAAGATGTGGCGTAGGCACTAGTTTTTACGCAAGCGACTGCTATCTGACCTTCCAACCCAGAGGGGAAACTAGGCCTTATTGGGCTTAGGTGGTTTTCTCACGATGTTTTCCTTCACCGACAAGCGAGTGGTAAATATCAAATGACATTCCGTACATAAGTTTCGAGAAACTCATTGGTACGGGCCGGGTTCGAACCTGCGACCTCCGGATTGAAAGTCGCATGCCCTAACCACTAGGCTACCAAAGCTTATTAGCTTATTACCTACCTAACCGTACGATTTTTTTATATTATTTTTCAATGTAAACAAGACATCTCTGTCCAACTAATCATCAAACGCCTAGTATGAGGGTAGTACGCCGAAAATAGTTTAAGAAGATAGGATAGGTTCTCCGAAATTTCTGCTACAGCACCACCGGCAAAAACATCTAGTTTAAATTAATGTAAAACTGAGAACGAAAAGAATAATAAACAAGAGTTAGCAGTAAACAGATCTAAAACAGGACATTATCAATAAATCCTTTGAACAGTAAAAGCTTTTTCTCAAAAATTGCATGTAATGTTGCCTTACCATCGCTAGATAGACTACAGTAAGTGGAACATACCGAAGGCTTTTTAGAAGTGTCCAGTAAACAGCGAGATTTTAAATTTGGAATCAATATTTGTCCAGTAAGTAAGTATGTAATTCCTATTACGTATCAAGATATTTGAATATCGAAACACGATTTACATCGTCACCGACCTATAAAAAAACTAAGGATGTCAAGGCGATGAGGTCGTATATAAATGTAAAAAGGATGCATTCCACAAAATTGTTTTAATTATAGGTACAGTAAATTGTAGAAATTAAAAAGTGGCGTCCCTTTTTCATAGATTAAATAGAAAGAGACGACATTGCAGTATACACTTGCAATTTACACTAAGAGCAAATGTAAAATAAAAAGAAGTTAGCACTATTGGCAGTATAAACATAACTCAAGATGCATATTTAAAAAAAAAAAAAGTAGCGACAAGGTTTAGTGCGGAAGTTTGTATGCAGCGTTGAGTTCATAATTGTGCTGTGTAAAATGACAATGATATTTCGGAATTCCTTCCTTTTTTGTGTCGTTTAGAAAAAACCTCGGAGTTAAAATTGAAGGTAAGCTTTATGATATGAAAATTAGTTAGAAAATACAACAATGTATAACAATAATTAAATTGTATCTTTAAGACTTACATTTGTAAGACAGTGCAAATAATTAAACGCAGTATTTATAAAAAAAGAAATTAAGGCGGGATTTAAATTAAAAGACAAAAATTTCAAATTTGTTTGTGTGATATATTACAATAATTCAGCAAAAATGAGTTCAAACGAGTCTGATTCCGAATAGACGGCACTCCTCCATACTTAAAAGCGGAGGCAGAGTTAGCTAAAATAATTTACTACAGACTCAATCCAAGGAGATATAAAAAAATACAAGAGATTCATTAAATGGAAGGAAGAAAATCAAGTTAATAATTGGTCAGATAATGTGTGATAAGGTCAGAATATTTCAACAATCTTTCTGAGACAATCGGATGGCTACAAAGGAAAGAAATCACAAATATTCAGCAGCAAAATATAGAAAAGTTCTTAAATCAAGATCTAGATGATAACCATTTTGGCGATGAAGGTAAATAAATGCTGCCACTATTTGATAACGATATAACTATATCTTTTATCCAAGTATAAACTCATAATTATTTTTGTTATAGGTTGTTATCATGGGAGTTAATGGTGCCTGCGACGACGAATATCACAATATGTAATAATAAAAATGGGATATAACAAAAATATTCATTGGAAAATGGCCGGATATGAATGTCACCTACAAAATATAATTTTAATCTAATTTTCTTGTTTAATTCTTGAGAAAAGCACTATACTTGCTTCGACCGTAAGAGCCATCCTGGCCTCGTATTATATCCGGACCTCGCCTACGGCTCGGTCCGTCTAATTCCTACTCGGCCGGTATGGCTTACTTACTGGTCTCTGCCGTAATGTACTATTATCAATTAACGTTTCACTGTTTTTGTTCGAAAGAAATACTATCCAATGCGCTCGGTTGAGTAAATGAATCGGATACATTTCCCTTTAAGAGGTGCAAAAACCTGTTTTGTTTGTTACGTAGGGCGTAAACATCGTTTGTCTGCGCTCCGGGCGCTGTTGGGGCCATAAGATCGGCGATAGAAAACATTTATCGTACCTAAGGATTGTAAAGAAAAGAAAAACACCGACGTTTTTGGGTCGTTTCTTCTAAAGTTGTACAACCCACTTTTTTTTAATCTTCGATATTTTGGGTATTTTCTACTCAGAATCACGAGCTCTTTCGATCTAATTAGGAGAAAAAACTGTCCCAGAATATTCATACATTTTTTGTTTTTCCATTCCGTTACCGCTGTAGTAGGTTAATATGGAGTTTTTAACGGAATGGAACGAAAAAACTTGGGACATTCGTGAGACATATTTAATTATTGTATCGCCGCGGCAAACTCGTCACTACTCGTGTACGGGCAGCCGTCCCTGATGAAGGGCTCCATACGAGTTCGAAACATGTCGGGCCGTTCCTGACAATTCACGTGAGTGTAAACCGCTTAATACAATAATTAAACTTGGGACAGTTTTTTTCTCCTAATTAGATCGATAGAGCTCGTGATTCTGAGTAGAAAATACCCAAAATATCGAAAATTAAAAAAAGTGGGGTGTACAACTTTAGAAAAAACCGGCCAAGTGCGAGTCGGACTCGCGCACCGAGGGTTCCGTACAAACACTTTCCATCCCTAAGTGGTTAAGTTTGCACCTGGTATGTATAGCGCCCCATATAAATTAGGTGCAAAGTTAGGTATTAAAAAAAAACCACTTACCGTGAAACATGCCAACTTTGCCCGCTTTTTTCGTAAAAACCCGAATTTCTCTAATTTTTTCTATGATGGGATAAAGTTTTTTTTTGTCTAACGCATCCATCGTATTCATATGCATGCGTTTATTAAGAGAAACAATTTTTAAATCTACATTTAACCATTTTTTTTTTTCAATTTTCACTTCGGGTAAAGTTATCTAAACTTTTGCAAACATTGCCCAAAACGATTATTTTCGTAACTATAGCCCCTACAACCTTAAGATAAGGATCAGTATAAAATCTGGGGTAATAATGGCGTTCTACTTAATATCTTGGTCTTACTTGTACAAACACGTGTGCAATATGGGTGGGCAATGTTACATAGGTATTTTGTTTTTCTCCATACAAGCCGAATCAAGCAGTTTGAAATTGTCAGGGTTGTCACTTTTGGTTGAGTAAACCATCTTTACCAATACCATTATCAAAATGAAAAATGTATGCTTAATATTCGATACTAATAGTTTGGCGGTTATTTTTTTACTTCACGTTAGAATAATCTAAATAAAAATTGACATAATTGAATATTCTATGTTTTTTTGTTTTATGGACATGACATGACATGACATGCAGCTAATGCTAAGAGTACAACGGCTTAATAGAAATATAATTTACCTTACCTTAAATACATAACCCTCCTTTATTTACGCAGTCAGGTAAAATTACGATAAGGTGAAAACCCTAACCCTTTTTTTAGTCTGGGCAATGTTGGATTCATAGGTTAGCAAGTTACTGGATAACATTGCCCACCGTCATTACTCCGGTTTTAATAAGTATTTTTAGTTCGAACTACAATAAAAATGATCTACAGTTCTTATTTTATAACAAGCAATAAGATACATTCACCTGAGGCTTCCCCATCCTGTAAAAAATACACCAGAACTTCACCTAGAATTGGCCCGCCAAATCACGCACCTTATTCGACTAGTCCCAACACGTTACGGAATGAAGTTGCGTGCAAATGTGATTCCCAGTGATACCACAGATATAATCTATTTTCCACTAAAAATAGTAGTGTTGCCATAATCATCTTGAAATTGTCTACAGTAACGTTTCTTTTTTTAAGTAGCGTTTTGGGCAAAGTTCCCTGTGGAGGCAAAGTTGGCGTATTTCACGGTACTAGATCTCGTTCAAAACAATTTTCGTTGGTATTTTTTATAGTAATGTACATCATATGTTTTTTTTAGATTTTTCATTTTCTTATTTTAGAAGTTAGAGGGGGGGGACCAACTTTTTCCACTTTGGAAGCGTCTGTCACGCAAACTATTCGGTTTAGAAAAAAAATATTTTTGAAACCTCGATATCATTTTTGAAGACCTATCCATAGATAACCCACACGTATGTGTTTGATGAAAAAAAATTTTTGGGTTTCAGTTCTAAGTATGGGGAGCCCCCAATATTTATTATTATTTTTTTATTTTTGCATCAAAATCTTCATGCGGTTCACAGAATACATCTACCTACCAAGTTTCAACAGTATAGCTCTTATAGTTTCGGAAAAAAATGGCTGTGACATACGGACGGACAGACGGACAGACAGACATGACGAATCTATAAGGGTTCCGTTTTTTGCCATTTGGCTACGGAACCCTAATGTGTCAAAAAAACTTTTCTTTCGGCAGACATTACCTACTAATGTAAATCACCTTATCTATTTCTTGTGTTGATTGTAAACTATAACTGTAGTAACTCCCGCCGTTCTTTAGTTCCCCGAGACTTAATTTCTCACTGAGCGAGCGAAGCGCCATTGTTTCAGCTTGGCCAAAATATAATGTATGAATTTACAGGGCGCATTTCTCAACCATTTCTCATGAAATTTTGTGAGCAGGTTCGATGGCTATACCTTAATATAGGTAATCTTTTTTTGAATATTTTTTATTTCAATATGGTGGTTGAAAAGGGAAAATAAAAACATATTTATTTATTTAGGAGAACCAACAGCTAATACACTGCACATAGGAACTGCAATAGCAAAGCATATAGCCAATTACAGGAACTCACAGATAGTTGTTGCACATTAATTAAATAAATAAAATAAATAAATATCGGACAACCTCACACAAATCGATCTAGTCCCAAATTAAGCTCAAGAAGGCTTGTGTTATGGGTACTAGGCGATTATATACGTACTTATATAGATAAATATATACTTAAATACATAGAACAACCATGACCCAAGCACAAATATTCGAGTTCATCACACTAATATTTGCCCTGGCCGGGATTCGAACCCGGGACCGCCGGCTCAGTAGGCAGGTGTCTACAAACAGAGCCAAACGCGTCGTCAACATTAAACATACACTTAAGTTACAACGCACATCGATGTAACGACGCCATAATATTTCAGCCATTTTGAAACAGTTTCTCAAATATTTGTATAACCTCAAATCTCGTGGCCACAACAACCGGCGTGGAGGCTTAATGATGTTTGTTTGGTAATATTTTAAAGCAATCCTCGTCTCTAATGAAGCGGAGATGCAAACATCTTTTGTTTTGCATTGTGAGACAGCCTCTGAAGATTAAAGGAGTGCAGAGGTTTGTGAAGGACGAGTTTGTTTTATTTAGCCTGTTGAAGCAGTAAAAGAGTGTTTCTACCGTATTTACCTAAGGGACAAATGAGTACTTTCTTTGCAGTACATCAGAGCGATACCACGACAGTCACGACCTTTACCATTTAATGTCGTGTTTTATTTATACTACAATATAACTGGGGTAAAAAGTAACACTTATTAATATGTTATCGATAAATAAATTAAAATATTAGGGAGCTATTTATTGCGTAACATTTGATAATTATTTAGAAGCGTGACAGCCATATTAATGCCAACGTTATGTCTGTGGTGATGTCAATATTGGACGGTATGCGTTGAAAATACCATTTAATTTCTTTGAAATAATGAACATCTGGGAACTCAATTTTTTATTGCTGGACAAAATGTTGTTAAGTTCGAAGAGTATTATTATTTTTTTGCTCCTGTTACAGACAACACCCGGTATATAAGTATTTAGTATATGTATACACTGTTACACTACAAACAATGTACAAATTCCAAAGGCATTTTAATCATTCTTAAAAATGACAGTAAGAGTCTAATTTTAGTAACACGAATGCTGCCTTGGGCTTTGCGAGGATATACAAGTATGTTACAGGGCGTAACATTTAGATCGGTCAGTATGGGAAAGTCTGAAATTATAAGACATACGATCAGTTGTTCTTAGGAAAGTAGTAAAAGAAAACATTCATAGGTACATTGAAAAAAAACTTGTACTCAGTTTGGCAATCGAACCCGGACGTTTTCAAAAATAAAACTAGCACAATTTCTATTTAGATATCGATTGTGTACCTATGTGTTGTTACTAAAATCTATGACAGGGTTCCAAAAAACTGATCTTCGTATGTTTCAGACTTTTTCATACTGACCGATCTAAATGTTACCCTGTAAATATCGTATAGTGCCCATAAAGTTTTATTGGAGCATTATTCTGGTAACTTCGCATTTTCGATTCACTTTTAGTTTGACTTTGTTATTATATCACAATAAAATCATTCGAAATTTAAGAGCAAAAGTTCTAAGCGCTAATTCACGAAAGTGCCTTTTTACAACGCTCTAAAAGTGGGGTTTTTGGCATAAAGAGCCCTGAGGAACGTTAATTTTATTTCACGTTCAAACTAAACTTGTATAAATAAAACAGAAACGACGTCTCAGGTCCAATCTTTATTGAAATTAGGCCAAAATTAAGTTAGTGGTCGTGATAGTAATATTTAGCAAAGGATAATGTAAAATATTGTGGCAATATCTTCTTCTTTAGTTTAGAAGAACTCTATAATGAAATGAGCATAACATCTAGTTATAAAATAAGGTGAACGGGCGAAAGCTCGAACGGATTTTTGTTGAAATGAGCAGTATTGTGTTGAAAGAAGTAGGCCAAGTGCGAGTCTGAATCGCGCTTCGAGGGTTCCGTACAAACGATGAAAGCATTGAATATTGCTCTAACAAATAGGTAAACTGTACTAAGAGACGAACTTAACGTTGCCGTCGCAAAACTGTTGTCCCCATACATCGACACAGGTCACAGCTAGTTTACCAAGCGCAAATAAGTTTGTAATCGCGTGTTTACCAGCCACATTGCAAAACTGGCATTAAACATACATTCTATCAAATGATTGTTATAATTAATGACTTTATAACAATTTAGCTGCTAAGAAATAACGATTATAAGAAAGAAACATTTTAAAACACGTTGTTATACAATTTGAAAATTCTACCAAATGACCGAAGTCATTATGAAAATATGTCAAATGTTTTTCTAAGAAACGAGACGCCCTAAATAAGGTACTAAAGGCTAAAAACCAGTGGTTCTGTGAGCTGTAGACCTCTAAAGTTTCTTTCGAAATAACTGAGTTTTTTTTTACGTTTTCAACTCCATACTTCCATCATTTTGAAACATTTCGAAAAACAGAACCGATACAAAAAAATTACAGGGTGGCCCATTTAGATCGGTCAGTATGGGAAAGTCTGAAACTATATGACATACGAAGATCTGTTCTTAAGAACCACGTCATCGATTTTAATAACAAGAAAAACTGCATTCATACATTTAAAAAAACCTGTTCTCATCTCTGAAATTGAACCGGGACGTTTTGAAAAATAACACACCTTTATGACAATCCGTTGAGAAATGTGGCCGTTGAGAAACATCCAAACATCCAGACATATGAAAGAAATTTTGGCCAAGGTGAAAGAGAGACGCTTCGCTCGTTCGGTCAATACAGAGTCGAGATAATAATCAAACTAACATTATAAAGGCAAAGTTTCTGAGTGTGTTTGTTTATTACTACTTCACGCTAAAATGGCTAGATCAATTTCGATAAATTTTGGTATGAAGACAGCTGACACCCTGGATTAACACATAGGCTACTTTTTATCCCGGAAAAAATTAGTGTTCCCGTGGAATGAGCAGATAAAACTGCGCGGCGCAGCTATATAATGTTAACTCATGAAATTCTTTGAAATAAGACGGAACGCTGAGATACGTACATACATTATATAAGAACGTATTCGTACATACGTTTGAAAGGTAATGGGGCTTCCAGGACTATATGACACGGTAGGTGAATAATGTAGCTTCATGATATATAAGGTAAAGGCCTGATCACTATGTCTGTACTTTTAGGTTTTAAAAAATTTAAACAAACATTAAAAGGGTTGTTCATAAGATAACGTTTGGTTACTGTCAAATTTTTATATTATAAAATAATTAACCTCACTAGGTACTGCAGTCCGTTCCATTTAAATAACATGTGATATCGCTTAATTTTACCGAATATATACAAATTCACGAATACAAACATATTTTTATCACAATAAATAAATATAGGTATATTTTTTTCTCAGTAAATCGTCAATAAAAAGTACCTATGCAGAGGTTTAACACAAAAGGCTGCATTATACTGGAAGTAACACGACTAAAATAGAAGGTCACATCACAGGTTTAAAGTAGCAACACCTACCTTACGTGATTTTTAACTTTGTCGGTTTGACATTCGCCATTGCTTGCTGTCAATTTGACAGCTCCGGTTTGTTGAATTTTTTTTACTAGATACTACAAGTACAGACTATAGATTCCGGAGTCTTGTATTTTTTTTAAAGACATGACTTTTGAACTGTATCAGGGCTGGTTAGCCCCACTACCAGTAGTCGGACTTTGTGTGGGAGTATAACCCGCTAATAGTACCTATTAGATCCGCGCCACAGGTAAGGACTCTTGTGATCCAGGTGACCATAGGGTAAGGGAATTAAATTCGAAAACCGAAATAAAATAGCTTAAGCTAATAAAGTGTATATTTAAGCGTTCACGATATAAATTACCTGCTCAATAAATTTATGAAACATGTAATGTCTATTTTTTTTTTTATTACAAACCACAATTTTATATTAAACCATTGATACAAAGATCAAAGCTCAAAGAAAAGAATGCGTAACCTGGTGGAAGACCGGGAGTCGAACCCGGTACCTCTGGATTACGGGTCCAGAGGTGCCGGTTTCGTTTCCCGGTCTCTACTTGTGTGATGAACATGGGTCATGGTTCTTCTATGTAATTAAGTATATATCTTTAACCTCCTAATATCCAACGGCCTATTTTAAAGACCAAAGATCGTTCTCATGGCGGCCCAATGAAATGTATGAATTTATCAAATATCAACCCAATGTCCTAGAATTATGACATAGACTAAAAACCTAAAATTAGGTCACTAGGTCGCTATTACAAATGTCCTAAAAATAGATTGGGTCTTAGGAGGATATACTAAGTACCCATGTCGCCTCGTACCCATGACACAAACCTTCTTGAGCTTAATTCGGGACTAGATCAATTTGTATGAGGTTGTCTGACATTTATTTATTTATTATTATTTATTTCCACTTGGGTTCGCTGAGTCAGCGTATTAAGAAAGTATTCTACCTAATTGGAGTAGAAAAGTCTACAGGATATAGGAGAATTCTTATTAGCTTTACTTTCTTATAAGAGTTTGGTATTGGGAATGCAAAGTAAGATACACGGACATAGCGACGAAGGGTTTTTTGGCCAAGCCGAAACAGACACTTTCGCTCGCTCAGTCAATAAATATATTTTTTATTATTATTTATTTACTTATTTAATTTATGATTTTAGATCCGATAAAAACGTTGGCTTGATTATCCAAGATAATGATAAGTTGGAGATACAAAACCTTACGAGGTGAAGGAAAGCCGTTGGAGATACAGGTTCGAATCCTGTCTGAACCGTTAAATTTTTCAATTTTTCGCTTAATTGTAAACATTTGGTTTACGTTAGCAGACATTACTGCTTTAATAAAAATAATTAATTTGGCTGTAGCACATCGTTACTATAGATTCTCAACGTAGTTTGGGACGATGGTGCCGATTATAAAGTCAGAATCTTTACGGTAGATGGCGCTACGATGCCACCCTAAGGTATACAGAACCAACTGGTTGAAAAATTCGATGGCTCTGGCATCAGGTTCGATGGTCCAGTTGGTAGGACGCCCGTGTTGGTCCGGAAAGCCGTTCGAGACGCAGGTTTGAATCCTGGCTGAACCGTTACATTTGCAATGTTTCGCTTCATTGTAAACACCACAATTTTTATTACCATTGATACAAAGATCAAAGTACAAATAAAATCCGTTTGCTCGTTTGCACCCTATGACATTAAAAAAAAAAAAAAAAATTAATTAATTAATTAATTAAAGAAGATGCCCACAAACTAAAAACAGTGTTGCCTACATTTTATACATATTATTTATTCAAATTTTATATTTGGCACACTCTAACAAATTACATTAAAATGCCTTCATAATGATCTTTTAAGTACAGAGTGGAATCCCTGCTCAGCAGTACCAATATTAAAATACATACGAAAACGGGTCTACCTACTCACGTCGTAGAAGAGAAACGATTCTACGACGTGAGTAGACCGTTTCGTCTGTATTTTAATATGTCTAAGCCCGTGAGTCTACTAAATACCAATATTATACGTCATATAATTATTTACATTGCTTTAGGTATTTATTTATTACAACACCCTGATTATCATAAAATGAATTAAAGCATAAATGATTGGTGCCGAAATTAAGAGTACTCTGTACTCTGTTCATTTATCTAATAGTATTAAGAAAGACCGGCCAAGTGCGAGTCTGACTCGCGCACCGAGGGTTTCTTACAAATACGTACTTCATCTTTACTGACTAGGTTAAGTTAAGATTGCACCTGATATCTATGGCGCCGCATACAAACGAAGTGAAGTTAACGCAACCAATCACGTTTGTTGCAATCTGCAACAGAAATCCATCATCTGTGGCAACTTCAACTGTCTAAGCTATCACGGTTTATGAGATTCAGCCTAGTGATAGACAGACAGACAGACGGACGGACAGTGGAGTCTTAGTAAAAGGGCCCCGTTTTTATCTTTGGGTACGGAACCTTAAAAAATCCAATTAGTTTCTACAGCTCCACATCACTAATTGGATTCTTGTACTTGTCATTAATTTGTATTGGACTTGTCAACTATTATATTAATAACCTCGATAACCTTCAATGAAGTTACTTATATTGGTGATCTTCATTAACCAGATTTCTACATTTCTGATAGAATCGGTAAATTCGATGAAAATTTGACCCCATTCATAAAGTGATTATGAGTCAAAATACTAATTAAGATAATACATATATCTATACAGGTATACAATTTACCTTTAAATTAAAAAAAAAACATATTCTCTTCAGTTACTGCAACTGCCACAAATTTATATAAAACAATTATAATCCAAATTGCCGAATCACGATATAATCCGTTTAAATTGTTTTATTGGATGTAACCTTAAGTTTTTAGGGGAATTGAAAATCTGAATTTTAAGTGCTTGAATAGCAATGTTTTACGAGTAAATATGTCAACTAATCGAGTTATTATCTTTTCTAAGTCACGACTTCACGAGGTTGAAATTGCAATAACCTAACTCATTGCAATATGAAACTTCTGACACTGAAGTCATAACGGCCGTCTAAAATGTTCCTTATGGGTAAAAAAATGATGATACAATATAGTTTGCAAACGCAAGTAAAAAACTTGTGTCACTTGCTTTCATTTCTTCCAAAGCGAGTTTCTCTACGCGATTAAGACGAACGCATTGTGTAGCAATATTTACAAGAAAAGGTTTTAAGTGGATACAATTAGCTTAGAAAATGTCAACTATACAATGTTAAATTTGTGGTTAGTGTGAAGACCGCCTAAGTAAGACGCCTTAAATTCAAAGTTACGGAAAGGCCTCGGCTCAACAAGCTCCGGTCTAAATGCGTAATTATTGTCACCGTATGAAGTATTCGTACGGAAATGTACCAAAGTTGGATCACTAATTAGAGTCAAGTGATGATTCTCGGGTTACGAGGATTTTGAATCTTATTAGAATTAGCGGTTTATTCGCACGTTGATCGAAAGATGGCGCTGGATGTCGTCTAATTGGTATTAAAATACAATGTTTTACAAAATATAAATAATTACTGGAACTGGTTATTTGGAGGCCTTTGGGCCAGAATTTTTGTTTCTTAGATATCTGTATGCATTTAAGTCTTTGAGGCCCCATTACGCCGGATTTGAAGAAAGAAAAAAAGAAAGAAAATCTTTTATTCGTAGATAAATAGTGACAAACAAAGAAAAAAGAACTATAAACTAAGTACTTATTTGGAGGATTTGAAGTTATTTTAGTTTAGGTATAGGTGGCTAGATAGTTACAGGTGAATACAGAATCCTTTTTACCTAACTACAGTAAAGCATAAAAGAAGATTAAGACTTTTTCCCGCGAATGAAATGTCTCGTTTCTTTTACCCGTATTGAAATATCTGAATTTTATTATTTGGACACTTATGATAAATGAAAAATATGATCGATGATTATTACCAGAGAGAAAAGAAAGGGGAGTACTAACTTACCTTCACTACGTCTTAGTAGATACGTACCTACTAAATACTCAGTAGGTACATACTTTATTCTAGTAAATGAATATTTCAGAATGAAGTAGCTAAGTAAAGCCTGACAAGTGTCGGTTCGGCCCCGGGATAGTGGCGCTACAAACAGCTTTCATATGGCAATAATGAGCATACGTCTATACAGGGTGGGAAGGAGTATACCGACAAACTGTAACCAAGGATTCCGGGTGGTATTACGAGTAAATTATGTTATATCAACGTGGGTCTGAAACTGCCTAATTAACTTACTTAATTTTTAGAATAAAAGAAATAATTATCGATAGTACTTCCTTGTAAACGAAGCCTTAGTTCAAAGACTGAAATAGAAAACGTCACACTTCACGAACGATTCCGACAAAATACGATAAACGACGAGTGTAGTCGAAATTATTGTATTTAAATTATTAAACGTCAGTAGCGATTTGTCAAGGATTTGTTATTAACCAAATTCAAAACATTGTTTACCGGCTTGCTGCTCAATCCTTCGTTCGTCTTGCAAAATAAATGCTGAATCGTATTCAAAAAACTTGACTTTCAGTATTTCATCACAGTGGATAGTTTTGGCTTTATTATGCAAAAATGATTTAAAAGCGGAATATTTAGTCCTGTTTCCTCTTTGTTTACATCAGTGACATTCACCAACTTTCAATGTCAGTTACCAAAAGTTTGTCGTTATCAGTAAAAATACCCTGGGCTGAAATAGTACATTACATCAGAGGCCGGGAAAATGAGGATTTCCGGCCGAGCGAGCGTGCGAGCGAGGCCGGATAGTGATACGAGGCCGGGAATCCGTTTTCACGACGAGGCATGTATAGTGCTTTTCTCAAACATACAATGAAATAAAAAAATATACTTCAAAGAATAACACTTAATATTGTTTGTCCGATATTTTCCGAATTTGACCGAATTTTAAAAATCCGATTTCAGATTCTGACTCAGAAGCCCCAAAAACCCCCCGGATACCGAATTTCAGCCTCCTAGGACCAATTTGAAATTTTCTCCATACAAATCGTTTTTTTTTTCGATATTTTCCGAATGTGACCGAATTTTCGGACAAGATTTCAGATTCATATTTTTGAGCCCCGAGAGCCCCCCGATACCGAATTTAAAAAATCCGATTTCAGATTCTGACTGGAGCCCCAAAAACCCCCGGATACCGAATTTCAGCCTCCTAGGACCAATTTGAAATTTTCTTCATACAATACAAATCGTTGTTTTTCGACATTTTCCGAATTTGACCGAATTTTCGGACAAGATTTCAGATTCATATTTTTGAGCCCCGAGAGCCCCCGAATCCGAATTTGACCGCATTTTAAAAATCCGATTTCAGATTCTGACTCAGGAGCCCCAAAAACTCCCGGATACCGAATTTCAGCCTCCTAGGACCAATTTGAAATTTTCCCCATACAAATCGTTTTTTTTCGACATTTTCCGAATTTGACCGAATTTTCGGACAAGATTTCAGATTAATATTTTTGAGCCCCGAGAGCCCCCGAATCCGATTTGACCGAATTTTTAAAATCCGAATTCAGATTCAGACTCAGGAGCCCCAAAAACCCCCGGATACCGAATTTCAGCCTCCTAGGACCAATTTGAAATTTTCTCCATACAAATCGTTTTTTTTTTCGATATTTTCCGAATTTGACCGAATTTTCGGACAAGATTTCAGATTCATATTTTTGAGCCCTGAGAGCCCCCCGATACCGAGTTTTAGCCGCCTAGCACCAATTTGAAATTTTGAAAAAAAAAAGTCGCCGTCTTGAATTTATTTTCCACAAGTGTCTAACAACCAACCTTTAAAAACAAAACCTGCTTTTTGTCAAACCAGCCAGCTGTGTGAATGACCTTGTTGTTGAAACCAAAAAAAAGTTACTTTGCAGGCCTAGGCCTGAAAAGCAGTATGAAATCCCTTTACAGTCCTCTCGAGTTGTTGCGCCCAAAAACCGATACTTCCGAGCCTATTATAAGGAACGCAAAGACAATATTTCATTGCATGTTTGAGAAAAATATCTTGTTGGTCTATACTCACCTCATCATCATCATTAGCCTTTTACATCTATAACAGATGAGTTAAGTAGCGTCTTATAAACTGTGGCACTTGCGAAGATGGCTGGATAGCCCGATACGAGAGCGTCAGCCGCGGCCTCAAATTGACAAATAAACGTATACTCACCTACTTCTTACTAAATAGTAGGTACTTTATTCTAATGAATGGTCAGTTCAGGTTATCGACCTTCTAAATGAAACCTCATTCCTTAGCAGCTTTGGTGGTTCCAAGCAGCATAAATTTAGAACATCCCACGTAAATCACCGCAATTTATGCACAACCCTAACTGCGCTAGGCTAAAAGGTCGTAAGTATTCACTAGTTCCAATAGTACATGCGACGTTCTTCATAAAATAAAGCAGCGCTCACCTATGAATTATTTTACACCTTTATCTACATGGATAGACTCCTGAATTGATTAGTCACGTATTTTATTTGCTTTATGCGGTTACGTACTGTACGTCTAGCATAACCGTGACCCGCAACTCTATGTCGCGCGACTAACACTATCCGTCACTTTCCTTTCAATACCGTGCGAGCAAGACAGGTGACGCAGAGTCGCGCGACACCCGAATTCGCGGCAAGACATCTGCTGGTGTAGAAAATATGAAAACAAATCGTGTCTAATTATTTCAATCCGCACAACCCCCTCGCGTCGCCCTCAAAATCTCGTCATTCTATCACCATCATTATTTGATCATCCGGATTATAGTCATGACATGATTGACATCCGTCATCACCAATCATTATCCCATAATTGTCACTCAGTTTCCCTAATTCGGGAAAAATGACAATAGATCGCTTGCGCACTTCGGGGCTTTTTGTCAAATTATAGGATACTTTTGAAGGGATTATCGGTTAAATCACCCTATTTTATTTTTTTGCGTAATAAGCACGTGGCGTTTAATGGATTTTGAAAAAGTTTTGTGCGGAAACGTGATAGAAAAGTAAAAATCCAGAGTACGGAATTTTGATTATTTATAGTATTATTTTTATAACTTATCCTCTATCAACAGTATATTTAAGTAAAGGTTATGAAAGTCATTTCAAAGTTATACAGAATTACATGTGAGAATCGGAATTATAATAAAATGCATTTATTGTACATATATATCGTTCGTAATTATAGACCTATTTGCCTGATGCGTTATTAGGAGAACAAATTAAATACCGTATACATAGTACCTACCTATTACTTATAAATAGTATTTTTTTTACACAGGTACTAGGTGTCACAGCATCCGCCGTGTTACCCGTTCATCCCACGGGAACACTATATTTTTTCGGGATGAAAAGTAGCGTATAAGATAATCCAGGGTGTCAGCTACTTCCATACCTAATCTTATCTTGTTTGTTTGATATGTTTAGTACAAGTACACTACTGTGTACTGTCCCTGTACCTACTCTTTTATTTATTCTGTATTATCGTTTATTGTTTTATTGGAGCGGAGCGAGCGAAGCGAGCGAAGCTCCCATGGATCGACTCGAATGGACTTTGTAACAATGCGCAGATCTCAGCGAGTTCTCAACCGATTTTAGAAATTTTTGTTTTAAAATGCACAAATTAAATTTCGCTAGGTCGTGACGAAGAGAAAATTTCGAAAAAAAAAAAAAAAAACTCCGCTCCAATCTATGGTGCAAGCTTAGCCGGTGGCTGACTCTGCATCGACCTAGTTATTATGGTTATTATTTATTTGCTTCACGATCACATTTTAAAAAGTATTATGAACTAACATGTAATTGTTGGAGCGGAGCGAGCGAAGCTCCCATGACTCGAATGGACTTTGTGACAATGCGCAGATCTCAGCGAGTTCTCAACCGATTTTAGAATTTTTTGTTTTAAAATGCAAAAATTAAATTTCGCTAGGTCGTGACGAAGAGAAAATTTTGAAAAAAAAAAAAAAACACTCCGCTCCAATTTATGGTGCAAGCTTAGCCGGTGGCTGACTCTGCATCGACCTAGTAATTGTAAGAAATTTGTAATGGTGTGATAAATAAACTAAACTATCAAAATTGTTTGAGCGTGAAGAAGTAAGAAACATACAAACACGCTCACAAACTTTCGCCTTTATAATATTAGTGTAATTATGAATGTCTTGAGAATTAGCTTGATATTAAATAACTGGGTAACTTATTTCTATGCTTAGTGAAGGGTTACTCAGCCATTTTTATAAAGTCACTAGATGTCTAATAATAATTATTATTATTGAAGTGAAACTTCTAATGCAACTTCCAACAAGGCTGCGTTAAACGTTTAACGGTTGCGTTAAACGTTTAACGCTACCGTGGAGGGGGTAGGAAAGCACTGTTGCGTTAAACGTTCAACGCTCCTGGAGAGGGCGAATAGAAAGAGCGAGAGTGAGAAAGTTTGTCTTAAAGAAACAATATGAGTTCACTAAAAATCAATTTCTACCCCTTCCTATTTTCATTTCCACATTACGAAGTTTCACTTCTTCCGCGCGGTGGGACTCCACGCACTATTTTTTTTTTATCCTCACCACTTACACAGGTAGTTGGCAGTCCACAACTGTACATTTTTTAGAAATTTCCTGCTTCGCACAACTGCATTGTGTAATTAATTGTCGCATGCGATAATGACGGACGGATATGACCTTCAAGAAAAGAGCGTTGGTACTCCCAACATACAGTCCGACCAAAAAGAGTAGACATTAAAAATAAAAAGTGGCAATACTGTAGTGTCCTCCCTTTCCAATCAATATAAGAAAACGGGGATGACACTACAGTATTGCCACTTTTTAATTTCTACTCTTTTTGGTCGCACTGTAAAGGCCGGCACTTGTGATTCCTCTAGTGTTGCAGGACTTTCAGGTGTCTTTGGACGACGGTAATCGTTTTCTATCAGGCGATACATTTGCTCGTTTACCTCCTCATAAAAAAAAAAAAAAAAACAAATATGAAGTTTACATCTGTAAATGCTTACGATCTTTTTCTTACAGATGGAAATATTTCATTGTAAAAGAAGGTAATGTTTTGTTTTGAAAGAAGGTAAGTCTTTCTAATACCAGAAATCCTTAAAAACACAATAATTAAACACAGAAACTTAGGCGTTCTATTGACACCAAAGGAAAATGCTGTGACTATTTTAAGTGTATTCCAGTGTTGAAAAAGAATACTAATGATATATACCAGCACACAACACAAAACATTATTAAATTCATCTTATTTAACAGTAACGACATGAACAGAAATTATCTACGGTAATACCAAGACAATCGCATTTTTTTTTGTTAAGTTGTTGAACAATAAAATGTTTACAAAGGTATGTACCTAACTCTTTTTGCGTTGTTTCAATTGGTTGGACCACAATAATGTCGCTAATAGGCCTATCTGTTACAAGATCAATACAAAGTTCTCAGTTCTCACAGACCCGAACTCTTTACGCCGCCGACACAAAAATAAATTCACAAAACTTCCAAACAGTGTTTGCAAAAAATCTCGGATTCGTATCACAGAGGGTGCAAAAACGCTAGCTTTATGTTTGCACAATTAGATAAACGAAGTGACGTAGCATAGATATCACAAGAAATGGTAACTTGTAATATTTCTCATTTACGGACACAGGATCATTTTGAAAATTGCATGCTGCGCCATAGACAAAACTTATTAACAAAAATTCTAGCCAAAAACGCCTTGCGCCGTTTTTCGAATATTCTTCAGGAACGTTCGGCTGTAAACGAAGTGGCAGATTCGAGAAGTTAAAATTCGACGGCTACAGACGTGGTGGCGTGTCACAGGGAATTTACGTCTCAACGTACTATCCGTGAAAGTGTTAACATAAAGTTTTCGATACTTAAGATAATTATATGCTGACATGTAGCTGTAGAGCAATCTGCATTCGTATCTAAAAAAAATAAAAAACCGGTCAAATGCGAGTCGGACTCACGCACCGAGGGTTCCGTACAAACACTTTCCATCCTTAAGTGGTTAAGTTAAGTTTGCACCTGGTATTTATAGCGCCCCATACAAATGAGGTGCATATAGTTAACACAACCATAACGTTTGTTGTATGGGAGTCCCCCTTAAATATTTATTTTATTTTATTTTTAGTATTTTTTGTTATAGCGGCAATAGAAATACATCATCTGTGAAAATTTCAACTGTCTAGCTATCACCGTTCTTGAGATACAGCCTGGCGACAGACGGACGGACAGACGGACGGACGGACGGACAGCGAAGTCTCAGTAATAGGGTCCCGTTTTTACCCTTTGGGTACGGAACCCTAAAAATCAGCTGTTTATTTCACTTAAATTATTTTTGTTTTACAAAGCTTAGAGAAAATCTTTAATTTATTAAGATTATATTACTAAGCCTAAGCATACCACTAGGTATAGGCTCATACCTATTCCTAGTAATATGTACTCAGAATACTAAATACACCTATGTATATTTATGATTCTATATTTTTATTAGTTACCATGTTTTTGACAATATGTTTAATCTGCCCTGGCTTATTTAAGTTATTTATGATACCATCCATGACAAGAGTGGGGAATCCATTCAGTGTATGAGGTAACAGGTTTGTCCATACTCTATCTATTTACAAAATGAGCACACCGCGCTGCCGGATACCCTGACCAATTCGTCGGCTCTTAAATATAAACCATAGACACGGATCAAAGAAGATTTAGCGTGCCTACTGACATAACCCCCCTGACATGGCCCTAACTCCACATTCCTCTCTGATATCCCGAAATATTAACAGTTTTGGAATAAAATGGCTTCCGACGAATGAAAATTTGGCGAATCGTAGACGGGAAGCAAAAATTCGGACTTACGATAGGCATTTCATCGCCTTACAAAGGTATTAAACAGTTTGATGTACTTGGGTACTTACGTCAAATCAAACAACAGAATGTGTTTTTCGCTATATCTGTGGAGTACAGTCAGCTAGTTTAACGTGATTTTATCTATTATCTTGATTCAATTTGAAGGGTTAACTTTAAGTAGCGAAATCTCGGGTTGTCTGATCCCGTGACCCGCAGACAACCCTCTGCGCCGTGACCGAATTTTCAGATACGTCCTTATGTACTAGGTACCACAGAATATATCCATTCTGATTTACTTAGAATACATCTAAGGACTGATGATCTATGGATTGGTTAATTGTGTTAGGATGGTGCATTACCGCTAGCATTCGCCAAACACCAACGATATATTATGTATGTATCATTTTGGAGAGTTGTTTTCGCATGGTGCGCAAACATCTCTCCAAAGAATTTCAGGATTGATTGTCTATGTATACATGTGTATTGTATTGCATATGTGTGTATGTATATTGTTAATATATACATATAAAACTTATTGAATTTTGTCTCGTTTTAGGTTTTTAGCCACGGCTTTTTATGATCCTGCACTAACTGCTAGTTTCTGTTTGGCCCTATGGTTGACTGGTAGAGAATGCCTTATGGCATTTGTACTTTTACTTTTGTATTTTGTGCAATAAAGTTTAAATAAATAATATATGTAATTTTTTGGTTTATTAATTATACCTCGTAGTTTTCGGTGCATGAATAAGTTGATACTAGGTCGACAGTTAGGCGTCAAATCATTTGTACACCAAAAGCCCCGGGGTACTTACATTACAGACGAATGCTCGCATTGCTCGCGGCTAGGAGGAAAGCCCTATTATATGACTCATTTGTTTCCAAAGACACTTCACTTTTTTTTACTAAATTTGACAATCTTACCAAAGATTGCGACTTAGTATTTTTTAGGGTTCCGTAGTCAACTAGGAACCCTTATAGTTTGGCCATGTCCGTCTGTCTGTCTGTCCGTCCGCGGCTTAGCTCCGTGACCATTAGTACTAGAAAGCTGTAATTTGGTATGAGTATGTGTATGTATCACGCCAACAAAACGGTAAAATAAAAACTAAAAAAAGTTTTTTTCGGGTACCCCTCGTACACCTAAAGTGGGGGTGAATTTTTTTTCGTTCCAACACTTATGTGTGGGGTATCGTTGAATAGGTCTGTTAAAAATAATAGGGGTCTTCAAACATTATTTTTTGATAAAGTCAGCAGTTTCGTAAATATTCGCTCCGAAAATAAAAAAAATTGTGTCCCCCTCCCCTCTAACTTGTCAACCACGGGTCAAAAAATTATAGCAAAATATATGAAAATGAGGCCTTATAACTACTTTCAATGAAAACTATATTGAATAAAATCGGTCGAGCCGTTTTTAAGTTATCGCAAAATTTCATAATTTTCTTTAAAATGAAGTAAGTGCCGCGCAGTGTCCTTATACTTACGGAACCCTACACTGAGCGTGGCCCGACATGCTCCTGGCCGGCTTTTTTTGTGGCTTTCACTTCTTGCTGAGCAAGAGGTATTTCGCCAATGACTCGTTTCCAGTCGCACACGGCGACAAGATTGAGGATTGATACCACGTTGTACGGTGAGGTGATGAAATCGTGCTTCTTGTTAAAGTGATAGCAATTTACAAAAAACCACGCGGTCTATCGGGCCTTGACCCAAGAGGGGCTATGAACGCTTCAAGTTGAATTCTTCATTAGCCATTCGCTCATTCGTTAGTTCACTGCACAATACGCTATCTAGACACGCGGCAGCGTGTCCAGCCAAGTTCACCCCAAGATCGCCAGTTCTTGGGGTGAACTTGGCTGGACACGCTGGACACGCAGTGAACTAACGAATGAGCGAATAACTAAATCTGGGGGCACGGTAGTGCCCCCGCCAAGACGAGCAAAAAAGAAGCGGGGCACTACCTACCTTTTCTCGAACCATTTCGTTTAATTTTCAAATTATATTACACGAACCGTTTGGAGCCACTTTTGACCCCTCAATAACTCCAAATCTATTTAACATAAAAACATGAAATTTGGCTTATGTATTTAGATCCTTTAGAACAACTAGAACCCCAAATTTCATAAATATAGGTGAAATAGGTATTGAGATATTAAAGTCCAAAAAACGGTATTTTTATCACTGACTGACTGACTAGTAATCAAAAACCTAACCCACTTCCAGGTGACCTAGAAAGGTGAAATTTGGCATTCAGCTTGGTAATTGTGTGTGTACACATAAAAAAATCGAAAACAGTGATTTTTAGGGTTCCGTACCCAAAGGGTAAAAACGGGACCCTATTACTAAGACTTCGCTGTCCGTCCGTCCGTCCATCCGTCCGTCCGTCCGTCCGTCCGTCCGTCTGTCACCAGGCTGTATCTCAACAACGGTGATAGCTAGACAGTTGAAATTTTCACAGATGATGTATTTCTATTGCCGCTATAACAACAAATACTAAAAATAAAATAAAATAAATATTTAAGGGGGGCTCCCATACAACAAACTTGTTATAGATTATATATATGTATAGGTACGGAACCCTTAATGCGCGAGTCGGGCTCGCACTTGCCCAATTTTTTTTACTTTTTAGGGTTCCGTACCCAAAGGGTAAAAACGGGACCCTATTACTGAGACTTCGCTGTCCGTCCGTCCGTCCGTCCGTCCGTCCGTCTGTCACCAGGCTGTATCTCAAGAACGGTGATAGCTAGACACTTGAAATTTTCACAGATGATGTATTTCTGTTGCCGCTATAACAACAAATACTAAAAAAGAAATAAAATAAATATTTAAGGGGGGCTCCCATACAACAAACTTGTTATACCTATATATACATATATATAGGTACGGAACCCTTCATGCGCGAATCGGACTCGCACTTGCCCAATTTTTTTAATTATTATTATTATTTATGCTTCTTGCCTCAGAACTCCGTCATTTATTAATCGATTTGGAAAATTCTTTCTTTGTTTTAAAGATGTATTAGCATAGCTCACACTCTTTCTCTCTCTGTCTCTCTCTCTCTCTCACACACACACACACACACATACACACACAATAATCCAACACGTACTAACCGATTTGGAAAATTCTTTGTTTGTTTAAAAGATGTACTAGAATAGCACACACACAAGTAATTAATTATTAAATAATTTACACATCATAATAATTTCTGTACAAAAAGTAATGATATCCCATCAAAAACATAAATGTTAAACTAGAGCCAAGTTCTCGCATGCAACGTTGTCGACTTCGCCGACAAAAGAATTGAGATCTATATGGGCGCCAAGTTCTTTGCCCTAAAATTTTTAGATACAAGGACATGCGACATACTCAATGCATTTATTTTACTTGGGGTGTAATTCAATATCAAGATTTGACTTGGCTAGTTTTCACAAACTGACTTATTTTTATCAAAGTAACATAGTATTATTATCAAGCTAACAGTATAAGTAACAGGACGTACACTAACTTGCGTACATTGCGCGGTTAATGATTAGACAAATATAATAAAAATGTATATGTAAAAACTAGCCAAGTCCAGTCTTGATATTGAATTACACCCCAAATAAAATAAATGCATTAGGTATGTCGCATGTCCTGTCCTTGTATCTAAAAATTTTAGGGCAAAGAACTTGGCGCCCATATAGATCTCAATTCTTTTGTCGGCGAAGTCGACAACGTTGCATGCGAGAACTTGGCTCTAATTTAACATTTATGTTTTTGATGGGATCAAATACTACACATTGAAAAACCAAAATGAATAAATAACGAACAACGAAACTTAAAGGCATGCAGCCATCTTGAGTCATGAACCGGAAGCCGACTTAGTCTTAAACTGAAGTCAAGAAGGCTATGTGTGTCTATTAAGTCACCGGGTTTGGTATTAAAGGGTTATAATTCGATTCTTTTTTTAAATACCTATGAAACGTTATTACTATGTCGAAAATTTAATGTCTGAGTCTCACGATAGTTTTCAGTGCTTATCTGTATCTTACCGGCTATTTCTTAATACCATTAAATACGGTTACAATTTAAAAATATTCAATGAATACAATGTTTACCTTACAGCTGAACTGACAGAATATTATGTAATTCATATTAACATTATGTTAAGCTTTCCATAGCAGGATTACTCCATTTACGGGCCTTAAACTCTTTAAAGTTCGCTGTTTACTCAGTAATATTTTACTGTATTAACGTTTAATGTTTGCCATAATTCAAAGAGCATTATATTTTTGAACTGGGGTCACAATTGAGATGTAACCAGTGAAATATGACCGCTATTTATGGATTGGGGCCACAAACCTAGCGATTGATAAAATGAAAGCGAATGCTGCCGATTTTGGTAGTGCGTCGTCTTTGTAATTGAAACTGGATCCATTTCTATTTAATTTATTATTGTAGTAGAATAGAATAGAATAGACTAAAAATTTATTCGTTAACATACACAAAGTGGACAACAAATATTAGAAATAAAATAAAATAAAATCGTTGTTGTGTATGCCACGAAAAGGTCATACCTCAGCATAAATGCTGGCCCGGGAACCAGCGCTGGTAGTATACTCTGTATTTGTCTCAGGGAAATATCATTTTGCGTACCTACTATAAATCTGACTATTGCGTCCAGTAATCCTGCTTTTCCAAGCTAACTAGGTACGAAGCCGCTTCCTCTCTGGAATGATTTCTCATTAATTTACTATCTTTATGATATTACTCAGTAGGTAATCAGGTCTTTGAACGTGGTAAGGATAGTTTTATTTGCCTACTCAATTTATGTTATATTTATATTACATGCACTAAAAATTTAAATCATCATCATCTAATTGAACATTTAATAAATTGAGTAAATACGAGTACAGAAGAAAAATTAAGATAGAGTTTAATGGAGCAATCTGTAATAACATATGGTAAAAGCGAGTGACAAAAGTCTTTATAAAACTTGCAATGAGCTTACTTGTATTGTTTTCTTGCAATGCAATAAAGTTTCGTATAATATGTCGGACACTTCTACTCTCTATCTACCTCATGTTAACATAATTTTATATCTAACTACAATAAATTTATAAAATATGAATACAAATTATTTTTATAGAATCTTTTTATCGATTTTTTGTTTTTGTAAATATTGACACAAAGACAAAACTATTGTGCTCTGATAACAAAACAAAATAACATTAATTATTAAAATTCGGACGGTCTAAAGTGAACAGTCTCATCTCCGCTCGGAACGGAACGCTCCGCTTGTAATACCGCTCGTTTCGTGCCCCAACATTTCAAACCAGAAACTTTAATAATTCCAGAGCTACTGTGAGAATGTTAAACAAAATATGAATCGATTCATAATAGGGGCAGGATGTTTGTCTGTCTGTTGCGATTTCTGTATAGACGTGCCCTGTGGCGTGTGCAGTTTTTTGCGTACGGGTCAAATATTGCGTAATACTTCCGCTTGGTTTGATTCTAACTTTTTTTGGGTTATTTGCAGATTTTAACCCTTAACATGTTGATTTTTTTATACTTTTAAACTGTAGTGAAAATTGGTAAGTTCATGGATCCATTTATTTATTCGTATGGCAGGGTTGTACGTCGAATACAGCTTAGCTTATATATTAAGTTATACGGATCCATGATTAGGTATATTCTGAATTTCATGTTAAATCTTTCCACTTTCTGATGTTAACTATTTTGATTTAAAAATGTAATGTAACTTACCTTTTAAGCTTGACTCAAATCTGTTAAAAACTTACATTCGTTAAAATTTCACAAACTTTTTAGTAAATTTTTACAGTGTGTAAAGCTTTTTATGCGTCTATATTTTGTGCTAGCTTACCCGACTGACGTCGTTCTGTCGGTGAAAGCCATGAAAAGTTGGTAGGGGAAAATAAAATTCGGGTTTTTATGTTTTTCCTGGGCATTTTTCCATTAATTATCATCAAAAAACTCCTATTTAAAGTTTACTTCAAGAAATCATTAAACACTTTAAATAAATAAATAAAATAAAATAAAATTCTCGAATTTGCGCTAAGCAACACATTTAGGGTTTTTTTTGTTCATAGAGACAAGCCAAAAAACGAGAAGATATAACATTTGTCACACGGCAAAACAATGTATTTATAAAAGTAAAACATTTCGTGGCGGCTTTGAAGCCAACTTTTGTTTGACTCGGTGGCGGCTACTCGGGCAAATACAGAACCCTAAAAAGGTCAGTACGACGACGCGCTCGGCGCAGTAGTAAAGCAGCTGCCTATTGAGCCGACGGTCCTGGGTTCGATTCCAGGCAAGGGCAAATACTTGTGTGATGAACTCGAATATTTGTGGTCATGGATGTTATTTGTATTTAAGTATGTATTTATCTATTTAAGTATGTTTATCAACGTCAAGTGCTAAGATAAGCCTACTAGAGCTTACTGTGGTCGATTAGGTCGATTTATGTGAGGTTGTCCGATATTTATTTTGTTATTTAAAAAAAAGATAGGTGGCAGCACTATAAGTGTTAATGTCCAGCACCTCAAGCATAACTGTGAGACAACTAACTACTCTTTGTTACGCGACGGTAACCTATCTGAAACACTAATTTTTGTTTCTCATTTGTAACGTTTCGCCAAATTTTCATTTGTCCGAAAGCCATTTGTTTCAAAAACTTAATTTTACAGAATAAATATAAAACAAACCTAACCTAAACCAATGGGTTCTTTAGTGGTTCAGACTTCAGATAGGTTACGTTACGCGATATATACCCTGACTCCAAGAAACCTGACGAATTTTTCCTTATGCTTTGTGTGTCGATCTTTGCATTGTTTATTGGAAAGGTTTTTACACCTTAGCGACCTCTATGTGAATAACGTTAATATCAAATTTTATTTAAATTAATGGTTTAAATAAAATTGTGGTGTACCCACATTAAAAAATGAGACATTACCTACATGTTTCATAAATTTAAGAAAAATCATTACAATTAAAGTAAAACTAAATAACAGCTTTTAAAAAATACCATTAACTCAACTCCGTATTCAATTATTAATTATTTCCAAGCGTACAGACGGGTTTCATTTTAATGAAATCACGTTACAATGTTGCAGAAAAGTTCGCAATTTCGCCGAAACATAATGATAATTTTATTTACAAAAGCCAGCAAAGCCATTGTTACGGATAATTTTGTTAATTAATTTAGTTTTAAACATACTCAATTTTTTTTTTTTAAATTACTTGCCCCACAACCAGCGGCACCCGGAGTTAGGATTTTTATAATGTATTTAATTTATATGTAATATTGGAATATTTATAAATGCACTGGAACAGGTAATGACTAATACAAATTATTAAGTTGTTTTTTTTTTGCATTTTGTTCTATGAAGTCCAATTTATTTGTGCAAGGTATTATAAACGGTCCGGTAGTTTTGAATTTTAGATATGTTGTCTAGGATAGTTAGTGAGTGTTTAAAATGCAAAATGCACAATTCCCCCTCCTCCGCGCCCGCCGCCATATTGAAAAAAACCGGCAATTTCTACAGATTTTTGCTTATACCTTCGTTTAGGAGCATTTTAGGTAGAAAAGAGCTTAGACAATGTTGTAGACAATGAAATTTACTATAACTTACATTTTAAATTTTGATTCAAGGATAGATATTTACATTTAAAAAATTATAAAATTTGCAACTTTTTGCAAATAAAATATCTCTCAGTAACGTTCTGTCCTTGAATGTCCGGGAATTGTGCATTTTGCATTTTAAACACTCACTAACCATCTTAGACGACATATCAAAAATTTAAAACTACCGGACCGTTTGCAAATTCAAATTTTGTGAGTGTGTTTGTATGTTAGTCACTTCTTCATGCATAAACTGAACCAATTATAATAAAATTCGGTATTAAGATTTGTAGCTGACACCCTGGATAAACACAACGAGTTTTAATCCTAAAAAAAAAGTATTATTCCCGTAGGATAAGATGGTAACACCGCGAGGAGCCGTTTTTAATTCCCGACGAAAAAAGGGGTGTTATAATTTTAACACGTGTATCTGTGTGTCTGTCTGTGCCATCATAGCTCCCAAACGATTTGAATGTAGTATTTTTTAATCGAAAGACTTGTCCATCGAAATGGTTTTTAGCTATGTTTGGTGGAAATAAGACCAGTAGTTTCCAATATATGCAGCTTTAATTGCAACAAATGATAAGTTCTCAGCCTACATTGAAACTAAACTACGATTTCACAATTTAGTTATGTTCAGTTGTAGTAACATTTTCTGTATCACTCATTGAATGAAGGTCTCATGAAGACCAGCTACTTGTGTTGGGGGTGTTTTATTTTATTTTATTTAGGTAATATGTGTAATAGTATAGATAGTGTTAAACAATCTGGCTGCGAACTAGCACGCATCAAGCGCTTGTTAACCTGCCCGGCTCGAGTGGCTCGAGTGGACTCTAGTAATTAGTAGACACACCGCGGCGACCACAACCTAGTCAACCTACTACTATACTAACAGCCTTCTCAAATTGATTTGGGAGAACCCTGCTTGTGCTTACTGGAAACACTGGAATCTGTTGCACATGGGCTCTCGAGGCACTGTGTATAATATTTTTTAAGCACTGTTGCCATTTAGTTTAGTTTAATTTTATTTTGTTTAATTCTAACATCTTTAATTATTTTTATTTTGTTCAATTCTAATTTATATTCTGTTTAATTCTAACATATTATGGACCATTGTCTGAATTAAATCATTTTGACTTTGACTTATAGGTACTGCAAATTGTGGAAAGGATGATTTGCGAGTCACGAGCAGGAGTTATGGGGGTGATGGATTACTTGAGCAACTTTCACTATAGGACCAATACATAGGTCCGTCCCCATATGGCGTACTGCTGTCATCTCTGGCCAGGAGCACTTTGGGCACTTTGACTCGATTCAAAAACATGCTGTGCGAAAATTCCGCGATCCTAAACGTACAAGCGATATCGAATCCCTCAATCTAAGAAGGGACCCTTAAATGTCCAGCTATCCCTGTAAAGTTTTGGGTAGAATCCGTGTAGCCATTTTAGCCTTAAAGATATTTTGACTGATAGATGGCGCGCTGTAATAAATGTCCATACATGGCAAAAGAAGACGCGCATCGTGCTGTTAAGATTTTACACGAAATCATGACCTCTACTCTACCTAGGAGCTCCCTTTAAGCGTCGTTATATTTTGGGTAGGTATGCATGCATCGAACGTTTTCCAATAAAAAACGGGTCCCTGTTTCTTGAAAAACTTTACGTTCCTTATTGAGTTCATCTTACTCAGAATCCATAGCATTTTCAATGCTAAGAACAATAAAAAGGGTCCTAAAGACTGTTCCATTACGTCACGTTTGAATATGAACTTTTTTTATTTGCACGAGCGTAACGTAGTGGAAACTAAAGTTCCCATACACATTTTGGGACCCTTTTTTCTATTCTTCACATTGAAAATGCTATCGATTCCGAGTAGGATGAACCTAAATACGTCAAGTTCTAGAAGAAACAGGCATCTGGGTTTTTTTTAGAAAAAAAGCTCATCTCTGTAAAATATTGAACAAAATACGTGTCCCACCATAACTTTGCTAAACGAAATGAATCCACGATTATCCAGCAGCAGTTTATGTAAAAATAAACCGAATACCTGGATAAAAACTGTACAGATTGCATATTTGCCTTTGTTCTCAAGTTTAACTGGAATATTCATGCGCTGCAAACAGAGGTCTGCAAACACAGGGTTAACTATCACTAGACTCATCTTTTTTTCTTTTAAACATGACTTGAACTGTATCAGGGCTATCACTACCAGTGACTCGGCCTTTGTGTGGGAGTAGAACCCGCTGATGGGATTATCTCCGCGCCACAGGAGTGGCGATTTAATTCTTTCGTTAAGCTGTTTGGGTATAGTTGCATTATTTTAACCCCCACCAAAAAGTGTAATAAGTTTAACGTGTGTTCTGTGAAAGATACATAATGACCTAAATTCAAAATTTAAAAAAACCCCTGCCCCAAACAAACTAAGCTAACAACCATCTCGACAAACAAGGCCTTCGATTAAAAAAGCCGCATTAAAATTGGGCTATCCCCTTAGGAGCTACACACTTCTCTGTGTCTGTGTAAACTTAGACACCACTTTTTTGTCGAGGGTTATAAAAGCATTTATTATATAGATATGTGTATCTGTGTATGTGTCTGTCTGTGTACATTACATACCTAGGGCGGTGAATTCGTGAATGTCCAAGATCGCAGGTGTTTGTGGCCCGAACCGCAGGAAGTGGTCATGCCAAGAAGTGGTCATGCCAAGAAGTGGTTATATCAGGAAGTGTCATGCCAAGAAGTGGTCATGCCAAGAAGTGATCATATCATTAAGTGGTAATGCCAAGAAGTAGTCATATCAGGAAGTGGTAATGCCAATAAGTGGTCATATCAGGAAGTGGTCATATCAGGAAGTGTCATGCCAAGAATTGTTCATATCAGGAAGTGGTCATGCCAAGAAGTGGTCATATCAGGAAGTGGTCATGCCAAGAAGTGGTCATATCAGGAAGTGTCATGCCAAGAAGTGGTCATGCCAAGAAGTGGTCATATTAGGAAGTGGTCATATAAGGAAGTGGTCATCACCAACCGAAAGGCCACTTGCGGCCTAGGGTGACATAAAACTTATAAAACCCCTCTTTATTGTTTCTTGACGACGCGGTTGGCGCAGTGGATAAGCAACTGCCTACTGAGCCGACAGCCCTGGTTCGAAACCAGGCAAGGCCAAATATTTGTGTGATGAACTCGAATATTTGTGCCTGGGTCATAGACGTTATTTGTATTTAAGTATGTATTTATCTATGAAAGTATGTTTATCGTCGTCTAGTGTCCATAACACAAGCCTACTAGAGCTTACTGTGGGACTAGATTAGTTTGTGTGAGGTTGTCCGATATTAATTAATTTATTATTTATTATATTATTGTCGGAGACTATAAATAGTTTCCAGAACGATTTATTACTGATAGACTACACACTCTCTCATCGACGGTTCGCGTGATCATCTATATTAAACCTCAGTAGGTGTGAACACGTTTTTTTACAATCAAATATGTGTTCGGAGGCGGTGAATTAGTTACTTGTATGAAAAAACGGCGATGTAGCACGCAATATTCGTTGTTAATGATTTATTCTTGCTGCATTACATATATTATCTACTACTAGCGACCCGCCCCGGCTTCGCACGGGTGCAATACTGATAAATTATGCATGTATTAGACATATGAAACTTTATCTTGAATCACTCGTATCTATTTAAAAAAACCGGCCAAGAGTATGTCGGGCCACGCTCAGTGTAGGGTTCCGTAGTTGCTCATCCTTCACAATAAACTGCTGTTTTAAGCCCGAGTTTTAAGTTAAGAAAGATTTTAAACTCTATAAAAAGGTCGTAAACGCCCTAGAAACTGTAATCACTTATTACCTTCTGGAAGTCAACTTACGTCCTTTAAAAGAAAAAATAATCAAAAACGTCTCAACCGATTTTGTTCAATATACTTGCCTAGTTTTCATTGAAATTACTTATAAGGCCTCATTTACATGAATTTTTCCTATTTTTTTTTGACCCGTTATTTTTACAAGACCTTTTCAACGACACCCCACACGCTAGTGTTGAAAAGAAAAAAAAATCACCCCCACTTTAGGTACCTTTAGTACTTTAGAGGTACCCGAAAAAAACGAAATTTTTATTTTACCGTTCTGTCGGCGTTATACAAACACATACTCATACCAAATTTCAGCTTTCTAGTACTAATGATCACGGAGCTAAGCCGCGGACAGACGGACGGACAGACGGACAGACGGCCATGGCGAAACTATAAGGGTTCCTAGTTGACTACGGAACCCTAAAAAAACGCATCAAAATCCGTTGCGTAGTTTTAAAGATCTAAGCGCACATAGGGACAGACAGACAGCAGGAAGCGACTTTGTTTTATATAGGTATCGGATAATCGCATGCTTTTATACCTAAACTTTGGCGGCGGCTTTGTTGTTCAGTTGTAGGTATCTAGGCGGCTTTGTTTGAGGTATGAGTGAGATAGCAATAGGATTTTGTCAACTTTAGGTAAATATCCACCTGAATTTCCGATCTCTATTTATAATACGTAGTGATTATGATGCGAACTACATAATGTACTAATATGAGTAGTCGGGTCATTGTCAGATTTAGGTTCCAGTCTTTCCGGTGGACATTTGCGAAATTAAGGATTCCAGGGCCTAATTTTCTACTAAAATTCTTGCGAGAATAAAGAACGTTCCCTCTTCTATAATCCGATTTAATAGCAACATAACCTAGATTCATACGAGCTCTTAACTTTTGACCACCGGAGGGACAAATTTTGTTTTTTGAACTGACAATGACCCAGTCGGTTATATCGGTCGGTTATTTGTGAAAAAGTGATTTCCAACAACGACTAACCGAGTTACAATAAGACATCGAAATCGTCATTGATGTGCCTTTGTCATTGATATTTGAGGAGCTCTTCTAATTTCTCATTCCCTTTGACTCGCAGAAACTTATTTCGTCGAATGTTTCATTTTACCGGAAAACCATTTCGCAGATTTTTTTTCCTCTGTGGTCATACATTTTTCATAATTCTTGCAAATATCATCCTATTGATTTGGTTAGGTTAGGTTTGTTTTATAACAATCTCAAACAGTTTATGGTTACAAGGAAAAATGATTGATAGGCGAAATTAAACATTCGACGAAAAATAATTCTAGACGTCGACTCTTCAAAGAATTGTCGATGCACCTCATTGACGCAACCCATGACCAGAGGGCTGACCACTATTTTGCCCAGCGAATAAGCATTGCCATCCAGCGTGGCAATGCGGCCAGCCTTCTGGGCACACTTCCGAACGACAGCGATTTAGGGTAAATTTTTTATTTGTAAATAGTTTAGGTTTTTAGCATATACTTATAGGTAGTCTTAGTTACATATTAGTTTATTGTTTATTGTTTTTATTAATATCTTGTGTTTTTTATGAAATAAATGAAGCTTATTCTAGACCCTTCATAGATTTCGTCATTAGATCTTCAACACATTTTTATGGGACCGATTTGGAGATGCCTCCTACTCTCGGACAAAAAAGAATATTTTCAAACATGGTGGAGCGACGACGTTTGTAGGATAGCGGGTGGTAACTAGAGGAGGAGAGCTGAAAATTGAACTCTGTGGCGTGCCATGGGAGAGGCCTATGTCCAGTAGTGGCCTGATACGGGCTGATGATGATGATGATGACAATTGTGCAATTTCTATTATTATTATCGTACCAAAATAAAAATGTTGTTTTAGTTACCCTTAAATATTGATACAAATACAAATGTAAATTACAGCTTTACAGAATTAAATTTACTATTGAATAGAGGCTTTAATCGGTTTTAAAATAGTTATAATGGCCTGCGGTGGCTGCCATAATTCTCAGCAGTCGCCATTCTAAAACCAATAATGAGGCATTCAATGTGCTCTGCGGGTTTTTGTATTATGTAGTTGTAACTAGAATTTGCAAATTCGTTTGAAACATAGAATCAATACGCCTACAACGAGAGCATTCGTACAACAGATTTGCGACGGATGAAGCCGCTTTTGGTTCTATGTGTGCGTGTCTACGAACCAATCATAGAGACGTTTTGCTTGTGACATTGTGTGACAGATGCGCTCACGGACGAAATTTAGCCCATGGCTAACCAAAACTGGCTTCACTTTCAAGCTCTAACTAAGTTTCTAGGCGTATTTATTCTAAGGTCTGAAAAGAGACACATTGTTGCCCATCCATCTGTTCGTCCGTCTGTCGAGACTCTTTATTCAGGGAACGCGTAGAAATATCGAGTTGAAATTAAAACCGTATACCCTTAAAGCTGTAAAAAATCAAACTTCTGAGTTAACGTACAAATAGGTAAGGCCGTTTTTGTCGCAAAAAAACTGATATTTTGACACTCTCAAGGTAATCAAAATATATATGGTGCTTTCCGTTAGCCTAGAACTAATTTAATTTTAATTATTACTTTATAATTAGTACCTATTTATTTTTTTAAAGGTATTTAACCGTATCGTGTTTATCTTTGTATCTATAGGTATAGCAATTTAAAATGTGGTGTTTATTTACCAACACAAATATAAAAAAGGATAGTGTTTCGAAATAAAATATTATATAACTGTTGTTTAACAACTATACAATCTCTATGCGTCCTGAAACCACTGTGACGGGTTCTATAATAGCACACGTTTAATTAAATTCAACCAATACGTGAATACGGTCCATAAAGAAACCATAATGTACTTAGAGCCATTAAAAGTTTATGCTTCGAACCGTTATGTGAAATTTATGCTGTACGGTTGAACTTTCAATAGTTTTATGCTTCGCTTTATGCATGTGTCTCGGGAATACTTACAGGAGAAAATACGTAACAACTTTAGGATTAATTAAGTTATAAAACAACCTTTTTTATTCTCATAATCTAAATTAACAATTATTACACCCCCGACACAAGTATCTGGTCCCTCCTGGTCCATCATGAGACCCTCATTCAATGAGTGATATGGAAAATGCTATAAAAAATAGTACAAAATTTGGAATTCTCAGCTTCAATATTGACTGAGATCTTGTCACTTGTTCCAATTAAAGCTGAATATCTTTAAAATAACTGGTCTTATTTGCACTAAATAAACGTAGCCATATTGACGAACAAGTCTTTAAAAAAAAAACACATTCCAATTGATCCATCCGTTTGGGAGTTACGATGCAACAGACCGACACTTAGATACACAGTTAACATGTTAACCTTTCTTTTTTCGTCGGGGGTTGAAAATAAAGATTCCTTTACGAATCGACAACTATTTTTACCTTATTTAATTTAAAATTTACAGTGTGTGCCCACAAAAGTTCTTCATACGTTTACAAGAAAATCACTAAATAATCTGTTTCTTTATTTTATCAACTGGTTTATTAGTAGGTATTGAAGGATCACGCTTTTTACCGTTTTGACCTTTAAATATCGTCTAGGAAACTGTGTTTCTTATATTGTAATGTAATAAAGTTAACCTAATTCAATACTATTGCTATTGTATGGAAGCGAGTGAACTTAATTATTTAGGTATTTCTAGCTTTATTAAAATAATAGTATTGAAGACTAGGGGGTGAAATTTAAAAACTTTGACAAATTTTAGAAATCCTCAAAAGTTACCGACTGATTTTGGGAATTCAAATTGCATATGGCCCATCCGCACAATTGCCTGTACAGGCAATTGTCACAATTTCATAATTCAGGTCAATATATGCGATCAAAAAACAAAAAAATTAATGTAAAAAATATTTTATTGTAAAAATATAACCCCACCATCATGTCCATGTAACACGTGCTGGCTCAAAAGAACTGTCACTAAAGCATAGCTAGTATCATTCATCTGTACGAATGCAGTCATTTAAAACCCTGATACTCGTGGTATAAAGTCACAATTCGACTACCTTCTACATAGATGTTATTGTATCAATTTACTGGAATTTGATGGTATAAATGTGCATTTGTCGCTCTTGAGAGACTACGTTTAAAGGCGCGTTTTGCTAATAGTTTGTATGGAATGTATGGTCCATATAGAGAGTGTGGGCGTGCCCGATTAAGGTTAATTTATTTTTATTAGTAGCTGCGAAGCCAGGTGCGAGACACGCGTCGCAAAAGGTGACTGAAAGGTGACGTTTTTTATACATACAAAAAGTTATAAAAAATTAAGAAGGTTTACGCAACTCTGCGACGCCATGTAACATTTAACTTGTTTTCGAAGACTGAATGTCGGATCAGTAAATAACACATAGGCTAATCTTTACCTCGAAATAATGTTGAGTTTCGGTGGGATGAGTGGGTAACACCGCAGGGCGCAGCTAGTACCTATTATTTATAAAGGTGAAAGTTTGCGACAGTGTTTGTATATTTTCGATAGATTTTGGTATGAAGTTGGGCTCCCGGTCGTGTCCATGTTTCGTGTACCCGAAGCCGGATCTCCGTTGCCGTGTAACCCGGACCGTTCGGCACGTGTAATTAGGCTCCGTGTAATTAAGATACAGAGCTCCGTGCTACACGGAGATGCGTTTCTTATGTTTCTTAATTACACGCGGATCCGATCCGTCCGTGACGTTGTCGGGTTGACAAGCATTCATTCAATACCCGAGCGGAGATGACATCCGCCAATCTGTAGCCGAACGCAGACACACGGCCACGTATCTTTGTCGTGTCCGTGTAGTACGGGATCTTAGGACCGCCGGTGTTAAGAACACGGAGCTACGGTTCCGCGTGTAACACGTATATCAGAAGCCCTAGTATGAAGTTAGTTGACACTCCCGATTAACACATAGACTTTTTATCCCGATAAAATGTATTGTTCCCGTGAAATGAGCGGGTAACATCGCGTGGCGCAGCTAGTTAGGATGCGTCTCCTTTGAAGCTGAGCTGAGCGGAGAAGTGCGGAATCAACCAATCACAAAAGGCAAGCGGAGCAGAGATACAGATTTCAACTCAGATGATGGCCTCTTATAAGCCTGACAGCGCATTGCATCGATTCCCAACATCGTAGGCGGGTTAAGCAATAATCCTAAAATACGTTGGATAATATAAATGTGGGAAGCGTTGCGTTACCTAATGGATGTGTCAGTGAAATGTCGCTTGTGTAGGGGCTTATGGGTTTACAGATATTCCTGGCGTGTGGGCGGCTCAGAAATGCCACCGATACTTAATACACGTAATCGAAGCTTTTTCAAGGGAAGGAAGTAGATTTTTTGTAAACGATTTTTTAAAACCTGCAACTTCATCTGCGTATTTTTTTTCTTTACCATAGTTATTTAAATCGTACCCTATAACCATTTTTGGATGCCTAGATAACCCTGTACTTTCCAACCGTTTCAGCGTGACGCGAGGACAAAGAAAAGTTTACCAACAGGTAGCGCATCAAACTGATGCATCGCGCTGTTAAGATTTTTCCTGAAAATAATGCTCTCCATAGAAAACTGATTATATAATTTTATAATTAATTGTATAATCTAATACAGTAATTTTATCTCACGAGCGCGGCTGAGCCATGTTTGTGTGAGTAGATCGTTGGCTCTGTGTGGGTGAGCTCGGGAGCGCTCAGTGCCGGCTAAAGTACTGTAGTACGTTTTGATGTCCAAAAGTATCGTGCTGCTAGGATTAAAAATATCCCTAATAATGTCCGTAAATCTTGCACTTACTATTAGAACACCAGTTCCCAAGGGTCTGAGAGAGATATTTGTGAACGGTACGAATCTAGGTGTGGTGGCAGTGCCCTGTTGGGACTGAAACTAATAAACGCATTCGTTTCACCCACGTCTTCTCTCGGCACTGGTTTACGAACAGCTTTATCTCTATATACTTTGTCTATTAACTGGTAGAGATGTAATGTTGAATTATGATGATTGATTACATAAAAAACCGGCCAAGTGCGAGTCGGACTCGCGCACCGAGGGTTCCGTACAAACACTTTCCATCCCTAAGTGGTTAAGTTAAGTTTGCACCTGGTATGTATAGCGCCCCATATAAATTAGGTGCAAAGTTAGGTATTATAATATTAAAAAAAAACTACTTACTAGATCTCCTTCAAAACAATTTTCGTTAGTATTTTTTATAGTAATATACATAATATGTTTTTTTTAGATTTTTCATTTTCTTATTTTAGAAGTTAGAGGGGGGGGGGGGGGGGGGGCAACTTATTTCCACTTTGGAAGCGTCTGTCACGCAAACTATTCGGTATAGAAAAAAAATATTTTAGAAACCTCGATATCATTTTTGAAGACCTATTCATAAGTAACCCACACACGTTTGACTCTACTAACGGTGCAATTTCTCCATCCCCACCTAATAGCTCATCAGAAACATTGATGACTGAACGAACAAACGACCAACTGACAGTAGACGTTATTCCCGTAAATAATTCTGATATCCTACCTAGTAGTACCCCCCAGAGTGAAAATGAACCACAGTTAGATTACCCTCCAATAACAAACCAAGAAGAAATTGAACAAATTTTTTTAGTAGCCATGAATCGTTTTGATAACTCTGACCCTACCACCAGACCCACCATACCCAAACAAAAGCCATCTAAGAAACTTGTATCTATTGTCCACTTTATTAACAGTGTTATACTTCCAAAATATCTCGCGACGGACTCTAATTTTGAAAACACTCAAACCGCCCTTTACTGTGCCGCTTTTGCAGCGGCTACTCAAAATGGCCCTAAGATAGGAAACACACATGACACTCAACATAATAACAACAATCAACTCCCAAACTGGCAAAAACGACTACAGGACCGAATTACAGATATAAGAGCTAAGATAGGTAGATTAACAGAATTTATTAACGGTAACACTAGCCCAAGACTTACACGACTTGTAAATGCAATTAAAAGACACCATAAGCTGCATTCGCGACACGAAAATGAGAACACACAATTGACCCACTTCCTTGACACCCTAAAACAAAAACTTAGCGCACTTTCAAGCCGACTTCGCCGATATAAACTTACGACACTACGCAAAACACAAAATAAGCAATTTGTCAATAATGAAAAAATATTTTACAGAACACTACACAACTCTCCATGTAATTTGCAAGAACCGGAACAAAATTCCAACCGCGACTCTGAATCCCCCACTGCAGAAGACATGCACCATTTCTGGTCCGAAATTTGGTCCAACCCCGTGGAGCATAGGTGCGCCGAATGGATCGAGGCTGATAAGGACTCACTTGATTCTGTATCTGAAATGCCATTTGAAGACATTAGTTTAGATTTATTCCAAACTGTGATAGCGAAAACTCATAACTGGAAGGCAACTGGTTCCGATAAAATCCACAACTACTGGCTTAAAAAATTCACCTATCTGCACCTAATTCTACTTAAACACATTAATGAATTTATTTGTACACCCGCATCTCTACCACAATACATTACTCAAGGTACCACTTATATGTTACCTAAAGACAACAATGACCGTAGAAATCCTGCTAAATATAGACCAATTACTTGCTTGCAAAATATCTACAAAATAATAACTTCATGCATTAGTAAACTTATATACAAACACATAGACACACACAATATATTATCTGAACAACAAAAGGGATGCCGCCCAAATAGTCAAGGCTGCAAAGAACAGCTAACAATAGACGCTGTCATATCAAAACAAGCACTAAATAACAAAAGGAATATCTACACCATGTACATTGACTACAAAAAAGCATTCGACTCTGTACCACATACCTGGTTAGTATATATTTTAAAACACTATAAAATTCACCACACTCTCATACAGTTTTTACATAACACCATGCTCCACTGGTCTACAGTTCTTAAGGTATTTAGTAACAGCACACACATAGAAACAGAACCAATTGAAATCCGCAGAGGCATTTTTCAAGGAGATTCGCTAAGTCCACTATGGTTCTGTCTTGCGCTCAATCCGCTCTCTAACTTATTGAACAATAGCAAGGCTGGATTTAAACTCAACTTTGATAATACATCTCACATAGTATCACACTTAATGTACATGGATGACATCAAACTTTATGGTAATAACTTAACACATATAAATAAACTCGCAGACATAACTCAATCATTTTCATCAGATATAAACATGGAATTTGGCATCGACAAGTGTAAAATCCAATCTATTCGCAGAGGAAAAATTGAACGTAACTCATATTTGTTAGACAATGGAGACCAAATAGACCCTGTTGACGCTGAAACTGGATACAAATATCTCGGTTATCAGCAATCTCAGCAAATTCACCAAAAGTACACAAAAACTACTCTGAAACAAAAATTTTCAACCAGACTTCACAAAATTCTAAATACTCACCTTAACGCACGCAATACGATAAAAGCTATAAATACATATGCAGTTCCCATACTTACTTACTCGTTTGGTATTATACAGTGGTCACAAACCGATTTAAGTAATTTGCAAAGAGTGATAAATACCTTAATGACCAAATACCGGAAACATCACCCACGTAGTTGCAGCCAGAGGCTCACTCTTCCTAAAAAGGAAGGAGGACGGGGCATAATAGACATAAGGAATCTTCACAACAAACAGGTAAGTACTCTCAGAAAATACTTCCATGCTCAGACATCCCGATCTCAAATTCACCAAGCCGTTGTCAAATCCGATAAAAAATATACACCACTCAATTTGAAAGACCCCACGAAGCAGAAAAGTGAAACGATAACGGAGCCTCAACAGAAACTACAGGCATGGATTCAAAAATCATTACATGGTAGACACCGACTAGACCTGATAAATCCGAACGTCGACAAAGTAGCATCAAACATGTGGCTCAAGAAAGGTGAGTTATTCCCAGAAACCGAAGGATTTATGTTAGCGATACAAGACCAAATTATAGACACAAGAAATTACCGAAAACACATAATACGCGACCAAAACTTACCCACAGACTTATGTCGACACTGCCATGCTGCCTCAGAGACCATACAGCACATAACAGGAGCATGCCGATCCATAGCCCAGACAGACTACAAACACCGACATGACCAAGTTGCCGCCATCATTCACCAATACCTTGCATACAAATTTCAGCTCATTAAAGACACCACTTCTTATTATAAATATACACCACAAGTTGTTCTTGAATCGCCAGAATATAAACTTTATTGGGATAGAACCATTATTACCGATAAAACAATCCATTACAATAGACCAGATATTACATTCCATGATAAATTAAATAAAACCGTGTACCTCATAGATATAGCTATCCCCAATACCCACAACCTGGCATCCACCCACACAGAAAAAATAACCAAATACATAGACCTCTCTATTGAAATTAAATCCCAATGGCGAGTTAACACCGTAAAAACAATTCCTATTGTTTTATCTACCACAGGAGTTATCCCCCACAACCTTCACGACAGCCTCAAAAGCATAAAAGTCCACCCACTCACTTTCAATACCCTACAAAAGGCAGTAATTCTAAATACTTGCAGAATTGTCCGGAAATTTCTAGCGCTGGACCAGTAGGATCCTGCCCAGTATGTCAAAATTGCCATACTCGTTTGGCCAAAATCCCGCGAGTATGGTATTAAAGTTACCTCCGAGTGGAGAGAAAGAAGTGAAAAAAAGAAAGAAAATAATAATAATAATAATAATACCCATCACGTGCTTGCCCACTTTATACAAGCTCCTTACGTCCATTCTGAGAACTAAAATTAACACGCACATTGTTGCGAACAATGTTTTGGCCTTTTCTCAGAATGGGTGTAGGGTTGGGTCCCGTGGTACTAAGGAGCTCCTCCTCATTGACACGACCATTTGTCAACAAGTCCGGCGGAACAGGGGGTCTCTCTCGACCGCTTGGATTGACTATAAGAAGGCCTATGATTCGGTGCCTCATTCATGGCTGGAGAGGATCTTAGAGCTGTATAAAATTGATACAGCTCTGAGATCCCTCTTAGGCGCGTGCATGAGGCAGTGGACCACAGTCCTTCGTCAACCAGGTGGCGGGGATGGCCCCCCTGGCCCGCAGGACTTGATAAGGATTGAGAGAGGTATTTTCCAGGGTGACAGTTTGAGTCATCTGTGGTTCTGCCTAGCCCTGAATCCGCTCAGCACTCTGCTGAAGGATTCAGGACTAGGTTGCCGGCTTCGAAGAGGAGGTGAGGTCATTTCTCATCTGCTGTACATGGATGATCTTAAGCTGTATGCACCAAAACGCCAGGATCTGGTGGAACTACTGGAAGTAACTGAAGCCTTCAGTAGCGCCATCAAAATGGAGTTTGGTGTAGACAAGTGTGCGGTCATGCATGTACAGCGGGGGAAAGTCGTAAATTCCGCGAACTTACAGCTTTCTGAGACAATGTCCCTCAGGTCTATCTCCGAAGTTGAAACCTACAAGTACCTTGGTATGTCACAGTCATTGGGTATTGCGGACGGAGACATTAGACAGGCGTAAAAGGAGCGTTTCTTTTGTCGTTTGACAAAAGTACTTAACAGTCTTTTGTCCGGTGGCAATAAGGCGCGCGCCTTCAACGCTTGGGTGATGCCTCTGCTCACTTACTCCTTTGGCATACTAAAGTGGACTCAGACTGAGCTGGACGCCCTGGATACGAGGGTCCGTCAGCTACTCACTACACACCGCATGAGGCACCCACGCTCGTCAGTTATGAGACTGTACATCCCGCGTAAGTGTGTAGGCCGTGGCTATTTAAACGCCAAGGACCTCCATAACCGCGAGGTGTGCAGTCTTAGGGAGTATTTCCTAAACAACGAGTGTGGGATTTATCGCGATGTAGTAGCAGTTGACAAAGGCCTCACCTCTCTCTCCTTAGCAAACGAGAACTGGCGCAGACCAAAGGTGCTTAGCACTGATGACCGCAGGGCTGTATGGAAGAGCAAGGAGCTACACGGGCGGTTCTACAAGGCCCTTACGGGGCCCGATGTAGATCTGCTCGCGTCGGTGAACTGGCTGCGCTTCGGGGATCTCTTCGGGGAAACCGAAGGTTTTGTCTGTGCAATTGCGGACGAAGTAATGATGACGAACAATTACCGGAGATATATCCTGAAGGACGGTACGGTCGACATTTGTCGGGCATGCCGCCGTCCCGGCGAGTCACTCAGGCATATAATCTCCGGTTGTTCTCATCTTGCTAATGGCGAGTACTTGCATAGACATAACCAAGTAGCCAGGATCATTCACCAGCAACTTGCTCTTCGATACGGTCTTGTGGGGTCTGAGGTGCCGTACTATAAGTACGCACCGATGCCAGTTCTCGAGAATGGTCGTGCCACGCTCTATTGGGATCGATCTATCATCACGGACAGGACTATTGTAGCCAATAAGCCTGATATCGTGTTGGTAGATCGATCCAAGCGCCAGGCAGTGCTTGTCGACATCACCATCCCACATGACGAGAACCTCGTGAAAGCCGAGAAGGACAAACTCAGCAAGTACCTTGACTTGGCTCACGAGGTGACCGCCATGTGGGATGTTGACTCGACGATCATTGTCCCGATAGTCGTTTCGGCGAACGGTCTTATAGCGAAGAGTCTCGACAAACATCTTAAGAGACTCTCGCTAGATGGCTGGATCAAGGGTCAGATACAGAAGGCGGTACTCCTGGACACGGCGCGCATTGTCAGGAGGTTCCTCTCTCTGCAGCCCTAACCGCCGGTAGCCTGGGCCCTGCCCCGTTGCCGGCGGCACCCTAGGTTAGGTTTTTTTTATAATGTGTTTATATTTGTAATGTATTTTTTATATTTTACTTTTTATATAAATTTATTGTAAAAAATACCTATCCTAAGAAACAAGATTAAATGAGTGAATAATAATAATAATAATAACTAGGTCGATGCAGAGTCAGCCACCGGCTAAGCTTGCACCATAAATTGGAGCGGTTTTTTTTTTTTTAGAAATTTTCTCTTCGTCACGACCTAGCGAAATTTAATTATTGCATTTTAAAACAAAACTTTCTAAAATCGTTTGAGAACTCGCTGAGATCTGCGCATTGTTACAAAGTCCATTCGAGTTGATCCATGGGAGCTTCGCTCGCTTCGCTCGCTCCGCTCCAATAAATCTTTATTTGCAACTTCAAATATACAATTTTATGTACCCTGGCTTTCAAAGTAGGTTTCCCTGTGTCTTGTAAGCCAATTGTTTTACTTATTTGGCACGTTTCGCATAATGATAGCCGAGCCGAATCATTATCTGTCCGAATCTTTAGCTGTAAATTCGACCGCTAACTTTAAAAAACAGCTACGAAAAGTAAGTTAGGTTGGGTTAGAACTGCGATCCCGAATGGAAGATAACTGGTATCAGAAAAGCAGGTTTTTGGCAGTCAAAAGTTATGCGTAAAGATCATTCGACAGTAAGAAAATGCGGTGAAAGGAGGATCGGCTTAAAGAGATTATTCTTATATAGATTATGCGATATAGAATTATGATAAAAAATGCGTCAACAGGGGAACACCCAGATAAATAAATCCATCACAACCATCGGCAACAACACCATTGCACTTTCACTGAGGAATATACTCCTCCCCTAAAGATTGCGTGCATGGCCGTCGCACTATCCACCCATCCTGCTGCATTCAGCCGACTCCAGTAATCTTTGCCAGGTCCTCAGTCAACATGAGGACTTAACTATAACTTGGAATCTAGTTATCCGATACGTAGACGCTAGTCGAGAACTCTTCGGCCCCTGCCCTGCGGCTGTTGGTTTTACGGATAAGATTTAATATTAGGTACCTACATATTAGATTTTTAGGTATTACTCCAAAAATCACAGAGATATTCTTCGTCGACAAGGGATATAGCACTCAGGTTTAATCCGCATTGCTTTGTGCATAGTACAAATTAAGTTATAGCCATAGCCCTGTTGGCATTCTAACTGATAAACATTGTCTACTTTTGCCACTTCTCCTCTAGACCGCTCCACTGGGAACTATTTAGTAACGAGTCCTGTTGTAGATTTTTCTAGGAATTTATTACGATACACTTAATACTTTACAACCTGAGTTAATTGCTGTGTGTGATGTGATAATATTTCATTGTCAACTTAATTTTTTTTTTTGATATCGACAAATTTATCCAAGATAATACACGATTAGGATAAAACAGATAATGAAACATATAATACTAAAGAAATTAAAATACTAACTATAAACTAAGAACTTAACTAACTAAAATAAAAGGCTAAAACAGATTAAATTTAATATTAAAAAAGACTTAAAAAATCGGATCCCTTTGGCATAGTGCCGAAGACGCTGGCAGCATTTCCTCGCTGTATAGCAACGCTAATGCGTTAAGCGAGGAAGCTGCCAGCTCTTCGGTCCCCCGTTAATTGCTTACTTTTTCATTGCATTTTTTAGACAATATTAATTTTACATAGAACCTATGAGTAAAGTCCGACACAGTTTTTTTTTGTTTTTGCGAGACGATGTTCGCTAATTTTTTAAGTGGGTCGAAGAGGTTTTTGTCTAAGAGTATAGGGTAGGGTATTGGTTATTGAATAGTACCCTTTTGATCCTTGGGTATTCTGATATACTGATGTCTAAAAATTATTAAAATCTGTAAACCCCATAACGGTTATAGAGATAATGATGATAACAACGATATTTCAAACGATGATTGAGATGATAAACGATGAGAACGGGGATTAATAGGGACCACCTTAAAGCCATCATTTAAGGTGGCCGCTATTAATCCCTAATTGCTATCTAAAATTATAAAAGAAAGTCCTCTTTGTTTCTTTTCCAACAAAATGAAGAAAAACAACATGTTTACGCCTTTGCATGCTACTCCTATTGCTATAATTATCTCCTTAAGATAAACATCGTCGTAAATGTCCACCACAGTCTCAACATTTAGCATTTCCCTGTAAGTATCCCATCGAGGATTATTCCTACTAGCTCGCTGTCTAGGATACAATTAACTGCCTTCTAGAGTAGAAGCAATTAGGTTTAAATTGTCCTGACAAAGAGCACTTTACGAAAGCGAAGGAAATCCCTCGGGCATCTTACGCGTCCGCCGTTCATTTTATTTAGGAGCAGAATATATTGTACCTACATTGCTCGTCGCTCAGTTGAAAAGGAGGCTGATTCAACCGCTCTACTATCGCACTGCTCCCCTTCGGATATTCATCCTCTCACGCTGGTTCTAGAGGAAATTGCACCCTGTCAAGGTTTTTCCGGGAACATGGTTTTATTTTATGTTATTCTTAAACTGACCAGCGATTGAACTCAGTAACACCAGATGGTAAGTGACGTATGATAGGGTGTAGTTGCTGGTTCAGCAATAGCCTATTCACTGTAGCCTAGAAGACAGCCAAAGTATAATTTAGAGATTTACTACATGGGTTTCTCCAAGACGGCAGTAAATAGGTTCTTAAGGGGTGAGCAACGCTCGTGTTCTGGCGTCGCAAGCGTCCATAAGCGGCAGTAGCTGCTTTACATCAGGCGAGGCTCATGTTTGCTTTTTGTTTGTCACCATCGCAGAAAAAGATACTGGTCTCGGCTGGAAAGAAGCGGAAGATGCCGCTCACAACCGCAATAAATGGAAAACTTTTCTACGACCCTTTAGTTAGTTAGTTAGTTGCGCTGGGCATTTTCCGCAAGTCGACATCCAACGTGCCTATTTTGCGTGAAAAGGGGGTAGCGCTACTCCAACCACCCCAACTCCTCCACGAACCTAAACGACCTTCTACGACCCTTACTTAAGTCCCTAATGAGGGATAGAAGGAATACATCATTATCACAATTGCTCATCGCCGTAGTACCGATGGCTGTTGGGGCAGAATGATTATTGTGTCGTGACTGCGTACTAGACGCAGTTTGCATGGTAGACCTACGATCTGATCAGATCGCGGGAAATAATCAAGGATGGCGTAGGATGCCAGATGTGAAGAACTTTGCAGGTCTCTCTTAGTCGAGCAGTAGACGACCCTCGGCTAATTGACCGATCGAGCGAAACGAGCGAAGCGTCTCTGTTTCAGCTTGGCCAAAAATTCTTTCGTATGTCCAGATGTCCAAATTTCCGGTTGTCACCTACAGGTCGCGTTTCATCAACGCGTGACAAGTCTTTCAATAAAAAAAACATGCTCAAATTAGTGCATTCGTGCAGCTACGATGCCACTGACACACAGATACCTACACATGTTAAACTTATAACACCCTTTTTATCGAGGGTTAAAAATGAAACAACGGAACAATGAGCCCGGCAATGGGGTGAATTGCCGGGTTCTTGATTTGATGGGCCGATAGGACTCGATTATTAGGTGCCGGGCACAGTCTGTAATTGGGAAGCAATCGCCGGGTCTGGTTACGACGCGGCCTGGCATTAAAGTCGCCCCGTTTACTACGACGCTATAAGTTGAGTAACGAAAATGAAGCGCTCGAGGTACGCTATACAGCACGTCATTCCGTGGTAGCTTTGAGTAGTCAAATCTACCACCGAAATGACGTCACGTGTTCTCAGCCATTAGTATGGCACAGCAGTTCCAGCACTCGGTGGAAATGCCGAATTTTGAATATTATTGTCATTTTGACTCATAATTGCACTATAATGGAAGTTTTATTTTTTTTTTGACAAATTACAGTTGTGTGCAATTTGCACCACAATAAAATCGCATTTGGTTGTTAAAAAAATAGGACATTAGCCAATTAATAGATGATATGAATATTTTTCTGTTCTAATATACATTTTGATACAAGCTATTATCATGCGAACCGAAAGATATTAAAATAACACCATAAGGTTGGTATAAGAAGGCTTAGTAAAGAGAAAATATGGAAGAGGAAAGGGAAGGGAAGAGAAAAGGGAGGAGGCAAGGGAAATGAAAGATGAAGCAGGTTATGTATGCACGATGCGAGTATTAATAAGTTTGTGTCAAGTTTTTGTACTATCTTACACAAGCGTTGCTTATCACGACAAATCAAATGAGCTCAAATACGATGGGTTTATTTTGTGCTGTTTCTATGGCCACCTTACGTTTCCGTCCTCAGAACAGTTCCAAGATGCCAAATTATTATATCGTCGCGTGAACTTACGTGATACACGCAGAATTTTCGATACAGTAATTAAAGAAAGGTTAAAATTGACTTCCAAGATCTGATTACATTGTTTTGTTACAAACTAACTAACAAATGTGTTATAAAGTGTGTTAAAAATATTACGCTAGAGCGCTCATATCTTATAAGTCGATTAATACTCAACAAAACTGACGTTTCACACTTCGCTCTCAAGTTTCAAATATTATGCCGACGCGAAATGTATGAATGTGCGTATGAAAAGGAGTCGAGTTACTCATTGTGTGTTTACATCGGTAATCGTCGCTTAAACGCCGTTTGATCGTTTATCGCTACATTTTATCGTTTTGTTACTTAATAATGTATTATGTAATAGGAGTAATTGTTGTATAATTTATAGGTCTTTTTATTGGTTATTATTGAATCGGTGCCCTTTAAGTGTGCTCTTTGTTGTTCTATAATTCCACTTGAACATTTTAATTTAGCAATAGAACAGTTTAGCGCAGCGGACTATACTTATCGTTAAGATTTTTACTAAATATAATTATGTTTTACTTAGTGTTTACTTCTTATTTCTTTTTGGATTTTGTGAATTACTTGCTACAGTACAGGCAAAACTCATACAAAAACGTTTAACCGAAAACGGCACACGGTATTGGCATTACGACGTGCTTTCACTGACAGTACGTCGAGAGGCGTAAATTAGGACCTTCGTTATACAGCGCCACGTCTGTGGACGGTGATTTTAACCCTAGAGTGATCGCGCCTTCCCGTGAAACGCGAGTGATCGCGTGGGAAGCATTTTGCCGCCCATACTTAATATGATTTTTTCTAGCAAATAGACGTTATATGAATTTATAATTATGTTTAAAGGATAGAATAAAACATAAACTATCAGGATAAGAAACATTTATTAAAGTTTGATGCTTAGAATTTAGAAAAGAATGCTTTGGGAAATCTTAGGTGAAATTTCTTGGTTTTTTGCAACTTTTTCACAATTATTTTATATAAAAAAAAAGGAAAATTAACCTTAATAGCTAAATTATACGTTTTCATCATCTACAACATGTATTTTAGCAAAACATTCCTGACAGATGTACATACAATGTTCGTTGCACAGTAACTTTACACATCTGTTGCATCCTTTTTTCGTACTTCTATTTTTCTTGGACGGACATACTGCGCATATTATATTCTGATGATCCGATGTTACAAATCGGACGATTTGGTTTCTCAGCTGTTTCTGCAATGTGTTTACGTCGGATCTTCTAATGATATGTGGTCTAGTCATCGCCAGGGCAATTTCTTTCAGAAATGTTCGTCGTAATAATATAAAGTAAACTGAGCAAAACAAAACAAAAACAACGCCCAATAACTAAACAAAACCAACCAAAAATCAATATTAATACAATAGTTATATCAAAACAATACTAAACGCAATGAAAACTCATAATATTTCAACTATATTTAAAAAACAGACCCATAAACTTTACTTACGTGAGTAGTCGCGCAGTGAGCAATTTGCCGTCAAACGCGACACACCTGTGACAATCTTTGCCTCCTGCAGTCACCCCCGCACTGAATTTGTTATAATTTCTAAAACAAGGAGGTAAGGTACGGTGGGGCAGCTACTAGGACGCTTGGACTTGACAAATGCATCGTTTACAAAATATCACGAATATAGTTCCGCGGGCGGCAAAATGCTCATAGCGCGAGCACTCTAGGGTTAATATTCGCGAAACTGCCGCTCCGTCTATATCCGAACATTTCTCATAGCTTTGCATAGCCTTGTGCAATTTTTAACTAGAATATTTTTGTATGACTTTGTCTGTTCCCCAGCACGCAATTTTCAGAATGGTCATGTCCTGTGTTCACGAGTGCTAAGGCCTTATTACTTTTAAAAAATATTTTTTCATATTATGACAAATATATTGATCCACGACTCACGATACTCACGATAGTTTTCTATGTAAAATATATTGATTATTTCAACCATCTTTTTGAAGTGAATAATACTTTTCCCCGAGTTCTAGGTAGTAACATAGCTATACCATGCTTTTCTTAAAAAAACTAATTTTCCGCGTGAATTTTCTCAATTTCATGTAATAGTAGTTTTTGAAACAAATGCATTTTTTATTGATAATTCATGAAAAATTTAAACTGTAGGTTTTAAATATATAGATACCTACCAATAAATCCCAATAGCCCTGTTCTAGGTAGTAATATCAATAATAACATCAATAAATAAATAAATAAATATTAAGGGACAATCATACATAAATCGACCTAGTCCTAAACTAAGCAAAGCTTGTACTATGGGTACTAGACAACGATATACATAATATTATATAAATACATATATAGATAATATCCATGACCCAAGAACAAATATTCGAGTTCATCACACAAATATTTGCCCCGGCCGGGATTCGAACCCGGGACCGCCGACTCAGTAAGCAGGTGTCTACAAACCGAGCCAAACGCGTCGTCAATAAAACATGTTTGATCATAGAGAAAAATGTCTAAAACAATCAGCATTTTAAATGGAATAAGGCCTCTTTAGGTTAGGTTAGAGAATTGCTTACGAGTACAGAATACATCTCTTCATATTTTGAACGCCTTTATTTGGGAAGTCTTGGATGTAAAGTTATATTTTTTAATAATATTAATACAATTTTGTACCGTTTGGAGTCGAGACCCTAGGTCCATGGGGTCCCAGTGCCCGCAAGCTTTACAAAGAATTGTCCAAAAGGCTTGCAGAGACCACTGGGGACCGAAGAGCTGGCAGCTTCCTCGCTCAACGTATCAGCATAGCTGTTCATCGAGGAAATGCTGCCAGCATTTTCGGTACCATGCCGCAGGGAAGTAATTTTTTGAATTTGTTTTAATTTTAGGTTTTTTGTACATAGCTGTGAGTAGTATTTAAGCTTTTTATTTACTGTCTCTTTGTTTTTCCTTTTATCAATAAATGAAATATGAAATATAATATTATAACTTACCTTTTCACCTCAAGCACAACCAACGGACGAATTATAAAAATTGAATAACGATACAAATACAACAAACATAGGTCTTATCTGCCGTCATCGAAAGTGTTCGTTTCATCGACTCACGCGCATCTGCTCACCCTGTTGTGGGCGGGGCTTCCGTAGCCATGACGACCGTTAGCCCCGCCCACTAGGCTGTTAAATGCTTTCGAAAGGGTTAATGTCATTTGTATTGTTTTGTATCCAACTGCTAAAATGAATCTCATTATGACACGCGTAAAGATGTGTGAGAATATTTTTTTGCTTGCAATTGCCGACCTTCAGCCATCTTAGCTTTCTTTAATGTTAATTCTGGTTAGATAGTTAGTTCCGGAAGATATTACGTTAGAATGCCAATACAATTTTAGAATACCAGTTCTAAATATACCCGTTTTCCTAATTTTTACAACCTGTTGTAGTAAATAAAAGCACGAATTCGTCGTAGCTTTTTTAAATCTTTAATTAGACATCTCGCCCCAGTCCGATTGCCCCATCCATTTGCACATTTCAATATTTAAAATGTTACGCGTAAATAACATACGTAAAGTACCTATATAGATTTCAATGAGAAAGGCTAAGTCAAGATTTCTAATGAATCCTATTTAACACTTTCTTTTGTTCACCTGATCTTACGGTAATGAAATACGTCCAATTAAACTCAATTACTTAAGTGGAAGCCTTTTCTTTTGTTCCCGCGCAGGCTGCAGTCGAGCACTTTAATGTAGCCACTCGAATAATCTCGCTTCTCAGATTTCCACTTTAAACCAATGGTAACTATGCGTTTTATTCACTAGACAGGAAATCGGTCGAAGTGTGTTGGAGCCCATGTTTGAAGTTTTATACCTACAAGTTTAGTCCTTCAATTTTGTGCAACAAGGGGGAAATTGTCCCGAGTGACGCTTCATCAGACAAACTGCACTATCATCCGAAGCGCTAGCGTGCACTATGGTGCTCAGCTCCGTCTTCCCCTTTTGTCCAATATCGACGGACTTTTATAGACTCACACGCGAGTGAGTGGTGTGTGTGTATGTGTGAAGAAGAAACCATCTGTTTGTTATGTTCTTTGTGTTTTATTCTTTGTGATATATTGAGGTTTTTATAGTCAAGCTTGAGAAATTCAAATTCAAGTGTCTCCTTTAATTATTCGACTGAATAAGAAAGTTTCAAACCGTTGAAAGGTTACATAACTCTTTGCTAAGATTGCACCCTGGTAAGTTTGGTAAAACATTAAACTTCCATCTCAGCGTCAAACTTATCCACAATTACAAGATGGAACCTTATTAGTATTCCGGTCACAGACTGCAATCTCTTGAGAGGTGCCTAAGTCTATAGAGTTCAAAATTCAAATAGGTAAATACTAAAAGAATATACGCATGTTACTATGGGCTGCAAAAATGCATGGCCCATTGATCAATTAATTCATACATAAATAGGCCATGCAATTTAAACGATGCGTCATAAAAAAATACTCTGAAACCCGTGATGCCGTTGCATGGCCGATTGGCCGTGCCGACCGCTGGATATATTTCTTTTGGCTATTTTCTCATAAGATATGTCGGTTGGTTCACAATCTGCCTTGTGAAAGCGCCCTTGTGGCTTACTGAATTAAAGATTTCAATTTAAATATCAATTAATATGCAACACTAAAATTTTAATATTAACATAAAGATATCGTAAAGTTCAGCCAATTGTACAAGACAAGTCGTGACCATGATAAGTTAGTATAATTAAACCTGTAAAATTAACGATATTAAAACGTTAATTCTATTCCATTGTGTAACTGTTAACACATGTTTCCATAATTGAACGTACACAATCCAACTAGGTTAAGCGAGCACTGATTGGAAACCTTTTATTTATTTTTAATTTTCCATATATCAACAACATTTTCATTCAACACGGCATCCGAACATTGTCGATGGGAAATGGCCAGCTGTCGTCAACCTTTTCTCGCTTTAATAAAACAGATACAATCACGCGATCAATCAGTGCTCGTTACCAGCGTGCAGCGGGTTGGTGATGCATGCCTCGGGATTTTCGTAAAAGAGTGATCAAGCGTGAGTTGATTGTAAACCTAGGTTTTGAATAACTGATCATTTTAATATGACTGTGTTACACAAGATGTTGTTTTCCTCATCGTACCTAATAAAATCTTTTACCAGAATTCTATTACTAAAAGGTGTCCGCAACGTCGTCCGCGAATGAAACTTTTTTCTGTACCCTATTTACGTAAAAAGTATTTTATAGGGGGAAGTCCCCTAACGCCGGACACTCGAACTATCTCGGCAACTAGCAACGCGAGCGAATCAAGGACAAGTGGAAGGGGCGCGGGGATCCACCTTCCACTTGCCGAGTTGCCGTTGCCGAGCTTCCAGTTGCCGAGATAGTTCGAGTGTCCGGCGTTAGGTGCCGTCCGGCGTTAAGGGACTTCCCCCTAACTGTCTTGGAATGTCCAGCTACGTCTGTATCAAAAGCAGTTTCGGCGAGGAGAGCGGACAAAGAAAATTCTACGATCAGATCGAGATTTACCACACTGCTGCTGGCGCCACGCGCCCTAAAAAAAATTAATAATACTAGGTATAATGATTAATTTCCAAATGACGCAAATTTGAATCATTTAGACCATTACATACGGTTTTTACGTTACTTATTACGGGTTCTATTGTATCTGTATAGATAGATGTTATAAATTATTATCTATTGTCCATGGATTATTGATTTTCTTACTTTCGGTGTTCCAATGAGATGTTTTTTTTGCAAAGGAACCCTGATTTGAAGCCGCTATTTAAATCATTTACTTACCTACTTGCTGATCTCGTCGTGATACTCGTGATTGAGTTGTATTTTATACAGATCTCGCATTTTAAGCACATTCATTGTATATTCACGAGCTTGATTTGTGAAAAAAAAGCACTGCGCATACATTTTATGCGATCCACTGCAAGTCAAGTGAGATTCGAACTCACGACCCTGTTTCTACGCCAACCAAGCTATTGGGTCGCTTGAATTTGGCCAAGACAATATGATGTGGTTAAGATCAGTTACGACAAGTATACCTACCATAAATATCGAAAAGTACCTACAGATGTCAGTGTCATACTGCTAACGCCATCTGGCGAATAAGAAATAATAGGTGCGATTGCCCTACTGGCGCACTTGTCTCGTCTGACCTTATAAGATTCGAACAAACGAAAATGCATAATTATAAAAATGGTTTAAACTCACGTAAAAGTTGACAGGGACGGCCCGACATATTTCAAACTCATATTGCGAACGCGAATAGAAAGGACCGTGAGTCGCGTAGCAGCACGGATAGCTGTCCCTGATGAAGAGCTCTATCATCATCATCATCATCAGCCCGGAGTCGTCCACTGCTGGACATAGGCCTTCCCCAGTTCGCGCCACCATACCCGGTCCTCAGCTTTCCGCATCCAACCGCTTCTCGCCACTCTTTTTAGGTCGTCGGTCTACCTGGCGGGAGGCCGTCCTACAGGGCGTGTCAGGAAGAGCTCTACATGAGTTCGAATCATGTCGGGCTGTTCTTACAATTTTTAGGTTAATTTAAACCGTTTTTTTATTATATATTAAAGATGTCAAACGGCAATTTGGCAAGATTTCTATTCAGTGGAAATAAATTATGTGAAACCTGTCAAATATATTCGGACATTAAACGCTATGCAAAATATATGGCACTTTACAACAATACGTTTATAACAAGACTAATGTTAAGCTGATTGCTGATCGCATTATCCGTGAAAACATGAGAGAGGTGGTGTGATTGTTATTTATAATATGTAGTTTGAAAAACTTCCAGTGAATAAATTTACATATAATTACTATTAAGAAGGTACGTACCTACCGACTACTACACCAGATATATCGTAAGTTAATACAATACAAAATGCTTAATTTCACACCAAAAGAAGTTCCCAAATTAAACACAGATACAATAATTTTAATAAAGGTCACAAGGACAATAAAAAATGGTCTTATCGCTGAAGAGCGATCTCATCCGGACAACCTTTGGGTAGTGGAGTTCAGTTAGTCTAGAGTAGGTAATGTTTTTTTTGCCACTTTAGTAAAGTTGCCAAAACGTCAGGAAGGTTCAAATAATGAATATACGCGATAGAATCCGTTTAAATTGTTTTATTTAAATGGTGTTCTTGTTATTAACATCGCGATGAATTCTTAGTTAAGTGGATGAAGTCGGTGGTAAATAATAGTATTTAATCTTAAAAGCATAGCGCATTTCACTTCGTTTTGTAAGCTAAATTAGGTAATATCCAACCCTAATTAAAATCCGTCCGTTCCCATTTTAATCTGACCCCTAAAGGGATGTAATTAGGTTCACTTTGAGAAGGGTCAGCATAATCAACCCTTACCCGATGGTGTCATGATGGATTGAACCGTTTTATTTGAATAAACGGCAACCTTGCCGCTAAAATGCTATCGTAAGTATATTAAGAAGGTTTCTAATTCCCACGTGTTTAAATAAAGAAAAAAAAACGGTCAAGTGCGAGTCGGACTCGCGCACCGAGGGTTCCGTACAAACGCTTTCCATCCTTAAGTGGTTAAGTAAAGTTTGCACCTGATATGTATAGCGCTCCATACAAAAGAGGTGCAAAGTTAACGCAACCAATCCCGTTTGTTGTATGGGAGCACCACTTAAATATTTATTTTATTTTAGTATTTTTTGTTATAGCGACAATAGAAATAGGTATATCATCTGTGAACATTTCAACTGTCTAGCTATCACCGCTCTTGAGATGCAGCCTGGTGACACACGGACGGACGGACGGACGGACGGACAGCGAAGTCTCAGTAATAGGGTCCCGTTTTTACCCTTTGGGTACGGAACCCTAAAAAAATAGTTTTTAATAGAACCTGGTATCCTATCGCAACGCCGATACAATTGTTTTCGATCTGTAAAGTTTCGCCAGATCTTTATTTAATTAAAACTTATTGAACCGGGTCTATCGTGATATTTTGATTTACCTTCATTGCCTGACGGTTCAACACGGTTTCACGTGCCGTCGACTCAGACAGCTACGTAAAGTTAAGTTCATATTGCTGTAATAGTTAAGTACTTAACCTTTATGAAAAACCGGCCAAGAGCATGTCGGGCCACGCTCAGTGTAGGGTTCCGTAGTTGCTCATCACTCACAATAAACTGCTGTTTTAAGCCCGAGGTTTAAGTTAAGAAAGATTTTAAACTCTATAAAAAGGTCGTAAACGCCCTAGAAACTGTAATCACTTATTACCTTATGGAAGTCAACTTACGTCCTTTTAAAGAAAAAATATGATTTTTGGCGATAACTCAAAAACGGCTCAACCGATTTTGTTCAATATAGTTTTCATTGAAAGTACATAATAAGGCCTCATTTACTTGAATTTTTCCGAATTTTTTTGACCCGTGGTTGAAAAGTTAGAGGGGGGGGGGGGACACTATTCTTTTTGTTTTTGGAGCGAATATTTACAAAACTGCTGACTATCAAAAAATAATGTTAGAAGACCCCTATTATTTTTACAAGACCTATTCAACGATAACCCACACACCAGTGTTGAAAAGAAAAAAAAATCACCCCCACTTTAGGTGTTCGAGAGGTACCCGAAAAACATAAAATTTTTGAATTTTTATTTTACCGTTCTGTTGGCGTTATACATACACATACTTATACCAAATTTCAGCTTTCTAGTACTAATGATCACGGAGCTAAGCCGCGGACGGACAGACGGACAGACGGACATGGCGAAACTATAAGGGTTCCTAGTTGACTACGAAACCCTAAAAAATGACTGACTGTTGAGTTTCTTTCGGCGTTTCTTCTCAACAGTGGTCTCCTCTTGTGAAATGCCGGTTAGGCTCAGACATGTAAAAGTGCCCTTGTAGCCTACTTCCAGAATAAAGTTCATTATTTCATTATTATTATTTCGTGGTGGTTTCTATAAGAGACAAATATTTAAAAATATCCAAAGAAATTGCCTAAAACCATTCACAGTCGTGAACGTGATATTATAAATAATGTGTATACGTGTTTACTACACGAAAAACAGTCAGGAAAACAATGCATTCCATTAAATGATTTTACGAGGTTACCATAGGAACTCACAGGTATTTAAACTAATGTCATTATTGTCATTATAGTTCGGTTGCGATTGGTTGCATAATTGTTGCCATATAAACCTTATAAATAGAGCCCTCTTGACAATCCTCATATATTTCTGGTCAGGCTTTACATGCATAATTTATCAGCATTGCACCCGTGCAAAGCCGGGTCGGGTCGCTACTTTATAAAATAGTTTTTTTATCGACCTTCGGTGATTCAAACGCAACCGCCTCTTTTCAAAGCGCATCATTGTCGTACAGAATCGCATACTTGTCACGTAACTACGTGCGTCAATCGTCCGCCGCTCGGTAGCCGAAGGGTTAATCTCCCATCGATCTCGATCGATCATCTCGAGATATCTCGAGAATCTCGAGCATCAAGACATTGATCGGCACTATCAAAGACGCCGGTGGTTCGCGTAAAAAGTTTTGTAAGGTTTGCCGAAAGAGTTAGCAATTTGGAGAATGTTTCGGGGTATGACCGTTTACTACGCGTTATGTCAATCGCTCCTCATGTATTGTAACTCGAGTTGGGGAAGTGCTGCAAAAACGGTCCTCATTCAAGTAGAGAGAGCCCAACGCGCAGTACTTAAAACAATGCTGAAGCTGCCTTACCGATATCCAACAGCATCACTGTACCAGGAAGCAGACGTGCTTACAGTGCGTCAACTTTTTATTGCTAAAGTTATCACGCAGAAACACAGTAATATCATTGCCTCCGCCGAATATACACACCTGTTAAAAAAAAGAGTCTATCGTGTACAAATGCCTCTGGTACGAACTGTTTTTGCCACTCGCTTCGATCCATATGTATCAAGCCTTGTGTACAATAGGGTAGCGAATAAATTAAACATAAGGGATAGCTCAGTCTTTGAATTCAAACGTAACTTGAAAAGATGGTTAACTGGTTTATCCTATAATGAAACAGAGGAGCTAATTTAAATTGAAAAGGTTTTTGGAAGCTGTTACCTACAAAGGCGCTACAGTAACTAACTGTTATTATTATTATCATTATATTGTTATTGAGATTAAGTATTAGTGTTTTCGTATCGATTTAACTTCTATTTTTGTATTAACAGTGTTAACTTTTAACTTTTATCATTAAAAACATAGGATTAAATACCTGTCAACCGACCATTCATATACATGAAACACGTAATGCGTTGGCCCCTGCGATACAGGCTTGCCTAGTGTGGGGACCATCAATATCCTGTACCTTAGTAGTACTTAACCATAAGATAACCATCTCATGTGGCTAGATATGTTTTTTGTAATTTTTGCTTATCTTATATTAATAAACATTTTCATTTTCATTTTCATTTCATTTTCATTTTCATGGCAAAAAATTAAGTTTACCTATATATCTTTGTAATCGATCGCTTACTCAAAACACCGGGTAGAAAATGCAAAAAATGCTTAGGTCAGGGACAGAACCTAAAGCAGCATGTCTTATCTAGACACGCGGCAGCGTGTCCAGCCAAGTTCACCGCAGGAACTGGCGAGCAGCAGCCGTGTGTTATATTACACGAACCGTTTGGAGCCACTTTTGACCCCCCAATAACTCCAAATCTATTTAACATAAAAAAAATGAAATTTGGCTTATGTATTAAGATCCTTTAGAACAAGTAGAACCCCAAATTTCATTAATATAGGTTAAATAGTTATTGAGATATTAAAGTCCAAAAAACGGTATTTTTATCACTGACTGACTGACTGACTGACTGACTGACTGACTGACTAGTAATCAAAAACCTAACCCACTTCCAGGTGACCTAGAAAGGTGAAATTTGGCATCCAGCTTAGTAATTGTGTGTGTATACATATAAAAATCTAAAACAGTGATTTTTTTATGTTTTTTATTATTATTATTATTATTGATGGTTGTTGCCTCAGAACTCTGTCATTTATAAACCGATTTCGAAAATTCTTTTTTTGTTTGAAAGATATACTAGAATAGCATATACTTACACTCACACGCACACACTTACACATACATGCACATAAAAATCCAATACGTACTAACCGTTTTGGAAAATTCTTTGTTTGTTCAAAACTTTCAAAAGATGTACTAGAATAGCACACAGAACTAATTAACAAATAATAATTAAGTAATTTACACATCATAATAAATTCTGTACAAAAAGTAATGATATCCCATCAAAAACATAAATGTAAAATGAGAGCCAAGTTCAATATCGCGTGCACTTCGCCGACAAAAGAATTGAGATCTGCAAGGGTGCCAAGTTCTTTGCTCTAAAATTTTTAGATACAAGGACATGCGACATACTCAATGCATTTATTTTACTTGGGGTGTAATTCAATATCAAGACGTGACTTGGCTAGTTTTAAAATATAAATTTATATTATAAATCAAAATCAATCAAATCATTAACCTATTTTCGTAAAGGTAAGTACGCAAGTTAGTGTACGTCTTGTTACTTATACTGTTAGCTTGATAATGAACTATGACTATGAATATGTTACTTTTATAAAATTTAGTTAGTTTATGAAAACTAGCCAAGTCAAATCTTGATATTGAATTACTCCCCAAGTAAAATAAATGCATTGAGTATGTCGCATGCCCTTGTATCTAAAAATTTTAGAGCAAAGAACTTGGCACCCTTGCAGATCTCAATTCTTTTGTCGGCGAAGTGCACGCGATATTGAACTTGGCTCTCATTTTACATTTATGTTTTTGATGGGATTAAACTTTTCGTGAGACACATTTAATTATTGTATTAACCGGTTCAGGAACGGCCCGAGCTCTTCATCAGAGACTGGTACAGCGGTGCGGTAACTTCGTCACTGATATGAATACGAAACGAGTGCGAAACATGTTAAGCCGTTCGTGATAATATCATGTGATTGTAAACCGCTTAAATACAATAAAGAATCTAAAGACTTTTTGACAGAATCCTGTGCCTTAGTTAGTTCAAAACGTGTTCTGATCAAAACGTTGTTGTCATTAACCCATTAGTACTTAATTTCAAAAGACATTTACCTACTGGACCAAGGTTTCTCCACAAGGATCTCCAAATCACCAAGATAGTCGTGGTTGTTTTCTGTTTACTGGCAAAACACGCTAATAACACGAGTGTGATACTTGAGTTCCCACACATCCCGATATTATTTGAAATAAAATACGACCACGAAAAAACTTTAAACCCAACGAAATATGCAATAAACTCCCATATTAACCTTCTATTTATAGCAGTATATAAATATTGACACACGCTTTTATAACCTTCGTACCGCCATTTTATTAATTCTGACAAAACTCCGAAAACTAATAACGTAACATCAAAGGACTTTCGCTATCAAAAAAATAACAGGTAAAAAAACTGCAAGCAAACGACAAAATAAACGACGCCAGAGTGTCTGCCCGTCTGTCCATTCATTCGGTGGCCATTCATTTTCTACGTTCATTCATTCGTTCATTGTCTGGGAGTTCTCAAAATCGGCTTAGTTTTTGTGCGTTGCGGTGGACCGGGGTAATTTATGACACCTTTAGATGGGCGCAGGTAGTTTGCTAGTAGCAAGAATTGCTACACATTCGCGAGCCCACTTGATTCATGTGATGGTCGGCGGCTTTCCTTGAATTACTGCTAGTGCCTTTTCTGTAATATGTTTCCCGCGGTATCGTTCGCATGGGCAACATATTTTTTTATGGTAGGTAAGCGAGCACGCTGGTCACCACGGGGCGCTAATTCGACGGAATTTCGCAACATATTGGCGTCATTACGGCATCAATATACCTACCGCGAACGCTCCGTATGTGGAATGAGCTCCCTGTACACGTTGTACACGTTGTTTTACAAGCTCAACCAAATACCGGGCACAACACCTCGGGTCTCCGAGTTCACTCCCAGAAGTCGTCGGCAACATCAAGGGACTGCTAGGCTTTCTGGTAGAGTTGGGTTGGAAAGAGTAGTGCCAGCAACCCTTCACGATAAATAGGCGCATTGTAAGACGTTGAGTTGCCGAAAACTAGCCCACGATAACCTATGAGCTTCCCTGTCAAGGTTTTCCCCGGGGGCTACAGTATGGGGTTCTTCAAGAGGGGAGTAAATAGGTTCTTAAAGGATTGGCAACGCGCGTGTGATGCTCCTGGCTTCGCAAGCGTCCATAAACGGCGGTAACTGCTTAACATCAGGTGGGCCGCATGCTTTTTTGTCACCGTTGTAGTATAAGAAAAAAATGAATAGGAAATACAGGGCATTAAAATTTCAGTACATTTTGAAGAATATATATTATGACTACTCTAATATTGCCAGTTGTGTTAACCTCATGAGGCCCAATGTCCCTCACAAAGTACAAAGTAACACTTTTAACTAAAGCCCAGACAGTTCGGTGGTTCTAAAGAAAGTGTACTTTACAAGGTACAGTGGGCGTTTAGGCCTAACTGTCATTTTTGAGCTTAGGCCTCACGAGGTTAAAACGTGATGATGATGATGATGATGATGATGATGATGATGTCTTCCTTCCAGAGGTATTCTTCGTCGGCCACACCCTGATAAGACCGAATAAACTTAGGTACGTTTTTCTACGTGCGTGAACGCGTGTTAGCAAACACAGCAAACCCAAATTCGGTTTTGAATGAAGCACAATTATAAATAAGGTATCTAGACACGCGGCAGCGTGTCCAGCCAAGTTCACCGCAGGAACTGGCGAGCAGCAGCCGTGTGTTATATTACACGAACCGTTTGGAGCCACTTTTGACCCCTCAATAACTCCAAATCTATTCAACAGAAAAAAATGAAATTTGGCTTATGTATTTAGGTCCCTGAGAACAACTAGAACCACAAATTTCATAAATGTAGATGAAATAGTTATTGAGATATTGACGTCCAAAAAACGGCATTTTTATCACTGACTGACTGACTCACTAGTAATCAAAAACCTAACCCACTTCCAGGTGACCTAGAAAGATGAAATTTGGCATTCAGCTTGGTAATTGTGTGTGTACACATATAAAAATCAAAAACAGTGATATTTTTTAGTTTTATTATTATTATTATTTATGCTTGTTGCCTCAGAACTCCGTCATTTACTAACCGATTTGGAAAATTCTTTCTTTGTTTGTAAGATGGCACTCTCTCTCTCTCACACACACACCACACACACACACACACACACACACACACACACACACACACACACACACACACACACAGACAGAGAAGGTTAATAAATTGCCGTGGCGAGGATAGCGAAGCGCGGGAGCGCGGCGTGGCGAGGAGCGGTCCGGCCCCTCCCTCTACCCCGCGTCACTCTAGTCAAGACAGGTGGGGCGTCAATTCAAATTTCTGTACAAAAAGTAATGATATCCCATCAAAAACATAAATGTTAAATTAGAGCCAAGTTCTCGCATGCAACGTTGTCGACTTCGCCGACAAAAGAATTGAGATCTATATGGGCGCCAAGTTCTTTGCCCTAAATTTTTTAGATACAAGGACATGCGACATACTCAATGCATTTATTTTACTTGGGGTGTAATTCAATATCAAGATTTGACTTGGCTAGTTTTCACAAACTGACTTAATTTTATCAAAGTAACATAGTATTATTATCAAGCTAACAGTATAAGTAACAGGACGTACACTAACTTGCGTACATACCTTTACGAAAATAGGTTAATGATTAGACAAATGTAATATACATTTATATGTAAAAACTAGCCAAGTCCAGTCTTGATATTGAATTACACCCCAAGTAAAATAAATGCATTGAGTATGTCGCATGTCCTTGTATCTAAAAAATTTAGGGCAAAGAACTTGGCGCCCATATAGATCTCAATTCTTTTGTCGGCGAAGTCGACAACGTTGCATGCGAGAACTTGGCTCTAATTTAACATTTATGTTTTTGATGGGATAATTATTACGTATTACATAGTATACTTGTTTTGAGAATTTTATATGAGATCATACCAGTACTAAACTTTTACGATAACCTGCCACGAGCATCGTATTACATTGCATTTTTCTAATGATAACTTGCCCCAATGGAACAACCTCGAGCGCAAAATTCTCATTCGTCACACGAAGCAAAAACTCGCGATTTTTTACAAGAAAAACCCCGAATGTAATATTAATACCGCTCGCGTTTTGTGACAAACTGGGACAATAAAATCTATGTTGCACAAAACAGAGCTCAGAAAGCAACAGCGACAATTTAACATCAGTGGGGAATAAAATTAAATTTTAAAAATAGACGCAATCATTTTAACAAATAAGAGTGCAAAGCAGAAAGTAAATTGGAATGCTTTGGAAATGTTTGTTGAAAGTGTTTATGGGATCATTGGCCTTGGGAAATAAGACTGGAATAAAGCAGTGACCGTACCCATGCTCAAAATACGGTTAATGGCGTACTACACCGATCTTATTTAACAATGGCACGTGCGAACAAGACATACGCAAACGTATGGCAAAGAATGCGATGACCCGACTCAGCAAGATATGGGCGGACAGATTGATCTCGCTGAAGATCAAAATCGGCCTAGTAAGGATACTGGTGTTTTCAATCCGGCTGAATGGCGCGGAAACATGGATCCTCAAAAAAACTGACTGCTTACGCATTGATACATTTGAGATGTGATGCTGGAGAAGAATATTGAAACTACAATGGACGACCCATCGCACCATCCTTCAGGATTTGGAAATCACCATGAGACTGTCCAATATCTACCTCCGTAGAATCTTTGAAATTTTTGGTCATATGCCCAGGAAGAAGATCGATAACCCGGAAATACTCTTAGTGACAGAAAAAAATCAAGGAAGAAGACCAAGAAGAATAAGTCCCATGCGCGGAACCGATCAGATTCGAGACACAACGATCACCAAGTTTCCCGACGCCATGCGGTCTGCATTAGATCAAGATAAGTGGAGAGCGATCATCCGAAGAGTGATAACTACATACACATAGAGGTCATGACCTTCAGCAATGACGAATACGATACAAGAAGAAGAAGACACACCGAAGCTTGACGTTGCTTATTCGCTGTTAAATATGCGTCGTTGGAATCGCGTTTTCTTTATACATGATTGCTTTAACGCACTGGTGTATTTTAACTTCGGTGTGAACTGTATGCGTAAAAAAAATATGCCTACGACTACTACACGTCACTACATAAACGCACCGTCAACGTATTTTCAGCGCCGGTGTGATCGCTCTTTTAGACTGGTCTGTGATTACCAACTATGTTTATTGAATTGCGAAAGGAAAGGGAGAAATACGCGATAACAAGATAGCACTTTCTAATTTATTTACAAGCAACCCGTCTAGAAGCGACGTTTTAATGCATTCACGCGTGGCCTAGGAACAAACTTGTATGACAGTGAACGCATACATGCGTCGCTGGCAGTGAATACTGTAACCAAAGAATATGTTATAGTCTATGGTATACTTATTATAGTCAAAGTTCAGGCCCGATGTGCGAGTGACGGATTATAGTGGTACAAACAAGGTACTAATTTATTTTACTGGCAAGTTTGTAATTGACGTTGAAAGTCACCAAATAAAACTCGCATAATAAAACTATTCCAAGGGCTAAACGAGGATTTAGGTTTACGTAATTCTTCTCCAAAAAACAATGTTATGAAATTGGTAAAATTTATATTTTGCCATAGGCATAAAAGCTGTTGGTAGCGCCATTATCCCAGGGCTAAACCACAACTTGTTGGCCTAATTTTCCTGAACTATAAGTCAAGCTTGACAGTCCTGTCACGCGCAACAGCGCCTGTCACGGCACAGCTGTACCAATCTGAGTTTTGCATAATTACTAGGAATCTACATTTGAATGTTTGCGTCGGCAGGTGGCGCCTCCATCCATACTAATTTCAGCGGTGTCACAATTGAAGGAGTAGGGGACATAGACGCAGTACGTCTGCATACTTATGATGGTTATGATAATTAAGTGATAAACCATCTGTAACCTTTCTGTAATTTAATCGGGATTGTGAATGGTCAGTGCACCGCAACTGGAGTTTTGGAAATGTAATATTTTTCTTGTTGGTGTGCAATAAAGTATTGTTGTATTGTACAGCTAAAATAACTCCACAAGCCTGTGCCCCCGCGGCATGGTCCCCAAAACGCTGGCAGCATTTCCTTTCTGAATCGTTGTGCGACGAAGCTGCCAGCTCTTCGGTCACATTCTTATTTATCTATATGCGAGAGTAAGCGTCATTTTTGGAATAAAAGTTTAGTCGAATTTAGCCTTCATTTACTTGAGGAGTCCCCCAATATAAAAACAGTTATTATCTTCAGAAATATAATAATCAGTGTATACATATATATATATATATATATTATAGCATGTAATGTCAGGCCTATGATGGTCACATTTATAACGCCAAAGATAAATGATAAAGCATCCGCCACACTCTTTCTCCATTTAGCAGAAAGTGATAGTTGGTTTATCATTTTTTTATATATCGCGCTATAAGCGCCACCATAAAACCCACTGTTCCACTGTATTTTTTACGTTCCAGTAATTCATCAGATCAGTATTCAAAGCGAGCTGGCAGATTACTTACCTCAGTCTTTTGGCTTTCTCGAGGCATTTTTAATTGTTTTAATCAAGCAAAATACTCCAACTCTTGCTCTCTAATGGAACTGGGAAAAGCCTCATTTAAATTAGATTACAATGTATATTAAACAAACGATTTAGCCAATTAGCCATTTTGATGACATGCCATTAGTCCTTTAACTAAAAAGAATATTATACTAGAAAATTGCAGAAACTTCGTCCATGAAAAGCTCTTTTTAACCATGGACGAAAAAAGAGGGGTGTTATAAGTTTAACACGTGTATCTGTGTAGTGTCCCTGTTTGTGGCATTGTAGCTCACACAAGGATGGATCGATTTGAGTGCAGTTTTCTAATCGAAAAACTTGTCCATCAAGATGGTTCTTAGCTATGTTTGGTGAGAATATGCCCAAGATAGTCAGCTTTAATGGGAACAAGTGACAGCTAAGATTATCCTATATCACTCATATAGGTATCATATTGACCAGCTACTTGTGTCTGGGGTGTTTTAAATTTTCAATTTGGATTATATTATTGTATAATCGGGTAATGATTATTAAATATAGAAAAAAAACAATACATCCATGGTTATAGAATTCTTTTACCCATGCATATCAAACTACCTAGTCTTATTTTTCCACTGTTCACAATCATAACAACATAAAAATACAAAAATATGCTAAATACGCATTAATGTTTTCTATTAATTTTTTGCAATTGGCACCCAACTATAAGTACCTATTTTAATGTAAATGCAACTATGTGACTGCAATTTCTGTTTGTCACTGATTAAAATAATGACGTCGGCGTATCAAATGGTCTCTTGTCACCATTCATACAGACTTAATGCATTCGGCATCGAATAAAGAAAACAAATTAAATGTTTAATTCAAAAACACCAACTGGCCAAATTTGTCGCGGTGTGTCAATAGCTTTATGAAAATACAACGACATTTACTGTCCCAAAAAATGATGTTCGCCTCTATGTTCTTAAAAATTAGCGTGGTATTGCATTGGGAGATTCTTTTAGTAACGGTATTGTCGTTTTTAATGTATATTTTTAAGGGTAGATTGCGTCACGAATCAAAACGCTCATATGTCAAATTATTAAGCAAATGTAGACTCTAAATCGAGTGAATAAAATGATATCTTCCTTGAATTTAATGCTGCATAAGGGTGCGCTAATTGTATTGAAATACGTCACAAGTCCCAACGAGATTGTCGACAGATTTTGAGTATCAGTAATAGATGTTTAAGGTTGATAATTGTTTGATAATTCAAAAAGTACACTCACAGAATTGAAATCATAGAAACGTATGCGGAATACTTAACGCGTAATGAAAATGCTTTGTAGAAGTACTAAGGGTACATGAATACAAATAATTAATTGTTATTGTGGTAAGTACGCTTTCATTGTGTTTTTTTGAGAGGGCTTGTTCTCGATATTGTGACCATAATCGGGTTAAAGTGACATTTTTAAATGACAGTTTTTACATTGTTAATTAAATCATTTGTGTAAACATGGGTTTTGCAATGAAGTAATTGTTTTCATTATACTTGCTTTATTTCCGAAGCGACAGTGAATAAGTGCATGTAATGTTGATTTGTAACCTGGGAATAATTTGTTGAATGGCTTTTAGCAATTGTAGCATTGTTTTCATTGTACTTGTCTTCGTCGTAACAGAGAAGCAGTGGGTATAGTTGATCTGTAAGCTGAAAATGATTACTTGGGCCATTTTTTCTGAAGTTGTACACCCCACTTTTTTTTTAATTTTCGATATTTTGGGTGTTTTCTACTCAGACTCACGAGCTCTTTTGATCTAATTAGGAGAAAAAAACAGTCCTAAGTTTGTTCGTTCCATTCCGTTACCATTTCCATATAACCTACTACGGCGGTAACGGAACGGAAAAACAAAAAATGTATGAATATTTTGGGACAGTTTTTTTAGGGTTCCGTACCCAAAGGGTAAAAACGGGACCCTATTACTGAGACTTCGCCGTCCGTCCGTCCGTCCGTCCGTCCGTCCGTCCGTCTGTCACCAGGCTGTATCTCAACAACGGTGATAGCTAGACAGTTGAAATTTTCACAGATGATGTATTTCTATTGCCGCTATAACAACAAATACTAAAAATAAAATAAAATAAATATTTAAGGGGGGCTCCCATACAACAAACTTGTTATAGATTATATATATATATGTATAGGTACGGAACCCTTCATGCGCGAGTCGGGCTCGCACTTGCCCAATTTTTTTCTCCTAATTAGATCGAAAGAGCTCGTGATTCTGAGTTGAAAATACCCAAAATATCGAAAATTCATAAAAAAGTGGGGTGTACAACTTTAGAAAAATGGCCCACTTTAACCACAGGACTTAGAAATAATAATATATCGTCATTGTTTTTCATCATGCTCTATTTAGATTTCAGTACCCAAAGGGTATAAACGGCACCCTATTACTAAGACTCTGCTGTCTGTCCATCCGTCTGTCTGTCTGTCTGTGACCAGTTGAATTTTTCATCCTTGGTGCTCGAGTTTGACTCACATTTGGCCGGTTTTTTTATTCAACGTTACAGTGAATATTATTTTTAATAACAGGTAAATTAAATACTACTAATAAAATAATATTGTGTGAATGGCCTTTGCAACAGTTAAGCAGTCCAGTCATTATTTAATTCTTAATTATAATTACATACTTGCCAGTTCTATAAAAACTTACATAAATATACAATACTTTACATTATGTAATCACATGCACAATGATCGTATAAGTATAAGTACCAATAAAAAAACTCATTTAATTAAATGTTTGTTTATGTCGTTTAATTTTTAATCAACGATTTCTTGTCAAGCTCCAAGACAGATTTCTAATAATATCAGTTCCATTCACTCTAATTAATTTCCATTCATTCACTGACTGGCTTCATCTGTCAAAACAATCTCTCCTAATCCCGTTACGAAATTACTTTCCAATTTGTACTTTATTCTATTTTTATCCCACCAATTATTATAAAATAAATGTGTACTTTAAAATTATAGCACGGAGTTTGAGTTTGTATTGCGTTTAATTAAAACATTCATTGGACTCACGTGGGTGGCCCTCGACAAGGTGGACGGATGATCTTGTGAGGGTGGCGGAGAGCGGAGGGGTGCGGTCTGCACGGCAGTGTCTGATAGATAGACGAAAAAGTATATCACGTTTTTAATGCTTATTATTGTCACGCGTTATATGCAGTTGGTAAACTAGCCCCGACCTATATCGATGTATGGGGATAACATTTTCCAACGGCAAAGTTAAGTTTGTCACTCAGTACATTTTATTTTTTTGGTATAGCAATATGCAGTGCATAGTCTGTACGGAACCAGATACATGAGTCCAACTCGCACCAGACCGTGTTTTTTTTACGAGGCGTCATAACGTATTATGCAACGTCGTAGTGCGACTTGCCACTGCATTGCATTGACGGCGTTTCAGCGTATTTTGAGCAGCGGTGTGGCCGCTCCTTAAGGTCGGTGTGCACTGGGCTATATTGTTTACGTTTATGTTTATAATTGATTAAGCTAAGGATGTATAATCAGTGTACGAAGGTCACGTGCGTCGCACGCGGCGGCGCGGGCGGCGCCTGAGGCGTCCGGGGTTCGAAGCTTGCGCGAAATATCAAGTAATTATGGGGAAATATAAATAAATACAGGGTAATAATCTAATTTTGTATGCTTAGGGGGTTATGAGGAATTTGATGAGCTCAGAATAAAGTAAAGGCACTGCCTGACACAAAGAATAACGAATTAATGGCATTAACGGTAATAAACGTGTTTTAAGATTTGGGTGGTTTTGGCTAATTGGCTTGTTTAACAAATCGAAATAAAATATAATATGACACCAATGTGTAACTAATTTTATGTTCTTAATAATCAACATTATGTTAAAATACCGAGCAAATGCAATTCCCTGAAAATAAATGTAGATTTAGAGATATATTCGTCGACGAATACGCTGTACTACTTACTAAATGCAGAAACGTTTATGTATATTTTAGTCTTATAATTTAACACAGTATTCTAGAAAAACTGGGATAAAACGTTCCCAGCTCAATTTATTTCAAGCACCGAAATTACGACAAATGATCCATCGCACTTAATGTCGCACTTAAGCACTCAAAAACCCTCAAACCACAAATCCAAATAAAAACCGACATTAAACGCATTTTCAACGCAAAACTAGCTTCCCTGTAACAAAAGACTGACAATTTCACGCAAAGGGGGTCCTTACAAAAAGCGGTTTTTGTCCAAAAATTTGTCTTTTTCCAGATTTATTGGGGGGAGGGGCAAGGAATTTTATTTGGCATAAAATTTATTGTAGAAATGATATAAAAATGGATAATAAGTGGAAAGCGTGACGCCGAGACGCTAAATGACGCGTCAAATGATGTCTCGCGCAAAAACGGGCAGATGGTTGGCGCGCGCAGCCGCCATTTTGTATTTTCCGCAACCAGACGCATGAGCATCTAATCCTGTTTAAAATAAAAACGTCGTAACACACACTCCCAGCCTACATTATTAGTACCTTTATCTTCTAAGCTGCTGATGCTTTTAGTAGAATAGCACAATAAACAAAGTTAGTTCAACAGTTTGCTGGCTGCACTGATAAGTTGGTGTTAATGCTCGGTCTAGATACAAAACATTATTGATAAGCCGTAAATTATTGTAATATGACGTTTATTGATTTTGACTATAGATTGGCCGTTTATTTGGCATTTTATTGCCATTGTAGGACGGTAGTCGGATAAATTATTTTCAAATACTGAATTTACCTATAATAAAATATTATTATATGTATTTATGCAATAGATACATAACTACTTACCTATATACATATATTTCTGATGCTTACTCGATGAGTACCAGGAAGAGATATACATACGTAGTTATAATTTAATACTCGTACAGACACATAGGTAATAGGTATATGTATTGAAAATTAATGTTATCTGAAATATGCCATCTTATAGTATATAGTTTGGTTAAAAATAATTATATTTACAATGGAGAAGTAGAAGAAGGACAAGAAACCAAGATTTTTTATACAAAAAAAAATGCAAATGTTTCGTAACCTACCAAATCAAACTTGAAATTTGGTAGGTTTCTTGCTAGTGATTACACTAAATAGCAAGTAATTAGTAATTATAATAATGACTTCTTTGTTGACCTTACAGAATAAAGTTAATTATTACATTATTATTATTTATTTAATTAATAACATATAATAACATGAATAAATTAATTAATTAAAATAATAATAATTTCTTGTAATACGAGTATTACTGCATTTCTATGTACAGTCGCCATCAGATATATCGCAGCATATATATAAGGCGTTCATAAATATCTGAACATGTACTGTAACACCCAGTCAATAAGAGTCGTCATTATATGCTGATACTCGTATAGTGCAAACGATAAATATAGAAACACTTTGATTGTATAACATTTAAAGAAATCGAAATGCTTCTCAGGCCTCATTGACCAAACGTTATAAAATTCCAAATTCAAAGGAAAAAACAGTCCCAAATCGCTAAATAGCCAAAATAAGTTCACTCATACAAGACCATTCACCATAGCAAATGTATTCCATTCATTCACACAATGACACAAGTAGCACTAGACGATATAAAGGCGACAATAAGTCTAACTCGAAAACTTGAAAAAAAGAGGCATGCATGAAATTCTTTTCTATAATACATTATAAGATAACTGAGAATCAATTGATAAGTCCAACGAAATCTAAACCCGAATATGTGTCGAATAAAGTGTAATATATGACGTGGAAGTTGAAAGCGATTCGTATGACAATGGAACGTTTGGAGCCGATTTGTCGCCGCGTGTCAAATGATCCCCGATTGAATGAATGAATGTGTGAATGAAAGCCGGCAGTTATGCAATCAATTAGAGGGGGCGTGGCTGCCGCGAAGATGCTTTGTTGGGTTACGAAGACTTGCATGGCGAGGCCACGAAACGAGCGTCTAGTTCAATTGTCGTATTTTGGGACTACTAGATTATAGCCCTTTATTTTCCTTTCCTGTAAAATACCAGTGATCATACCTAAGCCTATTTTTATTTCGCTCACTCGCTTGCACATCTTTATACATTCTATACTTTCCTCATTTTCCCCATTACGACCGAGACTGACCGACAAGTAAAAAAATACCAATTATAATTGCAAAAATCAAGTTACCCTACCTTTTTGGCTGTTTTCAATGCATTATAATTGCAAAAATTAAGTTACTCTACGTTTTTGGCTGTTTTCAATACATTTCTTCATTAATGAAATGTATTGTACACCGTTTTTTTTTCAAAGATATGGGAATACCTGAAATCAGCCAAAAGTTGTAATTACTTTAATTTACAATTTGATTATGTGTTACATATTACATATGTACATATTCCTAACATTATCGCTTGTCGCCATATTCGTGACTCCACACGCATATTTACAAGCACCCAGCTCACGCGTCAAAGAAGCCGCTACCTAAATACGGTGATATTTTACACACCACTGCCTTTGTCCCATTCATTCATTCACGTTCATTCATTCCCTAACTCCAGAATAACTGACTATCGTTCGATTTTCAAATTATGAATGAACATTCTAGAGAGGCCGTGACGAAAGTAAGTGTATGAAAAGTATTCAATGAAATGGTACTTTGGAGTAATTTTTAGTACGAGTATGTCAGTCTTTGTGTCATTGTCAGAGTTAAAGTTTATGGTGTTTGGGTGTACCTGTAATACAGAATACATAAAATATACAGTACAGAATGCATATATTGTAAATAATGATTTGCTATAGGAAAAAAGTCAGATATTCGCCAATCACCGAAATGGCAATCAATTATTGTATTAAACGATTAACGCGATTATAAATCTAAAGGATCTTCCCTCTCCACAAACATTCGCCTTTTGGAACAATGTATCAAAAACATTTTTTTTTATTCAATTTTGTTACATTACATGTCTTGCGGGAGAGGTTGGAGGCATTTGAGATCTGGTACTGTAGGAGAATCAAAAACATTAAGCTGGACGTTTTTTTTTTAATACTAATTTCCTTGCGGGCCTAATGGACCCTTTGCACTGTTTTGGAAAAAAAAAGACAAATGAAGAGGATAGGAGAGAAAAGGACACTACTAGCACTAATAGAAAATAAAAGAGGAAATATGCCAGGGCATCTGCTAACACATGACTTTTTCCTCAAAAATATCATAGAAGGATTTATCGAGGGAAAGCGAGATAGAGATAAGCCAGGACGAAATTACTTTGAGCAGATAAAAAAAAAGTTTAAAATAATGTCTTACCAAGAAGTGAAGGAGAAATCCCCAGAAAGAAACGGGTGACGATTGAAACACCGACAAGAGCGCAGCTTTTAAATTGAAAAAACAGGTCTCGCGGTGACCTAGCACCCCACAAGCTAAAACGGAGGTGCTTGAGTCGCTCGGTCAAAAACACCACACTTTTAGAAAGTGTTTCAGTAAATACTTATAGTAAGAATGGTAAGAACGCTCAATGGGCACGTGATGCGAAGAGAGGAAAGCCACGTAACCAGGAAAGCGTTAAGCGTGATGCGTGAATGTGGACGGAGATAGAAGAAGAGGAAGGCCAAAGAAAAGATGGATGGATTGTGTGAAAGATGATATGAATAAGAAGGAAGTAAACGACGAGATGACGAGTAATAGGGAAGAATGGAGGAAGAAAACATGCTGCGCCGACCCAAATAAATGGGATAAGGGCAAGCGAACGATGGTAAGAACGCTCAAGTAATATTAATTAGTTAATTTATGTAATATTAATGACTGTCTTTCCGTACACCCTTGAACCACTTTGGTTATAAATAAACTTGTAATCGATTCTTTCCACCGTCCAAGCATAACAGAAACAATAGGCTTGGTAAAATTTTTGGATGACCATGTTTTTTTTTTCGATAGCTCTTACTTGCTGTAAGGACCAACTGCAGGTCATTAATTTTTCTTTACCATGCTTTTCCCGAAATGCTTTTTTAAATTGACTATTTGACAGTTCTCAATAATAGTGGCTTCAAAACTGATTAAAAAAATTGTTGATGGTTGGCATTTGTCAATGTAAACTGTTGAATTTTGACACATGTCAGTGTCAAACCATTCAAATTCTGTCAATTTTGACCCATCGATTATTTTTTTTAAGTAATTATGTTTCAAAGGCAAATATCCCTTCAGCCACTACTATTGGGAACTGTCAGATTGTCAATAAAAAAAAATCGTAAAGAACATGGTAAAGAAAAATGAATGACCTGCAAAGGCAAGCAAGGACTATCGAAAAAAAACATGGTTCGTATATCATTACAGAAAGGACTATCGAAATAATAACCCGTTCAAGTACAGATTACATTTGACTCACCCTTCGAAGTCGATCCCAAACCACTCAGTTCTTATTATATTTATATATTATAGTTTACGCGAGGTTTGGCACCGACTTCGAAGGGTGAGTCAAATGTAATCTCTACTTGAACGGGTTATTTTTGGCTTTTTAGTTTTATTGAAGTCGGTTCTTTTTTTTGTTAATTTTTTTTTTTTTGCTTTATAGTGATTCATATAAAAGTTCTAGTGGCCATCTGTGGTGTTCATCATCAGTTTCCTTACACCAAATCCTATTTACTGAACGTAAATTCTTGACTTTATCAATAAATTACCGAAAGCGCCGTACATGTCCCTATAACATTTGAAGAGTTCCCTCGATTTCTCCAAGATTCCATCATCAGATCCCGACTTAGTGCCAACGGGACCAACTCGGAGTTTTACCCTTTCCATAAAAATAAAAAAATTTAAAATCGGTTCACGGTTCTCGGAGATATCGAGTAACATACATACAAAAAAAAATAGTTCGAATTGAGAACCTCCTCCTTTTTTGAAGTCGGTTAAAAATATTTCATGGTCATACAAAAATTATATCAAACCTATTCGTGAGTTCCCACAAAATTGCTTACAAATTTAACTTCATAAGCCATCCCAATGTCCCCTCATCCAGGAAGAGTTCCATTATACCGGCTAATAATCCCGGTCACTTCCGGTTCCGTAATGTCACGGGAATTGCAGCCATTTTGGAATAATATGAAATTCATTCGCTTAATCCAGTTTTGTTGAGGGCGTAATGGTTACTGTGTATTCTGATATCATTTTGGAGAGATAATTTTATTAGAGTTATTTACCCAAGGCTTCGCTTGCGTTACCGAGAATTAAACTAGGCAATTATGTTTTAATTAATAAAAATGGTCAAGAGAAAGTTCGAAAGTTGATGAAAATTCGTTTCTAGGGTTCTGGTCTGTTTCAAGACCCTTTATCAGGACGGTTAGGGTCTGTTTCAAGACCGTTTATCAGGATGGTCAGAGTCTTTTTCAAGACTCTTTATCTCGGCAATACGTGGATATATCAAGTTGAATTTAAAAACATATGCTCAAGTCTACAGTGCCTTGAAGATGCAAAAAAATTAAACGTCTAAATTAAAAAAAAGATGCAGCCATTTATGCTGCAAAAAACGTATATTTCGACATTCTCAAGGGAATCATCGAAATCTACAAGGTATTTGCCGTTGACCTAGAACTATGAGTTTCGGCACTACAAGTATAGGGAAAAATCTAAAAACTATCCATTTGTAAATACCTAATCATAAAAAAATATGGACTTTATTTAGAGTATGTAAAACAGTTCAGTTAATCTTTTCTTTAGAGCTAATATGCAGTTCTTTCATAGGTCGTCCGGAACCCTCGGTGCGCGAGTCTGACTTGCACTTGGCCGACTTTTTTCATAAAATGTTCGTAAGCAACGCTATCTTTGATGTCATCAGCATAGCAGAAGGGAAACGTTCTCCGAGTGAGAACTACTCACAGATAAAAAATTACAGCAGAGTTAAAATAGAGTTGGGATGGTTATGAGATGTCAGAAAACGGAACCCCAATAATATCAAAACAAAACTAAAAAGAATCTATGAATACCTTTTCTTTGAACTTCGCGATACTTAACACTTCTTTTTAACTCGGCTTCTAGTTTCCATGGCAAAGGGAAAGAAAAAATAAATTCCTCGCCTAAGTCGTACTTTGAAGGATTCATGGACGAAATATGAATAATTTATTACGTGTACGATTTTTATACGGATCGGTTACGTATTTTACTTTGGCGATTTGCGAGATTAGCATAATTGGGTCAAGATATGGTTTGCTGCGCGATCGGTAAACACACTGAATAGATTGGATTACCTATAATACCTAAACACTCCAAACCAAATCAAACTCCAAGAAAGTCGACCATTATGTGTCATGCCACGCCACTGGTACGTATATTAAATAAGTGGTTCAAATCTTCAAAATTTGACCCAAACATAATTAAAAAAAAGGTTGTTAAAGGCCGGAAAACCTATTACGAAGCAAACACGCACAGAAATTAACTCTACTCCTCGTCTGCGTTGAAATAGTGGCAAATACTATCGCAGCAGAGAATGTCATATTCCTGCCATTCACTACATACATATTGAAGCAAAACGCACTGGGCTATAAAAAGGTATGCGGGTCATAACCAATACAGCAGTGCGTCTAGAATTTCGTAATATATGAAAAATGCCACAGACATTTTTGGAAGTGTTTCTCTTCTGTCCGTAACTTTGTATATATTATGGAGTGTGCGCTGGAATTTCGTCCGAGTCTGTGCGGAAAGAGAGGAGTCGTAGGATTTGAGGGCGTCCCAGTGCTATTTTATGGATTGGGCTATACTGAAAACACTGTTACGATTTAATACCACCATCCCCGTAACAAATTTGGACTTCTACTCATACTCCTTTTGTTATTTTTCCTTGTGACTTGATTTAGGGTGCTCTTTAGATCATAATCTGCTAAGCTTTAAGGAAATCAAGCGTTTTCAGCAGGTTTTTCAGTGGTTTTGTGGTTTTATCGAGGGGTAGTGTTGCGAAACGTACCGTAATGTTTTGATAGGATCAAACAAATTGTCATATAAGGCTAAATAAATCCTCACCGTATCGAACTGGCCCGGGTTGCCGGCGAGGGTTGTCACAAATGAAATAGCTGATGTTACACGCCAAAATAAAATTCGTCGCGCGCACTCGTTGCGCAGTGTCACGCTGCTCGTTAGGGGTGCTGACAAATTATAGCGTTTGGAAATTGATTAAATTTGAATTTAGCGCGTCATGTAACATAACTCTTTGTCAACAGCACCACTAAAGAATAAACATGAATATAGTTTTCCTTAGAACAAAAAAAATATATTTACAATGAAGCGAAAAATTAAAAATTTAACGGTTCAGGCGGGGTTCGAACCCGTGTATCGAACGGCTTTCTGGACCAACGCGGGCGTCCTACCTATTGGACGCGAGAGCCGTTGAATTTACATTTGGTTTACGCTAGCAGACGTTAACTGTTTTAATAAAAAAAATTTTAACAAAAAAAAGAACCGACTTCAGTAAAACTAAAAATCCAAAAATAACCCGTTCAAGTACAGATTACATTTGACTCACCCTTTGAAGTCGATCCCAAACCACTGTTATTATATTTATATATTAAAGTTTACGTGAGGTTCGGCACCGACTTCAAAGGGTGAGTCAAATGTAATCTGTACTTGAACGGGTTATTTTTGGATTTTTAGTTTTACTGAAGTCGGTTCTTTTTTTTGTTAAAAATTTTTTTTTTTCGCTTTTTAGTGATTCATATAAAATACTTATGGCGGGGTAATCAGGGAGGTCTTGAAGGAATGCATCTCGTTTTAATTATCTCCTAACTCCTAACCGTTAAGGAGTTGTACCTTCCATCATCAGTTCAGCATTGGAAGATGATGACTACCATATGCAAATACTTAAATAGTTTTAGAAAATATATGAAAAATATTATGACTGCCTATAAAATTTCAGGAATTCCTTCGATTCCTCATGGATCTCGTCATCCGATCTTCACCAAAATTTAATGGGACCAACCTTGAGATGTCTATTCATGAACCTAAAAAGAATTTTCCAAATCGACTCATAAATGACGGAGTTATGAGGTAACAAACATTAAAAAAAAAAAAAAAAAAAAAACATACAACCGAACTGAGAACCCCCTCCTTTTTTTGAAGTCGGTTAAAAATGTATTAGAATTTTTTTATTTCTTTTCTCCTTATTGAATATTGAAATAGACTACAGATGGAGTATTTCTAGCCATCTGTCTTCTTCTTGATCAGATCCATCAGCAGAATATGAAGAGCCATCCTTCGCCACGTGTTTCGGTCGACAACCAAAAACTTTCTGCCCCAACCGCCGCGTTTTCCAGCGGATCAATTTTTGTTATTTCATAGAAGCTTAAATTAATAGTATATACAAGAAAAATAAGGATAGTTACTACCCCACCTGTACAGTACTCTACTCATGATTGGTTCCTTTAGCAGTAATCATCATCACCAACAGTTGAAAGACTTTCACCCTAAAGGAGCTTACAACTACGCCGACCGCGTTTGATACCTAGTCAGTGGTGTGAACGTCGTGCACTGGGTGAAGATTATTGCTCACATACAATAATACATTGTAATACTCGCAAGTATTGTTGTCAGTGACACGTATGTGTAGAGCAAATGGCTTGCGCAATCACATTGGATAACCAAATTTAAACAACCAACAAACATTTCCTAACAAGTTTATCTCATAGCCAATTTTTTTCAAAATCCCGCAGGCTATTTGCACCGGATGCCGAAAGGGTTGGGATCGACGTTATCCCTTCCGGTTCATTTAAGGACCCCATTCACGGCGTAACGAGATTTGGACAAAAAATATTAAGATATTCGCGAATCTGTGGAGAAAGGGTATAAATTGACAGCTTGTAAGATAGATAAAATACATTATAGTGTTGACAAACTCTACTACACGTCATCGAGGTCCAAATACGATGTGCCTAAAGGCTAATTTAGACGCAGACTATATTGAGACGCCTAAATTACGGCGCCTAAAAAAGGCACCGTACAAACACTTTCCGCGCCATTTTTTATAGAACATGCGCCTATTTTTTGGCGCCAGTGACTCCCGCCCGCGTCTGTCGCTGCCACTAATGACTGGTACTGAAAAAAAGCACTTTGTAAACAGCTTGCTGGTCACTGGCGGCGAGATCTAGGCGGCTGAAAATGGTCATATGGGTCATTGTCTAAACGGTTAGAGGTGTGCTGTACGGTAGTCACTGGCGCCGTAATTTAGGCGTCTCAAAATAGTCTTCGTCTAAATCAGCCTTAATAATAATTTTATTCTGAAATATCACCTTTAATTGACTTATGGCCATATATACTGCGCAAGCTATCGCTCAAATCAATCTAATTAATATGTCCCAAAGCCCAGAGCTGACATTTGACATTTAATTTGTGACATTTACGCCGTGATATTAAATGTTATCATTCCAATTTATTAGAGAAAAAAGTGATTTATGATCATAAATCGCAAAATACAGCGTGAGAAAACCCTCTTTTGTCCTTTAAAATACTACGTTCAGCTCTCGAATGCTTTCGAGAGTAAATCTTAATATGACAAAGATTTTGGTCTCGAAACAGCTCAATCAACGAATAACTAAACCACTTGATACACAAAACAACACCAAATCAGAATTGAGAACCCATTAAAGGTAGAACATAAATAAAATACTCAATCAAATAAGAAAAGTAAACGCGAAGGGGACTCGTTCAAAGAAGGTAAAAGAACGAATGCGCCGCAAAGAGGCGGCAAAGGAAAGGAGGTTATTGATGAAGCACAATAGAAATAATAGTTCTGAACGCAATTGTGAGCGGAATGATACGCTCTAAAGCGTTCAAGTTGAAACCGCTTTGAGATCTTTGAATGGTTTTGTTTTCAAAGTGTTATTAACCGAGTTCGCCACAAACGAACAAGTCATTAATGTATACTGATGATGCACCAATCATGCGACTTGCAGTGGCTAATATTAATGATAAAAATGCACATTAATATTCTCCTGAAGAACATGTGTTCCAAATTAGTTGTCTCCGGGTCTGGGTGCAAACCACACGGCAAAATGTCTTGGCTTCACTCTGCCCTGAAAATAGTGGTGCCAGCTCAACAGGCTCAGAACTGGGGGTCGACAATCCCGAGGCTTCCTCTACTGATGTTGCTGGAGAGACTCATCAGCGTGCGAATGTGGTGTCGCAGCGGAACATCCAAAAATTTCGAAGTTCCATTTATCCGAATCCATCATAATTCTAAATATTCATAATACCGAAAGCGCTATCACACCAAACAATGATATTTGTTGTGGATGGTATGTGACACCATTTAATTAGGTTCGGTTAGGGTTATATTTTATCCCAAAAGAAGTCAAAATATTACCAGAACATGGTTTTCGGAATTTTGAAAAGTCGGAATAGCATTCGGACCCGTTACCCTTGAAATGTCGACAAACGTATCACCGAATGCTTCATTTCGTCAACAAATTTTTACTCGTAAGTCATACATTTTTCAGCCATTTTGTAAATTATAACCTTTAGATTAGGTTAGGTTAGGTTAGGTTTGTATTATATAGGGCTACTTGGTCAACTTTGTACACCAATATTAATAAAGCCATGGGAATTTAGGGTACGATTCTAATACTAGTCCTCTTCAAAATAATGGATAACCTCCAGAATATGAACATGACAATATAAATAACCATACAAATTTATAGGCCGACTAGGCACTTATAGGTAATATTATTGCCATTTGGAATTAGGTCCGCCAATTGTACTGACTTTTGTTTTGGGCAATAATGATTAAATAAATTAAATAAATTAAATAAATAAATTATAGAATACTACGAGTGCACTCGTATTCTACTGACTTTTATTTTTTATTTTGTGCAATAATTTTTAAATAAATAAAATATATATATTATAGAATACTACGAGTGCACTCGTATTCTCACACTCAAGTGTGAGAATGCCCTATTTGTAATCCTACCCAATATTTTCAAGTTTTACCAATTTAATTTTTATGAAAAATTACTCAATACTCGACTAATCATCACTAGTTGGTTTTCATATAAATATACACTTGACTTACTTTAGCAATGTTAATCAAAAGTCTATTTCAGCAAACTGCCAATACCGTTATATCAACTCCGTATAATTGGCACCGGCATTTCCCCGTACACCAATCATTTTATTTTAGTTAAAACTTTTTTAGCAAAAAATTGCGCAACGTTGCCGAACGAATATTGCAGCGAGTTGAAAAAGCAAATCGGAACAAAGTGCATAAGTCAAGTTTGCAAAAATTCGGGTTCATAGTGGCTCACATATAATTCTTGTTAATAATTGTCATTACTTATAATTTTCGTAGACATAATTTAATTTTTGTCTGAAACAAATAACTTTTCAGGATTGTTTTAATTCAAACCTAACTTAACCTAAGGTAGTGGGGTTTTACTCTCAAAACGCTTGTAAAGTTCATGATTACAGAGTTATGGCTAACGATTTTATGACAATACGGTCGTTATGATAATCAATCGTTATGTGAAAAAAAGTGCTCCCCGAAAAACGAATATAATAAACATTATACATGATGATGATGTCCTCTAAGATGTATCCGTCGACAGCGACATCCTAACAAGAACGTTTAAATTTACGTTTGCCTACGCTCGTGAGGCGGGCATGACCAGCAAACCTGAATTCTACTGAACTCCATAAAACTAAGCCAAGCCCTCCTTCGACTACTTATAACACAGATGGGGACCTATACTGTGCGACATGCTGCCGCACTTTCAAACATTACCTATAGATAGAGTCATTGTCATTAACATGCGCCTAACTTGATTGACACTGACGTATTTATATTCATTTGAATTTGAACATGTTACTGCTTAAATCTGGGGCCTAATTCGAGTGTCGATCGCCAAACGTCAGATCACCGTTAGATAACAGTCATCTCTCCGTGATCTCGCCTTTGAACTGTCATTAAAACGCGATGAGCTTAAAAGTGACATATCTCATCTCAATTTTGGAAATACGAAGGCGATAATTATTGTCAAAAATGTTATTCATGTATATAAATTTCTGTTTTGAACGAAACGTAACGGACTAATTTCACGTACTACGCGGTCAATTTAAAGTATGCACCTGTTATTTATGCCGTCATATACAAAGGAAACGAAAATTTGCGCGTCCGAATTGACGAAGTTGCGATGTTCTAGGGATATCGCCACTTGTCAAGTAGGCACACGTCAAAAGTGACGGATGGCGATGAAAAGGAGAGATCTCCATTATATCTCTAAAATTGGTCGAATACCCCCCCAGGGTCATACTGACTGACAATATGATACACAATAAAAATGTGATCGCCAATTCGTCAAAAGTACGTGAGTCTGCACTCAGTGAAACATATCCGTGTCGTTTTTAAGATCCACTCAAAACTGGCATTACTTATTCCCCCTTTTATTTTATTAAACTAAAATTAAAAGTAAAAAAACTACTTTCTTCTAATCTGTGTTAATTATAATAGACAAGCTATCGCTACAATTCCAATTACCAATATTGCCGCAAAAACAGCAAATTTTTCATGCTCACCGTGAAAATTCTAAATCAACAACTAGCAAGAGTTAAATTAAAATGTTCGCATCATTTAGCAGACTCAAATTTAATCATATGAGCCCGACTGCAAGCGCTCCTGTCCTCAAATTGGATATCCCAATGACAAAAGGGATTAAGGGCTTATGGTTCGTAGACGTATTCATTCCTTTCGTTTCTAAGGATGCATTTAGCACGTGCAAGTGCAAGGGTGACTGGGAGGCTGGTAATGCAGTCTATTAACATGTAGCTGGGAGGATTATTAGTTTAGATGTAAGGAGAGCTAGGTAGCGTGAGTCCTTTGCGTGTGAGACAGAATTTAAGTTTGCTGTGTTTATACTAAAGTATCTTTATTTCTTATAATTTGTTTGTGATCTATGTCACTGAATTTTTGCCTGTACCCTAAGGTCTTCCAGACATCGTTTTTTAGGGTTCCGTACCCAAATGGTAAAAAACGGGGCCCTCTTACTAAGACTTCACTGTCAGTCCGTCTGTCACCAAGCTGTACCTCATGAACCGTGATAGTTGAAATTTTCAGAGGTGACGTATTTCTTGGGAACTTAGGGAACGTTAACTTTGGGAACAGTATAAAATAAAATAATTAAAGGGGCTCCCATGCAACAAACGTGATCGGTTGCGTTAACTTTGCACCTCATATGTATCTGGCGCCATACATACCATGCAAACTTAACCCGGCCAGTTAAGATGGGATAAGTGTTTGTACGGAACCCTCGGTGCGCGAGACCGACTCGCTCTTGGCCTTTTTTAACGATAAGACCCACCATTGCCTACCATTGTTAAATTAAGATTTAAATGGTGATATTTTTCTTGTTGGGGTGTATTTTTTAATGAGTGATTCAAGTAAGCAATTTTCTTTGACTATGGATTAGATTAGGTACATGCGCGTGATTATTTGAGCGTTTTAACCGTCTCATTGATATGTCTACAATGGGTGCCCTTCGCTTGGTCTTAAATTTTATGCTCTAAAATTGTTTGGCCTAAAATGTTTGGTCTAATATTTAATGGTATACTCGTACTTATTCTTTAGCATAAAGATTTTTTTGCATACATATTTTTTGTCCTAAAACATGTTTGACCTAAAATTGTTTAGTATATTTTTTTTATGACTAAAAGGCTAAAAGTATAATATTGTTAGGTATAATTATTCTTTAGCCTAACATAAAACCTCCTAAAAACCCATATGCTGAAGCGAGCAAGCGAAAGTATAAGTCGCTCCCAGAACAATAGTTTAGGTTAGGTTAGAACTGCGTCCCCAACAAAAATAAACAGTAGGTTAGGTTAGGTTAGAACTGCGTCCCTAACAAAAATAAGGCGCTCCCAGAACAGTAGGTTAGGTTAGGTTAGAACTACGTCCCTAACAAAAATAAGGCGCTCCCAGAACAGTAGGTTAGTTTAGGTTAGAACTGCGTCCCTGACAAAAATAAGTCGCTCCCAGAACAGTAGGTTAGGTTAGAACTGCGTCCATGACAAAAATAAGGCGCTCCCAGAACAGTAGGTTAGGTTAGGTTAGAACTACGTCCCTAACAAAAATAAGGCGCTCCCACAACAGTTGGTTAGGTTAGGTTAGAACTACGTCCCTGACAGAAATAAGGCGCTCCCAGAACAGTAGGTTAGGTTAGGTTAGAACTGCATCCCTGACAAAAATAAGTCGCTCCCAGAACAGTAGGTTAAGTTAGGTTAGAACTGCGTTCCCGGCAAACATAAGTCACTCCCAGAACAGTAGGTTAGGTTAGGTTAGAACTGCGTCCCTAACAAACATAAGGCGCTCCCACAACAGTTGGTTAGGTTAGGTTAGAACTACGTCCCTGACAGAAATAAGGCGCTCCCAGAACAGTAGGTTAGGTTAGGTTAGAACTGCATCCCTGACAGAAATAAGTCGCTCCCAGAACAGTAGGTTAGGTTAGGTTAGAACTGCGTTCCCGACAAACATAAGTCGCTCCCAGAACAGTAGGTTAGGTTAGGTTTGAACTGCGTCCCTAACAAAAATAAGGCGCTCCCACAACAGTTGGTTAGGTTACGTCCCTGACAAAAATAAGGCGCTCCCAGAACAATCCCATATAGCCATTTTTGGTAGCCGTTACGAAAATTGTCGACACATTTGTGTAGACACAGACTGATTCTAGTAACACGTTTGGTCGCTGCTGCGACTTTGTTACGTCACCACGACTTAAAATGGGGAAGAGTCGACACAGTAACTTTTGGTCTCACAGTTCCGTCGCAGTGTGGTAACAGTGTTCCCAGTTTGAAACCAGTCATCACAGAAATCATTCGATCATTCACTCATTTTGACAGAAGTCGTTGAATTTTTTCGTAATAGTGAACTTCATTTTCAAGTGATTAAATAAAATAAGAAGAGACGCCATTGCAAAAAAGTTTGACAACGTACCTAAGTATTTGCTATTACTGTTAACTTGTTATGGTTTTAAATAAGTTCAAATCTCAGTGGGGAAATAAATTCTTCGTATAATTTTTCATACTTGTTGAAATATATTAACGGGCCACCATATAATCATAATTTAGTCAATTTAGCGAAATTCATGGTAGTGTATATATTGCAATTATTTAAATAAGTACTTAACATTTAACGAGCTCCGAAGCTTGGATGGACAGAATAATATATTTTAGCAATAACAATAATACATAAAAAGCAAGAATAAACTATATAACTCGTTGAATTGATATAAATGTGTTTTTGTGGCGGAAAAACATTGCAGTCACAAGCGGTCACACAGTTACTAGATTGTGTCGACATGTGTCGACGTAAAACTTAAAGTAGTAACAAAGTTACTGAAATCACAAAATGGTTCCATGTAATTTTTTGTTTACAGAGATTCTCAAAGTTTCACGGACACCCAATAAACCAATGCCGTTTTCCGTGGTTTTAACGGAGGAAAACTCGAGAAAATTAATATCATTGGTACCCAGTAACTGGATTAAGGGCAGTGTTCTTTATTCTTCGGCATTAGGTGTTTTGGCACTAAAGTCATCGTCACCAAAAATTATGGTATTTTTATCTTGATTGCCAGTCGCTGACGACGATGTGTTTGTTAAATGACCTAAAAGAATAATTAAAAGCACCTAAGTTCCTGTCAAAAAATTCAGTTCTACGACAAGCTTTTCTTACTGACTGTACTTTTGCATAATCATAAACTGCATGTCAAGAGAAATTAAACGAGCCTAAACACGATGGCACAGGGGCGACAAGGGCCTATCGGTGTAACTCGTGCGTCAGTGACCTTGTAGTGCCGCGTCTACGCGTAGGGTTGGCGGTTTAGCTACCGCGGCACAATGAAATAATAATTATTACGTAATGAAAGATGTTTATTTATTTAAGGTTTAAAATATTTAAATATTTTGACGACGCGGTTGGCGCACTGGTAAAGCGACTGCCTACTGAGCCGACGGTCCCGGGTTCGAATCTTATAATTATATAAGTATGTATATCGTCGCATAGTACCCATAACACAAGCCTTCTTGAGCTTAATTTGGGACTAGGTTGATTTGTGGGAGTTTGTCTGATATTTATTTATTTAGTATAATAGTCTTGACATATGTTATAAATTGCTTACTTTTATATATTTTCTGTTTTTGCGACTTACATTAACCCTTAAATGCATGAATTAAAAAAAAACACAATATTATAAAATATTATTTTGTTTCAAATAAATGTTTCTTGTTTTCAACCAGTAATTCATTTTTGTTTATGTAAGCGGCATCTTACACCATGCATTTAAGGGTTAAACATTTTATTATTCTCTTTAATTACGGCGAAGATTCGAAATCTTACGAACAGTTTTTTCAAAAAATCTAATGGGAAGCATTCACAAGGCATATCAAAAGGTAAAGGTTCATCGAAAAGAATGAAAGCGCATACGACGCGGCGCGAGCGAACAATGTGAATTGATTCGAGCAGAGACGGCGGCGCGCGGCGGTGTGACCCTTTGACTCGTCGAGCCGCGGCTCGACTTTCCCCACCTCGCGCGTCCCGCGCTCGCCCCCGCTCGCCCCACGACACGCACACATAGCCGCGAGTTCTGTTACTGCACACAAGTGTCCTGCCCTCCTAACGTAAAGTGCAATAACTCGAGTTTTGGGTCAAATTGAGTTATATACATATTCGTAAAGAGCACGACGAGTTCTATATTCTCTTCTTAGACAGTTTTAAGGTATCTATTCTGTAAACATCATTTTTATTAATCAAAACTGCGATATCTAAGGCAATGACTGGTGATTTACTTATAAAGAACGACATAACTCTAGTTATATTTGGATTGGTAATACTATTAAGCAACATTACTAACAATATCCGTAATAAGTATTGATATTGCATTTTTAATAAGTAGGATTCATAAAATATTTTGACATCAATTACTTACAATAACTGAAACAAGTATAGTTATTACCATTATAATTGGTAGGGTCAATAATTTGTTTTAGCACATTACTTGTTAAAAGTGTAATAAGTATAGTTGTCGCTCTTATGCTTGGTAGAATTCATTACAAGTTTATGCTCAATGACTTGTTATAAACGCAATAAGTAAAGTTGTTACACTTATGTTAAGGATTGTCTTCATTATTATTCATAGTTTACTTAATAATAAGGCGATAAAACAAAGTTATTGCATTTATGCTTAGGACGATAGAGCAAAGACAGTACAGGTTATACCAAACACATTGCAATATGATTCCAAGTTATCGCATTTATGCATAGTAAAAGACCTCACTGCGGGGTGAGGGGTGTGGTGTAAGTTGACTTTTGTGCCGCGAGGACCATTCAGTTGATTGCACGTGTTTCGCGACGAATTTGGTGTGGTTAACAACACAATGTCCAGAGAAGACAAAATTATGGCTTTAGCTATTTCAAATACAAAAAATTCAGAGTTACTTACAAGTGTGAAGCCGGCTAATTCGACAACCAAAATTCTTTAAGTAGTTCTGTTTATAAACCAGCTACACAAAAAAGTCCAATCCTAACAGATCTTAATGAAATTTGGTCACGCCCTCTTTCTTGATTATAAAAAAATCCCAACAATATTTGAAAATCAAAATGAATACTGCAATTCATTTGAAATAGTTCAAGATCTTGACCTATCTTTTAATTTAATAACCTTGTTCATGAAGACACGATGCCATCTACTCGTCAATTAATTCGGTGAATAGAGACTAAAGTACTATGGGTGACCTTACAAACGGTCCGGTAGTTTTGAATTTTTGATATGTTGTCTAGGATGGTTAGTCAGTGTTTAAAATGCAAAATGCACAATTCCCCCCCTCCGCGCCCGCCGCCATATTGAAAAAAGCCGGCACTTTCTTTATTTTTTTGCTCATATCTTCCTTTAGGAGCATTTTAGCTAGAAGAAAGCTTCGACAATGTTATAGAGAGTTAAATTTACTACATTCTCCATTTTATATTTTGTTTCTAGGACAGATAGTTACGGAGATATCCACATTAAAAAAAACGTAAAAAATCTCAATTTCCTACTGAAAAACGAACGCTGGGCGTTTCTCAAGGCATCACGCCTTGAATGATATCATCCGTCGAGCTATGGTCGCGGCAAACATCCCATGCACCCTAGAACCCCAGGGCTTAAGTCGTACCGATGGCAAAAGACCGGACGGGCTAACACTGGTCCCATGGGTGAGAGGTCGCAGCCTTAAATGGGACGCAACCTGCGTCAGCACCTTTGCTCCCTCTCACCTCGCTGATACGACACGTGCCGCCGGTGGGGCAGCCGAAACCGCCGCTAAACTAAAGCACGTGAAGTACAGTAACCTGGAACCAGTGTATGAGTTTGTCCCGGTTGCCGTAGAGACTGGTGGGCCATGGTGCGCTGAGGCTAAGGAGTTTGTCGCGGCTTTGGCGCGAAGGCTGAAAGACCAAGGCGTGGACCCCCGTTCCGGCGAGTACTTGGCTCAAAGGATCTCCCTAGCTATAGTGCGCGGCAACTCCGCTAGTATTCTAGGGACTTTTGAGCCAGGCACCTTCCGGAACTGTTCATAGTTCCCTTCTAGCTTAAAAACTAGTTTTAATTATTATTTATTTTAGTTTTACAGTGTGTATTATGTTATTTGTTTATTCTATTAAACTTCTGGATTATATCTTCACTGGAAAAGTCGAATTTTCCGGAAATTTCTCAAAATTCTTGGTTTAGAACGCTGTCATTCAGTTACGGACTAGTCTAGGAGAAATTAAAACATGTAGGAAATTATAATTGCTTATAAAACTCATGTCCATTTTTACATAAATTTTCGGAAAATGTGACTTTATTTTTTATATATCTCCGTTATTATCTGTCCTAGAAACAAAATTTGAAATGTTAATTATAGTAAATTTAATTCTCTACAACATTTCTCAAGCACTGTTCTAGCTAAAATGCTCCTAAACGAAGATATAATCCAGAAGTTTGTTTTTGAGTTTGAAATGGCAATTTATTAAGTTTTTTTAAATGTGCATATCTCCGTAACTATCTGTCCTAGAAACAAAATATAAAATGGAGAATGTAGTAAATTTAACTCTCTATAACATTGTTTAAGCTTTCTTCTAGCTAAAATGCTCTTAAAGGAAGATATTAGGTAAAATATGAAGAAAGTGCCGGTTTTTTCAATATGGCGGCAAGTGCAGGGGGGGGGAGAATTGTGCATTTTGAATTTTAAATACTGACTAACCATCCTAGACAACATATCCAAAATTCAAAACTACCGGACCGTTTGTAAGGTCAAAATCCTTTATTCACTGGATTAAATCTTTGATATTACTAATTAAAATTGCAATAAGTAAACTAGTTATTGTGCTTAAGACTCGAGCATATAGTACCGCGAACATACTCTAATTCCTTTCGACGCATAAGACCACAAACGCGAAATACCAACTCTACGCAAAAAACCACTTTAGCAAAATACCAACTACGCAAAACACCAACTACGCATAACGCTAACATGAATTTAAGCAAAATACCAATCACGCTAAATACCATATATGTATATGAAAAATAATACTATAACAATAATAAGCCCGCAGGGCAGCTTGTGGCGAGCTGTTGAGGAGTGACGATCCCACGGACCCGAGATCTCCAGAGAGTCGGTCAGGGTCCCCGTCTCCGGTGTGCCTTCATCGGCCGGAGTGGAAACCCAAGAGAACCCGTAGGACTCTCAGCTCTGGCTTGCCTTCATTGGCCGCCCAGAGAGAAGCGTTAGAGCTATATGCTCCAGGGGTGGAAGTGTTAAAGAGCATCGTAACTTCGGAGAAAGCGCAGCACACCTCTCGACACCCCCTCACCCTCACGCTCGTGTTGCTTCCGGCCATCGGCACGATGGCATTACGGGGCCCACCTACTGAAGGGCGAGTCACCACCCACCATAGGTAATAGTCGCACTGATGGTTACGGCGGGTGACATTTTACTATTGCAATAGCCCAAATAAAGAGTCTACCCATACGCCATTTTAATAACCCGGTTTTTTCTTTTCCATATCAACGCAATAGTTCAATCACCTGCTGGGACCCGTTCATGGATGTATCATCTTATTGATATGATCAGGAATGGGTCCCAGCAGGGCTACAGCCACAGCCAACTTCTCCAAGGGGCCTCTACGTGTTGGATCCATATCCCCAAGCAAGCCTTTCAAAAGACCGGGACGTATGAGCCCGAGACTCTATGAGACAAGAAACAAAAAGAATAATAATACCATATCTATACTTTTTGAATAAATACGAAATAAATAATAATACCTAGGTGTGTATCCACACCAAAAAGTTAATAAGGCCTCAAAACACCACAAAACGTCCGGTTGGTGTTTTGCGTTTGTGGCATTTTACGTAGTTGGTATTTAGCGTTATCATTTTTATAAATCCGCAAAACGCCAAAAATCCTCGGGTTGGTATTTCGCGTTTGTGGTCTTATGCGTCGAAAGGCTCTAACCTCTAATTGCTACACATAATGGTAATATCTTGCTTTACTTACTATAAATGCAATAATTAGTCTACTTATTGCAGTTATGGTTTGTAATTGTATCATGCATGTATTGGAACATCCTAAGTAAAAGTGCATTTGCTCATTTTTAGGGTTCCGTAGTCAACTAGGAACCCTTATAGTTTCGCCATGTCCGTCTGTCCGTCTGTCCGTCCGTCCGTCCGTCCGTCCGCGGCTTAGCTCCGTGATCATTAGTACTAGAAAGCTGAAATTTGGTATGAGTATGTATATGTATAACGCCGATAGAACGGTAAAATAAAATTAAAAAAAAAGTTTATTTTTCGGGTACCTCTCGAACACCTAAAGTGGGGGTGAATTTTTTTTTTCTTTTCAACACTGATGTGTGGGGTGTCGTTGAATAGGTCTTGTAAAAATAATAGGGGTCTTCTAACATTATTTTTTGATAAAGTCAGCAGTTTTGTAAATATTCGCTCCAAAAACAAAAAAAATAGCGTCCCCCCCCCTCTAACTTTTCAACCACGGGTCAAGAAAATTCGGAAAAATTCATGTTAATGAGGCCTTATAAGTACTTTCAATGAAAACTATATTGAACAAAATCGGTCGAGCCGTTTTTGAGTTATCGCCAAATTTCATATTTTTTCTTAAAAAGGTCGTAAGTTGACTTCCAGAAGGTAATAAGTGATTACAGTTTCTAGGACGTTTACGACCTTTTTAAAGAGTTTAAAATCTTTCTTAACGTAAACCTCGGGCTTAAAACAGCAGTTTATTGTGAAGGATGAGCAACTACGGAACCCTACACTGGGCGTGGCCCGACATGCTCTTGGCCGGTTTTTTACAATATAAACAAATAAATAAATAATAGAAAAGTATGTACAAATTAGCTAAATAATATTACCTACTTTTTGGTCAAAGTGTCAAGTCAATAGGACGCGTAATAATGAAGTTATCATCAAAACAATTTTAAAATCTTTAACCGCGTTTTTCTCGAAAGTATCTTGAATCTAGTTATTGCACTTTACGTTAGGAGGGCAGTGTCCCTGTCGTTTCTTTTTACGTTAGTATATAAATTCTTTGACGATGGGTTTATCATGTTTAGTTTAAAAGTTCCTATGGCCACCTTCCGCCTTCATAATACCAGCTTGATGGTACCATACAATAATACATTGTATTGTCCGTCACCGAAGTTACATAAGTACCTATGCCAAATTTCAGCTCAATCTGACCATGGGAAGTGGGTGAAAATCTAACTGCAAGATATCTCAGCACATACATACATACAGGACAAGTTAAATAAAAGCTTGTAATTAAATGTGTCATGTTCCTTAAATTTTATTATTAAACTCACCAAGTGTAAAATATTCAAAAACTACTACCAATTTAAGTGTGTGTGATTACGTAAAATTTTATATGTCGTAGAATTCCGTGATCACCATATTCTATTTTCTAACAATTATTTATTTGAAAAAGTACTTACTTGAGGTTTTGTTTTGTACATTCTTTAATTTTGCAACTTTTCTGTAGGAATTCGATGAGAGTCTGTATGGTTTTGGTTTATTCCTTTCGTTTGGCTCACACATGATTGAACACAATTTTTGATTAGGATATCACATGAAATGGCAAGCTATTTTATTTATGATATAGGTAAAGTATATGCTATGTGGACAGTTCGAGAACCTTTGGATTTCATGAAGCTTTTTTGTTGTCATTTCCCGTTACAAGTTTAGAAACATTGACGTAACATTACTACACTTCGCGTATGCTTTATTTTTATTGTTTATAATGTGGTTACGGAGTTACCACACTGTTACTACACATTATCCCTAGTTTGTACACTAGTCGCAAACTAAACGCAAAGTGTATGGAAATGTGTAGACATAAATGTTTCCGTTATGCGTGGACACAGCGACAACACACAGTTACTAGTGATTTAGTGGTCGCATTGTGTATTAACTGTATCTACACCTAGAAACCAAAACCCACCGCAGTCGCGATGTGCCGTAGCAGTTACGAAACTATTGTGACTTGTAACTGCTTTGCAAATTCTGCGACCGAAAATGGCTATATGGGATAGGTAAGGTTAGGTTAGAACTGCGTCCCCAACAAAATCTAAGTAATATTAATTTAATAAATGCGACAGTTTGGATGCGATTATTATTGACACCAATATTCGGAATACCAATTGTATGCCTAAAATACATTCGACCAAACAATGTTATTCCATACAAATGTTAGACTAAACAATTTTCGGCCAAAAAAATATATGCCAAACAATTTCGGCCAAACAATTTTCGACGTAGAAAACCATCGACTAAAGATTATTAGGCCAAAAAATATGTGCCGAAAAAAATATCGGCCAAAAAATTTTAGACAAACAGATATAGACCCGTCTACAATATTGGCCAATTCATAAAAGCAATCAACATCATTTTGATAAGAATTGTAAAAATCCGCGACTTCCACAAGATAACCAAAAATAGCGCCTCAGTTCATGCGGAGGTCGTCCAAATTGCGGACATAATAATGACGCGGTGAAAACTCGGCAACTGCGCAAAGTTTTAACTAAAATTAAATGATTGGTCTAAGGGGAAATTCCGGTGCCAATTATTCGGAGTTGATATAAATACCGTTATATCAACTCAAAAGTCTATTTTAGTAAATTTACTGATTAACATTGCTAAAGTAAAGCAAGCCAGTGTATAATTATTTATATGAAATTAACCTAGCGATGATTAGTTTAGTGATGGTGATTTTATATTTAAAAAAATGGGTCAGATACCTATGAAAAATCGCTACATGAAGAAAGACGAATAATAAAATTGGCGTTTATGAAAAAACGCGATGTGAAAATTCGCTACTATGAAAAAACGATTTTGTGAAAATTATCGAACAAATCCTCGTTCGTACGCAGTGTTCTTTGCCTATTTTCTTTGAAATAGTAAATGAGGAATTCTCGTATTTCTAGTAAAATAAGCACTAACCACACCACATATGAGTGGATTATATGAGCGTTTTAACCATTAGTTATATCTGCAATATCGATGATGTTTCAAAAATTAATAATATTGACTTGTGCTCTTTAACCCCGCGCCGTCGGCACAGTGCCCTGCTCTCAATTTATTCGGCTTTGATGTGCGCCGTAGTGAACCTTACTCTATTAGCGAGTAGTGAAAGGGTTAAAAAGCTATTGAAATGTTTTTTTTTGTATACATTTATTAGGTACCAAGTTTATTTTAGCGAAAATTGTAGAATTTTAAGCTACTTCAGGAAAATTTCAAATTGGTTATTTAATTTTTAGGGTTCCGTACCCAAACGGGAAAAAACGGGACCCTATTACTGAGACTTCGCTGTCCGTCTGTCACCAGGTTGTATCTCAAGAACGGTGATAGCTAGACAGTTGAAATTTTCACAGATGATGTATTTCTATTGCCGCTATAACAACAAATACTAAAAATAAAATTAAATAAATATTTAAGGGGGGCTCCAATACAACAAACTTACAGATAATGGTACGGAACCCTTCGTGCGGGAGTCCCACTCGCACTTGGCCGATATTTATTTATCACTAGCTGTTGCCCGCAGCTTTGCTCCCGTTAAAATATATACAATATCCTATAAAAACCATGAACCACCTTTTCAGAAAAATGCCTCTATGCTAGATAAAGGTATAAAGTAATGCAAATCTGTCATACTATAATCATACTAATAGAATTTTAGTGTTCGAACTGCATTAATACATTTACCAGCCATTCACGCTCATCAAATAATGTTTTCCATCCGATATAATCTGAAAACAATGGTTTCATTATAAAGGTTGTAAACCCCTGTACTTAGTGAATCGTCCCTTATAATACTTACCCGGTTGTGAAATACAAAATACATGTAGGTTACTCAAAGCCTTAAGTATTTACGTTTTGTTGAAGGTTGAATAAGGAGCTCAAATGTCTTAAAATAGGCGCTCCGTGAGCTCGAGAGGACAGGGTTCTTTAAGGTCTTCGCACATTATAACAACTCAACGGCGACTCGATCCTATGCCAAATATTGAAATTTAAGACCTATGTCATATTTTCTAGGTTTATTCAAAAAATTATATTAAACTAGTGGACGACGTGTGGTCCACGCGTCGTACACTAAGGTCAACTCCGACGCTTTTGTCACGCGTTGACCACACGTCGTCCCCGCGGCGACTATGCGCTTGCGACTGACATTTGCTGGGTCCACTCGTTGACACCGCGTTGTCCATTAGTGACCATTGGGTGGATCAACTAGTTGACTACTCTTTGAAAGTGTGAGAAGAGTTGCTGCCGCACTGGCGTGGAGTTGATAACGTGTGCGAAGACCTTTACGCCTCTGCATTGACTCCCACCTTACCCTTACTATGAGTTAACGTGACCGTACTCGCTATATAGCGACAGCGTAAACAATTTGTATGGACTATAGTACAGCGCCTCTGGCGGTTACTTTGTAGAACTACAATTCTCTATACATATCGTTTACGCTGTCGCTAGCGAATACAGTCACGTTAATTCATGGTAAGGGTACAGTCTCGCGCTTTTTACTTGGTACTTTTTGCTTACTACACTTGGTACTTTACTATTTTGCATTGAAATGTGTTTCAAGATTTATTAAAATATTACCCGCTGCTGAGCTAACCCGATAATGATCAGACAGACAAACACTACTTAGAAATGAATTTGTTTTCCTACTCTTAATTGGCATAGTTCTACAACATGTTCTCAATAATTGTGTCGTATATATTATGTGCAATTCAGAATTTGATAGACAGACTTTTAGTAAAGTTATTATTTAATATCGAATTATGAAACAACTGCTTTTGAATTAAAATATTTGTCTGGAAACAAATTCCCTGCGTTATTTAATTAAGCTTGCCCACAATAAAAGTTGTGGCGGAGGTACGATAAAAATGTCCTCCCCTCGCCAATTCAGTACTCAAAATTCTTTGTCCTCTAATGAAATCAGACGACATCCGACCCCAAATAATGTTCGACATTCCAAAAATGCCTGTCACTCGTGGAGAAATCAAACAAATCAAATATTTCAATATAAAATTTATTACACCTAATAAAATTTCCTTCGGTAAGAAAATATATTTCTAGACATCCTGTCCCATAAATAATAATTTACAATTCTTAACAATAAGCAAACAAATATCTACAATTTTCCTTATATCTTAATTCACTGAATTCTCTTCCTTGTTTAGCAACCTAATTAGTAAATTATACAGTAAAATTTCCGTTTCGATCCGTATTTTCTTACAAATTTCTCGGTTTCTTGGCTCTCGAATTTGATCAGTAATTATATTAATTAGGGTTGTCCATCAAGTAACACTAAACACGGCCTTTTGCCGAATTGTCATAATTAAACTAAAATGGTATTTAAAGTCTCAGAAACGGTATTTTTTATCACTGAACTGTCTTAATATGTATAATTTAGTACTGCGCTAAATTTTGAACTTCATAACTGTCGTTATCACTGACTACATCGATTTGTTCCTGGTCGTTGTCACAAGCCGCCTCCGGTTGGGTTTTGGAACTGCACGAGGCCTTCGAACAGCAACATTTCTTCACCCTTCCATCGTTGGAGGTCGCCGGGGTCTCTTCCTTCTTCAGCTTGACGCGGCGGTTCTGGAACCAGATCTTGACTTGTTTCTCAGACAACTTCAGTCTCGAAGCTATCTCGATTCTTCTCAGCCTAGATAGGTACATGTTCATCGAAAATTCACGTTCAAGCTCCAATAGTTGCGTTCCGGTAAAAGCGGTTCTGATGCGCTTGCTTGAATCTTCCTTCAACGGTACTCGTTTAAGGTCTTTAGAGTAACCGGGAAGTAGTTCTTCGGGGTGCGCCAGGGGCGGGCTAGGCGTCCCATTTCTGCTGTCACTTGACAGTGAAGGCGACCGTTGACCTTGGCTTTTCGAGGGTGACGTGGCAGTTGATTTGTACGGATGGTGTAAATACGGCGACACTGACTTCTTTCTTCTGCTGACGTAGTTGATAGGTTCTTGCTCTTCGGTCTTCAGGTAAAACTGGTTTGGTTCACTGCGAGCTTGCTCGTAGAACTCTGGCTGTGGTAGCTGTTGCATTAGAGGGTACCGAAAATTAAGGTGTTCCAGAAAAGGCCTGAACAACTCGGGTGTTCTTGGCGGCAGGCCTAATCCCAGCAGGTTATTTAAATTGCCCGGGTATGGGTAAGGAAGGAACTTTGGTCGAGCATCCATGTGCTGACTCAACAGATGCGTATAAGGATGTTCACTTGTCATATTGGTTTTCTTGCAGTCTTTAGTGTCACTGATTAACGTATCAACTAGGAAAGATCGGGACATTTTTGCTGTAGTGCTCCGCTCGGTGGTGAAGCTACGACTGGTATCGAAGGGCGATCGCTCTGCAAGTTACAATTACAAAAACTACCCCCACTTAGTGCACCCTATTGTAAATAAACACAATAGGACTCTCGAAGCGTTTTGGCAATTATGTGGCCCGTCCCACCCTTTTGTCGGTGAGCCGTCATCCCCAGTGTTAGTGAAAAAAAAAACGCATTGTAATGCGAGTATTTTAGTAGCTATGAATAATTTTGTATGGGACGGTAACATCCCTAATGTCTATCTCATTAAATCCAATTTGGTTTCTGTTTTAGTTGCGTAACCGGTTTTTGAACGTTTATTAAAATATACGTTGAATTTTTAATAGGGATAAAAATAACGAATTGTAAGTCGTAGGTTGATTAATAAAATAATTTAAAATCACGTATTTTAACATTAGATAATTAAGTACTGCTGTGGTATAAGATCGGTTTTCTTGTTGGTGTAGATGTAATTTTCTTATAATATATTTCAATTCAAAGATCTGAGTATCTACTTGACAGAAAATATTTCCCCTTTTAAACATTGTTACAAGTGGCGAGTTTACCTTGTCTTGCTTCTTGGAAATATCCTTGTTATATTTTTTTACTTTTAACCACCAGGCACCAAGTATCACGAAGTTTTTCAGCTACCATCAAGACTTATTTAACCCTCTGCGTTGCACTGCATCAATTAAGTATGAATACCCTGTAATGTGCACCGTATGCCGCTCGCGTGACTTTGATATCAGCCCCACAGAAGGGTAAAGGGAGGGCTAGTGCTTGCCCCGCCCTTAAATCTCGACCCTCGAGAAAACTAGTTTATGAAATATTAAAAGGGAATAACATCGTTAATTGTGGATCTATCAGTGTTATTATCATGTCAGTTTCAATTTGCGAGCACGGTGATGCCTAAGTGGTAAGCTGATTGGAATTTGTTTTGATGTTGAAGACGTTTTTATTAGCCTACTGGCTAGGTAGTGTAGTTTTTATTAGAGAGTCGTAAAATTAATCATTTTACATATCTATCAGCCACAGGCCTATAGCTCGCCACAACGTGTGATCCTGTGCAGATAATTAAGGGAGTTAATTAAGTGAGGATGCGTCCATTGACTCCCCATTACCTTCATGAGGTCGTCCGCTCGTCCGTCCAACTAGTCGGGGGCCGTCCCACGCTGTGCTTGTGCGTCGTGGTCACCACTCCAGGACTTTGCTGCCCCAACGATGGCCGTCCGTTCTTCGGGCCACCCATTGCCACTTTAACCTACTAATTAACATTTTTTGGTTGCAAGGAAAGCTAGATATATATCTACGGATAGCTAAGGGTACTTTTTAACCAGTTACGGCAAAAAAAGACCATGAATTTCCCTCCTTTGCGTTTTCTTCTAGTGGCTTAATCATGAAAGTCATGAAACAAGTTTACTGGATCAAGAACTTATTTAGATTTGGTAAAAGCAAATGAAGGCACATTTTAGAAAGGAAATCAATAATTAAATTTTCAAGATTTGTGTACATTATTTTTTCTTCCTCGCGTTAAAAAGCATCCATCACTTAATGAAGAAACAAGACTCAAGGGAGCTGCTCGAATGGGAGATAACTCTTAAATATTTAAAGCTTTTACTGAATACATTTCGATATTTAATTATTCTGTTATTCCATAGAAATAACAAAGCGTAACTTATGCATATTTCAAGCCTGTTTTTAAAATTTCAATAACACAAGTAATAATATAACAATACTGTAGATATGCTGGTATAAAAAAAATAGGATTTAGTTCAAATTCGAACTGATGCCATTGTCAGATGAGTAAGGTTTTTTTGCGTTCACAAAATGGATCACAAAATGTTTCATCAAACCGCAAAAAATTTCATTGTTGCATTTGTTCGACCTTCGTTGACACCGAGTGCACTCCTTGCAACTCTTGTATACCAAAACAAAGTAAACAAGAGCGAGGCCACAAGTTTTCTCCAGTCTTCCGTTTAATCCTAAACCTTGAATAAAGAGGGATCCGTCAGGCGAAATATAGGACACGTCCTACATTCCGCAAATTGGATTACTCTGTTCTGCTCCCCATTTTTGTAAGATTAGAAGACAGCTTCATTTGTTTATGATTCGTGCTCGTTCCAGTCTGACAAGGATTATGGAGGTAAAGTTTTTGAGACCTAACCAAAATCTCTTATTAGTATCGGCTCGTAAAGAAATATTCGTAATATAACGCCAAAAATATGGCCAAACACCCATTCACTGCCTTTTCAACCTGGTTGAGAAACTTATACAAGTTTCTCAAATTACATCATCATCATTCTTTTGCCCTTATCCCATTTATTTGGAGTCGGCGCAGCATGTTTTCTTCCTCCATTCTTCCCTATTACTCGTCATCTCGTCGTTCACTTCCTTCTTATTTCTTCTTCTTGTTTCTCAACTTACATAAAATACTTATTTGAGAAATGATAAGAATCTTCTCGATCACCGACATCTGAAAGCATTCGCCGCAATAAGCAACCAGCTCATCTGTGAAACAAGTTATTTATAAGACTTCGCATTTGAACACAAACAGGCTTTATAATTCGCGATTCACATAACACGATCCTCAATTATAAACATGGAACACCGGCCTGTTTGTCTACTCGCAAAAACACGATCGAAAAGGTTTCCAATTGTTAAAAAATCTGACAAACCCCGGAATGATCACGAAATCAACGAACAATGTAGACAGTGCAAACAATGATATACAGTAGCGACATACATCGGGTTTGTTAGCTTTTATTTCAAAAGGTAAAGAGATGGTTTTAGAGCCTTGCCACCCTCGCGAAAGATAAAGGGTTATTATTTGGTGCTCGTCAGGGGAAATCGTAATTTGGCTGTCGCCAGGTGAGATCCGACGATAATTCGTTTATTTTGCAATAAGACTCATACGGGTGGAAATACGCCACTGATATATATTCAAGTTAACGGCAAATGTTTATCAAGATTTACTTACCTTACGAGACTTCTGCTTTGTTCGGCGAAGAGAAGATTCCATTTTGAATAACCAAAGATATCATGCGAGAGGAGTGTTCGTGTTACAACGGTTTTGCTTTGGATTGCTGAGAACTGAATGAGTCGTTGGAAAATTGTTACGTAACGTACTTACAGACTTATACCGCTATATATTTTTTGGCCACGTATTATGCCGCGGGGGGAAATGGCTCATCGTCACTATATGAATGTACGAGGAAGGCGGCTATCAGGAAATAATGGCGGCGTGGCCACCAACATCTAAATGAACACGATCACTCTGCCAAGAGTGAAACCGACGAAAAAGATGAGACTTACACAGCTCTTGTAGGTAGCTATTAAACTATAATAGAGCTCGTGGCATTTTTAGAAGCTCTTTTGATATATTTAGCTTCTTGTATGATTGACTGTCATCAAAGGTAGTACACGTGACATAGAAATGTTCCGTTTTCGAAAATTTCCCGAATTTTTTCTCATTTTATTTATTTATTTATTTATTTAAACTTTATTGCACAAAATACATAAGTAAAAGTACAAATGGCGGACTTAATGCCTTTAGGCATTCTCTACCAGTCAACCACTGGGTTAAGCAGAAATATGTTGCTCATTTTGTATGGGAAAAGAGGACAGTTTCCGGAGATTTTCAAAAACGGCACGTCACTAATCATAATGACTGACAAGTCCGCACACAGAGCCTTGAGGGACTCCGCAAGTTCCGCAACTAACCTGGGTCTCTTCACTTAGGCTGTCACTAATCTTGACACGATAGGAACGTGATGTGAGATAGTCGCGGAACCAACAGTTCAGCGGCTGCCCCACACCATTGTATCACATCTTTGTAACACATCTTTTTAAAATGTATATGGCTGGGCTAGCATATAACTGCTGCGCATCGCTTGCTGCGCGATACACGAGTATTATCACTCGTTGATTAGCTCTGATTACCTCCGTATTTATACAAATATTATGAATTGAAGCTGCAGAATTACATGGCCTGTTTATGAATGAATTCATTAATAGGTCATGCAATTGTGCAGGCCTATGGGCTATTTATGAATGAACTACACATTTATACATTTAGTTTTAATCTTACCTACTAAAACAGCTAACCTATTTCAGTTCAGTACCTACAGTTAACAGTTTGAAGTTTAGGAGTATGTATAATAATATGTGAGACGACGAAATAAATTTTATTTATGCTTTCCTTAGCACAACCATAATTTAAGAATCTTCTTTAATAGTTAATGCACTGGTCACTCAACTAAACTAAAATTAAATTTATTTTCAATACAATTCCACTTCCACCAAAAAGCAACGGAAATGAGCCAAACCTCCAAAGCCCACCTGCCGAAGTTAAAAGTCAAGTGGACAATAGTTTCATACAAAAAGATGACTTTTAAATAACACCTACATTTTGTTCAATGGCGTCGCCTATGCGTCTGAGCACTACGGGATCCACTTGTCTCCCATTCATAAAATTCTACGTTCGTTCATTCATACTTTATCTACGGTAAGGCATGAATGAAGTATCGATCCATTGAACGAGCATTGTAAATTGTTAGTTGTAATGGTATAAGTTACTTGTTAAGTAAGTTGAAGATAGAAATTGCTTTTTATTCCTATCTGTTAAGGATCAATTTTGGTTTGTAGCAGAAACTCAAAGGTTTTAGGCAATATTGTGTTTGAATGAAATATGCGAGTTATGTCGGCCGTTTGGTCAACAATAGTTTAGAATACAAGCTTGAAATAATTGTGTTAAATTGAAAATGATATCGCAAGTATAATACAGAAGGTATTTTTGGGGGGATTTACGCCACTTTTCCTAGTTACTTAATATTCTTCATTTCTTATGCGGCTTGAAGTTCAAAGTTAAATGTTTCCAGTTGTTTATAGTCTTTGTCGAGCCATTAATTATGAGTGAGATTTTTATTGTAGACCGAGAATAAAATGTTGCTAAGAGTCATTTCTTGTTATTATTTATGAATGACCTTGCACTGCTTGACATAGACGGAAATTTTTTAATATATGCCGACGATACCACAATAATTGTTCATGGTAAAACCACTCAAATAGTCACAGAGAAAATTAAAACTGTCATGGTGACTGTACAGAAATGGTTTTCTGATAATGGCCTCACTTTAAACTCTGACAAGACCAATGTCATATATTTCAATGCCAAGAGAAGTATAAACGAAGAAGTCCAAATCGATCTATTTGGTGGGAGCTATGTAAAGAGCTCTAACATAGTAAAAATGTTGGGACTTAATATCGATCCTGCCATGTCTTGGAAAACCCATATAGACTCTGTATGCAGCAAAATGGCAACTGGTGTATATACACTAAGACAACTACGTCCACTTATATCAAAGGAATGTCTCATACAAGGTTATTACGCCTACGTGCATTCGAATATGTCATATGGCATAGTTTTATGGGGAAATTCTTCAGATCACGAGAGAATACTGAAAATGCAAAAGAGAGCAATACGAGTTATAATGAACGCTGGCTACAAAGATTCGTGTCGAGAATTTTTCAAGACGCTCAACATCATGACATCGGTGGCACTATACATATTCGAAACCATAATGTTCGTCAGAGAAAATATTCATAATTTTCGGAAGAATGGATGCTATACACGACCAAGTCGGCAACCGAACAACCTCTGTTTAAGCCCACATAAATTAGCCATGGCAAAGAAGATGCCTGGAGTCATAGGACGACGACTTTACAATAAACTGCCAGAATCGATGAAGGAAGAACAACAACTGACGGTGTTCCGTAATAAATTAAAAGATCTATTAACTAATAAAACGATATACGATATTAATGAATTTCAAATATAATCAAATTAATAAGACTGCAATGTATAATCTTATATATATATTTTTTTTCTTTTTAATTAATGTCTACAAATAATATGTAATAAGTGACTAGTCACACCTGCAGTAGTATAGCAGTGTTCATGGATACATAAATACATAAAATGTATTACGCATTGTGTGATGAATAAAATATTATCTTATCTTATCTTATCTTATCTTACTTTATGTCTGTATGAGCTTCGATATTTTAGGTACACCTTCACTTTTATTTTAATATAAGATTAACAAACATAACAAACAAATATTAAACAATAACACTTACACACTTGACATTGTATGTTTTTTTTTACTAAAACGGTTTATGTTTTGATCTTCTTCGGTTGAACTTGTTATTTCTTTTAGAAATGTGCTGTTTTAAAATAGGCAATCTTCAAAGCATTATAAATCAAATGGCGATTCATTACTGTCTTCTTTTAATTTTCAACTCAAATATGTCCCTTCATGCAGGTCAAACAACAAAAACCGATATATTTATTACGGCAATGTATATCTCAATAAGATACCCATTACATTTCCGTAATAAATTCGATATATTGCTACTACATTGCAATTGGTGATATCGCAACGCTATATTGAGTTAGAATCCTGTCGTTTCAAATGAAATAATTATAATCAAGGGTGACTGGATACCAACATGGATCATCATGGATGTAATTAAACTATTTACTTAAGCTCACCCGCTGTCGGCTTCCCACGCAACGGCTCCCGATCCAAAATCCGCATGTTTGCCTTACAACCATCATCCATCTAAAATCAAATAACGTAATTATTTGCTAAAAGCATTTATTATCTATGGAGGGACGCGCTGCCGCGTGGCGGCCATATTATCAAACTTAGCTTCTTGCGGCGGCGAAACTCAACTAACAATCCTAACTACTACTAAATAAAGGGTAAATTTTAGTGTTTTCGTTTTATGCAACGGAAAGGTTAAGTCTGTTTTTGTCCAGATCGCCACGCGTTCTTTTCATTGGTATCTATTTGAATTTGGAATCCATTTGAATGCTGAATTTGTTTTTCATCAGCCAGTTCTTCTTTACGTCTGAACTGTCATTAAGTGTGTTTTGTATTGTCACGTCGATATTTGCTAGAGAGATTTTTCGGTTACAGTTCAAGTGGGGTGGGAATATGTTTTTGTATCACTAACGAGCAATGATATTACGATATCACTGCTGACGAGCGAATGAAATATAACTGAGTATAAATAATTAAAGATCTTATTTTAGATCAAAGGGAATATTTTTGTATTAAGTCGTCTCTAAATGCTGCGTACTTTGAAGAAAATGTGGGTAAGGTTGAGTGGTTTATTTCTTAGTATTAAAAAAGTAACATTAAGTTTAACAAATCAGTTTATTTAATAAACTGACTAGATACCTGCAAATTAATTAACTACATCACTACATACATCAAATATAAAGATTTCACACAGTATTTTGTATATACAAAAAAGTTCCATACATACAGTGATGGTTAACGTCTTCATGGATAGCATTTCAATGATCTTCTTTTCATTGAAGTGAATATTTACTGCTTCATTACCATCGCTTGGCGAGCTCTTAAACCTGAAAACTAAAATCATCCCTATAAATACTTTATACAAAATGCTATGTCAGTAGCACAACTACCATCAAGTGCCTTGTTACGGTTCTCCTAATTATTTAATTCAAGTACATCACAACCTTCATCATTCAGTTTCAAAAGCAAATTTACACGAAGTTCAACTCAATTCACACGTAATAACGCATTGTCATCCAATTGTAGTGGAACATTATTGCGTGTGTCCAATAAATTCAGCATCATGCTGACAACCGTGTGTTTTGTCACTGTTAATAGGTTACAGCTTTCAAAACTTATGTCACCCATCAAGATTAACATCATCATTTCAATTTTGTTCTAACGCTTCTAACCGTTGAGTTACATTCCCTTTGACATTACATTCTACTCTTCCACCCTTTTCTTCATCAACAGCTTCTGGATGCTCAAAACCGTTGGTTTTATTTTTGACTTTACCAGTACACTGTAGGGTTGCTTTTTCGCTGGATTTTGTTTAGTCTCTTACGTCGTTTGTTGTTGTTGCTGTTGTATACAGATGGGAATCGGAGTACAATGCAATATCATTTGGTGGCGGAACGAATGGAACGGGTTTGATGCTTGATAAATGGGGATTTGAGTTTGTTTCGTGATGTTTGCGAAAGTTTTGATCAGATTCGATACGGCGTTGGTGATTTTATTTTGATAGTGTTATGCGTTAGCACAGTGTATATGATCCATGAGAGGCAAAAAAAATGCGCACTTCAAAGGTATTTATAAACGCAACCATCATAGCCCCACCATGTCATGTAAAGAGACATTTGCGGTCAACCACTTACAGAAAACTGACTTTCTCAATCATTATATCACATAAAAAACTCCCGTGAGCTCATACATATTAAAAAGTGTTCGATTGGCCGCCGCCGCGACTGCTCGACTCTCCTGATGATGAATCGCGAACCGATTCGAAACATGTCGAGCTATATTCGACTTCTACGACGTGAGTAGACGTTTCGTACGTCTTTTCATACATCTCAGTCGTTACGTCAATTGCGTAAACGATAGTAATCTTTAAGGGCAGGTACACCTCCGGGTATGTTCCGGACTGTACCTATTACCCAATCTCTTTTTCCATTTCGCTGTACCTATGGAAATCCAGCGTCATTTATCCTCATGTAAATTAACAATTAAGACAATTGAAGGCGAAAATTACAATTCGTGAGTAACAGCATTCTGCGAAAGCCAATTTTCTAAACTTTACCGAAAAGCCATATAATTGAAATTGATGCTAATTAGATTGGTCTGGTCGAGACAATGGCCCCAAGTTCAATTATGTACGCAAATTGCCTCACGTGTTGTGAATATCTCTTATTATTTCATCCAAAGCGAGTAAGACCAAATAATATTTATTGCTCATGCCCTTGGATATTAGGATGTCGTAGAATGATATTTATAAATCGCAATTTCGCTAAAATTCTAGGTATATCTGTTTAACCGAAGTCACAAACGAAGCAACTTCTCAGTTAGTCAGGATAGGTTTTCAATGTATTTTCCCCGATTATTGATCAAAAGGGTCAACCGATTTGTTTCTTTTTAGGGTTCCGTATCCAAAGGGTAAGAAACGGAACTCTATGACTAAGACTCTGCTGTCCCTCCTCTGTCACCAGGCAGTATCTCATGAACCATGATAGTTGAATTTTCAAAGATAGTGTAGTTCTATTGCCGCTATAACAACGAATACTAAAAACAGAATAGAATTAATATCCCATCAAAAACATAAATGTAAAATGAGAGCCAAGTTCAATATCGCGTGCACTTCGCCGACAAAAGAATTGAGATCTGCAAGGGCGCCAAGTTCTTTGCCCTAAAATTTTAAGATACAAGGACATGCGACATACTCGATGCATTTATTTTACTTGGGGTGTAATTCAATATCAAGATTTGACTTGGCTAGTTTTCACAAACTAACTAAATTTTATAAAAGAAACATAGTCATAGTTCATTATCAAGCTAACAGTAGGTATAAGTAACAAGACGTACACTAACTTGCGTACTTACCTTTACGAAAATAGGTTAATGATTTGATTGATTTTGATTTATAATATAAATTTATATTTTAAAACTAGCCAAGTCAAGTCTTGATATTGAATTACACCCCAAGTAAAATAAATGCATCGAGTATGTCGCATGTCCTTGTATCTTAAAATTTTAGGGCAAAGAACTTGGCGCCCTTGCAGATCTCAATTCTTTTGTCGGCGAAGTGCACGCGATATTGAACTTGGCTCTCATTTTACATTTATGTTTTTGATGGGATATCATTACTTTTTGTACAGAAATTATTATGATGTGTAAATTACTTAATTATTATTTGTTAATTAGTTCTGTGTGCTATTCTAGTACATCTTTTGAAAGTTTTGAATAAACAAAGAATTTTCCAAAACGGTTAGTACGTATTGGATTTTTATGTGCATGTATGTGTGTGTGCGTGTGAGTGTATAGGTATGCTATTCTAGTATATCTTTCAAACAAAAAAAGAATTTTCCAAATCGGTTTATAAATGACAGAGTTCTGAGGCAACAACCATCAATAATAATAATAATAAAAAAAATTAAAAAATCACTGTTTTAGATTTTTATATGTATACACACACAATTACTAAGCTGGATGCCAAATTTCACCTTTCTAGGTCACCTGGAAGTGGGTTAGGTTTTTGATTACTAGTGAGTCAGTCAGTCAGTGATAAAAATACCGTTTTTTGGACTTTAATATCTCAATAACTATTTAATCTATATTAATGAAATTTGGGGTTCTACTTGTTCTAAAGGATCTTAATACATAAGCCAAATTTCATTTTTTTATGTTAAATAGATTTGGAGTTATGGGGGGGTCAAAAGTGGCTCCAAACGGTTCGTGTAATATAACACACGGCTGCTGCTCGCCAGTTCCTGCGGTGAACTTGGCTGGACACGCTGCCGCGTGTCTAGATTTAAAGCGGCTTCCATACAACAAACGTAATCGATTGTGTTAACTTTGCACCTCATTTGTATCCGGCGCCAAACATATCAGGTGGAAACTTAACCTAACCCGGCCAGTTAAGATGGGATAAGTGTTTGTACGGAACCCTCGGTGCGTGAGTCAGACTCACACTTGGCCGATATTTTTGTTAGAATGAGTACAATTTCTAGTTGGTGCCATTGTCGTATAACAAAACTCCGTTTCGTTGAGTTCGGTATATTTTTACAGCGTGTATATTTGATATTACCGCAACTTTACGGGGTCTTAGTATAGGCATTTATTAATATATTGCACCATAAATTATTTAAAAAATCGAACTTTTTTTCCTTATGAAATAATTCAGCACGCAATGTTTTGGTTTGTTGTTGTTTGTTAAATCGTAACATCGTGATGGTGACAACTGTCACTAGTAATAACTACGCCATACATTGCTTCTCAGAAAATTTTCAAAAATTAATTACGCTATAGCAGTTAACGCTAAATTAATAATTGTTATAAATATCACATTATAGCACTAAAATCTCCGTCTGGCTTCAATTTGCGGTTGCATGAAATATACACGCTGTATTATAAATACAACGATCCACTTTTATCGATAATTAATTTTGTAAAAAAATATCTTATAATTCTTTTACAGACAACAATCTTGCTTATCAGATTCAAATAAGCGTAAAAGTATAATGTTAGTCCGTTTCACCGTTAATTGGTTCTTCAGATTTTATGTATTTATTTAAGGCTTCTTGAGCTTAATTTGGGACTAGATCGATTTGTGTGAGGTTGTCTGATATTTATTATTTATTACAAATTAGCCCAGTTAAACCTTACGTCTTAATTGTACATTTAATTCAACATAATATAAAACGAATTATTAATATAATACTATTTATATTGTATTGGAATCTCTAATCAGTTTTTTAGATAACTAAAAAAAATCTCGTTATAGTCATTATGTACAAAGTAGTAAATTGATGTAGAAAGTATAGTAAATTGGTTCAGTATACATTTTTGGTACTTAGGAAATACTATAATAATAAGTGTTTATAATACAGTGTCGGAGAATTTTACAGTATTCGGCAAATATTATGCAAATCCTAAATTTTTTCATGTCTCAAAAACTGAATATCCAAAAATCTATTTTTAGGGTTCCGTTGTAAACAAAGAACCTTTATAGCTTCACCATGTTTCGTAATAATCTTTCCAGCCATTTGTAGGTCATCAGCTGTTTCTCGATATCTATTATAGGGGTGTTGCTGGTTTTTTTTTCTTTCAGCGAATACGTCTTGTTTACTCCGTTAAGCGTTGACCTAACTTTTATTCCAAGAACACCGCTTCCTCCGGATAGTGTCAAAATCCTACAAGAATTTGACATTCCTCATCCTAAAGTGAGCGTTGAAACATGAGCGCAAATTAGGGTCTCTGGGCGTATTCCTTCCTCGAATTTCCATTTAGTGCTCCTTTTAGAAACACACCCTGTATAACATGAAATCGTCAACTGCGATAGCCGTATTTCCAGTTATGGGCTATTCGGCGTCTATATAGGCTCGGACACAGGTGGTGTCGCATAAAAAACAGATTTGTCTTGTGCTTAGAGCGCGCAGATAAAATAACCGTTAAATGTTTTTTATGGCTTTCAATCAGAATTTTCGGCAATTTTAATCTATTTCATGAAGCTAAGCTAAGTAATGTGTTAACGTAATTCAAATAACAGTTGTGAATATAGAAACGAGAAAACGAATATTCTTGGATTTGGCTTATCATTTCAAATTGTAAGATGAAAGGCTTAAGTAGAAGTTACGGCATTGGGTGCATAGGTTACATAAACATTGAGCTCGCATTTTTAAGTTTTAGATGTATACAACTAATGTCATACAGGGCGAGCTATTAGAAAGGGCTTTATGCTTTTCATTTCACTTTCTTTTAATAATCAGTCATACAGTTTTCTCTATCTATTTTCGTTATTACTTGTCTAATTTGATAAACAAGTTTCTAACCTCAAAGTATGGCTTCTTGCCAGAAACTGTAATTTTGTTTTACATGAAGAAACCCAACTGATTATTTTGGACATCACGCTGTTAATCTTATAAATGGAATTCACTGTCTAACCAGAACAGAAAATAGTAATTTTTATCTCCAAATGTCAATTTTAAGGTAAGAATCAAGTTAACTACAAAAGACAAGTAAGACCGAAAAGACGTACTTATTCAAACGTTTAACTTTGAAAACTAATTTAAGATACAAGAAAAACCGTAATTTCCTTCCAATCCATTTTACAATATACGCACAATACAATCACATGAATATAGGTACTATATAACACTTACATCCATTATCAGAATTATTGATCGCGAAACGATGACATCCCATCAACTAATAACAACCCGCAAACACAATGGATCAATTCGTCATGCGCAGACACAGCCCACCGTTCACACTATAGATCCTCGATCAAAATGGCGGGGATCAAGGATACAAACTCAATGGGCAATTCGTCTTGGTACTTGTACCTTTGTATTTATTGTGTACTGTTCTTTTAAGAATGGGAGGTGAATAAATATCTAAGTGTAAGAATCGGAACACTTAACCGAGTTCAGAAATTGTGAGTGTACTCAACCGTACAATTTGACAATGATGTGAAATGGAAGGTGCAAACTACTTTAATATAGAGAAGATAATTTGAATTAAGAATAAAAATCTCATGCTTATTGCAAATACACCGGGCAGTCGTGTATGGCATGAGAATATTCTCTAGGACTCCCATACAAAATGAAGAACGTTTTCGAAAATTATCAGGTACGGAAGAACTTTAGTCCTATCAATAGGTACCTATTGATAGTTGTACGTCAATTTATATTTGTAATAATTCGGAGGCTTGTTATGGAAATTGTAGACGACGATAAACATCCGTATAAATATAAGTATAAATACCCAATATCCATGACCCAAACACAAATATTCGAGTTCATCGCAATAATACTTGCTCTTGCCGGGATTCGAACCCAGTACCGCCGGCTCAGTAGGCTGCTTTACCACTGCGCCAACCACGTCGCACGGTTTTGGCTAATGGTGAAAATAATTTACACCTTTGAAACCTACAAAATAAACCACATAGAAATACACGCGAAATCAAATAAACTACTTACCACCGTCTTTTGTACGTTATATTATTTTGAATTGTACAAAAACCAAGATGTGTTTTGAAAACGGATTTTTTTGACATCGCACAAACCAGTATCTTTATAGAAACTTTACACTAACAGATCGATTTTGGCATTTCATCAAGCAAGAGTACCTGATTTGAGGTGTTATCGAATACTGTATTATGTAATGTTTACTATGAAACAAAAATTTTATGGTTCAGGTAGGGTTCGAACCTACGTTTCCAATGGCTTTCCGGACCAAAAAGGGCGTCCTACCTATTGGACCACTGAACCTGACACGAGAGCTATTGAATTTTTCAACCAGTTGCTTCCTGCATACCTTAGGGTGGCTTCGTAGCGTCATCTACCGTAAAGATTCAGACTTCATCATCGACACCATCGTCTCAAATTATGTTGAAAATCGATAGTTACGATGTGCTACACCTAAACTCATTATTTTTATTAAAGAAGGTATTAACGTCTGCTAGCGTACCTAAACCAGGAAGTGTAAAATGAATCAATGTATCCAAGTTAAATACTCATTTTAACTTAAAGTTCCGTTAAACAGCTATTTTCCCAATATACCATCGATCAGCTATAATTAACCAACAACAAAATCATTCACCGTATAATTTATAATGTATTTGATAACCCTTCCGCCATAACCATACTAAAATTATTATAATACTACTCAAACTTCAATGAGAATAAGTGGCAGAAAGTAACATCAACGTTGAATTTTATTCACGTTGTGTTAAGACTGAAATTAGATTGAATTATGTTCGGGTGGTTTAGTCGTTTAGTCAAGCTGATGTTTGTTGTTACAATTATAAGTATGGCTTACTGATTGAAGGGTGTAGAAAAGGATTTTGACGTAGCCCGGGAGATAGGGTCCGGGAGTAGGGGGGCTGTCCAGTTGAATTAACTCCGTGAGGGCTAAAACTTACCTCTGAACATTAGCATAGGTATATTGATTTAAACTCACACAAAGTTCCTTTGAGACCATGGACTTAAATCACGTCCGGTATGTCGAAGTAATAAGGTAAGGACCTTTTAAACGCGACTAAATCCCGTTTTATTATACAAATTTGCAAATGTAGATACCAATTTCTATACGATTATAATTCTAAAATTATAATGAAAATCATTTTTTAAAGGGCCATTATTTTTCCATTCTCACCCTGTATTTAAATATAAAAATAAATAAATATTAGACAACCTCACACAAATCAACCTACTACCAAATTAAGCTCAAGAACGCTTGTGCTTTGGGTACTAGACGACGATATACATATACTTATATAGATAAATAAATACTTAAATACACAGAACATCCAGGACGGCTCAAATACTCGTGTTCATCACACAAATATTTGCCCTTGCCGGGATTCGAACCCAGGACCGCCGGCATTACTGCGCCAACCGCGTCGTCGTGTATAAACGTCTTTGTTAAATTTCACGACGTTTTATTAAAAAATACCGTATCAAACAAAATAACATAAGCATAGCAGCTATTGATGTCATTACTTGAAATTGCAACAACGTCTTTCGACACTGTTTACATGAATAACAAAATGAGGTTCACTCCGGTGGGGAACCTCAAATGGCACGATTTAAGCAGCTTTACATTACGTATTTCTCGTAGCCTTTTTCCTGGTGAGAAATTCATTTTGATCGTCATTCGGGAAATTGCATTATTTTTTGGGATATACACGTGAACATATTAAAATATACATATGAAACGTATTTACTCATATCGTAGATCGAATATCGCACGACATGGTTTGAGTCGGTACGCGATTCATCATCGGTACGTCTAGCATAACTTTGACACGCGAATCTTGTCGCGCGAGAAATACTATCAGTTACTTTCCTTTCAATACCGTGTGAGCAAGACAGGGGACGTCGACTCGTCGACAAGCGAAGTCGCGGCAAGATTATGTTTGCCCTGCAGGAGCTAAGATCAGTAGCGGTTATATGTGTCCGTGACTCACGGGAGCTTTCTATATACACATGAAGAGTGTTATTTCTAATTTATATTCAAAACTGAAAACTTCATTATGCAAGTAGGCCTCAACTCAAGGATTCATCATCATCATCATCATTTTCTTGTCTACTGCTGGACATAGGCCTCTCTAACTGCACGCCATTGAGAACGATCCTCGGCTACTCTCATCCAGCTCTTGCCAGCCGCCCTGTAAAGATCATCGCTCCACCTAGTCTGAGGGCGTCCCATACTACGCTTGCCGATCCGCGAACTCAAGGATTATAGTTCTTTTTTTTTTATTTACTAAAGTATTAAGTTCTAAAGTATATATTTGCTTTACTATTCATTCAAATCAGCAGATCCATAGTAGAACGATTTGCATTAAAACAAACGCAAATGGTGCCGTAACTTTACCTTAACTTAACGTTAACTAAAAAAATGCCATGCATAAAATACTTTTTGGAATTTAGCACTTTCACATTTAGTACAACGCCACAGCTGAATAAAATGTGTATTGAGGATGGCACAATTAAAAGGACCAATATCTTGTATAGAAGAATGCTAAGGAGTAAATAAAATAAGATTTAGATGGAGTGAACTGAGTTGTAATATAGTATTTTTAGTGACCAGAGTAATTCCTACTTTGTTTCTTTATGTTTATACAGAAAAAACGCATAATAACAATAACACATAAACGATGACTTGTATTAACCATTTATAAACAAACCGTTGTTAAGTAATTTTTAAGATTTCTCATTTGTTTCTTTATGTTTATACAGAAAAAACGCATAATAACAATAACACATAAACGATGACTTGTATTAACCATTTATAAACAAACCGTTGTTAAGTAATTTTTAAGATTTCTCATGTAATATTTTTCTTGTTGGTGTGCAATAAAGTATTATTGTATTGTAATGTAACTCTCCCATAATAGCGCTACCAATTGCACGCCTTTTAGCGGACACGTGGCGGACACTTTTGAACATATAAAAATATCACTCCTTATAAATTCTACCCTTCCTAAAATGGTGCTCTAGGCCTTACAGGTTTGTAAACATAGCCATCATCACGTGTTACGGTGATAGATCGTTTGCTATAAACCCGCCATTTTCGAGATAATGCCACTATGTCATTTTGTCTATAATTTTCCTCTGAAAGCTCTTTATCCGTTCAAAACTGCTGATTGTTTTAGACATTTTTCTCTACGATCAAACATTAAGATATTGTCACTGTTACTACTTAGAGCAAGTCTAATAAGATTTTTTTATGTATATTTAAAACCTACAATTTGAGTTTTGCATTTTAATTTTTGTTTCAAAAACTACTCGAAATTGACAAAATTCACACAGCAAACTGAATTTTTGCAACTTATTTTCGACTGCACGCAATCAAGGCATGCAAAAAAGGAGGTATATGCTACTTTCTAGAACTCAGGGAAAAGTGTTATTCACTTTAAAAAGATGGTTGAAATTATCAACCTATTTGTCATTATATGAGAAAATATATATTTTAAAAGGAATAAGGCCTCTTAAAGTAATAGTTGCCAGCCTCGATCGGAATAACCTTAGCTCGACGTTTGCCACTTCTGAAACAATTTCATCCCGCTGTTCCGTTTCTTATTGCATTTCCTCTCTTTCCAATTACATTCAATCTCGTTTGCGTACGAATTTCATATTAGACGCTCTTTGACAAGTTTCGACCCAAGTGTGGAAACATAAGGTATACTTTAACATGTTCAAATGGAAAACTAGGATATGATTTTTATAAACTTGATAGATTTTTTCTTTGTTTCAATAAGAGCGAACACGGCGGGAAATTGGATTCGATGAAGAAATTAATTTAATCGTAAATGTTATTCAAGTTTTTCTAGATTTTAGTAAAATGAAAACGTAGCTTCCATACCCTTATCATGAGTTAAAGTGACCGTACTAGTTAGCGACAGCGTAAACAATTTGTATCGAGAATAGTAGAGCGCCCTTTGCGGTTACTTTGTAGAACTAGAACTGTCCATTCAAATCGTAGTAATCCTAGCGAGAACGATCACAGTAAACTCACTGTAAGGGTGCAGGAAAGTACATTAAAGTAAAAATTTAAAACTAGACTTAAATATACATACATACATAGACTGCTAAACTAGTGCCCACGCCACATCTTGGGATTTAGGTAGCCGACCCCGATTGAGAATTCATTCTCAAAAATGGGACAAAGGCTAGGAGGATGATGACATCCATAGACTGCTAAACTCAAAACCCTTTCTTTTGGCTTAGCCGTAGTCGAGTAATCTATACTATTATAAAATTATAGATTTATTGAAAATCAATTTTCTATGGAGGGTGGTCATGATTTCAGGAAAAATCTTAATAGCGTGATGCAGGATCATCTTTTGTTTCATATAAGCATGCAGCGCCATGCCTGTCTGGCGTCATCTGTTGGACATAATTTCCTTTTTCCTCGCATCACGCCGAAACGGCTGGACGGATTTTAACCAATTTTGGTACAAGCATAACTGGACCTCCAAAGATGGTTATAGGATACTTTTTACCCGTCTGCGGTAAAAAAAAATACGCGTACGAAGTTTCGGATACATTCTAGTAAACTAATAAATACTTAGATGGTCCAAATCGCCGTCTATTGACTGACTTTGCACTGACGTTAACTTTAAATTTAAACAAACCTAGTTAAGGAAACAAAACACCGCGTCTTTATTGCGAACCATAATCCCGTAATGGTGAGTCAGTAATCCTTTCGCAGCGGATTATAATGCTTACTCGGAATAATGAAGCAGATTTCGAATTAGGTCAGATTAGGTAATTGACTTTGTTTGTAAGTTAATGAAAACATTTCTAATTTCTGCGTAGTGAATCGGTGAGGTGGGAGTCGGAGTTCTGATTATCTTTCTAGAATTCCGTACCCAAAGGGTAAAAACGGGACCCTATTACTAAGCCTCCGCTGTCCGTCTGTCTGTCTGTCTGTCTGTCACCAGGGTGTATCTCATGAACCGTGATAGCTAGACAGTTGATTTTTTTACAGATGATGTATTTGTATTGCCGCTATAATAACAAATACTAAAAATAGAATAAAATAAATATTTAAGTGGGGCTCCCGTACAACAAACGTGATCGGTTGCGTTAACTTTGCACCTCATTTGTATGCGGTGCAATACATACCAGGTGCAAACTTAACCCTGCCAGTTAAGCGGCCAATGTTTGTACGGAACCCTCGGTGCGAGAGTACGACTTGCACTTGGCCGTTTTTTTCAGTCCATCTTAAACTTTATCGTCTGAAGCTCAAACAACATAAATTTCTGAAATCACAATGCCATCAATAATAGTTGTTGTTTAGGCTTATTTCTATCTTACATGGTTACATACACATGAGTTTAGTAATGCAGTCGATTGGGCGTTCACACGCCCCAGGGAGCGATAGCGTGGACGGGATTGCTAGCCCTACATGTTTCATGCGCGCCTGGTGCCTAAGGTACAATTTTATAGTTTCGGTCTAAATTTATCACCCAACAGAGGTAAAGAGTACAGAGTAGCGTTCATAGCCCGGAGAGCAATTACAACGCGGATGGGTTGCTGCCTCTACATGTTTCATGCGCACCTGGTAAAACCTGACCAGAAATATATGAGGATTGACAACATTTCATATTTATAACAGGTGGAAATTAATATACAGATCGACAGGGCTTTATGTCGTGTACCTTAAAAAAAAAACTTTGAATTTATTCTTCTGTATTTAAAGAAATATAAGAAAATACATCAAATAACTGCAATCTAAGACAATACGGGCTGAATAGGGTTATTGTCTAAACCAAAGAGCGAAAACATGTATATATTTTTTTATTTGACGTTGACAGATGACAGATACATACCGAGTTTTATTAAGTTTTTTTTTAATAAGAAAACCGACTAAAGTAACCGTTCCATTAAGTTCTGGTTTTGGTGTTGCCACATTTAAAAATGAGAATGTTTTTATAAATTAATAATAAAATAAATAATCATCGCAGAAAATAAGTAAAAACAGAGATTACTTCATCTTTTTAAGCAGAATTCAGAAAAGTAATAAAATGATAGTCTTAAAAATATGAAATGTTGTCAATTGTCAAGAGGGCGCTATTTATAAGATTTATGTGGCAACATTTTTGCAACCAATCGCAGCCCACTATAATGACATTAGTTTAAATACCTGTCAGTTCCACTATGTTAACCTCGTCATATAATTTAATGGAATGCACTCTTATCCTGAATGTTTTACGTGTAGTAAACACGTGTACATTTTATTTATAATCTTACGTTCACGACTGTGAATGGCTTTTTCTTTGGATAATTTTAAATATTTGTTTTTTAAAGAAAGCAACACGAATGACATTGACATTGTTGACAAACCATCATAAAATCATTTCCAGTGTAAGAAATTAGTTCCAGTGAAATTCCGCAATATGGCGCCTCCTCATATTTCTGGTCAGGCTTTACCTAATGTCTTATTTATTTCAAGTCTGAGAACTTCTTTTTATTGGTTATTTGTATTTATTGTGCAAAATGCGAAACAATGGATCCTGACGCGTGGCGACTCGATTGACTGATGTGTGTGTGCCGCTACAAGTTACTTGGAACGCGCATCAAACAAAAGCGGAAGGCGAAGCTAGTGCGCACTGGTGTGTAGGCTATTACTGCGGCTCACAGCGCAATAGTGGTCCTGGTGCTAAGGTATAGCCGTAATCCTAGCTTCAGGTTTATTTCTGTGTAGTTACGTCGTTATCCACACACGTGTTTAGTAATGCAGGCGATTGCGCGTTGCGCGTTCACTCGCCCCGGGGAGCGATAGCGTGAATAGGATTGCTGCCTCTACATATTGTTTCATGCGCGCCTGGTACCTAAGGCTCAAGTTATTACGCAATATTTTGACTTTCTTTCCAAAAATCACTATTAAGTATGAAACAGCGACTAAATATCTATATATATAAAAGAAGAAGTCCTGACTGACTCATCAACGCACAGCCGAAACTACTAATGTTAGAGAATTGGTTTTTGCACAGCAGGTTACTTTTATAACGTGGGCTAGGGATAAGAAGGGATTTTTGGAAATACCTCCCCTAAGAGGGTTAAATAGGGGTGCAAAGTTTGTATGGGGTACAAGTTTTTTTTTTATGCTAGGAACTTGAAACTTTGTAAAAAGGTATTAAAATAAAATGGAAGAAAACTAATTTCAGCGTTTTTGCAAACTTGTAACCCCTTTTTTACCACCTTAGGGAGTGAATTTTCATATCATATCAGTGTCTGCCACTGTTTGAAATGTAATACCTATGTCTAGACCATTTTAACTAAGAATACAATTTACTTAGGTACCTATTTTAATATCTTTGTCATCATCAAAAATCTACGCGGACGAAGTCGCGGGCGGCCGCTAGTCTAGCATATACATATATCTACATGTACATGTTTTTAAACTCGTGAAGTTCATGTCGTGAACAATTCAGCTTCTTTTGATGCTGACTTTATATTTATATACAGCCTGTTACCGGCATGCGGGCATTTATCAAAAATGATAATAATTTGATCCATTAGTAAGGGTTTGCATGTATTACCTAATCATAATTATGCAAATGAACTGCACAATTAAATTTCTTAAATTCGCACATTCAATGTAGTGGGTGTACAGCGTAATTGTCGTTACTCATATCACGCTGTCATTTAACACTCACTTGTCAATCTACTTTACTGTACATTACTGGCAATTAAAATTTTGTTAGAAAGTTAATAAAGCCTAAATTTAAGTTAATTAATTAAATTAAGGTCATGGATACGTTAAAGATCTATGTTACTTTACTCTACTTTAAGAAAAGCCTACTTGGCGGTAACACACGGTATATATTATGCTTTTCAGTATATAACCGTTAACCATGATAATATTATAAAATAAAATGCAATTTATGTTCATTGAAAAAAGTCTCTTCGAATCAAAATACAAGTAGAAAAATTCGACGTTTCTTGTCATGTTCGAAAAATATAATTTAATTTCATGTTAATGTCAGTTAATGCTGAGTATTAGCGAAACCTAAATGTATTAAAGAGAATTCTTTATTTATTTATTTGTTTATTAGGTTACACAGCATTACAGTCTTTAAACTAATTCACTGTAAAAACGAAATAAGAACAAAAAAATGTTACATTATAATTTATACAACTTTAACTACGTAACCATCATAAGGTGACAATAAAACATGATATTAAAATACTGGATTCTCTTTTATCCATCATCTCACAAAACAAGTATTCCTAACCTAACACACATCCGCCCATTTTGCAGCAGTGCTATAATCAAAATCACGCATTATTTAATTTACGTGGTAAGATTTTTATTTTATTTTGATTGGTCTTTTCCCAGGTTGGCAGCTTCTTCCATAGTGGTGGGTAAGATGGTGCCGAGTGTCTCGGGAGCTGGTAGCACCAGCAACCCTGCGAGGAACGCCATGCTTCCAAACAAGACGGTAAGTGTTTCCATATTAACGAGCCCTGAAAACATAGTAATTTTCGATATCCAATCCATAAAAATAATCGTTCTAATCACAATTTTTCAATGTAAGTGATACACTCTGTCAATAAATTGGTATTAATGTTTGGCTGGTAGAAATATACTGGAGTTATACCGTGAAATACGCCAACTTTGCCTCCACAGGGAACTTTGCCCAAAACGCTACTTAAAAAAAGAAACGTTACTGTAGACAATTTCAACATGATTCTGGCAACACTACTATTTTTAGTGGAAAATAGATTATATCTGTGGTATCACTGGGAATCACATTTGCGCGCAACTTCATTCCGTAACGTGTTAGGACTAGTTGAATAAGGTGCGTGATTTGGCGGGCCAATTCTAGGTGAAGTTCTGGTGTATTTTTTACAGAATGGGGAAACCTCAGGTGAATGTATCTTATTGCTTGTTATAAAATAAGAACTGTAGATCATTTTTATTGTAGTTTGTACTAAAAATACTTATTAAAATCGGAGTTATGATGGTGGGCAATGTTATCCAGTAACTTGCTAACCTATGAATGCCAACATTGCCCATACTAAAAACCGGCCAAGTGCGAGTTGGACTCGCGCACCGAGGGTTCCGTACAAACACTCTCCATCCCTAAGTGGTTAAGTTAAGTTTGCACCTGGTATGTATAGCGCCCCATATAAATTAGGTGCAAAGTTAGGTATTAAAAAAACTACTTACTAGATCTCGTTCAAAACAATTTTCGTTGGTAGTTTTTATAGTAATGTACATCATATGTTTTTTTTAGATTTTTCATTTTCTTATTTTAGAAGTTAGAGGGGGGGGGACCAACTTTTTTCCACTTTGGAAGCGTCTGTCACGCAAACTATTCGGTTTAGAAAAAAAATGTTTTAGAAACCTCGACATCATTTTTGAAGACCTATCCATAGATACCCCACACGTATGTGTTAGATGAAAAAAAAATTTTTGAGTTTCAGTTCTAAGTATGGGGAGCCCCCAATATTTATTATTATTTTTTTATTTTTGCATCAAAATCCTAATGCGGTTCACAGAATACATCTACCTACCAAGTTTCAACAGTATAGCTCTTATAGTTTCGGAAAAAAATGGCTGTGACATACGGACGGACAGACAGACGGGCAGACGGACAGACGGACAGACGGACAGACAGACATGACGAATCTATAAGGGTTCCGTTTTTTGCCATTTGGCTACGGAACCCTAAAAAAGGGTTAGGGTTGTCACCTTGTCGTAATTTTACCTGACTGCGTAAATAAAGGAGGGTTATGTATTTAAGGTAAGGTAAATTATATTTCTATTAAGCCGTTGTACTGCTAGCAGTAGCTGCATGTCATGTCATGTCACGTCCATAAAACAAAAAAAACATAGAATATTCAATTATGACAATTTTTTTTTAGATTATTCTAACGCGAAGTAACAAAATAACCGCCTAACTATTAGTATCCAATATTAAGCATACATTTTTCATTTTGATAATGGTACTGGTAAAGATGGTTTACTCAACTAAAAGTGACAACCCTGACAATTTCAAACTGCTTGATTCGGCTTGTATGGAGTAAAACAAAATACCTATGTAACATTGCCCACCCATATTGCACACGTGTTTGTACAGTTAAGACCAAGATATTTACGTGGAACGCCATTATTACCCCAAATTTTATACTGATCCTTATCTTAACGTTGTAGGGGCTATAGTTACGAAAATAATCGATTTGGGCAATGTTTGAAAAAGTTTAGATAACTTTACCCGAGGTGAAAATTGATAAAAAAAATTGATTAAATGTAGATTTAAAAATTGTTTCTCGTAATAAACGCATGCATATGAATACGATGGATGCGTTAGACAAAAAAAAACTTTATCCCGTCATAGAAAAAATTAGAGAAATTCGGGTTTTTACGAAAAAAGCGGGCAAAGTTGGCATGTTTCACGGTATCTGTTTATTTTAATACTGAGCACTAAAATGATGCAAATGAAGTACATAACTAAAAGAGGATAACAATAATGGAACAAGGTGACTCGTAGGTACTGTTTCCATATCTGAGTTCGAACGGGACTGTGAAAATATACAGTGTCGTTATTCGAAAGTATGAATTCAAAGCCAAAAAATGGTTTCAATGGACTATCTAAACAAAAATACTCATAACGATCAAAAATCTAAGGGCACAAGCAGTAGATCATTGATTTTGAAAATTTTAAGTGATGATTGTGAAGTTTATACAAGCTGCCTGATATGAACCGATGAAATACAAAAATAAGGAAGAAACTTACCAAAGCAGGCGTTAATGGAGCCACCAGAGCACCAAGCCGGCCAATCATAGACGAATAACACAATAAGCTGGTACGGTGTCTTGTAGGGTACAGCTCAGAAGTGTATATATAGAGGGCTGATATCACGGCAGATATGCAGAACTTGCCGATTAAGTGCACGGTTAAAGATACTGGATAATACCCTGTAAATAACAATATCATTATCACTGATCAATGTCTTCGAAGAACATTTCTGTAAGTGTGTATCCCCATTGCGACATCATGGTACTCGGCGTGGAAATGTATTCCACCGAAACTTTTTTGCCGGTTTTGGTTTGGCAAAGATTGTCAAAACAGTAGAAGAAAAAAATAATAGTCAAAGAGATAAACGCAAAATATTAGGTACATATAGTGTATTTACCGTCGGGAATAAAAACAAAGGCAATCTGACAGAAACTGCAAATCCAAAAACCACCAATAAGAAGAGATTTTCTCCCAAACCTATTCATTAGCCAATAACCAGCCCAATATCCAGGAATTTCTACTGCGTTCACAGTTACGTAGTTTAGGTACTTATTGCCAATAATATCGACTGAGGTTATCGTCAGACCAAAGTATACAAGTAACGTAGAAATCCACCAAAACGGGGTCACTAGGCATCGCAGTATCATTCACTATTTGTGACGTCAGATTCAGATTTTATCTTTTCTTCTTCTTCAAAGCTAGTATAAGTCTTTTCAGACAGTTCTCTACCGTTGGTTTTGGCCGCTTGGTTTAAGATAGTTTTGGCTTCTTCATGACGTCCTTTACTTATCAACCAGCGTACTGATTCTGGTGATACCCAAAAGTAAAATATAGCCACAAGTTGAGGTATATTGACTATAAGGATGAAGTCTCTCCAGTAAGGCTGTGTCCATGCCAAGAGCCCCTGCAAGGTAGTCCCTACACCGAAGCAAGTACTCCTAAGACATCCCATTGCCACTCGGTGTTTAGGGCCAACTAGTTCTAATGCTGTAAAAAAATACATGCAATTTATAATAAAAAAATTAAAACTGGAAACATTAAAGTACATTTGAAACGGATTCACTCACGTAGGTCAAATAGAGCAGCTGGGCTGACAAGTTATAGTCCGTATTTCGCAGATATCGCGACGCAACGCAGCTCATGAAAAGAATCGCGAATCAATTCGAAACATGTCGAGCGGTATCGATTTTATCGACGTGAGTAAATCCGCTTCCATTCCTTTTCCGCCCATAAGTAACTTAGTCTGTCTGAGACTGACTTGAGCTTTCTGTGTAAAAAGTGGAAACAATACAAAAGATGTCAAGGAAGATAGATCTCAACGACGGAACTTTCTAGATCGAATGTAATTTGGTATGTATTTATTTATTGATGTTTGACGACGTGGTTGGCGCAGTTCGTGAGCACCTACCTACTGAGCCGGCGGTCCTGGGTTCGAATCCCGGCCAAGACAAATATTTGTGTGATGAACTCGAATATTTGTGCTTGGGTAATGGTTTTTCTATGTATTTAAGTATATCGATGGCAAAAAGCGAGAACGTAGTAACCGCCACTTGGTCAAAAAAAATTTTTTTGTATATTCGGAATCAGCGAATTTTTCTGCGTCGACTGGTCTGGGTCCCATGGCTCTACGACGCTTAGAAAAAACTGGACTACGTTGCAAAACGAATGTATTTTTTTGACGATGCCCACATCTAATTGCTGTAAACACCCAAATAGTAGCAATTTTCTAAACGAGTACATTTACGCTAATTTTGTTCTTTCATAAATCAAAGGGTGTGCTGGTTACAGCGTTGCCGAAATTTTGTTCCGTGGCGGTTGCGGCATTTATGCATGTAGTGAAAAAATTACGAACCAAGCTTAATGCAATTATCCTAAAATAAATTATCTATGATTGACGCTTACTACATTTCATTCGAAAATAAATTAACAGCAAGCTACAGTAACGACATTTGAAACACAACGTGAAGTGGGTAGTGCTTGAAGATACAGCAATAAAAATGTGCGCTCGCGGCGATGTGGCTCGTGAATACGACCTGTGATTTAGTCTATCGGCGATCGCCGGAGCGAGTGGGTGTGCGTAGTCTGTGTACATGCCTTTTTTTGGATGTAAAATATGTTGCGGGTTTAATGGAAAATATGAATATTGGGATAAAACATAACTAGCATATTTATTTGCTTTATTAATATTGAAAGGACAGCAAAAATTTTTTTATTACATTTTGTTGGAAGAAAATAGCGATGTTGAGGCGCGGGACGCGGCAGCTTTGAGAGTTCCGTGCCTCAATCGCCAAAAACTAAACTTAAATAGGATCACTTTTGTGCCTGTCTATCTATTTGTCGAGACCTTTTTCTCAGGAACGCGTGGAGGTATAAAGCTGGAATTAACATCAAATATCATCAAGGATCTGCTTATTTTCAGCTTAAAGGCAATCAAAATATACGAGCAAACGGTCGCATGATGATTTAAAAAAAAGTGAAAAAAATATTTACTTTTTTTCGGCTTTCTTCTCGACAGCGGCCTCCTCTTTTGAAATGCCGATAATAATCAGATTCCGACATGTAAAGTGGCCTACTTACAGAATAGGTATACATTTCAATTTTGATTTCGATTTAAAATAATGATTTTTTTTAATTAGTATAATATGTATATCTAATTTACGGTTGTAATCGCTAGAAGAAAATTTTGCTGTAATCTACTACGTTTCACTACAACCATTAAGAGGTAATTGGTCTAGCCCCTAAAAAGCTGACTCAAGCCGGATCAAACTAGTTTGGGGTGTCATGTCCGCATCTTTATTGTCCAAGGGCTAGAATCAGATAAGCACTAAATTTGTTGAGCTGCGGTAGATAAACAACTATACAGTATTTAAAATTTACCGGTTAACTGGTGCCTGATTCGATTAATATTTTCACAATAACCATACGCATAGCATAAATGTGTCGGTGCATCTGGAAAGGTACCTTGTTTCAGGTATTGAGTTATGCATAGTTCCAAAAAGTAGATTAAATTTGCTATCAATAAAAAAAGAATAATGACTGTAGGTGGAACCACTATTTTTATATAAATATTTGAATTTTCGACTTCCGAAATGCACAAGTTGAGAAAATTGCATTTAAAGTTTATAGTGGCAAAAAACACACTTCTACTTCGAAGTTACATAGTAAAGGGTATAATCATAATCTTTGAATGTTAAAGAATTATAATAAAGGTGAATTGTCTAAAAATACATGTTAATTATTTTGATTTCTTAGGTAGAACATGCCAGAGTGGAAGAAACACGAAAGTGTTAATTATACCCAATTCATAAAATAAAGAGATTACAACTGTTAGTTTCTCATCATAGTTACATATTCTATGGCATTTTGGGACAATTGAATGAAAGAAAACTCCATAATCATAAAGAAATTTAATAATTACCGCATTTTTAACAGTTACAAAAAAGATCACTTATAATATTAAAAACCAACAAAATAATTTGTATATTCATGCTATATCACAAGATCAAATGGTATTTAGCGTGGTGTACCACAATGGTATAATAGAAATGGGGTTAAAGCAGTTTTTTTTAACAATAAAGTTTAGTGACTCGGTCGAAACTTTTGTATGGAAACGTAACTAGGGTACCTTGTCACGACATTTACTAAACTTTAGTAACTTAAACTCGAAGATCACTATTTCAGTACCTATAATGCAAGAAATATCTATAACAAAATGTTATTTAGGATAATTATAGCGGAAATCAATGTATTCTTATTTATAAAAACTTCTGTTTTAGTCGTGTAAGACATCAAGTTTAGCATTTTACTAAACTGGGTACCTTGTCACGCTAAGTCATTATCTTACATAAATGGTGTAACTAGAAAAAATAACTCAATTGTGTACATAACTGCATCTAATTTATGATTTTTCAGTCTTTAAATTAAAATAAATAGTTATTTCATACAAGAGTCATGCAAGTTGAATGTTTTCTTATAAAAAACATGAAGTATTTTTTTTGTTCAAAAAATTATTTTGCTATAGACCGATCCTATACCTTATCTTAGAAAGAGGTAGTTGACTACCCGCGATGGAAATATTGACAAAATTATTCAAAATTTAAAGGCTTTTAAGACATGGCGTGACAAGGTACCCTGACTACTAAACTTTATAGTCGGAGAAATATACTAAAAAAACATAATTTTACTGATATTCTTGTACACACGTATTCCTTAGGATGTAAATAACCCAATTATAACACAAACCCATTTTGGCACTTTTTCACCAGCTTCCACAAAAACTCATGTAACTCGGTAACTAGATGTCGTGACTAGGTACCTTTCCAGATGCACTGACACAAATGAATAAAAAAATATATATCGGGCAACCTCACACAAATTAATCAAGTACCACAGTAAGCTCTAGGAGGCTTGTGTTCTGGACACAAGTGAACATACTGGTAAAGATAAATACATACTTAAATACAAATAACATCCATGACCCAGGCACAAATATATTATTCGACAAATATACGAGTTCATCACACAAATATTTGCCCTTGCCGGGATTCGAACCCAGGACCGTCGGCTCAGTAGGCAGCTGCTTAAACCACTGCGACAACTGTCGTCATTCGTTTTATCACGGACATAATATACAGCTTTGCGGCTGCTTGAGCTACATCAGCTACCAGCGTTTTGGAACGCAGTACTGTGTTCTTAATTCTGTCAGTTAGTTTTACGCCCAGAATACTGCGTTCCATGGCTCTTTGACAAACCTTGAGGGTGGACTTCTGAACTTGTCAAAGACCAAGTCTGCGCTCCGTAGGTCAGGATTGGAAGAATGCACATGTCCATCAGTCACTATTGCACTAATTTTCATTACTTTAGAGGGGCGATTTTTGAGTTAGTTATGACAAACATTTTGAGGAGTGCTATTATAAAACAATGCATTTTAGAGTGGAATTTTTAATATTTTTTAAGAACAGTTATTTTAATTATATTATTATGAAAACGAATTCCATTGCAATGCTATTTTTAGGTTCCTATTTTAATGTCAATTGATATTCTGCCTAAGAAAAATGACTCAGTTCAAAGAAATATTTTTATAATTGAGGTGATAGTTGTGTTCAAACAATTGTTTAAGAATTATGTTGAAAACTTATATAATAAGTAATACTTACATTCAAAACATCTTTTTCACTTCTCTCGCTCTAAAAGTTCGACTTTATGCTGTGCGTAGGCGACATAAAGTCGCTTTTTATGCTCTAGAGCATAAAGTAAAATCGTCGTCGAAGACCAAGGCGATCGGTCCAACAGCCACACGAAAAAGGTTCTTAATAAACAGTAAAAAAAAACAAAACTTCATTCAATAAAACCCGTTCCAGACCTTCCGATCCGATCCGATTTATCGGGAGAAATCGGATAATGTGTACACTACACATTATATAAGATCCTAACAATTGCACTACACATCATCCGATTTCTTCCGATAAATCGGATCGGATCGGAAGGTCTGGAACGGGTTTTAGCTCTTTATTTTATTTCGTTTTGTTAGTATTCTAAGACCAAGGCAAATATACCAACAGCCAAAGTACACAATAAAACTTCTTGAAATAAACTTGTAATTTTTATGTACTATCATTTATTACTTTTTAAACTATTACTTTAAATATTTCTCATTGCTATTAGAGCAATGAGAAATATTTAAAGTAACTTTAAATTTTAATTAAATTTGTTTTTAAGTAGGTATACATGATATGTGTATATATGTTATTAACATGATACAGTTTCATTTCCTCGCAATCGAAGTGAAAAGTAGAGTGTGCAACTCGTCCATAAAACGCATTTTACACTCGACTTTATATTCATCCTAAAAATATGCGTTTTATGCACTTGTCGTACAATCTACTATTATAGTTAGTGGGTTTAATAGGTAGTGAGTTTTATATCGATAAAAGTTACTTAAAAGACAATTTAATGCCAAAACTGAAGATAAAATGTAGAGAGTTTTAAAGTCTTCACGGGAATATTAAACCTCATTACCTATAATATTTAGTTTTAGCGGATAACAATATTATAGTCTGATTAACCCTAAGAATATTTATGTTTGTTTTTAGCACGATAAGTTTGTACTTATATCACAACCTTGTGGTTGTGATTTTATAATATGAGAGATTTTATTAGCCTTTTGAAATGTTATAAGCAACGGAGGTTTTAAGTAACTTTCGTAATGTTTTTATACAGAGAAATTGAGACTAGATAGTATTTGATATGTTAAGACGGTAATTGTTGCTTCTGAGCTTTTAATTTGGAAGAAACCTGCATTTAAAATTTGGAATCATTTTAAAACAATATGTTGATAAAAGTTGATTGATACTTAAGTCGTTTTATTTTCACAGTTTCTTTTTGCTGGTGGACACTTACCACATTTCAGTTAGTCCTATAAAGAACGTAATGACATTTACGTCAAAATTATTGAATCTTAAAATAAATATGCATCTAGTTACAGCATTTATGCTTTATGGAAATAATACTCGTTTCACCATTTTAGTACATTTACTTCTGGCGTTTACAGTGTTTTCGCGTAACGAAAAAAAGAGTGCAATTGTCGTAACCACCACTAAGTCGTAAACCAGTATTTTTTGTTAAATATTAAATATGCCAGTTGAAAGAAAACCATAAGTTTATGAATTAGATCCAAATATCAAACATTTTCGTTCATAAATGAAAGAGTTATGATTTTTTTTCTCGAAATTGAAAAGTTTTTGGCTCTGGTGTAAAGTTTGCATTTTGGCGGTTACTACGTTCTCGCTTTTTGCCATCGATATGTTTATCTATATAAGTATGTCTATCGTCGTCCAGTACTCATAACACAAGCCTTCTTGAGCTTAATTTGGGACTAGATCGATTTGTGTGAGGGTGTCTGATATTTATTTATTTATTGATGTTACGCTTACCTAAAATGAAGGCGCATGTAAAACTGGACGCTCCCAGAAGATTTTCAACAAACACTCCAACGATAAATGTCTCATAATTATAAGCCCAATACTTAACAACACCTATCCAGGCATATATATTATACCTTTATAGTTAAACTCGACTTCGACCATACCGGTCTGAGAAGAACCCAGTGATTGGCAGGCCCGTCGCCATTCGTCACATGCTAGATTGAACTGAAAAAAGAAATACATTTATTTGATACGACCCTTTTTGCGAATGGCAGTAGGTATTTGAGCAGATGCAGATACTCCGTGATACGTCTGTAGTATGCTCGGCAAATATGTTCCAATATTACCAGTACAGTGGCTCGTGAGTTTGTTTCGAAATTACTGAAGTTTGATATTTACTATCGCCATTTTAAAAATAGATTCGACATAAAAATCTATCGAAACTACTCACTAAACATCATGAGAATAGGTTGAGAAATGCGACCCGTAGGTGAGCCAAGGAAATAGGGCAGGTTAAAACGTTTAAGTTAAAACTTTATGTTCAAAGACATTACTTAGTGGAAATAGTCAATCAAGAGTCGCACCTGCGTATTCGACTAATTTTTCTGGCTTAATATAAAAGCATTTTATAATAATTATAGGAACTACCTATGCATTTTACATTATGAATAACTCACGACAATTTCTTTCAAGTCAGTTTTATTTTTAAACTTCTACTCATACATAGTAACAAACGTACCTCGTAAACGGCTGAGTTTTGATTTTCGTAGATATACTCCTCACACTCGACAATACTGCCTCGATCGAACATGTGTTGGGGACAAGTGAAATCCATGGTAACATTCCGAGAGACGGTAGAGTTGGCATATCTTCTACAACTGTCGATTGTGTCCCCCGAAGCCGGAATAGTATTGAGGATCCAGGATGGTAAAAACGTTTCCTCATTCTCACATTCCGGGATCATACATCTAAAATAACCAATGAACGTTACAATAATGGTTAAAATCAAAGTTGTTTTTCATCGGAAACTCTAAGAGCAAAATGATGTCTAGTTTGTAATGTTATGTTAAAAAAGAAGTTAGGTAATTTGTCACTCGTGTCATTAGATTATTGTTCTTAATTATCGGACTTTTTCCGTGATCTAGAACAAAAGGAGACGGTGTCCGGAAAAAGAAACAAAAATCGCCAAAATAAGGACCACCCCAATGATTATATTACTAACCGGAGACCCAAGCGTGTTTAGCTATGAGAAGTATTCGGTTCGAAACGGAGTTCCAGTTTTGCGTTAGTCAAAAGTGTTAAGGGTATCACGTAGATATCACAGTACCACGGCCACTAGCCTCAAGCCAATCTCTCTACCAATACAATGTCTCTACATTATAATAATAAAACACGAGTTGGTGATTAAATATTTCAGCATTTTACTCTCTCCTCAATATTGCCCAATGAATAACAGGAATCAACATCATTGTGATAATAATTGTAAAAAACTGCGACTTATACGAAACAATCGAAAATGGCGCCACAAATCATACGAAGTTCGTCAATATCGGGAAGAAAATAATAAGACAATGAAAACACTCAAATAATCACCCATATAGAAATTAAAACGCACTTACCTATACTTAAGTTTTGCAGCAGTGTAAAGATACTCGCATTCAGATAAACCAGTGAATAAATTAACTACTGCACACAACACTATCACTTTTAACTGGTATTTTACAAATTGACCCTATCTAGATTGACTCCTTTAGTCTCTTCATTGTCGACTGCGGCACTGCTATCACTTTTAATAACCATCTTGAATACATTTTGTCATAAAATATTCATTACAATTTAATTGGTGTTATTGAAAGAGTTGCCATATTATTAAAATAGCATCTGATACGTGTAGTCAACTCGAGAGGTGGTGACGAGCAATAATAAAATGTGAGAATGTTCAGAATGTTAGGATTTTATACGGGTATTCTGTTTCTGTGCAATACTAGTGTGCCCGTTGCTAAACATGTCGGATATGCGAGCTTAATTTAAATGGATCTAGATAAAACTCAATGCTGTTAAAATAGATACACTATTCTTATTCAATATATGGATCTTTCACTGTATGAGTCAAAACTCGTAAAGATCTAAATATTTTTGTAGTATCTTAAGCTTTTGTGGCATAACTAAATTCGTTCCCTAAAAAGTAAAACCGAATTCTAAACTTGATAACCCATGACGCGTACTGTTCACCACGTTGGTTTGACTAGAACATTTTTGTCTTTCGTGGGTTCCCAACATCCATTTTTTGATGAAATTTGTATGCTGCTGGCCAAAAATTTTCTGGGCACAACTTTAGAGGTATATTTAACTGGATCACCAAATATTAAGGTAAAATTTAACGTCAGAAAAACACACTTAGTAAAATAATTAGTAAAAATTCTATGTAAAATATTTAGAAAAAATAGTAATATTATTATTAATAATTTGTAACCAACATTTTTACATCCTGCTATCCTATTCATGCATTTTATGGCCATCAGTGGTTTATCTAGGTAGAAATAGTGCATTAATTTGCTCGCCAAGATTTAGTAATTATTTACTACATTGAAAATACAATTTGAAACGCAGTCGCGACTAAAACAGCTAAGTAATTTAATTTTAGACTTAATTTTGTTGGTGTTTATTAGTATATTTTTTGGTGTAAAATGTTGGTTTTTGATTTAATTTGCAGTTTGTATTTATTATCATATAACCTATTTCAACCGAGTTAGGTTAGAACCGAACTTAATGGGTTAGGTTAGGTTATAACTGCGACCATAACAGAACCGAACTTCTGACAGTAAAGTAGGTTGGGATGGAACCGAACTTAATGGGTTAGGTTATTAGGTTAGAACTGCGACCATAACAGAATCGAACTGCTACGAGTCATGTGGTAAGTAGAAATAAAAAAGGAATAGTTATCGTATTTCATTTATTTGAGACATGCAAAATACATTAAGGTTTTAAATACACCAAATTATAAACAGAACGATGCACCCGAAATGTACCTGACATGTCAATAATACATAATTATGTTCGGTACCCACAACACTACTACATTCGCTTACCGATAATGAATGAGCAATTCCACTACAACAATGTTTTCTGGTTCGAACAATTTTTATGCAATCTTAATATTATGAGATATAAATTTCTTCAAAATAACTATTCGGATATGTAAATATTATGCTTATTCATATTCTGCCATATGAAGGTTCGGTTCACTACTATCTTGCAGAAACTTTTTTGACATATATTTGTTTTGCATAATGATACTTAGCAGAAGTAACGTTTGGCAGAAACATCTTACGCAGAGTATGCTTTGGCATAAATCATTTCGCAGATTTTTATAATACTGAATCTTATATTGGCATAATGTTGATGAGCTTAACAGTCTTCTAAACGAATAGTACTTTCGCAGATAATTTTTTTGGTATAATATTTTAGGCGGCATAAAGTTGTCAAGCCGAATACCATTTGATTCCAAGATCATTTTTGTACAGGACATATGCGGAATTGGATGAATTGCTCATAAGAATGTGCAGTTAAGAGGCTCGCTCATTAGGGCCTCAGTTCAACCTAACACTCCTCCTCGCTTCGCTCGTCGTCGTACCTAACCTAATCCAAGTCAGACCTTTTTTTTTTTTTTTTGACCCATAGAAATGCATGCGATGCGGGGGTAGAGTCAGACATTACGCATTGGTTATGTGGGGCTCTCTAGTCCGCGAAGGACTAGCCTACCCACTAAAACTCTGGGATGCTGCCAACCCGTGCCGTAGCGGTGATGCCATGGGATCGCGAACATGTCACCACGACACCACCGGCACTTTCGCCCTAAGGCTAACCCTCACCGAAAGACACACTGTAGCATAGCAGTGTGCCTTACCCTCACCTACTTCCTCAAGCCCCCAGGAAGCGGGGACCGCCACCGACACACGGTGCTTCGGTCCCACCCTCCTTGCTGAGGGAGGACAAAAGCCCCTACCCCTCAGCCAGCCATGGGAGGACAAACGCCCCTAACCCACGACCCCCTCTCTACGTCCCATATACAGCCGTGAACTCTGCTGCTGCAGAGACACGCTGAGGGACCCTCTGGAAGCTAGGACCGCCACCGACACACGGTGCTTCGGTCCCAGCCTCCTGGCTGAGGGAGGACAAACGCCCCTACCCCACAGTCGGCCGTAGGAGGACAAACGCCCCTACCCCACGACCCCCGTTCCACGCCAAGGGAGGACAAACGCCCCTACCCCTCGGCCCGCCACGGGAGGACAAACGCCCCTACCCCTCACCCAACCACGGGAGGACAATAGCCCCTACCCCGTGGGTTCCCTCCCCAGGTGCCAACTAATGTCCCGACCCACGCGATTCCCAGAAACTCGGCCCCGCAGACGCCGTCAAAAGCCGAAAACCCCCCAGATGTGTCACAGACATGTATGACACCTGATATGTGATCATCCCGCCTCGCTAATACAGCCGACCCGCCTGGGGAATGGATTTGCGTTTTCGATTTCTCAGAAATCGAAATGTACAATCCTTCCTGGCAGGTAGGCAGTGTCAGAGAAGCAGGAGGCTCACTAGCCAGGCAGTCACCCACAGCTACGACACATCGAGAGTCCTTCCGACATCCTCCAACAACCACAAGGGCAGAGCCCCCAGGACCCACGCAGGCCGAGGACACCAACCAGCACCTGTCTCCCCCGCCCGTCTTGGCCCGTAGGCCCCCTCCCTGGTGTCTCTTGGCTTCCCTGCGCGCACAACGCAGGTACTGAGCCCCCCACCACGACAAGGTGGACACCCTCGGGGGGAATCCAAGTCGGACCTGCCCTAAGGTGCAATCAGTACCTAATTTATGCATTAAAAATTGTTGTGATTACACATTTTGTCCATGGAGTGGTATGTTAGCCGGCCGATGCCGCGCGGCTCGCTCGCTTCGCTCGCTCGTTAGGGTCTCAGTTCAACCTAACACTCCTCCTCGCTTCGCTCGTCGTCGTACCTAACCTAATCCAGGTGGGACCTGCCCTAAGGTGCAATCAGTACCTAATTTATGCATTAAAAATTGCTGTGATTACTCATTTTGTCCATGGAGTGGTATGGTAGCCGGCCGATGCCGCCCGGCTCGCTCGTTAGGGTCTCAGTTCAATCTAACACTCCTCCTCGCTTCGCTCGTCGTCGTACCAAACCTAATCCAAGTCGGACCTGCCCTAAGGGGGAATCAGGACCTAATTTATGCATTACAATTGTTGTGATTAAACATTTAGTGGCTGTTGCCCCGCGGCGGCAAGATACCTAACGGTACTTACATTCTACTACGTAAAGTTTACTTAACCCACCTTTCTGCTAAATAGTAGAAAATAATTATGCTATTGTAATCGTATGCGTATGGATTATTCATCCTCCTAGCCTTTGTCCCATTTTTTGAGAATGAATTCTCAATCGGGGTCGGCTACCTAAAAATCACTAATATGTTGCATAAAATTGATACTCATAAATTCATTTTGTGTAACAACCTTCGACAGAAACATTATTTCTCCGAATTTTATTGTGCATATTTTTTTTCTCATATTGTTACTTCACATAATTTTTAATATTATATAACATTGTGAAATCAAGCAGTTTATTATTTATCTATTAACCTAACCTATCAGTCAGTTTACAATATCACTAGTTACTTTAATTAACAGTAGTCACACACAATTATATACAAATGTTCTAACTGATTGTCATTTTTATTTGAATTATAAACCTTTTCTATAATCAATATTTAAATAATATTTTTCCATACAACAATTTTAAACACACATTTTTTGGGATTTGACTAGTCTGCGTGGCGAATGTGACATTTTTCGTCCATCCCATTATTGGAGGTAGTTTGACAAATCGAGATTAGGACGGATTCCTCTACTTATTATGAAATTAAAAACCGTACTGAATCAAGCGAGGCGTGACGATAACAGGTTTCAAGGTACTACATTATTCCATACATTGTAGAACAAATGGTACCTAAGTATTTAAACAACTGGTTGTCTTTTATGTCTGTATAAAGGCAATTCATTGTAAGATATATATATGCATACGAAGGTATATTAAATAACGTTTCACAAATGACACAGTGGTGTAGTAAATGGGGATATTAATAAAATAATGTTAAGGCCAGTAATTATTATGATTTCGAATGAAGAATTAAGGTAGTGTATTGTAATGATGGATATAACATCGTTTCATAATAAAATAATTTCACTAGATATCAATATTTGATTTAATGTTTCGTTTGATATAGCAACAGTAAGCATTATTTCATTAAGTATAATTTCAATTAGTATAAAAGACATTTGATAATTATAAGGTCATCAAGAATATAAATTCGCAAGATGACCTCTCGCTTCGCTCGTCGTCGTACCTAACCATGACTGTATTAAAAAAAAATGTTTTTTGTTTGAGCAGTTTAAGTGTGAATTGAACCTTTAAACGAATTATATCAAAGATCATTACAATATCATATGATATTATGCCATATAAAATTATACCAAATGTTATATCATTCGTCTATTAGGTATATCCCTAGATCGTTATATTGAGTAATATTATATCATAAGTTGTTATAGCGGCCGTTACGCACCCCATTCACGAATTCACCGACCTATGTATGTAATGTACCTACTATACGTATGGATGTTGTAACAAATTCAATTATTGTCTGTACTGTAATATATTGCAAATGTGACTTAGCCAGTTCTTCCCCTTAGCCTTTGAAATCGTTATGTTATTTTTACCCGACTACGGCAGAAACCAAAAGGAAGAATTTACATAAAAAAACATGACATAGTAAAAATACTATAATTGCTTAAGGCCTTAAGCAAGAGACATACAATTTCCGCAACATGAACATACATATATATCACCTACAGTATCACCTACTATGCAGTTTCTGCTCAGAAACATTTTTTATTGAGTCCCCTTTTTTGGCAAGCCTATCATTATATATTTATGAACCATGTAATGTAAATTTTTGTTAATGTGGATACACGCCATTTTTTGTATCAATGGTTTAATATAAGCCCATCATTGTTGTCTCAAACAAAACTTATTCCATCACGAGTTTGGAAGTCAGCACTTAGCACAAAGAATTATCTTATTATATTTATGGTCATCGACTTCATTTCCGAAAGATAAATATTAGACTTCCAGTTACAAAGAACTGAAAAGTACAAAACAAGATTAACGTTTTGTTTACTTAATAAAAAGTTAATCTTTTTAATTCTCTTAATTATGTAGATATAAGTGATATTTTAACAGGCATGCCTATTAAAAGAGGAGACAAAAAAACGTGTAAACTTAAACTAATGGTCGTGTACAGACAGCGTCAAAAGTAGCTGATAATTTTTGTATTCAATTTTACATAAGTCAGTAGTAAAGTCATCAGCTAGGTATTTTTCAAACTGACCGTACCCCCCGGCACACAGCTTCACCAAATTGTTTTTTTAGTCATAATGACAACTATCCTCTACAAATAATGAAACCACATTGTGACAAGGCAAAAAGTCATACAAATAATCTACTACATTTACAAAACACACGATAAAAAACCTGTTTTGTGTTAAAATAAATACGCTATAAACGATGATAAATATTTGTATAATGTGCAGCAAAAAGATACCTCAAGCGTCATATTCATTAGCAGTGAGAAATTAGACAAAGACACATCGTTTAACAGTCATTTATTATTGTGACCCGTGCCGAACCACTGTGCATAGAGAATCGTTAAATTTAGTCGTAAACGATAGCGCGAAACACGTGCGACAGTCATCTTTCGCACTTCTAACACGTAAACTGCTCATTGCTGAGAACGTTTAACAAAACACAATGTGCCATAGATAGAACATTAGTGTAACCTATCGTGCGTCTCAAAGATACGGGGGACATACTTAAAATGTCCGAGAATGACAAAGATGTGGTGAACCTCGATAGGATTCTGGTAGAGGAGGTGGGACAATGGGGGGAGTACCAACTTAGAGCTGTATCACTATGTGCCCTGGTGGCTGTGCTAGCGGGGCTCGGTGCATACTCATATTTATTTACAGTTGATAAGAGCAGGACACGGTAAGTTAATTTTACTTTCTAATCTATCTATAGAACTAAGGATCTGTAGTCGACTGTATTTAATTATCGTAATCTCTAAAGTTTAAAACAGGTGGTCAATGGTCCTGTTGTCGAAATTGAGATCTGATTATGGGAACGGGACGGAGCTTCAAAATTTTTGTAATTATTGCATTTACGATTTGCATGTAGCTTCATGCATTTTGAGGTTGTTAAGAACTAATTCGCATGCAAAATAATTATCAGTTTCACCAGATATTTGAGGCCTGTGAGGAATCGACAAAACTCCAAAACTCTTTTGTCGGTACCTATTTAGCAATTTGGTAATTTTCCATTTTGTTTCATACATTCGTTTCTAAAATGTCTAAAACAACACAAGACTAGTATTTGATTTTCATTGACGACAGCTGTTTATCAAATAATAATTAGAGAAATTACATAACTTGATTTAAAATAATTGAGTATCCGGCCGTGTTTTAGGGTTCCGTACCCAAAGGGTAAAAACGGGACCCTATTACTGAGACTTCGCTGTCCGTCCGTCCGTCCGTCCGTCCGTCCGTCTGTCACCAGGCTGTATCTCAAGAACGGTGATAGAGACTAGAGACTTGAAATTTTCACAGATGATGTATTTCTATTGCCGCTATAACAACAAATACTAAAAATGAAATAAAATAAATATTTAAGGGGGGCTCCCATACAACAAACTTGTTATACCTATATATACATATATATAGGTACGGAACCCTTCATGCGCGAGTCGGACTAGCACTTGCCCATTTTTTTTTATTATGACTAGAGGAATGTAAAGTGAGGAGGAATTTCAATTTCAGAAGATTATTTCCAGAAAATTAGAAATTTTATTAATGCTTGTCCTCAAACATGTCATCAAGTCATGTAATAAATCATTAAATCTTTCAGATGTATGATCTCGGAATGCGAAAACAGCTCAACTCCTCTCGTGTTCGCTCCACCCTGGACCTTAGATGCTCTGCCAGCTTCAGAAAACTCTTTTGACCAATGCCATCGTTTTCCAAGCATAAGCACAATATCACAAAATACTTCTGAGTTATGTCCAGCAAAATTATTTGATAGAAACTCATCGGTACAATGTCAGGAGTATGTTTACGAACACAACCACTCTGCATATTTTGAGGTATTCTCGGTTTTTTTTATTGCACCGCATATCTAAATCTAGAATCCGAACCAGCCTTTTATGGTCATTTTTAAATTTTCATATTGGAAACATTGACAAATAGAAATGTACCATTGCAATCTTTCAAGAACACAACCATTAACATTTCTTTTAGTGTCCTGGATGAAGAAGAACTAAAAAAGCATTTAAACCCATAAATTCGCCTTCAATGAATATTTTTTCCCAGCCTAGCCTTGTCAAAGATCGTGTCCAAAAATCACGTCGCCTTTTTAAATATGGTAACTGCAAGTTGTCTGGACTTTAAATGAACCCTAGCATAACTTTTAAACAAAACATTTCATTTCAGTTCAATCTGGCCTGCGACAGTTGGCGTCCAACTCTGATTGGATCTGTCAACACTCTGGGCTACCTGTTATGTCTACCGATGACAGGTTTTGTGTCTGATCACTGGGGCCGACGCATCACACTTGCACTAACAGCTTTCAACACAGCTTGGATCAGCTGCTTGTTGTACTTTGCTAATTCCTATATCAGTTACATCATCATATCGTTTCTAAGCACACTTTTCGGAGCGACTATTTTCGCCTCAGCCTATATTTTGGGTATGCTCAACTATAAATATGTAATGATTTTGTGGATTAGTCATGTTATCTATCTTATATATATTATGTGCTTTTATTGCAGCTGTGGAGTATGTGGGACCCAAACACAGAGTAGCAACTGGTGTTGCTATGAGCACTTTTCTATGCATAGGAGAGACGCTCTTAGGTCTGATAGCTTGGTATGGCCATTACTGGAGAAATCTGGTCCTTATATTGTTTATTCCTCAACTCATTTTTGTGCTTTACTTTTGGATTGCACCAGAATCCGTTCGATGGTTGATGAGCAAAGGCCGCTTCGAAGAGTCTTTGGTAATATTGAAAAGAGCTGCTGAAGTTAATGGAAGTTCATTATCGGAAAAGACTTTGAAAGGGTTCTCGGAGATCAAACATGATAAGGCAAAAGAAAACAACAATGAATCTGATACTTGGTTGGTGTGTCTCGTCTTTAAACATAAGCCCGTTTTGGTGCGCTGTGTGGTGACGCCAATATGGTGGCTTACTTCCATTATGTTGTATTACGGACTGACGATATCCTCCGTAGGGATATCCGGCAATAAGTATCTAAATTATTCAGCAACAACTGCGATTCAAATGCCAGGGTACTGGATTGCCTTGTTCTTGTTAAATAAGATGGGAAGAAAACCCCTATTAATAACAGGATTTTGGTTATGTGCAGCCTGTCAATTTGCATACATATTTATATCAAAAGGTAAGTGCTGCCTTTATAAATTTTCTTTTTTACATATTATGTCTCTATTTTCTTAATAGTTATCTGCATCATTATTGATATTATACAAATCTTACCAGACCAGGACCAGACATAACGTATCCGTCTCACTAATTGTTTGGCAATACTAGACTAAAGACATGGAGTAAGCGAACCTACCATAAAATAACGAAAAAAATTTATGCTACTGCTACTACCTACTACGAGGGTGACACTGAAAGTTTTTAGAACAGGCCACTTGTAAACGATATAATAATAAAATTAGTTTAGATTTTGAAAACTCATCTCTCTGCGAATATTATGGTGTATGTATTAAATTCGTTTGTCATTTGTTTTACGATTTAGCGGTGAATTGAAAATTGTCTCTTTCACGTCGGCTTGAATTTTTGGCGAGAAAATTTTCGTGCAGTGATTTTTTATGACTTTGATGTCACGAAAGTCAACAAGAAAGTTATGATAGACTTCGATTGGCCTTTCATGATAAAGCCCCATTTTGTGCCACTGTTTACAACTGGTTTAATGAGTTTAAACGTGGTCGTACTAAGTTCACCGATGATCTGCGCGAGGGCCGGCCTTCGACGACGACGACTGAAGACAACATCAGTATTGTGCGGCGTGCGATAGAGACTGACAAAAGAATGTCCTATCAGCGGATTCAGATGAGCTTAGGCATTGGTATGAGGCAAGTGCACAAAATCCTCCATGAACATTTAGCAGTCAGGAATCTTTGTGCCCTGTGGATACCTCATAATTTGACAGAGTCCCAAAAACTCTCTTGTGTTGATTGGTGCCGTGAAATGGTTAAAAGATTTAACGGATATGACACAATTACTGTTTTCAACATGATTACGGGTGACGAAAGCTGGATTTACTGTTATGAACCTGAAACTAAAAGGCAGTCTGCTCAGAGGGTATTTCCTTCAGAGGAGTTGCCAGCTAAAGTGAAGAGAGGTCGAAGCGTGGGAAAAAAGATGGAGGCGTCGTTCTTCGGAATGACAGGTCATATCGCAACAATTATTATAGAGGATCAAAACACAGTTACCGCAGACTGGAACACTAACAATTGTTTACCACGTCTTGGAAAAAGTTCGGGAGAAGCGACCTCGCAGTATGGTCCTCCTTTACCACGACAACGTCTCGTCGCACACCACCAAGCAAACGATCGACTATTTGGCGACGTCAGACGTGGAATTACTGGGTCACCCCCCGTATAGACCCGACCCCGCACCTTGCGGTTTTTATTTATTTCCGAAAATAAAATAAAAACTTCTAGGAAAACGTTTTATGGACGCCGATGAAGCAGTGGCTGCATGTCAAAGGGTAGTCGAAGAGAACCCTAGGGACGAGTGGGCAAACCGCTTTTGTCAGTGGTTCCATCGGGTACAGCGATGTATTGATGTGAAGGGATCCCAAAAGATATAATAAAACTAACAACATGCTAGTTTGTTCAGTTTTTGATTTTCTAAAAACTTTCAGTTTGTGTTATACAACTATGTTGCGTGGTTTTAAATTGGCGTTAGTAGTATAACATTTCCTTTTCGATATTTTTATAGTTGGTGCACTTTGACCTAGAAATGCCTTGCTTGATCGCTGTCAATGAACATTATTTTTATTTTTTAGGACATTATTGGCTGGCCTTATCAATATACCTGTTTGGGAAGATGTGTATCTCAGGCGTCGTGACGTCCATTTACGTCTACACCGCTGAGTTATATCCGACTCGGCACCGAACTACTCTATTCGCCTTCTCCTCCATGATAGGCAGGATTGGAGGCATCTTAGCTCCGCTCATGCCTGGTTTGGTAAGTATCTGTGTGAGTAGTGCCGGTAGCATGCTCATCTTCTTTCTATTAAATCGATATCTTCAATTCTGAAGGTAGTGTCCCTGAAATTTGCGAGGCATGGTGTGGCTTCATGCATCAGTTTCCTTCATCTGTCTCGGTTCTCAGTCGCCCTTAGGGCGATTGCAATAAATAGTTTAAATTAAACGACAACAAAGTGGGAGTTGAAGACCAGACCTGTAAAATAACTCGTAACAGCTTTCTTGTAGTTTTTTACGCTATTTTTTTTTTGCTGCGGCATCAGTAACAAAAGCATACCACCTCCAGTGTGGCTCTCGGTATCAAAAAACTATACTGGCATCACTCATTCTTGTTACAAACTCTCAAGTTGTGGAATGAGCTGGGACCCACGGTTGTTGGTACATATCCAATTTGTCCATATTTGACGCGTTTGAGAGCATGGAAAAGTAGAATACAAATGTTTTTTGGCACTTGATGTTATTATAATTTACTAAATAGTTTATCATTATAATAATTCATTTAATTTTTCCAGGCTGCTGAAGTATGGGTGAACTTACCATTTGCTCTATTTGGTTGCATGGCGTTACTCTCTGGAATCCTGGTGCTGTTGGCTCCAGAGACCCTGGGAACTACCCTTCCAGATACCATGGAAGAGGCCGCACGTTTAGGCAAAGACTCGCCTTCGATGCTGCAGTGGCTCAGACTCAGAACGCTGGTTTTCAAAAGCAAAAGTTACAATATTAAATGATTTTACACTGATAAGTTGAGAAGTGGTCTAATATTAAAAGCTTCAATTATTTATTTGGGAAACCTGAAATTTTGATCGTCATACCTAAATATGACCATGTGCCATTAAGACCCGCGCACTTAGAGTTACAGCCCATCACAACATTATTGAGAACAATGTGAGTCGGACTCACACGCAAAGGTACCATCAGTAAAAACAACACACATTTAGACTTTTTTTTTATTACAGTTCTAAAGTCAACAGGAAATCCGTTTAGTTTCGCGATGTCATCCTCAGAGACTGTTACTGCTAGAAAGCTGCAAATATACCTGTGTTATCATTTATAATCTGTTTATTGTTCTTTATTTATTAATTATCGTCTCACTCAACGCGTCTAAATCGCAGAAACCGTAGAAAAAATTAAAAACGCTAATTCTCTCTCCTTCGTTAAACGCGACCGTTATTGCCACTAATATCAGTCAGTAAAGCATCAACACAAATTGATCGACGTTTGATGGATACTCTTCACGCCATCGTAACTCGAGGGGTCACCGCTGACCGCAGGTGCCTCTATTCAAGCAGAAAATAAACTTTTAACTTTTTGTACCGTTTTTTGATGGGTTTTTTAATACACCATTGGTTGCGAAGTGGGTTTTAAGGTTCGTTTAATTAGTTATGAGTGAGCATTTTTTCCCACGAGTTGGGCTGCGTTGCTGAGACTGAAGTATTAAGTCACAGTAGCTTTGTTGGATAACGAAGATTTTTTAAGTTGAAGTTGATTACGTTTTCCTGATCAAGGATAGTGGCTCCAATTTATTAAATTGTGACATGTCCCTGTAGTTTCGCAGATTTGAGGTACGCGGGTGGGCCATTTGTCAAAATGTCCGTCTGCCGGACAGCTTTGCAATTTAAATTTTCCAAAATCGGTCAGTAACTTTTTGCAATATTCTAAAATTGCTCAAAATTTCAAAATTTTTGGCTGACTTGGATCGAGAATTTCCCAATAGCTTTTCTTGAGCTCCCTATTCTAGAAACGGAAAAAATTGATCTCGGTATTGAATTAAGCTACAGTTTAGCCATCTTAGGAGGCGGGCGGACAAAAAATGAAGGCGGTAGCGGTAACGGGTCCCTGTAATAAAACAAATATGAATGTTTTTGTCACGTGCTTTATTTCTAAATTACATTTATAATGCCTTTGATTTGAGTTGCGCGTAGTGTGAGATCTGTAGATTTTTGTCAGCGGAGCCAATGTTCCCATACAAATGCTGAAGCCTCGTCGCCGTTGACTGGGCTACATACAGATTGTCATTCAACATTTATTTATTTATGTTCCGTTTGAAGAGTAGAATCTATATTTGAATTTATTGCTCTTATTTCAAGCCACACCCGGTATAACTCTCTTCTGATGTAATAAAGGATTTGCCATAATGTAAACGTTAAACATTTATAGACTTGAAGATGATAAAAGCGATAGGCATTCCTTCGCGCTTTCCTCACGATTATGTCTCGGAATGGGATCGTAATTTGTTTTAGGGTTCCTTACTCAGGATTTTACAACATTGTTAGTACCTACATTGAATTAAGTAATAAAATTAAAACATTTTTAGTTGCTCATAATTCCTAGGTAAGTAGGTTGAACGACTTTACGATTACTTTATTTAACAATTTACAAGAAAACTCCCGTGAGCCTCAGAGAAGATAATACTTATAGCCAGTGAGTTCTCAGATTGCGATTCTTGTTTGGATGAAAACTGAAACTGAAACTGCAACTGTACATTAGGTCTTAAAACATTCGTGTGATCCTATTATGAAACTCGCCGACGGCTCGTTAAAACCACCCTCGTATTTTATGACTTCTCATTATGCAACTGTTGCATAAACTACTATTGCTCGGATTTTACAAACCCGGTAATCTTATTATCGAGCGTTACGGTCGCATTCCATCAGCTCATGTTAGACATAAACATAACATACCTACCTAAGTTTGACGCGACGCTACTGCTATCATCTAAGTACCTTATAAATTAACATGGAACTCCATAAACTAACACCTGAATCAATTTATTCACAAACAGTTTAATACGGCGAGACATCTGCTGTGACGTAGTTGTTTTTTGGGTAACGTCGCATTTCACGGACCATTGGACTAATGCCTATTGACCAAACCAGACGCAGCGTTTTTGTGCGTATCTTAACTCCGAAACTTCGCTGTACTGTGCGAGAGTGACGGGAAATGCTATGTCGCGCGACAAGAGTCGCGAGGCAAAATTGCGCTAGACGGGCTGATTACTACAAATTCACATAAACATATCCATACTAATATTATAAATCCGAAAGTGTGTCTGTCTGTCTGTTACCTCTTCACGCTTAAACCGCTGAATCGATTTTGATGAAATTTGGCATGGAGATAGTTTAAGATCCGAGGAAGGACATAGGATAGTTTTCATCCTGGAAATTATCCCGGCTAGCTCCCAAGCAACCTATCGAATTTTTCCTTATGCTTTGTGTGTCGAACTTTTTAGGGTAGCGTGGTGGATTGGGTGCTTAACGCGCTGGACCGGCAATCCATAGATACCGGGTTCGATACCCGATCTCTTCCACCAGGAAACTCATTTAAATTTTTCTTCAAGCTTTGATCTTTGTATCACGGTCTCATGGTGTTAGAAAAAAAAACAAGACAAGGATGTTACGGCGTGCCGGCAAGCGCGTTTGCTCGACTTATGTTCGAGATATGATACTCCAGCTAGCAAGACGGATTTTTACCAATTTTAGTACACGGACAACTGAACATCTAAGGATGATGATAATAGGATAATTTATCCGACTACAGTAAAGAAAAAGTTTTAAACGGACACCTTCCATTACATACATATAATTACATCAAACTAAGGTAAGCGTGCTAGTGTTTGACACTGAAACTTTAATTAATACCTATCACCTATCAAAATTATTAAGGGTAAGATGTTCAATTGGGGCGTTTACCACATATCTGGAGTTGCAAGCGCCTGAAGGCTACGGTAATCACTTACCATCAGGAAGGCCGTATGCCTGTTTGCCACCTCTGTAGTATAAAAAAAAACTATCAAATTATATTTATAAAACTTACCTTAAAAAAATGTGTAGGAAGCTCCAGAATCTATCAGTGGTAATGACGTCACTCGCCAAATAAGTATAATATATCTACTACATCTGACTAAATCATAAAAAATAGCTAAGTAATTTATATAACAGCACAGTATCATTCCCAAAAGTCAAACAATATCGCCAAAAAAGCAAAAATACCCTTCTGCAAAGTTTGGCGTGGTTAAAAATCGATTATTAAATTGCATGCAAAATTGGTACCTATAGCTAAGTAATTTGAATGCATCGCGCATGTGACAAACATATATATTATGCAGATATCGGGGCTATATGCTTTTTGCTTTGAGTTTTTGAGCCTGGGGTAAAAAAATAATGATTTTGTCGATATCGAATCATAAAAAAAATGTCCCGTCCCTAGTTTTGTAATTTGAACAATCGAAAATTAGTGATAAATCCTCCGTATAATTTACTTGTCATGCGACGTCCATAGATTAAGTAGTCCGTGCCAATACACGATTAACAGCGAAAATCATGGTCATTTCATCTCCTATAAAATTATCCTAAAATATTAATTAAAAGAAACCCGCACACACGCCAAGAGGTCAACGAATATTTCAAGTGAATATGAGAAATACGGTATGAAAAGTCCCTTTCAACACATAAGCAACAACAAAAAGTTTCATAGTTGTGCTATAGGTGCAGGTTCTGTTTACTTAAAGCCACAATCACGAGCTGTGTGTGAGCGGCAGCAATGGAAAATCAATTAAAGCTGCGCCTGCCGCGCCGAATAGAAATGAGGCATCCAGTCCAATTTGTCTTGTTTCTGCTTGTTATTCGAAATGCAACGCAAGCAGAACACTTCATTATTAAACATTTTAAAATAGGAATAGGATTCACTAGCTTGGCATGCACTTAAGACGGAATAAAAAAGCAATATAATTTTCCAGATTCTGGGTCATGGTTCTATTTCAAAATTAGAGTAGTTATTAATCGGGATGGAATCAAAAACTGCACCCATAGCAAGATTGATCTTATTATGATTGATCTATATCTTAAATTAAACTTTAAATACCACAGGAGACCAATGCAGGTTCTTTTATCTAAGCCACAATCAATTAAAGCAGCGACTGCCGCACCGAATAGTAATGAGGCATCGAGTTCAATTTGTCTTGTTTCTGCTTGTTATTCAAAATGAGCAGATGCAAGGCAAGCTGGCGCTTCATTGCATTTGTGTATTTTCGAATAGGATTCACTAGCGTGTCACGCTATTAGCACTTAAGACGGAATAGAAAATGCAATATATCCAGATTCTAGGTCAGAGTTCTATTTCAAAATAATAGTTATAAGGACAAGCGGGACGGAAACAAAAACTAAAGTTATGGCAAGATAGATTTCGTTAAAAGCGAGATAAAACGGTCAATCAACTCTATCGACTCGACATAAACTGATCTGTTTTTTTTAGATTGCAATGGCAACACTGTAAGGAAATGAGGCAGACTTCGCCGGCGATGGCGAGACTACTTCCGTTATACTCCTTGGACGAATGATCAAACATTCTTACCTGGTCGTTATACTAGCTTTTCTAATTACACTTCTAAACCCACTGGCATCTCAATGATCACGTTCTTTAAATCACGATTCGAATGCGACAGCAATGGAAACGTAATTAAAGTAGCGCCTGCCGCACCGAATAACAATGAAGCATCGACTACAATTTTATCTTTTTTTTTGCGACAGGCACTTGCATTGCAATTGAGGATTTCTGATTTTTGAAAAGGATAAATTTCGATTTACTAGCGTATTTCGGTTATTGTAACACAATATTATCACTTTAGTACACCGCTATTTCTTTTTCAATAAACATAACCTAATCAGAAAAAAAAAAACGAGGCTATAACTCAGCATGGTGTTGCAATTCGCAAGCAAAGCAAACTGCAACGTTGTTGTTTTGTCAAAGGCCACAGGGAGCCCGATGTAAACAAGGCTAGGACTGTTCGTCCGGGTTTCCCCGGATTTGCCCTAGTTTGGAGGCCGTCTGGGGGGGGTTCATAAAGTGTCCGGACACATTTTATGTGAATGAAAATAAGGCGATTGTTTTTTTAAAAATATTATATTCGGACTTCTGGAGAAAAAATGCGATTTACGCCAAATGACCGGGTTTTCTATGGAGAGGGGTCATTAATTCTGTACGGGCGGTGTTTTTTTTTGTACGGGTTTGGCGATATCTGTTGGTCATACATAATCTGGGGGCACGGCAGTGCCCCCGCCAAGTCGAGCAAACGCGCTTGCCGGCACGCCGTAACATCCTTTTCTCGAAGCCATTCAGACCATTTTCAAACTCCCAGTATTTCATTACGGACAAAGCTAGAAGCCTGAATTTTTAATGACCAGGAGAGCATGATATAACCTAGTCATATTCCAAATTGCATTCAATTTGAACCAGTAGTTTAGAAATTATTGCCAGTCAAAGTTCCTTAATTTTGTCACTCACTGATTCACTCACTGACTCACTCATGATCATACGAATTCTAAGTTACTTCTAGCAGACACACAAGCTTGAAATTTCGTGCTCTATTACGGTTTGGTGTACAAATCATTAAAAAACCTAAACATTACAAAATGTCCGTGTAGTTTTCCAGTTATGCGAGCTGCATAGATAAATTTGTATTTCCTTATGAACCCCATACAAAGTATACACGATTACAAAGCTAATTTTGCGGTTCACATAAATTAGATATGGGTGAATCAACTTTTAAGTGCACCTTGTTGCTATGGTTACGCAAAATTTGTCCCTCGCACAACCTAAGCATTTTTCTATGAAACAGTATGAGAATTTGGACAACGGGGACAGAGTAAACACAAAAAAGTTGATTCACCCATAAAATATACTTTCAGGCATAGAATACTTATTAATTAATGAGGGAAAAGGGAAGAGTGAAGAGGGAAGGGGTGAAAGGGATGAAAACGGTGAAACAGTGAAAGGGGTGAAATGGATAAAAAGGGTGAAAGGGATGAAAAGGGGTGAAAATAGTGAAGGGGATGAAAAGGGTGAAAGGGATGAAAACAGTGAAAGGGGTGAAAAGGGTGAAAGGCGAAAGGGACGGTTGTTGAAAGGGATGAAAACAGTGAAAGGGGTGAAAAGGGTGAAATGGATGAAACGGGTGAAATGGATGAAAGGGATGAAAATGGTTAAAGGGATGAAAAGGGTGAAAGGGATGAAAATGGGTGAAGGGATGAAAGGGGGTGAAAACAGTGAAAGGGGTGAAAAGGGTGAAAGCGATGAAAAGGGTGAAAGGGATGAAGTTGTTGAAAGGGGTGAAAACCGTGAAAGGGGTGAAAGGGATGAAAAGGGTGAAAGGGATGAAGTTGTTGAAAGGGATGAAAAGGGTGAAAGGGATCAAAACAGTGAAGGGGGTGAAAAGGGTGAAAGGGATGAAAAGGGGTGAAAAGGGTGAAAAGAACAGAGGTGAAAACATTTAAAGAGGTGAAAAGGGTGAAATGGATGAAAAGGTGAAGGGATGAAAAGGGGTGAAATGGGTGAAAGGGGTGAAATGGATGAAAGGGGTGAAAACAGTGAACGGGGTTAAAAGGGTGAAAGGGATGAAAAGGGTGAAAGGGATGAAAAGGGTGAAAGGGATGAAAATTGAGAAAGGGATGAAAAGGGGTGAAAAGGGTGAAAGGGATGAAAACGGGTGAAGGGATGAAAATGGTGAAATGGATGAGGGGTGAAATGGATGAAAAGGATGAAAAGGGTGAAAGGGATGAAAATTGATAAAGGGATGAAAAGGGGTGAAAAGGGTGAGTGATGAAAAGGGGTGAAAACATTGAAAGGGGTGAAGTGGGTGAAAGGGGCGTGAAGGGGGTTAAAGGGATGAAAATAGTGAAAGGGGTGAAAGGGATGAAAAGGGGGCAAATAGTGAAAGGGGTGAAAGGGTTGAAAAGGGTGAAAATAGTGAAAGGGGTAAAAGGATGAAAAGAGCTAAAGGAGTGAGGGGTAAAGGGTGAAGAACTGATGATGAACTTTACGCGAGTCTCGTGAGCTCACCTTTATTTAAAGGTACCGTTTGGACGGAAGCTTGTTTAGATATATATTCTCTATAGGTAGGTGTTCTATTTTTAATCCTGAGAATACAAAAATAATAAAAAAAATACATATAAAACGAACTAGATCCAGTAAAAACTAAATTTGAAATTATTAATAGAGCTTACGTTCATCGTGAACAATTTCCTATATGTATAGCATATGCTATTACTATACATAAAAGCCAGGGCCTAAGTCTAAACAATGCACTGATGGACATTGGTTCAGCAGTTTTCACATGCGGTCAAGCGTACGTGGCACTTTCTAGAGTGACAAGTTTGGGCGGTTTACATCTTATTAACGTTGACTTCGGTAGTGTTAAGGCGCAAGACTCCGCAATTAATTATAGAGTATAATAGACTTAGAAGTATTTACCGTCCAGACTTGTCAAAACTAGCCTTATCAAAGCCTCCGAGAAAAGCCCACAGAGACAGAGAGTGGGCATTAAGGAAGACAGTTGCAGATGCACAAGAAGTATTACCTCAAAGAAAAAAAAGGAGGATCACTTCCAAAAAGAAATGAGATCCCATCAAAAACATAACATGTAAAAAATTCCAAGTCTCGCAACCTTCTACCGCAAAAAGTTGTGAGATACAATATAAAACCAAGTCGGTTAATTTGTTCAGTACCTATCAAAGTGACCCTCCGCCTATATGACAACTTTGACTTACATTTTCACCAGATAACATAACTAAAAACATATTGACGACGCGGTTGGCGCAGTGGTTAAGCAACTGACTACTGAGCCGACGGTCCTGGGTTCGAATCCCGGCAAGGACAAATATTTGTGTGATGAACTCGAATATTTGTGCCTGGGTCATGGATGTCATTTGTATTTCAGTATGTATTTATTTATATAAGTATGTTTATCGTCATCTAGTGTCCATAACACAAGCCTACTAGAGCTTACTGTGGGACTAGATTGATTTGTGTGAGGTTGTCCGATATTTATTTATTTATTTATTTATTTATTTATTTATTTATTTATTTATTTATTTATTTATTTATTTATTTATTTATTTATTTATTTATTTATATTACCTGACCGTTGTAGTGCCCGCATTAATATTACACATATTTATCTTTATAATAAAATGTAATGACTTGGCCATCGCACGACAACATATGTATAAGCATACGAGTAAATCTCGAATAGTTTACAAATTAGATAGTAAGGTCATTTCATTCGGTATTGAGCGGTGCTCATCCAGTTCTTTTCAGCTGTTTTTACTATCTCATCTGCATCTGCCCATATTTTCTTCTGCCGTCCTCTTTTGCCCGTGGGGCTAGGTCCATCTTTTATCTTGGTTAAGACGGCCAAGATGAAACAATAAGTAGGAATTTACGCATACAAATTAAGCGTGACATTCAAATCTAGTTAATAAAATTTGGTAGATTTTATTTTCATTGTAATGTAGGTAGAGTATAATATTACCGTGTGCGATGGCCAAGTCATTACATTTTATTATAAAGATAAATATGTGTAATATTAATGCGGGCACTACAACGGTCAGGTAATATGTTTTTAGTTATGTTATCTGGTGAAAATGTAAGTCAAAGTTGTCATATAGGCGGAGGGTCACTTTGATAGGTACTGAACAAATTAACCGACTTGGTTTTATATTGTATCTCACAACTTTTTGCGGTAGAAGGTTGCGAGACTTGGAATTTTTTACATGTTATGTTTTTGATGGGATTTCCTTGTCCTCACATCACGCCGAAACGACTGGATGAATTTTTCCCAAATTTGGTATAGGGATAGCTGAACATCCAAAGATGGTTATTACTTATATGTAGTTATATATACTTTTTACCCAACTACCGTAAAATAAAGAAAACGCGGATGAAGTTGCACACTAGTGAGCCTAACCTAAAAAAAATCTTATGAGGTAAACTAGTAAATAGTAACATACGTGTTGTGAGCACTAGTTAAGAGGACGTTCAATGTTAATAACGACCAACATAGCAAATATGGCATACATTTAATATTTGCACGTATTTCGTTTACATATTCTCAGTAAGAAGTTTAATAGTAGATTGTTCAACAAGGGACTAAAACAAGCCATAATGACACGAGATGTTTTAGCCACCCGAGCTAAGCGAGGGTGGCTAATAGTTCGAGTGTCATTATGGTTGTTTAGTCTCGCGTTAAACACTCTACTGTTCACTTTGAATGCGAGGAAAATAAACGAATTTCAATATAAAATTACGATATTTATTATAACAAAGTTTCTTACAATTACGTAGTACAGCCGTTAATCTAAACTCAGAAAAATTTAAAGCGCAATTTGTGAAATTCTTTACATTTAAATGTATGGTTTTCCCCTGTAAACTAAGCTGGGTCAGCGTGGTTTGTAATTGAGAAGTATGTTCAATATTTTCACTCGAAGTCGAAGTAAAAGTTGGAGAGAATGGGGAGTAGGTATAGTAGAGACGTAGACCTTTTCTCAAAAAGGTTGCCGATGGTCATTTCATTAGGCTCATTCTCAACCCGCGATGTTGATGGGCGTGGGTCAAATGTTGGTTGTGATTTTTGCTTTGAGGATATTTTTATTCCTTCAATATAGTATAGCCTTCGACAGATATTGTGTTTATTTTGGATTGACTCCTCTATGTAGCCTTCAGCTTTATTCTTCTTCATTGGAAGATGATGATAACATATTTTGTCCGTAATTTATAAAGTGACACAGTTAATTGGTCTAATTGGTGATTACAATTCAAGCTTAATACAAGTAATGGCCAACTACTCATTCCATTCAAAATTCTAATAGAAAAAAGAAATGTTCCGTGGTTTTTTCTTTTTTTTTGTAAAGCGACGCTTTAAATGCTTGCATATTTAGCCAACAGATTCAAACTTGAAAACTATTTTATTTAAGACTAATATGGACTTATGGACCATGCATGATAAAATTACATTCGTATTCGTAATAATAAATCGTGTTTCATTAAATAAAATCTTGAATTTTTGAGAGTTGTAATTTTGAGGTTACTTTCACGCACCAAAAAGTTTGTATACCTATCACTGAAAATGGCTATAAACCTCCATTCACAAACGTCGTGATTGGCTGTTTAGGGGTTTTTCAAAGTAAATTAAAACAATTTTACTTTAGTCCCTAGAGATTAATAAGGAGCCACTAAGGAGCTTTAGTCCCGATATGCAGAGACTAAAGTAACATTTTAAGAGCATGAGAAGTGAAAAATAAATAAAGCAAAAGTCTACGACTTCGGTGAGTAAATAAAGTGATTGACTGGTAGGGAAGAATTTCTTGAGGCATGAAATTCCATATGGTACTATATTGTACATATGTATATTGTAAGTTTAAATAAATAAATAAACATAATCAAGATCCCGTACCGTACAAGGCCCGCCCGTACAGGGGCGGAAGATAATATTTTCACCTTTTTTACTTTTTAACTTAAAGAAAACGATTTTTTTTTACTGGGTATGAATGGGTGAGTTGGGTTGAAAAACGAGTTTTTGAAAATTGTATCTATTCTCCATTCCCACAAAAAAACATTCACATTCTTACTTAGGCATATTATTTTCGCGGCGACAGAAAAATTAAAGAGCAGCAAACTATTTGCAACTAAAATAATAACTTGTCAGCGATTAAATATTTTGGCAATCATTTATATTAAATGAGCTTTAAACTAAGGATATTTTAAAATTCAAATAATGGCAGCTACTTTAAGGTAGCAGAAATAATAAACAAGATTACTGAAATCATAGGCGAGGTACTATAAATAATGACTTGGCGACTAATATTAGCAGAAGATCCGACTCGGCCGGGTTAGGTTTGGTTGGTTTTTTTTTTATATCCCTAAAAAGCGCTCCTTTTATTTTTTTTATGACCTTGATTTATTTTATATGCAATCTCCATTGAACAATTAGAGTAGGCCATTTTCAACTTTTTATCCGCTGTCATGTTTCCGCTTAATTAGTTAATTCAGTCGCCAAAACTCGATGCTAGTTTATATTGAAACAAAGCCGAAAATTGGTTACTTAGCTGCTACTTTTTACTTTATTAGTCTCCGCAATTAGTCGCCAACTTATTATTTTTGCTACCCCCTTTAATTTTTTATAAATCCCTAAATCAGATTAATTTGTCACCGCGTTAAATACATGCCGTTAAATAAGATCATTAGGCTAAATCTGAAAATTAGAAAGTTATGAATCATAGTCAAAATAATGGGTTACAGCGCCATCTGTGATACTTTGGATGAACCTTTTTCTACTATCTGCATGCTGAGGAAGCAGTACACCGCGCTCTACGCGTTACCACTAATGCAAGATAGATGGCACTAAAGTCGTCTGTAAGGTAAAAGTAAATTAATTTTGTTAACACTGACGTATTAATTACATGGACACACAATCCGACGGAAAAAATGGTACCCTCCCAACTAATGCAAAATCACAAATCGCATTAGTTGGGCGATCAGTCTCGTTTAGACCATGACACGTGACGGGTCTCAAAAATGACTTAATTTTCAGTGAAAAATTGCAGAAATAACAGCTATAAAATAAAGAAAAAGGTCGGAATATTCTTTTTTACGCAGATTCTATTGATTAATTAACGAATCCTATGTAAAATCATAGCATATTTTAGATTAGAATTATTAACTTTGTCCCTACAAAATGCACCTCATCACAGAACAAAAATCTAAGGAGTCGCTATAGTTATATATTTTATTAATTAACTAGGTCGATGCAGAGTCAGCCACCGGCTAAGCTTGCACCATAGATTGGAGCGGAGTTTTTTTTTTATTTTTTTCGAAATTTTCTCTTCTTTACGACCTAGCGAAATTTAATTTGTGCATTTTAAAACAAAAATTTCTAAAATCGGTTGAGAACTCGCTGAGATCTGCGCATTGTTACAAAGTCCATTCGAGTCGATCCATGGGAGCTCCAATAAAGGAGTGCAATAAATAATTATCCTATTTTTTTTATTAAAATTCCCACGCGATCTTAACAACGTAAAAAATTGAGGTCACGTTTAGTAAGAGACAGACGTCAAGAATAATTTCAGCCAAATAATTCGTCTCTCGTGTGTTCGTTCGGCATAATCATATATATATTTTTTATGTTTAATCAAAAGAAGCGTAAAAGTCTCACTCTACACAGCTTTAATATCTCAATAAAAACGTAAAAAATGTCAATGTATATGTCGGCGGCCGATCGTAAAATCCGGCAGATCACGAAATTCCTAGGCATATCGTGAAACGCCGCCATTTCGTGATTTGGCTAAACGTTGACCAGGCATATCATGAACGTGCCTGATAAAATATACGGCAGATCGATTAGAGCAACGCATTCGTCGATATTCCGTGAGCGTCAGGATGACTGGACCAAGAGAAAATTTTGGAAGTTTAGATATCCTATGTTTTTGTACCTATTTTGTACTATTTTGTACCTGATATGAAATAATTTGTACCTCGCTAATAAGGGAAAAATAATAAAAATAAAGTGGCCAGCCATTCTGACGTCAGGATGACTGGACCAAGCTGGTTTAACCTAGTTGCAAGCGTTATAACTAGTTAATTTATTTGTAAAGATTTAGTACCTAATTTGTACCTTTAAATTTGATTTACGTTTACTTCTTATAGACTCACCAAAAAAAGTTATACCTAGAATAAGATTTGCATGTGAGTATTGTAAAGCGAGTCACACACGGAACCTAAGGAACATTTAGATCTTAGTAGTCTCATGTGTGACGCGCTTTACCGGGGATAAATTTATTATACGAATAGAATATGTAAGATACCTGTATCAAAATAAAATGTTACACGCATTTTTATTACAAATATTTATTTTTGACGATAAATCAGTATTTTCTGACATATAAATAACAGTGTGCTATTAACATTTGCTTTTTACTAATTGTAATCCTGCTTGACATGTTGTCATAACATTCCCACTTGCCTGAGCCTCTGCGGCAGTGAGATTTATAATGTCCCAAACCATTGGGGGTTAAAGGTCGCACAAATTCTACAACGGCTAAAAGGCTATACTCTATGCCATTTAATGTTAAATTCACGGGTAAATCGTATATGCAAATTTCTTTATCGGAATTTGGCTCAAAAGCAGCAATTTCTTGTAAATTGTAATCATAACTTCTTATGCCTTGACAATCAGAAAGCCTGCAGATCGACATATTTAAGTCACTACTTAACATTGAGTTTGCTGATTCTTCTAATGTAGATTTGTTAAAATCGAGTGGCAAAAAGGCACATTTCCTACTAACTGTGTTCAAAGGACAGTCTTCATTTGAACAAGATTCTTGCACCTCTGCACTGTATATTTTATTCAATAATATTTTCTCAAATATGTATGCAACATTGCACTCACAGTTTACGTAAACTTTGTCACCATCGCGTGTTTTCTCAAAATTGTTTTTCAGTATCTCTGATCGAAGCTTGTATATGTTATTCGTATCCTTACTTATAATCATCTTTATGAATTTACAGTATTCATCATCATTGTTCATTATGATCTTATTTAACGTGTAGCCATCAATAACTCCAATTGCAATCGCTTGTGCAACTGAATCGAAAGCACATGTATTTGAGATGATATTATTTTTGTCTACAAACCTTGTTATTGAACCATTTCTCAATAAAGTTACTTTCGTGATTTGCTTTTCTATTTTAATTTTCTTCTGTTTTTTCTTTGTAGCTAAACCTCTCCAGTTTTCTATCATCGAAGGTTTGTCAGCAAAAATTGATTCGTCATTTATTCCATTCGCAGCATTATTATTATTAGTTTCAGTTTCTTTTTTCTGACTGATGACATTATTTTTCTTTGGTTTTCTTTTTCCTTGTCTTAATGAGCTGTTAGCCGTTTTCAATTGTCCTGAAATAGATTCGGAATGTGTTGCGATAAATTCATCTGTACGAACTCTGTCTGTTGTCGTGTTTATTTGACATAGATATCTTTTAATCATTTTAAAGTAACTTTCAACATTTGACGATGTTGGGATTGATATTTCAGAATCAAAATAATTTTTCATAATATTTGACCATAATGGGAGTTGTCCCATCAACCGTGTTAGAGTTTTCAGAAATTCTGGAAAGTAAAACAAGTTATCGTGTGTTTTACAATCATCCTCAGTTAGGATGAGCAATAACTTTTCGCGATCTATAGCATCATAGAACCATTTAGGAGATTTTCCTAAATTAAGGTGTTCTTTTTTGTCATTCGTTTTGAATTCTTTCTCGGCGAATATAGATATATCATGTGACACTTGCGAGATTTTGGTAGTATCCTCTATTTCGATTTCGGATTCCAAGATGTCTTGAGAACAGGTATTTTTTCTTAATCGAATCTTCGCTTATTCACACCTTGTTAGCGAACCTTGTTTATCTTGGCCGTCGTATTTGCTGAGACATACCGTTATCATATCAATTACAATTTTCTTCACTTCATCGTAATCTTCGCAGCGCTTTACTTGTTGCAAACATTTAACATAAAAAAATTTTACTCTCTGGTCTATGTGTTTGAAACATGAAAGGTTAAAGAGAATTTTGATGAAGTGGCTAGTGTCGATACGAATATAGCACTCTCCAGGTGATTGCTGTTTTGTTTCTAGCTTAACATAACAATCATTAACGTACTCGGCCGTCGAATTCAATTTCGTAAATGATTTTACTGCAGCTCCAATTAATGCCGAGGCATCGTCAACGACGACTTCATTTGGGGTTGCATTGTTTTGGCTCTTACACCACGTACCAAGCCATTTATATATGGCGTCCAAAGTATGACTATCAGAAATCATATGTGTTACAGGTACACTTTCATTGTAAATTGACATCATCACGCATGAATATAAAAACATCTGTTTAGTAAGGATGATGTCTTTATGTGCTCCAAAAGGTTTGAAGATGCTTCCTGTCGCGTCGATACTTAATACAGTTCTTTCACATTTTCTGTAATCCCTGTAGTATTGTTCTTGAGCAGGAGACCAGTAGTAAACACAGAAAGGAAACATTGATATGAATCTAATCAGCGTATCATACGGAGGTAACCGTGTCATAATCCATAAAGCTATTATTGGATTAGGATCGTAATGTGAGCTTTTCCGCTTTTCATATTTTATTTGTTTTAAGCAACCTATTGTAGGTAAGTGACTCGGTTCTGGATCATTATCGCCCATTACAGCATCGCACAGTCTATTTCGAACCGTCACAGCATATTCTGACTTTAACTCGTCACTAAGCTCACAGCGTGTTATGGGTGAAAGCTTAATTTTTTTCTTTAAATTGTGTGTAAATTCTTCATCACAGTTAAATATCGTGCATGTACAATGGGCAATTTTTTCCGTTGGCCGATTAATTAAAACTTCTACTTTTGCATTACATTGCTTACAATAACCAAAACACTTCACATTAAGTTCGTCTTTAGTAGAGTAGTTGTGAAATATCCAGCTGCAGGGGGAACGATTTTTTTTCCAAATTTCCTCTCTTAGAAGGTGAGCCCATTGGTGTTTCGGCAGCAACGTTTTAGTGCGAAGATCGGATAAATGTTGTGTCCGCTTCACACAACGATTAATTGGTTTTATTTTATTCCATTGATAAATATCAAGAAAAAAATCGAAGCTTTTGCAGTTACTTCTAGGTTTTTCTGTTGTATTTGATTCTGCAGATTCGGAATCGGTGTCTTCGTTGTAATCAAAAAAGTACTCGTAATTTCTACAGAGTGACAAGTATAGTGATTTTTCCGACATTGTGTATAAAGAGTTCTTGGCTAATATCTTTAAACACCTGGTCACAAGGCGAAGGAATATCATTTTTATTCCGAAAGAACTTCTTGAATTTTTGAAAAACTTCCTTTTGTCTGTCTAACGGAACTGCACTAGGTCGACCTCTTTTCATATTACTTGATGAGATTATTTTTTATTGATAATAATCATCAGTGCGGAGCAGTATTAATAAAATTATCATAACGGGAAATTTAATTCTCGGCGGGAAAATATTACGTCAAATAAGTCGTTTTTTTTTTACCGTAAGAGGCTGCGGCATTACCGGCAAGACCAGGCTAAAATCATGATTATGGTTAATGTTATTAAAACAAAGTTATTTATATGCAAATACTAGCAGTTTTCCAATGGACAAATAATTGTACATTGCGTTTATTAATTTATTTTATATATTTTGTTTTCTTTGCACAAAACAAACATTTCATCGGCAAAGCGCGTCACACATGAGACTACTATGATATAGCATGTTCCTTAGGTTCCGTGTGTTACTAGCTTTACAATACTCACATGAAAATCTTATTTTAGGTGTAACTTTTGTTGGTGTGTCGCTAAAATGTAAACGTAAATCAAACTTAAAGGTACAAATTAGGTACTAAATCTTTACAAATAAATTAAATAGTTGTAACGCTTATAACTAGATGAAACCAGCTTGGTCCAGTCAACCTGACGTCAGAATGGCTGACCACTTTATTTTTATTATTTTTCCCTTATTAGCGAGGTACAAATTATTTCATATCAGGTACAAAATAGTACAAAATAGGTACAAAAACATAGGATATGTAAACTTCCAAAATCTCTCTTGGTCCAGTCATCCTGACGCTCACGATATTCCTAGCTATATACCGGGCACATCGTGAAAATCAGCGTAAAATGGTTATGTAGTGTTTGTGGTAGTAGGTATCTATACATAAATAGATATACACTGTCTTAGGCGCACGTCACATAGGACGCTGCGTTTAGTTACACGCGAGTTTAGGGCGAGAGTGGACGCATGACATTGCTTGTGCGGCGGCGAGTGAGCCAGTGTTACGAACATATGCCTTTTACAGGCAGATCCTACAGGTTACATTAATAAATTAATAATAAAATTGCTCTGTTGTCATTGTTTTATTTTGTCTAGACACTGTCAGTTTAAACCTTTGAACGCCAAGAACACCTAAAGACAATGTGTGCTGCCGTGCATACTACGCCACCGACTTTCACGCCACGCCATCAAACTTTAAAGGGTTAAAAATGTTAATATTGTGCACTTGCCTTACTCTCATTTCACATACTAGAACAAGATGAGTTGAGAAATCATAATGTCATTATTACTGATCCCTTCTATGCAGTGTCGGGACCCTTTTATGCAGTTGTTAAATAAAAACGTAACTTAATTTGTTAACAAATATATTTTAATACCTCCCTAAATAAAATAATAATGAAAATATTTTTAGTATGTAAAACTATTAAAATCTGCTCCATTCGTGCCATGTTCCAAGTTTGACAAGAGACATGAGTCAGAATACGCTAAAAAAGTTAATTTACACGAAAAATATTTATGGTAATAAGTACGTAAGCCAATTTGACACTTAAACGTTTGAGTAAAGAGTTATTTTGTACGAAGTAATTATGTTGTTGTAAATTATAAATAAGCGTTATTGGCTTCTACTTGAACATGACAGCAGTGCCACTTTTTTCGACAATTTTGTTCGGGTCAGTGGCTCTATTATAAATAATACCTCAATGTTTGTTAAATATTAATTCATTATAATTCAAATTTGACATATACCGTATACAAAATCAAACAAAGTGCATTTATTATATTCATAACATCAAATAGTTGCATATATGTATAGTTAACAAAATTAATATATGATTTGAGAAAAAACCTGCATCGCGCAATCGAAGTTTTGACATTTTGTAAGTATATATACCATTCAGCTGTTACTAATCCTTGTACTTGCTTCGGCAGTACATATACTAAAATTGGAACGATACAGAGAAGATTAGCATGGCCCCTGCGCAAGGATGACACGCAAAATCATGAAGCGTTCCACATTTTTTAGAAAAAATTATGCTGACACTACAGTCTTCGATCAATCAAACCAAATATAAAAATAAACTTTGTCAGTTATTATGACAACGGGACGGCTACACCTTTAGTGCACCTTTAGTACAATGACGACGCGGTTGGCGCAGTGGTTAAGCAACTGCCTACTGAGCCGACGGTCCCGGGTTCAAATCCCGGCAAGGGATCCCGGCCCTGGGTCATGGATGTTCTATGTATTTAAGTATTTATTTATCTATATACGTATGTATATCGTCGCCTAGTACCCATAACACAAGCCTTCTTGAGCTTAATTTGGGACAAGGTTGATTTGTGTGAGGTTGTCTGATATTTATAAAAAAAAAAACATAAAAAAAAAAAAAAAACCGGCCAAGTGCGAGTCGGACTCGCGCACCGAGGGTTCCGTACAAACACTTTCCATCCCTAAGTGGTTAAGTTAAGTTTGCACCTGGTATGTATAGCGCCCCAAATAAATTAGGTGCAAAGTTAGGTATTAAAAAAAAAATTATGGTTTTCGTAATTATTCCTTTATCTAAAGATAAAGATAAAGATAAATTTATTTTGTTAAACATAGGTAAGTAACATGGAAAATATTACATGGTTGTTGTATCACTATGTTTTACCCGTAGGCGTACAAAATTTTTAATCATAATTATAATGAGTTAAGCATTTACATATTTATTCTATACGACTTACTTTAACATAATTCCAATTATGAGTCGTATCAGTTGAATTATAACATTTAAAATATATAATTATGTCTAATTGAGAACATTATTTGTCATTATTTTGATGTCAATTTGATTAGTGGTAATTTTAATTCTTATTCTTAGGTATACATTGGCAAACAATCTAGTAATATAATAATAAACTTTGAGTCCTATCATGTCTTAGATTTACATCATTAAGATAATCTTTGACGGAATAATAACATTTCTCCAACAATAATCCGGTGAGTTTACTTTTAAACATAGGCATTCTTAAGCATTTAATGTCATTCGGTATCTTATTAAAAATTATAGGTGCCATACCAATAAAACTTTTCCGATAAAAAGCCGTTTTGCTCGACTTTACGCGTAGTTTGTGTTGGTAGGCTGACCTGATTGGCCTTGTTCGATCAAATTGACAATATTCTGTGAACAGGTGTGGATTCGTCTTTACAAATACTGACAATTCTAAAATGTACAAAGATGGCAGAGTTAATATTTTAAGTGATTTGAAAGCAGGCACACAGCTCTCACTTGTATTCAGGCCACACATAGCACGAATACATCTCTTCTGGGATCTAAATATCATTTCCCTATCTGTACAATTTCCCCAAAAGATAATGCCATACCTAAGTTTCGATGCTACTAAGCCGTGGTAGGCAGTCAATAGAGCTTCGCGATTTACAACCCTTGACAAGATACGGAGAGCATATGCTGACTTATTAATACTTTTGCATATGTCATTACTTTGGTATTTCCAATTCAAGTTCTTATCTATTTTGATTCCTAAAAATATTGTGTCTTCGACTTCCGTTATGGGTGCTCCATTATATTGTATTTTGATCGCGTTTGAATTTGGTCTGTGACAAAAATGCATTATGTGCGTTTTATTTAAATTTATTTTTAGGTTATTTTTATTAAGCCATGATATTATTTCATTAAGAACTTCATTAATGTCATTTTGGTATGCATTTATGTCAACATCGCGGCGCTGTATTATAGCTGTACTATCGTCCGCGAATAGAACCATAGGATGATGAACTTCTTTAGGCAGGTCGTTTATGTACACTAAGAATAATAGTGGGCCCAGTACACTGCCTTGCGGTACACCACATTTCATCACTCTTTCGTCGGATCTATATGTCCTTTCAAGTTTGCTTTTTAGACAGATTCTGGATATTTCCGTATATTGTTTCCTGTTACTGAGATAGGATTCAATTAAGTTAAGGACATTTCCCCTTATCCCATATGTATTAAGCTTGTGAAGCAATATTTTGTGGTCGACGTAGTCGAATGCCTTTGTCATATCTGTGTATATAGCACAGACAGGCGTTCTATTGTCTATACTATGTATCTATGCTATAAGACGTTGCTTCGTACCAAATTTCAAGATTCTGAGTTCACGGGAAGCACCCTGTAGGTTTTGATTCCCTTGCAAGTGTCGAAAATTTGCAAATTAGGTGCAAAGTTAGGTATTAAAAAAATTTTTTATGGTTTTCGTAATTATTCCTTTATCTATGCTATAAGACGTTGCTTCGTACCAAATTTCAAGATTCTGAGTTCACGGGAAGCACCCTGTAGGTTTTGATTCCCTTGCAAGTGTCGAAAATTTGCGGCATAAACGGCTGTATCTTTTGATTGCGTTGGCTTAGAAGTTTGATTTTTTCACAGCTTCAAGTGACAGTAGACCTGAGTAATTGATATAAATTTCAGCTTCATACGTCCACGCGTTCCTGAGAAAAAGGGTCTTGACAGACGGACGGACAGACGGACAACAAAGTGATCCTATAAGGGTTCCGTTTTTTCCTTTTGAGGTACGGAACCCTAAAAAAAAAAAACTGTGATGTGTGACACGCGACTCTTTCGCGGGAGGTATTATATTATTACCTATTACCAGCCCGTCTAGCACAACTATGCTTCGCGACTCTTGTCGTGCGATGCGACTCGTGCGACATAGCGCTTACCTACCCGTCACTCTCTCACATTACTGCACAGAAAGAGAATTTATCTCGCGCGGTTGATGAGGTAGTGCTGGCCCTACCTTGCCGCATGGCGGATTTATTAATGTAAGCCTATCTAAGTTAAGACCAGTCTGAAGACCCTTACTTATGAATTTACAGTGACCGTACTCGCTATAGCGACTGCGTAAACGTTTTGTATGGAGAATAAGTAGGTACAGCGCTCCTATAGCGGTTACTTTGTAGAACTACAAATTACAATTCTCCATACAAATCGTTTATGCAGTCGCTAGCCATTGGTCGGTCATGTTAACTGTGGTAAGAGTACAGTTGTGTTGCGAGACTCGGCAGATGATAATGATTTCGTATTCTCGTAGTCAATTGATGCGACGATTTCCGTTTCGTACTCGATTTGTCCCTGGAAATAGTCTTAAGAGTTTTACCGATTGTGATTTTATCTTCTGATGTACACAAGTCTGATGTTGTTATCTCAAGTATTTGTTCTTAACACGTTCGATGCGATATAAGGTTAAAACTTAAAACAGCCAATGCATGTGCTTCCACTCCGCGCAGAGGTGAGAAACGGGGAATTTCCTGAGGTGCGGCGGCTGTACTATTAGTATTTCTGCATGTAGAAAAGAGACAAGTATAGATTTGAGTTTAGGACCTTAAGGACAATTTAAGCAAGCATTGAGATTGTGCTAAGGTTTTGCGGCCCAACAACGCACTGGCTGATATATTTTTTGATTCCTTGCGGGTACCGGGTCGAAAGGCCCAGCATGGATTAGGGTAGACTGGGGTCAATAGAAACAGTTTGCCTTTAACCGCCTGCAACGGTTATATTTTTATGAGTAGAAAGATGTACACTCAAAATATTTCAAGTTTAGTTATCTGGTTCCTAAATAAAACGCACCTGATTGGTCTATCCATAGTTTTTTGACAATCATGTAATGAAGAGAATGAAACAGAATGGTTCAAGTGACCTCACATGAGTGTCAATTGAAACACTATGTTAGGTCAATTGAAACACTCGAATATCTTCGGCACCAGGAAAGTACTTATATCTGTTTTAATCTTTTTCATTACTACCACGGAATACAATGAGATCCTAAAAAAATCGCAAGCATTACATTAACATTTCTCAATTTATGAGCATGTGAAAATCTCAATACAAAAAAGCGTTTTAAAAAAAATACTACTTACTTTTAGTTTTCTTTGTTGCTGCTACTTTATACATTTAGCTAAACCAAAGTTGTTTTAAAACAATTATAAGATGTAGCTATTTAGAATTACAGAAAACAAGCATAATCATGTTTCATACAAAAGTGTTTGTTTCAACCATAACACTATTTCAATCATAACCATTCCGTGTACCTGCCTTGTGACAAAATGTTACAAGCGTCGGGATGTATAATGAAATGATAGACGCAATAAATAATCAATTTAAATTGCTTTATTTATTAATTAAATTATCAAATTAAATTTCGTGATCTGACGGATTTTACAACATATACAATAACCTTCACCAGAATGTAACAAATACTTTTCTGAAACTGCATCGAAATCGGTTCAGCAGAACGCAGCTAAAGATATTTGCGGACATACATACATATCTACAAATATACGACAGCCTCCTTTTTTGAAGTCAGTTAATAGTCAACATTCACAATCTCAAATAAAAAACAACGACACGCTTGCAGTTTTCAGAAGAAAAAAAATAGCAATTACAATTAGGTCATAAACTACATAAAAACACAAATGAAGAAAATTGAACAATAATAGAACAAACATATGCATCGATTACAGAACCTCCTTTTATTTTGAGGTCGGTTGCATATGGGGACGATTAAAACGCGAGGACGATTGAAACGTTTCAATCGTCCACAAGCAAGTTGTTTCTACCGTCCCCACAACACGTTTTTAACTTCAAGGTCAAATATTATGTATAAAAAATACTCGAGCACTGATCAACGGTCATTAAAAACATTCGTTTATTCCTAACCATAACAGCAAAATAATTAGATCAGTCAAAATACAAGAGTAAACGAAGTTATGAGAAAATGTACGAGAGCACTAATACTTACTTTTTACCGCGAAAATATGGTTTTGCTCCTGGGGGCCTATGATCGTTGCGTTTATCACGTGATAAATAAGTGACAAAGCATCTGTCACTCACACTCGCATTCTGTCAAAAAGTGACGGATGCTTTATCACTTATTTATCGCGTGATAAAAGCAACCATCATAGGCCCCCTGGACACGCCCCCTTGCGCCGTCGCTCGACCGTTACTGGCCAAAGATTCAAACATGGCCGACTGCGTGTTCTGATTCTTGCGTCAGACGCGTAGGTATTATAGTTTTCGAGAAATTTGACTTGTTTCAATCATGACGTGTTTCTATTGACCCCAGTCTACCCTACAAGGTATTTCCGCCGCCTCCCGCACTGTTGTAGGTGATTGCATTGTTAACTTCCAATTAATGTTGTGATTGTGACTTAATTATCGAGTATGGACGTATTACGATAGTTCATAATTCAAGATTTTTGAATGTCTGTGTATGTTTTGATGTGGTTTAAAACCGTTAATAATGTCTGTACCAAATAAATGATGTACCTAAACGATGTTAAAGCTGCGTGGTGCACTCACCAGCTGAGAAGTAAAAAAAAAAACTGCTTGGAATGTAAGAAAGAAGTACCTAGGGTTTACTCGGCTAATTCCGAATGGCGGGTAATTCCGAAAATTACTATTATCTAATAAACGGGGTAACATTTTTTGCGCTAGCAACACTTCCTCAGATACTATACACTTCTACAGTAAAAAAAAAATCATTTATTTCGAGCAACATACATAGACTCATATAAGTACAGTAAGGATAAAATGTCAGTAATATAAGATTATTGAGAATTACAATTTTGAACATAATAAAAAAATTAAAAATTAAAATTAAAAATACCAGCATTACAAAATACTAATAAATATTATCATAAAATAAAAAATAAAATAAAATAAATAAAGTAAGAAGTGGTGGCAGCGCAGAACTTGTTACCCTGTTTATTAGATATCAGTAATTTTCGGAATTACCCGCCATTCGGAATTACCCGAGTACAGCTGACTGCTTTTTAGGGTTCCCTAGCCAAATGGCAAAAAACGGAACCCTTATAATAATAATAATAAATAAAAAAATAAATAAATTTATTGTAAAAAATACCTATCCTAAGAAACAAGATTAAATGAGTGAATAATAAATAATAAATCATTTATTTCAGACTATTGTCCATAAGATTGTTAGTGTCAGTACAAATAGGTAACTTATTCTAATGTTAGTATACAAATTGAGACAAGACAAACAGACTAAATAAAATTTAAAAAAAACCACGATTTATCCCACGATTGTGGTATGCAAATTCTGCCAGCGGGCGAGCATAGGAGCATCACCGCGCTCTGTAAACACGCTCAGAATGATGTTGGGGCTGCCGCGCAGTCGGCACATTAAGGACGCGCACCTTTTGCGCATTATCGCCGAGAAGCTGTCAATTTGCGCCTCTGCAAACATACCATTATAGATTCGTCATGTCTGTCTGTCCGTCTGTCCGTCTGTCACAAAAAAACTACTTACCAGATCTCGTTCAAAACAATTTTCGTTGGTAGTTTTTATAGTAATGTACATCATATGTTTTTTTTAGATTTTTCATTTTCTTATTTTAGAAGTTAGAGGGGGGGGACCAACTTTTTTCCACTTTGGAAGCGTCTGTCACGCAAACTATTCGGTTTAGAAAAAAAATGTTTTAGAAACCTCGATATCATTTTTGAAGACCTATCCATAGATACCCCAGACGTATGTGTATGATGAAAAAAAAATTTTTGAGTTTCAGTTCTAAGTATGGGGAGCCCCCAATTTTTATTATTATTTTTTTATTTTTGCATCAAAATCTTAATGCGGTTTACAGAATACATCTACCTACCAAGTTTCAACAGTATAGCTCTTATAGTTTCGGAAAAAAATGGCTGTGACATACGGACGGACAGACGGACAGACATGACGAATCTATAAGGGTTCCGTTTTTTGCCATTTGGCTACGGAACCCTAAAAACATCAGTTTCGGTACCGCAGCGAACGTGTTAAACCTGCAGGTGCACGCGTCTTTTTATTAGTGCAATCTTAGTTCTCGTAGTGTCTACACAAATAACATTGTTGCAGATACTTTTACGTAAATGAAAAGTTAAAGAGTTATTTGGGTTTAACTGCAACGTTTTCTGTGAAGTGGACAAACTTACAGAAAACACCGTCTTCAAAGCTTAAGAAATAATGTGTGTTACTATTCCACTAAAATAGTCTTCTATATTTCCCACAGTGATTGCGTTGAATGCAGCAGAGTAAAATATATTCGTTGCTCTCATTGGCATAAATATGGATAAGAAAGATCGATCTGATGATATCATGGTGGAACAGGACGCCGCCAAGGATGGCATAGATCTGGACAAGATACTAGTGGATGAGATTGGACAATTTGGTTGGTTCCAGTTCAAAACTGTGGCTCTAGCTGCAATTGTTGTAATTTTTGCTGGCATGGCGAATAGCGAATATGTGTTCACAGCTGCTAGGATTAATACAAGGTTAGTAACACTGTAGACGCACCGGGTACTGACTGAGAAATGAAACCTAGAATTTTATTATACATACGATCAATTAACAACATTTCATATTTTTAAGACTACAATTTTATTACTTTTTCGTATTCCGCTTGGAAAGAGGATGTAATAGCTGTTTTTATATTTTTGCTTCTTGCTTATTATTACAAATAATTTTATTATTCATTTATTAAAATGCACTCTTTCTAGAATGTAGTAACTCCAAAACTTTGACATAATGGAAGGGTACTTTAGTCTGGTGCCATCTAAAAAACCGGCCAAGTGCGAGTCGGACTCGCGCACCGAGGGTTCCGTACAAACACTTTCCATCCCTAAGTGGTTAAGTTAAGTTTGCACCTGGTATGTATAGCGCCCCATATAAATTAGGTGCAAAGTTAGGTATTAAAATATTTAAAAAAAACTACTTACTAGATCTCGTTCAAAACAATTTTCTTTCGTATTTTTTATAGTAATGTACATCATATGTTTTTTTTAGATTTTTCATTTTCTTATTTCAGAAGTTAGAGGGGGGGGACCAACTTTTTTCCACTTTGGAAGCGTTTGTCACGCCAACTATTCGGTTTAGAAAAAAAATATTTTAGAAACCTCGATATCATTTTTGAAGACCTATCCATAGATACCCCACACGTATGTGTATGATGAAAAAAAATTTTTAGAGTTTCAGTTCTAAGTATGGGGAGCCCCCAATATTTATTATTATTTTTTTATTTTTGCATCAAAATCTTAATGCGGTTCACAGAATACATCTACCTACCAAGTTTCAACAGTATAGCTCTTATAGTTTCGGAAAAAAATGGCTGTGACATACGGACGGACAGACGGACAGACATGACGAATCTATAAGGGTTCCGTTTTTTGCCATTTGGCTACGGAACCCTAACAAATGACGAGATTTTGGTTGACATCATTCACAGTTGTTTTTTTCGCGGATAGGTCTTAAACGAGAACTATGCCTATATTTGTCGTAGATTTCGGGTATTTTATGTATTTGCGTACATTAAATATACTGAATATTTTAACGTGTACACGACGTATAGTTCTCTCAATCTCTATATTATTTCTTATCTGTTAAAAATATGAAATGTCGTCAATTACACATACAATTTTTGTACACATACACGTTCATTTTCCTCAAACAATACTGACATAAGGATAGCTTGCGATTCAAAAAAGGGTATTCGGCGCATCGTGTTATCATCATCATATCATCCAAATTCTTCTAGAAAACTTCACAACGTCCATCTAGATAGACGAACGTTGTTAACCCTGCGAGATAGCAGGTTGGAAACCTACCAACAGCGTGTTGTGTATCACATTTGCAGACAAACACCAGTGGTGTTCTTCAAATGCTTAATGAATGAATGAAAACATTTATTTCAGGCAACTGTGGCCCATAGATACATACCTTAAAACTAACATACATATCAAATACAAAATAATAAAAATATAAGTTACTAAACTAGGTCACATTTTTCAACAGCGACGTGTTACGCGTGTTCGATGTGTCAGGTAGCCGTCCACGGAAACGCCGGAACACGACACCCTTCGGCCAGTACTCTTCCTTTGTGAAGGTCGCTAGTTGGTCCGTCGGAACTCTCAGCACGAAGGAATTAAAACTCACGTCGTGGCGAGACTCCAATTTTACGACCCTCAGGATGACAATTTCACCCTTACATATTCTACGATATCTTCAGCCTTCGTAGTGTAATGTAGCCGGGACAAATAGAGTAGCGTCGTTGGTAGAGCGGGACGCAGCAAATGTTTAGGTCCAGTGTTTAATTCTCAGGGATTAAAAATAAGTGCTTTGAGTGCGAGTCACCCACCGAATTCTTCCTTTTCTAAATCTTGAATCCGATTTCAGCTTCTGACAAAGTAAATAATAATTTAAAAAGTAACAATGCATTGTTATTATTACCATTGCAATGGTAAATTTATGAAACATGTACCTAATGTCTCATTTATATAATGTGCATGTGGGTATACACCACAATTGGTATCAATGCTTAGTAACAATGGTAATAATGATAAGACTGCTAAGATAGCGAACATTATGACATAATTTTATTCCTTCTCTTCAGATGCCTCATCCCCGAATGCGAGTCTGCGGAGCAGCCTGCAGAGTTCTCCCCCTCCTGGATCTTGAATGCGGTCCCTTCGTCTGACTCCTCCTTTGATAGCTGCCAGCGCTTTGCCAATGAGTCCTCTGCATTGTTTCTTGATTCATGCCCTGCTAGTCTTTTCGACAACAGCAATCTCGTTAACTGTGAGAACTACGTCTATGAAACAAGGGACTCTGTTGTTTATGATGTAAGAAAATCATTACCCATGTTATTTTTCTCTAATCAATCCTATCCTCTTCCCTTTAGCCTTCTGTGAAACAAAGTATTTTTATTTTGTTAAAAACTGAGGTTAAGTATAGTTTTGCTATTTCAGTTCGATCTAGCGTGCCAGGAGTGGCGAAGATCGTTCATTGGTACTGCCTTCTCGTTGGGAACGCTTTTCTCACACGGTATTACAGGTAAAAACCTTTCTTTTGATGTAGGTATATACCTATTGTATACTCGTATAAAAATATAAAAAAGTTCAGTCGTTTAGTTTCGATGTACAAAAGAAAATGTGTTGCGCATTTTATATCTTTTTTTTTTACCCCAGTAATTTTTTTGTCATGTGTATAGTTACCAACTCTAATATACATTACTTAAGTCTGGAAAAATATATGGTCTACTGCTCAAAAAAGCACTACTAAACGATATTATAATGTCGCCAAAAAAGCATCCATTGATACCACACATTACAAACCTTCAGTTTAGTAGATATTTAATGTGTTCCAAACGAACGTTAAATTATATACTTCGTGTTACCAACTTAACAAAAACCTTCATTCACACTGTTCTCAGTAAAAAAAAATTTTTGGATGGAACGCTTCGTTGCCAACTTACAAAATACAATCTAGGGGCACGGTAGTGCCCCCGCCAAGACGAGCAAAAAAGAAGCGGGGCACTACCTACCTTTTCTCGAACCGTTTCGTCTAATTTTCAAACCCTCATAGCTTTGGCCCAGTTAACACCAGAGCGCCCAAATTCACAGGTTAAGATGAGGGAGAAGATTAGGGAACATATAAAATGTACTTAATTTCATTGATCTAGCTTTTATACTTTAGGTTTTATTGGTACCTAAAATACGCCGATTTTGCCACTCATGTATATATACACTGATGACGTATCAAAACCTCTCGGGTACTTCCCGATGACCCAGAAAGCTGAAATTTGGTATGTAAGCTAGTATTAGTACACAAACAATAGAATAATTCTGAAACTTGGAACTTTTACCCCCCAACCCCTTAAACTAGGGGATGAAAGTTTGTATGAGACTTTCGCAAATTTTGATACTAGAGGTCTGAAAATTTATACCTATTGGGCTCATTGTTATAAATAAAATACACATTCTAGGATTTTTAGAAAATCACCCTCCACCCGTAAGTACCATAAATAAGTTTAACGGACTGTCCGGCCTATATGGTAAGGAATTAAGTTTAATATATTTTATCATGAAGACATAAACTTAATTTCTTGATACCGTATGGGCCAGACGGTTCGTTGGACTTATTTACGTTACTCTATGAAACGGCCAAGCCCTACTTTTGAAGCCAAGGTGTAGGATTAGTAAACTCAGGGCTTAGGGGCTTGGCTTTTCGAGGGATCTGACCACTTTTTTTACAGCGAAAGCGTTATAAGCATTTGAGTCTTGGCCGCCAATTTTACATGAAATGTTTTTGGTGGGATCATATCTTCTGTGCATGTGTACATCCAGTATAGTGAACGTATACTTTTAGGTTTAAGTTCCTATTTCATTGGCAGATTTATCACAGACTAGATTTTTTATTTTATTTTGATGTTTCCAAGCGTGAACATGTAAATATTTTCTTTGGTGTTTACTTGCACTTTATTTAAAAATACCAAGTCGTAGAAAAATATTGCATGCAACGTTGTATAAGTAAGTAAATAAATGCTCGTGGTATCTTCTCTTACGATGTTCGCTACGCTCACATTGTAACCAGTGCCACTCGCGTTTTTTGAACCCTCTTATACAACTGCTGCATAAATGCTATTAATACACTTGACCTCTTGATTTCCCATAGGTTTAGTCTCAGACAGATGGGGGCGTCTTAAAGCACTAGTCATCAACGGGTTCTTTCGCGCCCTATTCGGGTTGACCCGCTCCTGGATAAACTCTTACGTGGGCTTTACTATCCTGGAGTTCCTAGAATCCTTCTTCGGCTCTGGAATTTTCCATTGTGCTTACATATTAGGTAAGTGCATTCAGAATACCTTATAGTATAATAATAATAATAAATTTACTTCTTGGTCATGTCTACCATTGATGATCGCAGTTCGTACTTAGATAAGAACACTTTGCCCATATAAATTAACAAGATACTCGTTTCTCAAGTAGAATTGAAAGATATGTAGATACCCGACTGCCTGTATTAAGAAAGACTTAAGACGGGGCGATCCAGACTCGGGCCATATCCGCAGCAGACTAGGACTCAGTTAAGTTTACATAGACTAAGTTTAAATGGCATTAACTTAAATACACAACTCGTTAAAAGTGACAAATATTCATCTGATCTGTATTAATTTTGGCAGTGGTAGAGCTAATGGGACCGCGACTACGCGTGACAGGCGGTGCGTTGATGCAAATATTTTACTCGGTGGGTAATATCAGCACTGGGCTCTTTGCCTGGATCGCCAACGACTGGCGCCAACTCACTCAGATCATATACGGTCCAATGTTTATTCTACCGTTCTATTACTGGATCATGCCAGAATCAGTCCGGTGGTACATTAGCAAAGGACGCTACAAAGAGTCTGAAGATGTTCTCAAAGCGGCTGCCAGACTAAATAAAACACCCATCTCCAATACATCACTGGAAGCCTTAAAACAATCAGCAGCAGAAATTAGGGGAAAGAAAGCGGTTAAAGAAATGGAAAAGGTGAAAGAACCCTTGCTGATAGTGCAGGTGTTGATTCGCTGCATCGTGGCGCCGGTGTGGTGGGTGACGGTTACCTTCGTGTACTACGGCCTATCGATCAACTCAGTCAATATGTCCGGGAACCAATATCTAAACTACATGCTTGTAGCCGCCGTGGAGATACCTGGGTATTTGACGGCGATGATTCTGATGGACGTCCTTGGAAGAAAGCCTGTGCTTATTTGTGCCTTTTGGTTGTGTGCTGCTAGTCAAGCAGCGTACATCTTCATGCCAGGCGGTACGTTTACTATTGTCATTCCGTTACTAAATGTAACTCTTTTCCAGACTAGATTCATGTGCATTTTTGCCCATTTCAGACCATTACGGACTATCCCTGACGGTGTACCTGATCGGTAAATCAGCTATTTCAATGTCGATGGCAACGGTGTACTCATACACATCTGAGCTGTACCCCACCAGATACCGCCACAGTCTGCTTGCATTTTGTTCTGTTGTCGGAAGGATCGGCAGCATTCTGGCTCCACTTACTCCAGCTCTGGTAAATATATTGGCATCCGGATATTTTACAACCTGAAATCGAATGGCAGGTATCCATTCAATATTTATTATTATAATTAATAAAAATCAACTGGTAATAATACCTTCTAAAATGAACCGCCACAATCCCCTGTCAGTGTCAATGACAGAATAACTGAAGCAAAATTTTATTTCTTACTTAATTTCTTTACCACATCTATAACTACTGCAACATTACGGTGCACATTTAAGTACGTAAATCACAATTATATAGCGATCTCGAATCCTCATCAGCTACAGTTCATTTCATAAACCAAGGCCCGATTCCACGTGAGAACGCCATTAGACAGTAACAAAAGATAATGATAAAGATAAGGATAAGAACTTTACTGTTAGGTTATACGAATAACGACACATACTCGGGAGTCAGGAGTAAAGAGAAAGTCTCAAGTGGAATCGGGCCTTTGTATGACTTAAACAATTGTTGAGCAAGGGGAAATCCCCAAGGATATTTACAGCAACCGGTTACGTGGTGTCTTCAGCCAACGAACGGCTACCTAACACCAAGGACCTACGCAACACTAAGCAGCACGCAGTCAAAAAAGTGACCTAGTTGTTAAGTTACCTTTTTATTTTATTATGCATGTTAGTCTGCAAGGTCAATGGGCAATGTGGCCGGAATCAAAAATTTAGATTTTAATATGAGATCCCTATTTTTACAGGGTGCCTCAACATTCGAGGCGCTGCCATTTCTGCTGTTCGGAGGTTTCGCGCTGCTGTCGGGCGGTCTGGTGTTCGTGACGCCGGAGACGCTTGGTGCCAAGTTTCCTGACACCATGCGGGAAGCTTCTGACTTGGGAAGAAGAAAGTAGTTTTTAAAGATGGATAGAACTCGAGAGGAAATTTTTGGAATTTGTCGGATGATATTTGTGTACTAGGGGTCTATTTTTGGCCAAAGTTCCGCCGCAAACGAACGCTCAGCACACAAATTTCATAATACTTCGCGCAAAACTCAAAATGATCCGACACAGAACATTTTCCTTTCTATTAGAACATTAAATATACTAAAATTTTGTAGATTTTTTAATTTTTGGAAGAGAAAACCGACGAGAAAGAAACCTCGATTTGTATAATCCGGTCACGTTAAGTTTGGACCTCGTTTGTATCCGACGCCATAGTCATATTTTCCCATATCCCAAAAAATAATTATGTTTGTTTTAAATTCCCTTTTGGAAACTTACTTAGGTAATTATGTATAATTTTTAGCTATAACAAGTGCTTAGTTAAATTAAATCAATAGGCTACAACTGAAAATTACGAATTTATTGAATGAATCATGTAATTTATACTATTTATAGTTATCTCGTAACTAGTAAAACCGGCCAAGAGCAATTTTTTTTATTTTTGGAGCGAATATTTACATAACTGCTGACTTTATTAAAAAATAATATTCAGAGACCCCTATTATTTTTAAAAGAACTATTCAACGACACCGCACACACGTGTTGGAACGAAAAAAAAAATCACCCCACTTTAGGTGTACGGGAGGTACCCAAAAAAAGTTTTTATTTTAATTTTTATTTTACCGTTCTGTCGGCGTGATTAGGGCCTGCAAATATTCGAACATTTTAAGTATTCGAATATTCGTTTTTTTTTCCGCAGATATTCGAATTATTCGAATACTATTCGAATAGTTGAAATTATTTTTAAAAAGTATTAAAAGTCGCTTTTTTTTTAATTCCAGTGTTAAATTAAACGAACAGCAATTCGTGAATACCTAAACATACGGTGACGACGATAATGCAAAGCGAAATCAACGATACTTGACCCAGCCAGATGGCTCGAGAACGAGATCCTCTTAATGTGTTTTAGCGAAACCCTGTAAGGGGCCTGTAGAACAACCCGTACTGCTCTTTGCTCTTCCATCCGTCCTTGCGGTCATCGGTGCTACGTAACTCTGGTAGAGTAGAAGTAAAGGCTTTTTGTCTACTGCCACATATTTTCTACTACTACACTGCTCTGAATTCCATACTTGTTGTTTAGAAAATACTCCCTGAGACTGTACATCTCGCGGTTGTGGAGATTCTTGGCGTTTAAAGTCACGGCCCTGACTCTTACCCAGAATTAACAGTCTCATAAATGATCGCTTTAACCCATATGTAGTGAGTGGCACCTTCCTGTCCAAGGCGCCTAGCTTAGTCTGAGTTCACCTCAGTACGCCAAAGGAGTAAGTGAACAGAGGCATCACCCAAACCCAAACACACCTTGACGTAGCCACCCGACAAGAATTAAGTAATTTTGTCAAACGACAAAAGAAGCGCTCCTTCGAAGCCTGCTTCATGTCCCCGCAATACCAAATAGTAGTACTTAGATTTAATTTCGGAAAGAGATCTAAGGTGCTATCGCCACTAATTCTCTCTGTGACTTTCCGTAGCTCCACCAGGTTTAAGCCTTCGGGGGAACTTAGTTTAGGGTTGTCAATGTACAGAAAATGAGCAATGGTGAGGTCGAGGCCCCTCTTCGAAACCGGCATTCCAATCCTGAAACCTTCAGAATAGTAGGCTCAGGGCCAGGCAGAACCACGGAGCTGAGCCCTAAAATAACTTTTTCAATCCCTATCAAATTCTGTGGACCAGGAGAAGAAGACTTATCATTCATCTTCACATACATACATAGTTCTAAAATTATTTTTATGGATATATTGATTATTTACGTTAGTCTACAATTTTAAACATTCCCTATTTTGCCGAAGTGAAAGAATTACATTTAATTTCTTACATTTTTCATTAATAAAAAAAATATTCGAATATTCGCATACTGCACCCGGTAGTATTCGAATACCCAAACGAGTCGAATATTCGCACTATTCGAATATTCGAATTGCAGGCCCTAGGCGTGATACATTGATACATACACATACTCATACTAAATTTCAGCTTTTTAGTACTAATGATCACGGAGCTAAGCCGTGGACGGCCAAACAGACAGACAGACAGACGGACATGGCGAAACTAAAAGGGTTCCTAGTTGACTACGGAACCCTAAAAATAATGGTGTGAAGCGCCATCTATGATACTTTGCATCAACCTTTATCTACTATCTGCATGCTGAGGAAGCTGTACAAACAGCGCCCTACTCGTTACCACTTATGCAAGATAGATAGCACTACAGTCGCCTGTAAGGTAAAATAAAACTAATCGTGATAACCATGGATTTAAACGCACTTTTTCACGGTGGAAATGGCTAATTACTAATTTTCTCCATACAAATACTGGTACCGGGTGCGCGATGTTTTATATAATTTCATTTAATCTATTTTGGTTTGATATACGATTGCTTTGAATAATGCAACGAATGGTACAATATGATTTTTAATAATTTTCAAATGATCTAATGTAACTAGTGACTTGGTATAAATCGTGTTTATCATTATGACTTACTTGACATAATTCGTCAATGCTACAAACTTCAGAAGATATAAGTTGATTTTAAAATAACCAAAAAAGGTGGTTCCGACAAGGTATATTAGGCTGACACCCTTGGCTCTCCGACTTGGCTTAGGTTAGGTACGACGACGAGCGAAGCAGCGAGGAGAGTTGAGTTAGGTTGAACTGTGACCCTAACGAGCGAGCGAAGCGAGCGAGCAATGCCATAGATAATTGTGTATGCCAAATTTCACCTTAAGGCAGGTCCGACTTGGCGTAGGTTAGGTACGATGACGAGCGAAGCGAGGAGGAGTGTTAGGTTGAACTGCGACCCTTAGTTTTAGACATTTTTTTCTGTGATTGAACATGTTTCTTAACATTATTTATCAATGTTACTACAGAACAAAACAGGGCCAATGCGATTTATTGATAAATATATTTGGAACCTACAGTTTGAATCTTTCATTAATAATTTTTGTTTCAAAAACTGCTCTAAATTGACCAAATTTACGCAGAAAACTGTGAACTATCAATTTATTTTCGACTGCACGTACCTAATGAAAGCATGAAATGGCTATGTTACTTCCTAGAACTAACTATTATCTATTCTGTGCTAATATAAAAATAATTTTAAAAGGAATGAGGTATCTTAAGGGTTTTACCGATTGTGATCTTATCTTCTGATGTGCACATATATGATGTAGTTATCTCAAGTACTTGTTCTTAAACCTACCGCGTTATTCGTACAACCTCAGGTCTTGTAGTGTCTACACAAATAACTTTGTTGCAGATCCTTTTGCGTAAATGCAAAGAAAACCTCATCAGGATAACTCATTAGAGTTATTTGGATTTAACTGCAATGTTTTCTGATATATTGTGAAGTGGACAAACTTACAAAAGACACCGTGTTCAAAGCTAATAATGTGTGTTACTAGTCCACTAAAATAGTCTACTATATTTCCCACAATAATTGCGTTGAATGCAGCAGAGTAAAATATATTCGTTGCTATCATTGGTATAACCATGAATAAGAAAGATCGATCTGATGATGTCAATCTGGAAGAGGACGATGCTAACGCTGGCATAGATCTGGACAGGATTCTGGTGGATGAGATTGGACAATTTGGTTGGTTCCAGTTCAAAACTGTGGCTCTAGCGGCAATTGTTGTCATCTTTGATGGCATGACGGCTAGCGAGTATGTGTTCACAGCTGCTAGGATTAACACAAGGTTAGTACTAACACTATAGATACACTTGGGACTAACTAATAAATGAAACCTAGAATTGTATTATTATTTATTAAACATACGATCAATTGAAATTATTTCATATTTTTAAGAGGCCTCATTCTTTTTAATAAAAAAAAATATGTTATGATAAATATATTGATAATTTCAACCAACTTTTTGAAGTGAATAATACTTTTTCACCTCACTCGCTCGGAAAACCTCCGTTTATATATAGGGCGAAATCTGCGTGCAAAAGTCTATTTTATCCGCTAGCGTGCAAAAGTCATTTGAATTTAGAACACAACGATTTTAATTCTCTGTGGTGCATGTAACTTTTTTATATTTAGGTAAGACTCCCTCAACGCGTGACTGATTTCATCAGTTGATAAATCTTCGAATAACCAATCAACGCACGCTAAGAAAGGGCGATCTGGTCAGGCCGGCTAAAATCATACGTACGTCTGAATACTTCTTAAAAAAAAAATACACCTACAATATCACGTCCAGAAACCTGGTTTGTGGTTACAGATTTTAAATTTTTTCTACACTTTATTTTATGTTCAATATGTTTATATATATTAATAGTAAGTATTTCAGTTTCATTTACATATTTTGACTAGGAAATATATTAAATACAACACAACTTTTTAAATTTATTTCTCATAAAAGTTGGAACATAAGAGTGTAATTTCTGAACGCACCCGAGAAAAAAATAATAATTAAAAAGTTGGAAGTTTTCAGAATTCACGTAAACAACGTAAATTTGTTCTGTGGAGAATACATACTGTTGTCTTACTTTATAGAAATATCGAAAACAAGAAAGTTAAGCCCAATTTGAAGTATTTACCACCAAAAACATTTCATGTAAAATTGACGGCCAAGACTCACATTCTCATAACGCTTTCGCTGTAAAAAAGTTATCAGATCCCAGGAAAAGCCAAGCCCCTAAGCCCCGACTTTACTAACCCCACCACCTTGGTTTAAAAAGTATGGCATCAACTGGCTTCAAGCCCCTAAACCCGGAGTTTACTAACCCTACACCTTTGTTTCAAAAGTATGGCTTGGCCGTTTCATAGAGTACCGTAAATAAGTCCAACGGACCGTCTGGCCCATATGGTATCAAGAAACTAAGTTTATGTCTTTGATAATATATACTTATAAACTTAATTCCTTACGATATAGGCCGGACAGTCCGCTAGACTTATTTACGGTAGTCTATGAAACGGCCAAGCCATACTTTTGAAACAAAGGTGTAGGGTTAGTAAACTCCGGGTTTAGGGGCTTGAAGCCAGTTGATGCCATACTTTTTAAACCAAGGTGGTGGGGTTAGTAAAGTCGGGGCTTAGGGGCTTGGCTTTTCCTGGGATCTGATAACTTTTTTACAGCGAAAGCGTTATGAGAATGTGAGTCTTGGCCGTCAATTTTACATGAAATGTTTTTGGTGGGATCTCATTTCTTTTTGAAAGGTGCTTTAGTTTTTTTAATTTTTTTGGGCTGTAGGGTTTCTTGAGCGTCAACTGAAGTAGACAATTGTGTATTTAAGAAATACTTAAGTTTAGCCCCATATATATATACACTTTTATCCCCTATTATGGGAAACCCATACAAACTTCCATCCCCTTATTTAAAGGGTGGGGGGTGATTTTTTAAAAGTCCTACAATATGTATTTGATTTATAACAATGAGTCCCTATAGGTTTCAATTTTCAGACCTCTAGTATCAAAATTTGCGGAAGTTTCATACAAACTTCCATCCCCTAGTTTAAGGGGTTGGGGGATAAAAGTTCCAAGGTTTAGAATTATTTTGTTGTTTGTGTACTAATACTAGCTTACATACCAAATTTCAGCTTTCTAGGTCATCGGGAAGTACCCCAGAGGTTTTGATACGTCAGTGAGTGAGTGGCAAAATCGGCGTATTTTAGGTACCTATAAAACCTAAAGTATAAAAGCTAGATCAATTAAATTTTGTACATTTTATATGTTTGCTAACTGCATCTTAACCTGAGAATTTGGGCGCTCTAGTGTTAACTGGGACGAAACTATGAGCGTTTGAATATGAGACGAAACGGTTCGAGAAAAGGTAGGTAGTGCCCGCTTCTTTTTTGTTCGTCTTGGCGGGGGCACTACCGTGCCCCCAGATTCAATGCTAAAAGCCTGCAATTAAAACGAAAAAGGATTTGTTATAAATATTTGGAGACGATAAGTAATTTACCGAATCTACTGGCGTTTTTAAAGAAGATAAAGCCGAAATAATCTTGTTCGGATCCCATCGTCCAATAACTTCCAAAGAAAATACTTCCGAGTGGCCAACTAATCCTTTTCAGAATGCCATTCTCCCACATTCACAACGAATGTGTCAAGTAGTTTCAAATACAAATATAGTATAACAATGGTTAAGAAAAACTCAACGATGAAATATACGCGACGATGACACAAATTACGGCCATATTACTTTTAAATTTTAATATGTTAGCTTCTCTCGTATTTATTTGGTTTAGATTTGAGTGTGTTATGTTTTAAATTTGATGTGTTAAAATTAAATATGATTATTTTTATGTTTTAATTGTTTTTCTTGAATCTTGCATTTTCCTCGCTGTAGTGAGGTGAAAAGTTGTGTGTTCCGCATGGCTGCAAAATTATTTAGCTTCTCGTGTCTTGAAAGCCTCGCTACGCTCAGGAATCTATCTTTGAACCATTCGCTTCGCTCATGGTTCAATCTTACATTCCTTCGCTCCCTCAGCTTTCAATTTCAACACTCGCGCCAAATAACAACTTTGCAGCCTTGCATAACAAATAACTATTTCACCTCACTCGCTCGGAAAACCTCCGTTTATAGGGCGAAATCTGCGTGCAAAAGTCTATTTTATCCGCTAGCGTGCAAAAGTCATTTGAATTTCGAACACGACGATTTTGATTCTCTGTGGTGCATGTAACTTTTTTATATTTAAGACTCCTTCAACGCGTGACTGATTTCATCAGTCGATAAATCTTCGAATAACCAATCAACGCACGCTAATGAAGGGCGATCTGGTCTGGCCGGCGAAAATCATAAGTACGTTTGAATACTTCTTTAAAAAAAAATACACCTATAATATCACGTCCAGAAACCTGGTTTGTGGTTACAGATTTTTAAGTTTTTATTTTTTCTACACTTTATTTTATGTTGAATATGTTTATATATATTAATAGTAAGTATTTCAGTTTCATTTAAATATTTTGACTAGTAAATATATTAAATACATCACAAATTTTAATATTTATTTGTAATAAAAGTTGGAACATAAGAGTGTAATTTCTGAACGCACCCGAGAAAAAAATAATAATTAAAAAGTTGGAAGTTTTCACAATTCACGTAAACAACGTAAATTTGTTCTGTGGAGAATACATACTGTTGTCTTACTTTATAGAAATATGGAAAACAAGAAAGTTAAGCCCAATTTGGAGTATTTATTCAATGCTAAAAGCCTGCACTAAAACGAAAAAGGATTTGTTATAAATATTTGGAGACAATAAGTAATTTACCGAAACTATTGGGGTTTCTAAAGAAGATAAAGCCGAAATAATCTTGTGCGGATCCCATCGTCCAATAACTTCCAAAGCAAGTGTTATGGAAAAACTTCCGAGTGGCCAACTAATCCTTCCCAGAATGCCATTCTCCCACATTCACAACGAATGTGTCAAGTAGTTTCAAATACAAATATAATATAACAGTGCTTAAGAAAAACTCAACGATAAAATATACACGACGATAATACAAATTACGGCCATATTTTTAATATGTGTGCTTCTCCCGTATTTATTTGGTTTGGATTTGTGTGTGTTAATGTTTTAAATTTCATGTGTTAAATAGAAGGCAAAATTAAATATGATTATTTTTATGTTTTACTTGTTTTTCTTGAACTTCCATTTTCCTCGCTGTAGTGAGGTGAAAAGTTGTGTGTTCCGCATGGCTGCAAAATTATTTAGCTTCTCGTGTCTTGAAAGCTTCGCTACGCTCAGGAATCTATCTTTGAACCACTCGCTTCGCTCATGGTTCAATCTTAGACTCCTTCGCTCGCTCAGCTTTCAATTTCAACACTCGCGCCAAATAACAACTTTGCAGCCTTGCATAACAAATAACTATTCCCCGAGTTCTAGATAGTAAAATAGCTATTTCATGCCTCCATTATGTGCAATCGAAAATAAGTTGAAAAAACTATTTTTCCGCGTGAATTTTGTCAATTGCCAGTAGTTTTTAAAACATTTTTTTGTCAGTACCTAACCTAACCTAACCCAGCCAGGTCGGTTTTGGCTCTTTGCCGGCCGCTGCTACGCGCGGCACGTTAGCTTCGCTCGCTTGACTCGCGCGCTGTTGTGGTCGGAGTTCTTATACAATGCCAAAAATATAATTGGGTAAATGAAAACTGAGGTAGGTACCTATTAAACAAAATACGTAACATTTCATAGGGCAAGTGGATGAGACGGGGAAAGTTAAAAGGAAAACTGAATTTTTTTCGAAATTTATGCAGTGCTAAAAGTATCATTGGGTAGATAAATAAAACAAAACAAAATACGTAACAACTCATAGGGCAAGTGAATGTGACAGGAAAAGTTTTTTGGACAAACGATACTTTTACTGACTGTGAAACGGTAAAAAGAAAAATGTACGAAACTTGTCATCGGACAAACGATAATAATTCGTATAGTTTTCGGACAAATGAATTTCGGTCAATGATTTTTAGTCATTAGATAGGTTACCAGGATTCAAATATCTTCTATACATATAAACGGGAAAGTCCTGAGTGACTGACTGACTGACTCATCAACGCAGAACTGAAACCACTGAATCCTATCCTAGGTTCAGTGGTTTTCACTTCAAATTTCTAGAATAGATCAAGGAAAAATAATAATGGAGGCAAGGAATAAGAAGGGACATTCAAAAACACATCCCCTAAGGGAGTCCGATTGGGGTTGAAAGTTTGTATGAAAATCATGTAAATTTATGAACAAGAGATGTAAAAAAGTACGTGTACAGATTTTTCACCGTAAAACGAGAAAACTAATTTCAGGATTTTGAAAAAGTCATCCTTAGGAGTAATAGTAAGTAATATTTTGTGTAAAGGTATCATTACAAAGTAAGAAAATTAAAAATCCCCTAAACAGTTAAAAACTAAGGCGATATCTTTTAAGAAACAATAAAACGGTAGACATTTACACAGACACGTTTCCAGACCTGTGCGAGCGAAGCCGCGGGCAAAAGCTAGTATACCAATAAATCTCCATAGCCCTGTTCTAGTAGAGTTTGATCATAGAGAAAAATGTCTAAAACAATCAGCATTTTAATTTCATTTATTACTTTACAATGCATGTGCTCAAAAAGAGCGTATTCTAGGCATTCAAACTGTGCGGAAAGTACTACTTTTCCGCACTAGTGCTTTTTACTTTTCAATTTTTTTTTAATTTCTAGCTGTATCTGACAGCCTGACACAAAGAGGTTTTATTATTTACGAAAAGTTTGATAAATAAGTCAAATACCGATTATTATCACGTATAAAAGTACAATAAAACCAATATTTCATTAATTAATTCATTTAACACGTCATTAATTACATTACATATAAAATTTGATTAATAAACGAACTTTAAATCGTTATTCATTAAATAAATTTGGCTGAATGTACACGCGCTTGTGCCATTTTGACATAAGACGAATATTAAAAAAATACTTTTGCACATGCGCAGTAGTAGATATGTCGAGCGCGGCTAACAAATAACTCCGCCATTTTTTGTTGATGTTTAGTTTATTTTGAAGTTGTTTTGTGCAAATCTGCTGAAATAATGACGAGATAAAGGGACGAATCATGAACTTAAACCCGTAAAATGTTATTGAAGAAGTAAAAAATGTGAACGACGGCTTCTTTTTTAGATAAATCAAATCAAAATCCTTTTTTTCCAATGTAAACAGTCTTTGTGAGTATTAAAGTATTTTCTATTTTCTCGTACATGCATAGTAAAGTTTTGTACGGAACTCGTGTGTAAGATGATTTCCGACTCGTGTTTGTTTAATCACTCGCTCGTACCTCGCTCGTGACTAAAAATCACACTCGTCTGAAATCACCTACCTTCCACACTTGTATCGTAAATAACTATTTTCGTATTCCGCTTAGAATGAGGATGTAACTGTTTTTATATTTTTGCCGAGATTACTAATTATTTCATTATTCATTTATTAAGATGCACTCATTCTAAAATGTAGTAACTCCAAAACTTGGAATCGCAATGGCATACTTTAGTCTGGTTGTTGTCAATTACGGGTGCGCCAAAGTTCACATAATTTTTCAACCCCGATTATTGGAACTCCGAAAATGTTTCTCATAAAAATTTTCATCATAATAGTCACTACTCATACTTAGTCACTCTTACTACCGATCATAACTCCGAACCATTTAAAATCATAATGTAATTTATCATAAATATTTCTAATACTACTTTTTGTTTTCATACATTTATTCATCATAACTGTTTTTGATCCTATTTTTCACTGTCATAATTTTTTTAAGCAGACTGGTTTCTACTCATAAACTTCACTATCATATATTTTATAAGTAGACTTATTTGTACTCATAAACTTCACTATCATATAGTTTGTACACTGACTTGTGTTGACTTATAAACTCCGACATCATTATTTTTTTTTTATAAATAATGTGACTAAATTTGACACTGTCAATGCGGATAAAATTACCTACCGCGGCATCCCGATGACCCCGCCGTCCATAGGCGAAGTAAATGACCATCTGTTAAATGTTATTACAAAAAACGTACAAATAACATAAACAACGATAGATGTTTACAACAAAGTACATTTCATGTACAAATCAATTTTAAACGAATTTCACCCTTTTAAAAGCAAAAGGCGTATCAAAAGTAGTGGTTATTCTCGAGTTACACTTATACATTTCATTACTTCTTAATTCGCACACCCAGTACTGTTTACTGCTTCTCGTTTTATTCTTTTCGTATATGAAACCGTCCACATTTAATTTCAAACCCCCACGACTTGTTTTAAAAGTATTAACATATTTTTGCTCCATATTGATAAGATAACGTATTAAAACTCAGTTCAATTCTAACATCTCACTAACTAACGTTAATGCAACCTGGAACCCGTTTTGCCCAGCCACGTTTTGTACAGCCACGTTTTCCGAGTCCGTGTGTACTATAGAAAATTATGCAATGGTGTAAATTTTGCCAAGAGTCCGTAATGAAGAACTGCGCCAAAATGGAAAGTGGGTCCAAAACCGAAAACTGTAGGTTAGGTTAGGTTTGTATTGTGACCACTTATAGCGGAGCGAGCGAAGCGAGCGGAGCGTCAAAATGTTTGCATGCTTGCTTGTATGTATACTCGTAAATAATCTACTATTTAATAGTACTACGAGTATTACATCAAAATTCAATAAGCAAATGCATAGCCAGGATGGATTAAAAAAGAAACAGTATTTAGTAAGTAAGAGTATGCTAATGCCGTTAGGAAGAACTGCGCCAAAATGGCACATGTGTCCGAAACCGAAAACTGTAGGTTAGGTTAGGTTTGTATTGTGACCACGTATTAGCGGAGCGTCAAAATGCTTGCATGCTTGCTTGTATGTATACTCGTAAATAATCTACTATTACATCAAAATTAAAAAGCAAATGCATAGCCAGGATGGATTAAAAAAGAAACAGTATGTATTTAGTAAGTAAGAGTATGCTAATACCGTTAGGAGGAACTGCGCAAATATGGAACATGTGCCCAAAACCGTAAACTGTAGGTTAGGTTAGGTTTGTATTGTGACCGCGTATAGCGGAGCGAGCGAAGCGAGCGGAGCGTCAAAATGCTTGCATGCTTGCTTGTATATTTAATCGTAAATAATCTACTATTACATCAAAATTCAATAAGCAAATGCATAGCCAGGATTGATTCAAAAAGACACAGTATTTAGTAAGTAATCATATACTAATACATACCGTTAGGAAGAACTGCGCTAAAATGGAACATGTGTCCAAAACCGAAGACTGTAGGTTAGGTTAGGTTTGTATTGTAACCACGTATTAGCGGAGCGTCAAAATGCTTGCATGCTTGCTTGTATGTATACTCGTAAATAATCTACTATTACATCAAAATTAAAAAGCAAATGCATAGCCAGGATGGATTAAAAAAGAAACAGTATGTATGTAGTAAGTAAGAGTATGCTAATACCGTTAGGAGGAACTGCGCCAATATGGAACATGTGCCCAAAACCGTAAACTGTAGGTTAGGTTAGGTTTGTATTGTGACCGCGTATAGCGGAGCGAGCGAAGCGAGCGGAGCGTCAAAATGTTTGCATGTTTGCTTGTATATTTAATCGTAAATAATCTACTATTACATCAAAATTCAATAAGCAAATGCATAGCCAGGATTGATTCAAAAAGACACAGTATTTAGTAAGTAATCATATATGATTAGTATACTAATACATACCGTTAGGAAGAACTGCGCTAAAATGGAACATGTGTCCAAAACCGAAGACTGTAGGTTAGGTTAGGTTTGTATTGTAACCACGTATAGCGGAGCGAGCGAAGCGAGCGGAGCGTCAAAATGCTTGCATGCTTTTTAGGGTTCCGTAGTTGAGTCATAATGGACTCGGAAAATATGGCTGTACAAAGCGTGGCTTTACAAAACCCCTTCTCTTGCAGCCGGCCGAGTTAAGACGTAGCGTCAGTGCAAAACGATGGATACCCTCAATGATGAATTATAGCAACAATACAAATGTAATCAAAATGTTTCGACATCAACAATTTTAATATGAGTAGACTCCAGAGTTCTGTTTAATGTTATGATTTACAATGTTTATGAATTTTTATGGTTACGTATTATTGAAAGAAATATGAAAACAAGCATTATGAATAAAAACGTTATGAAGAAAAACTGTATCGATATTTAAATGTTATGATTGACAAGTTTATTGTAATTTATAGTTCTGAATAAAATAAATATGAAAATCAGAATTATGACTACACACATAATCTGGGTGACGACATTATGAATTACAATGTTCTGAAAACTGTATGTTATGAACTCGGTTAGTAGTAGTACAAATTTATGACGGACAAAAGTATGAAGTAAAAAATTCGGAAGCGTGATGATTCTGACTACAAATCGGTAGTAGAAGAAAAATTCGGAGGATCGATTTTATGTGAGCCAATATGGACCCGTCAATTACACATACAAGTTGTGTACGCTCATCTTCCTCTATCAATACTGGCCATAACAACTAGCTTGTACTAGGGCCTCCCTCACCCAAATTCTTCTAGCAATCTTCACAACGTCCATCTAGATAGACGAACGTTTTTAACCCTGCTAGACAGCAGGTTGGAAACCTACCAACAGCCTGTTGTGTATCACATTTGCAGACAAAGACCAGTGGTGTTCTTAAAATGCTGAATTCTCGAGTATTAAGCATGAATTCGCGCTTTGGGCGCGAGTCTACCAAGCAGCCCACCGAATTTTCCCCTTTCTGAATCTTGAATGCGATTCCAGCTTCCAACAAATTAAATAATAATTTAAAAAGTAACAATGGTGATAAGATAGCGAACATTATGGCCATTTTATTCCTCCTATTCAGATGCCTCATCCCGGAATGCGAGTCTCCCGAGCAGCCTGCAGAGTTCTTCCCCTCCTGGATCTTGAATGCGGTCCCTCTGTCTGGCTCCTCCTTTGATAGCTGCCAGCGCTTTGCCAATGAGTCCTCTGCGTTGTTTCTTGATTCATGCCCTGCTAGTCTCTTCGACAACAGCAATGTCGTTAACTGTGAGAACTACGTCTATGAAACAAGGGACTCTGTTGTTTATGATGTAAGTATCGGAAGATTTAGTTATATATAATAACTGAAAAGCATTATCCATATTGTTTTCTCTAATTAATCATATTCTCTTCCCTTTAGCCTTCTATTAAACAAAGTATTTTTATTTCAATAAAAAAATAGATTAAGTTTAGTCTTGCTATTTCAGTTTGATCTAGCGTGCCAGGAGTGGCGAAGATCGTTCATTGGTACTGCCTTCACGGTGGGTACGCTTTTCTCACACGGTATTACAGGTAAAAACCTTTCTCTTGATCTACTAGGGGCATCTGAAAAGTTCTAAGCCTTAGATCGAAAAAAAAACAATTTACAAAAATGCACTTATGATTATTTTTCAATAAAATCTCTTCCTAAGTCAATGCATTTAAAAATATAGTGCGTTTAGGCCATCAAAAAATATTCTTTATCTTGCCCTTCAAATTGCTCCTGTTCGAAGAGTTCGTCACTTCGAAATCGCTTTCTCCTCAACTATTTCTTCAAAATTATTGAATAGAAAATAATCACTTGGGGCTAGTTCTGAGCTCTAGGGTGGGTGGTTAATTTCGTCGAAACCAACTTCCTTCAGAGCACGCCTCGCAACATTAGCGGTGTGAAGTGAACGGTAGCGTTGTCTTGCAAAAACAAAATGCCTTTCGTTAGTTTACCCCGCCTTTTCTCAACTATGGCTTGTCGCACCTGTCTTATTAGATTCGCATAATAAGTTCCGTTTATCGAAGAGCCTTTTTCTAAATAATCGATTAATAGAATGCCATCACAGTCCCAAAACACCGTAGCCATTAACTTAAAGACCGACTTTTGCACTTTAAATTTCTTCGGCGGCCATTCACCCTTTTTAATCCACTGCATCGATTCAGACGTACACTTCGGATCATACTGTCTGATTCATGTTTCATCAACAGTTCGAGGACAAACTTCATCTAAATCATCTTCGCACAATTCTAAAAACGCCCGAGAAGTTTCAACACGGCGTTCTTTATCGAAGGCCGTCAGAATTTTCGGTACCCAACGAGCACTGACCGTACTCATTTACAAATGTTAATGTAAAATTTCTCCGACTCTTTCTTTACTAATACCTAAGACCTATTTTCCAAACCTTAATTCTATCTTCAAATTCCAGCTTTTTGACTTTTGCTACGTTTTCTCCGGTCACTACCGATATTGGCCGCCCTGAGCGGGGGTCGTCTTCGGTCGATTCCCGTCCGAGTTTAAATAAGCGACTCCACTTTTTGACCATGGCATAAGAAGGCACAGAAGCACCATAAATAATAGCGATTTCCTCAAAAATATACTGCGGTAATTTGTGACTTTTTGTAAGGAACTTAATTACAGTATGGTGCTCGATTTACGTAATACTCGTTGGTTGAATAACCAACGAGTATTACGTAAATCGACATTCAACGGAAAATTACCTCATGAGGTAATTTTCCGTTGAATGTCTCGAATCAGAAAAATTTAAATGTGATATGTTTTTTTAGGGTTCCGTACCCAAAGGGTAAAAACGGGACCCTATTACTGAGACTTCGCTGTCCGTCCGTCCGTCTGTCACCAGGCTGTATCTCAAGAACGGTGATAGCTAGACAGTTGAAATTTTTACAGATGATGTATTTCTTTTGCCGCTATAACAACAAATACTAAAAAAAAAAAAAAAAAATATTTAAGGGGGGCTCCCATACATCAAAGGGATTGGTTGCGTTAACTTTGCACCTCATTTGTATAGAGCGCTATACATACCAGGTGCAAATTTAACTTAAACAACTAAAGGATGGAAAGTGTTTGTACGAAACCCTCGGTGCGCGAGTCCGACTCGCATTTGACCGGTTTTTTTAATAATAGTATTTCTAGTGGCCAGTATCATAAACGCATATATAACCTCGAAATACCGAAGGCTTAGAACTTTTCAGACGCCCCTCGTAGGTATACCTATTTATAATACTCGTATAAAAGTATAAAGAGTTCAGACGTTCGGTTTCGTAGTACCTATACAAAACAAATTGTGTTGCTTATTTTATAACTTTTAAAACATTTGACCTCTTGGTTTACTACAGGGTTGGTCTCAGATCGATGGGGACGTCGTAAGGCACTAGTCATCAACGGGTTCTTTCGCGCCCTATTTGGATTGACCCGATCCTGGATAAACTCTTACGTGGGCTTCACTATCCTGGAGTTCCTTGAAGCCTTCTTCGGCTCTGGAATGTTTCATTGTGCTTACATATTAGGTAAGTGCATTAAGAGTACCTAATAGTAAATTTACTTTTTGTTCATGGTCATGGTCACTATTGGCAACCGAAGTTCGAACTTACTTGCCGATATAAACTAACAAGATGCTCATTTCTCAAGATGCTGCCACGTACTACAATTAGAATTGAATGAAATGCAGGCACCCAACTGTGTTAAATTAATCTTTGCTTATATTGAGAAAGAAATATGAAGGTAGGGCGTTCCAGACTCGGTCCATATATCAGCAGCAGACAAATGGCTCAGTTACATTCACATAAAGTAAGTTTAATTACATTTTTTTAATTCAATTATTCACCTGAATCCTGTATTTATTTTGGCAGTGCTAGAGCTGATGGGACCACGCCTACGCGTGACAGGCGGTGCGTTGATGCAAATATTTTTCTCGGTGGGTAATATCAACGCTGGGTTTTTTGCCTGGATCGCAAACAACTGGCGCCAACTCACTCAGATCATATACGGTCCAATGTTTATCCTATCGTTCTATTACTGGATCATGCCAGAATCAGTCCGATGGTACATTAGCAAGGGACGCTACAAAGAGTCTGAAGATATTCTTAAAGCGGCTGCCAGACTGAATAAAACAACCATCTCCAATAATTCACTCAAAGCCTTAAAACAACTAGCAGAAGATAGGGAAAAGAAAGCTGTTAAAGAAATGAAAAAGGTGAAAGATCCCTGGCTGATCGTGCAGGTGTTCAGGCACAAGCAAATGTTGATTCGCTGCATCGTGGCACCGGTGTGGTGGGTGACGGTAACCTTCGTGTACTACGGCCTATCGATTAACTCAGTCAATATGTCCGGGAACCAATATCTAAGCTACATGCTTGTAGCCGCCGTGGAGATCCCTGGGTATTTGACGGCGATGATTCTGATGGATGTCCTTGGAAGAAAGCCTGTGCTTATTTGTGCCTTTTGGTTGTGTGCTGCTAGTCAAGCAGCGTACATCTTCATGCCAGGCGGTACGTTTACTATTGTCATTCCGTTACTAAATGTAACTCTTTTCCAGGTTAGATTCATGTGCATTTTTGCCCATTTCAGATCATTACGGACTGTCCCTGACGGTGTACCTGATCGGTAAATCAGCTATTTCAATGTCGATGGCAACGGTGTACTCATACACATCTGAGCTGTACCCCACCAGATACCGCCACAGTCTGCTTGCATTTTGTTCTGTTGTCGGAAGGATCGGCAGCATTCTGGCTCCACTTACTCCAGCTCTGGTAAATATACATATTGGCATCCGGATATTTTACGACCTGAAATCGAACGGCAGGTATATCCATTCAATATTTATTATTATAGTGAATAAAAATCAACTGGTAATAATACTTTCTAAAATGAACCGCCACAATCCCCTGACAGTGTCAATGACAGAATAACTGGAGCAAAATTTTATTTCTTACTTAATTTCTTTACGACATCTATAACTACTGCAACATTACGGTGTAGGTACATTTACGGTGTACGTAAATCACAATCTATATAGCGATCTCGAATCCTCATAAGCTACAGTTCATTTCATAAACCAAGGCCCGATTCCACTTGAGAACGCCATTAGGCAGTAACAAAAGATAAAGATAAGGATAAGAACTTTACTGTTAGGTTATATGAATAACGACACATATCTACTCGGGAGTCAGGAGTAAAGAGAAAGTCTCAAGTGGAATCGGGTCTTTGTATGACTTAAACACTTGCTGAGCAAGGGTCTCCCCAAGGATATTTACTGCAACCGGTTACGTGGTATCCTCAGCCAACGAACGGCTACCTAACACCAAGGACATACGCAACACTAAGCAGCACGCAGTCAAAAAAGTGACCTAGTTGTTTAGTTACACCTTTTTATTTTATTATGCATGTTAGTCTGCAAGGTCAATGGGTAATGTAGCCGGAATCAAAAAAATCGATTTCAACATTAAATCCCTATCTTTACAGGGTGCCTCAACATTCGAGGCGCTGCCATTTCTGCTGTTCGGAGGTTTCGCACTGCTGTCAGGCAGTCTAGTGTTCGTCACGCCGGAGACGCTGGGCGCCAAGTTTCCTGATACCATGGCGGAGGCTTCTGACATTGGGAAGAAGAAAGTAGTTTTTAAAGATGGATAGAACTCGAGAGGAAATAGCACTGCAAATTTTTACATACAAATCAAGGTTTCATTCCTCCTCCGAAACGTAATCATTCTTTACGAGTTTTTAGGAACTGAATGGGAAAAAACTTTTCTCAAACATGCAATGAAATATTGTCTTTACGTTCCTTATAATAGGCTCGGAAGTATCGCTTTTTGGGCGCAACTACTCGAGAGGACTGTAAAGGGATTTCATACTGCTTTTCAGGCCTAGGCCTGCAAAGTAACTTTTTTTTGGTTTCAACAACAAGGTCATTCACACAACTGGCTGGTTTGACAAAAAGCAGGTTTTGTTTTTAAAGGTTGGTTGTTAGACTAAAATGTCCTATTTGTCAATTAATAAAATGTTGTTCTTTGAAGTATATTTTTTTATTTCATTGTTTGTTTGAGAAAAGCACTATACATGCCTCGTCGTGAAAACGGATTCCCGGCCTCTGATGTAATGTACTATTCCGTGTCGAATGATAATTTTTAGGAATTTAATGGGAAAAAATCTTTCTGTGTCGTACGGATGATATTTGTGTACCTACTAGGCATCTGTTTTTGGGCAAAGTTCCGCCGCAAACGAACGCGTAGTTCACAAGTTTTATAATAGGTACTTACATTTCCTTTCCATTACAACATTTACTAAAATCTTGTAAAGATTGTTAAATTTTTGGAGGAGAAAACAGACGAGAACGAATCGTGGATTTGTATAACCTCATTGTATCCGACGTCATAGTAACCAGTTGCAAACTTAACGTAAAGTGATAGTATGGGAAAAGGACAAGTGATAAGTTCTTTTAATGATAGTCACCGATAAAATGTCTCAGACATAATTATTATGATTCCATTGAACGGTCTTATAGCCAAGAGATACGCTTGACGGCTGGATCATACCTAGAAGTCGGTACTCCTGGACATAGCGTACATCGTCAGCAGGTTCCTCTTTCTGCAGCCTGACATGGTTATGGCTACAGTATGGATTTCTTAAAAAAATAAATGTGCAGATTTTTTAAAGAGCCTCTATAGGTTACGGTGACCGCTTAGCATCAGGCCGGCCGTACGTTAGTTTGCCACCTATATAAAATAAAAAAAAACGGTATAAGCCCCACACCTCACATTATGGAAGAGGCTTCTGACATGGGGAAAAAGAAGCCTTGTTTATCGTCATCAAGTGAAAGACGTCTAACTGCTGACTATAAAGCTTTGTCGATTCAAATCACATATTTGTTATTTATTACCATTTATTAATTCAAATATCATTAATTATATAAAATGCTTTCTTAATTATTAGGTCACTCCATTGAACTTAAACTGCTATAACACGACCAGTTTAGCCTGGCTTCGCGGAGCTAGATTGACGTAAATATTTGTAAAGAATCTTTTTATCGATTCTATATTTTTTTTTTTTGTGGTAATACCACATTTTTTATTTTTATAAATAATGACACAAAGGTAAATTAAGAAAGGAAAATTGAATGCGATCTACTACAATCGAAGCGGGGTTTGAACCCGCGACCTCTGATTTACCGGCGCAATGCTCTCCCAACTGAGCTATTCGACCGCTACGTCAGTCACACCAAATCTTTCATCCCTTAATCCTTTACGCTACTGGAGCGCCCTCTGCGTCATATATGTTTTTTGAAATGCTTATTGCGCATTAGCCATACCCTAGGATGTGCGTTTTACACGCACGATCCCCAATCCCCATTGCTTTACAGCAAGTGTGAAGACTGCGAGAGAGATGGCGCTGTTCTAAATATTTGTATAGAATCTTTTTATCGATTCTATTTTTTTTTTATGTGGTAATACCATTTTTTTTTTTTTTTAAGTTTAAGTTAGTTATTAGGTAGTCATTTAACTTAACGTAATCATCATAGGCTGCTTTTTTTAAGGTACATACGCAGTTAAGAACCAAAATATATAATATTAATTGTTAGTACAAAATAAAGTAGGTACATATTTTTATATGTGCTAAATTTTATTCATAATAAGATAAACAACTATCTATTACAATTTTCATTTGTTTTTTATCCTTGGGTATCTTCGAATTTCAGATATCGGAGAATTAGCATTATCAAGCAGATAAAAGCTAGTTAAATGAAGGAGAAAGGAATGATCTGGTCTATTAAATAATTATATTCAAGGTACAGTCGCCATCAGATATATCGCAGCATATAAGGCGTTCATAAATATGTGAACACTAGCGGCCGCCCGCGACTTCGTCCGCGTAGATTTTTGATGATGACAAAGATATTAAAATAGGTAGGTAAGGAATTTTATTCTTAGTTATTTCACCCCCTTAGGGGCAGAATTATTGAAAACGCTGAAATTACTTTTCTTGTATTCTAATAGTGTACCTTTACACAAAAATTCAAGTCCCGCGCTCAAAAAAATACTTAATCTCCATACAAACTTTTAACCCCTTTTTTACCACCTTAGGGGGTGAATTTTCAAAAACGCTGAAATTAATTTTCTTCCATTTAATTTTAATAACTTTTTACAAAGTTTCAAGTAAATAGAAGAAGATAAATTAGCGTAACACTTCTTTATAAACAACATTAGCGGTGTTCCCCATACAAACTTTGCACCCCTTTTTAACCCCCTTAAAGGTGAAATTTTCTAAAACGCTGAAAGCACTTTTTGTGTTTTTGAATAAGTAATCTTTCTACAAAGTTTCAAGTCTCTAGCTCAAAAAAAAAAGTTTCCCCCATACAAACTTTGCACCCCTTTTTAACACCCTAAGGGATTGAATTTTTCAAAATCCCTTCTTATCCCTAGCCCACGTTATAAAAGTAACCTACTGTGCAAAAATCAACTCTCTAACATTAGTAGTTTCGGCTGTGCGTTGATGAGTCAGTCAGGACTTCTTCTTTTATATATATAGATGTACTGTAACGCCCAGTCAATAAGAGTCGTGTTCAGATATTTATGAATCCCATCAAAAACATAAATGTAAAATGAGAGCCAAGTTCAATATCGCGTGCACTTCGCCGACAAAAGAATTGAGATCTGCAAGGGCGCCAAGTTCTTTGCCCTAAAATTTTAAGACACAAGGACATGCGACATACTCGATGCATTTATTTTACTTGGGGAGTAATTCAATATCAAGATTTGACTTGGCTAGTTTTCACAAACTAACTAAATTTTATAAAAGTAACATAGTCATAGTTCATTATCAAGCTAACAGTAGGTATAAGTAACAAGACGTACACTAACTTGCGTACTTACCTTTACGAAAATAGGTTAATGATTTGATTGATTTTGATTTATAATATAAACTTATATTTTAAAACTAGCCAAGTCAAGTCTTGATATTGAATTACACCCCAAGTAAAATAAATGCATCGAGTATGTCGCATGTCCTTGTATCTTAAAATTTTAGGGCAAAGAACTTGGCGCCCTTGCAGATCTCAATTCTTTTGTCGGCGAAGTGCACGCGATATTGAACTTGGCTCTCATTTTACATTTATGTTTTTGATGGGATATCATTACTTTTTGTACAGAAATTATTATGATGTGTAAATTACTTAATTATTATTTGTTAATTAGTTCTGTGTGCTATTCTAGTACATCTTTTGAAAGTTTTGAATAAACAAAGAATTTTCCAAAACGGTTAGTACGTATTGGATTTTTATGTGCATGTATGTGTAAGTGTGTGCGTGTGAGTGTATAGGTATGCTATTCTAGTATATCTTTCAAACAAAAAAAGAATTTTCCAAATCGGTTTATAAATGACAGAGTTCTGAGGCAACAACCATCAATAATAATAATAATAAAAAAACATAAAAAAATCACTGTTTTCGATTTTTATATGTATACACACACAATTACTAAGCTGGATGCCAAATTTCACCTTTCTAGGTCACCTGGAAGTGGGTTAGGTTTTTGATTACTAGTGAGTCAGTCAGTCAGTGATAAAAATACCGTTTTTTGGACTTTAATATCTCAATAACTATTTAACCTATATTAATGAAATTTGAGGTTCTACTTGTTCTAAAGGATCTTAATACATAAGCCAAATTTCATTTTTTTATGTTAAATAGATTTGGAGTTATTGGGGGGTCAAAAGTAGCTCCAAACGGTTCGTGTAATATAACACACGGCTGCTGCTCGCCAGTTCCTGCGGTGAACTTGGCTGGACACGCTGCCGCGTGTCTAGATACCTTACATGCCACGATATGTCTGATGGCGACTGTACATAGCCAATCGACAAAGATCATGTCGGATCATGCATAGCCCATAGGCTGCAGAACCCTATGGAGAACGTGCACGAACTATATAGGGGACAGCAATAGAAATGTACATTTCAAGTATCGATTAGTTAAAAGATTCTGATAGGAAGCACCAGTTGTCAGCACCTTCGTTGTTCACACTTACTATACTGAACAGACTTTTCTCTTAGGCTTTGGGGTACAATATAATTATTTCCACATAAAACACAGCATAACAGTTAAAACTAAATCACTGTGCATTACAGATACAATTTTTAAATAAGGAATTATATAATTATGATTTTTCACTTTTGTATCATAATAATGAAGTCTTCATGCTCATAGCAGTTGGAAATTGTTACTTATCATTTAAATTATGTACTGGCAGCAAAAATAATAACACAGCTTCGCAGTCTCCCAAAGAGTTTCAAATTTATGCGCAAACTCTGAAACAGTGGGAATGTATGTTTTTTTTTTAAGTTTTGCAGTTTTTGCTTAAAGTTGGAGGGGAATGAGTGGATGGGGCACTATTTTTATAATATTTATACACCCAAAACCCCAGCATACTCAGAAACTACTATTCATCTCCTGTAGGCCTATGATGGTTGCATATTATCACGTGATAAATACGTGACAAAGCATCCGTCACGTTTCGACAATATGCGGTGTGAGTGATACATTGTCACTTATTTAATACGTGATAAACACAACCATCACAGGCCCCTTGTTTGATAGTTAGATTTAGTTCCCCCGCGCACTAGGCAGCCAGTCGACATAGGATGATTTGGGCTGCCACGAACTCCCATTAATTGAGTGGCTGCCGCAGTCTGACTGGATAATACGCGGGGCCTTTATTTGGCATTGCATTTCGGAATGTCATTAATCATTATAATGTATTCCCCTATTATGTTATCAAATTGTGTCAATTTACTACTTTATCACGGAATAGGAACGCAGTTATCATCTAGTAATTTAATATTCAAATATCACAAAAATATGACGTTAGTTGGATTAGTTTACGATATATTCAAATCAGTAACTTGGATTAGTTTACGATATATTCAAATCAGTAATTTGGAGCTATATCTGTTGGCGACAAGTCGCCGTTATGCTTGAGCAACTGTTAAACCGATTAGCTTATGTTTATCAGCTATCAATGTGTATTTATAGAAATATGTACATTTTTGAATTCCTGTCTTTGTTTGTCGAGCTTAGAGGCCGGTGGGGCTTCACCGTTTCACACAGGCAACGTTGAGGCGAAGAAATCCCAAAATCTATGTAGAGACGAGAATAAGACCAAGTGGTTAATCAATAAAACAAAAGAGAGCCCAAAGAAAAGCAATGGACAAAGAAGCACATAAAGATGAAGAAAGCGCGCCCAAGAGGAGCATTGATGCTATATTGTTTGGAGAGTTGGGGGAATTTGGGAAGTATCAACTACGGGTGTTAGCATTAGCAGCTTTCATAGTCGTATGGGCCGGAATCGCCGCCAGTGACTTCGTCTTTACCACAGCCAGGATCAATACAAGGTGCGTGAAGTATTTCAATCATTTATAAGTATACCATTTGACTGAGTGTCAGTAAATATTAAGTACGCTTGATTTTGCTCTAAGGACCTGGACTTTGCGCGACCAGTGACAGCCATTGGAAATAGTGGAAGGTCCAAGCGTGATGTCTCGCTCACTCATTGCCGCCGCATTATTAGGAATGATGCAGTTTTATTAGATCTTTATGATGCATTTAATTTATGTATGTTTTCACTACATAGTATAAAACAAAGTCGCTTTCTCTGTCCCTATGTCCCTTTGTACGCTTAAATCTTTAAAACTACGCAACGGATTTTGATGCGGTTTTTTTTTAATAGATAAAGTGATTCAAGAGGAAGGTTTATATGTATAATACATGCATAATTTATCAGCATTGCACCCATGCGAAGCCGGGGCGGGTCGCTAGTTTTATATAAAAATCGTTTTAAATGTCATTAATCATAGCTTGGCCAGGATTTTTTTTACAACCCAGGCGTTCAACATATTGGATTTAATATAAATTTGTTTTCATGTATCGAACAGATGGGTGAAGGTTATTTCTAATTCGTATCCTTTATTATTCATAATTATTAAATTGGAAATGACTTGAACCCGATAAAACTCACCTCATAAATTAAAAGACCCATCAGTTTTTATTTTACACAATATTTTAAATATTCAAATGGAGTGCGTAAGATTAATGTTATCTTTTCACCTGTTATATTATCTAACTCCGATTCCGATTACTAATCTTTATCCTCCAACAAAATCGTGATGTTCTTTGATCAGTGCACGTGTTTTATTAATAAACATACATTTATTAAGAGTAGCTCAAAGCTATATTAAAGGCTAGAGTCTGGCTAGTGAAATATTACTCAAAGTTTTGGCAAGAAATTTAAAAATTCTGACGTTTGTCACACTTTGTGTAGTAGAAATTATAGTTTGGATACTAGAACATATTTTTGATTTTCTATGCCCACGTAAGGTACCTAAGGAAATAAGTTAAATATATGTTGACGTGCACTCATAATAAGCTCACATAATTTCTACCACTATGTACAGTACAGTCAAGGAAAAACACATATGTTTACACTTTCTAACCGTACACAAGCCGAAAAATTAAATGTAGTGTAAATGAGACCTAGCTCGATAATGCCATATTAATCCATCACCAAAAAAATTACATAAGTACTATGCCAAATTTCCACTCGATCGGAATGTTGGGACTAGTGCATAAAATATCAAATTTATTTATAAAGCACCCACCTACTAAATTATTTAAATCATAGACAATTTGTGATACCACAAGCAAATATCTGTCAAAATTATTTGGCTAGCCAGACTATCTATAACTATGTCATCCAATATTGAGGAGTTTCAAAGTATTATCTTTCTTCTTCCAGATGCTTGATCCCAGAATGTGAGTCACCCGACCAGCCACCCCCGTATGCACCGGAGTGGATCTTGGACGCGGTTCCACCAGTTGGAGACGGCTTTGACCAGTGTAACCGATTTGCCAACACTAACTACACCGTAGCCCCCGATACCTGTCCCGCTAGCCTCTTCGATAGAGACAACATTGTCGAGTGTGAGGACCATGTCTATGAGAATACCAACACTATCGTCTATGATGTGAGTAATGAGTTTAAATCCAGTAAGGTTATGTGGAATTAGTAGAACATAATTATAAGAAGGTTTTAAGTCAGTTGTAACAATATCTACGAGTAAAAATATTTTTTTTTATAAATTAAACATCAACTCTGTTTCTATTACGCGCATTTGATGGGTACTTAACTTATAGATCTTGTTTTAATTTTTTTTTATAATCTTGTCTGTTATTTTAAAGGATCTGGCTACTAGTTAATAATCAAAATCTTATAAATATCGTCATTTATAGCAACGTTACCACAATCATCTTCTTACCCCGGGGTTTCCGGTGCACGAATCATTTAACACTAGGCCGACAGTAGGCGTCAAATCATTTGTACACCAAAAACCCCTGAGTATGAATTCATCACAACTGTCAATAGAATTTGTAAAATCGGTATAATATAGTTGCTTGTATTGAGATGTCTTAACCTTTGCAGTTCGGATTGGCGTGTCAGGAATGGCTGCGATCTCTCGTCGGTTCTGTGCATATCTTTGGCACGCTGACCGCTATGCCAATCACGGGTTAGCTTTTTCCCTACATACCTATTTCGTAGTCACCTTACAATAACTGTGTACAAAATATTATTTAACTTTTTATAGCGTTAACATTTTTTGTTTATCCCGGAATGCTAAATCTTGAATCTTTGCATTATAGACTACCAGGTCTGTGGTACTGTGTTCGCCAAGTAAATGTCAGGATATACTTTTGATAGTTTTATAAGCGTCATTTCCATTCCAACAGATTTATTAAGTTACGTGGTAACCCCAGTTACGTCAAACTGTTTCCTTCACATATATTTTTTGACGTGACAACGTCTTATAAATTGGTTTGCCGGGTGACACTTCAAGAAACTGCGTTACGCTCCGCTCACGTTATGCGCTCACAATGAGAGCGAGTGAGAGGGAGAGAGTGAGAGAGATAGGCATACACACCGGTTCATGTCTTGCGCTTCTATTTCGCTTAGGCGCCTGCATACAAGTTTACACGTTGCCAGTTAATTGTAAAACGATTGTGTAGTGTGTATAAATAAATGTTTTAAATTGTTACTATTATTTCATCCTTCTTCCTACTATACGAATGAATATTCACATTAAAATTATTTTTCTCAAACATGCAATGAAATATTGTCTTTGCGTTCCTTATAATAGGCTCGGAAGTATCGCTTTTTGGGCGCAACTACTCGAGAGGACTGTAAAGGGATTTCATACTGCTTTTCAGGCCTAGGCCTGCAAAGTAACTTTTTTTTTGTTTCAACAACAAGGTCATTCACACAGCTGGCTGGTTTGACAAAAAGCAGGTTTTGTTTTTAAAGGTTGGTTGTTAGACACTTGTGGAAAAAAAAATTCAAGATGGCGACTTTTTTTTTCAAAATTTCAAATTGGTGCTAGGCGGCTAAAACTCGGTATCGGGGGGCTCTCGGGGCTCAAAAAAATGAATCTGAAATCTTGTCCGAAAATTCGGTCAAATTCGGAAAATATCGAAAAAAAAAAACGATTTGTATGGAGAAAATTTCAAATTGGTCCTAGGAGGCTGAAATTCGGTATCCGGGGGTTTTTGGGTCCTGAGTCAGAATCTGAAATCTGATTTTTAAAATTCGGTCAAATTCAGAAAATATCGGACAAACAATATTAAGTGTTATTCTTTGAAGTATATTTTTTTATTTCATTGTATGTTTGAGAAAAGCACTATACATGCCTCGTCGTGAAAACGGATTCCCGGCCTCGTATCACTATCCGGCCTCGCTCGCACGCTCGCTCGGCCGTATATACCTACTTGGCCGGAAATCCTCATTTTCCCGGCCTCTGATGTAATGTACTATTACCACTCAAAGTCGTTGTCACGTAAAACTTTCGCCCGTATACCGACTTTACAGGCAACCAATTTTTTTTTTACTCTTGCAGGATTTGTCTCCGACCGCTGGGGACGGAGCGCTGCTCTAGCTATTGCCGCCTTTGTTCGTGGCTGCATCGGCCTGGTTCGTTCCTGGACCAATACTTACATCAGCTTCACCATCTTGCACTTTCTCCAGGCCACCTTGGGTTTTGGTGCCTTTTCTTGTGCTTATATATTAGGTAAGAAGCTAAAATACAATTTAAAAAGTAAAAAACAATATCATTCTTCATAATGCCTCCCAACTTTTTGAGAGCCGCCGTAAAGCTAGCTATCGATAAAAATCTAATTCAAAATAGTGTAAATATAGAACAAAATATTAAAATAAATAAATATTAAGGGACAATCATACACAAATCGACCTAGTCCCAAACTAAGCAAAGCTTGTACTATGGGTACTAGACGACGATATACATAATATATAAATACATATATAGATAGCATCCATGACCCAAGAACAAATATTTGCCCCGGCCGGGATTCGAACCCGGGACCGCGGACTCAGTAGGCAGGTGTCTACAAACCGAGCCAAACGCGTCGTCATAAACGCACAACTCTGCAATAAAAGTGAACATCACTATAAATATTAAAAAACTAAACTTTTTTGCAGTAATGGAGTTAGTGGGCCCAAAGTACCGCGTCGCATCCGGGGCAGTCATCAACACATCCTTCGCTGTGGGCAAGATTATCGCTGGGTTCTTGGCATGGGGTGTACCGCAGTGGCGTTGGTTTCACCGCGTCATCTACGGGCCGATGCTTCTCACCATCATCTACTTCTGGATAATGCCAGAATCCATCCGCTGGTTCATGAGTAAAGGACGCTACGAAGAATCCGAAGCCGTCTTGGAGAAAGCCGTGAAAGCTAATGGAAAGACGCTCACAGACGAAACGAGGACAGAATTGAGGAAATCCGCAGAAGAAGAGAAGAAAAATAAGATATTACTAGCGGAGCAAAGATTGAATGAGCCGTGGTTGATAGTCCAAGTGTTCAGAAATAAACCAATCTTGCTTCGCTGTCTGGTGTCACCGGTGTGGTGGGTGACGTACACCTTCGTGTATTATGGGTTGGCAGTTAACGCGATCATAATGTCGGGGAATCGGTACCTGAACTATGTGACTGTTGCAGCAATGGAGATTCCAGGCTATTGGACTGCGGTGCTGCTAGTACCCAGGGTTGGGAGAAAGCCTGTGCTCATTGGAGGATTTTGGTTATGCGCTGCGTGCCAAATTGCGTATATATTTATGCCTGACGGTAATTTGGACTTTATTTCTACTGTGTAATATCTGTCGCTAGCATCACATCAATAGATACATAACTAATCACCAACATAATTTCCATCATGATATTCGTAAGTTAGGTTTTGTTATTTTCGCGTATTACAGTTGTTTTCCTGTAAATAAATTACGAAAATTTTACGTGATTTAACAATGGCAATATGTTTTTTGCGGTGGTGGTCTCTAAGGCCTACTTACAGAGCTGGCAGAATATTTTTTTTTAATTTGTAAGTTGACCATGTTACTGTTGTCGGGCACTGGAAGATTGGAAAATTCGACTATTGTTTTTTTTTCAGGGTACGACGGACTGTCACTGGCAGTATACCTGATCGGAAACTACTGCATCGCTGGAGTGGTGACCGCGGTATACGTGTATACCTCGGAGCTGTACCCTACCAAACATCGCCACAGCCTCTTTGCTTTCTCATCTATGATTGGTCGGCTGGGCTCCGTTGTGTCTCCTCTTACTCCTGCTATGGTAAGGAATCTTATGGGATGGTCAAACTCTTAAATTAGTGAATAGAATATATATCGGCTCGAACCCTTAAACAGCTAGAAATACTAATCCGTACTCAGGATCACACGTTTTCCTTATCTGTGAAATTCCGGTATCCTTCATTGTCTTGAGACAAGACGATAGCTAATCTTGTAGTGTAGCGGCCTTTACGTTTTATCGGTCATCGATTCTTTGATAAACGTAAATCGTTCTTTTATATACTGCTTCCATATATACCTTCTGTTAAGAACCTCGGTTTTCTGATTCACTGCTGTATTTTTTTTACAGTGATGATAACACATCTCTTGTAGCCTTTGTGACTGAATTCTATAACAGAATTGCACTAGGACGTGTTTTTAACCCTTTGAGATTGGTATATATTGAAATGAAGGCGTCTTAGAGCAATTTTGGATTAAGATTAAGCTAATATTTTACATTTACTTTTCTTTTAACTTTAGTCGGGATATGTGCGCCAGCGGAGCAAGCACACTTACCATACCGAAATATCGAAATGTACAAATGTTATACTACCAACGCCGTATTCCTTTTGCCAACTTGCGTGGTTGTAAGATGAGTTAGTATCTACATATTAAAATACATACGTAACGGGTTTACTCACATACATATCGATATAGTAGGTGCGCTTGCACTTGTTCCGACTGACCATAATGACGTCAAATAATGTACGATTCCCACCGAGCGGGCGGAGTCGGCGCGCGCTGAAACGCATCTAAATAGTTGCCAAATGAATGTAAAGCTTCTTTACGACAGTCAGATCCCATATTCGAATGTTATTGGCGCCGCTGCCGACCGATCGGGCGCTTGCGGACGCGGACGGAGGTGCTCGGCTGTCGTCGCGCGTAAGCGGCTCCGTTCGGTCATCGCCGCGCGCCGTTGGCTACGTTCAGTTACCGCCGCACGCCATCGGCTCCGTTCGGTTACCGCCGCACGCCATCGGCTCCGTTCGGTTACCGCCGCACGCCATCGGCTCCGCTCGCACGTCCGTCGCCCTAGAATTTGATCGCTGGACGGACGCAGTCGGCTGCCACTGGGCGCTCCAGCGTCCGCTGGAACGTGGCGGCAGCCGACCCCCTCCGAATTGGTCACTGGACGCGGTCGGCCGCTGCCGGCTGCCAGAGCGCCCGTTGCGATGCGGCGGCAGCCGACCCGGCCCGCTCGGTGGGAATCGTACATAAGTTTCAATCACTGTTTTAATCCTGTTACAGGGTGCCTCGAGTGGCTGGGACGAATTGCCCTTCGCACTATTTGCTGGCTTCGCCCTGCTCTCTGGAGCTCTGGCATTCATGACACCAGAGACGTTGGGATCCAAACTTCCCGACACTATGGAGGAAGCGGCAGAAATCGGCAGAAAGGAGACTAAGTGATCTTGATGGTGTAACGATCTGTTCTAGAGAAATTGTGATAGGTATAAATATTAATTTAGGGGAAGGACTTTGTACATTATTTATTAACAATGATCAATAGAGATCTCCGCATTGTCTACTATCTCTGAATAAGTAGCTACGACGACGTGGTTGGCGCAGTTTGTAGTGCACCTGCCTATTGAGCCGGCGGTCCTGGGTTCGAATCCTGGCCAGGACAAATATGTGTGTGATGTTGTTCATGGGTCATGGATATTATCTATATATATATTTATATATTTATGTACATCGTCATCTAGTACTCATAGTACATAGCTTTGCTTAGACTGGGACTGGGTCGATTTGCGTAAGATTGTCCCTAATATTTATATTTATTTATTCATTATCTTTATTTTTCACCGACGTGTGCCAACGTCAAAAAACGGACGAGGTTCCCAGTTCGTTGGGATGGTTTTGTAACGAAGGAATAAGGCCTTTTCAACCGACTTCAGAAAAGGAGGTATGGTGTGTATGTTTTATTGTATGTATGTTACGCGATTATTTCTCCAATACACTATTCTCATCCGGAAGAAGAATGGCAGCCCAGAAATCATCATCAGAAATGAGGCCGACATCGATCAATACCTTAGGTCCACACCACAGGACCCCAGCTCCGATGATCAGGACCCAGTCTGCAGTGAGAGTGAAAGTGAGACACAGAAGCAAGAAGAGGCAGTTGAATGATCGGCCAGCATGTTGTAATACCGTAGTTTTTATTTTCCTGTTCTATGTTTGCTCTTTTTACTTAACCTTAGAATTATTGTATTTGTACTATCAAATGCCATACAAACACTATCAAATGCCATACAAACACGCTAACATAATACTTTACACATTTCACATGCAACTTGCCCACGCAGCAATTGGTGTATCCAAAGTAAATAAAATTTGTTTGCGACTGGTTTCAGTTTTTGCGGTTAAACTTGTTTTGGGAAAAGCTATGACTCTAACCAAACTTAATAACAAAAAGCTTTTATTATATTACAGTAAAGTGAATGGCATTACCTGACTTAGTAGATAGCATAGATCAAGAAATCGAGATCGTCTGTCATATGCTTGAGAATCCTAACCAATGTTAAGGTATTTTCACCCCTAACTACAGATTTAAATTACTTACACTTAATATACGAAGTTTGCAACGGAATTTCGATTCCTTTGTGTTAGCCTTAAATCAAATAGATATTCTGTATGATGCCATAATCTTAACTGAATGCTGGCTTGGCGAGGGTTCTATTGTGGACCAATTACCTGGATATAACTCTTTCAATACAACTAAAATCATAAACAAAAGCGGTGGTGTTGTGATCTATGTTAAAAATAGCCTAAGTGCTACAGGAGTAGAATCCCCTGTTGATGACGCAAATTGTCTCACAGTTAGTATATCTGACGAAATAACACTTCTCGGTATGTATCGTTCCCCTTCATTTACAAACGCTGACAGGTTTATAAGGTCGCTCGACAATACCTTAAGACAGGTAAAGCCCAACCAGCATATTATTCTAGCGGGTGACATAAACATAAATTTACTGGGTGGCCCAGCTAATCAACTTGGCGAATACCTGTGCCTTCTGTCATCGCATGGTTTGCTCCCCGTCATCACAAAACCAACTCGGAATGATGCTTGTCTCGACCACATTTTTATAAAATATAATAACACAATGGTGGGAGCTGTCTGTCCGTGCTCTGTAACTGATCACGATATGGCAATGGCGGGCCTTTTGGATCACAAGATCGCGATTCGAAATCGCACTACGTTTAAAACTGATTATCAAAAGGTCGCAGAGCAGCTTAGAGTGGCTGACTGGTCATGCGTAACTAGTGAGAGTGACGCAAACGTAGCTGCTGAAAACTTTGGCCATAAAATCGCACAAGCAATAAAAAGCAATACGCAATCCGTAAAAGTAAGTCGGTCGAAATTCAATATCAAGCCCTGGGTCACGCCTGGCTTAATCCGTTGTATAAAGCATAGAGATAAACTCCACACACAAACAAGGGCTTCCCCGCATAATGAAATCCTTAAGCTAACCTATAAGAGATACAGGAACTTCTGTGACAACCTGTTGTACTCTCTAAAAAATGAATATCAGAGTAAACAATTAGCTGACTGCTGTACAAATCCCAAGAGACTCTGGAAATCGATAAAAGACATATGTCAAACCCCCGTCAACAGAAGTGATGCAGGTGAACTTCTTAACATTAGTGGTAAAACGGTACTAAATTCACTAAATAATAGCAATGCATATTTTTCTACGGTTGGCGAGAAACTTGCTGATGCTATCCTAGAAAGAACTAAAGAGACGCAAATCACACTCGCAGCAAATTGCAAACCTCTGCAAGCGGCTGCTGACTCGTTCTTTATGCACCCTACCGACACACATGAAGTAAACAGAATTATTTCAGGGATTAAACCACATAGTGCACCTGGTCCAGACGGCGTAACACCATTGCTCATAAAAGAGGTAAGGGATGTTATTCTGGATCCACTTACTTACATATGTAACCTAAGCATCGCGACTGCCTCGGTGTGTCCTATCTTCAAAAGTGGTTCTAAGCACACTCCGAGTAATTTTAGGCCTATATCCTTATTGTGTGTTTTTTCCAAAGTCCTAGAAAAAATTATTAACTACAGATTGGTCAATTTCATTGATAGAAACCACCTTATCTCGGACTACCAATTTGGTTTCAGGGCTGGGAAGTCGACGGAAGATGCAGCTATTTTGCTCACTGACCAGATTTCTGGTCACCTTGACCACGGTAATAAGTGCATAAGTATATTCTTAGACCTCGCCAAGGCCTTTGACACGGTCTCGGTAACCATCCTACGGAAGAAACTTGAACACATGGGGATCAGGGGTGTGGCATACGACTGGTTTGCTAGTTACCTAACCGGACGACATCAGATGGTGAAAATAGGAGATCACCTGAGTGACCAACTTCCTGTTAACTTTGGGGTCCCACAGGGGAGTATACTTGGCCCAACGCTTTTCATTTTGTATATCAACGATATTTTAAAAATTGATATTCCAAATGTAAACCTTATTTGTTATGCCGACGATACTGTAATGACAATAAATGGAAAATCATGGGAGGAAACGTTTTGCCTGGCTGATGCTTCGCTTGCAGCCGTAGCTGCATGGTTGGATAGGAACCTACTCACATTAAATGTTGACAAGACCAACTTCATCGCTTTTTCAAAAACTTCCGCATCGTCCCCGCCAGCGGACAGAACAGTCAAGTTTCATACTTGTGGGAAACAAATATCTGGTCGCCCCGGGCAGTGTTCCTGTCAAGAGATTAAGAAGTGTAACTATGTAAGGTACTTAGGGCTTCTGTTTGATCAACATCTCTCCTTCAAAAAACAAATTTCCACTCTCGCTGCAAAAGCCAGGAAGTTGATTTATGTGATGAAGAGATTACGCGACTGTGCTGGTCCTAGTGTACTTCGCCTTGTTTATTTTGCACTATGCCAATCCATCCTGCAGTACGGAGTTGCTGTATGGGGCAGTGCGGCGAAGACTCATATGATCGAGATTGAACGTGCGCAAAGAGCTGTAATAAAAGTTATGTTAAAGAAACCTTTTCGTTATCCCACCGATTCCCTATACTACGAGAGTAAGGTACTAAGAGTGCGTCAACTTTATATCCTTAAAGCAATTTCAAGGACCCACATTAGCCTGTCCAATTCTCCATGTTATGGAAACCTGTTGAGAAAGCGTATTTTTAGAGCGCCGCTTCCGCCACTGATTTCAGCGCTCGCGAGGAAGTCACCGGCTTACTCTCATCCCTATACCTACAATAATGTCTGCAGCCGTCAAGACATTAAAACGTTAACTGTTTTCGAAGCTAAAAGGGTAGTGAAAACATGGCTACTTACTTTGTCATATCGCACCCTTGGTAAAACAAAGCCACATCTGCAAAATGTGCACTTTACAGGAGAGCAGTTTAAAAATTCTCCAAGTGATTTTTGCTGATAACATTTTTGCGTTTCGTCGAATTGTCATGTACTTTTGCATATAGGTTTATATTAATGTAATCAATTAAATGTGTTATGTCCCATTTAATTTAACGCATTATTTTTAATAATAATGTAACGGATGTGCACATACGGCTAATTATTACCAAGCATCAGCCGACGTATCAGCAGATCCGTCATTATTTTACAAAAATCTACGTGACGCATGTGCACATACGTCTTTGTTTTATGAATAACCCTTGAAATTATGAGGTCGTATATGTGTAAAATATTATATTTCTATAGAATCTGAAAGATTTAGGTATCTGTAAATGAATATCCCATCAAAAACATAAATGTTAAATTAGAGCCAAGTTCTCGCATGCAACGTTGTCGACTTCGCCGACAAAAGAATTGAGATCTATATGGGCGCCAAGTTCTTTGCCCTAAATTTTTTAAATACATGGACATGCGACATACTCAATGCATTTATTTTACTTGGGGTGTAATTCAATATCAAGACTGGACTTGGCTAGTTTTTACATATAAATTTATATTATATTTGTCTAATCATTAATCTATTTTCGTAAAGGTATGTACGCAAGTTAGTGTACGTCCCTGTTACTTATACTGTTAGCTTGATAATAATACTATGTTACTTTGATAAAATTAAGTCAGTTTGTGAAAACTAGCCAAGTCAAATCTTGATATTGAATTACACCCCAAGTAAAATAAATGCATTGAGTATGTCGCATGTCCATGTATTTAAAAAATTTAGGGCAAAGAACTTGGCGCCCATATAGATCTCAATTCTTTTGTCGGCGAAGTCGACAACGTTGCATGCGAGAACTTGGCTCTAATTTAACATTTATGTTTTTGATGGGATCTCATTACTTTTTGTACAGAAATTATTATGATGTGTGAATTATTTAATAATTAATTGTTAATTACTTGTGTGTGTGCTATTCTAGTACATCTTTTAAACAAACAAAGAATTTTCCAAATCGGTTAGTACGTGTTGGATTCTTGTGTGTGTGTGTGTGTGTGTGTGTAAGAGAGAGAGAGAGCAAGAGTGTGAGCTATGCTAATACATCTTTAAAACAAAGAAAGATTTTTCCAAATCGGTTAATAAATGACGGAGTTCTGAGGCAAGAAGCATAAATAATAATAATAATTAAAAAAGTAAAAAAATCACTGTTTTCGATTTTTTTATGTGTACACACACAATTACCAAGCTGAATGCCAAATTTCACCTTTCTAGGTCACCTGGAAGTGGGTTAGGTTTTTGATTACTAGTCAGTCAGTCAGTCAGTCAGTCAGTCAGTCAGTCAGTGATAAAAATACCGTTTTTTGGACTTTAATATCTCAATACCTATTTCACCTATATTTATGAAATTTGGGGTTTTAGTTGTTCTAAAGGATCCTAATACATGAGCCAAATTTCATGTTTTTATGTTAAATAGATTTGGAGTTATTGAGGGGTCAAAAGTGGCTCCAAACGGTTCGTGTAATATAACACACGGCTGCTGCTCGCCAGTTCTTGGGGTGAACTTGGCTGGACACGCTGCCGCGTGTCTAGATTATTTCAAGTGAACTTATTTTACAGAATTATTTACTTAAATAACTAGGCAGCAATGAGTAAAAATACTGTGGTTTGCTACTAGAACACAGTAAGTGCAAGAAGATAAAACAATGCTATAAATTTTAATACATATTAACTTTGTATCGGCGTGATAAGGTCAGTCACTTACATAATAATTTCCATAAAATATGTACTCCATAAATAAAATAAGCGTTAAAAACTGAAACTAGTAAGTAACAACTCGTTCATACTAAACACTATATAAATTTTATTTATAAAATACCCGTACTTGTATTATATAACTTAATAAACGAATAGATAAGAATATTAAACTTTTTGATAGTAATATATACAACTGTTACTTAATGATAAGCCATAAAACATGAGCATTGACCTGAGCTTGGTTTTACGAAACACACGAATGTTTTAAGACCTAATAATTATATAAGTCATCTAGACACGCGGCAGCGTGTCCAGCCAAGTTCACCGCAGGAACTGGCGAGCAGCAGCCGTGTGTAATATTACACGAACCGTTTGGAGCCACTTTTGACCCCCACATAACTCCAAATCTATTTAACATAAAAAAATGAAATTTGGCTTATGTATTAAGATCCTTTAGAACAAGTAGAACCCCAAATTTCATTAATATAGGTTAAATAGTTATTGAGATATTAAAGTACAAAAAACGGCATTTTTATCACTGACTGACTGACTGACTGACTGACTGACTGACTGACTAGTAATCAAAAACCTAACCCACTTCCAGGTGACCTAGAAAGGTGAAATTTGGCATCCAGCTTAGTAATTGTGTGTGTATACATATAAAAATCTAAAACAGTGATTTTTTATGTTTTTTTATTATTATTCCTTTATTTCTCTTGTATCTTAGGCTAGGGTTTTTACAATAAATTTATATAAAAAGTAAAATACAATATTATTATTATTGTATTTTATTATTATTATTGTTGGTTGTTGCCTCAGAAGTCTGTCATTTATAAACTGATTTGGAAAATTCTTTTTTTGTTTGAAAGATATACTAGAATAGCATATACACTCACACGCACACACTTACACATACATGCACATAAAAATCCAATACGTACTAACCGTTTTGGAAAATTCTTTGTTTGTTCAAAACTTTCAAAAAATGTACTAGAATAGCACACGGAACTAATTAACAAATAATAATTAAGTAATTTACACATCATAATAATTTCTGTACAAAAAGTAATGATATCCCATCAAAAACATAAATGTAAAATGAGAGCCAAGTTCAATATCGCGTGCACTTCGCCGACAAAAGAATTGAGATCGGCAAGGGCGCCAAGTTCTTTGCCCTAAATTTTTTAGATACAAGGACATGCGACATACTCAATGCATTTATTTTACTTGGGGTGTAATTCAATATCAAGACGTGACTTGGCTAGTTTTAAAAAATAAATTTTTATAAATCAAAATCAATCAAATCATTAACCTATTTTCGTAAAGGTAAGTACGCAAGTTAGTGTACGTCTTGTAACTTATACTGTTAGCTTGATAATGAACTATGACTATGACTATGTTACTTTTATAAAATTTAGTTAGTTTGTGAAAACTAGCCAAGTCAAGTCTTGATATTGAATTACTCCCCAAGTAAAATAAATGCATTGAGTATGTCGCATGTCCTTGTATCTAAAAAATTTAGGGCAAAGAACTTGGCGCCCTTGCCGATCTCAATTCTTTTGTCGGCGAAGTGCACGCGATATTGAACTTGGCTCTCATTTTACATTTATGTTTTTGATGGGTAAACTGTTTTCATCAAAGGCCTTAAAATTTGTATCAGTTGATTATTTTACTATGCAGCGTTTTAGTGGCAGTGTTAAGATTAAGAATGACTATAAAGTCCAATGCAGGAGTGACAGTGATGTAGATTGACATTTCGATAAAAGGTCGTTAGATGATCGAGCTGGTGAAACAACCCTCCTCTCATTATGGCGTCTCCTCTCGCGTTTTGCGGCTAAAACCTGAAACAAGCTTTGATTTCTCAGTCTTACAGTCTTCGGCTAAAGACTTGCTCCACTTGCTATGCTCGTCGGCTAGAGTTTCCTAGTCTGCTGGGCTGATGCCAAATGCCGGCATTGCTCGCTTAGTGCAGTCCTTGAAACGCAACATGGGCCTCCCCACATTTCAGGGTACACAGTAAGCGAGTGGCATCCATACGGTGCACATGCTTCCCCAGCCATCACAATCTACGCTGTTTAAGCATTGCAGAAATCCTGGAAAACTGCGCGACTTACAACACACATTCGTGACCCTGTCTCGCCAAGTGATATGAAGTGTGACTGCTACGAAGGCACCGCAAGTGGAAAATATTCAGCCTTATTTCTTGCTTGGCATACGACGTACTGGTTTCAGTTCCACACAAAACTATACTCAGAACACAAGTTTGATACACAAACACTTTGGTCTTGATTGTCAGATAGTGACTAGTCTAGAATCCTGCACTGAGCTTCCCAAACATTGTAACCGCTTTACCAAGCCGGTTCCCGATATCCACATTCAGTGACAGATTGCTTGACAAGTGGGATTGCTAGATAAGGGAACTGGATCTACAACATCAAGGGACACGACACTATCCAACAAAATAGTTGGTTTCTGGTGAAAACCTTGCGCCAGAACAACTGTCTTCTTAGCATTAATGGACATGGAAAAGAGAGAACAAGGGTGTGCGAACTTATCGAAAAGAATCTGTAACTCTTGGGAATTTTTTGGCAACGAATGCGGCATCATCGGAAAATAACAGTGAATCGATGTATACGTTTACGACGAGACCTCAACAGGAAAAAATCATAAAGTTTCCCTTCTGCTCTTGTGTGTAAAGTGTATCCCCTAAACTAAAGTTCCCAAATGCAACCTTCAGAAGCAGGGAAAAAGATGTCGAAAAGTATTGGATTGGAGGCAATACTCGGCCGCAGTCCCACCGCATGTCGAACAAAGCAGAAGTCCGGCTGTCATGAACAACAGCACCGTGCGTGGAAACATTTAACTAGGTTTAAAAGTTTTGGTGGACATCTGTCGAGAGCAGGGCCTTCCTTCTTATATTTTTTTGCTTTTACTGTTACAAGCACATCATATGCTAGCATGATGAATGCATTAGTAAGTAGTAACAGGTTATTTTTTCGCTGATAGGGTCGGGTAGAGCAGATTCTTCTAAGTTCGCTTTGTCGAAGATTTCCTCGTGTCCCAATATTTCGAGATTCCTTTAGAAACTTCAAATAACGAAAAGAATAATCACTTCTCTAAAAACGGCATCATAGAAATAAATACAATATGATAAATATGTTAAGATCTACAAATAAGTAGATTTTATTTGTAGGTAATAAAAATAAAAAAAAGATAAATTTCAGGGTTTTAGATGGTCGGAATTACAGGTAAGACATTTAGTTATTACATATTAATAAAACGTTAGTTTTTTTTTACAATTACATGCTTTTTTATACCTTCAAACTTTTTGATAACGACGCATCTTAAACTACGACCTAAAATAACGCAACATGTTACGATGCGACTATGAATAGTTTGTACAACAACGACGCAAATGAATATACGACCATAATTTAAAAAAACAATTAAATTACCTTAAACTCTTCTTATAACATTATGGCAATATTGCCTAACATGTTTGTTAAAAAAAAATTTAATTAGTTAAAAATCGATAAATAACGTCTAATGTGATCATGCGACTGGCTATTTAATCTCGATAATTAGAACTCAAACAGTCGTATGTGCACATACGATTGTTTATAACAAGATAATTTTCTTGACCTGTAAAAAGTACTTATCATTACCGGTTTCGTTTTCCGCATCCATTGTCGCCGATTTAGATCCAAAACGCAACGCATGATCACAGTCCGGTAACACCGACGCATCTGACTTTACGACAACGCGCGCGCCGATATGCGCTCACAGGAACGACGTCAAAAAAGGACGCATACGCATTTGTAGCATTATTTTACGTCGCCTCTTCACTTGCGTCGTTTTCCGCTTAAAATATCTCAGAAACGACAAAAGTTAAAATTATAAAAAAATTCTACCGTGTAGAACGCATAATTCTAAGGATATTTCCGTAATAAAACCACTTTTGACGCAAAGTCACATGTTGCATTATTTTACCAATCGTGCGATATGATGAAACTGAAAAGCTAACCAAAATACCGGACATAAGTTGAAACGTATGTCGCAACAAAAACAAAGTGCAATTGCCGCTGTCTCGTGGGTCCTCTTTCACACACACACACACACACACACACACACACACACACACACACACACACACATATATCCCCATAACGTAGTTACTAAGCAGTAACATAATTAATTACAACTATAATATTATATCCTTTTCTCTCATACCTATAAATAAATATGTAATTCGCACTCGCAGACTACCGAGATACAGGCACAGCCTAGTTCGGAGTCTGATGGATAACTCACATGTTTTGTAAGTAGTTTGCTAAAATAAATTATTATTATTATTATATTATTAATAGCGGACCGCTTCTCAAAATTATTTTTTAGTTGAAAGAGTATATTCCTGAGGTGGTCCCATTGTCACCATGTCGGGATCTGATGATGATGATAACCCTGATGATAACTCTGATGATAACCCTCAAATATTAAAAGGACTAACAATGTTTTTCATGTATTTCACAATGTTATTCAGGTATTTGCATCTGCTAGTCATCCATCATCTCATTATGCGGAGCTAATGATGGAAGGTAAAATTCCTTAATGGTTAAGAGTTAGGAAACAATTTTTGGGAAAATAAAATTTCTCCTCGTTAAAGTCGGTTATTTTGTGTGAAAAAGTGATTATTAAATGTATTGCCACGTATTGCTCCATGCGCCTGATGATAAATCACCTAGGAATAAAAATTATAACTGCCATTTATGTTTAGTTTTTATTACTTTCCTAAACACGTTTCCTTAATACGTAGTAAATATTATCTTAATTAATAATTATAAATAATTTAATAATTAACAATAAATATATAATTATAAGATCAATTAAACGAACTTCTAAAAAGTTTTATAGACATGATGGTATTATTTGTAATCCAAACCATGTATGTAGGTATACTTCTGTGTTTATGAATTACGATATTGGGTTATTGTTATTAAGAGGTCCTTAGCCTAAGAATAATTGACATTACCTTTCTTATAATTATATTATGAAGACAAGGAATCCATACAAGTTCGTAATAACTTTATCGGGCAATATTCGACATTATTATCTAGTCCTTCGGTTCTCTTTCTTCGGTCTCTTTTATGCCGGACGATAATAAGGTACAAAACCACACAACAGTACTGTTTTCTTTAATGAGATCAAATCATACACAACGCCAACCAAAGGACTATGGGCTACTCGATGCTTGTTTGTCTCACCGAGACAAGACAAGCAAGCAGACAAGCCATCACGGAGCCAAAGCCAAGGTGTTAGGGCCCGGTCACATCACCACGGCACGGCGAAATCACCGTGAAACGGCGCAGCGCCGTTGATTTTTACGGTGTCAGCGCGTATATAATCACCGTAAAAATTCACGACACCGCGCCGTTTCACGGTTTCACGTCCTCTTCCGGTCTCACTTTAATACTATCCTGTGCCAAGAACTTGGGCCGCTCATGTACCAAATAAATCTAAGGTTCTAGACAATAGCGTCCGCCTTCAATTGTTTTAGTAGCTTGTGCTTTAGTTAAATTTGAAGTATATACACATTATTAGGCCACAATCAAATAGGAGTTTTAAGTTTCAAATAGCATATTTGTTTCTAGTGACATGTAGAGGTAAGATTTGATCGTATTACAAGACTTCCTTCTTCTTCCCAATGTCAGAAGCCTCCTCCATGGTGTCAGGGAACTTGGCGCCCAGCGTCTCCGGGGTGACGAACACTAGACAGCCTGACACTAACGCGAAGCCTCCGAACAGCACGAACGGCAGCTCTTCGAACGTTGACGCGCCCTGAAACCGCAGAATATGAGTTCTGGTTGCTAGAGAGTATCCAAATGAGGGTCGGGGCAAGGATATCTATACTTTTCGATATTTTTATGGTTCGGTGCCCAAAGGGTAAAAACGGGAGCCTATTACTCAGCCACCGCTGGCCGTCCGTCAGACCGGCTGTCACCAGGCTGAATCTTATGAACCGTGATAGCTAGACAGTTAAAATTTTCACAGATAATGTATTTCTGTTGCAGCTATGACAACATGCAAATACTGAAAAAACAGAATAAAATAAATGTTTAAAGGGCTCCCATACAACAGACAAGATCGGTAGCGTTAACTTTGCACCTTATTAGTATCCGGCGCCATACATACAGGTGCAAATTTAACTTAAACCGGCCAGTTAAGATGGGATAATTGTTTCTACGGAACCCTCCGTGCGCGAGTCTGACTCGCACTTGGCCGGTTTTTTTATGTAGCGTTGAGAAATAAAACTTAATTACAATAAAGCGTCATGTAAGTTTTATGGTTTTATGAAGGTTGTTAGGTACTTACCATAGCAGGCGTAAGAGGGGCCAGAATCGAGCCAATCCTGCCGACCATAGATGAAAAGGCGAACAGGCTATGACGGTATTTGGTAGGGTATAGCTCTGTCGTGTACACGTACACCGCTGTCATCACCATCGCAATGGCGAACTTGCCAATCAGGTACACCGTCAGAGACAGGCCGTAGAGATCTGAATGTATCAACAATAAGCATCAACAATCAAATTTATTTTTAAAATTAGTTAACACTTAAACCAAGCATTTGATATTAGTAAAATCAAATTGAGTTGATGTCAGAGTAAGTAGAGATAATAATGAACAAAAGAGGAAACATAATAAAACACCTAAAACAACAAAGCGCCTCTTGCTCAAGGCAATATAGAAGAAAAGATCGAGGGATAACGTGGTAGGCAAAGATTTAAAAGAGATTCATTCAGAATTTAATAGATTAACTAGATAGTTTAAGATCATGCCATACAAGAAATAGGAGACATATTGGTTTGAAACAAGAACACCTTGCATTTAACTCTGATAAAAGGGTAGCTATTTATTAAATAAATAATAACGAAGAAACAAGGAGTAAAGGTTACCGTTAGGCATAAAGATATACGCTGCTTGACAGGCTGCACACAACCAGAACGCGCAAATAAGCACAGGCTTCCTCCCGATTACTCCCATTAAAAACATTGATGTCCAATAGCCGGGGATCTCTACAGCAGCCACAGCAATATAGTTCAGATAACGATGGCCAGACATGTTGACTGAATTGATCGACAGACCGTAGTACACGAAGGTGTTCGTTACCCACCAAACTGGTGACACGATGCAGCGGATTAGTATCTGTTTATGTCTGAACACCTGCACTATCAACCAAGGTTCGTTCGCCTTTTCTATTTCTTCAAAGGCTTTCTTCCTCTTTTCTTCTTCTGCTGATTCCCTTAAGGCTTCCAACGATTTGTCGGATAAGGTTTTTCCATTCACGCGGGCTGCCGTTTTAAGGACAGTCTCAGAATCTTCGTAGCGTCCCTTGCTCATGTACCAGCGGACGGATTCTGGCAAGAGCCAGAAGTAGAAGATTGTGATGAACATAGGGGCGTATATGACTTGGGTGAGACGTCGCCAGTCGTTGACGGCCCAGGCTAGGAGTCCAGCGCAGATGTTGCCAACTGAGAAGAAGGTATTCATGGACGCACCACCAGCTACGCGGATTTTAGGACCCACCAGCTCCATCACTAATCATACAAAAAAACATGAATATTTGATTAAATTACCATACATTATAAATACTTACGTATTTCCGTATCTATGTAATTCCGTAAAAATAAAAAAAAAACGTATTGCTTGTTTGAGACAATAGATTCTGTTTACATACACAACCCGCCACCATCACACTCAGTGCAAAAGGGTATAGCAGGATAGCCTAAGAAAAAGTGCCCCCAGCGTTTTTGGGTTGAAACTATAATCAAACGATGCCTTTTAAGGAGGTTATACCCTGCACAAAGTTTCATCCCTCTGTTACCCCCTGGGGGTGAAAAACACCCGATTAACCCCAAAACTGTTTTATTTATTTTTTCCTAAACTATGAAAGTGACGAATTTCAAATTTTGTACAAATATTAATGACACTAAAAGCTATATTTAAAAAAAATATGACCTTCCTAACCATTTAAATTCTTGTAAAAAAAAGTAAAAAAAAATAATAATCACCCTGTATAATAAGTTCGGCTCTTGGTACACACACCATTTTTTTTCCAAATATGAATCAATTTATATTCTACATCATACAAAAGTTTCATCGACCTAGCCCAGAAGGAACATTACGAAATTAATATGAATCGGCTCTTTGGTGCCTACTATTCATTTAACTCCTACTAAAAGCCTTGCATTATTTATTAATAAACAATGGCCTGCGATCAGACCTCTGTTTGTGTCCGATTAAAAAAATTGAAAATCGAACGCAGGCAGTAACGCGGCCGCGGGCAGTGTTTTTTGGGGTTCCGTAGTCAACTAGGAACCCCTATAGTTTCGCCATGTCCGTCTGTCTGTCTGTCTATCTGTCGGCGGCTTAGCTCCGTTATCATTACATTAAAGTACTAGAAAGCTCTAATTTGGAATGAGTATGTGTATGTAAAACGCCGACAAAACGGTAAAATAAAAAGAAAAACTTTTTTTGGGTACCGCTTTTACCCCTAAAGTGGGGGTGATTTTTTTTTGAATAGGTATTTTAAAAATAATAGGGGCCTTAGGGGCAGTTTTGTAAATATTCGCTAAAGAAATCCAAAAAATACCGTCCGCCCTCTAACTTTTCAACCACGTTTCAAAAATTATGGAAAAATTCGTAAAAATTTGACCTCATAAGCACTTCCAATAAAAACTATACTTATTTAATAAAATCGGTCGAGCCGTTTTTGAGTTATCGCAGAATATCATAATTTTCTTTAAAATGTCGTAAGTGCCGCGCGGTGTCCTTATACTTCGAACGTTACACATGTAGTTAAGTGCCATACTGTATTAAAACATTCGCTCAATGTGGCGCGTATAACCGATAACTTCAAGAAGGTAATAAGTAATTACAGTTACTTTGGCGTTTACGACCTTTTTATAGAGCTTGAAATCTTTCTCGTAATTGAAACCTCGGGCTTAAAACCGCTATTTTAAGCCCGTCTATTGTGAAAGATGGGCAACTACGGAACCCTACACTGAGCCGGCCCCGACATGGTCTTGGCCGGTTTTGTTTTTAATTATATGGTTGCAGGACCGAGACGTTGCGCATTAAGCATAATCCCATCAAAAACATAAATGTAAAATGAGAGCCAAGTTCAATATCGCGTGCACTTCGCCGACAAAAGAATTGAGATCTGCAAGGGTGCCAAGTTCTTTGCTCTAAAATTTTTAGATACAAGGACATGCGACATACTCAATGCATTTATTTTACTTGGGGAGTAATTCAATATCAAGATTTGACTTGGCTAGTTTTCATAAACTAACTAAATTTTATAAAAGTAACATATTCATAGTCATAGTTCATTATCAAGCTAACAGTATAAGTAACAAGACGTACACTAACTTGCGTACTTACCTTTACGAAAATAGGTTAATGATTTGATTGATTTTGATTTATAATATAAATTTATATTTTAAAACTAGCCAAGTCACGTCTTGATATTGAATTACACCCCAAGTAAAATAAATGCATTGAGTATGTCGCATGTCCTTGTATCTAAAAATTTTAGAGCAAAGAACTTGGCACCCTTGCAGATCTCAATTCTTTTGTCGGCGAAGTGCACGCGATATTGAACTTGGCTCTCATTTTACATTTATGTTTTTGATGGGATATCATTACTTTTTGTACAGAATTTATTATGATGTGTAAATTACTTAATTATTATTTGTTAATTAGTTCTGTGTGCTATTCTAGTACATCTTTTGAAAGTTTTGAACAAACAAAGAATTTTCCAAAACGGTTAGTACGTATTGGATTTTTATGTGCATGTATGTGTAAGTGTGTGCGTGTGAGTGTAAGTATATGCTATTCTAGTATATCTTTCAAACAAAAAAAGAATTTTCGAAATCGGTTTATAAATGACAGAGTTCTGAGGCAACAACCATCAATAATAATAATAATAATAAAAAACATAAAAAAATCACTGTTTTAGATTTTTATATGTATACACACACAATTACTAAGCTGGATGCCAAATTTCACCTTTCTAGGTCACCTGGAAGTGGGTTAGGTTTTTGATTACTAGTCAGTCAGTCAGTCAGTCAGTCAGTCAGTCAGTCAGTGATAAAAATACCGTTTTTTGGACTTTAATATCTCAATAACTATTTAACCTATATTAATGAAATTTGGGGTTCTACTTGTTCTAAAGGATCTTAATACATAAGCCAAATTTCATTTTTTTATGTTAAATAGATTTGGAGTTATTGGGGGGTCAAAAGTGGCTCCAAACGGTTCGTGTAATATAACACACGGCTGCTGCTCGCCAGTTCCTGCGGTGAACTTGGCTGGACACGCTGCCGCGTGTCTAGATATAATGAGTAGTGCCTACTAAATAGTACATTCATTTTATTTTCGCAATGTTCCTTCTGGGCTAGGTCGATGAAACTTTTGTATAATGTAGAATATAAACTGGTTCATACTTGGAAAAAAAATGGTGTGTGTACCAAGAGCCGAACTTGTTATACAGGTTGATTATTATTTTTTTTACTTTTTTTTACAATAATTTAAATGGTTAGGTGGGTCAAAAGAGGGAGTTTGTTCAAAAATGCAAATGGGTTTGACCACTTTGTAGTTTAGTCTTCACCATACAAACAAAGGTTAACATATTAGGTAATGTATGCGTTGGTATTATAAAATTCACGTAACAGAGTTGCTTTCAATTTCGTAGCGAAGTGGTAATTTATACCGCGCAGAAATAGACAGACAGACAGACGGACATGGCGAAACTATAAGGGTTGCTAGTTGACTACGGAACCCTAAAAAACACTGCCCACGGCCGCGTCACTGCCCGCGTTCGATTTTCAATTTTTTTAATCGGACACAAACAGCGGTCCGATCGCAGGCCATTGTTTATTAATAAAAAATAATGCAAGGCTCTTAGTAGGAGTTAAATGAATAGTAGGCACCAAAGAGCCGATTCATATTAATTTCGTAATGTTCCTTCTGGGCTAGGTCGATGAAACTTTTGTATGATGTAGAATATAAATTGATTCATATTTGGAAAAAAAATGGTGTGTGTACCAAGAGCCGAACTTGTTATACAGGGTGATTATTATTTTTTTTTACTTTTTTTTACAAGAATTTAAATGGTTAGGAAGGTCATATTTTTTTTAAATATAGCTTTTAGTGTCATTAATATTTGTACAAAATTTGAAATTCGTCACTTTCATAGTTTAGGAAAAAATAAATAAAACAGTTTTCAAACAATAGAAATACATCATCTGTGAAAATTTCTACTGTCTAGCTATCACCGTTCTTGAGATACAGCCTGGTGACAGACGGACGGACGGACGGACAGCGAAGTCTCAGTAATAGGGTCCCGTTTTTACCCTTTGGGTACGGAACCCTAAAAATCAAACAACATCAAACAGTCTTATGACTTGTACAGTGTACACAGTATTTTATAATCTTATCTCATTTCGCTTCCAGACAGACAAAATGAGTAATAAATAAAAATAAAATAGGTGGAAAACTTAATCCAGATATCTATTGCTAGATTATTTATTGATAGATTTGAACACGAGTTTGTCACATGCAAATTGTTAATCCATGTGAGAAATTGCAACTCATTGTTTAATCCGTATGGAAAATAACCGATACTATGTCAGGTTGTGACGGATCCAGGGTGACCAGTACAATTTAAAGTAATGATAAAAGAAACAATATTGTGCTTGAGACGAATATTAATTAATATCATGTGAGAAGAGAGCAACTTATTTCAGCTCAGATAATACAATAAAAACACATAAGGTTGCACTTTAGAAACACACAAGATAATGCACTTTTATTAAGAATCTGCAAAATGTAGATTTTTATTATATTCACATGTCCATTTATTTGGTGCGGAGAATCGTAAGTCAAAGATCGTCGAGGTAGTTCAATTGATTTTTTTATCTAGCCTGTTTACGTGTGTCCCACTGCTGGGCAAAGGCCTCCCCTCTTTTTCGCCAGTCGTCTCGCTGAAAAGCAAGTTCCTCCCAAACGTTCTCAAATGCGTACAGGTCATCCCGCCATCTCCGTTTCGGTCTGCCTCTGCACCGGTACCCATCCTGCGGTATCCACTCAGTGGATAGTTTGGCCCAACGATCCGGATGCATTCGGCAGACGTGTGTCAATTGATTTTAAAATGATTTTAATTTAGAACTAGTACAAATCGATGCAAAAATGGCCAGAAATTACAGGTCGTGAAGCGACCTCGTTACAAAGGATTGTTTTCAAAGGAATATTCGCAGAATGATATCCTTGACGGTATTTAAATTCATGGTTTCAACAAGAGCTTAACGACAAAGAATTTATAATCCGGTTTTAACACTTGTTGGAATTCTATTCGGCTCAGCTGAATCCTATAGGCACCAAGCTAACCCAAGTACCGAATTTGTTTTACGGAGTCATATTTTTTCATGAATATGAAACTCCTAAAATACGTTTAAAAATACGTCTAATTTAAGTCGGAAAAATTAAGTCCAAAGGCAACTTAGTCATATTTACAAAATGCATTTGGCTTCTTACCCAGAATATAAGCGCAAGAAAAGGCGCCGGAACCTAGCGAAGCTTCTAGGAACTGCAAGAAGGTGAAGCCTACGTAAGTTTGGACCCAGGAGCGAATTATCCCGAGGAAGCCGCGACTGACTGCGTTGATTGCCAATGCTGTACGTCGACCCCATCGATCTGACACGTACCCTGTAAAATAAGAAAAATCCTTCATCTCTGGCTTAGTAGGCACTGGCTACCCCACTGGCACGCCATCGCCACGCCATAGCGATGTCGTCAGCTGTCGTATCTAAATAATCCATTATTGGAATCTATGGAAGCTATTCACTTGGCGATCTTTGTAAGTTGGTGATGACCACATTTTTGTAATTGGGAATTGGGAACGCCGTCATTGGATCACTGTGGGTACCTCCATAATTCTTACATCAATTTACAACAATAACCACTGTTATTTCTTATATACGTCAATAATATAAGTGAGGTTCAACTTCACGGTGAAATATCATTATATTATGCTGATGACACATGCATCTTTTACTTTGACCGTTCAATTGAAAACATCTTAAAAGTAGCTCAGAAAGATCTCAATGATATTAATAGGTGGTATCAGTGTAATTTGCTTACTGTTAATACGTCTAAAACTTCCTACGTGATTTTTAAGTCCAAAAATAAGAAAATTACACATGATATCGCGTTAAGCATCAATGACGTAAAATTAAATCGATCACTCGAAGAAAAGTATCTTGGGTTAATATTAGACAGTGGCCTGACATGGAAACCGCACATCATTAAAATCCATCCAAAACGATCTTCTCTGTTAGGATCTCTTCGTGGTATAGTTAGGTATCTTCCGCGGCAGGTGCGTTGTAATATTTATAATTCACTCCTAAAATCTCACTTAGACCACTTAATTGAAATATGGGGCCATGCCCCAAAATCTGCTCTAAAAGATCTTCAGGTCCTACAAAACAAAATAATCAAGGTACTTTTTCATTACGATTTTCTTACACCTACGAAAAATATATACGCAGAAACTAAAATTATGAGCTTAAATCAATTATACAACTTTAATACCTGTATACTGATTAGAAAAATCATTAACAAACAAATACATTGTGAAACAACCTTTGTTACCAATAGAGAGAGAGGAAAGCGAATACTTCGCAATGCTGACGATTTATCTGTACCGTTCCCCCGCACTAAGAACTATGGCAACAAAAACATAAAATTTGAAGGAGCACGGATATATAACAACTAGCTTTTGCCCGTGACTACGTACGCGTGGAACTTGATAAAAGGGATTACTAAAAGTGCCTAAGCAAATGTAAGAGCAATTGTGCTTTTGGTCTAATAATTACTTTTCTTACAGGGTCACATCCCAACAGAAATGTTCACTCACTTTTCAAACTTTTTAGGGATAATTTCCAGGATGAAAACTATCCTATGTCCTTCCTCGGATCTTAAACTATCTCCATGCCAAATTTCATCAAAATCGGTTCAGCGGTTTGAGCGTATAGAGGTAACAGACAGACAGACAGACAGACAGACACACTTTCGCATTTATAATACTACTAGCTGTGCCCCGCGGTGTTACCCGGTCATCCCACGGGAACACTACATTTATTCGGGATGAAAAGTATCCTAAGTCCTTCCCCGGGACTGAAACTATCTATATACCAAATTTCATCTAATTCGGTTCAGCGGTTTAAGCGTGAAGAGGTAAGAGACAGACAGACAGACAGACACACTTTCGCATTTATAATATTAGTATGGATATGGATAGTATGGATTAGTATGGATATACCGAAAAACATTAAAGAAATAGAATCATACAATATTTTTAAAACTAAACTCAAAGACTATGTTATTACAAATATTCCAATACTTTCAACCTGAGTGCGGCCCTGTGTTTAGCACGAAGACTGTTACGTAGCTACTGTGGTCGAGTTGTGTGCCTGGCGCAAGTAAATACGTTTCATTTCTACCCTATATTGTAATTTATAATTTATACTGTTCTTATCAACTGTTTTTAATTGTAAAAAAAAATATTTTGTAAGCGATTGCCAAATAGTAATTTAATGTAGTTGACGCTCACGGGCGTTACATACCACTAGATATTAATGCATGTTTACGTTTAAGTCTCATTAAGTGAAATGTAACAACATTTCTTTTGAATTTTGCAGATTCATTGCAGATATTATTTCCCTTCAAATTCACGCATACTTCAAGAGGTTCTTCAAAGTAAGCACCACGTAAGCACAATTTATACGATCTTGGGGATTTCTAAATATTTATAATTCTGAGGCAAACATTTTTATGTATTTTTTTGGGCAACTCGAAACGTTGATGACCCGTATGGGTTGGCTTCTAGTTTATTGTAGGGATTAATAAACACGTTTATACCTATTTTAAACGAAGTTTTCATAATTGAGCGACATTCACTTTCCTTTTTTTTATTGAATAATGGGACAATGTACACCTATTACTCTATTACCTGTGATGGGCAATGCAACAAGTGTGCCGAACGTATGCGCAGACCCGATGAACGATCTTTCCCATTCCTTGCATGCTAACTCGAACTGAAACACCGCAATATCTCGTAAGGATAGTACCAAAAATTCTTTTTTTATAAAATGATAGTCAAAAGAAAAATGGCGTGAAGTAGAGTAGCCTTATACCCTGCAATGAACGGAAAAGGGGTGAACAATAAAAAGAAGAAATTTGTCCTTTGTGTATGATATCGATCTAAATAATAACAATTGATGATACCTACCTATAAATGGGTGGTTCTACTCACAAGGGAATTTTCCGCGGCTCACCTTATTTTGTATAGTTTTTGTCAAATTATATTGATTTACGATCGAGACTGTACAACTAAATGGTTTCTGGTATGACACTGAAAATTAGCTAAGCCCTAAATATATATCTCTCAAAAATTGTACTTTAAAGTGCCAAATTCTCAGTCTCCAGGCATGTCTCTCGGACGAAATGAAAGCTTAATGGCTGCATCATAACTGCATTTTTAGTATGTACGTAATATTTTCGCTAAAATAGAAATCTATAATTGGCTATCAACCAATTGGAAGATAGAGGGAAATCGATTGACATGATCTGTATCTCCGAAACCTTTATCAAAGCAGGAGACGAAACCAATTTATCTTTAAAAAATCATAATTTAATATGCCACTACAGCAGGTCTAAAACAAGTAGAGGCGGTGTCTGCATTATGGCTAATTCTAATAAGATTAACTGTAACCCAATCAATAAGATCAACAATTCTTGCAAGGAAAACCTATTTGAGTGCTGCGGTGTAGATATACCAGATAATAATTTGTCTGTTATATGTATATACAGGATACCGCGCGCAGACTTAGATGTATTTTTTGAAAAATTGCATGATGTTCTTAATTACTTATTAAAAAAAAATCCTAAAAGACGGATAGTAATTTGCGGCGACTTTAATATAGATCGCCTGAAAAGTAATTTAGAAATAACCAAGGTGTTCGAGCGTATTCTAGAGAACTATAACTTTAAACTAGAAATCACTGAACCAACTAGAATAACGGATCTCTCTAAAACCTGTATTGATAACATTGGTACTAATTTCAATACTCATTGTAAACCAATCGTTCATCATCTTAACTTGTCAGATCACTCGGCTCAGTCAATTGATATACCTGCTAATCACAAAAAATGTCCCACTTTTTGGTACATAGAGAAAAGAGACTTTTCAAAATTAAATCGTAAAAAATTCCACGAAGCCCTAACTAGTTTGTCATTTAACGACGTACTTACCTGTAACAGAGCAAACGAATCTTTCAACATATTACATGACCACCTACAACTTTTCTTTAAACTATGCTTTCCTATTTCTAGAGTTAAAATCCAAGTAAATAAAAAGTTGCGATGGATTACACGCGGTATAAAGACCTCCTCAAGGGTTAAAAGGAGACTGCACTTACAAATTACCCGTGAAAAAGACAAGAAAACTAGACTAGACCTCAAAACCAAATTTAAAGCCTACTCGAAATTATTGAGGAGGTGTATACTAAAAGCTCAGAAAATTAACAACATGAAGGAGATATCTAACTCTGATAATATCTCAACTGCCACATGGAATATCATTAACGACAATACAGGTAAATCCCGTCCAAAGCAAACAATAGACAAGATTAACATGAATGGAAATATATTCACAAACCGGATATCGCTAATATTTTCAATAAAATGTATACGGAGTCTGAACCTAACTCTAGTACTGATTCTGCTAACTACCGTGATCTCATGAACCCGATGGGTAGCTCTAACTGTTCATCTATTTATATGAACCCTACTGACCCTTCTGAAATTGTAAAAGTGATTAAATCTCTTCGTAACACAAAATCGTCAGGATACGATGACCTGACAACGTCACTAATAAAAGAAAATGCCGTTGCACTTGCAGGTCCATTGAGTCATATCATAAATCTGTCGATGCTAGAGGGTGTTTTTCCAAGTCGGTTAAAAATGAGCATCATCAAGCCGTTATTTAAAAAAGGGAACAAGGAAACATGTAACAACTATAGGCCTATAGCCATCATACCTATACTATCAAAAGTGTATGAAAAAATAATATTCAGTCGAGTTCTGAAGTTCCTGGATAAGTTCAAAATTTTGAATACATATCAATTCGGATTTCGCAAACTGAAATCCACCACTCTGGCTATATACGAATTAATTAAGGATATTACAAGCTGTCGAGACAAGAGGACCCCAGTAACTGCGATCTTTATGGATATGTCCAGGGCCTTCGATTGTGTCTCACATAGCATTCTCTTACGGAAGCTGCACCACTACGGCATTCGAGGAAACTGCTACGATTGGTTACGATCATACCTATCTGGCAGGAAACAGAAAACGGAAGTGAGTTCCTACCGTGCTGACACAAAAACCTTAACTAAAGTACTTTCTGAACAGGCAGACGTCAGTAGAGGCGTACCGCAGGGGAGCATACTGGGTCCATTGTTATTTTTAATTTACATCAACGACCTCCCCAATGTCACTCGAAACAAAGTCCTTCTTTTCGCTGACGACTGTACAGTAGTCATTCCCAGCAAAGACCCTACAACCTACCAGTCGGAGGTAAACTTGGCATTCAACAAGATTATCGCTTGGTTACTAATAAACAGACTAAAGGTCAACATCAGCAAGACTAAATTAATGGAATTCTTTGCTCCCCAAGGAAAATCGAGGAACATAATGATTGAACATAATCAAATACCTATAGAAAGCGTTAACACCATGCGATTCCTTGGAGTAACTTTGGATTGTCATTGCAACTGGGAAGCGCATATTGACCAACTAATTAGTAGACTTAATAGGTTTGTGTTTGCTCTGCGGAGGCTAACACAAGTGGTGTCGCAGAAATCAGCTCTACTGGCGTTTCACGGACACATCATGTCCAATCTGCGCTACGGCCTTATCTTATGGGGAAATGCAACAACTGCCAACCGAGTATTCACATTGCAAAAAAAATGTCTCAGGGCGATTTGCGGCGCCAGTGGTACTGAATCCTGTAGACCCTTCTTTAGGAAATTAAACATACTGCCTTTGCCCACACTCTATATTTATGAGGTATGTATTTTTGTAAGAACCAATATTGACAATTATAAAATCATGACATCAAACCCTAGATCAACATCCGAGTTGCATGGCCTTAGACTCTGTTACCAAAAATGTAATACAGCTCACTTCAGTAAAAGCATATTACATATGTCGGTCAAATTATTTAATCATCTGCCGAATGAACTAAAGACCTTGAATTTACCTGAATTTAAGAATAAATTATATAAATGGTGCCTCAATAAAATGTTTTATGATATTAAGGAATTTCTTGAAGCGTCTTGGTAATTTGAAATATGTAACGTAAGTAACTCATACAACCGGCGCTATTTATTCTGTATTGTACCTACAATTGACATTATTTAATTATTATAACATAGTTTCTTTATTATTATTTATACCAATTTGACTACATACTATTTTGACTATTGTATTATTGTATAATTTATTTAATTGACATGTGGTGTGCGCTTATATCTACCATTGTGTTGTGCGCCAAACTCTGGCTGATTGTGACGAACATTCAACATATTATATTGTTACCTTTACAAATACTCACTTTCTGACAATAAACAATTTGAATTTGAATTTGAATTTTGAATAATATATGTGGTTTCAATGTGTTTGTCTAATTTTAGGTACCTTAAATTCGAAACTTATTAAAAAAAAGTGCATTATATTTTGTCCCTCGTTTTTTACCTCAGTCTCCTGCTACATCAAAACACGTTAAAATCAGTTTGAGTTACCACGTCTAGCGCGTTGCTGTTCGGTCTGAGTAAAAGATCGAAGTGAAGTTAGCATATAAATGATCGCGTTTGTCTCGGTTCGCGGTAGGCTTTGTCGCTACGGCGAGTTGCGTAAGTGAAGTTGTGCTACGGCCAGTCAGCTTAACAGTATCCTGGCCAGTATTTATTTAAAATCCATTGTTTTCTATACACTTTTTTTGCATTCATAGGTCGTAAATTCGTTGCATTAGAGTACAGAACTGCATGATTTCAATATTAAATGTTGCATTGACGTAGTTATTGGCTAAAAACTTACAATAATCTCAGTATCCTGTCCTCAGTATCCTGGGCCCATATATTGCTTTAATGGTCATAAATTTGGTATATTTTATTTTTTGACTGGCCCGTTTGAGATCAGTAAAAGAAAAAAAATGGTGTGCCGCAAATCACTTCATTTTCGTCCCTCCTGAGTAGAACCACCCCAATTCAAAACATACATGCAGCATGACGCAGTTGACATTGGATGGAAGATAAAGGTTTTTATTTTATGATACCTAAATGAAATTCCTTCATAATACCACAATACTTCATGGAATTGTAAAACAATAAGTTACTGTCATTTATATTTCTATAATGCATTGTTTTGGTCAAATGTTTATAAATAACTTATAGAAATAATGTATGTATTTATTTAAACTGTATTGAACAAAACAAAAGTCAGTACAAATGACAAACTTAATGCCAGATAGCATTCTCTACTAGTCAGGGCAAAAACAAAGATGCTTCAAGTGAAGTGAATGATATTTATTAAAGACTCATAGAAGTTTATAGATACTCTAAGAACGTCAAATATTTTTTGAAGAAATACTTACATCATAGACGATAGTGTCAGTATTCTCATAGACATACTCCTCACAATTGACGGTAATTCTGTTATCGAAGAGACTGGCAGGACATGTGTTGGAGGCTGCAGTAGAGGAGATATTGGCAAACCGCTGGCAGTTGTCAAAAGAAGAGCCAGACGCAGGGACCGCGTTCAGGATCCAAGAGGGAGAGAATTCTGCGGGTTGGTCGGCTGACTCACATTCGGGGATGAGGCATCTGAACAGAAGGACGAAGATGATGATGTAAACGATTGTTTAGTTCGTCGGTTTAGATTGGTTTGTCGGTTCAAAGCGTGTCGGCCCCACATGGCATAAGATACTAAATATATTTGAGTGAAAAAGGATTATGATCATGACATCCTCATATTATTACTTTAAAAATCTAAACAATGAACCTTAGATTTTTGAATTTGTAAGAATATGAGTATATAATAATTTTCGCACTGCGATTGCAGCTAAATATTTTAGCAGAAAAGATTTTATATAAATTATCTGAATCAACCTAAAGAAATGTATCTTGTATTTGTGACTACGATAAAGTATGCACAAAACCTAAATAAACAATCATTCGTAGTCACGTTTAACATTATTAAAATGGGTATTTATACAAACCTGGTATTTATCCTGCCCGTAGTGAACACATACTCGCTTGAAGCAATACCACTGAATATAACAGCAATTGCTGCAAGCACTACAGTCCTAAACTGGAACCAACCGAACTGTCCAATCTCCGCTACCAAAATCTTGTCCAGATCTACAGCAGTCTTTGTTTCATCACCTTCTTCTATTTTAACGTCACCAGGAAGACTATTTAATTTTTCCTCCATTGTACCTTCAAGAACAACTTCTTTATCAATATTTTGGGTTACCAGTATTTTGACTGAGGCTTCTTCTTATGTCTAAAGATTCCAATTTATCCTCCTCTTTGGTTAGATTTGTTTTTTTTTGTTTTGATGTCCTTGAGCGCAAAGTAAGATTTTAGACTGTCTTTTTTTTCTTTATCTCTTCCTGCAGCAGACTGCGAAGCATCACGTCACCACCGTGAATAGCCCATAATCAACGCGACTCTTTTTTTATTACAAAGTCGCCATTGATAAAGTGATATTGATTGGTATGTAGAGCAATAATTATTTATATGTATCGGCTATCTTTATGGCGTATGGCTATGTTTTAGGGTTGCTAAATATTTTTTCATATACAATATAAGTTCCTTACACGACTCAATCTGAGCGATGTGCAAAATTTGATTTCATGATTAGAAAATAAATGATCTATGGGATGTGTTGGGATAAGTTGTTTTTATCCACAAATATATACAAACATTGCTTAAAATATTAATACCTTAAGATATGCCCTAAGAGTTGAACGAGCCTAAACTCGACCCCATGGAGGGTTCCGTCGGTTTATTATAATGTTCCAACATGACTATTGACTACCCTCCAGCACCCAAATCAAATCAGCTCCATGTCATAAACTATTGCACTGCCTAATTTTAATATATTAACAAGGTTTGATTACAGGTTCACTGATAGTCATAATCATAAACAAACTACAACTAATTTAACATTTTGTAAAAAACCTTTGCTATCACGTAGCCAGATAAAAAGAAACAAACCTACACAAACATATTTATTTGCTTTTAATATTATGTTTATCATTGTTAGATTACCAGTTTGACGACGATATTGCAGAATTCTTAATAACCTAAATCTCTATTAAGTCGGCAGCCGTATGTTTTGAAGTTTAACCCAGATAAGCGTTTGCACAACAGTAGTACACTCTAACAGGCCAGGCGGCCAAGAGCATGTCGGGCCACGCTCAGTGTAGGGTTCCGTAGTTGCTCATCCTTCACAATAAACTGCTGTTTTAAGCCCGAGGTTTGAGTTAAGAAAGATTTTAGGCTCTATAAAAAGGTCGTTAACGCCCTAGAAACTGTAATCACTTATTACCTTCTGGAAGTCCATTTACGTCCTTTTAAAGAAAAAATATGAAATTTGGCGATAACTCAAAAACGGCTCGACCGATTTTGTTCAATATAGTTTTCATTGAAAGTACTTATAAGGTTTTTGACCCGTGGTTGAAAAATTAGAGGGGGGGGGGACACTATTTTTTTTGTTTTCGGAGCGAATATTTACAAAACTGCTGACTTTATCAAAAAATAATGTTAGGAGACCCCTATTATTTTTATTTTACAAGACCTATTCAACTAACACCCCACACACCAGTGTTGAAAAGAAAAAAAAATCACCCCCACTTTAGGTGTTCGAGATGTACCCGAAAAAAATAAAATTTTTGAATTTTTATTTTACCGTTCTGTCGGCGTTATACATACACCATACGTATACCTCAGCTTTCTAGTACTAATGATCACGGAGCTAAGCCACGGACGGACGGACGGACAGACGGACATGGCGAAACTAAGTGGCCAGTCCTTATATTTTTAAACGTCTTCGAAAGAGAATTGAATGTAATTATTTGAATAATTAATATACCAGAAGCAAAAGAATTTAAGGTTAAACGATAGTGTAGATTTTAAAACTTTCTTTGCCTATTTGGATTGAAATTATGATAACCAAATACTACTAATATTCATATACTGAGCATTGCTTTAAAAAATACCCTTTAGTTGTGTGGTTGAAGTCTTTATCGTCCCTTGGGAGCCAAAACCTAAATAAAGATTTGCGTGTTGAAATTTCTAGGGAGGATCACCGCCTCATGTAAAAGTTTCGCTCGTTTGCTCATTTGGACCGATGGGGAAAGTAGACGGTTTGAACATGTTGACCGATCGGGAAAGTAGACGGTTTGAACACGTGGACCGATCGGGAAAGTAGACGGTTTGCAAAAGTGGACCGATCGGGAAAGTAGACCGATGGTTCCGGAGGGAGAGAGACAACCATGAGTGGAATGTTGCATTTCAAAAGGCGTTAGTAAAGAGGCTAGAAGCTTCAGAAAGGAGAATAGCATTAGATGAGTATCTTGACGAAGATATGGATTTGGGCGGACCCGCAAAAAAAGCGGAAAAGACGTAAAGAGTATAAAGAAACAACAGCGGCTACTGATAATGTAAAAACTGAACAAGTAAAAGTTGGTACAGGTGACGCAGAAGCTCCCCTTCCAGAAATTCAACCCGTGTTCAAAGAAAAAAAAAACCGGCCAAGTGCGAGTCGGACTCGCGCACCGAGGGTTCCGTACAAACACTTTCCATCCCTAAGTGGTTAAGTTAAGTTTGCACCTGGTATGTATAGCGCCCCATATAAATTAGGTGCAAAGTTAGGTATTAAAAAAAAAAATATGGTTTTCGTAATTTTTCCTTTATCTATGCTATAAGACGTTGCTTCGTACCAAATTTCAAGATTCTGAGTTCACGGGAAGCACCCTGTAGGTTTTGATTCCCTTGCAAGTGTCGAAAATTTGCGGCATAAACGGCTGTATCTTTTGATTGCGTTGGCTTAGAAGTTTGATTTTTTCACAGCTTCAAGGGACAGTAGACCTGAGTAATTGATATAAATTTCAGCTTCATACCTCCACGCGTTCCTGAGAAAAAGGGTCTTGACAGACGGACGGACGGACGGACAGACGGACAACAAAGTGATCCTATAAGGGTTCCGTTTTTTCTTTTTGAGGTACGGAACCCTAAAAATTGCGTGTGTTCATTAAAAATAAAAAGACAAGAACGGAAACGCAAGAGGTTCGCAAATATTATGGAAAAAGAGCAGATGAAGTTTGAGAAATTAAATATGATGCCTCAGCGGAAGTACGAAAGGGAAAGAAGAAAAGCTTACAAAAAGTGTGAGGGGACCCAACTTGCTGCGGAAAGAGGGTACTTCAGAGGGGGCAAAGATGGTAGTGGGCCTACTGCTGAAGAGACATTTAGCGTCTTTGTACTGTGATAGGCAAACTGTCTCATCTACACGTATGTAGTAGATGTGTAAAACAAGATAAAGTGCCTATCTATCCGATAAGGGATTTCCCCTCCTAACACGTAAAGCACGTAGAATAATTATATATATAGTTCAGTATTGTAAGATTATGGGGATAAATAGAGATATAGAGAGATGAGGTTAGACGGGAGACAATATTATAGAGTATTGTGATATTTACATAAACTATGTAAACAAGTACCGAGTTTCCGTTCCATTTACCACCCCGACGCTACACATACTACATGGCGACCGTGACTGCAGTTTTGACCGTGACAGTTTTGACCGTGACGTGGGTGACGAAGTAAACGATGAAGATTCTGCGTGATGAAGTGAAGATTCTGAGTTAAGAAGACTGGGAGGACAAGCTGTCTTCGGGAAAAAATGGAGCAGCTACAAGAAACGGGACGTATCGTCGGCGATATGGATCCTCGGAAGCAGAGATGCCGCACAACAAGGAGTGTCTGGAGCAGGCAATGCGGCGATGGAGCGTCTGAAGCAGAGAGCAGAAGATGCCGAATTTCATGGAGCGTCGGAAGCAGGCGATCCCGCATCACGGAGGTGAATCAATTTAAATATGTATAATGTTTTTTTACAATTTATTGGTATTTTGGTTGTTGTTTTGTGTGTTAAATTGTATAGTGTTATGACTAGGTAGTTTTATAAATCAGCCCATTGCTGATGAATTTAAATTCAATTTTCAAACAAGTAGTAGTGCTTATTACGTATAGTATTAACAGTTCCATGTAAAAGTAGCAATAATGAATGAAATTTTGCGCACTCAGGCTAGAATCGCAATGCGAGTCAGCAAGGTCAGTGTCAGTATTTTTATAGCAAGCAGAAATCAAACAATTTCGCTAGGTCAAACGGACAGCGTTCACGTAATGTTAATGTCGTCGAGTCAGCGGCTGCAGAGCGTGACTCAGATAATCAGCGTAGCGAGTTAGAATTTTTTCGTCTCTGAAAGAGATTATGTAGATATCTTAACTTACAATATTAGTATCACGTAGTTATAGGTTGTTTAGATAGTTAAATTCTGAGTTATTGAGATTTAGGATGGCGAGGGGAGCCGTGCTATTAGAAGCAATTGTGCGAAATGTGCAGGTTTTTTTTTTCTTTTTCACATGTAAGGTAATAAGTTATGGGTTAAAATCTGATAGAGTAGAAAATCAACATACAGAACGATGTTCTCTCCTGTATGTTAAGTATTACAGAATCCTAGTTTCATGGGAAAAGAGTTGAGCAAAACGAAGGAAAATTAATAAAGATTGTCTGAAACAGAATTTTAACAGTAGACAAACGCGAGGTAAAATGGATATAATGTGTGTCAAAATATTGTATTAGATATGTACGTACCAAAATACTTACTACTAACAGTAGGAAATAATGTATACTCAGAAAATTTTATATGGACATGATTTTTTTTTTAAAGTCAATTTGCAACGGAACAGTTTTTTTATTAAGAAGATGTTGAATTTGGAAAATTGAAGTTTAGCTTTGAGGAATGAGAAAGAGGTTCGCGTTGGAATATACAGTTTGTAATGAAGTAGGAGATACCTAATTCGATTTGGATGATGCTTTAAGCGTGTTGATTAGGAAAGCAGAAGTAAAAGTAAGTTTATCGACGAGCAGTTAGTTTGATCACCTAAGTGTTGTTGAAATTCTTATATACTGAAGTTTTTCTAAAATCTTGAGATGTACGGAATTTCGGAAGACGGAATGAATGGGTTAAAAAGAGAAGTTTTCATGGAAATGACGACATACCTTTCATATTGGTCTGCGGTGACTCAAAGGGCGCCGTTGAACAGATAGGTATGGTTTAGCGAGGTACAACAGGGTACAAGACAGGCAGCGATATCCTTGAGATCTGAGCATGATTAATCGTGACGATCCTTGGACACAGGGTGAGTATTAATGAAAGGACGTGTTAAAAGAACTGCCTGAATGAAAGTATAATGTTTGTGCGCGTACGTAATTAATATCTTGTACTCTGAACTGTTATTAAATATTTAAAAAGGTTGGCCGACCAATTATGAAAAGTGTTGTGTACCTAGCCAGTAAAGTGATGCCAAAGGCACACTAAACTCTACAATTTGCATAAATCAAGATTCTTTATGACGAAGGCACGCTTAGACGTAGCGTTACGAGACTTGATTGTTTAAGCAAAATTTTAAATAAAGTAGAGTAGTACGAAATAAAAAATAAAAATAAATAAATGAGCTCAAGAATCAAATTAAAAAGTATGGACTTAATAATCAAACAAGGATACGACGATACTTGCAAGTAAAAGACGAATAACTAGGTCAAAATATAAAGAAAAAAAACAAGGAGGATAGAGAAAAATTAGGTATTTACATAGTACCTAGTAGAATCAAACTCAATTGTGACAAACTTATAAGATAACTGCCAGATATTTTTTTAATAATGTGAATATTTTACGGGATATGTAATTAGGAAAATTAACAGTAAGTTCTAGGTTAGAATGTTTTTAATTATAAGGCTCACTTTCTGCACCACTATCCCAATTAAGCTAAGTAGGTACTTATAATAACAAGTTTAATAAAGAGAATTGTTTAATATTAAGTAGAATATCACTAATATTTGTTATTCTTATAAATAATATATAGATTTTCGTGCTATAATTATAATTTTGCTAGTTAGGTTTTGCCATGTGATATTAAGATGTTTATGGGTTGTGTTTAACATGTGAATTAAAGATTATCTAGATCATAAGAAAATAAAATGTATTGCGAGGAGTGTTCTTTTCAGGGGAGGGAACCCCCTACCTTTTCAGGGGAGGTGTGATAGGCAAACTGTCTCATCTACACGTATGTAGATAGATGTGTAAAACAAGATAAAGTGCCTATCTATCCGATAAGGGATTTCCTCTCCTAACACGTAAAGCACGTAGAATAATAATATATATAGTTCAGTATTGTAAGATTATGGGGATAGATAGATAGATAGAGATATAGAGAGATGAGGTTAGACGGGAGACAATATTATAGAGTATTGTGATATTTACCTAAACTATGTAAACAAGTACCGAGTTTCCGTTCCATCTACCACCCCGACGCTACACATACTACAGTACATATGGATCCCGGAGAATGGTCAAATTATCTGCTTAGCCCAATGGTTGACTGGTAGAGAATGCCCTATGGCATTAAGTCCGCCTTTTGTACGATAAGTTCTTTCTTTTGTGCAATAAAGATTAAATAAATAAATGGTAAGTTGGTGTAATCTACGTTAATTTGTAAGGGTACGTTTCCAGTGATGCTGGTGGAATGAAGCGAATCCAAAATTTGACAAATCATAATCACACTGTTTCTACAGCCGTACGCGCGATTTCGAGCGCTGTTTGATCAAACACGGATTTGTCAACTGGCTTACAAAATTGCAAGCCAATTTACCAATACTTTATGTATGATATGCCTATTTATTATTATTGAATGCCGGCAGTCTATCAACTGCTTAGCCAATTAATCGAGTGGCTAATTTAACCAGTTGACTGCGACATATACTAAATAATATTTTTCTATAAATTTTCAGTGGTTGCAGAGGTCGAGGGGCATGTTTGGAAAAATGTAAAAAGTGTTTCTTTAAATCTTGCGTGTGGTTCTATCTATTTGGATTTGTAACTTTCTTTATCGTCTCGTACGGAATGCATATGCTTTAATTGTTGAATGTATGTCCAATTTGCTTGATTAAATGACTTGTGTATCCATGTAAAGGGTTGATTTTCTACACCCATATAATTTCTAGTTATACCATGATTATGCCTTTCAGTCTATTTTTGGCAATTTTTAGACTTCAATCTGTGAAGTCTTTCGTGTAAATGCAATCTAAATAAGAAATATGATCGCTCTTACTCAGTGACAATTTGACTCCTTTAGAGGATGAATTTCAGATAATACCGAAATCAGTTTTCTAAAATTACAAATTATATTTAGAAATATTATAACTCGTACTCGAAAATTACGCATTTTTCATACAAACGTTCAACCCCAATATACCCCGATATACCGAGTTTTGAAAAATCCCTTCTTTCCTTTTCTATTCCTTGCCAAAGTCTTATACTAACAAACTGTAGCTCTACACTAACTCGCCAAGTTGACCAAAGTTGGCCGTAGTATGGGTTTCCGCGGCGAAGTGCCTCTCCATCATTCTTTGCTCTCCACACTTTCTATTTCCCCCGACTTCGGTCAACTTCGCGAGTAGTGTGGAGCCGCAATAAAACTTTCAAGGTCCTACATCTTTCCTACATTCAGTTAGTTTCGGCTCTGCGTTGATGAGTCAGTCATTCAGGACTTGGGTAATTTTCTTCAGTAGACTTCTGTCTATGAAGACTTTTCTCATTCAATATTTTATTACCTATAGTCACAAGTCACAATCAATGTGACAACAGAAACTTTTAGTTACCATTTTCGGCTTAATAATAATAATAAATAAGTAAAATAATGACAAAATTATACGTTAAAGTTGATATAAGCTTTCGCGTCCTGTGAATTATTATGTGGGCATATGGTGGGCATTATACACAAGAGTTAGTAAAGGAAATTCTATTCTGGTTGGTCTGTACCGCCCTGGTAACTATAACACACGCACTAAAACAAGTAGGTACTTAGGTACTCCAGAAGATAATGATAATGAAATATTCATAATAAGCCTGTAATAAGCAAACTAATCTATAAGTGCAGTGTCTGATGTATTCTTAAATGTCAATAAATTTATTTTGCTATATCTTTTTTATCCCGATTAAGTGGAAACTGTTCCGAATCTGCTTCTTTATGGAAATAATTTAAAACATTTTGTGATTATCTATACTTAATAGTTAATAGGTATTTTGCAACAAACAGAGAAAACAGAAACAGTCCAAACATTTAAGGACAACTCAAAATATGAAAACACAAATAAACAGTGCAGCATGAAGAGAAGAAAATCTCCTTACTTTTACTCCAAGTCAGCGTAAATAAGTAAGTAGAAACTTTATTTGCACCAGCCCGTCTAGAACAACAATGGTTCGCGACTCATGTCGAGCAACATACCATCACCCGTCACTATCTGACAGAGCTGTGTAGAAAGAGATAGGTAATATATCCCGCGCGAGAAAGTGTTGTGTGTCACAGTTGTGCTAGGGGTGCTGATTAGCCTACAGTAGTATACGAGATCAAATATAATTCGATTTAAATGGGCAAGAATAGAGACGTGCGGTTCTCGTGGACGTTTTCCGATTTGTAAGGGGAAAGTTCTCGAGAACGTTCTTTCTCCATACAAATCGGGCAAGTTCTCGAGGACTCATCTCTAGGCAAGACAGTCTGAAAGGAAAGTTTTTGATTCTAACACACGCCTATCACACGCTTGTCTGTGGCATGGTAGCATGGTCCGATTGGAATGCGGTATTTTAATCGAATCGGCTTTCGATCGATGTCGGTGCCGTTCTTTTGAAGTCGGTGAATGCGGTGTACTTTTTAGGGTTCCGTACCCAAAGGGTGAAAACGGGACCCTATTATAGAAATAATTCTTTTGGTTGAGCGAATCCACTTAGCTTTGTACCCGATGAACAATACACATTATCTGTATTGTTAGCTGTGGCCACAACTGCCACTTCAAAATGTAAGGCGTTATAAGTGCAAACTACTTTTACACTAAATTAGTCTTTAAGTCAAACGAAATAAGGAAACATCTGTGTTCTCTTTGTTTAAGAGTAAACCTTATTTTGTTTGATTTAAAGACTAATTTAGTGTAAAAGTAATTTGCACTTATAACGCCTTACATTTTGAAGTGGCAGTTGTGGCCACAGCTAACAATACAGATAATGTGTATTGTTCATCGGGTACAAAGCTAATGGGATTCGCCTAAAAAATGGGAGTAGGACTTATACTGAGACTTCGCTGTCCGTCCGTCCGTCCGTCCGTCTGTCACCAGGCTGTATCTCAAGAACGGTGATAGCTAGATAGTTGAAATTTTCACAGATGATGTATTTCTGTTGCCGATATAACAACAAATACTAAAAATAAAATAAAATAAATATTTAAGGGGGGCGCCCATACAACAAAGGGATTGGTTGCGTTAACTTTGCACCTCATTTGTATGGAGCGCTATACATACCATCAGGTGCAAACAGGTGTTAACTTAACCACTTAAGGATGGAAAGTGTTTGTACGGAACCCTCGGTGCGCGAGTCCGACTCGCACTTGACCGGTTTTATTTCTTGGTAGCACGCTTATAAAGTCTCAAGTTCCATTTGACAGCATTTATTCACCTATCTGTTTGTTTCTTCAAAACCAAGGTTTGTCCAGATCAATCAGGCTGCGAAAGAGCTGGTTTCGTAATGAAGAAAAGTGAAAAGTAAGTAATTAATGTCCATCAACCCTTTCCGTACGGCAAGGTCGTACAGAAAATCTACCCAGTATGCCTGGATCAGTGAAACTATATCTAACCTCCTACTAACTTAGTAGTACTAAGTCTTGTAGATATAAAAGATAAAGATAAAAAAAACATTTATCCAAGTAAGATCCATGGGAATCACTTTTGCATCGTCAATAAATAACACACAATACTCATAAGTCATAATGTAATTAACTACGACTACTTGTAGACGAGTTAACTCGTCACCAGCAGCGGCAGGGTTAGCATATCGTGGCGCGACTTAGTATCACCTGTCTTACTCGCACGATATTGAAATGAAAGTGACAAGTAGTGTTTTCTCGCGCGACAATGAGTCGCGTGTCACAGTTATGCTAGAAGCACAGTAATTATGATCTACGTCTGAAAGAGACGTAGGAACTACTTGAGAAGATTGAGTACATCTAGGTCAAACGCTTTTCAGAGCCAGTAGTGCTCCCAAAGTTAAATACATAATTATATTTAAGTTAAATAACTACATGAACATGTCATACGAGTAACTATTGTAGGTATGACGTGTGGAAGTCGGCAATCATTGCCCTAATCCAGGAGATAATGAGCAGGTACATTTCTAAAACACTTCCAAATTTCACATAATCGTCATACTGCAGGTCCCTGTCAACCTCCGGCAAAGCCGAATTCTCTGTAAGCCCCAAACGATTAAAACCTCAAAAGGGATGCACATGTCTCGACAAACTTGTCGATGAAGAAAGACAACGTCATGCGAGGAACATTGCTTTTCAAAAGGCTTTAATAAGGAGACTAGAAGCTTCTGAAAAGAGGCTATCGTATGATGATTGGAACGAAGATGATGAGGATGATGATGAGATGAGGATGATGATAAGAAAAAAGGTAAGAAGAAAAAAGGAAAATAAACATATAACATAAAGCTTCCTAAATACAAACGCCCGGACAACAAAGCCATGCATGTGCTTTAAAAAAATAAAAAAAGAAGAGCGAAAACGCAAGCGATTCGTAAAGCGTCTAGAAAAACAACAGGCAAAGTATGAAAAGAACACTTTAAAGGCTCAAAGGAAGTATGAAAGAAATCGAGTAAAGCCATATAAAAAGTGTGACAAGTTACAAGAAGCTATAGATAGACAATATGTAAAGGGAAAAGACGTCACGATAGCGCAAGGTGACGACACGTATAAAGTGTTCTTGCATATGGATCCGGGCGACTGGTGAGGTTGTTTTTTATTGCAACTTTTTAGGTTTCACCTGCTTTGGTATTTGCTTTTCTCTCTATCAGTAATAAAGCTCTTCGATCGCCTAAAACTTGAGAGCGAAAGGTCTACTCAATAAATTCATACAAATCAGGCATATTTCACAACCCGTCTACTCAATTGAAGGATAAGGGAAGAAACTTGCTGGCTTTTAGTCCATTTTATTTTAAATTGATGGTTTTAGTCTATGGCCACAAAATATCTCAGTTCATCATATTATGACTCATATAAAAAAATGTAAAACTCGGGGGTACCGATTTTTTTGCTATATTTTTACTAGCGCCATACTTTGCAAATTTGAATTAGCCAGTTTTTATGATTTGTAGGTACAGTAAAGGAAACAAACGCGTACCTTTGTGACCCTTAGTGTCACTCTCACAAGAGCGAAAAAGATACACATTTCAATTTCCTTGACTGAACATCATCAGTCATGATTCCAAAATTTATAAATAAAACTGAATTTGAACCTTGTATTAAAATGGAATTTAAAAATATTCTTTGTTACAGCGGTTGCAACCAGAATATAAGAAGCTCCGACTATTTATAAAACCGTTTCTACAAATGTTGCGTATTTCTGTACCTTCTGGGATTTCTGATGGCTTATGTGGCATTTTACGTCGTTACTAGGTTTTGATATAATAATGATGTTCTGTTTCGTTCTGAAAATTTATATTTTTTGTTTGACATGCGTTGTTCGATTATTTGCTTAATTCACCAATAATTTAAGAGAACTGCCAATAAATAAATATCGGACAACCACACAAATCAATCTAGTCCCACATTCAGCTCTAATAGGCTTGTGTTATGGGCAATATACGACAATATACTGACATACATACTTATATATAGAACAAACCCGTGACAGATCATCACACAAATACCTGCTTGCTTGTCAGGATTCGAACCCAGGATCGACGGCTCAATAGGCAGATGCACTACCACGCCGGTAACCGCGTCGTCAAATGTCTACGCAGTCCACTGACTAGGGCTTCCAACTCCGGCATTTTTTTGTATGGGCAATACCGGGATACCGGGTGATGGGAAGCTCTACTACTGACCTGATATTGTAAGCAGTTATTGGCAGAGAACCTGCGATATATCTGATGGCGACTGTACCTACTGACTGTACCTGCTATGTAAGGTTACGATTTATTTCCAAGAGGCCTCGCTTACAATATCAGGTCAGAGCTTCCCATCACCCGGTATCCCGGTGTTGCCCACACAAAAAAATGCCGAAGTTGGAAGCCCTAGTCAGTGGACTGGGTTCTCTGCCTTTTCGCCGAATTGTTTTTCCCAAATATTTAATTTGACAAACTGTTTCATTTCCCAACTCACAATTTTCTCTGAAATCATATTTTATTCGAAACTTTCATAAAACAAACCTAACCTAACCCACTGTATTCTTTAAGAGCATAAAAAAATACACTGAGTTTTTTTTTGCTTTGAGACAAACTCAAGAGTTGGGAAAGGAAACGGTTTGGCAAATGAATCATTTGGGAAAAATATTTCGGCGAAAAGGCAGAATACCTATATCACAGCATATATAGCGTTCATAAATATCTGAACATATGCTGCGATATATCTGATGGCGATTGTACATGACTATGGATAACTTAGGTACCTAACATCGTATTTATATGGAACCTCATTATTTTTACCATCCGATGAAATGTAACGATCGTCTAACCCATATCCATGTGCAACACCAGAGTAGAAGCCCATTTGATGCGTTTAGGTTCACTTCATCCATATTCACATTTTGTCAACATTCCTATTTCGTCCACATTCCCCCCTGGTCTACAATCCCATCTGGTCTGCATTCCCAACTTGTCCACATTTCCAACTTGTCCACATTTCGAACTCGTCCACATTCCCATATCGTCCTTATTCCCCTATCTGCCTTAAACCCGCTCCAGACCTTCCGATCCGATCCGATTTATCGGAAGAAATGTCCTAACAATTGCACTACACATTATCCGATTTCTTCCGATAAATCGGACAATTGCACTACACATTATCCGATTGCTTCCGATAAATCGGATCGGATCGGAAGGTCTGGAGCGGGTTTTAGGGCTTGTGCACAAATCACGCGATTCGATTTTGAAATTTGGAAACCATTTACGAGTATCAACAACCACTTCTAGTGACTCAATAAAAGGAGGTAGGTAGTTCTCAATTGTAAGCTTTTCAAAAGTTTTTACCTTTATGGGAATTTGGATAAGTTGAGAAAGTGGACGAAATGTGAATGTGGACTACATGGGAATACGGCCGAGTTCGGAATGTGGAAGAGTTGGGAATGTTGTAGACGAGATATGAAGTGGACGATTTGGGAATTGAATGTGGACGAAATAGGAATGATGACAAAATGGGAATATGGACGAAGTAAACCTAAGCGATTTGATGTTAAACTCTTACTGTATTAAGTTCAGTAAAGTCGGTAAATTCTGTCGTATTCAATAAAACTACACAATAAAAGAACTTATTTTATTATTAAAATAATCGCGCATAAATATTAAAATAATAATTTTGGCATTATCAGTAACCATTTTTGGATAATACACATAATAAGACAATAATAAAAAATAACTTAATAGTTTTAAAACATGGGAGCTCCATGTATACGAAACTAGAGAAGGAACAGATATAAGTATTTGTTCGAAGTATAATAAAAATATATCAACAAGAAGAGTAAAGCTAAGAAATAATCTTATTATGTGATTAATATTATTATAAAAAATATTTTTTATTAGAGATATTTGTATGTAACGAAAAAAATTCACTGAGTATATTTTAACAGATATTTAATAACAAGGCACGCAAATAACAAAATGACCAATAGAATACGAATACAAATGAAGAGTGAGCAAAAACGCCTCTTTTTATTCATAAACTGACCAGCGATTGACCTCGGTAACACCTGATGGTAAAACTATGCGGTAATTTATTTTATTTATTAGAATTTCTTTTATTTTTTCTTTCATTCTTGAAACTAAACCACCCTATGAGGCTACTCCTTCCCAAAGTCGGGTCTCACGTAAAAACTTGACTACAGTATAACTTCGATTATCCGAACCATTACTTACTTTATACGAACACTCAATGACTCGAGCATGGTTTCGGTGGTCTTATAGGTAAACATCAACACTAAATCTTGGATATAAAATTTCAGATGATGAAATTGTTTCATCAATAAACATTAAGATGACGATAACGAACACGATGCACCGAAATCTCATCTCAAAGAACACAGTCATGTTCCGATGAACCGAACTAGTCTCGGTCCCAAGTGGTTCGCAAAATTGAGGTTCTACTGTAAAACAATTATCCTTTAAACTAACTTTTGGGTGGATCAACTTTTCTTGTTGTTATTCTGTCCCATTACTCAGGAGACAATGGTGATTAAACTTCTTAGAAAAGTGTTGAAAATTTATAATATTGGTATTTTCAAGAGATATTCTAAATAAGAATGGGCTTATAACTGCTGCAATTAAAAGTTACAACATTTTTGTTGAATATTGCCGCCGAAAATCGTAGTTTCAAAGCGTAACCCAGGGGACATCATGGCAACAAGCAACAGAGAAAAGTTGATTGACCCTTTTATCGTTTTTCCGCTGAACTCTTCATTCGTATGTCCTCTTTCATTCCAATGATAAGCATCGATAATTGGGTTCATCGATACAGGCAAGCTGTCATTAAAATTTGCCCTTTATATTCCTAGGTCTGCTCATAAGGCACATTAAGTTCGCTCAAAAATTCAACTAAAGAGTCTCCCTGATGGTATAAACTCCATCGCACACATTCTCCTTAAGAACCAGCGCTTTCTTCGCACCAATCTCCTCGTTTTTTAGAACTATAGCACTGGCCCGTTTTCGATTAGGACTCTCAATATCATTGATATCTTTTAAAGGCGACCTATTCACAGCTAGGTTCCCAATCGACGACGTAAGATCCGAAGGAACGTTGCCATCTAAGCAGTATAACAACGAATCGGTCATTTTCTCGTCATCTTTCGAGGTATTCAGTATAGATAGGTCTACAGGCGTAGCGGTAAGGACTGATCTGCTGAGTAAGTACTCACGGAAGGGTTCAGTGAGTGACTTGCTCCGTTCTTGAGTGACGGTGATAGTGGGGAGGGGTTCGCAGAGCGTGGCGTTCAGTTCTAAGTTCGGTCGCTCGTGGCTCAGTATGAAGCGGGTGGTTTCGGAGCGCAGGGGACTGATGTCGCCGACGGACAGCGAGCGGCCTTCGAACGTTCGAGAACGGGGGATTGACGCGTTCAATTCAACGATCTGGAATAGATAAGCATTGTTTTTAAAATAATGAGACATATTTAATTATTGTATTAAGCGGTTTATTCACGTGAAATTGTAGGGAACGGTCCGACAAGTTTCGAGTGACAAAGTTGCCGCACCGTTGTACGGGTAGCAGTGCATGATGATTGATGAAAGAGCTCCATACGATCTCGAAACATGTCGGGCCGTTCTTGACAATTTTACGTGAGTGTTAACCGCTTAATATAATAATTAGATAAGTACGGTGTGAACGTATTAATATTGAAAACCTTTGTAATATGTCTTGCGGGGCATCCTCCATTATGCACTTGACTTGTCACAGAAGTATTTTTAACCCCCCGCGAAAAAGGCTTTTTGTTTAATCGAAACACTTGTCCGTTGGGTTCGGTTTTAACTATGCTTGGTGGAAATATGACCAATTTCCAAGATAGTCAGCTTCAAAGCTAAACATTTTAATTTAGGTTATTCTAATAAAGGAAGTTGAAAAGAGACTTCAGCTATTAATTTGTAACTTGTAGCTTCATGGGCTGGGGGCTTAACCTAACCCTCACGACATGTGAGTCGGACTTTGTGTGGCAAACCCACTAACGGGAATATCTCCGCGCCACAAGATTGAATCTAACCACAATGTTATGTTATGAAGTACCTTTCACAAGAGTACGTTGACCTCGTGTCATCGTCGGACGACACGAAATCGCTGTCGTTGTCGCGCATCCCAAGAGCACTCGGCTCGCACGTGTTGTCTCGCTCGCACGCGCCCTCCCCGCACAGCGCGGCGTCTCGCTCGCACATCGCGTCGCGCTGCTCGCACGTGATTATGAGGGGTTTTCTGGACCGCGGCGTCATTATGGATTCCTGCAATCACAGTGTAACTTACGTGAACAAAAAACATGCAAAATAACTTTTTGCGTGTAACATCAATACATTTTAATTGAATTTTAGTTCGAACTTACAGATCTGACATCCTCAGCCCTGAATCTACATTTAGGATGCACTTTGAACCTTGTCACAATGACAAGGTTTAAAATGGTTCCGTACATAGAGCGTAATCCACGATTTACTTCTTTGGTGCCGCAGTGATTCCCCAATCATTTACGGCTTATCAAAAGTGTGGGTCTCCATATTTATTAATAACTAAATAAGTATAGTATGTTTAACGTAACTTCATATATCTATATAAAGAAATATCTAATAGTTATTAATTAGAAATTCTGATATGAACAAAAAATTAAAGCTCATGACAATGATATAGAAGGATGACAATGGTAAGAAGTCAGATACAAACACACACACAGGTTATTACAGCGAGGAATAATCGTTACAAATCATGGTCCATATAAGTAGTGAGCTGTCAGAATGACATTCGCTTTTTATACCTGTCTCGTTCGCTCTAAACCGATTCAGATAAGAACCTCTCTGTTTCCACCCAAACCCGAATCGCAATCGAGAGCTCACGGCCTGTACTAATATAAACCGACGGTATTCAGTCTTTACATGCTTTCTCAGAACAACACATTGAAATCAAAACAATGGTTATATTTTAAATACGTTATTCTTCGCTGTAACACGAAGACACTCAGTTAGTAAACATGAAATTAGCAACATGCAAACAAACCTGCATAGCCTTGGACAGTTTCTGCGTAGACTTCGTTATAGGCGACATAGAGGCCCTTCTAAAGTTCACAGTGTATGGAGTCGCGCAATCTTCCACTATAGGCGCCTCAGATGTACCAGGCGTACTCGTGAGATAATGCAAGCGAAATTCTTCGTCTCGACGTTTTTTTGGAGTCTCTTTGTTCGTACGACAAATCGTTTTCTGAACCAGTATCCTGTTCATCGAAACAAGACACACACGAAGTTGGCGTGCCTTTGATAACTATGTTCCGCTTCTGATATTTCTTGTTTATATTCTGTGACGCCGATAACAGTTTCGATCGGAACAATCTAGAACCTTTCTTTGTGTTTTTAGGCGTTTCTTCGGTATCTATCATACTTAAGTTAGGCTCTGAAACGAATTTCGGGCTAGTTTTTCTTCTACGACTAATAGCACCTTCTGATAACGTGCTCTCGTTACTACCATCCGAGTCGTAATCGTCATCCAATGACTCTGAACTGGCGATTTTGTGGGCGAGGTTCTTTAGGACAATGTTCTTGTGTAATAAGTCATTTTTGTCGTCAAGGCGTTTCTTCTTCTGTAATTAAGCATGCGTGATGTGGGTTAGAGACAGAAAGAGTTAGTGAGAAGATAGAGGATGATTCACAATGCTGACACACAATGTTAGTGGTGGATATTCGAAAAAGTTGAACAATGTTATCGTAATTTGTAGAAGTCTCTGTGTAAGTTGAAGTCTAAAGGCATAGTTTACTTTTGATTTCTAATTCATTTATTAACTTTTTTGAATATCCCGTTATGTTCTATGTAATTATCGACAGAAGAGAAGCAAACAATGACATTATACGTTATTAATCGTACGATTATTATCTAATACAAATAAATGCCACAAACATATTACAGTAAACGGAAATGAAACGCGTACCTTTTTGATCAGTACTATCATTGTGGCAAGAGCGAAAAAGGTACGTCTTTAAATTTCCTTGACTGTACGAAGGAGTATAACTATAGAAAATAATTCAGGTTCTTGACTTTTAGCTTAGAGGTAATTTAATTGACCTAATGCCAAAGCATTAGAGTCAAAACTTTAGAACAAAATATGCTTACAAACAGGACTAATTGTATAGTGTCTTTATTAAATAAGTTACCTTTAAAAAGATTTGACTTTATCTAAGAATCAGGAACATACAATTAGGTAGTTTTTTTTTCAATGAAACATTATGGGTATTTTTAACTCACAGTACTTCGCTTTTTAGCGATAGCCCGCCTGTTGTCTACTGTTATTTAACAATTGTATTTGTTCTGTTTCCTCTTGTAAACTTTTATTGGTGTGCAATATAGTATTGTTGTATTGTACTTCGCGTAGTTTATTAACTTGAAAATATAGACTACGTCATCATTCCCTTGCCCTTAACCCATTTATTTGGGGTCGACGGTGCAGGTTTTCTTCCTCCATTCTTCCCTATTACTCGTCATCTCATTCATATCATCTTTCACACAATCCATCCATCTTTTCTTTGGTCTTCCTCTTCTTCTATATCCGTTCCACATTCATGCTTAACGCTTTTCTGGTTACAGTCTATATTTAAGAAGATGTAGGAAGATCGTACGAGAAAAGTGTTGCGAAGGGGAGGTCACGACCCTCAGCTCCGAGGAAAAGGACTCAAGAAGTTAAGAGGATAAGCAAAGAACCTACCTCTTCAATAGTCTCATAATAGAGTTGATGGCAGACCCTGAGCCCTTCCTCGGGGTCTTGTTCAGCAGCCCCTTGTTGAAGATGTGCCTCTTGATGGAGTCCCCGAAGCTCCTGGAGCCCGCGACTTTGCCCGTCCGCAGGATTTGAATCGGCGTACCTGTAACATGATGAAATAAATTCTTAACGCATATATGCGTTCACCGTCATACATGTTTGTTCCTAGGCGGCCTAGGAACAAACATGTATGACGGTGAACGCACGGGGGCCCCAGCAGTGAAAGCGTTTGAACTTTTTCCACGATGATAGAACCAAAAAGTTTAATGAAATTAAGGCGTAGTTAGCTATACAAAACGAGGAAATAAAAGCGATTGGAATAAGTTCCGTTGTGCGACAAAAATGAACGATAGGTACAATAAGGAACCATAAAATAGAACTTTAAGGTACGTCATTGGAAGGTTAATAACTGTCGTCGCGCAACGGAGTCTTGGATACAAATATTAATTGAGTGAGTTACGATGGTAAACTTTTTGGTTTTCACCACAGACCATAAGAATACTATAGACTGGGTATTAGGCGGGGCACGCGTAACCGAGCTTATGCCCAAATTCCCAAATACATATCAACGTGATGTCAACAGTCACTTAGTTACCGTACGAACGTGCTTGAGTAATTATGTGCCAAAAAATTAGAAATATGCCGAATTGTGCCATTATAATCGTCACAGGCGAGATCTGCATACTCAAAAAGATACCTGATACAGTTTAATTTCACTGGAAAGTAATATAATTCGGTATTTTGTAATATTTCGTAAAATATTGCAGTGCATTATGACAATTATACATTACTAGCTTGACATGGCAACTATTCACGCAACATCTTTAGGAGCACACAATGTATACGTCCGTCTGACAATTTAGTGCGGGGGAACAAGTCTAAACCATAAATTGTCGATATTCTGTATAGAAGTTTTAATGTGAGCCGCTCGTGCTTCATACTAACTTGTCCATGTTAATAATATCCCATCAAAAACATAAATGTAAAATGAGAGCCAAGTTCAATACCGCGTGCACTTCGCCGACAAAAGAATTGAGATCTGCAAGGGCGCCAAGTTCTTTGCCCTAAAATTTTTAGATACAAGGACATGCGACATACTCAATGCATTTATTTTACTTGGGGTGTAGTTCAATATCAAGATTTGACTTGGCTAGTTTTCACAAATTAATTAAATTTTATAAAAGTAACATAGTCATAGTCATAGTTCATTATCAAGCTAACAGTATAAGTAACAAGACGTACACTAACTTGCGTACTTACCTTTACGAAAATAGGTTAATGATTTGATTGATTTTGATTTATAATATAAATTTATATTGTAAAACTAGCCAAGTCAAGTCTTGATATTGAATTACACCCCAAGTAAAATAAATGCATTGAGTATGTCGCATGTCCTTGTATCTAAAAATTTTAGGGCAAAGAACTTGGCGCCCTTGCAGATCTCAATTCTTTTGTCGGCGAAGTGCACGCGGTATTGAACTTGGCTCTCATTTTACATTTATGTTTTTGATGGGATATCATTACTTTTTGTACAGAAATTATTATGATGTGTAAATTACTTAATTATTATTTGTTAATTAGTTTTGTGTGCTATTTTAGTACATCTTTTGAAAGTTTTGAACAAACAAAGAATTTTCCAAAACGGTACGGTACGTATTGGATTTTATGTGCATGTATGTGTAAGTGTGTGCGTGTGAGTGTATATGCTATTCTAGTATATCTTTCAAACAAAAAAAGAATTTTCCAAATCGGTTCTAGACACGCGGCAGCGTGTCCAGCCAAGTTCACCGCAGGAACTGGCGAGCAGCAGCCGTGTGTTATATTACACGAACCGTTTGGAGCCACTTTTGACCCCCCAATAACTCCAAATCTATTTAACATAAAAAAATGAAATTTGGCTTATGGATTAAGATCCTTTAGAACAAGTAGAACCCCAAATTTCATTAATATAGGTTAAATAGTTATTGAGATATTAAAGTCCAAAAAACGGTATTTTTAGCACTGACTGACTGACTGACTGACTGACTGACTGACTGACTAGTAATCAAAAACCTAACCCACTTCCAGGTGACCTAGAAAGGTGAAATTTGGCATCCAGCTTAGTGATTGTGTGTGTATACATATAAAAATCTAAAACAGTGATTTTTTTATGTTTTTTTATTATTATTATTATTGATGGTTGTTGCCTCAGAACTCTGTCATTTATAAACCAATTTGGAAAATTCTTTTTTTGTTTGAAAGATATACTAGAATAGCATATACACTCACACGCACACACTTACACATACATGCACAAAAAATCCAATACGTACTTACCGTTTTGGTAAATTCTTTGTTTGTTCAAAACTTTCAAAAGATGTACTAGATTAGCACACAGAGCTAATTAACAAATAATAATTAAGTAATTTACACATCATAATAATTTCTGTACAAAAAGTAATGATATCCCATCAAAAACATAAATGTAAAATGAGAGCCAAGTTCAATATCGCGTGCACTTCGCCGACAAAAGAATTGAGATCTGCAAGAGCGCCAAGTTCTTTGCCCTAAAATTTTTAGATACAAGGACATGCTACATACTCAATGCATTTATTTTACTTGGGGTGTAATTCAATATCAAGACGTGACTTGGCTAGTTTTAAAATATAAATTTATATTATAAATCAAAATCAATCAAATCATTAACCTATTTTCGTAAAGGTAAGTACGCAAGTTAGTTTACGTCTTGTTACTTATACTGTTAGCTTGATAATGAACTATGACTATGACTATGTTACTTTTATAAAATTTAGTTATTTTGTGAAAACTAGCCAAGTCAAATCTTGATATTGAATTACTCCCCAAGTAAAATAAATGCATTGAGTATGTAGCATGTCCTTGTATCTAAAAATTTTAGGGCAAAGAACTTGGCGCTCTTGCAGATCTCAATTCGTTTGTCGGCGAAGTGCACGCGATATTGAACTTGGCTCTCATTTTACATTTATGTTTTTGATGGGATTAAAAATGACAGAGTTCTGAGGCAACAACCATCAATAATAATAATAATAAAAAAAACATAAAAAATCACTGTTTTCGATTTTTATATGTATACACACACAATTACTAAGCTGGATGCCAAATTTCACCTTTCTAGGTCACCTGGAAGTGGGTTAGGTTTTTGATTACTAGTGAGTCAGTCAGTCAGTCAGTCAGTGATAAAAATACCGTTTTTTGGACTTTAATATCTCAATAACTATTTAACCTATATTAATGAAATTTTGGGTTCTACTTGTTCTAAAGGATCTTAATACATAAGCCAAATTTCATTTTTTTATGTTAAATAGATTTGGAGTTATTGGGGGGTCAAAAGTGGCTCCAAACGGTTCGTGTAATCTAGACACGCGGCAGCGTGTCCAGCCAAGTTCACCGCAGGAACTGGCGAGCAGCAGCCGTGTGTTATATTACACGAACCGTTTGGAGCCACTTTTGACCCCCCAATAACTCCAAATCTATTTAACATAAAAAAATGAAATTTGGCTTATGTATTAAGATCCTTTAGAACAAGTAGAACCCCAAATTTCATTTATATAGGTTAAATAGTTATTGAGATATTAAAGTCCAAAAAACGGTATTTTTATCACTGACTGACTGACTCACTAGTAATCAAAAACCTAACCCACTTCCAGGTGACCTAGAAAGGTGAAATTTGGCATCCAGCTTAGTAATTGTGTGTGTATACATATAAAAATCTAAAACAGTAATTTTTTTATGTTTTTTTATTATTATTATTATTGATGGTTGTTGCCTCAGAACTCTGTCATTTATAAACCGATTTGGAAAATTCTTTTTTTGTTTGAAAGATATACTAGAATAGCATATACACTCACACGCACACACTTACACATACATGCACATAAAAATCCAATACGTACTAACCGTTTTGGAAAATTCTTTGTTTGTTCAAAACTTTCAAAATATGTACTAGAATAGCACACAGAACTAATTAACAAATAATAATTAAGTAATTTACACATCATAATAATTTCTGTACAAAAAGTAATGATATCCCATCAAAAACATAAATGTAAAATGAGAGCCAAGTTCAATATCGCGTGCACTTCGCCGACAAAAGAATTGAGATCTGCCAGGGCGCCAAGTTCTTTGCTCTAAAATTTTTAGATACAAGGACATGCGACATACTCAATGCATTTATTTTACTTGGGGAGTAATTCAATATCAAGACGTGACTTGGCTAGTTTTAAAATATAAATTTATATTATAAATCAAAATCAATCAAATCATTAACCTATTTTCGTAAAGGTAAGTACGCAAGTTAGTGTACGTCTTGTTACTTATACTGTTAGCTTGATAATGAACTATCACTATGACTATGTTACTTTTATAAAATTTTGTTAGTTTGTGAAAACTAGCCAAGTCAAATCTTGATATTGAATTACTCCCCAAGTAAAATAAATGCATTGAGTATGTCGCATGTCCTTGTATCTAAAAATTTTAGAGCAAAGAACTTGGCGCCCTGGCAGATCTCAATTCTTTTGTCGGCGAAGTGCACGCGATATTGAACTTGGCTCTCATTTTACATTTATGTTTTTGATGGGATATAACACACGGCTGCTGCTCGCCAGTTCCTGCGGTGAACTTGGCTGGACACGCTGCCGCGTGTCTAGATAATTTACACTTTATCACCTTGTTTTTTAGGGTTTCATACCTCTATCGAAAAAAACGGAAATCTTATGGGATCACTTTGTTTTCCATCCGTCCGTCTGTCTGTCTGTCTGTCAAGACCCTTTATCTCGAGAACGCGAGGAGATATCGAGTTGAAATTAACACTATATGTATATATACTCAGGTCTAGGGTCCCTTTAAAGCTGTGAAAAAAAAATCAAGCTTCTACGTTAACGTGAAAAAAGATACGGCCGTTTATGTCGCCAAAAACGCACATTTCTCACTCAAAGTCTGAAATCTGAAATCGCCACATACTTACTACAAATACTAATAAAAATCTTAAAAAATATAGTCCTTTTCAAACATCAAGTCCACCTTTTGTACGATACGTTTTCTTTTGTGCAATAAAGATTAATTAAATAAATAAATAGGTAAATCATATTTGGAGAACTTGGTTGCGTTAAGTTTGATTCAAATTCAAATTCGTTTATTGCAAGAACATAAATTAGGTGATACAGGTGTATACAGTGTTGCTTATGTATAAGTATTTGCACCTCGTTTGTACGCGGCGCCATACATTTCAGATGCAAACTTACCTCAACCAGGCCAATTAAGATGGGATAAGTGAAAGTTTGTACGGAACCCTCGGTGCGCGAGTCAGAATCGCACCTGGCCGGTTTTTTTTTAATTCAGGCAAGTAATTTTATTACAGCGAAATCAATAGCAGTGGGTGACAAAATCATTAGATTAAAACAGTATTATTGTTTTGCTAATCCACAATGTAATACGTGCTGAGGTTGGCGCAGTTTTAATGCACCTGCCTACTGAGCCGGCGGTCCTGGGTTCGAATCTCGGCAAGGGCAAATATTTGTGTGATGAACTCGAATATTTGTTCCTGGGTCATGGATGTTATCTATATTATATTGTTTATATCGTCGTCTACTATTGGTTAGTATAAGGCCAGGTCGAGTTGTGTACGATTGTCCCTTAATTATTTTGTTTACATTTTATATGATGAAATAAATAAATCTACTCCGTTTATAATTTACCTACTACCTGTTCCAAATGTTGTAAGGTGATGTTTTTATTATTCATATGTAAAGTTAACATTCTGAACGATAGAAAGATTGAGATGGACGCTTCCATTTGATTTCGTCGCCTGAAATTAAAAGGTCTGATAATTTAATTTACGACGTTTACGACCATACAAAATAAATATTTTCAACATGCATTATACATATTATAAGCCTATACATATCATTATTTTATCGATATCGCCTATTTTGATTTGATCACGCCCTTAACCTTTAGATTCATATTTTTGAGCTCCGAGAGCCCCCCGATACTGAGTTTTAGCCGCCTAGCACCAATTTGAAATTTTGAAAAAAAAAGTCGCCATCTTTATTTTTTTTTCCACAAGTGTCTAACAACCAACCTTTAAAAACAAAACCTGCTTTTTGTCAAACCAGCCAGCTGTGTGAATGACCTTGTTGTTGAAACAAAAAAAAGTTACTTTGCAGGCCTAGGCCTGAAAAGCAGTATGAAATCCCTTTACAGTCCTCTCGAGTTGTTGCGCCCAAAAACCGATACTTCCGAGCCTATTATAAGGAACGCAAAGACAATATTTCATTGCATGTTTGAGAAAAAATATTTGTCTGTAAAGTCGGTTTACGGACGATAATTTTACGTGCCCCATGCCGGCCGATAGAGTGGAAGAGAGATAGATGCGTCACAAGCCGAACGGTCAGGCCGATCGTGCCTCTGTATCGCTCGTTCCACGCTCTCGCTTCACGCTCGACTCAGGCGGAACGTTACAATGAGTCATGCTTCTTCGTGCGTGCAGCAGGCGTTCATCGATTTATAAGACCTTATCAAGTCAATAAGGCGTGACGCGAATTTATGAGGGATACTGATTATCTCTGTTATGTAAGCGGTGGTAGCCTAGTGGTTAGGGCATGCGACTTTCAATCCGGAGGTCGCGGGTTACCGACCCGTACCAGTGAGTTTTTCGGAAGTTATGTAGATACGGAATGTCATTTGATATTTACCACTCGCTTTCCGGTGAAGGAAAACATCGTGAGGAAACCACCTAAGCCCAATAAGGCCTAGTTGCCCCTCTGGGTTGGAAGGTCAGATGGCAGTCGCTTGCGTAAAAACTAGTGCCTACGCCACATCTTGGGATTTAGGTAGCCGACCCCGATTGAGAATTCATTCTATACAAAGATATGGGACAAAGGCTAGGAGGATGATGATGACTGATTCTCTCTGTTTTAAGGCAATAACAAAAAAAATTCAAAAAAACGCGACGGTCCTTAAAACTACCAAATCATCTGCGGATAAAAGAGAGTCCTCCTTTTTAGTATCCAGAAGAAGATTTTGTTCCTTCCCAAAGGATTAAGCTGTGTACGCACGAACTAACAAAAATACGAACACTTTGTTCGCACGTGCGTACCGCTCATCATGTCATCATAATTGGCGATTGCGCACTGCGAACGCGCTCAGGTCTTATCTCAAGTACCTAAATAAAGGCGGAAGGTGGAACCAAGCACAGTGGTGCAATTAGCGCGGTGCGCGGCGCGTATTGGTAGCAATAGCTGGAGAAAGTTCCAGATATTACTAAATACTACCTATAGTACCTATACATGGTAATGAGCAGCGTCAGTAGGCGCTGGAGGAAGTTTCGATGCAACGGTGCTAGTAGCAGCAGCAATAGTTGTAGGGCTGTGAGGAGGTTCGGTTCCGATGCTTCGGCGTTCGGGGGATATTGTGCTGTGAATTAAAGTTTTGAATTATTAGTTTAAGTCTACAGAGGTCTGTATTGAAATACAATGCATTGTAGACAATCAACATAAAATGGATGACTATATTTGAACAGAATTTCTAATTCTATTTTTTTTTTGTGGCGGATGTTCCGTAAATGCACATCCTACAAATATGGTAAATGTGCTTAGCATTTTTTAATAAACATATAACGCTTAATTTCATATGATGTGCGTAATGTCACAGTAGCTCAGTGGTTAGAGCTTTATTCAGGAAAATTACAGGTTGTCGGTTAAAGATCCACCTGTAATGTAGTGGATCACACAAAACTTTGTGTTTATTTAACATTTGTATCAATATTACAAAAATATGAACATATAACTTTTTTGTCAGGTAAGCACATATAATATTAATATTCCTGTCTCAACAGTTTAGTACACTAAAAATCCGCAATATGGCGTGGGTTTTAAAACCCCTGTTGGGCCCATACCTACTTTGAGAGAGTGACAAGAGTCGCGAAATCGTGTGGCCAGTTTAAGGGATTTGTTTCAACATTTTGCGGTCTCGAACCTAAAATGAAAAATGACAGAAACCTATCTAATTGAACTATTCATAAAATCGCTAATAACGAGTAATAATTCGGTGAATAGAGACTAAAGTACTATGTGTGACCTTACAAACGGTTCGGTAGTTTTGAAGTAGTAAGTAGTTTTTATATGTTGTCTAGAATGGTTAGTTAGTCAGTGTTTAAAATGCAAAATGCACAATGCCCCCCCCCCCCCCCCCCCCCCCCCGCCGCCATATTGAAAAACCGGCACGTTCTTCTTATTTTTGCTCATATCTTCCTTTAGGAGCATTTTAGGTAGAAGAAAGCTTTGACAATGTTATAGAGAGATAACTTTATCTACTACATTCTCCATTTTATATTTTGTTTCTAGGACAGATAGTTACGGAGATATGCACATTTAAAAAAACGTAAAAAATCGCAATTTCCAACTCAAAAACAAACTTCTGGATTATATCTTCGTTTAGGAGCATTTTAGCTAGAACAGTGCTTGGGCAATGTTGTAGAGAATTCAATTTACTATAATTTACATTTCAAATTTTGTTTCTACTACAAGAGACTTACCGTTAAAAGCGGCGCGCCCGGAACCGGCGCATGCGGCGCCTCGCCAGGCGCTCCCACTTCAGCCGCTTGGCCGGTGTTACTAAAGCGCGCCGCCGCGCCTGATTCTCCGCCTCGCGGCGGAGGGTCGCGTCGCGGCCCGCTTCTCCCGCCTGGGCGGCCACGCTGGCAAAAAAAATAGTACATTATTGCCGAGGCGCGGAAAGTAGGGGATTGCCTGACGAGGTGGTTTGCAAGCCGATCATCGCGAGGCTTGCAAAAGATGCGAGTCAGGCAATCTCCGTTTCCGCCGAGATTTATATAGTGCTTTTCTCAAACAATGTGAGGAAATAATAAAAATACACTTGCAAAATAACAAGTAATTTAATAGGATTAACAAGAAAAACGAACAACAATCAGTTAAGTACACAAATTAAGTAGAGGTATATTTGTTTAGTGCTTTACGAGTATAAATATTTATTAAACTATAAACAAAGTACTCGTATGAAATAAATGAACACGTAATGTATCCGTCCAACCTTCCAATTTGATCAAATAATGACAACTATGGTGGTCGTGAGGGACTGGTACAGTGTTGGAAGGTTATTATTTCAATTTAATTATATTTTTATTTCATTTCAGCGGGTGTCTATTTTCTAATTAATAATGTCATTGAAATCAGCATATAGGTTATATGCAGCGGGACCCCATGTAATTATGGCTTAGGTCCTAAATAATCGAGTCGGTATATATTTCTACCTGTCGATTTATGTACTTTAAAATTTCTACCTTTGCAAAGGTATGTGTAATATGTTCTCGCTGTTGAGGTGAAAAGTTGTGTGTGCCACACGAGAGCAAAGTTTTTTGCATCTCGTGCACGCTACACTCAGGATTCTAAATTAGAATCACTCGCTACGCTCGTGATTCAAACATAGAATCCTTCGCTTGCTCGGGGCTCAAAATCAGCACTCGCAACAAAAAACAACTTTCCTCTCTTGTTGCACAAATAACAATTTTTAGTTAAATAGTGTAAATATGACGTGATGAATTGATGATTATTATGAAATAAAACAGACGATGATCCTGTACCTATATTGTTTTTATTTAATATTAAAAGCAGTGGAGGGTCATTCTTATTTTCAAATGTAATTTTATCCTTACCGGTCCTAAACATTATTGTGCATTATAAAGTTTTTACAGGGTCCCTGAAGTTTAAACATAAAGTCGATAAAAGGCTTAAAACCTTAACAGTTATGGCCCGGTAAGGATAAATTAGATTTAAATACATTTACAGATGATAATGACTCTCCGAACGCATACCGAAACCCTTCAATCTCCCACATTAATTATCTCGCCCGAGAAATAGTAGTTTTTTTGTGGCTGTTGTGCTTACGAAAAAAGGTATATAGGCACGGCCATGAAAGATATCACGATACGATTCAAGGTCAGCGCGCATAAAACATTGAGATGCTACTCGTAAGTACGATGCCTTCGTTTCTGCATTGACTTGCGTCCGCGCGTAACAGAATAAAGCGCCATCTATCGATCATGTGATGTTCTAGTTAGGCTATAGAACACGACAACACGCACATCATGTTCCCATTTCTTTATTAGATGGCGTGACCGGGACGCATAAATCGCAGTCTCACTACTGCCATCTGTTGGATAATCGACGGAAAGAAAATAGCCAGTTGAATAGCCAGAGTTAGGGTCGTTCCATTTTCTTGTACCGCTTTGTCCATCTGTACTAGTATAGTATTATCTAATCTGTGGTGATGGTAACGATGATGACGATGATGGTGGTAACTGGTGGCGGTGGTGGTGATGGGGGTGCTGGTGATGATGATGATGATGATGATGAAGCTCATTGTTGGTAATGAGGGTGTTGGATTGTTCAGATGATGATAGTGACTGGTGGTGGCGATGGGCATGTTGGTGATGATAATGATGATGGTGGCGGTGGTGACTGATTTTGATGAAGGTGGTATTGGTGATGATGATGATTATGATGACGACGATGGTGGTGACTGTTGGTGATGATGGTGGTGGTGGAGTGGAGGTGACCGGTGGTGATGATGGGGGTATTGGTGGTAATGAAGATGGTGGTGACTGGTGGTGGTGAGGGAGGTGTTGGTAATGATGATGATGATGATGGTGGTGATTGGTGGTAATGATGATGATGGTGTTGTTGTAGATGATTATGATGATAATGATGATGACGATGACGATGATGATGCCGATGATGGTGATTAGGTATGATGATGGGGGTGTTGATTCGGATGGTGATGGTCATAGTGGTGATGGATGTTGACGATTGTGATGGCAATGCTTGTGGTGATGGTGATGACGATGGTTATAAAATGAACATCCTCACCACATTACCACCACGACCATTACCACAACCACATCCCCAACACCCTCATCGTCACCATCGTCATGAGAGGAATCATGAGAAGGATCATTAGGTATAATGAGAGGGGTCATTATGGATCATGAGAGGGAGTGACGAGTCTGTGTGGTTTACATCTAGTTAATGTCAACTTCGGTAGTGTTAAAGTGCAAAACTCCGCAATTTCGGAGTATAATAAATAGACTAAGAAGTAATTACCGTCCTGGCTTGTCAAAAATCGCTTCATCAAAACTTTCGAGAAAAGCCCACCGAGACAGAGAGTGGGCTTTAAGAAAGACAGTTGCGGATACACAGCTAGTAGTCCTTAAAGGAAAAATAAGGAGGACCACTTACAAAAAGAAATGAGATCCCATCAAAAACATTACATGTAAAAAGATTGCAAGTCTCGCAACCTTCTACCGAAAAAAGTTGTGAGATACAATATAAAACCAAGTCGGTTAATTTATTCAGTACCTATCAAAGTGACCCTTCGCCTATATATGACAACTTTGACATATTACATTTTCACCGGATTACATAACTAAAAACATATTACCATGACCGTGTTAGTGCCCGCATTAATATTGCTGCCCTTCCTGCCTTCCTCGGTCAAGGCCCGATGAGATATGTAGTGTGTGTTTTTTTTGTAAATCCAAAAAACTTCCTTTAGTCCCATCTCGTAGCCAGATTTGGTAGCTAGCTACGAAATGGGAAAAATAATCCCGATTCGAAGCTGGCTACGACATGGGAATACTAAAGTCCCATCTCGTATCCAGGTTTTGAAGCCGGCTTCTAAATGGGAAAAATAATCCCAATTGGAAGCTGGCTACGAAACGGGAATATTAGTCCCATTTCGTATCCAGGTTTTGAAGCTGGCTTCCAAATGGGAAAAATAATCCCAATTTGAAGCTGGCTACGAAACGGGAATATTAAAGTCCCATTTCGTGTCCAGGTTTTGAAGCTGGCTTCCAAATGGGAAAAATAATCCCAATTGGAAGCTGGCTACGAAACAGGAATATAAAAGAGAAATCATCCCGATTCGAAGCTGGTTACAAAACCACAGAATAAGTAATAGTAGTACAAAACAGGAATAAAAGCAGCGTTGGTCACTGCATCGAAATGATTGCACCTTTTTCAGTTTCATGTTCAGTCGAAATAGTAGTTTAATTTGTTGCAATGTATTTTTTTTTATTTGACCAAGAGTCGAGTTTAGTTGGTTAGTAAGCTGAAGTTATTTACCCGGGTTACCCCTCATCTGGCAGAAATTATTTTTACCGAAAGTAATGTTTCGCATAATTCTCATTTAGCCAGAAATTTTCTGCCGCTTAAACAGGAAATATATTTTGAAATGTTTTTGTGTATCCTGGTAGATTAGGATAGGTTAGGTTAGGTTTATTTTATAGCTTTTCAGCAAAATGTATGGTATCAGTAGAATAACAATTATGCGAAACATTACGTTCGGTAAAACAATATTCTGCGAAACATTAGTAAACCAATTTACCCTTATTCACTAAAAATGCACAAATCCATAATTTCAATACTCTTATTCAATACTAGACTTTGCCCGCGGCTTCATACGCGTGGAATTTTTTTTCAACCTGATTAAATTTCCCTACTCGCATATACGGAAATATTAATAAGTTAAATATAGAACTTCAAAATGTTTCGCATTTAGCCCTCAGAATACATTTTTAGCAATTGGTTGCCTACAAGATGGGAAAACATATTTCCCTTTTCGTGGCTAGCTATCAGCGTGGCTACCAAAATTTTACTACGAGATGGGACTAAAGGCCCATTTGGTAGCTAGCTACAAGATGGGAAAACACATTTCTCATATCGTAGCTAGCTACCAAATCTGGCTACGAGATGGGAAAGTCGTTCCCATTTGGTAACTAGCTACGAAATGGGAAATGTGTTTTCCCATCTGGTAGCTAGCTACCAAATCTGGCTACGAGATGGGAAAATCGTTCCCATTTGGTAACTAGCTACGAAATGGGAAATGTGTTTTCCCATCTTGTAGCTAGCTACCAAATCTGGCTACGAGATGGGACTAAAGGAAAAACTCACCGTATGCGTGGGAAACGACTGACGGCGGCGTTCCACGCCGCCCTGAAATAACCCTGACCCATTTTAGTTCTTTAAATAAATATTTTTTTCCATACAATTTTCAATCAATCGATTGAATTTGCAAGCAATCAATCGAATATATTATATTAAAAAATTAAGTTCTTGGTAAACTTTATAAAGATTGATAAACCATGCTTCTAAATATATATTCGTATCAAAAAAATACACCGTAGCAAAATACCATCAAATAATGTATCAATCAATCGAATCGAAATAAGAATAAGAACCAAATTGACAAGATTTTTTTTTTGTGGATTTTATGGCTTGGCTGCAGAGGCCTTTAAGCCAAGGCTTAATTTCTTGAAATGGCTTCGCAGAATCTACATTCACATTTAATGTTTTTAATAGGGTACTTGACACATGTAATGAATAATTATAAAACGTATTTTTACATGTAGCTTATGATTCCTAGAACCAAAATAAGTAGTTACATTTCAATGAAAATTATTTAATTAATTAATATTATTTAAATAAGTTTCAGTTTTTTTTATCTGTGAGTCAAATGATCAAAACGACGCCATCTTGCTAATGACGTCACACTGGCACAAACAAACGGCTGCTGTCAAAAATTAAAACTGACAAAACTGTCGTTCACTTTATGTTGTTACGATTGGATTCACCTTCTCACACATTTAATACATTTTTGGTTTATAATTAATAATCCAGATCTTCAAAAATGGAAGAACATTCTATCAAAGCAGACAGTGCTAACTTACCCAAAGTGGATTCTTACATGGTAGCCCACTTTTTTGGTACGAATCCCGACTTTTGTTCAGCTGAATTTAGGAATGTAAAAAGTGCACAGTAAGTATGAATAAAATGTTATTTGTTTATATATAATAAGATAGCCAATTCATTAGTTTTGTTACCAAATATACTATCACCTTGTATCATAGAATATCCTTTGTTATAGATCTTCAAGAGAATCTTATGGCGATGATGCCATAGGTTATGTTCAGCTTCGACGTGAGGCGAGTTTGTGCACTGTTAAGTGTAAAGTGTGTCCGGAGCACAAAATAAGAAAACCACCATATGCCGTGACTTTGGTTATTGATGAAAAGGAGAGTAAAGTTCTAACTGTGAGGAGCGATCTTGTATTTCAACAGAATGTTACTGGAAAATTTTGTGACCACGAATTGCAGTGCAGTGTATCACCCATATATTTACAAGTGTGCCAAACAATGACAATATTAAGAGCTCCGTGTTTATCGCCGCCGCAGTCTCCTGCCGAGATGAAGACCTTTGAAATCGGGCTTACATTTTTGACCCCACGATATGTTGTCTATTTTAGATTCAACGCTAATGTTAGTAACATCTTTACTCCAGTTATTTGCGGAACAATTATTATTAAATGCTTAAAAATAAAATAGTTTATTCATTTACTTGTTTCTATTATTCAATCTATTAAAAATCATATTGTAATTTAGAAAAGAAAATTAAATATTTTACAAGGAAAATTTACTTCCGATTATTTTGTAACAAATTCGAGAGATTAACTAATAAAGAAGCGTGACGTAAAGCGCCCGGAGCCGCTACTTTAGTGACTACAATCTGCAATGCTACGGAAAAGACATATGTTACTATGTAATCCATACAAAGATACGACCTTTTTACCGTAGTATCGCAGTACTCATATTTTGGACTGAAAAACACGTAAAGTTAGCTATCTATGATTCTGACTGACAAGACAAGAGGAAGAGGCTATGGAGTGTAGAAGGAAGGAGTAGCATCTTTCATGGAAGAATGTAAAAAAAAGTGTACAGCGGCAGCGGTAAATAGTCCCAAAAGGCTCCGGTAGCGCTAGCTAATTGGGAAAATTGTGCCAACTATTCCAGCATTTTGATTTTAACAAAAAGTAACTGATATGATCTGTTAGGAACAGGTAATAGTCTAGCTTTCTTGCAATACTAGCGCCACCAATTTAACACCTTTCCTTTCTCCGGACAATTTTGGATATATGAAAATTCTGCTCCTTCCTTTTTACACTTCAGAAAAAAGGTTCTGTTCTGCAGCTAATACACTTTCCTAAGTTAGTCAGTGACTAATTTAGTCAGTACATAATGTAGGATAGTATAATATCCGCATTAGTCTACTATGCCATTGTGACGTCACATGAATACTATATCGCGTTTTGGCGCGAGCATGTGAATGGTAACGAAAAAACGCAAATTGTACAAAAACATGCGCAGCAAAAAAAATCATCTTTGTTTTATATTTTAATTTACGATAAGCTTAATACATTTAAACCGGTTTTCAAGTTTTGTCAATAACCCTAATTTTAATATATTTGTATATTGGTTGGTACGTTTCACTATTTTTTTTAATTAAAAGTTCTAAGAATGGCGGCGGGCGGGAAGAAATATCACTGTAATTTTGACACACATCACTGAGTTCACTTGCAAGTATTAACCTGTCAATTGGAAAGCTTTGACAGCTGAAGATAATGTGTTCCTTCATTAATTCCACAGAAAGTGCAGACACTGCTTTGGATTATACGGAGTCTCGCTAGGTGTGATTGTGCAGCATTGTGTCCATATCGTAATCTAATTATGGTGGTGATAAAGTCACGGCTAGCTCTCTCAAGTCTGTCATACCACGGTCTTACAGGTAGGTCTTCTTGAATGCTACCGTACCAACGGCCTTTCGACTCTTGATCTTTCTTCCACATTTGTTTCCATAATGTTCTTATAGCTATATTTACATAATATCGGTAATCAGTCATAGGTACATACATGGAGTCGGAAACATCAAGTGCATTTATACCTTCGAAAGCAGCTTTATCTGCCATTTCGTTTCCAGTAATTCCTCTATGAGAGGGTACCCACATAAACGAAATGTCTATCCCTTCAAGATAATATTTGAATATCAATTCTTTGATTGAATATAAAATTAAGTTAGTTTTAAAATTAATTTTCAAATTCTTTAACCCCTCAATCAAACTAAGGGAATCAGTTACAATTAAAAAAGATTTACAATTATTTACATTATTGATTCGTAAAAGAGCTTGATAGACAGCATAGGCTTCTGCAGTAAATATTGTACAGACATCCTGCAGAACAAAGCTCTGAGAGAATTTTATTTGTGGATCATAAACAGCACAGGGGGGGCGGTTTACCGCGTCAACGGAACATAAAACGTCATCCTGACGTCTACCATGACAATTCATCCAACCTAAAAAAGCGTGGTATTATTTACCAATTTGTATGAAAAATCTAAAACTTTAAAAAATTATATCTCGTGAACCGTGAGTTTCCGCAAGTTGAAAACTTGGAAAAAGCTTTGTATTTATGAGTACTATCTACTTAAATACTCAAAGACTATCTATGAAAAAAATATGAACTTTCAAATCGACGGTCCATGACAATTCATCCAACCTAAAAAAGCTTGGTATTTACCAATTTGTATGAAAAATTGAAAACTTTAAAAAATTATATCTCGTGAACCGTGAGTTTCCGCAAGTTGAAAACTTGGGAAAAGCTTTGTATTTATGAGTACTATCTATAAAAAAAATATGAATTTTCAAATCAACGGTCCATAAAGGAAAGTTTATCCGAAATATTTACGCTTACTTTACTTATAAAATTTTGTCGTTTTTTTAATAATTATCCAAAAATATCCTAAAATCCAATTTTTGATTTGTTATATTAGGTTGCAAAAGTCCGAATCTAGGGCTCTCCCTGGTTCGGATAGGTTAGGTTAGGTTAGAGTGGTGAAAAAAACCGGAGGCGCGAAGGGAGAGGTGCCCTCGCCCGCCGCGACCGTGCTTGTCACGCAAGGGCGAAAGGGCAACTCTTCCGGCTTCCCGCAGCGCCGGAGCTAAGGCGGAGCCAAACCGCTGAGGTCGAAGCGCGCCTGGGGGGGAGGGGAGGGGGAGGGGAGCAACCCCCCCTCCCCCTACCCTTCCCCCTCAATGGCCACGCCCACTTGGACGAAGCCACGCCCCCTTGAAACAAGAATATAATTTTTATAACTAAATAGAGCCATTATAACCTCAAAACTTTAACCATGAATATCTCCTAAACCATGGGGTTCCGCGGGGTGGGGGGGGGTACTGGGGGGTAGCCCCCCTCCCCCCTCCCCCTCCCCCTCCCATAAATCGACGGTCCATAAAGGATTTTTTTTTTTTTTTTCTTCAAAAAGAAGGAAAGGCCACAAGTGCCCTTGTGGCCTACCCACTGAATAAATTATTTCATTTCATTTCGGGATGCTAGTGGGATTGTATCCGTGTATGGCAATTATAGTGTACATATTGCAGTTTACTTCAATTTATCTTTTGTAACCAACAACAGTGAGCTAGAGGGTCAAGTTTCAGCCTTAACCCTGCTGTCAGCATAATTAACGTAAGTCTGCCGTAGACTGTGACGTCATCGATAAGTTCAATATCGCACTTGCCATAACTTGTTAATATTCTGAAGTAACAAATAGGCTGTATATTATCCTCCTAAGACCCAATCTATTTTTAGGACATTTGTAAGAGCGAACCAGTGACCTAATTTTAGGGTTTTAGTCTGTCATAATTCTAGAACCTAGGGTGAATATTTAATTAATTCATACATGTCATTGGGCCGCAATGAGTATGATCTCTGGTCTTTAAAACATACCGCCGTTATACAGCTCAAATTAGGGTTATATTATGGCTGCATAGGGTCTTGCTTTGCTATAGCTATTATCTTATTTCAGCTGTAAACGGCTAAGGCTGTATAAGCGGTAAAATGTAGCCTGTGTAGTGCTATTTGAGTTGTAGCTCCCTTGTAACTCACAATCAACAATACAACAAATATTTAGCTATTTAAGTTCGCCGTTTTGTACTGATTTTTGTCTTGTGAAATTATGTTAAATTAATAAATTTAATATAATTTCAGCACACGCACGAAATAAAACAATACAGAAGGGTAATTATTTTTAACCCCCGACACAAAAAAACCCGTGTTGACCCGAAAATAGAGGCGAGGGTTCGAATCCCGGTCTAGTTATTAAATTCTTCAAATATTCGCACAGTATAAAAAAAAGCAATAATATATCTTCAAATCTTGACGACTGTGCCTAATCTTGTGCAGTTTATTTTCTCCAAGTATGTAAGCATTTTATTAGTTTATCTGGTATTTTAAAGGGGACATCCAGGTTTTGCACAAAGATGTAGCACTCGTTTTCATGACAAATTGCTGTCAAGATATTCTAATTAAGCAGATTTATATTTAGAAGAAACTTAAAATCAGCATCCTCTATACATAATAATATACATATGGAACAGGTTTCCTCGCACTTTATACTGTCGCAATTTATACACACAATTAAAACTTATTGAACCGGGTCTATCGCGACATCTCCAGTAACAACTCGCTGTTTCGTCAGTAAATCTGAGACCACGGCACGTGAAACCGTGTCGAAACGTCAGGAATGAAGGTAAACCAAAAATATCGCGATTGACCCGGTTCCATAAGGTTTAATTATGGGTTTACTCACCTTGTTTAAGTCCAATATCGCTCGACAATTCGACATTTGATTCGAATCGGTTTGCGGTTTATCATCACGATATATCTAAAAAAAATTGGGCAAGTGCGAGCCCGACTCGCGCATGAAGGGTTCCGTACCTATACATATATATATATAATCTATAACAAGTTTGTTGTATGGGAGCCCCCCTTAAATATTTATTTTATTTCATTTTTAGTATTTGTTGTTATAGCGGCAATAGAAATACATCATCTGTGAAATTTTCAACTGTCTAGCTATCACCGTTGTTGAGATACAGCCTGGTGACAGACGGACGGACGGACGGACGTAATATAGGGTCCCGTTTTTACCCTTTGGGTACGGAACCCTAAAAAACGACCCGACAGAGAATGTGACACATTCTCATTGGCAGGAACTTCCCGACATATTTCGAAATCGTGTAAAGTTCTTCTTCAGGTACATCGTAGCGCTCCGTAGGCTCCGTAGCGATCGGCGGTCGGCCCACTGCTACCCTCCGCGGCAGGGCTTCTAACCGGTTAATCTTATTTTTAAATAGCTCCTTGAATACATAAATTTTGCGGTTTCTACTTTGTGTTATTGGACCAGATCTACGAAATAAAAGTATTGAAGCACAAAAAATCGTCGTTAACCACGAGTAACCGAAATCTTTAACCGGTAATTAGTATAAATATAGGTTAACGGTTAGATACAAGTCCTGCAACGCAGCACGTTTGCTTCTAATATTTATTTATTTAAACTTTATTGCATAAAAGAAAAGTCAATACAAATGGCGAATGGCAAATGACAGTCTCTACTAATCAACCATATAGGGCCAAATAGAGATATCGTCTAACGATAAAATTTACCAACAGTACCTAGTATCGCCCAACGCACGCCGATTTGTTACCAATTCCTGAGCAAAAAAAAACAGAAAGTAACATTTGACAGCTGTCACATTATATTCAAATTCCACAGCTCAAGCATTTCCTAACCATGCTGCTCAAGAACCGTGTTAAACACATCATTTATATTCGTCTAAATGATGAAAGTTGCCCAATTCATCCTCCATCAATAAACGACAGATTTCCATAGACACTGTTTGTCGTGCTAGCGACATACGAGTATCATCATGCAGCTACCACAGCAAAATGTTAGAATATGAAGGTAATTTCTTAATATCGCGACAGACCCATTATAATTTCTGTTAATTATATGTACAGAAATGGTGTAATTATTAATCATCAAGAAATATACAACACAACATGAAATACATTAAAATAACAGGCAGAGGTAAACAACAGGCTCGTCGCTCGCGCAGCCGGGCCAGTCGTCGCTCGCGCAGCCGGGCCAGTCGTCGCTCGCGCAGCCGGGCCAGTCGTCGCTCGCGCAGCCGGGCCAGTCGTCGCTCGCGCAGCCGGGCCAGTCGTCGCTCGCGCAGCCGGGCCAGTCGTCGCTCGCGCAGCCGGGCCAGTCGTCGCTCGCGCAGCCGGGCCAGTCGTCGCTCGCGCAGCCGGGCCAGTCGTCGCTCGCGCAGCCGGGCCAGTCGTCGCTCGCGCAGCCGGGCCAGTCGTCGCTCGCGCAGCCGGGCCAGTCGTCGCTCGCGCAGCCGGGCCAGTCGTCGCTCGCGCAGCGAGCCAGCGCCCGGTCAGTCCGGTGAACCGACCCACGCCTGGCCAAGCAGAGCAACACTGCGCGAGTATTCCGGACAAAGACAAATGTGAGTCCACTTCTACTGACGCTGATAATAAATTTAATCTCTTGCTTAGCGTATTAAAGTCATTAGGTACGGAGATAATAATACGACCAAGCTCGGTGTTAGAATGAATATTTTATTAGAAAAATCAGGTTCTTATATACTAAACAACATATGATCATTTCCTTTATCTGCACGTGATCTGCGCAGCAAATGGCCTTGCTGGTCAAGGTTCTACTGTTGTCTTGAACCGACACGTGTTTATCAATTATAATTCACATCAGCTGAGGGCTATACCGCAATTCTCTAGATAGAGTAGGAAACGTAAATAATACTGTCCCTGAATTTGACCCGGTAAAGAAAGAACAAACAATGACCATGTGGATCCATAAAGTCAACGAGTGCGCGTCTATATGTGGTTGGACCGAGAAACAATTAATACATTACGCCTTACTAAAGTTACGGTGGGTAGCACAAAGATGGTACGAGGGACTATCGTCTGTCCTAAACCTAAAAGAGTAGAAAAAAAAATACAATACTCTAATGTCGTCCCTTTTATTGCCACTTTTTAATTTCTACACTTTGTCGAACTGTATGTAACACAATTTCGTAAAACATGTCTTTCAGTAGATAACATTTGTTGCCAGGGTCGCTACGGCAAAGTGTGGCGCGGCCTGTGGTGCGCGCACAGCGTCGCGGTGAAGATATCCTTCTTTCGCGACGAGGCGTCGTGGCAGAGAGAGACGGAGATACAGCACGGTGTTGCTACGGCATACAAACATATTGGCGTACATTGACAGCGATATGGCCAGCAGAAACAGTTGTACACAGGTACCTACATTAGTGCGATACGTATTTCACTATGATTTGTATGGATACTTTGGATACGCTAGCTAGCCACGGCGGAGTGGCGTCCAGGTGTGGGGAATTCTTTAAGATAATATTATTTCTCGGGACGAAGCGGCGTGGCATGAATCAAGAATTCTATGAAATATTTTCTTCAATTAAAATTTATCATTAATCGGTTGAAGCTGATTTAGTAACATCATACTAATATTTTAAAGGCGAAAGTTTGTGTTTTTATGTTTGTCACTTCTTCGCGCTCAAACACCTGGACCAATTTTGATATAAAGGTACCTGAGACCCTAGATTAACGCATAGGCTACTTTTAATCCCGAAAAAAAATTGCGTTCCCGTGGGATGAATATAAAAATTAGAGTAGAAGGACGCGTTTAATTTATCTTACCTAATACCTTTGTAACATGATTGTAAATGCCTCGTATGTCTCCAGTTATGGCTGATAACGCACTACCACCCCCTGGGCTCGCTGTACGAGCGCCTGCGGCGACGCTCACGCGGCACCAGACGATGCTGATCCGTCTGTCCACCGTCAACGGGCTGCTACACCTACACACAGACATACACGGCACACAGGTACATTCACTCACTTATTTTATTACGTATAAATCTTGGACAAATCTATCTAAATCTAATCTATAACATCTAACCTAATCTAAAAAATTACTTCCGACGAATTTGCCTATGAAATTAACTTTTTACTAAATAAAAAAGTCGGTGAAGTGTCTTTCCATAAAATAAGTTTGTCCCCTAATTAATACATACTTAGATACGTAGAAAGCGTCCATGACCTAGGAACAAATATTCGAATTCATCACACAAACACATTCTCCAAACACAACCTATTGAGATGATATTACTAAAACTATCGTGAGACATCTTTAATAAGTAAAAAAAAAATTCAAACTCACTTACAAAATTGCCAGGAACTGCCCGACATGTTTTGAACTCATGTAGCGCGGCGGGAGGAGGGAAAGGCTCTTGCGCTGTCACTACTGGACTGTCACTGTATTTTCATTCCACTGATACTACGCACACTTGACTTATTGTATCTACGACCTTGAACGTGTGATGTATTTAACGCCGGAATCACAGGCTTCCATGCTAGAGGCAGAGTCCTACTACACTACCTTTCACAACCTTTCGGTTAACAATAACCATTGATGTATTTTCCAGGGTTAACCAGCCATAGCGCACAGAGACATCAAATCCAAGAACATCCTAGTGAAAGCGAACGGCGAATGTTGTATCGCAGACTTCGGACTCGCGGTTACCGCGCAACACGTGGCCAAAGGGATCCCGAGCGCGAGTCAGAGGACCGTGCGATACATGAGCCCGGAGATACTGGATAACAGGTAAGACATTCGAGCTAGTCCCAAGATTAGTCGCTAGATGGCTCTGTACCGTTCTCACGTATCAAAGGTAAGAAACACGTATATGGTGAAAGTGAACGGCGTGGGCAGAATAGCTGGCTTTAGGTTCTCGTTAAAATCAACGGAACAAAGGGATACCGAGCGCCAGTCAGAAACACGTATATAATTCCGTGAATAAAGGATTTTGACCTTACAAACGGTCCGGTAGTTTTGAATTTTTGATATGTTGTCTAGGATGGTTAGTCAGTGCTTAAAATGCAAAATGCACAATTCCCACCCCTCCGCGCCCGCCGCCATATTGAAAAAACCGGCACTCTCTTCATATTTTTGCTCATATCTTCCTTTAGGAGCATTTTAGCTAGAAGAAAGCTTCGACACTATTATAGAGAGTTAAATTTACTACATTTTCCATTTTATATTTTGTTTCTAGGACAGATAGTTACGGAGATATGCACATTTAAAAAAACATAAGAAATTGCAATTTCCAACTCAAAAACAAACTTCTGGATTATATCTTCGTTTAGGAGCATTTTAGCTAGAAGAGTGCTTCGGCAATTTTGTAGAGAATTAAATTTACTATAATTTACATTTCAAATTTTGTTTCTAAGACAGATAATTACGGAGATATGTAAAAAATAAATTCACGTTTTCCGAAAATGTATGTAAAAATGGACATGAGTTTTATAAGCAATTATATTTCCTACATGTTTTAATTTGTCCTAGACTAGTCCATAACTGAATGACAGCGTTCTAAACCAAGAATTGTGAGAAATTTTCGGAAAATTCGACTTTTCCTGTTTTTTAAATGTGCATATCTCCGTAACTAACCGTCCTTGAAACAAAATTTGAAGTGTAAATTATAGTAAATTTAATTCTCTACAACATTGCCCAAGCTTTGTTGTAGCAAAAATGCTCCTAAACGAAGATATAATCCAGAAGTTTGTTTTTCAGTAGGAAATTGCGATTTTTTACGTTTTTTTAAATGTGGATATCTCCGTAACTATCTGTTCTAGAAAAAAAATATAAAATGGAGAATGTAGTAAATTTAACTCTCTATAACATTGTCGAAGCTTTCTTCTAGCTAAAATGCTCCTAAAGGAAGATATGAGCAAAAATATGAAGAGAGTGCCGGTTTTTTCAAAATGGCGGCGGGCGCGGAGGGTGGGGAATTGTGCATTTTGCATTTTAAGCACTAACCATCCTAGAAAACATATCAAAAATTCAAAACTACCGGACCGTTTGTAAGGTCACACATAGTACTTTAGTCTCTATTCACCGTATTAATATGGTGAAAGTGAACGGCGTGGGCAGAATAGCTGGCTTTAGGTTCTCGTTAAAATCAAAGTAACAAAGGGATACCGAGCTCGAGTCAGGGGACCGTGCGCTACATGAGCCCGGAGATACTGGATAACAGGCGAGACACTCGAGCTAGTCCGCTGTAATATCCGATCGTATCAAAGGCAAGCAACACGTACAAAATTGATTTATTTAAACTTTATTGCACAAAACAAAAGTCAGTACAAATAGCGAACTTAATGCCTAATGGCATTCTTTACCAGTAAACCTTAGGGCCAAACAGGGATGCTTCAAATGCTGCTGAGTAGAAAATTAGACGAGAGCATCTAAGATACAAGTGCTCACTTTTCAATCTTTTTAGGGATAATTTCCAGGATGAAAACTATCCTATGTCCTTCCTCGGATCTTAAACTATCTCCATGCCAAATTTCATCAAAATCGATTCAGCGGTTTAAGCGTGAAGAGGTAACAGACAGACAGACACGCTTTCGCATTTTTAATATTAGTATGGACTAGCTTTTTCCCGCGACTACGTCCGCCTGTAACTTGGAAGTATGGAAGCAACCTCGTACAACACGATAGATATCCACCTTATCACCTTAATTAATAAAAGGGATTATTATAAGCGCCTAAGCAAATGTAAGAGCAATTGTGCTTTTGGTCTAATAATGACTTTTCCTACAGGGTCACCGCACCCCAACAGAAATGTTCACTCACTTTTCAATCTTTTTAGGTATAATTTCCAGGATGAAAACTATCCTATGTCCTTCCTCGGATCTTAAACTATATAAAATCGATTCAGCGGTTTAAGCATGAAGAGGTAACAGACAGACAGACAGACACACTTTCGCATTTATAATATTAGTATGGATGTATATCGTCGTCTAGTACCCATAGTACAAGCTTTGCTTAGTTTGGGACTAGGTCGATTTGTGTAAGATTGTCCCTTAATATTTATTATTTATTTATTTACTTGGAATTCAGTTTTAGGGTATAAAAGCCATTTTGGTGAGCGTTTAAATAATAGCGTTTAAATATGGGTTTGGGTTATGATTTGAATTAGCAATAATTTGTTTAATTTTAGGCAGTAAGTGGTATGGAAGCTTCAAATCTCCCAAGTGTATAGAGTCCAATTTACTTTGTATGTATACTAATTAAAAGATACATTATATTTAACATTATTGTTTTACTTTTCAGAGAATGTGGCCTTTGACCATGACTATGACAGACATTGCCGGCAGCATGCAGATCACACATACGCTAAACCCAGTACATCAAGACTACGGAACCCTAAAAATTAGAAAATATGTTGACGAAAGACGTGGTGAAGTATCTGTGCCGTCACTCAAAAATTATATAGTGACTCTTAAAAGTTTTACAAGATTGTGGCAATTTTTTAAAACAATGAATTTCAAAGTTATGCGCCCGAGGTATTTTAACTCGGATCCCATTTGAAAACTTTTTGGGCAGGTACGGGCGTGTAACTTTAGGACCAACGATCCGCCACACTTTTAAAAGCACTTTTACATCATTGTTGATTACAAGGTTTATAAAATTTCACTCAGAGGGATTTAATTGTGAGGAGGATGCTAGTGCACAATTAATAAATATAAAAAAAATATATTTGAAGTTTCTTCGACAGATGGACGAGCCGAGACAAGCACACCTCCAATCCAACAGTAACCTTGGACTATGAAAATATTGAAACTGAAGCTCGCCGTGGTCGGCTAAATATTCACGCTCAGGCATATACTGCGGGGTGGTTGGTCAGGGAAATTAATAAAAAACTGAAGTGTGACAACTGTTTGGCTGATCTGACAACGACAGAGTCTTCTATGCACAGTTGGATCAGCCAAAGAGAGTACAATTTGATAACTCAAAGGAGACTGACCTACCCCTCAGAACATGCCGTTCGAATGTTTGGTGTAGTAATTAAAGAAACAAACAAATATTTGGAGAGGCAGCCACATTTAAATAATATTACTAAACAAATCAAACGCCACATCCTCTCTAAATATTTGTTTGATTTCTTTAACTGTGAGAGCCACAAAAACGATGCACATGAGTATTTTCCAGTCGTAAGTATTAAATTTGCAATGTTTAATTGGTGCAATTCAATAAATAAAATTTTAAGAGGCACAGATATTTCCCGATTAGGCGCCACACCTCCATTAATGCAGAAGGCGTTAATTAAATATAGAAAAAAATTGAGGAATAAAAAGAAATAATTTTAATGTGTTGTGCTTATTGTTTATACACATAAAAGCATAACCAGAAATATTTAAACCGCGCTCGGCTTAGTACAGAGCCGGGTGGGTATAATACATTTCTGGTTATGCTTGAAAACCCTAATTCCCATTATTTTACCAAGCAAACGGTAGCAGCTCACTGTAAAACTGTTTGCCGTTATCTCCTTAAGCAAGTTCGAAATCAATCAATACAATACAGTACGATTAAAATCAGTTAACGATTCGGCTTTTACCCCTCTCTCGCTCGCTCTTATTAAAATCGCATAAGTACGACCAAGATAGATATACAATCCGAATCGTTAACTGATTTTAATCGTATTGTACACTCTAATCTATGATCAAAATAAATACGACGGCGTAATAATAGCGTTCAAATCATCATCATCAAGTATATTTAATCATCAATCAATAAATTGCATCAATATACATTTACAAAACTGACGATTAGTCGTTTTTATAAATATTTCCAATTGTTTACTAGGAATTTGAGAAATAAATTCAATAAATGTGACGTTTTCAGTAAAAAGGGCCCACTTTGTCGCTTGTTTTAGAGTCGAAATTTGTTTGCATCTTTATACCAATAACCCGTCAATACGTCCTTATAGTGAGCGACCAAGAGTGGGCCGTTTTTATTGAAAACGTCACAAAATATTGTTTATTTTGCATGAAACGGAACGTAAGATACATCCTGTAAACCATGGACGAAGTATCTGCACATGACAAGGGAATAATAATACCAGGAGGGAACGGGACAACTATTTAAAGAAACCGTTAAGAGCGACAGAGACATAAACAAGATGTTTTGTCCTTATCAGTTCCACTTTTTTTCGATTAGCGGATGATTGTCAAATGTACAGAGCTCCGCTGCCGCCGACCCCTCCATATTCAGTAGTCGCTTTACTTCTTGTCAGTGTGAGTAGCCTTTACTACTTTTTAATTTGGCGGCTTTATACGATTGTAAGGGATACCAGCACAATAATTGGTAAATTACCCTTAACTCAGGGAGTTATGGTAATAATAGATTTTTTGTTTTAGAGTTCCAAAACAAGATTCTGCAGTACATCAATTATGGATACGTGCATCAGGATGAGTGGGCAGGGCCAAGAATGGAGTAAAATATATAATTTTTTTTTTTAAATGGCATTATTATTTAGCGATTTTGTTTTATTTTATGAATATTGGTAATATTGCTATTTTCTATGTGTTCGTATTAAAAGAGCTGAATCGTAATTATGTAAAGTAAAAACAAAGTGTGTACATATTTTGTTACCGCAAATAAGTAAATATATTTTTTCATTACATTTTGTCAGTTTTTTGACGTGATAACGTCTTAAATTAGGTTGCGGCTCGGAGTCACTCATGAAAAAGTGTAACGCCCGCTCACGTCTGTTACGAGGGCCGGTTGTCCCGCTAAAACTCAAGAACGGCTGAACCGATTTGGCTAATTTTAGTATTGAAATATTCGTGGAAGTCAAGGGAAGGTTCAAACGGTGAGAAAATATTGAATAAATGAGTGAAAAATAATAAAAACGATAATTTTATATTCCCATACAAATACAAACTGTTCGTACTTACCTGTCAAACATATGATGTTTGTTCCGTCGGTTCGGTATTTTTAGAATAATTAGACGTTGTCACGTAAAATCTTCCTTCGCCCTTAAAACCGACTTTACAGGCAACCATTTTTTTTCGTATAGTTTTATTGTAGTTATTTTATTATTTGTCCCATTAAAGTTTTACTGAAGTTATTTTATTATTGGTCCCATACAATATAACATGCATTTAAAACGAATGCCTCAATTAGCACTGGAAAAACGGGAGAATTATTTAGAACCTGGTAACCCAGTGTTATTTGCCCCCTGTAACGTTTTTTTTCTTTTGATAAACTTTTTTGAAGACGGACTTCTTTGGGAAATTTAGGGCAGGAATCGAATCGAAATTTAAATTTACAAACGAACGTTCTGGAGCTGTCAATAGAAAATTTTCCATATTTTTTATAAAATCTTAAAAAATTTGCTCTTCAAAATAGGCGTTCACGTTCACGCTGGCAATGATCTCTTCGTTACTTGAAAATCTGTGTCCACCGAGCCAAGTTTTAAGTCTGGGAAATAAGGAAAGTAGCTGGCAGCCAAATCTGGTGAATATGGTGGTGGAAGCTCCTTAATTTGTGGCGACTGCTGACTTGTTGTTGAATGGTGCGTTGTCTTGTGTAAATGTGGCCGTTTTTTCTCTATTTCTTCCTTCAGCTTGTCAAGTAATGTTTCCTTTTTGTAAATAGTCAACGAATATCGAATATTACACCGCGGCTATCCCAAAACGCGGTGGCCATCACTTTTTCGGCCGATGAAACCGTCTTCGCCTTCGGAGCAGGTTCATTCTTTGCAGTCCACTGTTTGCCTTATTCCTTGTCAATTTGTTTTGTCATTTCATGGTTATTTTATTTAATTCCATTGTATTCGTGAGCTCATGAATTACTGTGCTGTGCACACTGCACAGTGATTCCACGGTAGGTCATGAGCGTATCCCGTTATAAAAAGTTATTCATACGTAATTTCAATATTTTACCCAATACTTTAAAAAAATACAGCGGCCAATATAGCCCGAAAGGGTCGCAATAACTGTGATCAAGGTAGCTGTGCTGCCCTAACTTTGTGTTATACATTTATTTATTGATTGTGTGAGCCCTTTTTCTTTCTCGGATTGTAATCGATTGTTGAAAGCTATTTTCATAATGTACATATTTCGAATTAGTAACGATTAGCACGACCAAGAAATACACATTCCTTGACAGATCTGCGCAATTTTTGAATGCTGGAATTTGTGGTTGTGTGTCAAAAAAAGTCAACCAATTAATTTGCTTCGATCTCATTACTTTTAAAAATGTCCTGATTTATTTGACTGCCTCCTTTTTCATTACCATAACCTTGATTATTTATTTAATTACCTTTGGGAGCAATGTGGCAGTTTGCATCACTGGCTGAAATAGTGGAATGAGCCGTGTCTCATTTGCGTTGTGTATTTATTTAAATTCAAAATAGTGTCTGTATTGTAGGCGTTGTTAGATGGTTAATGTTTTCTGGTTCGTTCCTAATTGTACATTGTTTTTGGTGTCATGTTCGAATGTTGATCAAGTTGCTGCTTCAGCAAAACTATTGAAGTAATCTTCTTCTCCATCGCTCCCTCATTGCTGAGGATTGTGACTCTGCTTCAGCTTGTCAACTGCCTGTCACCATCGGTATTGAAGTAATAGTATAATATTATCGTGATGGCATTGTTTTTATTTGAGTCACTTACACATAGAGTACATTCAACCCGACAGTTTTTAAGCAATTTTTCACCATTAGCCTAGATTTGGCCTTGGTTGTGGTTTGTTTGTCCTTTTATTTTAAAATAACCTTGTATAATGTCTACTTTAACTTGTCTGGTATATCAAAAGGTAAAATGATTTCTTGTTATCATACAATACTAAATTTTTTATAGTGTGTCAAATGTAAATCCTTAATAACTTCATATTCTGCTGTGCTAAGGTAAAAAAGCGACCTTTTTGTACATAAAAAGGTTGCCTAAAAGCAGTATTGTTGGCTCCCGAGCCAACAATACTGCTTAAGAGCAAGAACCTGAAGCCCCCCGGGGCTTCAGGTTCTTGCTCTTAATTTAAATGTCTGTAATTAATTTCTTTTAATAAAGTGCTTTTTAGCAGCTACAGCCCTGGGAAATTATAGTATGAAAGACTTGGTTCTAAATGATCTAGGTAAAGCTATCTAGGTTCCTAGAAATTTTGGTGTGGCAGTGCAAGGAATTCCGAGACTGCAAACCCTAGTAAAATCTAAGTAATACAATATTTGATATTTTTCATACTAGATAATTAAATTTTTATTAATTATAAGTAGGCCATAAATATATTTTGGATCGGATGGATTTGCTAGGTGTCATTTAATATGTTTTTCCCCAAATTTCTTTAATAACAACATGGAAACTTATGCCAGTTTGGTTTTTTGATTGTCATGTCTGATAACCATACCCCTAGGTTTTTGGGGCACTAATGATTTGAGGCCTACCATTGGCATTATGTTTTTGTTTAAATACAATATTTATAGATTTTTTATTGTTTAGATTTGATCGTTCTGGTGAGACAGTCGTTCCTGGACTAGACGGATAGCCCGAGTCTCAAAGGGAAGTCTTGTCAGTGCTGTTTGGAAGTCAGGATTGTCAATATTATCTGTTATTTGGTATAGTGTTATATTGTTTTAGGTGGGTATTTGTTGTAGGCTTAATAAAATTAAGGACATTATGATACTAAGGAATTATATGTGTATTTGTTTTTCAATAATTCTTCATAAAAGCATTGTTTTTGCTGCTTGATGAATATCACATTAACAGCGGAGGTCACTAATTAGTTTGCTCCATAAAACTCTCTTTACTATTGAGTGAGATGTCGAGAGTGCCTTCATAATTTAATAAAAAGATAAAATATCTTTATTAAGGAATAACTTATTTTACAGTAATAATAACTATGAACTAAGACATTCTAATTGACAAAATGTGACTTGCGCCTGAACTAGGATCTCCTGTGTTTCAGGCATTAAAAGGTCTAACTTACTAACCTTAACTGAAATAATCATGAACATATACAATAATTTATTGAGATCAAAGTTAAGTAAGAATCATCCTTTATGTAGTTAATAATTAACACTTACTGTTTATAAGTACTTGAGTACAAAAACTATTTATTCGTAGTAACTTAACTCTTTTTATTTTTTATTATTAAGGCAACAAACAGTCATAATACAAAGCATACCTATTACGGTTAACAATAGTATGCTAAAAGACCTGGAGTGCCTTAACTTAAGGTTATACACAAGTAAATTATAGTAAGGAACTCTTGTCAAATTTTTTCTCTTATTAATAGAATAACTAATGAATCAACATTATAAATTGTACCACAGCAGTACCAAGTCTTAGTCTTAGGTATAAATAGATGTACTATCCAGCATTAGACATAGATACTCATACTCATACTCATTTATTGATAAAATGTCAACATTTTAAAAGTCAATAGGTACATTATAAAAACATAATTTCTATTACTATTAAATTTAAAATACAAATTATTATAAAAATATTAATTATTAAATACAAATTGGAAGAGGTGGAGACGATTTTTCCAGACGTGATTTTCTCAATCTAAGTGCGTTAGAGCTAAGGGTTGTCTATTGTTTGACCGAAATTTATATGCAATAATATTGATTTGCTCGAATTTCACTTACCCGAATTTCATTTGCCCGAATGTTTCGTTTCCTAGAAAAGTCATTTGACATACTCTTGTATTCCCGAATATTATATGCCATAATGATACGTATGCCATAAGTATTGTTTACCATAGTATTAAGTGCCATAATATTGTTTGATAGAATATTTAAACGCCATACTAAATATTGTTTCTGTGCGAATCCAACCTGGCTATGCATTTGACATTGTCTCGCTACGCTTCGCTCCCGCCTGACCTTCTAACCTAACCCGGCCACGTCGGATCTGCTCTAAAAGGTTTTGCTCGCTCGCTTCGCTCGCTCGCTCGTTCAAATTTAGTAATCCAATCTATTTTCCTAGTAGTGGTTCGGTGGGTTGTTCTTGTATGTAAACAGTATGAATATAAGCAAGCCTTTTTTTCGGGACGCAAAAAAAAATAAACTCGAACGCCAGGCGGGAGCTCGCTACGCTTCGCTCCCGCCTGACCTTCTAACCTAACCCGGCCACGTCGGTTCTGCTCTGAAAGGTTTTGCTCGCTCGCTTCGCTCGCTCGCTCGTTCAAATTTTGTAATCCAATCTATTTTCTTGGTTCGGTGGGTTGTTCTTGTATGTAAACAGTATGAATATAAGCAAGCCTTTTTTTCGGGACGCAAAAAAAAATAACCTCGAAGGCCAGGCGGGAGCTCGCTACGCTTCGCTACGCTTCGCTCCCGCCTGACCTTCTAACCTAACCCGGCCACGTCGGATCTGCTCTGAAAGGTTTTGCTCGCTCGCTTCGCTCGCTCGCTCGTTCAAATTTTGTAATCCAATCTATTTTCCTGGTTCGGTGGGTTGTTCTTGTATGTAAACAGTATGAATATAAGCAAGCCTTTTTTTCGGGACGCAAAAAAAAATAACCTCGAAGGCCAGGCGGGAGCTCGCTACGCTTCGCTCCCGCCTGACCTTCTAACCTAACCCGGCCACGTCGGATCTGCTCTGAAAGGTTTTGCTCACTCGCTTCGCTCGCTCGCTCGTTCAAATTTTGTAATCCAATCTATTTTCCTGGTTCGGTGGGTTGTTCTTGTATGTAAACAGTATGAATATAAGCAAGCCTTTTTTTCGGGACGCAAAAAAAAAAATAACCTCGAAGGCCAGGCGGGAGCTCGCTACGCTTCGCTCCCGCCTGACCTTCTAACCTAACCCGGCCACGTCGGATCTGCTCTGAAAGGTTTTGCTCGCTCGCTTCGCTCGCTCGCTCGTTCAAATTTTGTAATCCAATCTATTTTCCTGGTAGTGGTTCAAAATATTAGTATGAACAAGGTGTATGAGTGTTGATTGTATGAGTTTAGATGGTTATGAAGGGTCTATATTGGAATCCATAATTTCCTTTGTCCTATTTGTAAATTCCATAATAACTGTGGTCATAATGATCTTTTGACATAATAACGTTTATCCTAATGTAAATGCCATAATATTGATCATCCTAATATTGAATATCCTAATGATTATTTGCACTAGTATCTTAAGTACTAATGATCAAGTGTCCTATCAGTTACATATCCTAATACTAGTTGCCATAATCATCATATGTCTTAATAGTTACTTATCTTAGTTAGTTTTCGGAGTTCAGCAAGTCTTTTGACGCTTCGCTCGCTCTGCTATACGTGGTCACAATACAAACCTAACCTAACCTACAGTTTTCGGGGTTCAGCCAATAACCTAACCTGTAGTTTTCGGGGTTCAGCAAGTCTGACGCTCCGCTCGCTTCGCTCGCTCCGCTATACGTGGTCACAATACAAACCTAACCTAACCTACAGTCTTCGGGGTTCAGCCAATAACCCAACCTATTTCGGGGTTCAGCCAATAACCTAACCTATAGTTTTCGGGGTTCAGCAAGTCTGACGCTCCGCTCGCTTCGCTCGCTCCGCTATACGTGGTCACAATACAAACCTAACCTAACCTACAGTTTTCGGGGTTCGGCCAATAACCCAATCTACAGTTTTCGGGGTTTAGCCAATTCGATATTTGTCCAAATCCGCTTTTCTATTTTTGTTTTAACGTAAAAAATTGGTTAAAAAAATAATCTTTATCCAAATACTCCGAAATGTTTAATTGTTGAATATAATTATGGTTTTGTATATTATGACTCGTAATATTTATGTGTTAATAGATTAGTACAAAACATATTAGGTATTTAGAGTATTAGGTAATGTAATATTATGGTTTATGATCATTAGGATGTAAGATCATTATGGCAAATAATCATTATGACAAATGATTGATATGTCAAAAATGTTTAGAGTAAATGTGGTATGGCATTTGACTTTAGGACATACGATATTATGGATTGCGAAGGAGACCCGGTTATGAATTCTGATGATTATGAGTTAGATTAGTATTGTAAGAAAATATATGAAAAAAAATATTAGTATAAACAAGTTGTATGATTAGTGATCTTATGAGTTCTGATGATTATGAGTTCCGATCATTAGTATTAAAAAAAATTATGAAGAGTGACCATTATGATATAAAATTGTATAAGAAATATTTTCGGACTTCAGATAATAGGACTTAAAAAGTTATGTGAGAAAATACGCACCCCCTTTTATCGTAGTTCTTCTAAAACTGTAAATTAGGCTAGGATTTGTATTTTGAAGCAAACATTCTGACGCTCCGCTCGCTTCGCTCGCTCCGCTATACGGGTCACAAAACAAACCTAACCTAACCTATAGTTTTCGGTTTTAGATCCATGTACTATTTGGTAGCAGTTCTTCTAAAACTAGGTTAGATTGTAAATTAGGAAACTGTAAATTAGATTAGGATTTGTATTTTGAAGCAAACATTCTGACGCTCCGCTATACGGGTCACAACACAAACCTAACCTAACCTATAGTTTTCGGTTTTAGATCCATGCACTATTTGGTAGCAGTTCTTCTAAAACTAGATTAGATTGGGTTTGTATTTTGACGCTCCGCTATACGGGGTCATAAACAAACCTAACCTACAGATGTCGGTTTTCGACCTATGTTCCATTTGGATAGCATATGAAATTATAGCATCATGTGGCAATTATGGATTACAATCTTTATGGAAAATGTGATTATTGGAATTAATATTATGGGAAACAAAGATTCGGGCATAGGATTAATATGGCAAACAATGATTATGGGAAACATAATTATAAGAAACAAGATTCGGACAATTGAATATTATGGCAGACGAAATTCGGGCATTTGAAATTCGGGCAAGTGAAGGTAGGTATACCAGAGCTAAGATGTGATTGATCCATTAGAAAATTGGACAAATCAGGCTCGTATTAAAGTAAAAATAACGTTTAGTTTAACGACTTTCATAAACACATATCGTAAGCGACCGTTACCTTTGAAAGGGATAAAACTTAATTAACACGCAAATAACTAAAGTTACTCCGCTCCATAAGGTGACCCGTGACGAACACTGTTTAGATTATAGTCTTTGAAAGACATCTACCACCAAGTTCAGGTCATAAACTACAAATTATGTTCCTTCATGTCGTAATCGACACTGTTCAGGTGCGGTTAGATTATTGCTAAAAACATTTTTGAAAAGGGACATATAACATTATTTTATGTTGCAAATGAAAACATAGGGGGCTAGTTTTTTTGTAAAGCCGGCAGTTCACATTTATAGTACAAAAAAATCTTATTATCCAATAAAGAAATCGGGGTCATTTTCAGACTTTACATTGTGCTGCTTAAACATGGCTATTGTTTAAAAGTTTGTAATATTATAATTATAATGTTTATAGATATCAATAGATAATAACTCTTGACCGTAATTTGGCATTGCCGAAATATTGGAATTTGGAATAATAAATGAGACGAGATAGTTACCGTTTTTCATGGAATGCTCCTGCAATACTACGGTAAAGAGCTCGTAACTTTGTATGGATTTCATAGTAAGATACGTTTTTTAGGGTTCCGTAGTCAACTAGGAGCCCTTATAGTTTCGCCATGTCCGTCTGTCCGTCTCTCCGTCTCCGTCTCCGTCCGCGGCTTAGCTCCGTGATCATTAGTACTAGAAAGATGAAATTTGGTATGAGTATGTGTATGTATCACGCCGACAAAACAGTAAAATAAAAACTAAAATAATTTTTTTTCGGGTACCTCTCGAACACCTAAAGTGGGGGTGGTTTTTAGGGTTCCGTAGCCAAATGGCAAAAAACGGAACCCTTATAGATTCGTCATGTCTGTCTGTCCGTCCGTCTGTCCGTCCGTATGTCACAGCCATTTTTTTCCGAAAATATAAGAGCTATACTGTTGAAACTTGGTAGGTAGATGTATTCTGTGAACCGCATTAAAATTTTGATGCAAAATTATAATAAATATTGGGGGCTCCCCATACTTAGAACTGAAACTCGAAAATTTTTTTTTCATCAAACACATACGTGTGGGGTATCTATGGATAGGTCTTCAAAAATGATATCGAGGTTTCTAAAATATTTTTTTTCTAAACCGAATAGTTTGCGTGACAGACGCTTCCAAAGTGGAAAAAAGTTGGTCCCCCCCCCTCTAACTTCTAAAATAAGAAAATGAAAAATCTAAAAAAAACATATGATGTACATTACTATAAAAACTACCAACGAAAATTGTTTTGAACGAGATCTAGTAAGTAGTTTTTTTTTAATACCTAACTTTGCACCTTATTTATATGGGGCGCTATACATACCAGGTGCAAACTTAACTTAACCACTTAGGGATGGAAAGTGTTTGTACGGAACCCTCTGTGCGCGAGTCCGACTCGCACTTGGCCGGTTTTTTTTTTCGTTTCAACACTAGTGTATGGGGTGTCGTTGAAAAGGTCTTTTAAAAATAATAGGGGCGAGTCATTCCATATGAAAACAGCTGAAAGGGTGTGCTGTCTAATTTTGAATTTACTTGAAAAAAATATAGGAATGTACTCTGAGGCATGAAATCACTAAATCCTTGAGATTTTTTTTCTGATTTTTTTTTTCTATTGGCACTCATTTGAAGTTTGAAAAGTTGTCATTTTCTTACTCTCATAAACTTGGTTCGAACTCTGCTTATGGGCTTTTGCTAACAATGATGTTAATTTTAAATTGTAGCTTACTAATCACCGATTCCACAATGAGTTATAATATAATATCTAATCAGTATGCTTCAGAACTGGATTCTGAGGCACCGAAAATTTGTATAAATATGCTAATTTTTGGAGTTTTCAGACTAGAATTCTGACTTGCCTATAAGTCTGAAGACTTAGCTTTTTTGTCGGTCTTTAGAACATGACAATTTAAGCGACTGGTGTGAGTTTAAAGTTATCAAAATGTATTTTTGGTTTAAGGAAAATTGAAATTAAAAAAAAAAACAAAACGGGTCCACTTTAGCCGCTATAAAATCTAGGTTTCAGTTTCAGTGTGAATAAAAATTTGAATTTACCATCAAATGATAGATCGTAAGCTCACATTTACATAACAAGTAGATTTTATACTGTTATTTTCGTTTGGTAAGAAGATATGATTTTTTGAAAATCGTAAATATTGCAGAACACTATTAGTACGACAAAGTCGTTTTTTTATGGTTATCTGCCAATAAATAATGGTTTTCTTATCATAAAGGAGTTTTATTAAGTTCTGTGATAAAAGGAAGGGTTAAATTTTGATTGATGATACTGAATCTATAGTACTAGTGGACTTTTCAGAAAACTTTACGTTTATTATTCAAGATGAAGTGCAATCATTTCGTGTCAAAAGCATAGATGTCGAAGCTTCAGAATCAAGCGTAATAGAGAGAATACGAGAATTTACTCACGATTAAAAATACTAGATCATACTATCTTTTCGAACGTCTGTCGTTCGACACTTTAAAAGCTTGTAAATACATATTCAACATTAAAAAACTTTAGAAGTTGTGACAGTTAGGAGGCAGTTATCGAAACGTAGAAGTAAGAATTAAATTGATTTTTAAATTTTCTATATAAGCATTTCTTTATTATTAGTGATGCTTTTAATTTAGTTACAAAATAAATAATATTTAAGTGCAGTTTTATGTGTTTAAGACACTTTTATTAACTAACTGAGATTTGCATATTTTCCGATTTTCAAAAAATCGTATCTCATAACGTAGCAAAAATAACACTGTAAAATCAAGTTGCGATGTTAATTTCAGCATATGATCTATCGTTTTGTGGTAAATTCAAATTTTTATTTACACTGAAACCACGATTTTATTTCATCCAAAGTGAACACGTTTCTATTTAAAAAAAACAGTAAGTTTTTTTAAATCTATATATATAAATGCAAGTGTCCTGACTGACTGACTGACTGACTGACTGACTGACTGACTCATCAACGCAGAGCCGAAACTAAAAATGCTAGAGAGTTGAAATTTGCACAGTAGGTTGCATTTATAAAGTGTACAAGGGATAAGAAGCGTTTTTGAAAATTCAGCCCTAAAGGTGGTGAAAAAGGGGTTTATAGTTTGTATGAAGATCAAAAATTTATGTACACTACCGTCAAAAAGTTTAAGACCAAACACGATATATGCAAATAATCAACATTTCATGAAGTTCCTATGAGAATATTACTTTTCAGTACCTACAACCGACAAAATAAAGCGTATAACAATTTATTCCACAGTAATTTTATTTAAAAAGGGATCATAATAAGAAAAAAAAGCTAAACGTTTTTCTCATCGAAAAATCCTCCTCGACGCTTTTTCACTTCGGAGCAGATTCTTGGCATTCTTGCTATAAGTTTGTGTAGCGTTTCTTGGCTAATGGATTTCCACTCGTATTGCAGTATCTCCCAGAGAGCAGTTACAGATGTCGGGCGTTGTCTTCGGACTCTACGGTCGAGTTCATCCCATAAAAGTTCGATCGGGTTAGGGTCTGGGGATTGCGGTGGCCAAATCATATTTTTAACACACCTTGGCGTTCTTTATTGGCTGTGTAGCTTCTACAGATCTTTGCTGAGTGTTTGGGATCGTTGTCTTCTTGCAGAACAAATGGGTTGCCGATCAAACGTGTTCCTGACGGCACCGCGTGTCTTATTAAAATGTTCTTGTACTGCTCTTTTCTAAGAATACCATCGATTTTTACGATGTCTCCAACACCATTTGCACTGAACGAGCCCCACACCATGACAGACCCTCCACCATGCTTCACAGTTGGTACAACACATTGCTTCAGCATTTTTTCTTGCGGTGTGCGGCGAACAAACGTTCGACGTTTTGACCCGAAAATTTCGAACTTTAATTCATCTGTCCATAATACTTTTGAACAGTCTGCAAAATGGACTTTCACCAGAAAAACGGAAATCGATTCTGGACAAATGGTGTAGTACTTATAAAAGGAATCACTCTCAGGAAGCTAGCTAAACTCGAAAACGTTAAGTGTTGGTGGAGTCCAAAATGCGATTAAACAGTACGGCCAAGAGTACAAGAGTAGAGAGTTCGTTGACAAACCGAAATCCGGCCGAAAATCAGGTCCTTCAAACCCCAATTTGGATAAAAAGATAGTAAAGGCATACACAACCAACGAGAAGGTCTGTTCGGGATTTGGCTAAAAAGATAGGTACACCTATTGGTATGGTCCAACGTCCAAAGCAGAGATACAATTTAAAGACCTTCAAGAAGCAAAGGCAGCCTAAACAAAGCAAAAAACAGCAAAGCTCTGTAAAATAAAGAGTTTCAAAAAATTTATGACTATTCTTTCAAGGAAAATCTGTGTCGTATAATGGACGATGAGATGGTTAATTTAGGCTATAGTTGTAATTGAGCTTGCTACTAAAGTAGCACTTAGTAGCAGCTAATTTTGCAACTGATTTATTCCCAAGATCCTAATTAATGTTTTGACATGTAAATTACCGATAGGCAGGCGTTGGCACGACACTTACAAGCCATTATTTTTAAAAAACTTACCAAAAATGTGTACTTTCAAAAAAGTGTGTAAATAAAAAAAACTAGTAAAGCTATATAAAATCAAAAAAAATGTTTTAAAAAGTTCATAGTCTGGTGCATTAATGCAATATAATAGTTTTGCCAAGTTTGTATACCAAATCATAGCAAACAATTCCCGAAGTTACTATACAATTCGAATGAAAATACCAATCGTGACATCTAGTCCAATCGGATAGCTGTTTACCGTTCTTATTACTAATTTATTGGATTTATACATTGAGGTTTACTTAGGTAAGGTGTCTACTTTGTGATTGTGAGCTTTTAACTTATTTTTACGAACCTCGCGATTTGGGACTTATTTCCGCCGATCTTACCACTGTGCGGCGTAGTGTTCGTTCGCTAGGTAGACTTAAATACTTAGCTAAAACCCTGTAAGCCAATGGACTGGCAAAACATATATTTAGAGCAAATATCTTATATTCCTTGTCATATTGTTTGCTGAGCCAATTTGGTTTTAATTTATTTTTTATCTCAAATCTCAATCAACTTTTTAAATTCCGGTGAAGTGTTACATGCTTTTTGACATTCTTGCTGAGCTTCTAACATTTTTCGCCTCTTACATTCAGTTTTATATTCCCTTAATAGCTTCCTTTAGCGTGGTGAGGCAGCAGACAAATTGTTGAACAACTTGAAACAATTGCTCCTGATATCGATGTTTGTGAGGCCTCATTTCTTAATGACTTCTTTTCATGAATACTGTATTCAGTTTGAGTAGATTTTGTAAGAATTAGAAGTTCTGGTGGTAAATTATATATCGGAACTGCATCGGTTTGCAAATATCTGGTTAAACAATCTGTGTCCTTAAAGTGTAAATCACAAACGAAATAGCTTGCATGACGATTTTGCACACAACTTATAAATGGAAGTCACTTTAACTACATATTGGAGATGTACGAGGGTAAATCGAAAAGTTCTTAGAATAAGGGTGAAAAACAAAAGAAAATGATATTTTTAATTTTTATTTTTCTATATAGTCTCCTTGTTGTTCAAGTGTATAGAAGTATCGTTTTTCAATTTTTTTTATTCCATCATAAAAAAAAGATTTTCCTTGGGACTCGAAAAACTCCTCTACAGCACCCACTACGGCACTATCATCTGGAAATTTAATTCCGCGGATGTGCTCCTTTAATTTTGGGAATAGGTGAAAATCACTAGGAGCCAAGTACGGAGAATATGGCGGGTGGTCGAACAGTTTGAAGCCAGCTTGGCGGATCGCAGTGAGTGCCAGTTCTGAGCAATGAGCTGCGGCGTTGTCGTGGTGAAACAGTACGCCCGTAGACCACTTTCCCCGGCGTTTTTCTATGATCGCCTGCCGGACTTTCGGGATCAATTCTTTATAATAGGAACCTGTAATGGTTTTTCCTTTTGGCAGGTAGTCAATGAACAGGATTCCTTCCGCATCCCAGAATACAGAGGCCATAACTTTGCCCGCCGTCGGAAAAACTCGAAATTTTTTAACAGGTGGAGAAGATGGTCGTTTCCAGGACATGCTTTGTTTTTTGTTTCGGGATCAAAATGGTGCAGCCATGTTTCGTCCCTGGTCACAAATCGGCGATAAAATGCTTCCGGGTCACGTTAGATGATTTCGAGATTCCGCTTTGAAATCTCCACACGCTGTTCTTTGTTTACTTCAGTTAAGAGGGCGCCGAGCGTTTGCGACTGAACCATAGAGCGCGGGGAATGCGTATTTAAATCGGCGCGCGGCCGCCATAGTAAAAAAGTATTGAGAATTAAAAGCACTTTTTGATAAATCTGGACCTTTAATTCCAAACAATAATTGAAATATTTGATGCGGACAAATTGTAATGTAAACAACATTCATCTTTTTTTTTAACTGAAAATCAGAATAGATTTCCATTGTTAAAGTATAAAAAAACACTTAACGCCTGCTTACGATTTTACAATTTTCGTCCAACTTTACTTAGTTCTCTGGCGTAAAATATTAATAATCTTATAATTTTTCCACGGAGAAGTTGTTAACACACTCTTCGAAATGCTAAATATATAGTTTAGAAATGGATTAGTGTTGACGTCATCTACTTAACGGCATAACGGCAAGTGCAGTCTTAACATTCGCGGAACCCATCTTGCCGAAACTTTTTTGAACCCCAAAACGTTCGTCAATATTGTTTGCACGCTGCCAAAAGAAATGTGTATGATCTCTGCTAAAGACTGTATCGTTAAGTATAAAGACAAGTAAAATAAAGTATTACTGACAACTTTCATATATTTATTAATAGAAAAAAAAACTTCTACGTTTTAGACGTTAAATAATACAAAAACGTCTTTAAACCCAATGAAATCATTCATATTTAGCTAATTTTTTGACTTTCTGTCTGTACGTAGAAATCAGAGTTCGGACAGCGCCTTGGTCAAATTTTTTTGTCATCCTGTTCTAGTCTCGACGAAATTGCTCTTCGGAACCTGTAGACCGGGCATTTTTCCGCAGTTTAGCTTTAGTTATAGCCCAAAAACGTTCGATAGGCCTAAGATTTGGGCAATTCGGGGGTTCATAGCTTTAGGTACAAAATTGATATTTTTCTCTTCATACCACTACAAAGTCTTGGACCCATAGTGGCAAGATACCAAATCGGGCTAAAATATAGTCTGAACACTTGTGTTTTCTAACTATATAGGAAAAAATCGTTTATTAAGATATTCCTTTATATAAATATGCTGTCATTGTAGACGTAGTGATAAATGGAGTCGATTTGAGGCCACACTCGCAGATCGCATGCCATACTATAATTTTTTTGCCAATTTTTTCTGTAAAAATTGACTTTTCAGATTCACTAATAACAGATCGATCTCGAACTGTGTAATACTGCGGTCCCGGCAGAGATTTATAATCGAATTTCACATATGTCTCATCGTCCATTATACGACACAGATTTTCCTTGAAAGAATAGTCATAAATTTTTTGAAACTCTTTATTTTACAGAGCTTTGCTCTTTTTTGCTTTGTTTAGGCTGCCTTTGCTTCTTGAAGGTCTTTAAATTGTATCTCTGCTTTGGACGTTGGACCATACCAATAGGTGTACCTATCTTTTTAGCCAAATCCCGAACAGACCTTCTCGTTGGTTGTGTATGCCTTTACTATCTTTTTATCCAAATTGGGGTTTGAAGGACCTGATTTTCGGCCGGATTTCGGTTTGTCAACGAACTCTCTACTCTTGTACTCTTGGCCGTACTGTTTAATCGCATTTTGGACTCCACCAACACTTAACGTTTTCGAGTTTAGCTAGCTTCCTGAGAGTGATTCCTTTTATAAGTACTACACCATTTGTCCAGAATCGATTTCCGTTTTTCTGGTGAAAGTCCATACAGTTTTAGTTTACAATAACTAACGAGGAAACGAAACAATCCTAGTCAAATCCAACATTTAATGTTTAGATTGACATTAGTTTGAATGAAAAAAAAAACTATGTTTTAATCGAATGAAACCACTGTCAAGTTGTCTTTATACTTAACGATATAGTCTTTAATTGTTTGATGCAAATTCTTCTATCTTCCAATACCAATTTTTCGATTCTCGCCACGTTGTCATCAGTAACCGGCCGGAGCGTGGGTCATCTTCACAGTTGGGCCTACCTCTCTTAAAATCGGCAACCCAGTAAGCAACCGTGGAATATGGTACAGCATTATTACCTATAGTCTGCTGAATATCCAAATTAATTTCCTTAGTGGACTTTTTTTTTCAAACACATACTACAAATACACGGCACTTAACTCATTTTTGTACATAATGACAGATTTTGAGCGATTCGCTTCACAAAATAATTAATAATGTGTAATTGGTACGCGTAATCAAATAAAATTTACCGCCATTATATGCCACAATGACAGCTTAAATAAAAAAAACAACCTACATTTAGAAAGGTTTTACCACCATGCAGTTCTAAAAACTTTTTGATTAACCCTCGTACTTATAATACGAGGGTCGTCTGAAAAGTTTCTGGCCTGACATAGAAACAAGTGTTTTTTTTTTTTTTTTACTTTTCAACATAGTCTTCTTGTAAGGCTATACACTAGTCCAAACGATGCTCCCATGATTTTAACCCGTCCAAGTAGTAGTTGCTGTCTTGCTCTTCAAAATAGGCGTTCACGCTGGCAATGATCTCTTCGTTACTTGAAAATCTTTGTCCACCGAGCCAAGTTTTGAGTCTGGGAAATAGGAAAAAGTCGCTGGGAGCCAAATCTGGTGAATATGGTGGATGGTCAATGATTTCGTATCGAAGCTCCTTCATTTTGGCCATGGCGATTGCTGACTTGTGAGATGGTGCGTTGTCTTGGTGGAACAGTACTTTCTTTTTTTTCAAATGTGGCCGTTTTTTCGCTATTTCTTCCTTCAGCTTGTCAAGTAACGATGAATAATAAGTTCCCGTTATTGTTTTTCCTTTTTGTAAATAGTCAACGAATATTACACCGCGGCTATCACAAAACACGGTGGCCATCACTTTTCCGGCCGATGAAACCGTCTTCGCCTTCTTCGGAGCAGGTTCATTCTTTGCAGTCCACTGTTTGGACTGATTTAGTCTCAGGCGTGAAGTGATGAATCCACGTTTCATCGACACTTACCAAGCGACGCAAAAAATCGGACTTATTTTGCTTAAATCGTTTCAAGAGATCTTCAGAAATGGTCTTTCGAACTTGTTTTTGATCCGAGTTTAACAGACGCGGCACCCAACGTGCGGGATAGCTTTCTCATATTCAATTTTTCAGCCAATATGTAACAAACTCGTTCTTTTGAAATGGCTACAGTTTCTGCTAACTCTCTAACCTTGATTCTGCGATCGGCGAGCACCGATCGGTGCACTTTTTCGATTAAATCGTGGTTGGTTGCAGTTTTTGGCCGTCCCGGGCGTTCTTCGTCGTTAAAGCTGGTACGACCGCGTTGAAATTCAGCCACCCAAAATTTTACCGTGGAAAATGATGGAGCAGACTCGCCGTAAACAGAATCCATCTCATTTTTCAGTAATAAGCTCATTTTAACCCGTTTTTTATTTGAAAATCATAAAGGGTGTACAGCGCAGGAACTTGAGCAGCGCGAACAGGTCCAGGTCCTTGTTGTGGAGCGGCGTGCCGGTGAGCGCCCAGCGCCGGCGCGCGCGACATATTGGAATTATTTCTGAAACATGGTTAAAACCAAATAAAACATTTTCTATTAGAGGCTACAATGTAGCAAGAAATGACTGTGGTAATAATCATAATGGTTGCATTACTTATCCATAATAGTCTTACATATACTATTGTCAATACATATTTTGATGACGCTCTTCAGAACATCTGCATTAAAATAACAATAGACAATAAAGTTTTACATATAGTCAGTTTTTACAGTCCTTCCAATTCTAGTTCATTGGATAAAAATAAATTGAATACTTTAATTAAGTCGATTCCTGAGCCCATGATATTTGCAGAGGACTTCAATGCTCATCATACAACCTGGGGATGTGTTGATACTCTCCCTCGGGGTAAAGACGTGTTTGAGGTTATTGATGATAATGATTTGGTTCTTCTGAATGCTGGTGAAGCTACTACTATTGGTTCTTTGACTTGGCGTCCTAATGATCTTGATTTGACTCTGGTTTCATCTTCATTAGCACTTTCTTGTGAAGGGTCGGTCCTTGATTCTCCTTTAGGTAATAGTTATCATTTCCCTGTAATGATTAAAGTTTTTGTTAGTAATAATGAAAATAATTTAAGGCGACTCCGTACGTGGGGTCGTTTGCGCCGCACTCTCTTTAGTGCGGCTCTTGACAACTGTGAACAATAAACATACATGGTCATCAATCCGTTACTGTGTTGCCACTGGTGTATCAGAATACGGGAGTATTCCCTTGTTACCTGTATAAATCTTATAAAATCGTGAGTGATTTTAAATCAATCATAATAGCACTTAGTCATGGATTGTCATGTCATGTGGTTACATGACATGACAATCCATAATGCACATCTCACAATAGCCAGTGGATGGAGGAAATATTGGTATCTGAAGGAGGTCATGAAATCCAGAGAATTAAGTATCTCAGTCAAAAGAAGAGTATTTAACACTTGTATTCTACCTTGCATAACATATGGTTGTGAAACATGGGCACTGACACAACAACAGAGAAATAAACTGCAATATTGCCAAAGAGCCATGGAACGAAGCATGACAGGGACATGCAAAAGGGACAGAATAAGAAACAACCAACTAAGGGCAATGACAAAAGTGGCAGATATCCTTACCAAAATTGACCAGCAAAAGTGGAGGTGGACTGGCCACATGATGAGAGAAAAACGGGGAAAGTGGAGCAAATTAATCACTGACTGGTACCCCAGAAATTGCCAGCGAAGTAGAGGCAGACAACATAGAAGATGGGAGGATGAGCTAAAACTTACAGCGGGGCCCAGGGAGACCAGGGCGGGGAGGAGGGTGACCCGCGATAGAGTACAGTGGAAACAGCTAGAGGAGGCCTTTGCCAGGAGGCACGCTGAACTGAGGGATATACTCTCATTCATTTCATTCATTTCAGCCATAGGACGTCCACTGCTGGACACAGGCCTCCTCAATTGACTTCCACATGGGCCGGATAGAAGCGACCCGCATCCAGCGAGTCCCCGCAACCCTGACCAGGTCGTCCGACCACCTTGCGGGTGGCCGTCCTACGCTGCGCTTGCCGGTACGTGGTCTCCACTCGAGAACCTTTCTGCCCCAACGGCCGTCGGTTCTTCGAGCTATGTGCCCTGCCCATTGCCACTTCAGTTTGCTAACCCTGTTTGCTATGTCGGTGACGTTAGTTCGCCTACGAATCTCATCATTTCTGATTCGATCACGTAGAGAGATCCCGAGCATAGCCCTTTCCATAGCTCGCTGAGTGACTCTGAGCTTCCTTAAGAGGCCCATAGTTAGAGACCACGTCTCGGCTCCGTAGGTCATCACCGGTAATACGCACTGGTTGAAGACTTTTGTCTTCAAGCACTGAGGTATCTTGGACGAGAAGAAGACACTTCGCAGTTTCATATACTCTAATGAAACACAACCTTGTAGAAATCAGTTCAAATAAGAAGGCATTATTAATTACAAAACCACTCACCTGTTTTAGGATCCATAATATATTTTTCAACACAAATTAAAAAATTTAAACTAAGGGGTGAGAATGGCATCAAAGAGAATATAATCACTACGTTTTAAGAGACGGGACTCTCATACTAGCGAATAGAATCAGTCAAGAATCTGTTTGCATGGCAAACCGATACCATATACCTATACCATAATGTATGTCAAAGAACTAACAAACAGCAGTAGTACCAACCTAATAGGCTAAAATAGTGTGGCGGCCTATACGCTCGGTTTTTTATCGATATCGATGAAATGAACAGGGTTGAAATAAAGGCTAATACGTAAACTATTCTCGAAATTAGGTTAGTTTTGACTCCACATTTAAGTCGTATGTTGTACGGTGTTGTTGTGTTGTTGTACAGTGGATAAAAATAATGATAATTCGTCGACCGTAGGTTCAATTGGGGTAAGGGACAAAATACGATTTTTCAGGAGAGGCTGACAAAGTTTTTTTTTTAACTAAATCGTTCATAACTTTTTTTGTAGTGAACCTTTTTTGGGCCTGATTTCATACATAATGTTGTATTTTAGTGTTCTGTCTATCTATGTAGTGCTCGTTTTAATAATTAAGATATTATAGAAAATGACATGTCCCTTACACCAACTTATTTCGATGCTGATGTCCCTTACACCAACTTATTTCGCTGCTGATGTTTCTTACAGACAGAGTATTCTGTAGTCTCGTCCTTACCTTAAATTTACCTATTCATTGTATCCACTATATTGATGAAGAAATGGCGTAAGGGACTAGTTGAGATTATGTGTGAAAGAAAAAATAACGTAAAGGGTTCGTTGTAAAAATAAACAAGTACCTACATACCTTTCCAGGAAAGTGAATTTCGAGGTCCAGAGAGTGGGTGGAAACCTGTAAAACATTAATGTAAGAGTTATATAAATGTATTGAAACCTGTGAGCATTTTTTGAGTGTCCGTTACATGCAATATTTGTATCGTTACACGTAACGTTTCTATCGAGTGGAATAACCCACATTTTTATTTATGATAATTTTTTTATTATAATCACATTAATTATTTCTCAGCCTCTATGGCTAGGCCTTTGCCAGGAGGCACGCTGAACTGAGGGATATACTCTAATGAAACACAACCTTGTAGAAATCAGTTCAAATAAGAAGGCATTATTAATTAGTAATTATTAATTACAAAACCACTCACCTGTTTTAGGATCCATAATATATTTTTCAGCACAAATTAAAAAATTTAAACTAAGGGGTGAGAATGGCATCAAAGAGAATATAATCACTACGTTTTAAGAGACGGGACTCTCATACTAGCGAATAGAATCAGTCAAGAATCTGTTTGCATGGCAAACCTGTAACGTGTTGCGTTGCAACTCGTTCTAGATAACTTTTTGGACTGTCTGGTTACACACTCTATCTTAAAAATAAACATTCAAATTCAAAATTCATTCTAAATTCCACACTTGTTCGTTACATGTCTAAAAGATTCATTCTATTCAGAGCTTTCGAGCTGAACAGATATCTCCAAGATTATTTTAATCCTGCTCATCCTCAATACTTAAGCATCAGTCTTTCTACGTTTCCAAAAGTTTAACTGTGATTTTGTGCTGTGATATCTAAGTTCTAATTGCTGGATCTAAGTTCTGATTGCTGGATTCTAAGTTCTAATTGCTGGATTCTGTCAATTAAATAAAAGACAAGGCACGTAAACGTAAGTTTCCCATGTATTTCATAACCGTTTTAATGTCAATATCTCTTAATCTAAATCTAGAACTTAAGTCTGTATCTGCTTGTTCGCAGGTGCCTTTATTAATTATTATAATAAACACCTTCTTCTGCCCTGTCTCCTGTCTCTTCTTCCGTTCCTGCCTCCCTACTTACCTACCTCCCGGTCATCAACGTGACAAACCGATACCATATATACCATAATGTATGTCAAAGAACTAACAAACAGCAGTAGTACCAACCTAATAGGCTATAGTTTTGACTCCACATTTAAGTCGTATGTTGTACGGTGTTGTTGTGTTGTTGTACAGTGGATAAAAATAATGATAATTCGTCGACCGTAGGTTCAATTGGGGTAAGGGACAAAATACGATTTTTCAGGAGAGGCTGACAAAGTTTTTTTTTAACTAAATCGTTCATAACTTTTTTTGTAGTGAACCTTTTTTGGGCCTGATTTCATACATAATGTTGTATTTTAGTGTTCTGTCTATCTATGTAGTGCTCGTTTTAATAATTAAGATATTATAGAAAATGACATGTCCCTTACACCAACTTATTTCGCTGCTGATGTTCCTTTACAGACAGAGTATTCTGTAGTCTCGTCCCTTACCTTAAATTTACCTATTCATTGTATCCACTATATTGATGAAGAAATGGCGTAAGGGACTAGTTGAGATTATGTGTGAAAGAAAAAATAACGTAAAGGGTTCGTTGTAAAAATAAACAAGTACCTCCTTTCCAGGAAAGTGTACCTGTAGGTTCAAAGAGCTGGTGGAAACCTGTAAAACATTAATGTAAGTGTTAAAGGGTCCCAAAAATGAAGCACTCAATTCTAAACACAATACTTTATTCAGTAGTCACACTGTATAAGTATAAACACTTGTACAATTAAGAGAGGTAACGAAATTACAATATCGTTGAGACCATATGAAACCCGGAAAAATCTTAATAGCGCGTTTTACAGTGGGTTCAACGACATCTCGGGGGTAATTAGGTTACTAGAAATTTGATCAAACATAAAATGAATAATGGGTTTATAAATATGCTGATATGTGATTATGAATATGTAGATTTTTTAGAATATAATAATATTTTTTATAACTCAAAAACTCAAAATAAAATCACCAAAAACAGTACTACTAACGCCATCTATTGGCGGGTTGTGGTGAACTTTAGTTGTATGAAGAACTTATTTTAACATATTTAGCGCGTGAACATTCCGCCCACCAAGGACAAAATGAGACAATTGTCCTTAAAAATGAATGCAAATAACTCCGCCCACCATGCCAGATAACCTTCAGGTACACGAGGTCCACTTTCCTAACTTTAACCAAGTTGAGGCCGTACGTAACAGATATGTTAACTTTGGGACTGCGAAGCACTTCTGCATCAAAGCCAGAGCTACGTGCGGATTTATGCCTTTGAGGCGTTCACCGGCGAGCAGAAGTAGGTCCTTACGGATTTGGAGTGCCTCAGGAACTGCGGAAGGAAATATAGGTGACCCGAGTAAACAGAAGGTATCGGTGGTCAGTTTTCGAAGACCAGGTAATAAAGTCAAGAAATTTGTAAAGGAGTATGATGACAACGGCCCACATGAAAAAAAACTCACACTTAGCGGTGTTCACCTCTAGTCCTAAATTCTTCAGGCGCGGCAGCAAAACAAGTAAGTCACGCTCCACCTCTTCTGGTTTACCCCCAATAGTACCATCATCGAGGTACCAGATATTAAGGGGAGATTCGAGCTCGGTAATAACTTTATGTATCGCGAGGCTAAATGTCAGCGGACCAAGAGGATCTCCCTGCTGAGCACCAACTTGCGACAGAATAAGGTCGGACCCATGAAAAAGTTTGGAAGGTACGTGATATGCCTGGTGAAGGAACGGATAGAGCAATGGTACATTTTCTCTAACCTCGTTTAAAAGCATGTCCCTCTCCAAGGTGTTAAAAGCATTTTTAACGTCCAGTTTTATGATAACGTTTGCTGAATTTTCTGAGTCCAAAACAAAAGCACGTGCAGCGTGTATCGCCGCTTCACAACCCAGGCGAGTTCCAAATCCTAACTGATGTGGTTGCAGATAGGAAGCCATGTCTCCTCTTACCGCACGACACCCAAGCTTCGCTACTAACCTACGAAACGTGCTCCCCACGGCTATTGGTCTGACTCCTCCTTCTTTTTTTTTCAATGCGCAAAGAGTGGCCCCATACAGATAGGGACAAACTTGAGCATTTAATTTCCCGCTCAGCAAAAAATTACAAAGTTTCGTGAGACCCTCCATTAGGCGCATCCCACTCTCCCCAGCCGAACGAGATGTCAGCTCCTTCAAGAGGTCCGGACGAATTCCATCCAGACCCGCAGCTGACCCACTGTGAAAAGAGTTGACGGCTAGAGCTACATCTTCTAATTTAACTGACAAGGCTGAGCAATTCTGATCCGGCTCCGCTGGGAAGCAGAGAGGACGGGAGGGATTCGGATGTTTGGACTGTAGTGCGGTAAAAGTGTCCGGCCCCGAAGCGATTGTGTCCTCGCTCATAAGCAGGCGGACAGCGCCCCTCAAATTGCCCTCATGGACTTTGGCCTCAATCGTCCTGGTGAGAGTCGAAGACCGGGAGGTCGCTGTAAAATCATCAGACGATAAGTACGAAAATGCATCTATGTTAGCCTTGACCTTCGCAGTAAGAGATCCTGTCCCACCCGTTTCGGGAGTTTTCAAAGCTCTATAAGAAAAAGACAATAGAGTGCACCATTCGTCTACACCGTTAACAGTAACGCAATTTTCAATTATGCCACACAATTTATTAGCTGCAGCACATCTCGCCCCCTTTGGAATGTGACGAAGAACTCGAATTGATTGCTTAAATAAAGCGAGTTGGTCCAGGGTGCAACTCGGGTCAGTCTGTGGGTTCGGTGCCGGTTCGTCGGTGGTCCCGGCTGGCTGCGAGAGGAAAGGTCGGGGAACATTTTTGTGCATGCGGGTAATGTGCGTCTTGAGACCTCGCGAAGTAAAGACACGCGACGATTCATTGCTTATTGATTCTTGACGACGCGGTTGGCGCAGTGGTTAAGCAACCGCCTACTGAGCCGACGGTCCCGGGTTCGAATCCCGGCAAGGGCAAATATTTGTGTGATGAACACGAATATTTGTGCCTGGGTCATGGATGTTCTATGTATTTAAGTATTTATTTATCTATATAAGTATGTATATCGTCGCCTAGTACCCATAACACAAGCCTTCTTGAGCTTAATTTGGGATTAGGTTGATTTGTGTGAGGTGGTCTGATATTTATTTATTTATTTATTTATTTATATTTATTGCAATATGGACACGTTGACTCAGACAGTGAACTCATAGAAATTTTATATACATAAATATCTAAAAAATTATAATTAAAAACTTACGGCTATGTAAACAAAGTATATAAATAGTATGAAAAACACGGCACTGACACGGCGTAGATAGTTTTGACCTGGATGGTACACTGGAGAACTGGAGTAGAAGCAAGCCTAAAGCTTGCTGAGGCATTGGTGGAAATAAAAGCGCCGTAAATTCTTGATGATTGGTAACTTTCTTTAGAAAAACGTAACTTATTTGATTGCGCGCTCCGGCTCACCCTCCGGCTCCCTCGCCACGCTCACCATGAAGTCCACGATCGCAGGCACGTGCGGCTCCACCAGCCCCAGCACGTCCGCGCGTACCTGTCCGACACACAAACACTTAATAACCCCTTCAATTTTGCGATAAGGAAAAAAAACACTCAATGTCTAAACCATGTTTAAAAATAAATAAATCACCTCAAAAACTCAAAATAAAATCACCAAAAACAGTACTACTAACGCCATCTATTGGCGGGTTGTGGTAAACTTTAGTTGTATGAAGAACTTATTTTAACATATTTAGCGCGTGAACATTCCGCCCACCAAGGACAAAATGAGACAATTGTCCTTAAAAATGAATGCAAATAACTCCGCCCACCATGCCAGATAAAACATCAAATTAAAAATAAACATAACCCTTCACATAACATAAAAAACCATATTCTCAATAAAGGCATTGAGGCAAGGGAGAAATCTATTAGTTAACAGGAAGAAAACATAACTTATTAACGGCCCTCTTAATTATGTTATTCTTACATTTCAAACTGACCACTCGTGTGATGTTGTCCGCACCTGCATGTTTTTGTACTATAATGCCATACAACCATCTGGATGGAGGAAGATCATCTTCCTTCACTAAAACTACATCCCCAACAGCCGGTTCAGGAGTTTGATGAGCCCATTTGTATCGGTGGTAGAACTGAGTCAGATACTCACTCGACCAACGACGCCAAAAATCTTGGATGAGCTTCTGAGTCAACTGCCATCTTCTGAGATTACCAGTATTGGTTGTTTCATAATTAAAGTCTGGCACTAACACAAGAGGTTCTGTCACCAGAAAATGACCAGGTGTCAATGGTTCAGGGCCGTCGCCAGTGACATTGCCTTTTGATATTGGCCTAGAATTAAGGCACGCTTCTATCTGGGATAGAACAGTTGACATTTCCTCAAACGTGAGAGTTGAGTTGCCTATAATCCTTTTAAGATGGTGTTTGGTTGATTTTATGCCGGCTTCCCAGAGTCCTCCAAAATTGGGTGCATGAGGTGGAATGAAATGCCATGTCGTGTTGTTAGTCGCTAGCTGGTCGGCTATTTCAGTTGCAATATTTGACCTTTCTTCAGCAAATAGTCGTTTTAATTCACGGGCAGCTCCCACGAAGTTGGTACCATTGTCGCTCCATAAATCTGAACAATGGCCACGTCTTGCCACGAACCGTTTAAATGCTGCTAGAAACCCCTGGGCTGTCATGTCGCTAACTGCTTCTAAATGAATTGCCCGAGTAGACATACAAATAAAAAGGCAAATGTAGCCTTTGTACGATCGGTGACCTCTGCCCTTGGAGGTTCTGATGTTTATAGGACCTGCGTAGTCCACTCCGCTGCAACGAAAGGGTCGCTTAATCATACCTCTGGCAGCAGGCAATTGCCCCATTAAAGGATGATTTGATAAAGCTGCATACCGAATGCATGTCACACACCTTCGTACATATATCCTTAATCACGGCCAAAACAAAGGTAGCCATGTTAAAGGGTCCCAAAAATGAAGCACTCAATTCTAAACACAATACTTTATTCAGTAGTCACACTGTATAAGTATAAACACTTGTACAATTAAGAGAGTTATTTACAGTTATATAAATGTATTGAAACCTGTGAGCATTTTTTGAGTGTCCGTTACATGCAATATTTGTATCGTTACACGTAACGTTTCTATCGAGTGGAATAACCCACATTTTAATTTATGATAATTTTTTTATTATAATCACATTAATTATTTCTCAGCCTCTATGATCGAATACTGAAATAAACAACCAATGTAATTTATACAGTAAAAATATTAAAAGTTACAAAATTAAATACAGTTCAGAAATAATCATTTTACATTTATACTTTTTTAGGAGTCCTGTTAGATAACATAGTCGTTGCTCACAATTCAGTGCCTCCAGTTAATAAGGGATAACTAAAAAAACGGCACTTTTCAGAAGAGACAAAAAACTATTTTTCAATAGTAGATATTTAGAACTTGAACTTTTTAAGATTTTTTATACAAGCTATGTGTTAGGCTTTCATTTTATAAATAAAGAACTAATGCATTGACCCTATAAATATGTTTTTTTTTGTAGTTATAGCTTTTGTTCGCGAGTATTTAAAGACATAGGTACTAACTCAATTTATTTGTACCAATTTTATCCTTATGAACGACGTACATAAACGAAAAAATACGACTTGTACCTGTGTGAACGACATGCATAAACGAAATGACTTATTCTATTATTTATTATGGTATTTTATAAATTATACTACTTGTCAAACTTGAAACTTGTTACCTGAGGAGTCAAATGAGGCTGTATAATAAAATGACCATAAGAGTACCTAATGTACTTGAAAAACATCAATGAAATGAAAGTTCTTGTTTATAGCTATGAAATATAATCAATATCAACATCAATGTCAGTCAATGAATAGCAAGAGCTCTAGTTAGATCCTTTGTTTTCTCAACACTTATTGGTAGCGGAATTTCAGATAATGACTATTAAAGTTTGTCATACTTAGGAATGTCTTTTAATTGACAGTGAAAATTTTCCTTTTCATCAAGTACCGAGACGATTTTAAGAAGCCCAAACTCAGTAGGATTACCTTATCGTTATCTATAAAGTTCTACCCATGTCGACTATCCGGCCTCATATATAAATTAATTAATTAATTTCAACTCAGCTAGTCCTCGAAAAGTCAATCTAATCTTCCTTGAGATATTTTTAAACATACAATGTGTAAAGTTAATTAAAAACTTTTAATAAAGAACGTGTTAATACCTCCTCCAGTATTCCATTGGTTATTGCTTTTTTCGAGAATCTTAGGCCACTTTTTTAAACTATCCGCTTAACAAAACACTTCACTTGTAGAATAACAATCACGAGCTGTCGACAACGAGTTCAGTACTTACTGTTGTTCAGAGACGCCGAACTGACGAATTATACCTAATAACATAAATAGACACTTACATTTCTCGGTGGATTAATTACTAAAGTTTAAATTTTCTTACCAAATTTATTTGAATACCTTCATTTATCGTGAGAGTTTGCATGTAAATAAGTCAAACTACGCTAGTAGTTTCAATGATTTAGTAAAGGCAAAAATTTACACAGATAACCGTATAAAAAACAAAGGTTATAAAACTGATGAAGGTTTTTTATTGCAACATAACACTTTCTTTGGGTTACTAATGTGTTGCACAAAATTGGTTGGCATATTTTCGTTTCGCATAGCAACCATTGGCACAATCATCATTTCGCACAATTGCTTTTTGCCTAAATTTCTTGGCATACTATCATTTCGCACACGTTTCTTTGGCAGAATAGTACATTGGCATAATGTTGATTAGAACAATACTCCGATGGTCGAATAATCGTGTTGCCGAAATTTATATGGCATAATATTCCGTTTGCATGATTATTTTAATACACCGAAAAATGAAAAGCCAAGTTGGATCTGCCTTAAGGTGAAATAGGTAATGTTAGGAATCGTAAGCCAAGTCGGACCTGCGCGGCTCGCTCGCTTCGCTCGCTCGTTAGGGTCGCAGTTCAACCTAACACTCCTCCTCGCTTCGCTCGTCGTCGTACCTAACCTAAGCCAAGTCGGATCTGCCTAAAGGTGAAATAGGTAATGTTGGGAATCGTAAGCCAAGTGGGACCTGCGCGGCTCGCTCGCTTCGCTCGCTCGTTAGGGTCGCAGTTCAACCTAACACTCCTCCTCGCTACGCTCGTCGTCGTACCTAACCTAAGCCAAGTCGGATCTGCCTTAAGGTGAAATTGGTAATGTTAGGAATCGTAAGCCAAGTCGGACCTGCGCGGCTCGCTCGCTCGTTAGGGTCGCAGTTCAACCTAACACTCCTCCTCGCTTCGCTCGTCGTCGTACCTAACCTAAGCCAAGTCGGACCAGCCTTACTTACATACCTTGCCTTCGTTTCGGTGAGGGACGCAGTTTCAACCTAACCTAACCTAGTTTTCTGGCAGCGATTCGGTTCTTTGGGTATGCTATGGTACAATTATGCCGCAATAAATTCGGCGGAACTTATATTGTGCTACATAAAATTCTGCGAAATAAAAGTTAGTATCTCAGGTCTATATAGTTTTCAATATTTTCTATAGGTACTTCCCTTTTTAGGGTTCCGTAGTCAACAATGAACCCTTATAGTTTCGCCATGTCCGTCTGTCCGTCCGCGGCTTAGCTCCGTGATCATTAGTACTAGAAAGCTGAAATTTGGTATGAGTATGTGAATGTATCACGCCGACATAACGGTAAAATAAAAACTAAAAATAAAACTTTTTTTCGGGTACCTCCTGTACACCTAAAGTGGGGTTGAAGTTTTTTTTCGTTCCAACACTAGCGAGTTGGGTGTCATTGAATAGGTCTTTTAAAAACAATAGGGGTCTTTAAACGTCATTTTTTGATAAAGTCCTGCTGACTTTTTTGTAAATGTTAGCTCGGGAAATCCAAAAAATAGTGTCCCCCCCCTCTAACTTCTCAACCACGGGTCAAAAAATTATGGAAAAATTCATGAAAATAAGGCCTTATTAGTACTTTCAATGAAAACTATATTGCATAAAGTCGGTCGAGCAGTTTTTGAGTTATCGCAAAATTTCACAATTTTCTTTAAAATGACGTAAGTGCCGCGCGGTGTTCTTATACTTCGAACGTTACACATATTGGTTAAGTGCCATACTGCATTAAAACATTTCGCTCAATCTGGTGCGTATAATCGATAACTTCCAGAAGGTAATAAGCAATTACAGTTACCTTGGCGTTTACGACCTTCTTATAGAGCTTGAAATCTTTATCGTAATTTAAATTTGATTTTATTGTCTATAATTGTGCAGGATGGGCAACTACGGTACCCTACACTGAGCGTGGCCCGCCATGCTCTTGGCCGGTTTTTTATGTGTACATCTTATCAGTGATATCTTCAAAGGCTCTGGAAAAATACCACTTTGTAAATGATAAATTGACAAGATAACTCAATACAGGTGAAATTTGTAGTATGCATATCTTTATTATATTCGTTTGTATATCATCGTAACCAGTTGCATTGGTAGCTTTGAGAGAATTTTAAATCTTGTTATTTCGTGTTCATCTGTTGGTGTTAAAAATAGACTGGAGTCACTCATATTAGTGAGAAGAGACATTAGATTGTTTATAATTAGTACTAGAGTTTGTCAGATTGATAAAGTAATTATTAAATGTATTAGCTATGTCAGTAGGGTTATCTATTATTTCATCATTTACTACTATAATTTATGAATACTTGTTGTATCTGGAATATTTCTGGTTGTATTTTTGATGATATTCCAAGCAGCTTTACACATGTTTTTCGACTTACATATATATTTACTGTTAACATTTTTTTGGGCATTATTTATACATCGTTTAAGTAATAAGACTTGAATGCATTTTTACAACGATGGTGGTTCGCTTTATTTATATTTCTGTAGTAAGTAAAGCGTAAGTGCCTTCTCGTTATTGTGGATTTTTTAATACCTTTAGTGACCCAGTTTATAGAGTCCGCCCTGCGGCGCGCTTCCATTTCCGTCGCGCTGGTCTGCGCACTCCGGCTCGCGCTGCTCTGCGGTGCTGGTAAAACGTATATTCTTTTTACCACCTGCCGCCGACCCACGCCAAAATGAACTGAAACCATTGTTTTTGAACACGAAATAATAATAACCGGAATTTTGAACACGAAATAATTTTAATGTTTACATTTTTTGGTTTAATTGTATATTTAATTTTATTAATAGGAAAACATAATTTATAAAAAAGCGAAAATATCTCTTAAAATTTATTGAACGCCTTTGTCATGTCCTTTTCTTCATAGACTTCAGACCATGATAATGCGTTTAAGCACGTAAGAAACTGACAGTAATTTCTTTTATAATGATACCAATACAAGACTGGCTTCGTTTTGTTAATAACGGGAAATGCGATACTTTGGGCAGAGTCGTGATCCGATAGACCCAATTTATAGATATCACTTTTAGCTTCGGGGATATTAGACAAGATTTGGTCAAGGCATGATTTGTTACGGGTTGGCTTCTTTTAAGTTCTTTTGAGTTTTCCGTTACTTTTAATGTGTCTATGTTAAAATCTCCTGCAATAATCAATTTGTTTTTTTTTATTTTTGGCTTTAATCTATGCATAAGACGTTCTAACTTCTTTAAGAAACAAGACGAATTTGCTGTCGGCGTTCTATATATACATAGTACTATGCATCTTATTGATGGGATCTCTACACCACAACATTCAAATACATAGTCCTCAGCAATGTCCTTCAAAAATGCAATTTCACGTGTTTTATAGTTAGATGGACAAAAATGCAGACACCCCCCCTCTTTTGATGCAGTCTCGAATACGATGCTGCCAGGCGATATCCTGAAATACGCATGTTACCTTCATTACCTCCTTTCACAAAAGTTTCGCTAAAGCACAGTACATCAAATGCAACATTATTGTTTTCCTCCACTTCATCTAATGCCAGTTCTATTTCATCCTTTTTACTAATAAGACCTGCTATATTCTGGTGAAAAATCGTAAGTGTGTCAGTCGCCACGAAAAAGAGTCTCTTTTGGCTGAGAAACTGGTTCAATGGAACTGCTTTTTTGAAAGTACTCAGTGATCGACTTTTGTCTTATCATTTTTATGGTTGCAGAATTATTCGTTCGTACACTATTTTTCTTAAATTAATAAGGTATAGTACCTTTCTTGGATGTATCTACTTTACGTACCACTGTTTCAGATTTATTACTTAAGTAGTTTTTTGCATTTTATTAAAAGGTAGAAATTTGCGGTCATAGTACATAGAATCTAACATATAATTTGTTTTTGAGCACAATTTATATGTAAAGTTACGGTGATCCACATTTAGATCATTTAAATTCAAAAACTGACAATTACGAAAGTTTCTACAGAGTATTTGCAAGGTATCATTAAGTTTCTTTTCATTTAAGTGTTTACTATTTTTTACTCCAATTACAATTATAAAAGCATTTGGGTGAGACTTCAAGAAAAACCTAAACTCAGCAATAAGTTTAGTGGGATTTCGATCATGTTCACCTAGATTTTCTACAATTGTGTCGTTCGACTCAGCGTGCAGCAGCACGCAAATTATGCTCTCGCGGAGCTTAAATAAAAGATGTAGTCGTTTTTACTACATTTAATTACTTACGACAACTAAGTTACATGTCGTTCGGTACGAATATTATCTTAATACTGAGAAGAATATGAACAATGCTCTCACGACCGGCCAAGTGCAGCGGATGCTACTAAGGTGGGCCGCTTATCGAAAGAATTTGCAAGGTAGCGTCTGGCCTGCCCGGCGCGTTCGCTAGAGCACTGATGTTATTAATATATTAACTTGTGTTAGGACTATGGCTAACTAAAACATAGACTTAAAACTACATATACGATAGAAAACTACATATGGGTACATAGGGGTACATAACACCTCCCCATCTAAACTGAGGTCTTCTCTTTAGACTACGTCAAGAAAGACCGAGGAAGGTTTTCCGCTTGCACCGGTGGTACTACTTCGGCTGTGGCTGTGGCAACACCAGTCTCCGTATGTGTGGTTTGTTTAATTTGCTTTACTTTGGTATACAAAAAATAGGAAGCCATCAGAACCACGATAATGTAGAGTGGTGTAGTCCAATATACATGTTGTTGACGGGCCATATCTTCCAGCTGAATGGGTTGTTGTGTTGTTCTCGTTCGATAAAGCCAACTGTTTTGTGAAGTTCTCTTAAATTCACGTTTTCTAATTTCAGAGGTTGAAGCGGGTTTTTAACATTTGTTTCGCCCAAGTTAAGAGTAAAGAGCTTGATAGGTGCTCCGTAGATCCGGTTATGGGTGTTCGTAAATGTGATTTTCTCTGTAGCTGCGCTGCAGTTTTCGGGAAGTTTGAGTATGTATGCTCCGTTTATTTTCAGGTATTCATCTTGGGTGCATTGTATGTGGTATTTTGTGGATTTTGGACTAATTACTACGTAATACTCGTCGTTAATTTTCTCGAATATATCGTGTTCTATTTTAATTTGGTGGTATTGACATTCGGGAGACAGTCGTTGGGATTTGATCAATGTATATATGCAGTCCGGGTTTCGTTTTGGGTCCTGTATTGATGCATCTTCTTGGCAGTAGTGTATGTGTGCGACTCTATTGCATTTAGTTTCTAAATACCTGGTACTCATTTTCGTTCATAACCAGGTAGGATTTATTGGGAATAATTACGGTATTGTTAGAGGTGGGAGTTGGGAGCAAATTGTAATAAGCAAATATGCTTTTATAGAATATAGGTGTCTTAATTACAAATACTAACTTATTATCGCTAAAATAGGAACTTACATCTAAAAAACTATAAAATATGCGAGATTCTGTCACATCAGAAGTTATCAGCTGTTCAGGAATGTAATATTTTCGGAGAACAGAAATCAAGTATTCTAGATTTGAAAACGATATCAAGTTTCTGTAGGCTATATGTTTAGTAGAAAGCGATGTGGCAGTTTCAAGATTTGACAGGGTATCAGATATAATTTGTACATTGATTTCTAGTAGTTTGTACGCGCTGTCTACTTTCACAAATCCGATGAATTCTTTGTCAGATATATTAACATGTCTTATAATTTCGGATATTTTTGAATTTAATTGATCTTCATTTGATACAATAGTTGATACTGTAGTATTATAACTTTCCAGAAATATTTTATTTAATGTTATCGCTTTATTAACGTGGTGGGCTATTTCATTTTGATTTTTCTCCAGAGTATTTATTGCGTGATCGTATCGTTTTGCGTCCTCTTGATCCAGATTGCCTGTGATGCTGTGAATTATTGTTCCAAGTCCATCAATAAGGCCCCTCTTCAGTCTATTTTTACTAAGAGAGATATTTTTCCAAAATAGTATAATATTTCTTGACTATATAATTATGTAGAGCTATAAATCTAGGCTTGAACTCGTAATTTAAGTTTTTCACCAATGCATCTAGAGTCGATATTTGATTTTCAATTGTTTTAATGTTCTCTTTTATTGGTTCGAAATCGATAAAGTGCAGAAATACGTGGTCAGATTGACGAACTTTATCCAAACCCAATTTAAATGGTAATATCCCAGGGTTATCTGTTATCGGTGTCAGAAGTGGTTCCTCGGCTCGTGCCAGGTTGACCGCCGTCATCCTGTAACAAGGAATGCTGCGTTTTAAGAGGTCTCCGTATATTTCGTTTATTACATTCATTTTGTTTGACATCGGTGACTTTTAATCCAAGATTTTGACTGATATTCCTTGTTACATAACGTGGTTGGTCTTTATGTCGAACTGCAAGGGGGTTCTTGGAATAAAATGCATGTCCTACTTCATATTCTAGAGGCATTTCTAATTCCTTGTTGCGAGTATCGATTTTTATTAGAATTAAGACGTTCGTTGATTTTTGCATATAAGTCAGTAGATATTTCTTTGTGTCTATTAATATAATTTTGAATGCATTGCTTTTCTAAATTAAGGTCGAAAGGGTCTCGATTATCCAAATGCCCATTGATGATTTCGAGTGATATCAACAAGATAGCGATGCGTCGGCGCCTACAAAGGAAAACGCGCGGCGAAACTGAGTAATACCGGTTAATACTGTTCAGCGTAACGTTATACATTTCCTTTTGAGAATAACGATAATCGAAATTATTTCGTTACTGTTTTAAACGTTACTCTAAGGAAACGTTATTTCAACGAACAGAGATTACTTCATCTTTTTAAGCAGAATTCAGAAAAGTAATAAAATGATAGTCTTAAAAATGGCTGACTACAAGAGACTTACTGTTCATCTCTTCATCAGCGCGCTCGGCGTCCTCGGCGCGCCGCTTGCTACTGTACGCCCGCATCTTCGCCAGCCGCGTCTGGCGCTGGGCCGGAGTTTCCGAGTCGCGGCGCTGGCTCGCAGCTTCTGCCATCTGGAGCCGGTGTTCTAAATCAGTGGTGCTCGTTTTTGATACAAGTGTGGATAGTTTGTCATTTTGAACGAGTCCCGAGGAGTCTTGGCCTGAGCCGCAAGGCGAGGGTCAAGACTCGGGACGAGTTAAAATGACACTTCCACACGTGTACCAAACAACGTTTTTTAATACATTTGCGAACGAAATTTTTAACAGTTATCGAACAATATTAACCAGTATTCGGATAACGGTATCGATCCCCTTACCTTTTAATGCGTCGCGCTCGCGCTTCCGGCGCCGCATCCGGCCCAGACGCGCGTTTGTCTGAGCCGGCGTTTCCAATTGGCGGCGCCGGGCCTCGTTCAAGGTCATGCGTAAGAGGCGCTCCTCTGAGGGCGAAAGTTGAGGCTTCTTAAATGGCCCCGCCTCAACCCTCACCCGGGTGGTGCTGGAAAAAAAAACAATATTATATAGTTCACATGAATTTATGAAATAGAACCAAACGTGATATATTTTTCATGGAAAAATGGGAGAAAGTTGATTGAGCGAGCGAGCGAAGGTGTTTCTGTTTCAGCTTGGCCAAAAAATATTTCGTATGTCCGCTAGTATATTTAATTGACAACGTTTCATATTTTGCTAAAGTCCTAAATCGAAAACCATTCGTAGAATGACGTGTAAAGAGCGCAAAAAAATTATTTAGGATTTTTTTCTGCTCATATTTTACAAAAAAATCTACAAAATATGTTAAACCGGAAGTATGACGTCATTGCATGTATAAAATAGTACATTTAGCCCCTAGGGTTTAAAAGGGTTCAAAATGATTTAATTTGGGGAGCACTGTATAGAGTGGGTTTAATTTATATGGAGGCAATTCATTTTATTTGGAATTTAGTTTTAGGGTATAAAAGCCATTTTGGTGAGCGTTTAAATTGTTCCCATTATTAAACAAACATGGCTGACTACAAGAGACTTACCGTTAACGGCGGCGGCGGCGGCGGCGGGAGCGCGACCGCACTCCGCGCATATAATAGCGCCCGTAGGTACGCCGCGCCTGCGCCTCGCGCTCTTCGGCCGTTTCTTGACCGCGGCGGTACGCGTCCCTACTCCCATTGCGGCGGCGGTCGCGGTCCAATCCGCCCACTTGGACATGAACTGATACAAAGCTCGTCCTCGTTTAACGTTTTAATCACAAAAATTAGGTTTTTCAGCTACCTTTAAATTAGAATCTATAGCAAATTTTGAAAAAAGGAAAACCTACAAACCTAGTTTGTCACTGTGTCAATAACATACTAAAAAATGATGGAGATTGGAAAATATTTAAAGGTGGAAAAACGTTTTCTCTTTTTGTATGGACGAGTGCGTACTATACTTCCCTCTTAAATTGTTCCCATTATTAAACAAACATGAGACTTACCGTTAACGGCGGCGGCGGCGGCGGCGGCGGCGGGGGCGGGAGCGCGACCGCACCCCGCGCATATAATTTCGCGCGTATGCACGCCGCGCCTCACGCTCTGCCGCCGTTTCGCGCTCGCGCCGGCGCGCCTGCCTTCTGGCGATGCGCCGGTGGCCCAAGCCGCGCTTGCACATGGACGGATGCAAAGGTCGTCCTAATATGGCAAAAAAAAAAAATAATTTCAATTTTTTAATGGGGCACCTTTTCTACTGATTATTTAACATAAGAATCGGTAACAGTATTTTTTTCATAATTTTTGGACAAAAATTAGGGGTCGCTACCACAGCTTAAACTTTGTGAAAAATAACTAAACAAACATATTACATAAAAAATCAGATTTATTGGAAAAAAAACTTCATAAAGTGGTAATAAGTGCAGTTACATTCTCTAAAACAGATATTATTATCAACTACACAATAAGGTATCCATTTTAATACATACTAAAATTACCAAAATATGATAAAAGGGTGGATTTTTGGGTGTTAGGGTACTTTTCCGGATTGTTTTACTATTAAAAGCAAATACTGTTTCTGTCTAAAAGTAAGACTGGGAGTGTTGAAGGCCCTGCTTCCTGGTTCATGTCAGGTGTTGGAATGGTATTTTCACTGCTAGATGTAGATGAAAACTTAGATAGGATAGGATTGGAAACATCTTGAAACGGGCTTCCATTAAAACATATTTCAAGCCGATGAAGAAGATGTATCAGTACCTGAGGCCCGTGAAGAGCAGCATTCCTCTGCAGAGTGCTGGTGTTTACAAGCTGGACTGTGAGTGTGGTCTGTCATACATTGGCCAAACGAAACTTAGTATAGCTACACGGGTTATGGAGCATGTAGCAGATGTCAAACACCGTTGTTGTCGCACAGGTCTGCAGTCTGTGACCATGGCATGGACAAACCAAACCATTAAATAAAGTTTGATAATACTTCAATCTTTGCCAGAGAGAAACGATATTTTCGCTGAATGTTGCGTGAGGCTATTCAAATCAAACAATATCCCAATTTCAATAGAGAAGATGGTTACTCATCATTACCGCCGGCTTGGGATCCTGTTGTACATCTTATCAAGGATCAAGCAAGTCACAAGAATGGAAACCCTGGGCCTCGAACGGTGTAAACAAATTAGGGATAAAAGTAGTATATGTAGAGTATTTGTTTAAAAGTATATCATAGTAATAAGGCGATCTGGGAGTTTTCTTTGGGCTGTTATTTCTCCTCAGTAAGCCTTATAGTGAACCGCTGGTAGATATTTATTAAATAATAGTACATTACTGCAGACGCCGGGAAATAAGGGCTTGCCGGCTGAGTAGGTATAGACGGCCGACCGTAAGGGAGGCCGTCTAGTGATACGAAGCCGGCAAGCCCTTTTCACGGCTAAGGCAATGTATAGTGCTTTTCTCAAACATATGCAATGAAATAAAAAAATACACCACTCAAAAAAACATAATTCAGCTGTTCAGGCAGTTCATGAACACAGACGCCATGTTTAAAAAAAGTATTTTTAATTTTCTCTCCAATCCCTCCATCTATATTTTTTTTCTTTAATAAGTCCACGTGTGTAATGTGCGAATATTAGGGCCATTATACACAACCTGATAATAAGAATCTTAGTTTCTATAATAAGTAAAATAAAGGCAGAGGATTTTTAATATTGTCTATGGTCTCTGGTGACTTACGTATAGACGGTATTTTCAGTTCGTGTGTACTAGGCATTAACACGGATATTGTTGGTCCGATGGCTAAATGGGTAGCTACTAGAAAAAAAATATAAATCAGCTGTTCATACACACAGACGCCATGTTTACATTAAAATTAAAAACAAATTACTTCCCGGCTTAGGCCTTCAATTTTGTATGAAATTCCTTTACAGTTCTCTCGAATTGTTCCGCCCGAAACTTGACACTTCGAAGCCTGTTCTAACGCACGTTACGACGATATTTCATTGCATGTTTGAGAAAAATAATTAATGCAGAAGGGCATTAATTATTTTATTTAATAAATATCTCGCAAAAATGTAACTGTCTTAACACATTAGGCCTATCTGGCAAGTATGTACACCTTTATTTTTAACCCCCGACGAAAAAAGAGGGGTGTTATAAGTTTAACATGTGTATCTGTGTATCTGTGTATCTGTGTATCTGTGTATCTGTGTATCTGTGTGTCTGTCTGTGGCATCGTAGCGCCCAAGCGGATGGACCAATTTAAGTGCGGTTTTTTTTAATCGAAAGACTTTTCCTTCGAGATGGTTCTTAGCTATGTTTGGTGGAAATAGGACCAGTAGTTTCCAAGATATTCAGCTTTAATTGGAACAAGTGACGAGATCTCCGCCAATAATGAAGTCAATAATTCGAAATATTGGCTAAATGTTAATTTTTCTTAGCATTTTCTATATGACTCACTAATTGAGGGTCTCATGATGACCAGGTAGTTGTTAATGGATCTCAGCCAATATTGAAGCTAAGGATTCAAAATTTTGGTTAAATGTTAAGTTGTATTAACATTTTCTATATTACTCAATAAATGAAGGTCTTATGATGACCAGCTCGTTGTTAATGGATTTCAGCTAATATTGAAGCCAAGGATTCCAAATTTTGGTTAAATGTTAAGTATTATTAGCATTTTCTATATCACTCAATAAATTAAGGTCTCATGATGACCAGCTAGTTGTCAATGGATTTCAGCCAATATTGAAGCCAAGGATTCCAAAGTTTTGGTTAAATGTTAAGTATTATTAGCATTTTCTATATCACTCAATCAATGAAGGTCTCATGATGACCAGCTAATTGTGAAAGGATCTAAGCCAAGAATTTCTAATGTTGGTTAAATGTTAAGTTTTATTAGCGTAATCAACAGATTAATAAATTTTTGACAATACAATAATTAAGCTGAAGATGGCCGAAGGAACTCCTAAACAGCACAAGATAAACCCATGGTGTTTGGGCTCATCTGATTGTTCTTGATGAGCAATTAACATTTGTGTAAGAAAGTACAGTTAATAATAAAACCGAGTCTCAAAAAAACTTTTTTGACAAAAAAACTCATTATAATTTCTGTCACAGTACTGGGTCACTATTTTTAACTTTCGGAATTCTCCTAAAGCTGAATTATTATTAGTACTATTGAACAGGTTCCTTTGATTGAGGTCACAAAAATAGGTACTCTTGCCTAAGTGAATAACAGCTTTTTAGGATTTTGTAGTTTGTGTCAGTCTGTCCACAGCTTAGCTCAGAGTCATAGTGGTTGAATACATTTTTAAAAACAATTTTTTGTGTACCTTCTCTACACGTAACAAAAGTGGGGATGTTTATCCCATGGTGTGGGGTATCAATGATTAGGTCTCTCAAAACTAAGTCAAGTTACCTAGCACCACAATTTTTATGTAGCTAAGTAAGCCACCCGTACCGTATTTGGATCCTGTAGAATAGAAACCTGGTTCTGTTTTAGGCCATAAGTAGCAGGTTCTTGCGACTTATGCAGTGCATTTAAAGTATATATTTTGATTGTCTTGGCTAATAACTTCGCCATTTTGCCAGTATAAGCATTAACTAGTCTGACTTTAACGATGTTTTCCCAGAATGTTGCTTAATCAAAATATATCCTAACTTCAATCTTAGAGAAGACGGCATTCATTACCACTGGCTTGGGATCCTGCTGTACCTACATAATAGTCAAGGATCAAGCTCGACGAAAGATTGAAAACCCTGGACCATAAACGGTGTAAAACAAAAATAGTGTCAAAAGAAGAAAATTCCGGGACGAAACTTCTGTTTGTTTAAAAAAAATGAAATAAAAATAAAATTCAAAATTTAAAAAACCCCCGACATGACAACCAATAAAAAGAAAGAAAGTGGGAAGCCCAAATGCATACATGCAATTCTGCGTTGAAAAATATATTTCATTTCATTTAGGTAATTAGCGGTCCCCCGAACGCAACGAAGCTTGGATTCTTTTTCTACTGTTGATTGTATAGGCACATTTCGTAGATTTTATTTCTTTCTTTTTATTGGTTGTCATGTCGGGGGGTTTTTAAATTTTGAATTTTATTTTTATTAATTCATATTTATAAAATGGATAGCATGCACAAATGTAACTTTGTTTAAGAAAAAATGTGTGTTTCTCAGTCAACCTTTGACAACGGTAACTGGAAAGCTACCGAAACGTCAGAGAGGCACAAATAATTCATATACGCGATATAATCTGCTTAAATTGTTTTATTTAAATGTGTGAAAGTCTTGTCAGTTTCGTTTTTACTTCGCGTTATGGCGTTTTTGAAAGTTTTCTTCATTCTTTAAATTCTGAGCCTCTCTCTGTAAGTTTTTTTGTTGACTGTGGTCATAATAGCTGCTGCATTTTGAAGATGTGAATTGTATTTCTCGTTGACACGCTCATGCCAATGCTTGTAGACGCCATTCCGACACTTCACAACGATACGCCAGAGTATGACGTGCACACTCTCAGAGTAACGAAAATGTGCTGAGAATCGTTCCACGCGGTCGCGTCGCGGGGGTGCGAGAAGGGGGTGGAAGTCGCGATAGTGCATCAATATTAGGCAATAGCACTTGATTTCATTTAAAAAGTCCAAAATTAATAATAAAAACGCAGGAATAAACAGTTGGCTCGATTCATAAAATTGCTATTTTTTCAATTTTTTTCAAAACTTTGACCTTCGGTAGCGACCTCTAAAACTTGATAAAAAAATGAAATAAAAATAATGTGGAAATAACTCATACTAAATAACGATTTGATGAGGTGCCCCTTTTACTTTTCAAAAATCGAAAAATAAGGACCACCCTAACGGATACGCTGGCAAAAAAAAATGTTACTTTAGTCTCTGCATATCGGGACTAAAGCTCCTTATTAATCTCTAGGGACTAAAGTAAAATTGTTTTAATTTACTTTGGAAACCCCTAAACAGCCAATCACGATGTTTGTCAATGGAGGTTTATAGTCATTTTTATTGATAGGTATAGGGTGTAGGTACTCGGGTAATTCCGAATGGCGGGTAATTCCGAAAATTACTGATATCTAATAAACGGGGTAACATTTTTTGCGCTAGCAACACTTCTTACTGTAGAAGTGTATAGTACCTATCTGAGGAAGTGTTGCTAGCGCAAAAAATGTTACCCCCGTTTAATAGATATCTGTAATTTTCGGAATTACCCGCCATTCGGAATTAGCCGAGTAAACCAAACTTTTTGGTGCGTGAATATAACCTCAAAATTACAACTGCTTAAAAATATAAAAATAAAAGATTTTATTTTATGAAACACGATTAATTATTACGAATACGAATGTATTTTATAATATTAAAGATGAATTAATTTAATCATGCATGGTCCTTAAGTCCATATTAGTCATAAATAAAATTGTTTTCAAGTTTGAATCTGTTGGCTAAGTAAGCAAGCATTTAAAGCGTCACTTTACAAAAAAAAACCGGCCAAGTGCGAGTCGGACTCGCGCACCGAGGGTCCGTGCAAACACTTTCCATCCCTAAGTGGTTAAGTTAAGTTTGCACCTGGTATGTATAGCGCCCCATATAAATTAGGTGCAAAGTTAGGTATTAAAATATTTAAAAAAAATTACTTACTAGATCTCGTTCAAAACAATTTTCGTTGGTAGTTTTTATAGTAATGTACATCATATGTTTTATTTGGATTTTTCATTTTCTTATTTTAGAAGTTAGAGGGGGGGGGGGGGGACACCAACTTTTTTCCACTTTGGAAGCGTCTGTCACGCAAACTATTCGGTTTAGAAAAAAAATATTTTAGAAACCTCGATATCATTTTTGAAGACCTATCCATAGATACCCCACACGTATGTGTTTGATGAATTTTTAAGTTTCAGTTCTAAGTATGGGGAGCCACACATTTTTTTTTTTTTTTTATTTTTGCATCAAAATCTTAATGCGGTTCACAGAATACATCTACCTACCAAGTTTCAACAGTATAGCTCTTATAGTTTCGGAAAAAAATGGCTGTGACATACGGACGGACAGACGGACAGACATGACGAATATATAAGGGGGTTCCGTTTTTTGCCATTTGGCTACGGAACCCTAAAAAACACGGTTTTTTTTTTATTTTGAATGAGTATGTGTCCATTACTCGTATTAAGCTTGAATTGTTACCAATTAGACCAATTATTAGAAGGCTACATTTAGGGAATTAAAATATCCTCAAAGCAGAAATCACAACCAACATTTGACCCACGCCGGCGTATAGTGTTGTCCCGTTTACCCATATATTAAGACAGACGATCGAGAGGGACGCCACTATACGACGGTCGAATTTTGAACATCGGAGTAGCCTTACTGGTTTCGTCCACGATTTCTTATTAGCGCCGCAACTCTCTGCTGAAGGTACGGGTCCCTGGCGATCACTGAAAACAATATCATACATTTACCACTACAATTAAATAAGGTGTAGGCTATTCTGTTTGTTCCACTTTATTACGAGGCGTGGTATGGAAACATACTTGTATGGGAGAGCCACGGCGCGGGCGGCGCGGGCGGCAGGGGAGCCGGAGGCTGGATAATAAACAAAGATTTATAAACGGTATTCGGGAACAAAACATATTGATGAAGGTATAATTGTAAATGTTTTGTCTTTGGATTGTCTCAGATTTTAATTTCGATTTGCACTAATTGCCACTAACTGCAATCGCCTAAAGTTGTTTGTATCTCACAGTATACATTGCCAAGAATCAAGACGATCGAGAGGGACGCCACTATACGACGGTCGAATTTTGAACATCGGAGTAGCCTTACTGGTTTCGTCCACGATTTCTTATTAGCGCCGCAACTCTCTGCTGAAGGTACGGGTCCCTGGCGATCACTGAAAACAATATCATACATTTACCACTACAATTAAATAAGGTGTAGGCTATTCTGTTTGTTCCACTTTATTACGAGGCGTGGTATGGAAACATACTTGTATGGGAGAGCCACGGCGCGGGCGGCGCGGGCGGCGGGGAGGGCGGCCGCGGCGCGGGCGGCAGGGGAGCCGGAGGCTGGATAATAAACAAAGATTTATAAACGGTATTCGGGAACAAAACATAATGATGAATGTATAATTGTAAATGTTTGTCTTTTGATTGTCTCAGATTTTAATTTCGATTTGCACTAATTGCCACTAACTGCAATCGCCTAAAGTTGTTTGTATCTCACAGTATACATTGCCAAGAATCTTGAAGAATTCTTTCAAGAATTGTCGGATCTGCTCTGAAAGGTGATCAGGATTAGATGGTTACCTAGCTGAAACACTAATTTTTTTCAAAAAATGAAACGCGGGGCGGTGGGCGGATTGCGGGGTTAAGAAATAAAGGGAAGCAATTGTAATTTTAGATAGACAGTAATATATTTTGACTAAAGGTTAGATAATTTGATTACACTAAAGCAAAATAGACTGCAATTTTGGGTAATAATTTTGATGTTTTATGAAAACAATATTTGGTGAGCAAAAAATCCATTTCGGGTAGCAAAAAGATATACGGACTCAACGTAAAATTAATCTGGTGTAATGTATATCGATTTTGGAATACAAAATGATTTAATTTGGGGAGCACTGTATAGAGTGGGTTTAATTTATATGGAGGCAATTCATTTTATTTGGAATTTAGTTTTAGGGTATAAAAGCCATTTTGGTGAGCGTTTAAATTAGAGACTTACCGTTACAGGCGGCGCTGCTCCCGAAGCAGGCGCCTGCGGCGCCGCATGTAGCGCCGCGCGCGGCGAAGTCGCCTCTTGCGCTGGGCCGGGGTTTCGTGCGCGCGCCGCTGTGCCTCATGCTCCGCCCTGCGGCGGAGAATCGCGCGGCGGCGCTGCTCAGGCGTTTCTCTGGCAAAAAAATAGTACATTATTGCCGAGGCCCGGAAAGTAGGGGATTGGCTGACGAGGTGGTGTGGAAAAGATGCGAGTCAGGCAATCCCCGTTTCCGAGCCGAGGTTTATATAGTGCTTTTCTCAAACAATGTGAGGAAATAATAAAATACACTTGCAAAATAACAAGTAATTTAATAGGATTAACAAGAAAAACGAACAACAATCAGTTAAGAAGTACACAAATTAAGTAGATACCTCTATCCTTGTTTTATTCTTTCCAATAGCCACTTTCCCTCCTTAAATTTTAAGAAAAATCGATTTATATATTAGTGTTTGGGGTACGAAGTTCTATGTATATATTTTCGAACGATATTGAGATATTCACCGCGGATGACAAATACTCGGTCAATTTTTGTTTTAGTGTCGCACAATTTGACAATCATAGATTCATAAGAATCATAGATAGCTTTCGATGTCTTCCATGGTAATATTTGTAAATGGTAAACTGCGGCTCGCTCCGTTTAGTCCCATGATGGCCATGATAAGGGCAACCTGTAAAGAAAATAGGTATATTGAATTCCAGTAAAGCACATACTTAACTAAAACAAAAATAACCAGTTAAAAATAGGTACATTTTATGATAAAACTTTTACCTTAACAGCAAAGTAGCGTCTGGTGCTTCCTTTAAAAAATTGACAACAGTTTCTCCAGTCAAAACCTCTTGCTTTTATAACCATCGGATTCTCTTTTTAAAAATGTTGTCAGGTTCGTGTAGAAAACGAATTTGCATGTTTGCTTTCTTTCCATAACATAAATTGGTCGTACACTTGATTATATATTTATCTCTTAATTTAGTAGGTAGCATTATATTATATTATTTATTTACTCGAAAATCATTTACGCGCATACGCTCAATAGCAATTAAATAAAATTGTAATTTTACCGCCTAAACTTATTTTTTTCTTCTGACATCTAAAAAAAAAACAAAACTTGCACGAACTGTTAAACATACTTTACACGTTACCGATTCCATCAGCTGACTATTCGCCCGCTCGAATGGCGTTGGATGTTGTCGGGCGTCAATGCCAATCTGATCAGCTCGGCAAAGTTTGCGAATGTGTGAATGCTACTTAATGTTAAACGTGTGGTTGTCATGGCTGTATGAGATTTGTCCTACGTCGATTTCAATTTATGTACAGTACCTATGAAATTGTAAAAAGTTATGGAAGCGGGTAAAAATGGGTTTTCATACATTTATTTTTCCCCGAGGGAGCGAATATTCTTTTTTTTTATTTCATTAGTAAAAATGAGGCTCTTTGCGTAAAAACACGGCCGTACAAAACACGGCTGGCCGCGAACCAAACTGCTAGGTTAGGTTAGGTTAGAATTGCGACCACAACAGCGCGCGAGCCGAGCGAGCGAAGCGAGCGTACCGCGGCAGCGGTCGGCGAAGCGCTAGAACCGAACTAGTATAGCATACCTACTTGCATTTTCGGGACTCGGAAAACGTGGCCGTACAAAACGCGGCCGAACAAAGACGGGCCGAGCGTCATGGACTCGCAAAGCTCTCCTAAACAGCCAAGAATTGTTTCTGATTGTGAACCAAAAATAGGAGACATTGTTCAAATAAAATCAGATTTAAAGAACCGCGAGCTGTGGAAAGTGGGAAAGATAGCCGAACTTCTAAGAAGTGCAGATGGAAAACATAGGGTCGCTAAAGTTAAAGTTGGAGACACCATAATGACACGGTCTGTAGGTCATCTCTACCCTCTAGAGACAGAACCAGAGGACTCTCCACGATCAGGAGCGACTGATGAGGAACAAACTGCACCACCTCTGGACTCACCTCCTGATTAAGGTCACTAGCCTCCTCACAATTCTCAAAAAATGGGGGTTCTCTATTATATCTGAAACAATATCATACAATTTTTAAATCTTAAATAATATATTATACTAATTCTGACTACAAATTATTGTTGTATATTGTATAGGTCGATTCACTAAAGCTGGCACGAATGGAATGAATGAGTGAACGATAATATTTATGTGTGCGTCACAAAATGATTACATACAGGTTGATACAATAAGTGATTATGAATGTGAAAATTATCGAACCAAATTAAATTCAAAATGACGAATGGCTTTTTTTTTCAAAATTTCAAATTGGTGCTAGGAAGCTGAAACTCGGTATCGGGGGGCATTTGGGGCTCACAAATATAAATCTAAAATCAGTGTCCGAAAATTCGGTCAATGTCGGAAAATATCGAAAAAAACAATATTTGTATGGAAAATTTTTTTTTGGAGTCCCGTATCTCGTAAACGGCTGGAGATGGGTAGGGGGATGCTCAAACAAATATCATAGGGGACCCCCACCCGAGTACAGTTGTGGAAAAAAAAACAAAATGGCGACTTTTTTTTTTCGAAAATTTCAAATTGGTCCGAGGGGGCTGAAACTCGGTATTGGGGGGCTTTTGGGTCCTCCGACTCAGAATATGAAATCGGATTTTGAATATTCGGTCAACTTCGGATAACATCGGACAAACAAAATTTAGTAATCTTAGCTTGACGAAGGGCCGAGCCATTTCTGAGCATAACTTATTGAATCGAATGGGTCTTAGCCTCGGATACTAGTACTTTCAATGAAAACTATATTGAATAAAATCGGTCGAGCCGTTTTAGAGTTATTGCAAAATTTCATAATTTTCTTTAAAATGACGTAAGTGCCGCGCGGTGTCCCTACACTTCGAACGCTACACATATTGGTTAAGTGCCAAACTATATTAAAACATTTCGCTCAATCTGTCACGTATTATAGATAACTTCCAAAAGATATTATTATCTTTTGGAAGTTAATGTTTCTTGGCGTGTACGACTTTTTTATAGGGCTTGAAATCTTTCTCGTAATTTTCGTCTATTGTGAAGGACGGGCAACTACGGGACCCTACACTGAGCAGTGAGCGTGGCCCGACATGCTCTTGGCCGGTTTTTTATTCAAACTAGTCGTCCGTCACCTATTAATTCTTGACATTACACCTTTACCAGGCCGCGAAGACAAGAAGAAAATGTGGGTTACGTTAATACCATTGCATAGTCCCACATGGTTAAACTCATACGAGACAATGGAATAGTATCATCCCACATCCTAATTCTGGTCATACACAGATTGCATGAATAAAATTGTACATATTGCTTAATATTCATTGAATATTAAGCAATATGTACAATTTTATTACACTGCCTTACAACAGTCAAAATCTAAAGTATGTCAAAAAACTAGCGTCTTCATAAAACACCATGATAGTAAAATATTTTTGTATCAAACAGTTAAATATACCTTTCGGACATATAATATTACTTGTTTAGTCTAAATATTGTGCGGATTATGCTTATATTACACCTAATAATTTTTATTTTTCTTGAATAACAAAAACCCATTTTGTTGTTGTTTACAAAATATTAGGAGGCCCCTGTATAAGAACGGCACTCACACTAACACTCAAAGTGACAAGTGACATAACTTTCATTCAATCCATTCGCGCCAGCTTTAGTGAATCGACCTATACTGAAATTATAAATTGTAAACATTATTTAAATTTTGTATTTTATTTTAATGATTGATTATATGAAATGTGTATAGAATAATGTAACCTAATATAATTTGATAATTTAATATGTGACATGTAAAATTGAAAAACATTTTATAAATAGATGAGTATGAGTACATTTATCACTACAATTAAATAAGGTGTAGGACTACTTAAAACATGAACGCCTGTGCGTATCAGCAGAGCAATCCAAATCTGTGGTGTATTTATGATTGTGTCAGGCGCTAAGTAGTCAAAAAATAATTTTTCTCAAAAATTGCATGTAATGTTGCCTTACCATCGCTAGATAGACTACAGTAAGTGGAACATACTGAAGACTTATTAGAAGTGTCCAGTAAACAGCGAGATTTTAAATTTGGAATCCATATTTGTCCAGTAAGTAAGTATGTAATTCCTATTACGTATCAAGATATTTGAATATCGAAACACGAATTACATCGTCACCGACCTATAAAAAAACTAAGGATGTGAAGGCGATGAGGTCGTATATAAATGTAAAAAGGATGCATTCCACAAATTGTTTTAATTATAAGTACAGTGCGACAGCAAATTGTAGAAATTAAAAAGTGTCGTCCCTTTTTCATAGATTAAATAGAAAGAGACGACATTGCAGTATACACTTGCAATTTACACTAAGAGCAAATGTAAAATAAAAAGAGGTTAGCACTATTGGCAGTATAAACGTAACTCAAGATGCATATTTAAAAAAAAAAAGTAGCGACAAGGTTTAGTGCGGAAGTTTGTATGCAGCGTTTAGTTCATAATTGTGCTGTGTAAAATGACAATGATATTTCGGAATTCCTTCCTTTTTTTGTGTCGTTTAGAAAAAACCTCGGAGTTAAAATTGAAGGTAAGCTTTATGATATGAAAATTAGTTAGAAAATACAACAATGTATAACAATAATTAAATTTTATCTTTAAGACTTAGATTTGTAAGAGAGTGCAAATAATTAAACGCAGTATTTATAAAAAAAGGAATTAAGGCGGGATTTAAATTAAATGACAAAAATTTCAAATTTGTTTGTGTGATCTATTACAATAATTCAGCAAAAATGAGTTCAGACGAGTCTGATTCCGAATAGACGGCACTCCTCCATGCTTAAAAGCGGAGGCAGAGTTAGCTAAAATAATTTACTTCCGACTAAATCCAAGGAGATATAAAAAAATACAAGAGATTCATTAAATGGAAATGAAATGAAATGAAATATATTTATTGAAACTTAGGGCATTATACATCATGAGATATCCAGCGGGCCCCAAACTAGGCTGAGCCTGTATCTTGGGACCCTGTGGAAGGAAGAAAATCAAGTTAATAATTGGTCAGATAATGTTTGATAAGGTCAGAATATTTCAACAATCTTTCTGAGACAATCGGATGGCTACAAAGGAAAGAAATCACAAATATGCAGCAGCAAAATATAGAAAAGTTCTTAAATCAAGCTCTAGATGATAACCATTTTGGCGATGAAGGTAAATAAATGCTGCCACTATTTGATAACGATATAACTATATCTTTTATCCAAGTATAAACTCATAATTATTTTTGTTATAGGTTGTTATCATGGGAGTTAATGGTGCCTGCGACGACGAATATCACAATGTGTAATAATAAAAATGGGATATAACAAAAATATTCATTAGAAAATGGCCGAATATGAATGTCACCTACAAAATATAATTTTAATCTAATTTTCTTGTTTAATTTTTGAGAAAAGCACTATACTTGCTTCGACCGTAAGAGCCATCCTGGCCTCGTATTATATCCGGACCTCGCCTACGGCTCGGTCCGTCTAATTCCTACTCGGCCAGTATGGCTTACTTACTGGTCTCTGCCGTAATGTACTAATACGCGAAACTTTTTGATCTGTAACGCTGCAGAGTTTATTTATTCATAGAACCGTATAAAAATATGGTTGTATTTCCGAAATTGTAAAAATCACAACAAGTTTATTTATTTTATTTTATTTTTAGTATTTGTTGTTATAGCAGCAATAGAAATACATCATCTGTGAAAATTTCAACTATCTAGCTATCACCGTTCTTGAGATACAGGTATATTTAATATACACTTTTATCGCCTATTATGGGAAACCCATACAAACTTCCATCCCCTTATTTAAAGGGTGGGGGGTGATTTTCTAAAAATCCTAGAATATGTATTTTATTATTTATAACAAGGAGTCCCTATATTAATTTTCAGACCTCTAGTATCAAAATTTGCAGAAGTCTCATACAAACTTCCATCCCCTAGGTTAAGGGGTTGGGGGGTAAATCTTCCAAGTTTAAGAATTATTTTGTTGTTTGTGTACTAATACTAGCTTACATACCAAATTTCAGCTTTCTAGGCCATCGGGAAGTACCCCAGAGGTTTTGATACGTCAGTGTATAAGTGAGTGGCAAAATCGGCGTATTTTAGGTACCAATAAAACCTAAAGTATAAAAGCTAGATCAATTAAATTTAGTTCATTTCATATATGTTCCCTAACTGCTTCTTAACGTGTGAATTTGGGCGCTCTGGTATTAACTGGGACGAAGCTGTGAGGGTTTGAAAATGAGACGAAACGGTTCGAGAAAAGGTAGGTAGTGCCCCACCTCTTTTTCTTTTCGTCTTGGCGGGGGCACTACCGTGCCCCCAGATAAGTGCCGCGCGAGGAAAGGCCGAGCCAGTTTTGCTCAAGAACGCCATGAGGCCGCACGTTCGGAAAGTTGTCGCCACCACTGCCTTTCTAATAATTCTACGGCTTGTAAAAAATTGGGCAAGTGCGAGTCCGACTCGCGCATGAAGGGTTCCGTACCTTAATCTAAAACAAGTTTGTTGTATGGGGAGTAGGGTGGATCGCTCTTGTATGAGAAAAAAAAAACCTTACATATTTAACTTCTAATAGTTCTTAAAAGTTGTAGCATAGTATAAAGATGCGAGACGATTTTTTTTGTATTTTTTAAATAACGTTTTTTGCCTCCGCATCGCTGAAAAGAATTTAAAAAATGTGGAAATAAGTCCAATTTTCAAAAAACACTGCAGCAGAATTATGAGCTTTAACGATCACAAGATTAAAATACAGTATTAAGAGGGCATAAATTTAGTAAATTAACAATAATAGTTATTCAGAAACTATTATTATAAAACCCATTCATATTACTATTTTGCCTAATTTTGGCATGATTTGTCTTGAGGTTAAATTTGAAAGAAACAGGCCTTCCTTTAAATGAATAACTATGTATTTAATGAGAATAACTATAGTAAACATCATATATATCATTATAAATGCGGTTAGAGTTTTGAAAATTTTGGGTCTAGTATAGGTTTTTAGGAAACTTCAACGACCTTGCGGAGGCAAAAAACCTGTTCCGATTGCTATCGTGTAGAACTAAATCTTAATCGTAATCAACTAGAGCAAGTTTTTATTCCTATTAGAATATTTAATTCCAAAAAAAAAATTTTTGATCCACTGGGGAGCCCCCCTTAAATATTTATTTTATTTTTAGTATTTGTTGTCATAGCGGCAATAGAAATACATCATCTGTGAAAATTTCAACTGTCTAGCTATCACCGTTCTTGAGATACAGCCTGGTGACAGACACACGGACGGACGGATGGATAGCGAAGTCTCAGTAACAGGGTCCCGTTTTTACCCTTTGGGTACGGAACCCTAAAAAAGAAAGCGGAGACCTAAACGTTTTTGGATGATCCTGTTATTTAAAAACAGATAACATACTGGGAACAGATTGTTTGAAGAGTTGTGCTTCGATAACGCAGATTTTTTTTTACTAGAATGAGTATAAATGAATTTGAAAATCTGTACTCTCTTATAAACGCCAAAATAAGGAAGAAGGACACAAATCTTCGAGAAGCAATATCCGCGAGAGAAAGACACTGTTCTTTCGGCTCAATGACGCTAACACGCGCGCGACGATCAAGCGAGGCAAAACACAACCGTCTTGAGTGAGCGCGGCAAACCTACTGAGGCAGTGAGGCCGAGGCGCCTTTGAGCATGGACAAAAACCGACAACGCTCGGCTCTGGCCGCGGCACGCTCGCCCGAGGTCAGACATGCATTTGCCTCGGGCGAGGCACGTCCTGACCAAGTCCTGACTGGCCGAGGATTTGCCGCGCGAGGCGGCCTCGTGAGGCTGCTCGCTCAGTCAGGACCCGGCTATTATGGAGACTCTTATTTCTACCTTACAAATAACTTTTCACTACACCCTACATATAAATAGTTTTTGAGAAATACGCGTTCGAAGATTTTGACCTTCTAGCAGGGCCCTTTGGTATTTAGTGACTTACATGACCCCAGGTAATTTTAAAAAACAGATGGTTATTTCTACCTACTGAATCAATTGTCACCAACTTGCTAGTGGCAGGTTTTCAAGAAAAAAAAATATAAAAAAATATATTGAAATGAAATGAAATGAAAATGTAGAAATAACTGGCAAAAATGAGAAAAATTATAATGATATCAGTTCATTTGGTAACTAGCTACGAAATGGGAAATGTGTTTTCCCATCTTGTAGCTAGCTACCAAATCTGGCTACGAGATGGGAGATTGGGAAGTGAAAAACTCACTGATTGCGGTGGACACCACCGCCACGGAGATGTCCCACGCCGCCCGGAAATCCCTGACCCAGATCAGGACGGATTCCATCTCTCGTATCTCGTATCTCGTATGTAGGATGTCGCGAGTGCCGAGCACTGCGATGACGTTTAGCATCAATATTTTTTTTTTTTTTTTTATGGCAATTGTCTATTGACATTTTTGCCAGCGTCACGTCAATATAGTTACGAGCAAAGAATATAATTGGTTACGAGTTCACGGGAATAAGTGTAAAACAGATCAGAGCAATTACACAATAATTGGACAACATTTCATTTTTTGAAGGTACCTGTAATAGAAGTACTGTATACAGATTCGGGCCTTCTGATCACGAAAAAAAATATTTTGAATTTTTTGGATCACTAGTTTTTGAAAAAAATGATAATAACTAACATATAATTATTGAAAGGCTGGATAATGTTAATTCCCTCACGTTCTTTTTACTGTTATTTAAAAGAATACATTGTACGACACTCCTTCATTTGTGGCTGTAAACACGTCAATGTCATACATTTAAAGTATTGTCATCGCTTTCTTAGATTGGTTATTTAAATTACTCCGTTTTAACCATGAAAGTAAGTGAAAGATATGCAGTAGCAGACAGTCGCAATCTACCGCAAGTCGACAACATAATGTTGTTGGAGTACATGCGAAAAAGCGACAGTTTCAATGTCGCAGAAATCCGGGGAGCCAAAATCCTGATGTCTTCCAGAGATTCGTATGTAGACAGTAGACACAGCTGTAGGCTATGTAGAGGTGAAAAGAGAAGGCCCTGTTTGCTTCGTGAGGTGTAGGGTTACACCGGAGCACAGAGTAAAATCCAAAATGTATTCTGTGCTTGCAACCATAAATGAAGCGGAAGACATAATTGTAGAAGTGGAGTGTAAAGACTGTGCTGCTAGTTCGGGAGGGTGCAAGCATGGCATTTGTTTTCTGATGTGGCTTATTAAGAGAGCTGATGAGCCATCAGTTACATCAGTGACATGCTACTGGACTCGGCCTAAGCTATCGGAAGCAGTCTCAAAAGATAAATTTATTTTAGCTAAAGAGATTGGAAAGCGTACCGTTTTGCCATCCCCGCAGAGCTCGGCTAATTTATCTTCATTCTTGGCTGAATGTAAAAAGAGAAAACTTTCCGATTCTCTTATTACAAACTACAACGAAGAAAAAAATACTCTAGATAAATACAGCATATTTGATCTGATGTTAGATTTCAATTCCAAACGTAATACACGTGGTGTAACCATGGACAATTTTAAATCATATGCAGGACAAATCATAACACCTCAAATCAAAAAAGATATAGAAGAAAAAACCCGAGAGCAAGCCAATAGTAAGCTGTGGCACACATTGCGACAGGGAAGAATAACTGCTTCGAAAATATTTGAAGCCACAAAGTGCAGTACTGATGGTGTTTTGGTACAAACCATTCTTGGTGGCTACAAAGTGCCCGAGACAAATGCAATCAAAAGAGGTAAACGCTTAGAAGCACAAGTCCTACAAAAATTAAAGACAGATATGAATATCAGCATTCGAAAATGTGGTTTTTTGTTGATAACGCCATTTATAGGTGCTTCACCAGATGGATTGTGTGAAGATTTTTCAATTGAGGTCAAGTGCCCTCAAAGCAATAAGTCCATGAAGAACTATGTAAAAGACAACCAAATAGCAGATAAATTTAAAGCCCAGATCCAAATCCAAATGCACGCTACAGGGTGCAAAAAAGCATTATTTAGCGTGGCTGACCCAATGTTCGAAACAAACAAAGTCTACTACAAATATTGGCTGTATTATGATAGACTTTATATTTCAAATTTATTAACAAAGGCAGAGCTATTTTGGAAAATGTATATTTTTGATAAAATGTTAAACAGTGTACAATTTTAGAAAATATAAATTATACAAACTATGTATTGCTTTCATTTCATTTATGTCTTGATTTCAAAGTTACAGTATTATAGCTGAAATAATTTCTGCTCCGTCATATGCGAAGTTTGTGTCCTGACAAATACTTGTTACCTAAGTGGTTAAAGCGTTGAAGTGGCTCAGACTTGCCTGCACATTTCTTAAAATGTCTACTTTATCCAAAACGTTTTTTTTATATAGTAAAACCGGCATAAACCGGTCTTACTGTGACATAAAATCTGGTTTTGGATCCACTACTGTGCTTATAATCTGGTCTTCCTACATTGTCAGTTTCCCATGATGTCTGATGTCTGCTTCTTATACCTATAGTCTATTTCCTAGTTTATTCAATTTTTACGGAGATATATATGTGCATATTCATCTCACTGTATAATGTGCCTACTGATTTGTCTGTGGCATTACCCTTTTGGATGACAATGATATATCCATATCTGCGCCATCGGGTCAACGCCAACGTCGGATATATCCGTCACACCCGTACGGAGCGATATGAGACTGACCTACATACATTTTAGGGTCTAACTTTGCTTTTAAAATGTTATGCCATGGCAAGTCTGTGATACCTAGTACTGCCTTCTGAGTCTGACCCTTGATCCAACCGTCTAGCTAGAGTCCCTTAAGGTATTTGTCGAGAATCAAGAAACAGACGCAGAGGCAGCATCCTGTCCCGGTACGCGCGGACAGGTTGGTTCCTCCTCCATAACCCAGCGCGTGCAGTTCTTGTTAATTTCTGGTGTCCATTGCATGAGACGTGTTACACCACCAGTAGTAGAGGCCGTGGGTGGAGCAGATTACGTCGTTAGCCCTAAGCGTGCCAGAAGCGGTACCCACTCTCGACTCGACGACGTGCAGTATGTGCGCTTACGTGGGTCTCTTCGCAATAACGTTATATCCGGTGTTTTTATTATAATTCTAAAAGTTAATTATTTTTTATTAAAACAGTAACGTCTGCTAACGTGCAGGTTCGAATCCTGTCCGAACCATTAAATATTTCAACTTTTCGCTTCATTGTAAACATTCTAAGTTTTTATTTATTTTGGAAAACAAATGTGAAAGCGTTTATTGTAGGCTACTTAGATATGCATATACCCGCACAAAACCATGCCGATATCCTGTGAGAGTATGGGTGAAAAATCTTCATTTCACGCTTAATGTTTGTTGTACTTACAACTTATGCTCCATTGCACAGCGTGATGTAGGTAATCGCCAGCTTTTCATGAAATAAAAAAGTTTGAATTCATAACACTATATTTATTTTCAGTTACATTGAATATTTCCTGAAGATCGTTGATTTAATAAAAATCAGTTCGGAGTACCTACTTACTTTAAATATGTACAGACCAATATATAAACAAATTTAACAATACCCTAGATGCCGACACACAGTCTTTTACAAACCGAGTTTTTTTTATCGACAGTATTTAAATCACGATATAATTCAGCCGAAAATAAGAGATACAAATTTGTAGAAGTAACATCAAGTAATAATCATTCATAAACATATTACTACTAGCCCGATACGGGAACAGTTCTGAACTTCAATAAAATACAAGTGCGTGATTTTTTGTGGTCAGTTAGAGTAGATTGAGTACTAATGGGTATCAACATTTTCTAACAGATTTTGAGTGTGCGTTAGGTATAAAAAAAGTTTTTGTAAGTGACCTCTGTAAATATAAGAAAAAAAAATCAAGTTAATTTCTTCTGCACTAGGGCATCGCATTTTACAGTTTTAACATTCCGTATTGTTTTCTAACAGATTTGTCGAGAAATTATTTCAGCGCAATACGAAACGATTGAAAAATTATAAATCCCTGAAAAGATTATACAAGTGACTTTTGGGAACGAAAATGTGTTTAAAACTATGAAATGTAATGACAGTTTTAATTTATAACAGATTCATCAATAGCTTTATTTTATATAAACAATTGAATTTTTAAATCGTTCTCTAGGCCACAAAATTTTACGCAAAATTGTCAAGTCGGCGTAGTGAACTCATTTTCATAAAAGTAATCTATTAACATAGAATTCTAACCAATTCACCCACGGGAACAAATTATATTACTTCATTAGTTGTACGCGACATTTAAATTTGAGCGCGAACGCTTTGCATCAAGTTATGACTGCGCCGAGCGTTAGCGACTAACCCATAGAGCGCGAGGAATGTGTATTTAGATCGGCGCGCGGCCGCCATTGTAAAAATCAGGATTCAGTTAAATTGTCCAACCTGGACTGTCACCTGCATCGGCTCGCCGCGTGTAGAACGAATATTAAAAAGATCACGCTTACCATCATCGCCAACATCAGCTTCTACATCACAATCAACGAAATTTTGACGAAACACTTTTTTCCCGGGGCACACACGCCGAAGGTGTCCCTTTGTACCGCATTTGCCACACTTATAGCGGGCAAATTTGCACGAAATCGCTTGGTGCCCTTCATAACCGCAAGCCGCACACACAACCTGTGGCCTTTGCGTCGCGCCATCGCTACTGCTGGTAAAACCGCCTGTGCCGCCGGGCCTCACAGACCGTGGGACCCGCGCCATTTTGTACACCGCCATTTCTGGACATGGCAACGTGCTCGTTGCCGCCGGAACCGCCTGCGAAGCACCCTGCCGAGCGCACTGAGTTCGTTCTGCTATCGATACCGCTTCGGTTAACGTGAGCTTGTCCATCTCCATGGTAAACAACTTTTCCCGTTCGGGGCCCGCCATCATTCCGATTACAAACCGATCTCGCAGCGTTTCACTCAAAGTCGTGGCGGAGAAACCGCAGTCGACCGCTAAACTTCGGATACGAGCTGCCCACTGTGTCATACTTTCTGTTGATTTTTGAGTCGATGAGTAGAATTTGTTTCGTTCCGCAAACCCACACTTAGCTGTTGTCAAGTGACTGTCCAATAAACTCACTAAACCATCATATTCCAGGGTTCCAACCTGCTGAGGTAACGCCAAGTCCCTTAAAAGGTTATATGAATTCTCGGTCAAGCTACTTAATAGAATCGCACGACGCTTGCACTTTGCTTTGTCGTCTGTGTCAAGTATTTCATTGGCCAAAAACCATTGTTCTAAACGTTCCTTGTACATGGACCAATCTTGCACTTCATGATTAAACGTAGCTAAGGAGCCAACCGACACTTTGGCCATGGTCACTATTTATTTATTGCACGCGTAATAATTAAATGGTACGGCCCAGTCGCCACTGTTAGTACGGGGTGTGGTGCGGGGGTGAGGAATAACAAACGAGCGTCCCAGTGAACTACGTGTAATCGACTGACTCATATGCGGTCGCAGCCGCATACCTTAATCTCTAACAGTTTGGTACTAGGTCGATTTGTGTAAGATTGTCCCTTAATATTTATTTATTATTATTATTATATCAGCTACGCTTTTAACGATAAATTTTACGATTTTCCTCCAACTTTACTTAGTTTTATCTCATCAAACCTACAAAAATAATGACGATCCTTAGCACTAACGCAGCTTTGTTACACACAACGCACCAGCATATTTATCTTAGCATAGTGTCCGGCCATGGTATTTCTCAAAACTCATTTTCCACTGTTTGAGCGACTTTTATGAGCTCTTCACATGGATAAATCAATTTTCCCTTCGATATAAAGTTAATCCACTCACAGGAACCACTTCCAGGTTCTAAGTCAGGTTCCGAGTTAGGTTCCCAAGATGTGGGTACTTTCCCATAAATCTTGAAGCGACATAGCCGGCAATGTATTTTAGTCAACAAGCAAACATAGAACTTAAAATTTTATTATTAATAGTAATTATTGTCGATAAGTAGGTATGTATACATACCATTTTTACATGTTTTCAGCCCACAATAGCGAAGCCATTCATTGGCTACGGATTCTTTTTTAGGAAACGTATACAATCTTATTATTCCCATTTCACTCCTACTCTTACAGTTCCGAATAGAACAGCCAACCCTTTTCGTAACAAACATTAATTACCAAGCTTACGACGTCACGTGAACAGTTTGGAAAACGCTGCGATTGCTGAATGTAAGCGAGAAGGAAATAACAATTAACACGCGTTAGACAAGGATGACGGTCAGGGACAAAATGACGGATTGTCAAATGTGATTTTTTTTTGTGGATTTTATGGCTTGGCTGCAGAGGCCTTTAAGCCATGTCATGTCATGTCAAATGTGACAGCACTATCCTGTGATGCCAGTAGTGTCATTAGAATTACCCGAACGTCTGAAGTTTATTTCGTACATCGGAAGATATTGCTAACGAATAATTAAAAATGACGTGTTGTTGTAAAATTTAAGATGAAATACATATAAATGAAAATTATAGAATTATAATAGTAGTTTTTGATGCAAGTGTGGAAAGTGTGTCATTTTGAACGAGTCCCGAGGAGTCTTGGCCTGAGCCGCAAGGCGAGGGTCAAGACTCGGGACGAGTTAAAATGACACTTCCACACGTGTACCAAACAACGTTTTTTAATACATTTGCGAAAAAATGCAATAATACAAATTGAAAACAGTAATTGAAAGGGGCAATTATATTTATTTCGGTCTGATAAAAATTAAAAGTACCTAAAATTTTTAGAGCAATTGTGAAGGGTCGCATTTAAGACCTTTGCTGGTAAGTTTAAAGTTTTATTCAAGTTGTTAATAATTCTCTTTTTCTCGTTTCCAGCCAATAAAATGTTCATAGACGGCAATGTAATTTTTCTTTCGATTTTGCGGGTAAAATACTCTCACTTGCAATTTTTGCCTTGGCTCGTATATAGGGCGGTTTTAAATCTATTCTGGTAACATCAGAATCCATCATTTTCTATCAAAAACTCTTATTTTATAAAATCTTACGTGTCATTTACACATAATTAAAACAATCTTGAATGAAAAAGAAAGTTTTACTTTTAATTGTAATATTTTTTCCAAGATGGCGTCGGCTGTCATCATTCAGCCAAATCAAAAGAAATAGTTATAATATTTCAGAAGAGATATGATAATGTTACACAGTAATTTAATTGATTCCAAACCATAAACATCGTGAATCTGTTTTAGTTCTTTACGTTTCATACAATTGTAAATAAATATAATATTATTTAATACACATTAATAGCGATCATTCATAATTACTATGAATTTATAAAGCAGCGCGTGGGTCACGCTTAATACTGTATTTTCTAATCTGTGACAATACTTTTCTTTTTAATTTTTTTAGGTCACGCATAATACTCATTTGCTCATTAAATAATAGTCACTCAGACAAATTATTAAAACCGTTTTTGAATCTTTTTAATAGATAACCCTTTGATTGATCCAATATGCAATTTAAATATTTTAAGCATAATTATAAGATATACACTTGCAATGCTGTATGACGTAATAAATAAAGTCGGAAAGTGATTGACCTTTGTTTGGATGTATGAGACATGACGTGTTAGTACAACAGAGAATTAAAAAAGTTTGAAAAGTAAAAAGCACTAGTTCGAAATATCCAACTTTTCGCACGATTTGCAGCTACGAAAAGTACCACTTTTTGAGCAACTGTATTAAAAATATATATTTTTAACTAATTAACCATAGTTTTAATGTACCCATATAACATGTTATGTTGAAATAAAGTGGCAATGTTATTGTGGCGTAGGCTTGTGTCACTCTGGGAATGGAAGACCTTGTTTTATTAGACCATGGAATTTACGAAATACGGACCAAATTGACAAGTTTTTTTTTTGTGGATTTTATGGCTTGGTTGCAGAGGCCTTTAAGCCACGGCATAATTTCTTGAAATGGCTTCGCAGAAGTTACATTCACATTAAATGTTTTTAATTGTGTTTTTAATATATTTGTATATTGGTTGGTACGTTTCACTATTTTTTAAAAGTTCTATGAGCGGCGGCGGGCGGGAAGAAATATCACTGTAATTTTGACACACATCACTGAGTTCACTTGCAAACTATATATCTACATATTAACAAGTGCCTAGGGGCCCTCGCCCTCTAAGTCTGGCCCTGCTTATGCTTTAAAAAAACCGGCCAAGAGCATGTCGGGCCACGCTGTGTAGGGTTCCGTAGCTGCTCATCCTTCACAATAAACTGCTGTTTTAAGCCCGAGGTTTACGTTAAGAAAGATTTTAAGCTCTATAAAAAGGTCGTAAACGCCCTAGAAACTGTAATCACTTATTACCTTCTGAAAGTCAACTTACGACCTTTTAAAGAAAAAATATGAAATTTGGCGATAACTCAAAAACGGCTCAACCGATTTTGTTCAATATAGTTTTCATTGAAAGTACTTATAAGGCCTCATTAACATGAATTTTTCCAATTTTTTTTGACCCGTGGTTGAAAAGTTAGAGGGGACACTATTTTTTTTGTTTTTGGAGCGAATATTTACAAAACTGCTGACTTTATCAAAAAATAATCTTAGAAGACCCCTATTATTTCTACAAGACCTATTCAACGACACCCCACACACCAGTTGAAAAGAAAAAAAAAAAATTCACCCCCACTTTAGCTGCTCGAGAGGTACCCGAAAAAAAATTTTTTTTTTAAGTTTTATTTTGCCGATCTGTCGGCGGTATACATACACATACTCATACCAAATTTCAGCTTTCTAGTACTAGTGATCACGGAGCTAAGCCGCGGACGGACGGACGGACGGACAGACGGACAGACGGACAGACGGACAGACGGACATGGCGAAACTATAAGGGTTCCTAGTTGACTACGGAACCCTAAAAATGAATTTTGTTATTCAGGTCTCTGTTCACGCCGTCGGAGCCTTGAACTGTGACACCAACAACACTAACTACTTCTGTGCATCTGTTGAAGAGGTAAGATTTAGTCATCAATGATTATTGAAATGACAAACAACATCATTAGAAATCTTTTTTATTTCCAATAGCTTCATTTATCATATTCTCTGTACTTCTGTAGCTTTGTTTGAATGAGTTTGGTTCTATTTTACCCAGGGATAGAATTCAGAGTTTTTAAATGTAAAGCATTTAAATGTAAACCAATAGTAACCACGGTAAGTTTTATTATGAACTTACAATTTAATTTAAATAAAGTACAATTTATTGTTATACTGAAATTCACATAAAAGAGAGGTATCAATCTTATTAATAATTCCTCTTATACCTTATATATTGTCGTGATGGGCATTATTACTAGCACATAAAGTTAGACACAATAATCTATTTCCTTTTATATAAAACAATTTAAACTGCTTCTATTGCATTGCACTTTATACTACCGCGGTTTGTATACATAATTTACAGAAATTCTAATAAGTATGTACCAACGTTAGATTATGAAGGTAATAGCAATAGACCTGTTATAATTTGTGTTAATTATATTATTTATATTGAATGCGCTCCTGATAGCAGCACCGGAGTGTGACCTTCTTGCGTGGAGATGAACGACTGTTTGTCAGGAATGTTTGAGAGTTTGCAAGATGATGTATAATAGGATTTCTAGTACTTAATGTTTATTGTCTGTAACTTACCCTAATTTCAGTGTATTGGTTATTCTACTGTAATACTGTGTAAATAAATTTGTTGTAAATAAATAAATTGTGAAATACCGGTAGACTCAGATTCATACATGTGAAAGTGCCCTTGTGGCCTACTTACAGATTATACATATATTTTGATTTTACTCATTTCTGTTTCCCAGCCAAGCACGGGCCTGTTTGGCGCGAAACCGGCAACGACAGGATTCGGTGCGACACCTAGTTCAGGGTTCGGATCCTTTGGCACCAGTAGAGGGCGGTTCGGCGCCACGCCCGCCACCACGCCCGCCTTCCGAGCCGCCCAGCCTGGTCAGTATTATCGCATACAAACTTTTTTTAATGTATCTCATATTGTGTTATCTATCTATAGCTGTTTGAGGGGTGTGCAAGGGATAATCTTGCACAAATCGATAGTCCCAAACTAAACAGTGCTTGTACTATAAGTACTAGACGACGGTATACATCTATACTATTATAAAATTTGAGAGTTGTATTGAAAATCACTTTTCTATGGAGGGGTCATGATTTCAGGAAAAATCTTAATAGTCACTCTATTGCAGTTTCATCATTTGTTTTATATGTGTTTGTCATAATTTCCTTTGTCCTGGCATCACGCCGAAACGACTAGACTAATTTTAACCAGTTTCGCTACAGGGAGAGCTGGACATCCAAAGATGGTTATAGGTACTTTTTACCCGACTTACGGCATTACGCGTACGAAGTTGCCTTCCTAGTGACTAATAACAAAATGGCGCACCCCGGACAACGTTTGGTACTCCATACTAAACGGCTAATCCTTTCAACACGATGGTTCCACCAAGTAATAACAAAATGAAACACGGTTTTATTGCCTACAGCACTTTGTTACATGCTGTAATAATACTCAGAACCAGAGTTCATTGGACATTGTAATACAATATGCTTTCCATCCATTGCACCAAGAGCATGCGGAAAATTATTTTTGAATCCGTTTTCTACGTTTAACCACTGCTGCTCATTGTCCGGGATCTGTGAACAAGAGTATAATTATATACATATTCAAGTCGAAACAACGGTGTCAAACTCATTGCGCAGTAGAAACTACTGACATTCGATACCGCTCTTTTTACGTGAGATTAGGCATACCTATAATTATTTGCCTTTTATTTCAGGAAGAAGAAACTGGCGAAGATAATACTCCCATCGAATTAACGAAAGAGCAAAGTCCACAGCAGAGACAGACCCGACGACGAGAAAACCCACCAGAGTTAAAAATAGCAACAAAACAGATGTCAGAAGCTTTCAGTAATTTAAATAATATTATAAATAATAAGCCAGTGAAGGATCGTGCAGAGCTTGAAGACGAGTGTGATCTATTCGGCAAATTAATAGCTAAAAAACTAAGAAAAATGACTGAACGTAATAGAGACAGTGTGTTTACGTGGAAATCTATCGCTGGAGCGCCTACGCGAATCGTCGGCGCAATATCACTGCGAGCGTATTGTTGCTCTTCAATGTATATAGTAGTTTTAAGTTCAAAATTCGCATGTCATTGTCTTCCTACTGATCTCGTAGCGAGTACACGTCTCTGTTATAACTTATTCTGGAGTTTTACTATCCGAGACCTTCAGCCCCAAACACAGTGTAATGTTTCATATTCATTCCTTATTTCGGTCCAATGATCAGTCCCATAATGGTCAACATACATCCACTACTCATCATGCTCCTGAACACTCTTCATTGGTACATGTTATAAGCGATGAAGTTGTTGTACCAGCAACCCAAAGTCAATTACTTTCTAGACAATATAAACGGCCAAAATCGGAAAATACTGCCAGTTATTCGAAAATAATAGTACCTCCTAGGCCACAACCATTATTTCGGGTATTTAAAGGTCAGCGTAATGAAAGTCAATATCGTTTGCATATTCCGGAAACACTGACTCAGTCAGTTTCTCCAGATGATAGCACACATAGTAGTAATTTAATACATCAGGCATATGATAACTCGTAATTAATATACTTTTCTCAAACATGCAACGACATATCGTCATAAGTCATAACGTGCGTTAAAACAGGCTTCGAAGTGTCAAGTTTCGGGCGAAAAAATATTTACAAGTTTATAAGCGAGTATGACGTAAGTAAACCAGTTTCATTGGGTTAGGACCAAAAAGTTTGATGAAATTAAGGCGTAGTTACAAAACGAGGAAATAAAAGCGATTGGAATAAGTTCCGTTGTGCGACAAAAATTAACGATTCAATAAGAAACCTTAAAATAGAACCTTAAGGTACGTTATTGCAAGGTCTGTCGTCGCACAGCGGAGACTATGATACAAATATTAATTGACTCGAGTTAAGGTGTTTTGTTTTTGGTGAAAATTATATTTATAGGTGAACAGAGTTCATTTTTAGTTTGAGGTGGCCAGTTATTGAACGGTGGCCAATTATTGGCGATTTACCCTATGTTATCTCATGTGTTTAGCTAGCTAGCAAAGCCATTTTTCCATTCAGTGTATTAGACGCAACTAAAATTCTAAATTGTTTCGACGACGCGGTTGGCGCAGTTTTGTAGTGCGCCTGCCTACTGAGCCGGCGGTCCTGGGTTCGAATCCCGGCCAGGACAAATATTTGTGAGAGCACTCATTTGTTCCTGGGTCGTGGATGTTATCTATATATGTATTTATTTATTTATATATTAAGTATATCGTACATAGTACAAGCGTAGCTTAGTTTGGTACTAGGTCGATCTGTGTAAGAATGTCCCTTAATATTTATTTGTTTATACATACTAAAGGAGTGGCCACGATATTACGCGGCCAGCGGAACTGCGAGCGGCGGTCACAGGAGTGAGCGAGACAACGCACTCGAACCTGCTCACACCTATAAGTCGCGTGAAGTCGTAAGGAAGTATTTGATGTAGGTAAACACTAAAACAAGAATTTCAGTAATTATCATTAAGTTTATTATTTACACTTATTTAATTCTATTATAAATATATCTGTACAAAATGCATCCCTCATTCGTCGTATGTAAACATACAAAATTTTAGTACTGTATTACATATGCCTACTTAGGTATAGGTACACGTCTATCATATTTATGTTTATCCACAAGGGCCACCGATTTATCCGCCAGTGGTCGTTTCTCATCGATATAGGACTAAAACACAATTCCAAAAATCACATAAGGACATACCGCGACTTCCAGCGGCGAGGGGTTGAGCGAGAGATCCGAGCGCGGCGGCCATACGAGTGAGCGAGACACACGTACCGCTCACCGCTGCCGCTGTCGCGCAAGTCATGGCCAGTCCGTCCGGGCGAAAATACAATAGAACGTTAGAAAAGAATTGACAACATTTCATATTTATAACAGGTGGAAATTAATATAGAGATCGACAGGGCTTTATGTCGCGTACCTTAAAAAAAAATCTTTGAATTTATTCTTCTGTATTTAAAGAAATATAAGAAAATACATCAAATAACTGCAATCTAAGACAATACGGGCTGAATAGGGTTGTTGTCTAAACCAAAGAGCGAAAACATATATATTTTTTTTATTTGACGTTGACAGATGATACATGCATACCGAGTTTTATTACGTTTTTTAGGGTTCCGTAGCCAAATGGCAAAAAACGGAACCCTTATAGATTCGTCATGTCTGTCTGTCTGTCCGTCTGTCTGTCCGTCCGTATGTCACAGCCATTTTGTTCCGAAACTATAAGAGGTATACTGTTGAAACTTGGTAGGTAGATGTATTCTGTGAACCGCATTAAGATTTTGATGCAAAAATAAAAAAATAATAATAAATATTGGGGGCTCCCCATACTTAGAACAGAAACTCAAAATTTTTTTTTTCATCAAACACATACGTGTGGGGTATCTATGGATAGGTCTTCAAAAATGATAACGAGGTTTCTAAAATATTTTTTTTCTAAACCGAATAGTTTGCGTGACAGACGCTTCCAAAGTGGAAAAAAGTTGGTCCCCCCCCCTCTAACTTCTAAAATAAGAAAATGAAAAATCTAAAAAAAACATATGATGTACATTACTATAAAAACTACCAACGAAAATTGTTTTGAACGAGATCTAGTAAGTAGTTTTTTTTAATACCTATTAATACCTAACTGCAACCTAATTTATATGGGGCGCTATACATACCAGGTGCAAACTTAACTTAACCACCTAGGGATGGAGTGTTTGTACGGAACCCTCGGTGCGCGAGTCCGACTCGCACTTGGCCGGTTTTTATTACCATGTTTTTAAATGACCTTACAGTTACACGTGACAGGCAGCCAAGCTAATACCTTTGCATAAACTGTTATTTTATGGATTTTTCTAGATATTTTCGCTTCTACCATCGAGCGGCATGCTATCCCCAACCCCTCAACCTAGATACCGTGGGAATATTCGCGAAAATTTCTTATTGCATCTGCCCATCATTCATAAAATAGGGACATACATGCCATCTAGTGGTGGATAGGGGAACGTGTCAAAAATTTCGCGAGATGATTTTAGTTTTAAGCGTAATTCTTACCAAAATTAAATTTGAATAGGAAAATATTACTAAACAATTACATTTTTGTTGTTCAAATGCAACAAAACCCTGTGATTAAGAAATACAATGCATGTTTTTACGTCATTGATTCATGTCGCCATCTAACGGTAAATAGCAACACCATGTAGTCAGAAATAATTTCTCGAACTTTTGCGAGCCTTCTTCAAAGTTCCTCTATTCCCCGCTAGATGTCACTTTAACCAAGAACTTTCGTGTATATTCTCGAAAAGTTTCCGATCCATATAAACACTGCGGCTGTTGCGCTCAGCGTCATTGAATTGAAGGCAACGTAAGCAAGCGAATCAAGCGATTCACTCAACTCTACAAGCGATTCAAGTGATTCATCAAGCGGAAGAAAACAAGCGATCTTCATACAATGGCTCTACTGTTACTCGACGAATTACGTCCACGCCGTCTACAGGACCAACTTTTCGGGCTAATCCCCGAGCGATTTCCTAACGGACATATTGGATCGTCCGTCGCTATCTCTACGCTCGCGCTATTCCCGGCCATGGCGGAACATGGCCCTAGCAGCTCGGGATGTCGGATCCACCATAAAAACCGACAAAGATAAATTCCAAGTCAACATGGACGTCCAACATTTCGCTCCAGAGGAAATATCGGTGAAAACCGCCGACGGCTGCGTGATAATTGAAGGAAAACACGAGGAAAAGAAGGATGAACATGGATATATCTCCAGGCAGTTCAAGCGGATATACACTCTGCTAGAAGACTGTAACCCTGACACCGTGGAGTCCAGATTATCATCAGATGGAGTCCTGACTGTTGTCGCGCCTAGAAAATCGGAGAATAATGGTGAAAGAGCAGTTCCTATCACTCAGACGGGACCAGTAAGAAGGAAGCATGAAGAAGAGGATGGAGTTTTGGAGAAGGCGCCAGAAGAGAATGGGGAGGAAGAAAAATCGCCTCAGAAGAAGCGTAGGCGTTAAGCTTTTAGTTAAGAGTTTTTTCTCATGATTCCAGTACTTTTAGTCATTATAATTGAGTATTAAGACTGATTTTCTTAAATAAATGTTAAGTTCAATTTACTTATTTTGTTTCAATTTCACTACACAGATTAGGGCTAAATGATCCTGTTTTTCAATATAGGAGGTTACTCGGTTCGGAATTCGAACATCGTATCGTGCCGTCCCGCTCGTTTAAATATTGTTTGAGACGACGTGACAAACTTTGAATTTCGATCTTCGGAGTAGTCCTTCAGTAACGGAATAACAAGGTATAGAGCCTTATCACACTTGCGATTTACGAGCGAGTTTTCTATGTAAAGTATACAAATAATTAAGTGTCGCGGCGAACTCGCTGCGTGATCGCCTTCATACAAATTTGACATAATTTTGTTCTTAAGTTCCGGATGAACAGTCATACACGTATATTATAACGGCAAAAAGTGAGTGTTTTTGTGTTTGTTTGTTATTTCTTCACGCTCAAACGGCTGGGCCAATTTTGATAAATTTTGGTATGAAGGTAGCTGATGACTCCCTGGATTAACACATAGGCTACTTTTTATCCCGAAAAATGTAGTATTCCCGTGGGATGAGCGGGTAACACCGCGCGGCGCAACTAAGTAAGAGTACTAGGTATATAATTATACTCCTATAGAACCTTGTTTCATTGCGAAATTGGCTACCTATTAGTTATTGTGACAGGGTTCTTCGCTATAGTGACCAATGCGTCAATAGCTAGACTACGGAAAATCCTGTATTATTTTCTAGGAATGAGGGCGGAAGTATTCGTACCTATAAAAATACTTTCAGTTTTTTGAAAACTCATTCATCGTGTTCCTAAATTCATGTTGCTGCAATGCAGAGAGTTAGCAACACTGCCAGTGACCATTACATTATTTTATTATTACTACGAGTGTCTCTGAGCTGTAGTCTGCCTGTAGACCGCAATCTTTTTAGGGTTCCGTACCCAAAGGGTAAAAAACGGGACTATTACTAAGACTGATGTCCGTCTGTAAAAAGGCTTGTATCTCATAGCTAAGACAGTTGAAATTTTCACAGATGATGTAAGTACATTTCTGTTGCCGCTTTAACAACAAATATTAAAAACCGATAAATAAATATTCAATAGCGGCCCATACAACCAACTTAACGTTGACTTTACACCTCATTTCTATGCGGCACCATGCAAATCATGTGCAAATTTAACTTAACCCGGCCAGTTAGGATGGGAAGTGTTTGCACTTGGCCGGTTTTTAGGGTTCCGTAGTCAACTAGGAACCCTTATAGTTTCGCCATGTCCGTCTGTCCGTCTGTCCGTCCGCGGCTTAGCTCCATTAGAAAGCTGAAAAAAAATTTTTTTTTGGGTAGTACCTCTCAAACGCCTTAAGTGGGAGTGAATTGTTTTTTTCGTTTCAACACTATTGTGTGGGGTGTCGTTAAATAGGTCTTTTAAAAATATTAGGGATCTCCAAAGAATTCTGTGAATTGCTGGATAAAATCAGCAGTTTCGTAAATATTCGCTCCGAAAATAAAACAAATTGCGTCCCCCCCCCCCCTCTAACTCATCAACCACGGCTCAAAAAATTATGGAAAAATTCATGAACATGAGGCCTTATAAGTACTTTCAATGAAAACTATATTGAACAAAATCGGTCGAGCCGCTTTTGAGTTATCGCAAAATTTCATAATCTTCTTAAAAGGACGTAAGTTGACTTCCAGAAGGTAGTAATGACAGTTACTTTGGCGTTTACGACCTTTTTATAGAGCTTGAAATCTTTCTCGTAACTTAAGTCTATTGTGAATGATGAGCAACTACGGAACCCTAACACTGAGCGTGGCCCGACATGCTCTTGGCCGGTTTTTTGTCTTTGTTACAGCGGTATTATCAACATTATTACTGTTTAACATTTATATAGTAGATTCGGGTTCCTATTTTGTCCATCACAATTTTCAGACCAAAACCTGAATTCATTTACATCATCTTGAAGTATTAATTTAATTAAGTCAAATAATTTGTCATTTAGTTATGTCAACAGTACCTAACAAGTAGCATTCCCAAATCAAATGCTGTGAAATTATACAGTTTCAGTTTTTTTTTGTAATAAAACACGCTTATATTTATATTACCGTGAGGAGACGACAAGGTTTTTGAAGGTCGAATACAGCAGTCGCATTTTTTTGTGAAGTTAGAGATTTTTTTCCTATTTATTTCAAGTCTCTTTCCTCCATGTGCCAATGTGTTTAAGTGTTTGTTTTTCAGTAGGTGTTTTCAAATTCTCGTAAATGTGACAAGCGTCAACTTAATATTTTGAATGAAAATATCACGGTATTGTCGAACAGACTAATCTTGCGCTTCGTATTGGTAAAATTAAACCACTCCTTGTACAAATTATAAATTTCAATGAAATTCAAACTTCCACCAGCAAAAATGTGTGTGATGAACTTGAATATTTATTCCTGGTCATGGATGTAACCTATCTGTACCTACATGTACTTTATAAATTATGTATACCTACTTATATCGTCGTCTACCCATAGTACAAGCTTTACTTTGCTTGGGACACTGGGTCGATTTGTGTAAGTGTAATATTTATTTATTATTTTAAAAAAATCCGTTCAGACACTAAAATTTAACGTAATTTTTGTCTTACAATGTTTATTATTTGTTTTCTTGGCTTGTATGTATGTATGTATGTATGTATGTATGTAAACACTTTATTATTGTACACAACAACTGGTTTTAAATACATTGATAACAAATGAAATATGTACAACGGCGAACTTATCCCTGTTAGGGATCTCTTCCAGTTTTTCCCGTATTTATTTTTTTATTTAAACGCATGCGCATGATTACATTTTTACTTTTTTTGTTCGTTGATCCACATATTTTTTAAATTACACGTAAGCTACCGACATCTTTTTTGCTATTTTATTTTACGATTGTCTGTCGTGCCAACTAAGCAGCTGCCATCTCTAAATTCGCCGAACATGGACAAAGACTTAAAAACTCGGACATTTGGCGTAACTCGCATTTTCCCCGAAAATAATAAATAAAAAAAAATTGGGCAAGTGCGAGTCCGACTCGCGCATGAAGGGTTCCGTACCATAAAACAAGTTTGTTGTATGGGAGCCCCCCTTAAATATTTATTTTATTTTATTTTTAGTATTTGTTGTTATAGCGGCAATAGAAATACATCATCTGTGAAAATTTCAACTGTCTAGCTATCACCGTTCTTGAGATACAGGTCCCGTTTTTAGGGTTCCGTAGCCAAATGGCAAAAAACGGAACCCTTATAGATTCGTCATGTCTGTCTGTCCGTCTGTCTGTCCGTCCGTATGTCACAGCCATTTTTTTCCGAAACTATAAGAGCTATACTGTTGAAACTTGGTAAGTATATAGATGTATTCTGTGAACCGCATTAAGATTTTGATGCAAAAATAGAAAAATAATAATAAATATTGGGGGCTCCCCATACTTTTAGAACTGAAACTCAAAAAATTTTTTTTCATCTAACACATACGTGTGGGGTATCTATGGATAGGTCTTCAAAAATGATATCGAGGTTTCTAAAATATTTTTTTTCTAAACCGTATAGTTTGCGTGACAGACGCTTCCAAAGTGGAAAAAAGTTCCCAATTTATTCCCAAGCAGACGTCAGTGACATTAACTCTGCTATCTCTCTGATTAACGATGATCTGAACCACATCGCTGATTGGTCTAGTAGATTTGGCATTTGTGTTAATCCCACTAAATGCCAGGCTATAATTTTGGGCAGTCATCAGCGGCAACTTTCTAAGCTCCCAGCCACCTCTGTTGCTCCGATCCTCTTCGATGGTGAGCACATTCCCCTCTCCAAGCAGGTAAAGAATCTCGGTTTAGTGTTAGACTCTAACCTGGCATGGAATGGTCAACTTTCGGAGGTAAGTTCGGAAGGTCACTGGTACGTTGCGCAACCTTTATAAATTTAAAAACTTTCTTCCAGTAAGTACCAAAAAGTTACTTGTGCAGGCGTTGGTGTTACCTCTTATTGATTATGCTGATGTGTGCCTCACGAACATCACACAAGAGTCCCTCAACAAACTTGATCGTCTCCTTAATAATGGTATACGGTTCATTTTCGGACTTCGAAAATACGATCATGTTTCATTATTTCGCCGTCAGCTTAACTGGCTTCCTATTCGTAGTCGCAGATCCCTCAGGATCCTTTGCTGTCTGTTTTCTATCCTGTTTGAGCCTTCTACACCAGGATATCTCAAAAGTAAATTCATTTTTCAAACTCCCCGTCCAGGCTGTGAACTTCGTTCCTCTCGTACTCTCAAACTTTCCATTCCTTCGCACCATACTGGTTTCATGTCTAATTCTTTCTCCGTTCAGGCATGCCGTCTCTGGAATTCACTCCCTCTCTCTATCAGACAAGCCCCAAGCAAGGTAGCTTTCAAGTGTATGCTGCGTAAGCATCTGCTGAAACAAGAGCTCGAATAGTTCATCCATCATCCCATGTTGTAGACTTTCGTATACATATATTTATATATATATATATTATATTATGTATATTTCTGTATATTTATTATATTATAGTGTGTAAATGTAGGTATATGTATTTTTGTATAAACAGTAATATAATATTTTGTATTTACTTGTACTCTAGATCCTCTCTGTACCATCTCTCATGTACTCTGGCGTCAGTGGCACGGTAAATTGCTAGACCGCTTGGCGGTCAATAGGTTAAATAAACTAGGTCGATGCAGAGTCAGCCACCGGCTAAGCTTGCACCATAGATTGGAGCGGAGTTTTTTTTTTTTTCGAAATTTTCTCTTCGTCACGACCTAGCGAAATTTAATTTGTGCATTTTAAAACAAAAATAAAGACAGTGTTTACAGTGGCAGTACTCGGCAGCGACTTCGTAAACGCTTTGTATTGGGGATTGTAGTTCTACATAGAGACCGCTAGGCGCGCTGTAGCCTTACCATGTGTTTACAGTGACTGTACTCGGCAGCGACTTCGTAAACGATTTGTATTGGGGATTGTAGTTCTACATAGAGACCGCTAGGCGCGCTGTAGCCTTACCATGTGTTTACAGTGACAGTACTCGGCAGCGACTTCGTAAACGCTTTGTATTGGGGATTGTAGTTCTACATAGAGACCGCTAGGCGCGCTGTAGCCTTACCATGTGTTTACAGTGACTGTACTCGGCAGCGACTTCGTAAACGCTTTGTATTGGGGATTGTAGTTCTACATAGAGACCGCTAGGCGCGCTGTAGCCTTACCATGTGTTTACAGTGACTGTACTCGGCAGCGACTTCGTAAACGCTTTGTATTGGGGATTGTAGTTCTACATAGAGACCGCTAGGCGCGCTGTAGCCTTACCATGTGTTTACAGTGACTGTACTCGGCAGCGACTTCGTAAACGCTTTGTATTGGGGATTGTAGTTCTACATAGAGACCGCTAGGCGCGCTGTAGCCTTACCATGTGTTTACAGTGACAGTACTCGGCAGCGACTTCGTAAACGCTTTGTATTGGGGATTGTAGTTCTACATAGAGACCGCTAGGCGCGCTGTAGCCTTACCATGTGTTTACAGTGACTGTACTCGGCAGCGACTTCGTAAACGCTTTGTATTGGGGATTGTAGTTCTACATAGAGACCGCTAGGCGCGCTGTAGCCTTACCATGTGTTTACAGTGACAGTACTCGGCAGCGACTTCGTAAACGCTTTGTATTGGGGATTGTAGTTCTACATAGAGACCGCTAGGCGCGCTGTAGCCTTACCATGTGTTTACAGTGACAGTACTCGGCAGCGACTTCGTAAACGCTTTGTATTGGGGATTGTAGTTCTACATAGAGACCGCTAGGCGCGCTGTAGCCTTACCATGTGTTTACAGTGACAGTACTCGGCAGCGACTTCGTAAACGCTTTGTATTGGGGATTGTAGTTCTACATAGAGACCGCTAGGCGCGCTGTAGCCTTACCATGTGTTTACAGTGACAGTACTCGGCAGCGACTTCGTAAACGCTTTGTATTGGGGATTGTAGTTCTACATAGAGACCGCTAGGCGCGCTGTAGCCTTACCATGTGTTTACAGTGACTGTACTCGGCAGCGACTTCGTAAACGCTTTGTATTGGGGATTGTAGTTCTACATAGAGACCGCTAGGCGCGCTGTAGCCTTACCATGTGTTTACAGTGACAGTACTCGGCAGCGACTTCGTAAACGCTTTGTATTGGGGATTGTAGTTCTACATAGAGACCGCTAGGCGCGCTGTAGCCTTACCATGTGTTTACAGTGACTGTACTCGGCAGCGACTTCGTAAACGATTTGTATTGGGGATTGTAGTTCTACATAGAGACCGCTAGGCGCGCTGTAGCCTTACCATGTGTTTACAGTGACTGTACTCGGCAGCGACTTCGTAAACGCTTTGTATTGGGGATTGTAGTTCTACATAGAGACCGCTAGGCGCGCTGTAGCCTTACCATGTGTTTACAGTGACTGTACTCGGCAGCGACTTCGTAAACGATTTGTATTGGGGATTGTAGTTCTACATAGAGACCGCTAGGCGCGCTGTAGCCTTACCATGTGTTTACAGTGACAGTACTCGGCAGCGACTTCGTAAACGCTTTGTATTGGGGATTGTAGTTCTACATAGAGACCGCTAGGCGCGCTGTAGCCTTACCATGTGTTTACAGTGACTGTACTCGGCAGCGACTTCGTAAACGCTTTGTATTGGGGATTGTAGTTCTACATAGAGACCGCTAGGCGCGCTGTAGCCTTACCATGTGTTTACAGTGACTGTACTCGGCAGCGACTTCGTAAACGCTTTGTATTGGGGATTGTAGTTCTACATAGAGACCGCTAGGCGCGCTGTAGCCTTACCATGTGTTTACAGTGACAGTACTCGGCAGCGACTTCGTAAACGCTTTGTATTGGGGATTGTAGTTCTACATAGAGACCGCTAGGCGCGCTGTAGCCTTACCATGTGTTTACAGTGACAGTACTCGGCAGCGACTTCGTAAACGCTTTGTATTGGGGATTGTAGTTCTACATAGAGACCGCTAGGCGCGCTGTAGCCTTACCATGTGTTTACAGTGACTGTACTCGGCAGCGACTTCGTAAACGCTTTGTATTGGGGATTGTAGTTCTACATAGAGACCGCTAGGCGCGCTGTAGCCTTACCATGTGTTTACAGTGACTGTACTCGGCAGCGACTTCGTAAACGCTTTGTATTGGGGATTGTAGTTCTACATAGAGACCGCTAGGCGCGCTGTATTCTCCATACAAATCGTTAACGCTGTGGCTAGCGAGTGCGGTCACATTAACTCATAGAAATGTACTGTTCAGCATGCCTGTCTTTAGTTTATTCGTAAGGGTTGTGTTTATCAGGACTTCATGAATAAAATAAATGAGGAAGCATTCGTCACTCTCAAACTCATATACACAGTGACGTGTGAAAAAGTGAAGGAACCTTTGTCACTTATTTTATCGCCAGATAAACGCAACCATCATGCTGGAATCTGCAAAGGCGACTGAGACTGGATCCAACCATTGCAATAAAGTTTTTGGCATGAGATTAGTCATGCTCCCTCTACCATTAGATTTCGAGAGATAAAGTCGATTTAATCTACAATGTCAATTATGTTATCTCATGTATTTAGCTAGCTAGCAAAGTCATTGTTTTCTATTTACACTCTCTCCAAAAATGAAGTTAAAAACAAGCTACAAAATTGGTTAAAAAATCTTTCATACGAATACACTGAGAGTCTATTATTAGCTCTTTCGTGAGAATAAGAAACTATTGTCATTTCACTTTTGGTTGTCAATTCTGGTAACAAGTGGCAATATTTAATTAGTGCATCATTAGGTATTTATGTACATTTTTTATATTTACCTTTTTATTAATTTTTTGTTTGTTTTGTTTTACATTTTCTGTTTACGCTGTTACACGTTCCTGAGTACTTTCTGTCTATGACCTTGAAGTCGAAGAACTCTAATCCCTGAGACACAGGTCTCCCACCTAGTTCAGGGGTCGGAAGTATCGACCTAGTGTATCTGACTGACTGTTGTACAAATTCGATGTTTTTACTTTACCTGTGTAACGTTTACTGTTTTTTTTTATGAACAGTAAATTGTTTATTATTTTCAGTGTATTACACGCAACTCAAATTCTATATTGTTTCGACGACGCGGTTGGCCCAGTTGTAGTGCACTTGCCTTCTGAGCCGGCACGGCGGCTAGCTCTGGGTTCAAATCCCAGCCAGGACAAATATTTGTGAGAACTCGAATATTTGTTCCTGAGTCATGAATTTATCTATATAGCGGGTGTGGCCTGTAACAGGAGCAATAAATTAAAATATAGACTCACGTCCCTTTAAACTAAACCACATTTGTTAAGCAACTTCTGAAAATAACGTGTATTAAATGGTATTTTTAACCAACTTAAAAAAAGGAGGAGGTTCTCAATTCGAACTAATTTTTTTATTTTTTTTTCTATGTATGTTACTCGATATCTCCGAGAATCGTGAACCGATTTTCAATTTTTTTTTTTAATCGAAAGGGTATAACTCCAAGTTGGTCCCTTTGGCACTATGTCGGGATCTGATGATGGAATCTTGGAGAAATCGAGGGAACTCTTCAGATGTTATAGGGACATGTACGGCGCTTTCGGTAATTTATTGATAAAGTCAAGAATTTACATTCAGTAAATAGGATTTGGGTTAAGGACACTGATGAACACACATACGAATCACTAAAAAGCAAAAAAAAAAAATTTTTAACAAAAAAAAGAACCGACTTCAGTAAAACTAAAAAGACAACAATAACCCGTTCAAGTACAGATTACATTTGACTCACCCTTCGAAGTCGGTGCCAAACCTCGCGTAAACTATAATATATAAATATAAGAATTGAGTGGTTTGGGATCGACTTCGAAGGGTGAGTCAAATGTAATCTGTACTTGAACGGGTTATTGTTGTCTTTTTAGTTTTACTGAAGTCGGTTCTTTTTTTTTGTAGAATAATGTTTAGACAAAGAAGCAATGTATTGCGTAAATGTCCGATTCCGATATTAGTAGAGTGACAGCTATGTCAATGCTCAGGGAATGTCAAGTTGGACGACGTACATTGAAAATACTATTTAATTTGTTTGAAATAACAAAATTTAGAAAACTAACATTTTTATAGTTGCTGAACAAATGTTATTCAATTTGAAGCGTAGTATCTATATTTAAATATATTGCTCCTATTACAGGCCACACCCTGTATCTATTTATATATTATGTATATTGTCGTCTAGTACCCATAATACAAGCTTTGCTTAGTTTGGTACTAGGTCGATCTGTGTAAGAATGTCCCTTAATATTTATTTGTTTATACATAGGTACTAAAGGAGTGGCCACGATATTACGCGGCCAGCGGAACTGCGAGCGGCGGTCACAGGAGTGAGCGAGACAACGCACTCGAACCTTCTGCTCACACCTATAAGTCGCGTGAAGTCGTAAGGAAGTATTTGATGCAGGTAAACACTAAAACAAGAATTTCAGTAATTATCATTAAGTTTATTATTTACACTTATTTAATTCTATTATAAATATATCTGTACAAAATGCATCCCTCATTCGTCGTATGTAAACATACAAAATTTTAGTACTGTATTACATATGCCTACTTAGGTATAGGTACACGTCTATCATATTTATGTTTATCCACAAGGGCCACCGATTTATCCGCCAGTGGTCGTTTCTCATCGATATAGGACTAAAACACAATTCCAAAAATCACATAAGGACATACCGCGACTTCCAGCGGCGAGGGGTTGAGCGAGAGATCCGAGCGCGGCGGCCATACGAGTGAGCGAGACACACGTACCGCTCACCGCTGCCGCTGTCGCGCAAGTCATGGCCAGTCCGTCCGGGCGAAAATACAATAGAACGTTAGAAAAGAATCGACAACATTTCATATTTATAACAGGTGGAAATTAATATAGAGATCGACAGGGCTTTATGTCGCGTACCTTAAAAAAAAATCTTTGAATTTATTCTTCTGTATTTAAAGAAATATAAGAAAATACATCAAATAACTGCAATCTAAGACAATACGGGCTGAATAGGGTTGTTGTCTAAACCAAAGAGCGAAAACATATATATTTTTTTTATTTGACGTTGACAGATGACACATGCATACCGAGTTTTATTACGTTTTTTTTTTAATAAGAAAACCGACTAAAGTAACCGTTCCATTAAGTTCTGGTTTTGGTGTTGCCACATTTTAAAATGAGTATGTTTTTATAAATTAATAATAAAATAAATAATCATCTCAGAAAATAAATGAAAACAGAGATTACTTCATCTTTTTAAGCAGAATTCAGAAAAGTAATACAATGATAGTCTTAAAAATATGAAATGTTGTCAATTTAGCGTAGACGTAACGTAGCGCGAAGACGTACGGAATGGACCAATCACAAGTGAAGTGGAGCTGAGATACAGATTTCTACTCCGGTGATTGGTCGAGACGCACCCTAAATCATCGTATTGGCCCTGAGGAGTGTTGGAGGAGATTAAAAAAACATCTTAGGTGGAGATTTAAAAAGTAGTGTGAAAAGAAATCCTGTCCGTCTTCACTGAAACTTGAGAGAAAGTGACGTACCTAACTGTGCTGTTCGGTTCACTAATGTTTGACCAAAAAACGTTTGACAAATGATCACTTGACCAAACAACGTTTCACCAAATATTCATTAGGCAAACGAGACATTTGACAAAAGTATCATATTACAAAAAGTCACTTTACAAATGATCATTTTACAAACACTACACTTGACAAAATATCATTTTACAAAATGTTATTTCATGTCTTGTCTTGTCTTGTCTTATCTTATCTTATCTTAACTTATTTACGTTTTTTTATGGATATAAAAAAAAAAAACTAACCTAACCTGGCCGGGTCGGATCTGCTCTGAAATTGATTATGATCATTTGGTCAAATGATTATTTGTAAAATGAAAATTTAACATCTGATCATTTGGTGAAGTGAATCATTTGTAAAATGACTTTTTGTAAAATGATCAATTGGTGAAACGTTTTTTTGGTGAAACGTTGTTTGGTCAAGTGATCATTTGTCAAACGTTTTTTGGTCAAACGATAGGACACCGTGCTGTTCATTCAGTCACAACATTGGTCTCACGTTTTTATAATAACTAGAAATGATTATTCGTTTAACGCTAATACAGAGTAAAGAAAATATTCAGGAATTAACGCTATAATCGTTGTTGTACGTAATCTCTATGGTATCTTAACTTTTTTTAACGATACATAAGTCTCATTTCAACACATCATCATATCCGTATGCGAATTTATTGTTGTCCACGAATGAATTTGTTCGAATCCAAACTTATTGATGAAATACTAATACGTTCAAAATGTATCCTAACGCTCATCCTTTTATACGTTTAGGTGCACTTCGTCCATATTCCCATTTTGTCAACATTCCTATTCCGTCCACATTCCTAATTTGTCCACATTCCCAACTCGTCCATAATCCGAACTAATCCACATTTCCAACTCGTCCTCCCCTCTCTTCTTTATTCGATTTTAAAATTTGCAAGCTATTTATCAACAACCACTTCTATTGACTTAATAAAAGGAGGTGGTTCTCAATTATAAGTTTAAAAAAATGATTATATGGGATTGTGGATAACTTCGGAATGTGAACGAGTTGGGAATGTGGACGACAGGGGAATACGGACGACTTGGGAATGTGGACGAGTCAGGAATGTAGACGAGATAGGAAGTGAACGATTTCGGAATTTAATGTGGACGAAATGGGATTGTGGAAGAAAAAGGAATGTTGACAAAATGGTTATATTGACGAAGTGAACCTAAACCCTTTTATATCAATTCTTAGCCAGAAGTTGCCGCATTCTAAACCTATAAGTAGTGATCTCTGCAGTATACCGGGTGATCAATCCAAATGGGTCAGTAGGGAGAAGTCACAAACTATAAGAGATAGAGAAACCTGTTCTTAGGAACAATGGCATCGATTTTAGATTTAATAAAAATTTCATTTTTTTTATAAATCTCATACATAGTTTTATACATAGCCCGGTTAAAACCGCTGTAAAGAACGTTACAATACGACATACGATTACTTACAGAATTTTAACCAGGTTAATTTCACGGTTATGTACGAGATTTATAAAAAACAATACAGTTTCTATTAAATCTAAAATCGACGCCATGGTTCCTAAGAACAGATTTCCCTATCTCTTATAGGTTTCGTTATCTCCCTTCTGACCCATTTGGATTGATCACCCTGTATATTCGTTCTTCCTTGTCCTATTAAGGCAGGATTCAACCAAACATGAATACTCGGAGATTGAGACAAAATGTGGTATAAATTTGTGATTAATACTAATAATAAACCTTAATCGATGTTGGTTAAATCAAGCCCTAATAAACAAAAGTTTAACCTCAAAATCGACATTGTTTACTAAGGCTAGATTCAGAGATGGGCATTAATCGATTAATTAATCGTTTAAAAAAGTTAATCGTAAAAGTTAATCGCGATTAATTTAATCTAGATTAACTTAATCGAGAGAGTCTTCGATTAACGATTAACTAATCGTCATTTTAATCGATTAAATTTCACGATTAATTTCGCGATTAAAAGTTGGAACACTCGCATTTTGTGCTTTTTACGAAAATACTATACGAGTATGTCTCGTATGTCTTGTCCACGGTCAGAAAATGTACCTTTAGAAACTTTTTTGGTTCGGATACCTTTGTATCCGACCGTTCCCTCTTCCCTCGTCCCTCTTCCCTCTTCCCCTTCCCTCTTCCTTTTCCCTCTTGTTACAGTAATACAAGATGCTTTTTATAGTGCAGTACTCTAAGAAGTTCTAGGCAGGGACTTAAGACTTACAAAAAATATCTTATAGGTACTAGTTAATCTAATCGAGGAAAATTAATCAAATTAACTAATCGATTAAAAAATTAATCGCTAAAAATTAATCAACGATTAACTTAATCGAGATTAAATTAATCGGAACTCGTACGATTAGATTAACTAATCGTCAATTTTAATCGTTAATCGAGATTAAAAAAGTTAATCTTAATCGTTAATCGATTAACTTTTGCCCATCTCTGGCTAGATTCAACCAAATTTTATACCAAGAACATTTACTTTAGGATAATAATGTGAAAGTAATATGGTGTATTGATATCACTATCCGAGTAAGCGTTATTATTTAAAGAAAAAATATGGTTAAATCCAAAATTATGGTTAAATCCAGCATATGTGGAGTGGATTTATTGAATTCCCGGAATACACAGAACCATATCTCACGAAAACATTAGTGACAGCTGCTAGCAGCTAGGGATCGCCTATATCGATAAACTCAATATCGATACTTTTCCTAAAACTCGGATTTCTAATTCGAGACCAAAAAAACTATGACAGATACGTCACTGTCAAAACTGACAACATTTAAATGACATCTGAGTTAGTTTCTTGGCTTCCACCAAACGGACAATGTTACAAGTACAATACCAGATTTTGTACCAAAAATCTCCGATGTTTAAGTTTTTATTATCTCCTCTCGTAATTATGCAATAATAAATATTTCTAGTTATTTAGTTAAAATATAGAGTTAAAGTTACCAATAAATAAATTCTCTTAGCGTGTTCAAAAAATAAAAATAAATTTACTATTGTAAAAATATTTCACTTCTCATGCTCTAAAAGTTCAACTTTATGCTGTGCGCAGGCGACATCAAATCGCTTTTTATGCTCTAGAGCATAAAGTAAAATCGTCGTCGAAGACCAAGGCGATCGGTCCAACAGCCACACGAACAACTTAAAACTTAAACCCGTTCCAGACCTTCCGATCCTAATTATCAGATGAAATCGGATAAGGAGTAATTGTTAGGATCTATTACACTACACTACACATTATCCGATTTCATCCGATAAGTAGGATCGGATCGGAAGGTCTGGAACGGCTTTTAGCTGGCATAATAATAACAATGATAAAAATCGCTTAGTAAACAAATAAAAAAAAAATTTAAACTCCATAGAATATATACTCTTTATTTTGTTTCGTTTCGTTAGTATTCTAAGATTTCTAAGACCAAGGCAAAGATACAGCCAAGGTACACAATAAAACTTCTTGAAAAAAATTGTAATTTTAATTTACTATCATTTATTACTTTTTAAATTTATTTCTCATTGCTCTAATGGAACTTTAAATTTTAATTAAATTTGTTTTTAAGTATAGTTTTTACTATTTACATGATGCAGTTTCATTTCCTCGCAATCGAAGTGAAAAGTAGAGTGTGCAACTCGTCCATAAAACGCATTTTACACTCGACTTTATATTCATCCTCGCTCGCAAGCTCGCTCGGATGGATAAACGTCTCGTGTAAAATGGTGCGTTTTATGCACTTGTTGTACAATCTACTATTATTGTAGTGGCAACCTTGTGGTAGTTTTTTTGGTCTTGAATTAGAAATCGGAGTATATATACTAGTGATCGCCCCCAGCATGTTTTGAGAGTGTGTATTTCTTTGTATGTATGTATTATTATGGAGCCGATTACAAAGTTTACACAGAGCATATTTTAAATGATCGCTAGGTTATGAATACCATAGCACTATGAAACAGTATTGTCTCTTTATCAAACCTCTTTAAATAATTAGATAGAAATAGCTCACCAAGTGAGAACTGGAGTGGGAATCGACCTCTAGTCAAAACCAGAATTGGTCAAATCCAAAAGTGGTTCAAACCAGAATTGCTCAAATCCAAAAGTGGTCAAAACCGGAAGTGGTCAAATCCAGAAGTGGTCAAAACCAGAAGTGGTCGAAACCAGAACTAGTCGAAACCAGAAGTGGTCACCGACCGTCAAAAGGGCGGGTTCGATTCCCACTTCAGTTCCCACTTGGATATCAGTGGATTGCGAGAATCTATGTACAAGCTTAGATCAATAGGTGGAACAACCAGTCCTAAGAAGATTAATCAGAGTGTATCTCATCGGCAACTTGCTGCCACTTGGCCACCATGCTGGACACTGTCTTGTGCTTCAGTCCAATGGAAGACGATATTTTCACCTGCAAAAAAAAACATATAAATCTGTGAAACATGTAATGTCTCATCATTTCTTATACTGTGGAGCACCACGATTGTTTTATATTGAAACATTGATACAAAGATCAGGGCATAAGGAAAAAATGAAATGTGTAGCCTGGCGATTACCGGTCCAACGTGTTAACCTCTCCACCACTCTAACGCCAGATAACCTTCCTTTTTTTTTTCTTATGCTTTGTGTGTCGATTGCAGTGTTATTTGAAAGGCTATGTGTAGCCTGGCGATTACCGGTCCAACGTGTTAACCTCTCCACCACTCTAACGCCAGATAACCTTCCTTTTTAGGGTTCCGTAGTCAACTAGGAACCCTTATAGTTTCGCCATGTCCGTCTGTCCGTCCGTCCGTCCGCGGCTTAGCTCCGTGATCATTAGTACTAGAAAGCTGAAATTTGGTATGAGTATGTGTATGTATAACGCCGACAGAACGGTAAAATAAAATTTAAAAAAAAAATTTTTTTTCGGGTACCTCTCGAACACCTAAAGTGGGGGTGAATATTTTTTTTCTTTTCAACACTGGTGTGTGGGGTATCGTTGAATAGGTCTTGTAAAAATAATAGGGGTCTTCTAACATTATTTTTTTATAAAGTCAGCAGTTTTGCAAATATTCGCTCCAAAAACAAAAAAAATAGTGTACCCCCCCCCCCTCTAACTTTTCAACCACGGGTCAAAAAAAATCGGAAAAATTCATGTTAATGAGGCCTTATAAGTACTTTCAATGAAAACTATATTGAACAAAATCGGTTGAGTCGTTTTTGAGTCGTAAGTTGACTTCCAGAAGGTAATAAGTGATTACAGTTTCTAGGGCGTTTACGACCTTTTTATAGAGCTTCAAATCTTTCTTCACGTAAACCTCGGGCTTAAAACAGCAGTTTATTGTGAAGGATGAGCAACTACGGAACCCTACACTGAGCGTGGCCCGACATGCTCTTAGCCGGTTTTTTTTTTCTAATGCTTTGTGTGTCGATTGCAGTGTTATTTGAAAGGCTTTACAACTTGGCGACTTCTATGTTAATACGTTAATATTCACATCTTACCGCACTACTTTACAGGAGTGAACGAGCAAGCGAGAGAGGGCACTGTTATTTATAAATTTGTGAAACATGTAATGTCTAATTATTTTTATTTAGAACACCACAAATTTTATTATTGAACCATTGATACAAAGATTCCAGGTTTCTTCCATCAAGTTTTTCAACTTTTTTGGTGCTTGTACTTTTTCTCAAAATTGCAATGAAATATCGTCGTAACGTGCGTTAGAACAGGCTTCGAAGTGTCAAGTTTCGGGCGGAACAATTCGAGAGAACTGTAAAGGAATTTCATACAAAATTGAAGGCCTAAGCCGGGAAGTAATTTGTTTTTAATTTTAATGTAAACATGGCGTCTGTGTGTATGAACAGCTGATATATTTTTTTTCTAGTAGCCCCCCATTCAGCCATCGGACCAACAATATCCGTGTTAATGCCTAGTACACACGAACTGAAAATACCGTCTATACGTAAGTCACCAGAGACCATAGACTATATTAAAAATCCTCTGCCTTTATTTTACTTATTATAGAAACTAAGATTCTTATTATCAGGTTGTGTATAATGGCCCTAATATTCGCACACTACACACGTGGACTTATTAAAGAAAAAAAAATATAGAGGGATTGGAGGGAAAATTAAAAATACTTTTTTAAACATGGCGTCTGTGTTCATGAACTGGCTGAACAGCTGAATTATGTTTTTTTGAGTGGTGTATTTTTTTATTTCATTGCATATGTTTGAGAAAAGCACTATACATGCCTTAGCCGTGAAAAGGGCTTGCCGGCTTCGTATCACTAGACGGCCTCCCTTACGGTCGGCCGTCTATACCTACTCAGCCAGCAAGCCCTTATTTCCCGGCGTCTGCAGTAATGTACTATTAAAATAGCGAAAATTTGAAAATATGCTATCTTCATATTTTTATAGAATCTTTTTATCGATTCTATTTTTTTATGTGGAAATACCACATTTTTATTTCTATAAATATTGACACAAACGTAAATTACGAAAGAAACATTTAATGTGATCTACTACAATCTAAGCAGGATCAGTTGGGAGAGCAATACGCCGGAAACGTAGAGGTCGCAGGTTCGTGTCCTGCTTAGATCACATTAAATATTTCTTTCATAATTTACCTTTGTGTCAATATTCATGCTATCTTCAACTTCTCAAAATTTCGATTACCTTAGACTTCTTCTTAGTGGGTTTATCTTTATCCTTTTCTTTATCTTCTTTTTCCCTGGGTTCCTTAGGCAGCGGCGGCGGCGGCGACTCCGGCGAGGCAGGCGCGGTGTGTGGAGCTGACGTCTTCTCGAGTTCCGCGATGTCGCTGTAGAAAGAGAGGAGCTCGTCGCCTATCTCTTTCTTTGGTTCCTGGAGATATAAAAATTATATAAATAAGTTTATAGGTTATGCTGTGTTCAATAACTTTGACTTTCGTCGTTTTCATTTTTAAGTAGCGAAATTTTGACATTTGTATTTTAATGCCTCTTTTTTACTTTTATATTTAAACTGTTTTTGCTTTTATTTGTATTTTAATAACGACTTGTTTTTCTCAAATAATTTAATGTTTCAAAACTGATGTACTTATGTCTATATGTGTCGTTACAACTGTATTTGCATGACTTTAGTCGGATTTTAGCAAATAAAGGATTTGAATTTGAATTTGAAAGTCGTAAGTATACCAGCCGAAGTTTATAGTACATACATAGACGCACTAATCACTAATTCCACCATTAGTCAACATTAAATACTAATTCTGTGACTGCCGTTTAATCAGATTTAGTATGAGCGTCAATTTGACTAACTAATAACTATGAAATGATGTGAGTTTAAGCCAATTATAATATCGACTACAGTCGTTCGTTGTCGCGGCATTCGCAAGAGTACCTGTCACTAATTTATCAGGGACAGAAACTATGGTGCCGGTGACGGCAAAGTCGCATATAGGATGTTTTTTTTTTTAACAAAATTGCAACACTTCAGTGATTCTTTATAATGTAATAATGGTAATATAAATACTATTGTTTATTTATAACAATGTTTGGTATTTATACAAAAAAATATGTAAATATTAAAAAACGATACGAATAACATTTTTACTGGATAGTGAAATTCTAACAAAAAAAACTTTTCCTCAAGTAAATGAAACAACACAACAAATGTTTCGTTGGATGACGAAGTATGCAGAACGCTTAAAATTCAAACATAATAATCGCATCTTCTTTTTATTTACATGTAGGAATATACGAACGATGTACGAACTTTTGGAGGTGTACAGGGGACTATTTGGAAGAGTTTGAACCCTACGAGTATATACTTTAGTCCAATCCGTGATTGTTTTTTTATAAATCGAGTTTTTCCAATTTATTCAGTGCGTACCAAAAATTGTCATGAAAAGTTACATTTAAACTAAACCTGCATATAATTTACATAGGGCAATATAATTCTCGAACCTCTCGCCAGTTATAAATATGCCAATAAGTTGTCATTTGATTAGGTATCTATAATCTAAATAAAAACACTCTGTATGTAGCTTGACGTCATAAGTCTGTCATCGGCACCATAGTTTCGCTCCCTGCTAATTATATTTACTAAAGCAGTAACGTCTGCTAGTGTAAACGTGGTGTAAACCAAATGTTTAAATGACGGGCTGGCGATTACGTATATTCGTAAGTACAATAGTAGATTGTACGACAAGTGCATAAAACGCATCATTTTTCACGAGACGTTTATCCATCCGAGCGAGCTTGCGAGCGAGGATAAATATAAAGTCGAGTGTAAAATGCGTTTTATGGACGAGTTGCACACTCTACTTTTCACTTCGATTGCGAAGAAATGAAACTGTATCATGTAAATAACATATATACACATATCATGTATACCACCTGCTTAAAAACAAATTTAATAAATATTTAAAGTAATAGTTTAAAAAGTAATAAATTATAGTACATAAAAGTTACAAGTTTATTTCAAGAAGTTTTATTGTGTACTTTTGCTGTTGGTATATTTGCCTTGGTCTTAGAATACTAACAAAACGAAATAAAATAAAGAGTTAAAACCCGTTCCAGACCTCCGATCCAATCCGATTTATCGGAAGAAATCGGATAATGTGTAGTGCAATTGTTAGGATCTTATACACTACACATTATCCGATTTCTCCCGATAAATCGGATCGGATCGGAAGGTCTGGAACGGGTTTTATTGTATGAAGTTTTATGTTTTTTTTTTTTTACTGTTTATTAAGAACCTTTTTCGTGTGGCTGTTGGACCCATCGCCTTGGTCTTCGACGATGTTACTTTAAGGCGATATTGTCCGGCCCTACGGCCGAATTAAGGGGGTGAGGTGCGCGGCAAGACGCGGAGCGCCGCCCGCGCGCCCCGACCCCGCTCGCCGAGTTCGCTAACGCGAAATTGCGATGGCAATGTACACTGTAGAGGGGTGTCACAATACAGTGATATCAGTCGGCAGTTTTTTAAGTGGCCGGTGCAAAGCGGGTTATAATTATTTATGTTCAAAGTGAAATGCGAATTCTTGCTATAGAAGTACTAAATATTATTTTTCGTTTTAACTAAATGTTTGTTTTAACTTAATTTATTTTTTATAGTTTTTACTTGCAACTGTGTTCTGTGGAGGAATTACGGAATAAGTATCCCACCAAAAACATAACATGTGAAAAATTGCAAGTCTCGCATCGCAACCTTCTACCGCTTAAAGTTGTGAGATTACAATATAAAACCAAGTTGGTTAATTTATTCAGTCCCTATCAGAGTGACCCCCCGCCTATATAACAACTTTGACATACATTTTCACCGGGTTACATAACTAAAAACATATTACCATGACCGTTGTAGTGTTTGCATTAATATTACACATCTTTATCTTTATAATAAATGTTATGACTTGGCCATCGCACAGCAACATACAGTGCGACACAAAAGAGTAGAAAATAAATGAGGGCGCCACTTCCTTCGCAACTGTCACATTTTTGACGTAAAGTGCTTGAATATGGTAACAATTTTGTATGAAAAATTTTAGTTCCTTTATCATCCGTTTTCTACTCTTTTGGGTCACACTGTAAGTACATAGGAACACGAGTAAATCTCCTTTTAAAGTGATTATTATATTTTTAGCTTTATCTAATAGTTTACAATTTAGGTTTGGCCATTTCGTTCGGTGTTGAGCTCTGCTCCTCCCGTTTTTTTCAGCTGTTTTTACTATCTCATCTTCCTCTATTATCTTCTGTCGTCCACTTTTGCCCGTGTGGCCAGGTCCATCTTTTATCTTAGTAAGGACGGCCAAGATGAAACAATGAGTAGGAATTTACGCATATAAATTAAGCGTGACATTTAAAGCGTTAATGATATTTGGTAGATGTTTTCATTATATCTAGAGTATATTACCGTGTGCGATTGCCAAGTCCTTACATTTTATTTTAAAGATCTTCTTCCATTCTCTTAGCATCCATAATGATCTGTCTCTTGATTCCTCTCATGATCACTCTCATGATCCATAATGACCCATCATCACCACAAGGATTCTGATCACAATCATCGTCATTATTCATCATCAGTCATCACCATGACCATTACCATCTGAATCAACACCGCCATCATCATTCCTAATCACCATCATCGTCATGACCATCATTATCATCAGAATCATCAACAACAACACAATCATCAACAACACCACCACTATCATCATCATAAGCATGACCCACAACACCACCATCATCATTATCATCATTACTATCACCAACAGCATCATTATTTGACGAGTCATCATTATTGTTCTACCTATGCCTGTGCACACGACCATTTCAAAATTATCTACGCAGAAAAAACGATTCCAACTCACTGCCCCTGCGGGGTGAGGTAACTCAATTCGGCACGGGGGTGTGCGTGTCCATTCTGTATGTATAAATTGTGTGCCTGAGGTTTTAGTATCTAAACCGAAGGTTGTATGAACCGCAAAATCAACTTTGTAATCGAGTATTTTTTATAGGGTTCATAAGGAAATACAAATTTTCCTATGCAGGTCGCATAACTGTACACTAAACAGTAATAGAGTTCAAAATTTCAAGCTTGTGTGTCTGCTGGAAATAACTTAGAATTCGTATGATCGTGTGTAAATGAGTCAGTGAATTAGCGAGTGACAAAATTAAGGAACTTTGACTCGCAATAATTCTTAACTTACTAGTTCAAATTGAATGTAACTTGGAATATGCCTAGGCTATACTATGCCCACCTAGTTACTGAAAATTCAGGCTTCTAGCTTTGTTCACGACGAAATACAGGGGGTTTGAAAATGGTCTGAATGGCTTCGAAAAAAGGAAAAGGATGTTGCGGTGTGCCGGTAAGCGCGTTTTCTCGAGTTGGAGGGGGCAATGGCGTGCCTCTAGATACAATTAATAAAATTATTTGTTTTTTTAGATACTTTTAAATGTGAAATAATCTCAAAGGTGCTATCATACATAAACAGACTGCGCTAAACACATTACCCTCCTTTGCGTCGCGCTGTCGGGTAAAAATATACTACATACCTTACCTAGGAGTCGATTGTTGCTAAAGGCCTTAAGAAAGAACAAGTACTGAGGAGCATTTGTAAAGTACAGTTTTTTTTACTTACCTATATCTAGGTTACATAACATACATAATCATGCCTTTTCCCCAGGCAGGGACTTAAAGTACTGATATATGTTAACTGTGTACTAAATCCATGTTCCAAGTTTGACAAGAGACATAAGTCAGAATACGCAAAAAAACTTAATTCAGATGAAAAATATTTGTGGTAATAAGTTCGTAAGTCAATTTGACACTTAATGCTTTGAGCAATGAGTTCTTTTGTAGGAAGTAATTATGTTGTTTTAAATTATGAATAAAGCGTTATTAGCATATACTTGAACATGTCAACCGTGCCACTTTTTGACATTTATGTTCGGTTCTGTTAATTTATTATAAATAAAACATTAACTTACTTTTTGGCATTCCTTGCTCGAGCATTGTCTTTTTTTATTCGTTTTATAATATGAAAAGCTTTTTGTTTACGTTGTGCTGCTTTATTTCTCATTTTTTTGGAATAATAATTCGTAAATGCGATCACGTGGTCGCGCGGAACAAATTGACACAGGTCCATCCCCTTCAAGCGCCGAAGCGCGACTGAAATGGCACCGCGAGCTATCGCCCTCATAGTTTTAGTAGATATTTCGTTCTAGTGATTAAATAAATAATTGTATTCAGAAAATCCCATCCACTTCAACTAGATATTGTTAGTATCTATACATTTTCGCAAAAAACGGGTAAAAAAGGTTCGTATTTTAGCTATTCTATAGAAAAGATATTACGAATAGAGGTAACTTTGGGATCGTTTTCTATCGACCGTAATTTTTCCAATCATGTTGCTGAACACGATTTCATATTCAGAAGATCCTTAAATATGATATATATGTTTTTCATAATCTTCAAACACTGATTAAACGTCTACGACGAGTCTGAAAATGAGTGAGTTCGGCGTCTACTGGGAAAAGCCCGCCTTAAGCTCTAGACCATAAAAAGCGACTTTATGTCGCCTACGCACAGCATAAAGTCGAACCTTTAGAGCGAGAGAAGTGAAAAAGTAATGTAGGTACTAACCGGGGGTAGAGGCGGCAGTTCGTCGCATCCAGGCGGCGGCGGGTCGTGCCAGGCGGGCGGCGGCGGCGTGACGACGCGCGGCGCGGGCGGCGGCGGCGGCGGGGGGGAGGGCGGCGGCGGCGCGGGGGGCAGGGGAGCCGGAGGCTGGATAATAAATCAGAATCAGAATAGTTTATTTGTCACACTCACACACATTTAACATTTTCATCACTTGAAGTATGGGTTTCCGCAGCGAAGTGCCCCTCCACACTATCATATTCGCACAAGTTCGTAAGTAGTATGAAGTCGCAATTAGGTTTACAGACTGGTGTTACGCGCACAGTTTTCCCTCAAATCAAAAGGAACAAAATGACCAAATCAGCTCACCACTTTAGGTTCCTCTGGCGGCGGGGTGGTGCATATCTCCATGTCGCAGTGCGCGGCGGCGGGGTACTCCCACTGCGTGAGCCCGTCCGCCTCGCGCCGGTAGCGGTAGCGCCCCTCCGACCTGAAAATACCGACCGTACAAGCGACTGGCGTGGAGGCGGGCAGTGCCGGGACAGCCGGTGGGAACTTACAGCTGGGAACCGTTCAGAAAGCCTTAAGGAACGTTCGGAGACGTGAACTCGAATGCTAGTTTCATAGGTACATGGCCAGTTATACAGGTAGGTATTCTATTCGTCCTTATTCGTCATTATTAGGCTGGATTTAAACAAACTTTTATTTTAAGAAAAACGCTTACCTGTGGATAGTAATGTCATAACTCCATAATAGTTTGATACTACCTGAGAGTTAGCGTTATTCTCGGAATAAAAGTTTGGTCGAATCTAGCCCTAAGTAAACAATTTCCTAACCTTAAAAATTGTAATTTAATGCCAACACCAGCTATTATTCTAGAGAGTAATAGACTAGAGCAATTTTTAATTATAAAATTGACTACGTAATATCCAATGTAGTGACTTAGGGAAGTTAATTTTTTAGACCAGGTATAGCAAAATCCATTTTTTTTTTGCGGTTAGATTCTTGTTTTGGTACTAAAAGGGACAAGTAAGGTCGAATAGCCAATAGGTACAGGTTCGATCGTTATGTTTAACCCCGCAACGTTATGAATCTCGCAGGGGAGTTCACAGCCTGTCTAAATGAGCCTTAAGGAAATGCCTGCCAAAGTTGTTTTTTGAATGTGTGATACTTAAGTACCTAAGTATGTTTTTTTATTGTTGGTCTTTAATCTTTTACTTTATTGGAACAAAACGAGGCTTCAGGCGACGGGTAATGCGAAACTAGCGCCGCTTTCAATTTTTTTTTATACCTTCATAATCTGATATTTTTTTAGAAATAGCTGAAGTCTAGGAGCTAGCAAAACACCTTTAATATTTATTAAATCACAAAATACAATTTGTTCACTGTAGTTTACCTTACAAAACTTGTTCACGTCAAAAGCGGCCACAATAGTTTTGGGCAAATTTTTAGAGACAACTAAAGAACAAGAAATTGTGTATAATGATTTAATAAACACTAAAGGTGTTTTTCCAACTCCTAATATCTTGCAATTACTGAAAATTGATCTGGTTTGGAAGATATAATAAAATTCGTAAGTGGCGCTAGTTTCGCAGTACCCGTCCCCTTAATCACGTATGTATGAATTTTGATGAAATATTTGACAACCAACTAAAAAATCTTATAATATTCTAAAACGTCATGGAAGCAATCTATGGCGAATATCATTGATAAAAAAATCACAATAAATTGTAAATGTTCATATTTTCAAAAAACATATTTGTCGTATGTTTCATAAAACATAATTTAGTCAACTCCTACCTGCAAATCTGCAATAACTTGAACTTTATGTTTCGATAATGCTTTCCCTTTTTTTAATGAACCTGTAATGAGCTGTAATGTGGTACGGGAATATGCTTACTCAGCCCTTTGATAAAATACCACAACAAATGTCAAAATCGCATACAAAAAAAAATATGTCATTTTTTTTTAAATATAGTATTTAGTTTAGTACTTCGAATATCTTTTTGCATGCTGTTCGCATCATTGTATTTTATACAAATTCATTTTTGCATGTAGTTCGCCGACACAATACTTTACTGATGTACCTTTAGACCCTGTATCACGTTAAGAAGTATTCTAGCAAGTAAAACATTTATATTTTTTTATTAAAGCAGTAACGTCTGCTAACGTAAACCAAATGTTTACAATGAAGCGAAAAAAAATTAAAATTTAATGGTTCGGACAGGATTCGAACCTGCGTTTCCAACGGCTTTCCGGGCCAACACGGGCGTCCTACCAACTGGACCACGAACCAGATGTCAGAGCCATTGAATCTTTCAACTAGTTGCTTCAACATGCCTTAGGGTCTAGGGTAATCTTTACGGTAGATGGCGCTACGATGCCACCCTAAGGCATGTTGAAGCAACTGGTTGAAAGATTCAATGTCTGACATCTGGTTCGTGGTCCAGTTGGTAGGACGCCCGTGTTGGCCCGGAAAGCCGGTGGAAACGCAGGTTCCAATCCTGTCCGAACCATTAAATTTTTCAATTTTTCGCTTCATTGTAAACATTAAGTAAAACATTTCTTGCAATGACGTCATAACTCCCACCTGTGCTAAAAAACAAGATGGTTCTCCTTCTAAAAAAAAATCTAAGGGTTCAGAAGGTTCAACCTGCCAAAAAAGAAAACCGAATTCATCGTAAATATATAGGTAATACGGACCATAAAAGATAAAAAAAAAACTTGTTTAACTTCTGCTGTTATAACGAATTTTAAGTTATTTTATGCAATTTTATATTTAAGTTTTACAATTTAATAATGAGACATTCCAAATAACAAAATTGTGCACAAAATAATATCTATGCACGATGAATTATTTAGAATGTCTGATTTATTATTGTTTCTACTTTATTGTATCCGCAATACAGTCTTGTGATTATTTTGAATACGTAAATTTTACTGAGCCATAGTATTTAAGTGTTAAATTGAATCACGACAATGCTGAGCAGTTGTCAACTGCATATCAATAGGCTAGTAGACCCAGTTTTGAAATATATTTGAAATGGTTAATAATGAGCTAGTAAGCTCTAAAAAAAAGTCTTGTATTTTTGTGAAAGCTAAATTTTATCAATTGAAAATTAGAAATTTCATGAACAGTCAAAAACGCCGTCCGCCATTTTTCCCGTTTGCTAATCTGTGGCGTGACGTAGAATTACCTGTAAATATTCGAAATTCGACCATCGTATAGTGCCATTCCGCTCACTCCAATATACTTTGACAGGAGATCGAGAGGGACGGTACTATTCGAAGTCGTCGAAGTAGACTTTCAGTTTTGTTTACATGACCGATGACGTCACTATCATAAGCGAAAATGGCGGACAGCGTTTTAAGCATTTCAAAATACAGATTAAAAACCATATTTTCAAATTCAATGTTTTCAGCCATCTTTCACTTTTATGAATTGAAAAATATATATTTAGGTTTCCTTTGCTAAATACTATACGGAATAAACATTAGTTTATTACAATTTGACATGAGTCAACTAGCCTATTCAGATAGCGGTTACTCAGGTAATCACTAAAGTATACTGCTCATAATCGTCATGAGACTATGTTTATGTGTATGTACTTTTTACTTGAGATTAGCTATAATTTCATGATGGCTGTCGACGATTTGTACAGCTTTAAATTCCCACTGACTACAAGGCGATGCTTAAAATTAACCAACTCAGTCAACAAATGAAACCGTTATACTTAATCCCGTTGGTTCCTTGTGTTTACTTTCTTTTTATAAAGCAGAAGTAAACTCCGCTCTGAGTCCTCTGCTAGCTTCTGAAACAGATCAAAGCGCATTATCTTGAAGATTGGAAATTATTAAGTTATGCCATTTTTCTTACCGGAATCCTCGGCGCGAAGAATTGGCCCCGGTGAGGTTGTGTTGACATGCCTCGGCTTCAAGTCTTCATTTTCAAGCCACTTCTTATAGTTAATTATTAATTAATTATTAATAGAAAGTTAATTATTTTTATTACAATGCATTGTAACAAATATATATGTATATCATTTGAGGGTTTAACTCTTTAAAGTAAACTCTTTATGTTTAATCAATAATTTTATTAACAATTATTACAGATTATGCCTAAGTAAAGTTAAGACGACATTTAAAACGAGTTAATAAAATTTGTGAGAAAAATACACGTTTACACGTTTAAAATGTTATATTTGATATTTAATTTTATACACAGCGCAATAGCGAAACTATATAATAACACAAGCAAAGTTCAAAAAAAATTCAATTTCATATAAAATATTGAATTAAATGATACAGTGTTGATAAAAATTGATGTAATGTCATTACAAAAAATAAATATCAAGTATCAAAAACAAACAGTCACTTATACATTTTAGAAGGTTATTTCAACAGTGCTTGAAGAGCAGATGTGATAGGGCACATCATTGTTTCAGAATGCTACCAAATTGGGTTACAATAGTACCCAAGAAATTACGCTGTGTGTTGCACTTCGTGCGCATTAAAAGATGATTTTAGCCTTCCTGTGAATCTATTAGAATGTATAAATACATTGAGGCGAAACAAAATTAACATTGGTCCTGGTAAACTACAGTTTAACAAGATCTTATTTAATACTAGTATTTCATATTTCGCCAAATGCATTTATGAGAAAACGGTCCTAGACGCATAACCTTCGAAGAACCAAGGTACGTTAAAATGGGTGTCCATGTCAGTTAATCTTTTTTTAAAGAAAATTATACAAAGGTTCTATGTCTAAAATACCGTATATATAGAATATTCAGTAAATATGTATGAATAACGCACATAAATACTGCAGTTTATTGGCAAGAAAAACAGGAAAATAAACAAGATTGAGTAGCAATTGCGTTGTGCGTTGGATTTAGAAACAAAAGCCTCTATTTTTTTGCTATAAGACGCAAGAAATGCAACGCACAGCGCAAATTTCAGTAGCCCCCCACGAACACTAAAGTCTTTTATCACACCAACAGTTCTTCACTTTCTATTAATATGGCTGCACGTTTAAAACGCAAGACAGTTATGTGAATAAATATTAGGAACTTGGCTAACACAGAACACTCTACCGGTGCGTATAAAAAAAGGGTTAGTCAAATAAATGGATAAAACACCTACTATATTGTCACGATCATAGAACCTTGTATATCTTTGGATTACATTTTCAATTAGTAGGTAACACAGAGTTGCTGCTTCGCCTGTCATTAAGTTATTTAGTTGGTTAAGAATAGTTGAATTAGCCAGTCCATCAATACCATCTCACGGTCCCGAATCTTTGAGATCATCTTAAGCTGAGGCCGATTTATTTATTTAGGAGACATAAGAGGGTTGTGTCATCGAGTCGGTCAGTGTGTAATGTCCCAAATTTCAATATCTGGCTGGACTAAGCTTTCTTGCGAGGGCACTTTCTCAGTTGGCCTTTATCCACAGTCACAAAGACTGTCTCCTATCAGTCCTATCATAAGACGACTGTATTCCTAAATTGGTCAGTTTATACCACCTATCAGTCGAAGATTGGAGCAGATTGGAGCAATCTTCATTCTGTTACTGAGTCGGTCAGTCGGTACCGTCCCAAAATCCTAGTTCCGGACACCAAATTGTAACGACCCCACCCCATCAGGTGACGGCCCTGTCTTGCGAGGTAAACGTGTATGTCGGCCGGCAGTATCGGGTCTCGTACCTCTGGAAGCTGCAGCTCCAGCCGGGCGGCGCGGCGCGCTGCTCGAGCGCGCGCAGCGACTGCTCGCCGGCGGCCACCCAGCGCCGCCAGTAGCTAGGGGTCAGTGCTCCGCTGCGGAACGCCGTCACCAGAGTCTGCGGAATTCATTCAATTTATTCAATTTTCAATTTATTCATTTATTTATTACATACAAATTAACAGTACATATGACCAAAGCATTTGTATGGTATACAAAAAGAAACACAAAAATTAGTAGGTACTCAAGAATAAAGCAAGATAACAATAAAAATAAAAGTAAAAACAGTAACATCTAGGTAATAACACAATATAAAATAATGTACAACATATCATAAAGACAATGATAATACATTAAAAATTGGGCAAGTGCGAGTCGGACTCGCGCACCGAGGGTTCCGTGCGAACACTTGTCATCCTTAAGTGGTTAAGTTAAGTTTGCACCTGGTATGTATAGGGCCCCATACAAATGAGGTGCAAAGTTAACGCGACCAACCCGTTTGTTGTATGGGAGCCCCCCTTAAATATTTATTTTATTTTATTTTTAGTATTTGTTGTTATAGCGGCAATAAAAATACATCATCTGTGAAAATTTCAACTGTCTAGCTATCACCGTTCTTGAGATACAGCCTGGTGACAGACGGACGGACGGACGGACAGCGAAGTCTCAGTAATAGGGTACCGTTTTTACCCTTTGGGTACGGAACCCTAAAAAAACAAACTTGTTGGTGTTAAAAGGTAGTTTTAGACTCTTAGTTCACTTTTCACTTAAACCTCTCACCTATACAACCTCCATGTTTTCCTTGTACGACATTCCCTGCCTGCTTTCGTTTTATTACAATTTCTACGTTCTTTTACGTTTCTGCATTACATTTTCCACAGCTGGCGGGCAGATCGGTTCCCAAAAGCCATGATAGAGCATGTGAGTACCACAAACCCATCATCATATTTTTATGATGACGGTCAAACGAGAAATCCTTTTGGTTATTCCGCTGAGATGATAATAATTAATGACGATAATCATTCTCATTACCTACAATAAAGCCGAATAATCAAACCAACTGACCTGCCACTGTATCAGCATCTCTTGCACAGGCGCGACTGGACACGGCTGCACCTCGTTCAAAAACTTCAACTTGGCTTCCACCAGCTCTGACATGTCGTCCAAGTCTTCATCCCTCTTATCCTCGTTCAAAATCTCCCCCTTCGTGAACGTCAAACCATTCCCATAACTTATAGTGCTAGCAACCTTCGGACTTTCTTGGTTATCATCTTCCTTAAAACCCAATCCTGTTCTTTCACTAGAGAATCCTTCGATGAACTGTGAGTACTTTGTGGTGTAGGATGGGACTTCACTCTTCTTTTGAGGTAGAAGTGAATTATCAATCCTTAGCTTTTTACGATTCTCTTTAACCTCTGTATCTGCTAAGTATAAATTAGCTGGCTTCTTTTCTGAAGTTTCTGGTACTGGTTTATCTACACCATTTTCTACTGGAACTGTAGGTGTAGGAAGGGGAGGCTCTTCAATAGCTTTGCTACTTGGGAACAGAGGTTTCACTTCTCTAGGGGGAGTACCAACTGGAGTACTTGAACCACTATTGGCCAACTCATCACCAAACATGTCAATTTTCTTAGACTTAATTTTGGGCAATTCCTTCTTCTCTATCTCTTCTAGTAAATCATCAATATTGTCAATTTTGCTGTCTCTACTTGTTTCATCGACAACTTTAGGAGACGCGACTTTAGTATCATCTCGAATCATCTTCTGGAGGTCTGTTGGTATTTCACCGCCTAATTTTTCCAATAACTTTGCTTTTTCTTTTAGTCTTTTAAACAATGATTTTTCTTCTTGGCTATCATCATTCTCAGCTGAAGGTGTTACTGTCTCCTGTTTCTAGAAGTGCAAATTATTTGTAAGTCATTAATTTGAGGTATAAATAGTAAGAAGACATCATGGTACAAAATGACAGCTTCCCTGACAGTGTGGAGATATTTTTTTTCATTAACTTAATTTTGCTGGTCTCAGCAACCCGTGAATCTCTACAGTTGGAGACTCTAACGGGCATCTCATCACAGACCCAAGCACCTCAGATTGAAAACTTTAACCATCACAGTGCTCATAACTGACTTATTTCATTGAATACCTCAATCAAAATATATATTACACAACAAACAATGTATCAGTTGAAAAATTCAACGATATCTTACAAATGACTAATATAATTAGTACAAAATTGAGGTGTTCAATGACATTGTGCAGTTATTTTATAGCTTTTCAGTTTTCTTGCTCATCATTGGTGCTAACGCATAGTCTTATTTTAATCACACTTTTCGATGGCTAATTTGCAATCACTAATATATACACAAGATATGATACACATTTTTATTGAAAAAGATTTATATAGATATTGTATTCTGTGTAAAAGGTATAAATATACTTTCCGAGATAATTTTTATAAACAATCTTATAAAATAACAGAATTTACCTTGTCATTTATCTCTGGCGGTAGTGGTGGCTGTTCTTCCACCACCATGCTAGGTGGTAGCTCTGGTCCAATAGGAACAGTATAATTCTGGTTAGCCGGCAGGCTGGGGCCAAACTCAATGGTCGGCTTGGTCTTCTGCTTCTTGTGAGGGTTTTTCGGAGTAATTGGCTTGGTTGGTTGAGCAACTGGCTTAGTTGGTTGAACTGCAGGTTTGGGCGGTTTGGGCGGGGTGTCCTCATCGTTGGACTCGGAGTCAGAGTTGTGATAGGAAGTGATTAGTTCAATCTTTCTGTAGAAGGAAATAGGTAAAATAGTGTTAAGTGTGCCCAATGTTAAGTACTAATTTATGACATATTAAATATTATATAGTTTTTCATTTTGCAATTCAGGACGAGTATAATCACCCTTTTAGAAAAAAATACAGTTGACATCAATTAAACGATCCCTGAACAATTTTACAAGTTACTAAAAATACCCAAATCACAGTAGGTGTGTGGCTAGTAATAATGTTCACAATTTATCCATCATCTTTGAACATGAGTAATGTACATAAAAAAAAAACAAATATACTGACAAACTGAATACCTACTGAACGAAATGAGGGCAAATTTTTATTTTGTTGTCGATTTCTTTTATTTCTCAGATTTCAATAAAATTTGGTGAGCTGGTAAAGACGCTTCTTCTGACCATGGTAAGCCCAATTTCACGATATGTCCTACAAATTTCTTTCCATTGAGTACAAAATGTACTACAGAAATTGGCCCATGGGCCAATTTTTATTATGCTGTCGAATTATTTATTTTTCATTTCGACTACTCATTTTGTACTAATTGTAATACAAAATATGAAATTTTGTTAAAAAAATTCCACTCAATGGAAAATTTTGTAGGACATATCGTGAAATTGGGCTTACCTGTTTCAGAATAAGCAACTTTACCAACTCACCAAATTTTATTGAAATCTGAGAAAAAAACAAAATCGACAACAAAATAAAAATTTGCCCATGAATGTTTATTATGTCTAATAAATAACTAGGTATCGCCAGTTCAAATGCTAGTAAAGAAGAATCCCACCAAAAACATTTCATGTAAAATTGACGGCCAAGACTCACATTCTCATAACGCTTTCGCTGTAAAAAAGTTATCAGATCCCAGAAAAAGCCAAGCCCCTAAGCCCCGACTTTACTAACCCCACCACCTTGGTTTAAAAAGTATGGCATCAACTGGCTTCAAGCCCCTAAACCCGGAGTTTACTAACCCTACACCTTTGTTTCAAAAGTATGGCTTGGCCGTTTCATAGAGTACCGTAAATAAGTCCAACGGACCGTCTGGCCCATATGGTATCAAGAAACTAAGTTTATGTCTTTGATAATATATACTTATAAACTTAATTCCTTACGATATAGGCCGGACAGTCCGCTAGACTTATTTACGGTAGTCTATGAAACGGCCAAGCCATACTTTTGAAACAAAGGTGTAGGGTTAGTAAACTCCGGGTTTAGGGGCTTGAAGCCAGTTGATGCCATACTTTTTAAACCAAGGTGGTGGGGTTAGTAAAGTCGGGGCTTAGGGGCTTGGCTTTTTCTGGGATCTGATAACTTTTTTACAGCGAAAGCGTTATGAGAATGTGAGTCTTGGCCGTCAATTTTACATGAAATGTTTTTGGTGGGATCTCATTTCTTTTTGTAAGGTGCTTTAGTTTTTTTTATTTTTTTGGGCTGTAGGGTTTCTTGAGCGTCAACTGAAGTAGACAATTGTGTATTTAAGAAATACTTAAGTTTAGCCCCATATATATATACACTTTTATCCCCTATTATGGGAAACCCATACAAACTTCCATCCCCTTATTTAAAGGGTGGGGGGTGATTTTTTAAAAGTCCTACAATATGTATTTGATTTATAACAATGAGTCCCTATAGGTTTCAATTTTCAGACCTCTAGTATCAAAATTTGCGGAAGTTTCATACAAACTTCCATCCCCTAGTTTAAGGGGTTGGGGGGTAAAAGTTCCAAGTTTTAGAATTATTTTGTTGTTTGTGTACTAATACTAGCTTACATACCAAATTTCAGCTTTCTAGGTCATCGGGAAGTACCCCAGAGGTTTTGATACGTCAGTGAGTGAGTGGCAAAATCGGCGTATTTTAGGTACCTATAAAACCTAAAGTATAAAAGCTAGATCAATTAAATTTTGTACATTTTATATGTTTGCTAACTGCATCTTAACCTGAGAATTTGGGCGCTCTAGTGTTAACTGGGACGAAACTATGAGGGTATGAATATGAGACGAAACGGTTCGAGAAAAGGTAGGTAGTGCCCCCTTCTTTTTTGTTCGTCTTGGCGGGGGCACTACCGTGCCCCCAGATTTCAGAAAAGCTAAAAAGTTGTTTCTGAATAAATTACTGATTGTTGAGTTTCTTTTCAACAGTGGTCTCTTCTTGTAAAATGCCTGTTAACTTGGTCATGTAAAAATGCTCTTGTGGCCTGCTTAGATAGATAGATAGATAGATATCATTTATTCATATAACAATACAATGATTGTGTTTGAAATAAAACTTAAGTCTAGAACAAAAAGCAGTGATACAAAAATAAATAAATAAATTCACTTAAATCAAATTACAATGTCTATAAATCACTAAAAATTTCATCCAAACTATAGAAACACCCTCTCAACAGAAATGACCTTAGTTTCACATTAAAGATTCGATGGTTCGTAAGGATCTTTAGGTCCGTTGGCAACTTATTAAAAAGCCTGACTGCTTGATACCTGGAGCAATGCTCAGCAATCTTTCGCTTGGGACAAAAATTTACCTTTAAATTCTTGGTACGCGTTTGAAGCCGAGACTCTTGTTCTTCATAAGATTCCAACTTTGATAAGTTCTTAATAAGCTCCGTGAGTAGTACAAGAACGTATAAGCAAGGAACCGTAAGAACACCCAACGATACAAAATGTTCCCTGCAAGAGATCCACGGAGGAATTCTCACAATAGTTCTTATTGCCCGTTTCTGAGCAGCTAGGGCTCTATTTATGTTATATTGGAAACTATTTCCCCAGAACATGATGCTGTAGCGCAGTCTCGACTCGACTAAAGCAAAGTAAACTATTTTTAGTTGATCAGTCGTGAGTTCCTCTCTGAGGCTTCTCAGAGCGTAACAAGCTGAATGTATAGAGTTTTCAACAGCATCCAACTCATGTTTCCAATTTAACCCTGAATCTATGTATACACCAAGAAATTTAACTTTACTAGTCACGTCCATGGAAGAGCCGTTTAAGACTGCTTTGATCTTGTCCGTCTTTTTTGAGTTATGACTAAATAGCATGATTTGGGTTTTACCAGAGTTGAGCCGTAAGTTATTTATATTAAACCATGTCTGGAAAGCCACCAATGCATTATTGGTTAAGACATTAAGCTCTGATATACTATTTGCTGAGACAATTGAATTAGTGTCATCAGCAAATAGAGTTAACTTGCAATCAGGAACCATTCCATACATGTAATTAATCAAGTCGTTTGTGAATACAATAAACAATATGGGACCCAGAATAGATCCTTGTGGAACCCCTCTTTTTACTGGCAGCGACTCCGATTTAACGGGTACCTCAAATCCATCATCGACGCTTTTTAGCTCCACAAACTGTTTACGATTACAGAGGTAATGCTGTAAGAGAAGATAAGCCTTTCCTCTGATACCATAAAACTCTAATTTTTTCAACAGTATATCATGATCCACTGTGTCAAAAGCAGCACTGAGATCGAGGAACAGCCCAGCTACCCTTTTCTTATTTTGTAGTTGCAACACAATATCATCCACTAGAGAATTTATAGCATCAGTAGTTCCTTTATTTTTCTGAAAACCGAATTGTCTAGGGCTTATAATATCGTTATCCATCAGATGTTTTGTGAGACGCGATTTAATCAGTTTTTCAAAGATTTTAGAAAATACCGAAAGAAGCGATATTGGACGATAATTATTTGGGTCTAATTTGTCACCCTTCTTAAAGACGGGCAACACCCTAGCCACTTTTAGCTGATCGGGAAACACACCGTTATCGTAACATTTATTGAAAAAGTGGGCAAGTGGACCGGATAAGATATCTACGCAGCTCTTAATTACTATGATTGGAATTTCATCAAACCCAAAAGACCGTTTATTTTCCATGGATTGGATAATCCGAGTTAAGTCTGCTGATGAAAAAGGCTCCCAAGCTATATTTCGATAACGTCGTTCTGTAGATTGCTCTAGACACTGAACTGCTGAAATCAAATTGCTAGTACTCTTGATATGACTGTGGTCAAAATGTAATGAAAAAATGTTAACTAACTCTTGAGGACTTTGTACAATCTTATTTTTTGATTTTATGGCTAAATTATCTTGATTGTGACTTTGAAATTTATTACGTTGTTTATTTACAATTTTCCAAATATCTTTTGACGAATCATTCGCTTTACTGATCTCTAACTGTACCGCCAGCCTTTTAGCTTGTCTAACGACTCTTCTGAATATATTAATATATTTTGCCCGGTACTCCAAAATAGAAACATCACAATTGGATTTGTTAATATTACAGAGAACACGCTTCATTTTACTAGCTACTTTCACTCCTGTAGTTATTTTATTTTTTTTATTTTATTTATTCAATTACATTTGTAACTTACAGCTAAACCCCATGACGTTACAAACTTAATTTAGCATAATCCTTCCATCTCAATCATTCTCTTACACTCTTCCATCACCCTTGCTATGCCCGAAGCGAACATATCGCAATGCGGCGCTGCACGTAGCGTGGAGTTGAGTAAGAGGAGCGCACGGCGGAGCGGCGAGTGGCGGTGCAGCGCGGAACGTGCGCTCGGCGGCGCCAGCAGCCGCGGCGCGCGCAGCCGGCTCCGCGCGTCGGGTACCCATAGCCTTACCACCTCCCCCACTAAATCATTACAATCTAATTTATTGTAGATTAGACCTAACACAAACTTTATCGTCGCCAAGCAACGTCGTAGCTCGAGAGATTCGTAGCCTAGCTGACCGAGAAGAAATTTTGTCGGGTACAGGTATGGAGCATAAAAATATTCTTTTTTATATAAATTTCTTAAAAACTTTTTTTGCACCTTTTCCATCATTAAAATATACTTATTTTCGTGAGGATTCCACACTATCGCATTTGTTTCTAACATGCTCCTAACGAGTGCCGCATAGAGTGTACGAAGGGCTGTCGGTGTCAGAGACTGAGAGTTTCTCAGTACGAAACCCAGCCTCTGTATGGCTTTTTTCGTTATCTGCAGGCTTTGCTCACGGAAAGTCAAATGAGGGTCGAATACAACACCAAGGTCACGCACTTGAGATATGCGCAGCACGCACTCTCCACCGAGTGTGTACTGGAAGTGTAGTGGAGTGGGAGAACGCGAGAAGCTCATTGTTTCGCATTTCTTTAAGTTAAAATTTAACTTATTATCCTCACTCCATTTAAATACGGCGTCAAGATCGTTTTGTAATGTCTTGCAATCCTTCTCATCGCGAATCACACTTATCAACTTTACGTCGTCGGCGAACATTAAAATCCGAGATTTTTCAACTACGTCTGGTAAATCGTTGATAAGAATATTGAAAAGCAAAGGCCCCAGATTGGAACCCTGGCTTATTCCCGACCGTGTTAAATAAGTGTTAGAAACGTAGGGTCCATACTTTACAAACTGCTTCCTCTCGGCTAGATAACTAGCGAAAAGTTTGAGCAGTCGCGGTGTGAACCCTATGCTTCCAAGCTTTTGCAATAGAACGTCATTGTCGACTAAATCGAAGGCTTTCTGAAAATCCAGGTAGATTACATCTACCTGCTTCTTATTATCTAGTTCATATGACACAAAGTTGACAAGCGTGACTAGATTAGTGGCTACGGAGCGCCTCTGTAGGAAGGCATGCTGCGCCGACGTAATATAAGGGAGACACTGGGGCAATAATATGCCATGTAGCGACGTTTCAAAGACTTTCGCTAAAGAACACAAAATTGCTACTGGTCTATAATTCTCTACGTTAGCCTTCGTACCTGTTTTAGGAATTGGAGATACACGAGATAGCTTCCAGCACGCTGGGTACTCGCCTGTACTTAAAATTAAGTTAAAAATATATGTGATCGGCTTAACTAGAATATCTATACAGCCTTTGATGACATATGGCGGTATGGCATCTGGCCCTGCAGCGGTATTTGGCCTTAGTTTTTTTACGGCTTTACGTACGTCCTTCGTGCTGAAAGCTCGCAAGTCAACACGCCTCCCGTTATATTCATTGCTACCGCTACCGCTACCGCTACTAGCTAATGATGGATTTAGAGTAGGTTCGTACGTGAGGAATACCGATTCGAAATGAGCTGCAAATGCCGCGGCAGCATCGGCACCCTTATACTCGACGCCATCGCGAAGAACTTTATGCTCCAAACCTCGCTGTGAACGTAGAGTATTGACATATTCCCAAAACTTTGCAGGCTTTTTAGATAATTGTTTCGAAACATTTGCCACGTAAATATTATGAGCTACTTTTATGTCACCCTTTATTTTTGATCGCATATATGTAAATCTGTCTCTTATCGATTCATCCTTGGTAGACTTCCATAATCGGTGAAGTCGAGCTTTTTCCTCAATATCTGAAATTATAGATTTAGTAAAATGCACTGGATAAACGCGACTTGATGACCGCTGCCGTATTTTTCTTGGGATACAGTCATTAAAGATTTGGTACATCTTATCATTAAATATATTTACCGCTTCATTCGGAGACTTGCTAGTACATACAGAATCCCATTCCGCACTGCTTATTGCATAGTACAATGCAACAAAGTCACCCTTTATAAAATCCCAGTCTAGTGCACCATCTATATTAGAAGGAGGTATACTTGCTGACGGTTGTATAAAATTATAATTGATAGTAATAAAAAGTGGTGGGTGGTGGCTGTCGATAACCGAAAGCTCTTCTCCGGGCTCCGCGCAACGTACACATACTTCATCTTTCAATTCCACACTCGTTAGCACTCCATCCAATACTCTATTATTCTTATTTATTACATTATTGTATTGAAATAAATTACATGACTCTAATAAACAACTATAAAACAACAAAGCGTTATCACTAGCACTGCAATAATTAAGATCACCTAAGATGAGTAGTTTGTTACTGTTATGGGTATTACAATAGTGTTCCACCTTGTCGAACAATTCTATGTATACTTCGTCGAGTGCCCTGGGAGGGATGTATACAACACAAATATATACGTACTGTTCATCAACCTGAAATCGGGCCCAAAGATCTTCACCATTAAGTGTCTCGAGGTGCGATTGTCTTTCGAGCTGGATAGGCGGGCGTGCAGCGAGCAACACGCCGCCACCGGCGCGGCCATTGCTGCGATCCCGCCGCAGCACTCGCCAGTCTCCGGCACACAGTTCCGCGTCGTTTACCGATTCATTCAGATTGCTCTCAGTCAATGCTAGAAGATTTAGTTTGTCATCGGCTAGTATCAAATTGGTTCTCCACTGCAGCAACTTCGTTCTCAGTCCCCTGACATTTTGATAGTATGCATTAAATGTGAATTTATTGCGATTTGTGTTCAGTTTCGGGTCGAAAGGTACGAAAGTTCTGCTTCCACAATTTGATACATACTCCTTCAGGCCAGTTTTCGGGAACTAATACCGATGATGTCTGTTTTGACGGAATTCCCAGCTTAAAAGATGCGTAGTTGCCACGAGAGTTAAGTGCCTCGGCGGTACATGTAACTTCACAATCAAATATGGTTTTCATATGTTCTAGCACTTGCGAGCTAGTTGTGCCTGCCTTCAGATAGTACAGATGAAGATATTGTATTTTCTCTGATGCCTCTAGCCCACATGAATTATTGCTAGCTCTGCCCCGAAGTATACTTGACTGCAGTTGTCTCTTCTTTTGGTATGTTGCTGCGGCATGCTGGGAGTCACCCGTCCCCTCCTGTGTATCTGAATTTACTGGCGCTGGTTCACCCACCTCATCGTTTTTAGCTGGCCCTCTTGGTTTTATGTTACTCAGTAAACCCGTATTCTTCTTACTTGGCGGCTTTTTATTGTCCTGACTGCTCTTGCTGGAAACATTTTTCAAAGTTGTTTTTCTTTTAATTTCGATGCTTCAGGCTCCGAACTTACAGGCACCGGTGTAACAGGCTCTGATGTAACGGCCGTTTGAGTAGCTGAAGTGTAGCTGTCGGTTGATAAATCTGCTCGGTCGCTGATTGTCGAATCGGATACTCGGGTATTGCCGGTGCTGGCAGCTGATGCATATGATTCTGTAGCTGCCTTCTGCTTAGTTTTGCCTAGCCGGGTTTCGTCTTTTATTTCCCTATACAATAGCTCCAATTTCCTGATAATGTCTTCCAAGGCCGCTACTTTTTCTGACAGGCCCGCTATTATCTCCATAAAAATATTTGTTAGTATCGTACTCTGTTCAGTGGTCGACCGTAACAGCTCTTCGCGAACAATATTTCGAATAGTTTCCGGACTCTCCGAGAAAGATTTGTCGCAAGGTATATCGGCTCGTCTTGGTTGTCGAACAGTCACATTTTCATAGTTATGTGCTCTATCAGGAAGAATGATTTCTGACTGGTTTGTGTCGTTGATTGTGTCATTCATCAATAAATCATCAACTGACATCATCGTCTCATTGAACGGCGTTGTGAACTTATTGCGCACGGGTGTCCCGTCTTTGTTGTTGCGGCGAATGTTGCTGATGCAGACAGGGCACTTCCACGAACGGTTTACGTGATGTCCTTCTTTTTCAAATTGCAATGGTTCAATGTTTACACACATATAATGATATGTTAACTTGCAGTCACTGCAACGTAGTAGTTCACCAGGCTCTATGGGCGAATTACAACCGTGACAGTTCATTTCTACAGTCACATTCGAGTTCATCCTTACAAAGTCCTCACAGAGAAACCACTCTAATTAGCAAATGCAATGTCGCGTCTGCGCTGCTTATCTTGGTGGTATGACGCAGCGCCTCTTTCGTGTGACGTTGTGACTAAGCGGTGCCGCTCTTCGCGCAATACTGGTACTTACGCGCGCAGCGTAGCGGCGATGATCGCATGCGCCGTTCGGCGGCAGTTAGAGTGCTCCGCTAACGGGTATTTGAATAGTCACTGGAATCCACGAATGTTTTAGCTTTGATTTACACTTTTTAACACTTGTTTCAATGCGAATACTTTTTAATAACAATAATATTTATACTTTTGCATGAGATTTTAGTTTCTTTGAAGTAAAATGTAACGATTATCCAATTATTAACTTATTTATACTGGAGTGGTTCACAGATTATTGTTGACCGTATTGTTGTCAAAGACTAACGTAGTGATCCACTTTACTCTCATGTTATCCTTTGAATAAACCTTTTTCCTCGATTTCCTAAAACTGATTAAAAATATCGGAAAATTTATTTAAAAAGTCGTTTAAACTAATATTGTACCAATCTACGGTGCTTAGGGTATCCCTAAAAGTCTGGATGTTTTTTTCAGTAACGTAACGCTTTTCTACTACAAGTGGAAGTCTGTTGTTGTTTGTACATTTTTCCTTCACCACTAATAATCCACAGAAGATACCAGCATGTCCATCTGCTAACCCATTGTGATCAACCTTTGTGTACGCTACAGAATCTGTAGGTATATTTGTTACATAATTATCAAGACATGATTGAGCATCATTCCTTCTGAATGTGATATTATCAATAAGATGTATAAAGTTGTAACGTTTTAACAGACCTAAAAATTCCTTACGATGTTTATTATCTTCCAATAAATTAACGTTGAAATCGCCACATATAATGGCCATTTTGTTGAAGAGGTGTCCTAAAAGTAACTCAAACTGTTTCAAAAAAATTTCAAAGTTTTTGTCATCAGGACTTCTATAGCAACAACAAATGTGGACATTTGTAGCAGTATCCCTCACACCACAGATTTCAAAGCTTTCTGACAAATACAACTTATTGCACATTGTAATTTCCTCAGTATTTCTGTTATTTAAAGTCAGAATAAGAGTCCCTCCTCTTTTTTTTGTTTGCCTAGTATTGAAGGTAGCCAATTTATATTTATCTAGGTTGAACGAGGACACTGAGTGTTTATTTAGAAAATGCTCGGTAATACATACATAATGCAATATTTTATTCTGCTCCTTTACGTACACTTCAGTTTCATTTATTTTATTCAATATACCACACATATTTTGATGATAAATATTTAATAATTCCCTGTCGTTAGGAGCGAAAAAACTGTTCATCTCTGGTATGATCAGGGTTTAAGTTACCTGAATAACAATTTACGAGCCAAGAAATATTGCGCTGCAAGTTTTCAATTATACTATGCATTCCATAATTGTTCAGGCGCCCTGTTTTGATTGAAAACATATCAAAAGACACATTTAAATTAGGTTCATACACGAAAAAACAATTGTTATGCTTTTGCAAATCATTGAACAACAGATAGTTGAATTTTTCCACTCTTGCGTTATACAAACTTCTACCACAAATATATGTAGGGCACACCACAATGACATTTGTAAAGGGTACACGTTGAACAGATTCCTTTATAAACTGTGTTAAACCACGCTTGCAGAGTAAAGTTCATTATTTCATCTTAAATGCCATAACAAAGCATAGAAGTCAAGAATTAAATTTTAGAAAAAGGGGCTTACTCATGCTCGTCATCACTGCCCTTCCTTTTGGAACCATTCTTCAGAGCAGGCTTCTCAGACTTGGATTTGCTCTTAGACTTGCCCTGGGTCTTCTTCTCAGCCAGGGCCTGCTGGTACAGCTGCCACTCTTCGGCCGACACTTCTGCAGAACCTAGGAATTCGATTAACAGATGCTTAAGACACGTATGGACTGGCAGTGGCATCAGCAGCATCAGTGGCCTAATAGTAAATTTTTAGCTAACATAAAACTAAGCCTCACAATCCCCACATTTACAATATATTTTTATCTATCAGCCACATACATCCACTGCTGAACATAGGCCTCCCTGTAGCTCGCCACAAAGTGCGATTCCATGCAGACCACATTAATCGATTCCCCGCTACCCTCACAAGGACATTCATCCACCTAGTGCGATTCACACTGCGATTTTTTATATGTGGTTGCCACTCCAGGACCTCAATACCCCAACAGAGAAATCATAAATATTTATGCATATTTCTTTTGTTAAATATTTTTGTTATTTTCTCGTATTTATGTTCTATTACTTCTATCTTTGTTTATTAATGTTATTTGTAGATTTGTTTTATTTTATTTCTATATTTTTTATGTTACAGGCAAACAAGCAAATGGATCGCCTGATGGAAAGCAATTACCGTACCACAACACCAGAGGAGTCACATGTGTATTGTATACCGTACAAATGTTTTGGACACATGTTTGCAAATTTGCCTATTTTTACTCTTCGTTCCTCAGCATAGAAGGGGAAGGAGACAGGGCAGCACACTCACTTCCCTGCATACATTACATTGGATCTTACCTGATGCATGCAACTGATGCTGTGCCAGCTTCAGCGCCATCAAATACTCCTGTGGTGCGTCCCAAGTGACAGCATTTGTATGTTGATTCCAGTAGTATGTGAAACCGCTGCTCTCATCGTAACAGGCAGACCAGGCTGTGGGTATAAATATAGAATAGTTGTTAATAAATTCAGGCTGTGTCAATTACAAAACAAAACATATTTTTTAATTTCAAAACACATGTTTTGATTATTTTATGATTTGGGTAAATTAACATCACATTTTTTTTATTGCTATATATACATAGATACAGAGATCAACATGAAAAGAAAAATTAAATTGCCCTCATAAGTGGTCCATACCAGGATTCACAATGTCTTACAACATTGGACCGGTCCAACCAAATATACTGGGTTCAATTAAAATGAAACATTTTCTTATACAGATCTTTGATATTGACAAAGCACAGATGGTACAGGGTAATCATATGAATACTATGACTAACCATGGATACACTGGGTAGTTCAGATTTGTTCTACAACATCATTGAAGAAAATGATTTTCTTTTACTTTCTTCCCTATATTTCCAGTTTTTGGTTTCAACATAGCATTTGTGCACCGAAACCCCCGGGTATGTTCTTTTCTCATGGTGCTACTGCAGTCCTACCGGTAGTAGGTACTACAGGCAAAGAAAGGGAAAAAATAGGGATGAAATACGAGTAATTTTGTTTGACAATGCCAAGTTCCATAGAACAAATTTAAACTGTCTGATACATTCGAGAGCTGAGCGGTTAAAAATAATTTATTTTGGAAATAAGAAGTATGCATACTACATGTAATTCTAAATTCAAAAAGCCCTCACAATATTCTATGTAAAATAGCCCTCACATTATATTAGTCAATCAAGATGTTTACTTATTTTATTTGGTGGATATTGATGCCGCTTAAACCAAGAGTATTAAACAACAAAAAATATAATTATAACTCAGTGGACCATAGTAAAAAGGTTGTTTTCATGTAAAGATGTTTAGATTTCCCATATTCGTATAATAATGAGACGCAAAGCAAGTCAGAAATATTGCACTGTTGTGGGTAATTTTTTTTCACAAGAATGTGTAATTATTCTATTACTTACCACAATGCGGTATCGGCGCGGGGTGAACACCTGGATTGGCTGCATGAGCCGCTGTGCTTGGTTCTGGTGGGTGGATCTTCGATGGCTTCTCTGTAACCCTAGGAGGCCCTTCATCATCACTTTCATCCGAGTCCCCATAACCAATCAAACCGACCAAAGGATTAGATTTACTCATATTGATTTACCAAAATGAAACACTGAACGTAATCCTTAAATAGTTTCACTACAGAAAAGAACACTAAACAAAAGCCATTTGCATTTTTTTGCATTTATCGCATTCTTTCGCATGAACAGACAGAGCGTGATTTTCTTACTGACATTGACAATCGACATGACAGATTGAGCAAAACTAACGCTACAACTTTACAAAGTGCGAATGCGAAAATTCAAATAAAGGCATTTATTTCCTTATTTCATTACAATAAAGCTAAGGTTAGACGAGCAGAAAACTTACCATGATGTTCTAAACTGCAAATGAAAGGCATAGACCACAACTAAGTTTTTTTTAAATGGTGCGTCAAAGACACGTTTCAGTAAACAAATGTGTCGTTTAAGTACGCAATTTTTAGATTTAGTTTAATTTTAGTGTGTTTTTGTTTAGTTTTATTCGACTTAAATCTACTATGACCGTATCAAACGTTAAATTGAAGATGTAAAACTTATGAAGAACGAGTTTTACCATATTATCCTCCAACCACCCAATCTCGTTACCGGAGACAATAATCGCTGCTTTCTCTCCTTTTTTTTAGAAATTAACCTGTTGGAGTTAGATATAGCTTTTTATGACAGTAATCTGCGTTGGGGGAGGGAGGGGTATAAGGAGACCTCACGTGTATTTTTCTACTATGAACGAAGATTACGAAAAATCGATATTTTTTCTCGGTTTAATTAAAAATAAATCTTCCTTTGTTAAATACTTCAAAATTCCGAGTTAATTTTACGAAAATCTGGCAGAAAAAAAAATCACGGGAGGTAGTATGGGGGAGGGGTGTTAGCAAAGAACCTCACCAAATATCACCAGGGGGGTCAAAAAGTAGCCTAAAAAACCTCACGTGATTTGTGCACAAGCCCTATCACGTGGCGTGGCATCAAACTAATGCTTAGGCAAGCCGGAGCACAGTTCTGGCCTACTTTTCTTGAAGATCAAAAGAAAATGGTGCTCAAATGCGTTTTAATACTGGTGAGTGGTGGCAATCGGAACAATTAAGCAAGAAGTCATTATTACAACACAAATGAAATTCAAGTCTTTTATCTACCTAACTAGATATTCGTAAGAAATTGGTATTGGTACAAGCAGGTAACCTACACCTGATGAGATTGCATTACATGTTGCAGTATCGCAAGAGGTGTACATTTAAGTAGGTACGTTTCAAACAAATTATTTTAATCATTAAATTGAATGATGGATGATGGTTCACAAACTTCGGTAAAGACGGCCATCGGACCTTTTACCTTCTTACTATAAAATAATAATTATGCGGGAAATGGCAACTGACAAATAATAATAAGCAAATCATCATTAACTTTGATGGAAGCCATATTTTAAAATTAGAATTCGGAGTAAACATCAAAACATTGAATTGTCATCTGGTTATCATTCCGTTTGCACGAGTTAAAAATTCAAATTTTTTCGTGAATATCCTCATCCATAGATCAGTATATCATCATACAGTTTCGCAGGGCTTTAATTGTAAAATTAATAAAGAAATAAATAATAATAATAATAATGTCCATGGCCAAGGTAAACTCCCCGAGGAAGCGCACCAGGGAGCCAAGTGAGACGACAAGCAGTGACAGTGAACCTAAAAGTAATACTACTAAATCTACCAGAGAAGACAACCTGCCCGATGTGGCTTTCGCGGCCATAACTACATCCAGGCGACAGGAACACGTCATTGAGTTTATTCACTTTCTTCTTAGACCGCGTGAAAGAAACACCAACTGGTTCAACGACATCCTGGGCAAACAATTACACTTTCGATGCGCGCTTATGATCGGGGATGGGCCCAATCGCTTCAAAATCAAAAAAATCATCTACCCTTCAGACCAACAACATATCAAGGTCAAAATCCAACTCAAAGAATCCGAGGACTACGACAAAGTCGCAATAGCCGCGCTCTTTACACTGACGAACGCTGAAACCCAGAAAATAACCGACTGTTTAAAAACTAGCTTATATGATAACAATAGTATGCTGTACGAGGATGTGCTAATAGGAAAAAGTATAGGCATTCAGTACGCTCTTCTGAGACATCTCTCCGGCAAACAATACCGTGTTGCTAAGCGCATCGTGATAGGGACTCCTATGCGGTGTTTGCCGCCTGCTCACCTTCGCAACGATCATAACATGAAACCGCCTATAAAGAAGCCTAAAAAATAAGAAAGTGGTTTAGCACATAGACCAGAATTACTAGTGCTTAAGACACTACCTACTGTATAATACCTTTTTCAACTATTCAACGAAATTTAGCCACCGAACATATTCCTGAACAATGGACTTATTTCAAAAATGTAACGAGTACAGAATAACATATTACCTGGCATTCGTCGATTATAACAAGGCGTTCGACTCACTGAAGCACGGGAAAATCTGGGAAACACTAGTATCACAAGGAGTTAACAATAAGTATATACACCTTATCAGCAACATCTACAGGGATATGAAAGCTAAAATCAAAACAGAATGTACCGGAGAATACCTCCCTATTAAACGAGGCGTAAGACAGGGAGACCCCTTGTCACCCAAATTATTTTCTGCTGTTCTCGAACATGTATTCAGACATCTGGAATGGAATGAGTATGGTATCAAGATAATTGGAGTCTTATTAAACCATCTACGTTTTGCTGATGATCTCATCCTACTTTCTGAAGATGCTGGAAAATTGAAGGAAATGATCGAACAACTAGTCTTCGAAAGCGAAAAGGTCGGGCTTACAATGAATACGGGGAAAACAAAAGTAATGACAAACCACATCAAAACCCCGATTACACCGAACAACAGCTTGATATAATATGTGGAGGAGTATACGTATCTAGGACAAATAATATCACCAAACGATCTCGCTACAAAAGAAATCAATAATAGGATAACTATCGCTTGGAAGAGATACTGGTCCTTTAAGGAAATTATGAGAAACCCTGCAATTCAATTAAAAACTAAAAGAAAGGTATTTGGTACGTGCATTCTACCGAGTATGACATATGGCTGCCAGACATGGAGTCTAACAGACCAAAATACTAAAGCTCTACAAACATGTCAACACAGTATGGAGAGAAGTATTCTTAATATTAAGTTACAAGATAAGGTTCGACTCAAAACCATAAGAAAAAGAACAAAAGTTACTGACATAAAAAAATGTATGAAAAAACTGAAATGGAACTGGACAGGCCATCTTATAAGAACCAATAGGGAAAAATGGGCTAAAGATGTGATGGAGTGGTGCCCTAGGTACAACAAAAGAAAGCAAGGTGGTCAATACCGGAGGTGGGAAGACGACATAAAGAAAATAGCAGGAACAACATGGATGAGAACAGCAAGAGACAGATCGGCTTGGAAGAATCTTGGGGAGGCCTATGCTGAAAAGCAACACAGTCAATGACTGTAGACAAAGGCTTATAAGAAAAATAATAATAGTAGATTGTTCAACAAGGGACTAAAACAAGCCATAATGACACGAGATGTTTTAGCCACCCGAGCTAAGCGAGGGTGGCTAATAGTTCGAGTGTCATTATGGTTGTTTAGTCTCGCGTTAAACACTCTACTTTTCACTTTGAATGCGAGGAAAATAAACGAATTTCAATATAAAATTACGATATTTATTATAACAAAGTTTCTTACAATTACGTAGTACAGCCGTTAATCTAACCTCAGAAAAATTGAAAGGGCAATTTGTACAATTCTTTACATTTAAATGTATGGTTTTCCCCTGTAAACTAAGCTGGGTCGGCGTGGTTTGTAATTGAGAAGTACGTTCAATATTTTCACTCGAAGTCGAAGTAAAAGTTGGAGAGAATGGAGAGTAGGTATAGTAGAGACGTAGACATTTTCTCAAAAAGGTTGCCGATGGTCATTTCATTAGGCTCATTCTCAACCCGCGATGTTGATGGGCGTGGGTCAAATGTTGGTTGTGATTTTTGCTTTGAGGATATTTTAATTCCTTCAATATAGTATAACCTTCGATAGATACTGTGTTTATTTTGTATTGACTCCTCTCCTTCAGCTTTATTCTTCTTCATTGGAAGATGATGATTACATATTTTGTCCGTAATTTATAAAGTGACACAGTTCATTGGTCTAATTGGTGATTACAATTCAAGCTTAATAGGAGTAATGTACATCTACTTATTCTAAATTCTAATAGAAAAAAGAATGTTACGTGGTTTTTTTTTGTAAAGTGACGCTTTAAATGCTTGCATATTTAGCCAACAGATTCAAACTTGAAAACTATTTTATTTAAGACTAATATGGACTTATGGACCATGCATGATAAAATTACATTCGTATTCGTAATAATTAATCGTGTTTTATTTAAATAAAATCTTGAATTTTTGAGCGGTTGTAATTTTGAGGTTATTTTCACGCACCAAAAAGTTTGTATACCTATCACTGAAAATGGCTATAAACCTCCATTCACAAACGTCGTGATTGGCTGTTTAGGGGTTTTTCAAAGTAAATTAAAACAATTTTACTTTTCTTGAGCAGTTGTAATTTTGAGGTTATTTTCACGCACCAAAAAGTTTGTATACCTATCACTGAAAATGGCTATAAACCTCCATTCACAAACGTCGTGATTGGCTGTTTAGGGGTTTTTCAAAGTAAATTAAAACAATTTTACTTTAGTCCCTAGAGATTAATAAGGAGCTTTAGTCCCGATATGCAGAGACTAAAGTAACATTTTAAGAGCATGAGAAGTGAAAATAGTAGATTGTACGACAAGTGCATAAAATGCGTTTTATGGACGAGTTGCACACTCTACTTTTCACTTCGATTGCGAGAAAATGGAACTGTACCATGTAAATAACATATATACACATATCATGTATACCTACTTAAAAACAAATTTAATTAAAATTTAAAGTAATAGTTTAAAAAGTAATAAATGATAGTACATAAAAGTTACAAGTTTATTTCAAGAAATTTTATTGTGTACTTTGGCTGTTGGTATATTTGCCTTGGTCTTAGAATACTAACAAAACGAAATAAAATAAAGAGTTAAAATCCGTTCCAGACCTTCCGATCCGATCTTTTTCTATTCTCCCGATAAATCAGATCGGATCGGAAGGTCTGGAACGGGTTTTATTGTATGAAGTTTTATGTTGTTTTTTTTTTAACTGTTTATTAAGAACCTTTTTTATACTCGCAGACTTTAATCTGTCAATTATAATTTCACAGACAAAATCACAATAATGCACTTTTTAATCCTGTAACAAAATTCTATACTCTATGGTACCCGCTACAGATCTTTAATATTCATAAGACATCTCTCTACACAACTCTAATAATTTCAAAAAGAGAACATAACGTCACTTGTAATATGAATTAAGGTAACCGCCAAATGACGATTTTTCAGGAGAGGCCAAAAACGAAATTGCAAATTAAAAAAAGTGCAGTAACATTTTATTTCCTAATCCGATTAAAATGATGTAAAGTAGTTATAGATTAATTTTGTAAGATCTTTCAGTTGATAATGGTCTCAAAAAGGCTGCTATCATAGTTTAGAAAATAGCGTGGCGCTTACGTTAATTTTTTTCCAAAAATGAGGAGTTACGTTAACACAACACAACATTGATTTCAAAAAATGAGCCCTAATTTAAAGTAAGTCACAAAAAAGTAAAAAAAATCTAACGTAAGGGACACACATTTTCAAAACGTGGACTTACATTAGCGGAATTCAGCTAAGGAATTTTTAAACTTATCCAATTGTAATAAGGTTTAACATAGAGTTATTTCTTGTTTTTCAGTTAATTAGTGGCAGGATAGTAAGTCATGATAAAAACCGGTTTATAAGCGGGAAACAGTTTCTTTTTTGTTTATAAAAACCAAAATTAGTAAAGGCACCTTTAGATTTAAAGAGTATTAAAAAAACACTTCATTTTCTTTCCAATCTGATACTTTTCCTTACTGTTTTTCCTCACTCTGCTTTTTTTTCTCCCTTTCCTACAATATTTATGTACCTTTTTTACTTACGACTTTTACTGCACATTCTGCTTTCCCTTTTTCTCTTTCTTTTTTATTTCTTTCTATATAGTTTTCTTCGTATTTATTACCTTCTTTCTGTTCCATTCATCAACTCCCTCCTTTTGATTTTAGTGACTTAAGTTTAAACTTCAGCTTAACGTTGTATAATTTCGTTTAAATAATCAATTTTGTCTTTACAAACCCTCAGTCCTATTTTCAGTGTAAGGCTTGTCCCTGTCTGAAACTAGCCGAATGATCTTTATTTGATTCTTCATTAGTAATTTGACCATTTCCTGGCAAACTGGTGACTAAATGTTTCGTCACATAATTAGTAACTCACTCTCACATCACTATTATTAAAACGAATGGCCTAACTTGCTACTGGCGATTCGCTCTGCATGTGTGGACTGTATAATACTTGAGACTGGGTTGCACAATAAAAAGATACTGTTTCTTTCTTCATAAGGTGAACTGGAGCGAGATGAGAGCTGGGCGACGCTTGCTGTGACACTAATCTTATTTTTGCGCCCGCCATCTTTATTCCGTCCTTGATAGACCGAATCAGAGTTATAAGATGTGCGGGGGCGTGGTTTGTTTGCGCGTGCGCTCATCTAACTTGTTTCACTCATTTATTCAATAAAATATTCATGTTTATTTAGGTACATACAAAATGTTTACATATGTATTTCAGTTAGTCAGATCTCCAAAGTGGGGAATAATAGATTCATGTTATCAAATGTTTATTTCTTATAAATACCTAAAGCTTATATCTAGACCTGAGATCTGACAACTTTTATGATTATCGCAATATTCTGGCTATGCGTATTGGATTCTAATTGGAACTATGATATTTTCCCTTAGTTACGTAAGCAACATGAAATGTAGGTCAACAACATTCAAGGTCACTTTCATGGATTACGTAAGTAAAAGATACGAAAGGAGATAAGAGAAATAGCCAGATTAGCCTATGGTTAGGAAGTGGTTCAACCTATGCTAATTTGATAATCATACTTAATTTTATAATGTGATTTTACTTAATCTATACCTATTCTCTGATAGAGTAATTCACTTAATTAAACACCTTAAAATAATTATAATATAAAAATAGTTACATAATCAGTAACGATACCCGGAAGTCATGTTACACAATAACTATTGTCCTTTATCTGAACAAAAGGGTAAGTAATTACACAATATTACGTCATTACGTTATCTCGTTATATAATCATGTAAAAAATGGGTCATCGTTATCTTAACCTATATTAAGCAATTATAATTATTTATTTATATTGTAAGGGTCTGTATTCAACATTCCCCCCAACGTGTGCAAACACCATAAACTAACGTGTGTGAATTACGATGAGACGAGAGGCTGGGCGACGTATTAATCCTGCTGTCGTTCTAATCTCGGTTACACGAACTCTGCCATCTGGTCCGGGATAGATTTTTACGACTTCGCCTCTCGGCCATGAACCTCTGGGCATAGTGCCATCTGCGATTATGACAATGTCGCCGATCTTCACGTTATTAGTTGGGGCATTCTTGACTACTCGTGGGCGTAAAGATTGTCGATATTCTTTTACCCATCGATTCCAAAAAGAGTCTGCTAGTACTTGCGCTGCTTTCCATGACTTTTCGTTTAGTGTTATGTCGCTGAAAGACCCGAATGGTGACATGGCGTTTGACCGGCCCAATAAAAAGTGGTTGGGGGTCAGTGCCTCTTGTTTACTGCACGGCATTACGGGTATCAGGGGGCGCGAGTTTACAACGTGCTCGGCCTCTAAAAGCAGTGTGTGCAAGACTTCTTCTGGCGGCGATTTTTCTTTCAATGTAACACGCAAAGCGGTTTTCACCGACCCGACTAATCTCTCCCAGGCACCTCCGGCCGATGGGTTCCCGGGCGGTATTCGTTTGAAAGTTATTTGCTTGTTTTCTAAGTAGGCTCGCATCTCGTTGTCGATTGATTCTGCAGCATCTTTTATCTCTCTCTCGCTGCCGATAAAATTTGTGCCGTTGTCCGAGTAGAACACCGTCGGAGTGCCGCGTCTAGCCATCATACGGCGTAATGCTAGTATCATTGACGATGCCGACAGGGATGCTGCGAGCTCTAAATGTACTGCTCTCGTGGTTAAGCAAGTAAATAAGACTCCCCATCTTTTTTCTCTCCTCCTCCCGATGGTTATGTGCATGGGACCGAAGTAATCGCAAGCTGTCGCCGTGAACGCTGGTTGATTAACTGCGAGCCTTTCTGGCGGTATGTCACCGAGAGGTATGTTCGGAGTCTTTCCTTTGTATACTCGACACCATTGACATGTGTGAGTTATGTACCTCAAAGCGCTTCTCAGTCCTATTATATGAAACGATTTTTGCAACTCGTTCATAACGGTAGCGTGATTGCCATGATTAAAAATAGCGTGGTAATGTGCTATAATTAATCTCGTGAATGACTCTTTGGCATGTAGGACTGGGATACTCTCGCTTCGGTCGATTCGCCCGTCGAGCAGTAACGTGTCGTGTCTGTCGATCTTTACTGCTAGTCTGTGTAACGTCGATTTTTTAGGGATTGGCCGCCCAGCCTTAAGACGCTCGATGTCTTCGGAGAACGACTCGTACTGGCTTCGCTTTAAGAGCAATAATTCGGCAATTTTAACGTGTTCGTTATTCACACTTTTGTCAACGTTACATTTTAACAATTTAGCCTTAAACATTTGGGCGGCTAACAGGATACGAGCAGTGACGCGTAACAGGCGCAAGTACTTCGAGTACTTGTTTACATCGGGTAAGTGAGCAAATTTATCGCGCCTAGTTACGACTAAAACCTTTTTTGCTATTCGTTCCTCACACGCGTCTGACGTTTCGACGGACGCGCATCCATCAGTTGGCCATTTATCTGTATCCAATCTGATAAACTCGGGTCCGTGGAACCATCTATGATTTTTATCGAAATTTATAGGTACGTTTCTAGTTGCGTCGTCGCTGACGTTCAGCGCGGTTGGCACCCAGTGCCACTCGCTGGGCAGCGTGCTGTCCTCTATTTCTGACAGACGGTGCGCGACGAAAGACTTGAACGTCCTAGGGTCCGACTTGATCCAGGCTAGAACAGTTTTCGAATCTGTCCAGTAATGACAACTCGTTACGTTATAACTAGTCTCCTTTTTAACCGATTGAGCTAGTCTACAACCTAAGACTGCCGCTTGCAGTTCTAGTCTAGGTATGCTAATTTTCTTTAATGGCGTTACTCGAGCCTTCGCGGCTACTAACGTAGAGTATTTTTCGCCTTTTTCGTCTGACCCTACCATGTACACGGCAGTTGCGTAGACTGTCTCGCTACTATCACAGAATGTATGCAAAACTACCTGCCTAGTTGGGGCTATGACGTAACGCTCTATTTCTAAGTCGCGTAACTTTTTTACGTTTTCTATGAACGAACGCCATTTCTCGTTTAGCTCCGGTGATATGCATTGGTCCCAATCGATACCTAAACGCCACATGTCTTGAATTAATGTCTTGCCCGCAATGCTGACGGGCGAGACGAGACCGTTCGGGTCGAACAGACCCATTACACCGCTAGTTACTTGGCGTTTCGTAGGTATTTTTTGGCCCTCTACTATCTCCGGAGGTAAGTTTCGAAAGTTTACATTGAAACCTATCGTGTCGCGAGAATTATGCCATAACATTCCTAATGTTCGTTCATAGTCACACTTGCCTAAAAGCGTAACTTCGTCCTTTTTAACGTCGACTACATCGCTTAATACTTCGGGGTCGTTTGACGCCCACCCGCACAATTCAAAGGACGCCTCCTTGAATACCTTACTCATATCGGCTACCAAACGCTTAGCCTCCTGCCTGTCATCGAAACTAGCTAACAGGTCATCGACGTAGAAGCTATTTATAGTTTTTTCATATACGAGTGGGTATTGCTTCGCGTGACTCTCTGCGTTTCTGTTCTTAACGAATATCGCTGATGTCGGGCTTGAAGAGCCGCCGAAAAATAGATTTTTCATGCGATATTCTTGGACTGGGCCTTGTCTATCATCTCCCCGCCACAGAAACATCAGTGAGTTCCGGTCAGCTTCAACAATTCGTATCTGTAAAAACATCTCGCGGATGTCCGAAATAACGGCAATACGACCCTCCCTAAACCTTATAAGGACTCCGAATAGTGACTGCAATAAGTCCGGTCCTGTTAACAAGGCGTCGTTCAAACTAACACCGTTATATTTGCAAGCCGCGTCGAAAACAACTCGTACTCGTTGCTTTTGCGGATGTTTTACAGCGAAATGCGGCAAATACGACGTTCGTGAAGAGGTCGAGGCGCTTTCTACTTTCTCCGCGTAATCTTTATCTAATAAATTTTGTATTTGTTTAGAATACTCGACCCGTAACGCTTCGTCTCTATCTAACTTTCTTTCTAAACTGTACAACCGGTTGAGCGCTTGTTGTTTGTTATTCGGCAAAATTACGTCATTACTTGCCCATAACAGCCCTATTTCGAAGCGGCGCTCATTTGGTACCTTTTTGCATGTTGCGTTCAGAATATCTAATGCGCGCTGATTGGGGTCCGATTTAGGTATTCGCGGCTCTATACCTAACGACTCTATGCTAAAATGTTGCTTTATCAAGTCGTACATGTCCTGTTCGTTACTACACCTCGCGTGATTTACATAACCTATCAGAGACCTAGGTATAGACATTGAACCGTGCACGCTAAAACCTAATCGACCCTCGCTAGCTATCAGCTGCGATTTATTACCGCTTAGAACATTCTGTGTCACTAATAAGTGCCAATTGTCCTGGCCTATTAACAGTTTAGGCGTGCCTTCATCATAGCACAATTGATCACTTATAGGTAACAGGTGTGGGCAACTATCGATCAACTCTTTATTTACGCGTTGAGTACCTAAGTTCAAACTATCAATCGTACATACATTTATTTTCTCAATGTTTCTACGATATTTGCCCTGTATTGTTAGTTCTAAACGGTATGACTCGCTTTCGTTTATTACGCATCCACCAACCCCTTCAATAAGGAGTTTCTCAGTCGCGCCGAGCGGAGCGATTCTTTCGGCTACACTGCGCTCTAAAATTGTTAAGCTACTGCCGTCATCCTGTAGACATAAGATTTCCTGCGATCCTAACGGGCCGCTAATAATAGCGGGTACTATTTTTAAATAAGTCGCTGGTCGCCTTACGTGATTAATTCTAGCTACGTTATTCGGCGCGGGAGTGTCCCGTGACACTCCGTGTAATAACTTATTGTGACCTGCCTCACAACCTCCGTGTCCACACGGCACGTACGCACACTTGTACGGCTTTTTATGAGCGAAATTTAAGCATCTAAAACACAATTTAAACTCTTTAGCCTTTGCCCAGCGATCATCTACGGATAATTTAATAAAATCCGCGCACTTGGCTACTGTATGATCGCCGCTGCAAATGGTGCATTTTTTACTCGAATTATCGCGAGACTGTGCCGGTGCGTGCTGTGTGGGTTTTTTCGGTCTGCTTTGCGGTCTACTATTTATCTGAGCTACTGTGTGCCTAGGCTTATCGACATTTTTCCTATTATTTACGACTCTATGGGTGTTAACGCTGTGATTGACGTCTGATCCTACACTATCCCTGCTTAAAGATCGAGACGACGACCTTGACCTACGCTGCGCTAGCCTAGTTGCATGGACCGGGTTGCGCTGTTGTCGCGTTATCGGCCTACGGGTTAAACCTGAAGCTCTACTGGTGTCGTTTAAAAATGTCGATAATGCTACTAGAGTAGGTATTGAGGAGTTGGCCACGCGATATTTATTCCATTCGTATCGCAAAATGGGATTTAGCTTCTCAACTAACCTACCTACTAGTTCGGGGGCTAACAAGTACTGATCCTGTTTCAACGCCTTGATACATGAAACTACATTAGCTACCTGCCCCGCGAATGAGATAATATTGGCGCAATCTTCGGTTAATTTAGGCAAACGTTTGACCTCCTCGATTTCGGCTAAAATAATAGCCTCAGGATTGCCAAACTGCAATTCTAACAAATCCATTATCTCATTCGGGTCCGATACTGTATACAAAATTGATTTTACTGCGCTTCTCGCGTCGCCTCGTAAGCTACGTCGTATTCTAGCTACATTCATGACGTCTGTGAATAGCGACTCGGTGTCTAAATATTCGGCTTTAAAGGGAATCCACTCCGTGAGTGCCCCAGAGAAATGCGATAGCTCCGGTACGTTCCGTTGAATAATTGGTGCGTTCTTACGAGTGACCGCGGTCTCTATCCTGTGTGACATCAACTCAAGGTCCTTGTTTTGAAACTGACCGTACGTGTTCTCATTACGCGGCTCCCTAATGCACACCCCGGGCAAATTAGTGACGTTTTGTTGTTGAATCCAACCCTCTACACGAGAATTCCTATCACAGTCCTGCGACGTGTTGCTACTAGACCTAGCTGCCTCTAGCCTGGCGATTTCTAGTCTAGTCTGAGCTTCCGCCGATACTGCCCTAGCCTGGATCAACTCCGCCTTCCTTAATTCTAATTCTGCCATAAGCACAGAGATGCTTGCATTATCCGTGGCTGGAGGAGCCTCTTTTTGCGCGTGAGTTACGTTTTTTGGCGTTAATGTTTCCTGACTCGCGGTGGCCTTTGCCCTTGCGTCACTGCTCGTATTTTTATTTGCACTATCAACGTCCTTGTCCCAAGTATTCGTTTCATTTGAAGTAGTCAACCCCGACGGAGGGGTGCCGCTAGCCGACATGTTGACTGGAGACACCGAAGGTGTTCGCTTTCCCGAGCGCAAAACCCTTACGTTAATCTCTGGTACGGACATTAACACTTAAACAACAAAATAAACAAAACGAATCAACTTGGGCTCACTGACTTGATTACAATAACAATTATAAAACAAAAAAACAACACTTATTACACGGATTAATCAAACAATTTCAATTTTCATACACAATTATTTACGCGAATTTTAGACACTTGTTTGCGCGAGAATTTAAAAAAATAAAAAATATAAAAAAACACATTTATACACAAAACACAATTAAAACACTTATCCGACCGTATGTCCCTAATGAACCACTTCCTAACGACCTAGCAACGGTTCCAGCCCCCTGATAGGCTGGCTCCGTGCGACCTACTGGGCCCTGTGGCCTAACTGGACACACTATGTGGGGAATCCAGCTAGGACTTGGGGAAGTGTGGAACCGTATTCACGGCCGGACTGTACGATCCACCACCGTGGAAAGGTGAGCGCGTCCGATAACTCACGAAGTACGACACTCTGTGGGTTTAACACCGCAAGGTCCACTGCCGCTTGTTTTGCAACTGACCCGCCAGTTTTCACTTGAGAATTAGCTGGACACCAGGTGCGCTGCGCATTCTCTTTTGAAATTAGGGGGTACGGTGCATGAGTGTCTACAGAGCGTCGCCCAATACTCTATAGATCAATAGCTGAACACATTTAAGTGAGCTGCTCACGTTCTTTAAGAGTACCGACAAGGCTCGACCGTCACTCAGTCTGTGTCGAAGTAAAGGGCTGCCTGCGCTCGAAAGCACTAGCCTGCACGATTACGAAACGACGACTGCAATTTCAACTTTTACTAGCGTTACTTATTGAAATGCAGCATAACCGCAACTAAAGTTGCGGTCCGAATTTCTCTGTCAGACAGAGACCACTTGGGGGTGTCGCGAAAATTCGCAAAACACTTGGCGATTGACGTAATTATTGCACTAATTCTTGATCCGGCTACTCGAAGGGACCATTAAAACGAATGGCCTAACTTGCTACTGGCGATTCGCTCTGCATGTGTGGACTGTATAATACTTGAGACTGGGTTGCACAATAAAAAGATACTGTTTCTTTCTTCATAAGGTGAACTGGAGCGAGATGAGAGCTGGGCGACGCTTGCTGTGACACTAATCTTATTTTTGCGCCCGCCATCTTTATTCCGTCCTTGATAGACCGAATCAGAGTTATAAGATGTGCGGGGGCGTGGTTTGTTTGCGCGTGCGCTCATCTAACTTGTTTCACTCATTTATTCAATAAAATATTCATGTTTATTTAGGTACATACAAAATGTTTACATATGTATTTCAGTTAGTCAGATCTCCAAAGTGGGGAATAATAGATTCATGTTATCAAATGTTTATTTCTTATAAATACCTAAAGCTTATATCTAGACCTGAGATCTGACAACTTTTATGATTATCGCAATATTCTGGCTATGCGTATTGGATTCTAATTGGAACTATGATATTTTCCCTTAGTTACGTAAGCAACATGAAATGTAGGTCAACAACATTCAAGGTCACTTTCATGGATTACGTAAGTAAAAGATACGAAAGGAGATAAGAGAAATAGCCAGATTAGCCTATGGTTAGGAAGTGGTTCAACCTATGCTAATTTGATAATCATACTTAATTTTATAATGTGATTTTACTTAATCTATACCTATTCTCTGATAGAGTAATTCACTTAATTAAACACCTTAAAATAATTATAATATAAAAATAGTTACATAATCAGTAACGATACCCGGAAGTCATGTTACACAATAACTATTGTCCTTTATCTGAACAAAAGGGTAAGTAATTACACAATATTACGTCATTACGTTATCTCGTTATATAATCATGTAAAAAATGGGTCATCGTTATCTTAACCTATATTAAGCAATTATAATTATTTATTTATATTGTAAGGGTCTGTATTCAACATTTATGAACTTGAACATCAAGGGGTAAATTTACGACTGAAATGCTTCGAATACCTTCGCTATTTATAAACGGATTTAGAGATTTTCTTATATCTTGTAAGCTGTTGTTTTCTGGCTAACTACTTATTTGAAGCATCATTGATGTCCCGTTATTAGTAGAAAGTATGGCCCAGCTCAACGCCTTTCTCTGGCTGAAAAAAATAATGGTCAAGGGGCAAGCAAATAGTTAACGTATTTTATTGAATCATCGCATCAATACAATGACATTATGTTGGATACGTAGGCTACTGAAAAAAATGATTGGGAGTATCTCAATGTCACTAACCTCCACCATATCACTATTACTACCATCATTCATTCCTGTCTCTTGTTTTATAAAAATAATATACAAGTATATACATTTTATTATGCCTAAATGTTGCTACATGGTAGTGGCAGTTACTGATTTTCACAGAAAAAGTTTTCACAGTCCGTTTAACCAGACATTTAAGAGATTCCCTAAAAACGAAATGCATTAAGCTAGATTGTTTCAATTAGAAGTCCCTAATTCAAGAATAAGACATGATATAAATAGGCATAATAGCTAATTAATAAATAACTTAACTTTAAAAAGTTTAAAACATCAATTTCTATTTGATACTGGAAATCCCGACAAACTTCATTCCGCCTTAGAACTCCCTTTTGAGGTGATAACAATTTCTATAATACTTACTTAGTACTTATCCTTATCAAATTTCCCTTAATTTTTGAAAGTTTTTTTTTGTATAATATTATTATTTATTAATTTTTTATGTCGATGAGGGCAAACGAGCAAACGGATCGCCTGATGTAAAGCGATGAATGTACTTAACTCGTAATTTTTAACTGTACTTATTGATATATAACAACGCAATCGCACAATACTGTCCTTATCACGAATTGTTCGAACCAACCGTTACCGGTATTCATAAAAATTACAAAAAAAATATTACAGATTTTATTTGAAATGCCATAACATATAATTAAAGTATTGGTATAAAACTGAAATGAGCTCAGTAAAATAAAGAAATGTGTACTTAATAATAAGCGAAATACCGAAATTTAATACCAGTATTTGTATGCAATGCAGTCGAAAACCGGCATCCGATCGCTGGTCGGTACAAACTAAAGTGGCTATCATATTCATCACAACACCAAATCGTAAACAGACACACGCGGTAGTGTTTGTAATTGCTTCCTACAGGCAAATGTATGGTCGTCTCACCGGTATCTACTCATTAACACTGCAAAGGAAAGAGATGGTCGCAAAGTTCCTGGTAACCAAAATAACGTAAGCACCAGGTCCGTCTAAATTAAGTACATAAATTTAATGTAACCGTCATCACTCGAGCCTTGGGAAGACAAATAATAATGTAAGAGGCAATAATTGCTTTAAAAACTACGAAAACTTTAATGTTACTGACTAAATTATATATTCACCCAGCTTGCAGTAAGCACAATTTGTGACAAGATTAGACTATAATTGACTTTAAATGGTTGCTGTCTTATAATCTCGTTTAATTTTTTTTTACCTATCTAATCTGAGCATATAAATCATTTATGTACCTTATTATTTACATGATTTGATTCAAAAACTTAAAGTATAACCCATTTAATGTAAGAACCATTTTATATTTTTTATCTAGCTTTGAAGCTAACGTAACAGTCAATCGGTAATAAAGTGCTATAAATTGAGTAATGTAAGAGTCATTTATTTATCGATGAGTCTTACATTAATGACTTTTGTTCAACTTTGGCCAATACTTGTGGTTACGTTAATCTGATATTAAGTAGTTTACAAAAAATGTGCCATACACCAAAATAAATACAGAAAACTAAAAAAAACGGTCAATTTTTGTTTAATGTAACCAACATTTTTTTCAAGATATCGTAATTTTAATAACAGCAATGGATAGATCGTCAAATTTACAGACGAACTGTATACTTAACTCAATTTCGTCAATTTGGCGGTTACATTAATTCATATTACAGGTGACGATAAGCTTATTTGATGCTCACTGATTGGTTGAAATTACATGTCAAAAAAATTCACCAATCACGAGGCACCCGCCATGGCCATCGCGATCATGTTTTTTTTAATAGGTCAGTTTTAATTGAACGAAAAAGGTTACACCAAAAATAAAAAATCATATTGGTGAATGACGATTAAGTTAAAAAAATATTTTTTGAGTTTTGCTCGTATAAAAAGTATTGTATGCAATAGTTACACAATTAGGTCTTAAAGTCTCGTACCTTACATAGGCCACTCGGCAAGCCTCGTGACCTAAACGTGGTACTCGACTTTAAGAACCTCCATTGTGCAACGATTGCATAAAATACTATTTCGTGTGGCTGTTGGACCGATCGCCTTGGTCTTCGACGACGATTTTACTTTATGCTCTAGAGCATAAAAAGCGACTTTATGTCGCCTACGCACAGCCTAAAGTCGAACTTTAGAGCGAGAGAAGTGAAAATAATATAATACCTACTAAATGCTATTTTAGTATGAGATATCCAATCTCTTTAATTTTGCTGTAGATAGAAAATTAAAATTAGATTCTGTTTTTCTTTTGTATGGTACTTATACTTATGATATAACTGTTAATATACTCTTTAATATACTTTTTTTATTATACTTATTTATAAACGGTATAATTGTTAATAATATTATATCTAACTTATTGAATTTTGTCTCGTTTTACTTTTTTAGACACGGCTTTTAATTTAATAATCCTGCACCAACTGCTAGTTTATGATTGACTGGTAGAGAATGCTTTATGGCATTAAGTCCACCATTTGTACTTTAACTTTTGTATTTTGTGCAATGTAATAGATACATTCCGCCAAGAAAGTTGACTACGACTTTTGGACTTCAATACTCTGGAAATAAAGTCTTAAAGTGGTAGTCCAATATTAGGCTTATGTCGGTAACATTTAATAGTTATTTGTTATGCAAGGCTGCAAAGTTGTTATTTGGCGCGAGTGTTGAAATTGAAAGCTGAGCGTAGCGAGGCTTTCAAGACACGAGAAGCTAAATAATTTTGCAGCCATGCGGAACACACAACTTTTCACCTCACTAGAGCGAGGAAAATGCAAGACTCAAGAAAAACAATTAAAACATAAAAATATTCATATTTAATTTTGCCACATCATCAAATTTAAAACATTTAAAACATTAACACACTCAAATCCAAACCAAATAAATACGAGAGAAGCACACATATTAAAAATATGGCCGTAATTTGTATTATCGTCGTGTATATTTTATCGTTGAGTTTTTCTTAAGCACTGTTATATTATATTTGTTTTTGAAACTATTTGACACATAGGTACACTGTTATATTAAGGCTGATTTAGACGAAGACAATTTTGAGACGCCTGAATGACGGCGCCAGTGATTACCGCACAGCACACCTCCGACCGTTTAGACAATGACTATTTTCAGCCGCCTAAATCTCGCCGTGACCAGTAAGCCGTGTTTACACAATGCTTTTTTTCAGTACCAGTCATTAGTGGCAGCGAGAGACGCGGAGGGGGGGTCACTGGCGCCAAAAAATAGGCCCGTGTTCTATTCCGCGCCAGCGCTGGCATGCCGCGAAAAAATGGCGCGGAAAGTGTTTATACGGTGCCTTTTCGAGGCGCCGTAATTTAGGCGTCTCAAAATTGTCTTCGTCTAAATCAGCCTTAAAGGCTGATTTAGATTATATTTGTGCAAACTGCTAGCGGATACGTTGTCTACAGGAAAGATGAGGCCAACGCCCAAGGGATTGCATATCGCGGCTTGGCGATATTGATCCGGAGAACCATCATCCACCAGCCGGTGGACCATCGCGCGCTCGACTCCTTGTACGCACTAGGGGTTGACCTAAACCTGGATGTCAGGGACATCCGGATTTACGCCGCCTACCGCCCAACAGGACAACCACACCCGAGGCTGAGAGAAGAACTGGGCCAGCTGCTGAGGACCCCCACGCCGACCATCCTGGCGGTGGACTTGAATGCCAAAAGCACTGCATGGCATGCATAGATCTTCGTGGTGCTCGAGTGCAGTGAGGTGGCGGATGACTAATCTATATTCTGTCTCATCTGTGGGCCGAAATTCGACCCCTCTGCCCAGCTTCTTTGTATTGGGGGTGCGCTCCAGCTCCTGCGCGATCTCCTCCAGCACTTTTGGCCAATAGGGGAGGACCTCGGCCATGATGCTGGGGTACTTGGGCTTCTTTGTTGCGGTGTTTCCACTGTTTACGGCTTTAGGGTTTCTTTTTCCGGGCTCGGGGGCTGTTGTTCCTGCAGCGTTGCTTCCACTGGTTTCAGCTTTATGGTTTCTGTTGCCGGGCTCGGGGGCTAATGTTCCTGCCATGGCGGCCATTCCGGCGTACGTTTGAGGCTGCGGTTTTTGGGCGGGCAGCCCAGTTTGGGCGGACTGCCCAGGTTGGGCGGGCAGCATATTCAAGGCGGGCGGGCCCCACTGGGCGGACCGCCCTGGTTGGGTGGGCGGCCCTTGTAAGGCGGGCGGGCCCTGTTGGACGGGCAGCTCCCTCTGGGCGGGCGCCCTTGGATGGGCGGGCGGCCCCTGCTTCCGAGGGCAGGGGGCCTTGGGCGGGCGGGCCCCTTGGGGCGGGCGGGCCCCTTGGGGCGGGCGTGGGCGGCCTGGCATGGGCGGGCGCGCTAGTGCGGGCAGGCCGCCCAGACGGAGCGGGCGGTCCTTTCGGTGTGGGCCACCAGACTTGGGCGGGTGGTCTTCGTTGGGCGGGCAGCGGTTGGGCGGGGGCCTCCTCGTGGGTGAGGCACCTCGCCGGTTTCGTCCTCTGGGGCTTGGGTGGCTCAGTTTGTAGTGCCGCCGGGCTCAGGGCGGGCGGCGGCTCTAGTATTGTTGTTGTTGTTCCGCCCAGGGGTTTGGGCGGAAGTCCCGTTTCCGGGACGATGAGCGGCGTCCATTGTCGTTGTTGTGCTTCTATTTGCGCCCCCGTTGGTTGGGTGCGTCTGAGTCTGGGATCAGTGGGCGGCGATGTAATGCGGCACTGCCGCTTGTCCTCTGCTTGTTGGCTAGGCGGGCTTTTCTCGTCCGCCTTCCTCTTCTGAGAGAAGACGGATGGGTTTGCCTCCAGGTACACCATGAAGGCCCTGTCGGCAGGCGTCAGCTCCGAGTCATCTCCGGTCAGCATGAATTCCTGGAGCCTGATGTAGGCCCTGGTCCAGGCCATCAGGCTGTCCGACACGGGGCCCGCAGCGATCATATTTGCGACCGCGATGCGGTCATCATCTAGCCGCATGGTATGACCGGCGGGCCTCGTGCCGGGCGGGAAGATCGCCTTTGCTATGCTGGCCGGGGCGGCGGAGCTTTCTTTTGTTTGGTGGGGCGTCATTGGTTGTGGTGGTAGGGTGGTCAGCGTGGAGTGGCTGACTTCCTCGACGTTGGGCTCGTTTGTTGACGATGGGGGCGCGGGTTGCGCGCGGGGCGCGGGGGGCGCCTCTCCTCCGTCATTCGTGGCATCATCGTAGACATCGTCCAGGGTGGGTAGGTCTAGAGCCCGATAAGACGGGCTACCCTCGGGTGTTTTTGTTGACGATGGCGATGTTGTTGGCGTCTCGTTCGATTTTTCCTGGGTGGGTAGATTTGTTTCCCGGTTTGTCGGGCTACCCTCCGGTGTCTGTGTTGGTCTTGGTGTCGCGGGCGGCGGGGTTTGTTGCGGTGCGGCATAGATGGGCAAATGCCGCACTCCCCAAGTCTCCGGATTGGGCGGGAGAGCCCCCTTGAACGGTGCAGGCGAGCGACCTACTGGTCCCGCCACACCTTGTCTCTGGCCCCGGGTTCCTCCTGGCCTCGCGGTAGTGCCGAGCAACGAAGCGAGGAGTCGGTCTGTCGACCTTCCACTCACCTCCTTCGCCTCCAGAGGAGATCGCGACGGCGTGACGTCCACACTTCCGTTCATGATACGCGGTGAGGATACGGGGTGAGGATCGGCCGTGATCCATCTCCAGTGGGTTTTTGCCATCCACGCTGTGGTCATTGGTTTTTAATCCTTAATCTTTACGATAATTAAAAAATAAATACCATAGCACTGATGGACTGTCTACTTTGTTAGGCCTTTCCAGGCACGCGGTTTCCACTCGAGAACCTTTCTGCCGCATGCCATAAAACAAACACAGTCATACGAAGGCCATGTCTCCGTGAGCGGGTGCCTTAATCGAAGGCCTCCCCACGCGGCGTCTTCCAGCACGCGGTTTCCACTCGAGAACCTTTCTGCCGCATTATGTATTATAAAACGAGCACAGTCATGTGCTAAATCTCCATGAGCAAATGACAAAAATTAAGGCCTTCCTCGCTGCGACTTCCGGTACACGGCCCCCACTCAAGAATATTTCTGTCCCAAGGTTCAGTGAATGATCTCAGCGGGCGACATTTTTAAATGGGACGCAACTCCGCACAGAACAACGATCACAAACGAAATGAAATGTTCGGCGAAAACGAAATGCCAAAATGATCGGGGCGGTGATACGGTGCTACGATACGGATAGCGTCCAAACTACTGCACGCCGAATTGATCGGTGCGTGCGGCGATACGCGAAGAGGATACGATACGGCAAGTGTGGACGCGTTTCTTCGCGCGTCGGCGCAAATGATACGGAGTGCCCGCAGTGAGCGTCCAAACAGCACGATACGCGGTGGAGATACGCAACGGGGATCGGATCGGCGAACTGATACAAGTGTGGACGCACCTTAACGGCGCGCGGCGGCGCGCTCGTAACTATAGCCGCCGGTGGATGAGCAACGCGTGAATTGCATAAAATGGAAGCCTCGTCGCAAGCGCGGATCGCTCCGCCGTCGCCACGCTGACACTTTGCGGCGCCGAGCCGCTTTCTTAACATGCTTGCTTGCGTATGGTTGACGCTTGATTGACGACGAGGCCAGTGGTGTAGCTACCCAAGGGCTAGCCAGGACAGGCCCCGGGGCTCCCAAGATCCTAAGGTTCCTGTCCAAGGTTATAGGGGCTTAGGGGCTCTGAGGTAAACCTCGAGCCCTTAGTTACCAAGCTACGCGATTGGTTCAGGCGGTGCATGCCGTGCACGTTGCAGTGCGGTTAGGCGTAATCTTTCACTTATTCGTTTATTAATTTACCATTACCATTTAATATATCATGCATGCTTTCGTTGCCACTCGTCTTGTTCCATGTGAAATCAGAGTTAGATAACACTAATATTATTAAGAGGAAAGATTATGATAATTCTTACTACCCGTTGTGGTATTGCCCGTTTTCCCGTAGGAATGAAGCATTTTCCCGCGGTAAAAAATAGCCTATGTTCATCAGGGATAAAGTCGGCTTCCAATGGTAAAAGAATTTTTCAAATCGGTCCAGTAGTTTCGGAGCCTATTCAATACAAACAAACAAACAAACAAATCTTTCCTCTTTATAATAGTGGCCAATGTGGCCATAGGCGTGTTCATCATCATCATCATTAAAAGACGTCCATTGCAGGACATATAGGTACCTATATTTATTTGGCCTTCATTTCACCGAGGATCTCCATGACGACCAGTGACTATGAGCAAACCTGATCCTGCGATCCTTACCAGATTGTTGGTCCATCTTGTTGGGTGCATTCATACTCGGTTAAAAAAACACTCGTAATTGTAAAAAATATTTTAATCGGTAAGTAATAGGCACATTTTATACACAAGTGAACTATCTATAAAACTTTACAAAATTATAAATAATTCTAAAGCTGACTTCATCCATTTATTTGTCATGACTGTGACTGTAATATCGATGCTTAACGGTTTTATTAGGCATTAAGTGGGTATTACAGTAAAATATAATAACTATAAATTAAACTTAATAATAACGCGTTTGAACTTTACATTTGGGTTGATCCTAGTCCTAATATTGGATAGTACTTACATAAAGCTGTCCTTTTAGTTTCATAATATCTGTACCCGCTAAAATGTATACAGGGTGCAACAAAAAGCTTTCCAGTTATCAGCGAGCACCTTCAAAAAATGTAAACTACACTACACTTTTCAATATCGGTTGTTCTTACAACTTAATAAACTCCGTGTTGGGTGATGATTCATTTTAAATCGATACTTTTTGGACCCTGCATCTCGAAAACTTAACAATAATTTAATAGATCAAAAGGGCTACTCCGATTTTCGAAATTGGATCGTCGTATAGTGCCATCACTCTCGATCTCCTGTCAAATTATATTTGGACAAGTGGGACGGCACTATACGACTGCCGAGTTTCGAACATCGGAGTAGCCGTTCGGTATCACTGAGTTGCTATACCTTCGTGTTCGTGTCTTCGTGAAAGTTTAAACAGAATTTGGACAATGGAGTGGTAATTCTTTTTGTAATATATATATTACTAAAGCGAACCTTTGGAATTTATTGTGCGTTTATTACGTAAAGCACAAAACTTTCAGTGTTACCATTAGTTACTATTGAAGCTTAAACTAGGGTGATCTATGGCTGTTTGCTCCTTGTTACCGTTTGACCACACACGGTTCGCAGGTTCCCGGCACAAGGTACGCGGGATGGCATTGCGGGCAAGCAGGGTTCTCTCCATAACTCGCCCTTCCAGGCCTGGATACCCTCACGCTAAAAGACGTCTCAGCTTCATCGTCGTTGTAACCGGGATGAGGCTTGTCCAAAGGAAACACGTAGTCAGGAACGAAATAGGAACTGATATTGTATTCCGTATTACTGGCAGTGACAGCTACTTCTTCTATCGTAGGTCTTGTTACGGAACTAAATGGACTTTTGCCTGAGTTTCTGCCTTGAGGAGCGACTGTAGTGGCATTAGTTACGTTAGCTAGCTTGGGGGGCTCTAGATCGAAAGCTGGGACAGCCCATTTCCATTCATAGTAAATTGGTGGCCCTATAGTAGTTGACGGCGGATCAGTGCTCTCAGACTTGGGCGGTAGAAGCTCTCTGTTAGGAACTGAAGGATCAAAAGTACTAATTGGCTCAGTGGGTTTAATGTTTACCGAGTCAAATCTACTGCGTTCCGTAACGCTTTTACCTTGATCGTTAATTCTATTAGCATTATTCCCGGTATCTTTATTCTTCCTCGGAGTTCGATCTTCTTCGGAGCTGACTTGACCATCGGGTAATTGCTGATTCAGATTTATAATTTCGGTTTTTGTCATGGACGTTTTATGTGAGTCAGGGGAGTTGGGGTCAAAGCGCTTGATAAAATTGATTACTGGGTCTACTTTCTCTTTCATTCTAATGTCTAGGTTAAATTCTTCAGAGCTGGCTGATTCTGTTGTTGAGGGTATTGGTGGAGATAGGTCCTGAGATGGGGTCGTTACTGTGAACCCGGTTCCTCCAGTGTTCTGGGTGAATTTTTCAGTCGGTGTTGGCTGGAAGGTGGGGCTAGGTCTTTGGGAAGCGGCACCGGCGAGACTGTCTTCTTCCTCGTCGGGCAGGTTGGTCTGGACGTTGGGTGTGGGGTTGGGTCTTCTGGACGTGGTGGAGCCAGGGCGCTGGCCAATGCCGGTCGACCAGGAGCTGGGTGGGCGGTAGTTGTTCTTGGCGCTATCGAGGCCGTTGTTTGTGGAGATGGTGTCCGGAATGCCCACAATGCTGTTTCCTGGGTGGAACTGTAATAGAAATGATATACTGATAAGTATTTTCATACATATGTAATTTTATTGGGAGTCACTGCTAAAGAAGTACACAGTTAACTATGAAACGTTTCTGCGGCATTGTTTACTGGGTCGTCACTTTTGTGGGAAGCTATTCAGTATTGTTATTATTATATTTATTCCTATAAATTCTCGAAATACTTCGAAAGGCAAAGTACCATAGCTGTGTCGTTAACTTTCAAACAAAACCGCTTCCTAGTCGATCAACTTTGAAAGCTCGCAAAAGGTCAGTCTTTATTGAAAGTAACTTTCAGCAAGCCAGGATTGCTAATTATTGTCCTCGCCCTTGATGACGCAAATAAAGCTAAAACTTTACTTCCAATAGCGCTGGTAAATGGGCAATATTCTCGCCAAGTTTTAACAAAGAATTTATTTTGGTAAGTACTAACTGTAAATGGGAAATGACCGATTTAAGACCGAGCGAAATATTGAAGATGTCGTAAGATACACCTAGTTAATTATAACTGTGTCAATGTCAATCTGTGTCATCGAAGAACTCGAACTCCTTTAATACCTAATTAGTGTCGATTTCATTTATATGTAATTCCGAAAATGACATCAGACAGCCGTTATCTTACGGAGGGTTTTCTTAGATTTAAATATTTGCAATTCTAAAGTATAATTAGGTTACAGGTAAGTATGCCGTAGGAGTATACGTTCTAAATAAACAAATATAGAAACTTAAACCATGCAGCTACAAATGTCAGCACATCACGACAATGGTAAAACGGATTGCAAGGTATTATCGCAATGTGCCACATGTGACATTAATTTATCTATTCACGTAGAAATATTAATGTCAAAGTATTGCAAACGTGGACTTGAGAGGGCATCGCAAATGTATGGAGTAATCAAGTACATAAACATAATAGAAGCAAATCACTCCTGTAGCGCGGAGATAATCCCATTGGCGGGTTATACCTACCTACTCCCACACAAAGTCCGACTCACTGGTAGTGAGGGCTAGAGATGTGCCGTTCTCAAGAACGTTCCCCGATTTCTATTATTGGAAATAACGTTCTTGGGAAATCATACAAAATGAGGAAAAATTCCGGAAATTTTCGAGGACGGCACGACACTATGAGGGCTAAACAGGGCTGATACAGTTTATGTAAAAAAAAATAGAAGCACCAAAGACAAATCAAATGAACTAGCTCAATTTTTCTCAGGTCATTATTCAATTTCATCCCTTTGGACTCTTTGGCATGGAAAGAACTAGTTACTGTTTGTGCTAGTGCAACAGAAGTTACGAGTGGTCAGTGAGTCTTATCTCGTTTCATTAAGGGCACCGCAGCGTGAATACTTCTGTTCCGCTAGCGTTTTGTGTGGATATCTTTTAAAATTACGTTCAGCAAAGGACATTACTAAGTTAGAACACGTCATATGCTTTAGGGTAGCTTCATACTCTAAACTTTCCTAAAGTCGATACGAGTGGCAATTTGAGAAGAAGAATAAAACGATGCCACTCAGAGGCATATAAGAGAAACAATTGGTTGAACAATTCAATGACTCTTTCATAGGATTCGGTAGCTTAGTGGACAGGCAGAGCGCCCTTGTTGGCAGGAAAGCCGTTGAAGGCGTGGGTTCGAATACCGTTAGAGTCATTGAATTTATAGGGTTGGTTTTGTACCCCTGCACTGTGGTTTTTCTTGTATGGAGACAGTGACAAAAGTCGATATCTCCGAAAGTACTATATACTCGTATATTGAAAAAACAAAAATATATTCGTGTTTACTTTTAAAAAAATTATTAAATAAATGATGAGAAATAATAAAAAAAAACATTTTAAATGCAATAAAAAAATAAAACGAAATAATTAAATTTATGTCAAAATTACTTGATTTTGATGGTTTATTTATAATGCTTAAAATTAATAACTAACACTATTTAATTAAACATACTTACATACATTTATACAAACAAATTATTTTATCGTTAACAATAGAGTCATATTTCTATACAAATATCTGCTTGTTACGAGCAGGTTAAGTCATTATACAAAATAAAATCTTTTACGTAAGTCCCGATATCTTAACATAATTAAAACTAACACTGGCTATAAAATTAAACCCTACTTTATGAATCTAATAGACTATAATTACAGATTTGGACAAAACAGTTTTTTTTCAGAGGTAACTTTCTGAGGCTTGAAATCAATGGATCTGAATTTAATAAAAGACGATTAAAAAGATCCTGGTTGGTTGGTCAACTCGCGTGATATTTTTCGAGTATTTCTAAGCCTGAATGACTTTATATTTTTATTTGTCGACTTGGCAGCTTCTTCTGGGAGCTCTCCTATGGAAACCAACATGTCCTCTATTATTTCAGCACCGTGATTAAAAGTGTTTTGAGTTATAAACGATAAAGTCTCGTTTAGATCCACTTCACATCTATTACTATGTTTACCTGGTACTGACGAAGTATTCAATAACGCACTGACAGCTGATTCGTCAATTTTTGGAGCTCCGCTAATTTTATTTGTTGTTGTCGCAAGATCATTGCAAGATCCAAAATCTTTTTGTGGGCGGCCGATGTTTCGAAGTACAATTTTCTTGTTCGGGCAATTGATTTTTACGGGCCTCTGAAATCTGCACTATTTCAATTGTTTCAAGGATAGCCAGCCATTTTGCATTAGAGCTTATTAAATTCTCTCGAGTCCTATTTGATTTTGTCCAGAAAGCCATCAGCAGTGTGATAAATTATGTAATACGATTACTTAATGTCTCAGTATTAAGACTTTTATTTTTCCGGCACATTTTTAAAAATTTCCTCTAATATTTGTTGAGCTTTTTCCTTGTTTGATCCTTTAAAATTACTCCATTATTCAAATATATGCATTCTTGTAAACTGCACCTGCAAAAAAGAACCTGAAAGAAAACAAACAAATGTTATGAGAATTCGATATTTTTCGTAGCTCCCTCTACGAAAAGCGTAGAGGCCATATTATCAAAGAACGGGCAAAATCGGGTAGTTGGTCTGAAATGAGTCAGATACTACATTATTCAAGGTTTATTTCAGATATAATATTATTTCTATGAAAGGATCTGAACTACGTTGAATCTCAATTTGAAAACATAGGTAAGTAATGTTTTTGTGTAAAATTAAGTCATTCGTAGCAGGTATATATATACAACATTATGAAGAGAGTTACTGTAAATAGTAATAAATATTAGAAAACATACCTTTATCATTAATTTCCATAATGAGCCACAAAGATAAAACCAACATTTTTGTTGAAAATCGTCAACAAACAACTTTCACTTTAATGACTCCCTGATAAGGTTAATCACGTGGTGTAAGTGTGTTCACATCAGAGGGTCAAAAAATAATGATGGTGTCCAATTACTTCAAAACGTTTTAGAGTTTTTGGTAGGCTGGCTATTACTAAGTACTTGGGCAATAACAAATTACAGGTTGAATGTTGTGGATTTTCAGAGATATGTCGTATTAACGCGACCACAGTGCCCTGACACCAGGCTGTATCTCACGAACCGTGATAGACAGTTGAAATTTTCACAAAATGTATTTCTTTTGCCGTTATAACAACAAATACTAAAAAACAGAATAAAATATATATTTAAGTGGGGCCCATACAACAAACGTGATCGGTTGCGTTAACTTTGCACCTCATTTGTATCCGATGCCATACGAACCAGATGCAACCTTAACTTAACCCGGCCAGTTAAGGGATAAGTATTTGTACGGAACCCTCGGTGCGAGAGTCAGACTCGCACTTGGCCGGTTTTTAAAAATAAGAAGAGAGGAATCAAAAGCTACCTTAGTCTCGGCCTCCCTCAGGCCATCGTAGTAGTTCCCGTTGGGTGGCACGGACAGGATATCGGGCCGCGGGGTCCGTTGCCGCATGTCTGCTTCAGACACGAAGGGCTTGTCGCGTTGACCTGGAACGTTATAACAAAACAATTAAAAAAAAACAATTTTAATTTTTTTTACGTAAAATCAAAATATAGGAGATTTTTTTTATATTACCACATTTTACATTTTCTAAACTATCCCAATTTTTGATTAAAATATCAATTTAAAAAGTATCTCTTTCTAAAAGAGAAGACTAGAAGAGAGTTACAGATAAGTCACAGCGCAGAGAATCATACTAAGCCGGATTTACTATGGAAAATGGCACTGATGTTCTACTTGTGCGTTGTGACTGTCAACTTCTCCACAAGGTGACATCATAATATATGGGTAACGATGTTGGGGTGGGCTGACGCTTGTTTCACAATTTTCTAAATATTTTCAAAATTTGTCGGTATAACAAAATAAAAATAATGGTTTTGGGCTCCGTAATAAGCTAAGTAATAAAGTAATGAAATAAGTTAAATAACACTATTTCAAAATATTATCATTATCAATTCTGTCCAGCCCCAGTTGTGCATCTTTCAAGAAACCTCTTCTCCAGTTGTGTTTTATTTTACTTCAAATTGATTATTTCGGTTCTACAAACACCGCGCCGTGTAGGGCGTCATGTAGATGGATTAAGTATCTAAAGTATTAGCTTTAGCTAGTAATGATAAGCATGTTTAGATATACGAGCTGGTGACAACGGAAGGCGTCGGAAGCTGATCGCCGCGGTTGACCGCAGCCAAGTATACAAGCGCTCACCTTGCCGCTAGGTGTTGGTGATCATATCGTCTTACCAGCGCAACTAGCGTAACAATAAAATTACGATATAGATCAAAGCTAATCAAGGAGTCCGTAATATAGAGTCAACAGTGAGCTACATCCTCGACCCCGTAGTCACTTACCATCAGGGGATACTGAGGGCAATCGCCGGTCAGTTTGTGAATAAAAAACTTCATACAATTAGTAGGAGATCCGAACCTACATCGACCTTCACCGAGCTGATAATAGAATAAAACATATTATATAATGAATTTAGTATATTAAAAAATATATTACAAATGGGTTGCTAAAAATACCCTAGTCAGGCTATTTTTATTTATTAAAAAAAGGGCTATTTATTAAATGTTGTAACATCGAGATAATAAAATTTTATCCTGATTTAAAGTATAAAACGTATCGAATGTGCAGCCGTTGGGTTGCCTTTTATTTTTTAAGAAGCTTCTACCCTCCATAGTTTACACACCGAACATGCAGCATCACGTGCGACAGCGATGTTGGATCCTTTATTATTACACTGTATACTTACCTCTGATCTCTCTGTCACACATTCCCACTGTCGTTAAAATTGAAATCTTTAATAAATAATAAAAAATAGCTTGTCCAGGATATTTTTAGCAAATCCATTTTTAACATATTTTCTTATATACTAAATTCATTATAAAATATGTTTCATTCTATTATCAGCTCGGTGAAGATTCGATTAAGCTTCGGATCTTAGACTAAATCATTTGTTTTGAAAATCTACTTTTGTTGACAGTAAGTACAAAATGCGCGCCATTGAGAGAGCGCGGACGCCGATTTTTCTGTTGTGGTAAACGCCACAGGTAAATTTGACTAAACTTTAGATACTTTTTTTTAAAGACCTGTAAACAACAATCGAAATTACTTGAAAAAGTTATACCACAAAACAACCGTTTGCATGTTCGCATAGTGGGAAGGTAACTGCGCACTTTAAAAAAAGTCGACAAATAAATAAGTATTTGTTTTTATCGATATCGATTATCGACCCGCAAGTTTTACAGTTTTTATTTATTCGTGGATACCATTCAATGCCTATCGGTTACCTATAAAGTATAATTTATTATATTAGGTACCTATTATACGTTTATATAATCACAAAACGTAGAGACGAAGTACATAAGCCTATTAAAATTCCTGTATAACAACGGCACTAGCCGTGTGAAATTGGAGACAACAGGTCCACCTATCCCAATTAAAAGAGGGGTAAGGCAAGGAGATCCATTATCACCCAGGATCTTCATAGCTGTGCTGGAGTCAATAATTGGCAAACTAAATTGGAAAACAGTCGGTCTAAATATCAATGGACAATACATCAGCCATCTGCGGTTTGCCGACGACTTAGTTTTATTTTCAGAAAACAGCGCAGAGCTACTTTATAATATGATAGACACGCTTCAAAAAGCAAGCAGACTAGCAGGTTTAGAAATGAATATGAGCAAAACAAAAATTATGACAAATGCAGATAAATTTCCGGTAAATCTCGGCAACGAACCACTAGAATATGTCGACTCTTACATTTACTTAGGAAAACAAATCTCTTTCCAAAAACAGAACAACGATATAGAAATCGAAAGGAGAATTAAAGGAGTGTGGAGAAAGTACTGGAGCATGAAAGAAATATTTAAAAGTCATATGCCTGCTAAGATTAAAAAGAAAGTGATGGACACCTGCTTGTTACCCTCACTAACCTATGCCAGCCAAACATGGAAATTTACTCAACGAGTAAAGAACAAAATAATGGTCTGCCAACGAAGCATGGAAAGAAGTATGCTAAAAATTAGAAAAATTAATAAAATACGCCACTCCGCCATAAGGAAAAAAACTGGAGTAATCGACGCACAAAAACATGCCCAGAAATTAAAATGGCGGTGGGCAGGTCACGTAGCCAGGTTAAGCGATAACCGCTGGACATCGCGACTGACGTCATGGCCAGGCCCAAATGGTAAAAGAAAGAGAGGACGGCCTAAAACCAGGTGGGCAGACGAGATCATTGAAATAGCAGGCAAAAATTGGATACACGAAGCCCAGGATAGAGAGTATTGGGCATCTCTGGAGGAGGCCTTCACCCGCAAATAAGTGGGGTTCTTGCATAATATAAAAAAATATATATGTATGTAGTTAACTTAATAATAATTTATTATTTCTCAATATATTTCAAATCTTGCATAAATGTATATTTAAAACTGTAAACTTGTACGTTGCAAGAAATAAAAGGCTTTTTTATTTTTTATTTTTATTTTATTTTATTTTATTTATACGTTTATTAAAATATTGCTTCCAATATTTTGAATTTGGTATTACAGGTAACACTCAAAACCAGTTATAAAATATTATTTTGTTTTATATATATCAAGATTGACAGTCAAATATCAGGAATTTGTTATTTCAAACGTCATACAAAGAGCAAGGCTCCCGTCAAGGATGCACTAACAAGAATATTATTATAACAATACGTTTAGCCCATTATCAAACATGCAAACATTATTTTTTTTACGAGGAAGTCAATCAAGTTTTTTTTATTGCGCTATTAGTGTTGCCACAATCATCTCAATTAACCCGAGCACTTACGGAAACTCACGAATACTTACGATCCGTTCGGAAGTGACCGATGCCTCTGTGTTGCTCTGTGTCAAGGGCGTGACATTGACACCTGATTGCGTCCATTCATGCAACTCTATTATAGTCTATGGACGTTAACTTTTTAATACGTTATATAAGGTATGCGTTTAGTTAATGGTGCGGAATTTTGAATTTAGAACGCGTTCAATGGACTTTGATTGATATTCGATGCAGTTTGATTGACTGCGTGGCCAGAATTGTTTGGTTTGCAGCTTCAAAGGCTTGTTAAGAATGTAATTATAAGTACTTATTGCATTGAAGTGGCAATCATTAATCATTTGTGTGCATAGCTGTGATGACGTTGATGTGACCCGACCTTTACTTTGTCACCTGTTTGGCACGACTTTATGAGCATCATGCAAACAATAATACAAAATATACTAGAGACAAGATGCGATCGGTTCCAACCCCGAAGGTATAGCAAGGAGTAGCATTTTTCATAGGAGAATATTTGAAAAAGTGTCCAGCGTTGAGCATAAATAATAGTTCCAAAAAGCTCCAAATGCGGCGCTAGAGTAGCTAGAGTGAAGTGTGTCCCGTCCATAAGCTGCCGGATATTAAATTAAACCTCAAATTATGAATGGTAGAGGTTTTCCAACTCATATTATTAGTACCTGATTTGATCTGTCAGGAACAGGAAACTCTTGCAACACTAGCGCCACCAATTTAACACCTTTCAGCGGACACCTTTGGATAATAATATTAACATTTTTCTCCTTTCCTCTACACTCCATATCTGAAGGGTTACTATGACGTTCGAAATTTGAAGTTCGTATATCGTGCCATGCTCCTCTGTCTATGATATCGAATTCATTATTTATTAGATAGATAGCTTAGTTTTGATGATTTCTTTAATCTGATGCATTTTTTATATCACGCTTGTATCAGCTTCGCTTACCTTCAATAATATTTGTTATGTTGGAGCTGATTTGACGATGAAGCCCAAATGGGACCATGGAAACTCCCATCCTTCACTGGATAAACCCATCGTATTTGTTTGGGTTGGGTTTATTTAATTTGTTCTGATGAATAATTAACGTTTGTGTTCCAAATTGGAGTGTTTTTATGATGAGCATTTAACGTTAACATGCAATTGAGAAGTAAAAAAAAATACTTTTGGCAATCTAAGTAATTTGTAATTAGCCTGTCGCAAAGTGCCTCCGTAGGTACACTTAGTGTGATACCTTTATGGAATCGTGCTCGCAGGTACTATTCAGAAACGCCTTATTAAATAAGGCGGTCTTCACACTTGTCACATGCTACGCACGCGCGTAGCGTATTGCGCGCGGTCGTGAGATGCGGCGTTATACCTATTATATTAATCTGTGGTTATACGGTATAAAGTGTGTTAGACAAAAACACAAGCGGTATAACTTATAACGGTTTTGCTTTTTTGCCTAAAATGAAATACTTTCATAATGTTAACCCTTCAGGTGGCAGCGCCACCAGTTGCATGGCAGGAGAAGTGGCGCGTCTATTTTACAAAATTTACCGTTAAGTGGCAGGAACCGGGAGCCGGACCCAACGTCAAGTGGCAGAGATCCGGGAGCCGGATCGGACAAAACAAGCCGTTGTGTGGCAGGATCCGGCTCCCGGACCCTGTGCGATGTCTTATTTCGCACCCGAAATAAAACCGTTAAAACTATATCTTGCTTGCTCACACTTTCAAGATGCATTCGTCACTAAACAAGGACGGCATTCACTAACGGTCGAATTGCCGCGCAAAGCAAAGTTCGTTAGAAATTGCGTCATCTTCCCGACCCCCCCGACCATCACGCGTCGACCGCCGAGCCGTAAGCATTTTAAAAACCTTGTGGTTAGAAAATATTGTATAGTGAGGTGTAATAAAAAGGGTTATAGGTGTAAATAAATATATAGATTTGCCATTAAATTAGTTTTTTCTACGGTTCACTGTTTTTTTTCCTAATTATAGTTATTTTTATACATAAAGTGGTTAAAATTTAGTCATTCGACGATTGATCAAGACTAGCAAAATTTCCATAAATGGAATGGCATTAATTTCTATACAATAAATATGGCATTTTATGATGAATCCAACGATATATAGTTTATATACAACATCTATTTTTGTTCTTTGAGAAAAGATATGTTTTGTAACATGCGGAAATTCGCGATGACCACCCGTGGGAGGCCCGCCACTTAACGGTATATTTTGCCAAGATGGCTGTGCCACTTCTCCTGTCATGCAATCAGAAACCTTGCCACTCAACGGCTTGTTTTGTCAGGTCCGGCTCCCGGATGCCTGCCACTTGACGTGGGGTCCGGCTCCCGGTTTCTGCCACTCGAAGGGTTAAGAAGCGGCCATACCACTGTTCAAAAGACGTTGGCGCACCGCGTTTACGGTGCCGGGGTGACGCGTCGTTTTCTTCATACACTTGACTGCGTAAACTCACCGCCAGCGTATTTTGAACTTCAATGTGAACGGTATACGTTGAATACATGACACATACATACATTCGACACAAACTGGACGCATTGGTTAATTTTCTCCGCTCCTATTCAGTGGAAAGGCAGTCTAAATACGCCGCCTCGCGCTTCGCGGTGTAGCCTGCGTGAAATCAGTGTGAAGACTGCCTAAGACTAAGCTCAGCTTCAGAATCAATTATAAATCCAGACATGCAGTGAACAGCCTGCCTTACTGACCTTTTACCACGAAAGGCTAGACCAACCGGTTGATTGGAAATGTCGCCGGATCATTGATAAAATTCGCATTCTAACTGCAGAATGTTACTAGGTAGATTCTTGGAGGATCCACGCGATACTAGAGGTCGTTAGTGTACAGTCGCCATCAAATATATCGCAGTATATAAGGCGTTCATAAATATCTGAACACGTGTCTTATTTACTGGGCGTTACAGTACATGTTGAGATATTTATGGACCTTATATGCTGCGATATATCTGATGGCGACTGTACTATATTTTAAGTTGAGTGTGCATCTAATTGATCGAGCGAGGGAAGCATCTGCGGTTCAGCTTGGCCAAAAAAAATCGTAAGTCCGTTTTTCCGGACATTCCGCTGTTCTCGCCTACAGGTCGCATTTCTCTACCACTCGTATTGGTCAATTTTATTTATCGTTCGGGTTTTATAAGGACTAAGTGCTTAGTTTAGGACTTGTTAGGTCGACTTGTGTAAAACCATTTCTTGATATTTATTTATTAAATAAATATTAAATAAAGTTCGCCACTAATGGAAACCAATTTGTATTATCACCATTAATAAACTATCCGTTCTTATTCTACCTAAACTTAAACTTTAGTAAACAAACCAATTTATCCGGAGTTCAATAAACCTGAAGTCTAAATACTTCTGACTTTAACAACTAATAGTTTATTTTTTTTATAAAATATGCTAAGAACCGAGGTTATCGTTTGACCTAGGGATAAAAAATGCAATCGTGCCAAATAAAAAACTTGTACAACATTAGTACCTATCATGCTTTTGCAGACAGGTATTAATTGGATTTAAACGGTAAAGAGATAACTGCAATTTATTTTTTAGGCCAATTTAATGATAAACCGTTAATTTGTGCCGTTCATCAAACTCATTAGAGTTTGAACCTACTCATTGGACAACCAAATTTGAGTAAGTATGACCTCTCAGTGAGTCACATGTTTTACTTCCATTTCACTCTGTCCGCCGCAGATGTTCAGATGTTATTAATAACATTAAGCCTTCCAAGCCTTAGGCTTCCCCGATCGACGATCTCGATCTTGTCTATCACACGATGAACCAATGACAAAAGCATCAGTGGAAAGTCACTGATGCTTTTGTCATTGGTTCATCACACGTATATCGATGCGAGAGTGATGAGATACTTCATTATTTGTCTAACGTGTGATAAAAATGCAGCTATCATAGGGCTAAATGATGGGCACTTGGTCACCCTGTTAAGAAGAGACAGTAGGAGTTGAAGGTGTTTAAGATGGACAAGAAAAAGAAGGAAAGCTGCGTGTTGACTGACCAATAAACAGGTTGGCATCACAATCTCACTTTTAGAATTGACCATGAATGGTCACAGATCAGCATCCTCTGTTGAAAAAACGTAGTGTTCGGGTAGGTGTAGCTGGTGTAATTAACTATAACACTTACCGATGAGCAGGTTGGCATCATAGTCACTCTCGCTCTTTGAGCAGTTGACCATATACCAATGGTCACAGATCAGCATCCTCTGCTGGAAGAGCGTGGTGTTCGGGCAGGTGTAGCTGAACTGCCGGCCAAGGCCATCGCACATGTGGTACACCTGGAACAAGACGTCAGTGTCAGTTTACTTTTTACACACATGGTATTGGTATGGTAGAGGCGAATATTGGAGCTTGTTAACCTTTTATTCACGATATTGCTATCAGACAAAGAAAGGGTAGAAAAAAATGCGATCAAACTAGTATCAGATTCGGGGGTGCCTTTCGGATTGGTGAGAGAAAAATGTAGCAATAGTGCTGAATTCGTCCCTCTTAGTGAGGCAACCATATCTGTGGCGTCTCCGCGCACCTTTAAAGCTTCGTCTATGTCACCAGTGTACATTCGCAATAAAAAAAGCATTATCACTCTCGCGCACACTTACTGGATTTTATTCGGGAGTTTTATCTTTTTTATATCGTGCGATAAATGACTGTGGCCAGTACAGCTTCATCGTTAACAATAAATTATTTTTTAATAGTTTAATTACCTTTAACAATAATTAGTTTACTATTGTAACACATCATTGGATCAATTTTATAATTATAATTGCCAAATGTTTTCTCTATGCGGAAAACATGCACAAAAACTCGTTTGGGCGTATTGATTAGTGATTACTTACAATTTTATTAGTATTTTTACGTGTATCCTATTAATTGAAGCTTTATCAAGTTGTAAAATAAATGAAATAATCAAATGATGCGTGTCTTCCTGGAGATTATGTTACAAGGAAGTGTTTAAAGTATTAAACAATTTGTTGTTAACATGATCCGATGGCAAAAAAAAATAATAATTTGAAGGTAACGTTCTACTACACACACGAAACAACATAATTAATCCTTTGAAATTTCACCATGTTTTAGGATTAGTGTTATCATACGTTTTTAATATAATACCTGTTTTCGTTGTTAAGATACCCTTGTGAGGAAATAAGATGTATAGTTTAAAGGCGTGTAGACATTTTTTTAAGATGTCAACCGATCCTATTTTTTATTTGGATTTAATATCTGTAGGAATATTATACACTTAGACCCCTCTAAAAATCAGAAATGACCGCTAAAGTTGGACAGTCCCATGGAGTGCTGAAAACGCTTCATACAACAACATCATTATTCATTATTGGCGTATCTTCAAAGTTTCACATATGAACATATCAAGGTATTTTTTATTGATGAAATATTCAACATTTTTATTCAAATAATTGCAGTATGTTGTATAATTCAACATAAGTCTACATCCGTATCTAAGAATTTACATGTTTTAAGAGCATGTCTCAAAAAGTTTGTACACAATTAAGACAGAAAATTAAAGTCCAATATAATTTTCCTATTTTGTTACCAATTTTCTTTGTTATTTCCAATACATTGGTATCAGATTATGTATAATTAAAAAAGTATAAGCATAAAAGAACCTTAATAATCGAACATAGCCATAAAATTGATATAAAATTACTAAAATAATTAGTAACAAAATAGGAAAATTATATTGACTTGAATTTTCTGTCTTAATTGTGTACAACCTTTTTGAGAAATGCTCTTAATATGTCTGAGACTCAACGGAGTTTTCTAACTAAAACAATTTTAAAATTAGTAGGTATTCATGTAGTAAACAATGATTTGGCATGATAAAGTCAAAGTCATGTCAAAACAACATCTAGATTGGCCATGCTGATGCTGCCGGAAAAAAACCCAGTTTTTTCGTAGACTGTTATTTGTAGAATTTTCCAGGCAATCATAATTGAGTGTTCTTATACCAGGCTATGTGTGTATTAGGTTTTGTGAGATGTTTTTATATGTTTCCTTTTGTTGCGTGGATGGGTGATGGGCCCCTTAAAAGTAAACTATATACCTACAGGATGCCTTTAGGATTAATATTATAATTACAATAAAATAAATATTAAATATTAAGGGACAATCTTAATTGGATAGGTAATTGTACAAAAGTAGGTATGCAAAAGTTAATGATGACGACTGAACAAGCCGTGAGAAGCTATATTTTAACGTGACGCCAAGAGTGAAAATAGCGTACAGCGTTTTAATAATTTAAAAAAAAAAAACAATTTTAATCTGTTCAGCCATCTTCTACTTTTCTGAACTGAGAATTACATAAAAATATTAGGTTTCCTATGTCAAATACTACGTAATAAACATTAGTTTAATACAATTTAACGTGAGTGAATTGGCCTATTTTTGCGAAGTGCAGTGGACAAAGGCTCTTACAATATTGATGCGTAATTATATGAATTAAGCTGCAATTTGGACTATTGTTCCATTGCGTGCTTTGAAGACACGAACTTTTAAATAATCTATGCATAATAATATGCCTTGTCCAGCAATGGAATCATCATATATTTTTAGAACATTATGAATTGTGGGGAATGGGCCCTTATACCGCAATAAATAATTAGACTGTAACAGTAATTTTTGTAATTTTTCGACTTTCACTTGTCTTTGCCGTTTTGCAGCACAAGTCAAGTCAATATAATGACGTCATCATAAAATACTTGCCAAGGAGAAAAATAAATCACTCCGGGGAATAATAATGCCTTGAATATTGTCGTTTGTGACATTTATAATGTTCAATCCTTGATCCAGATATGTATTTGTGGTTCATCGAGAACTCTACGATTATAATTTGTAATTTTTTATATGTTGTGCGTTAAACGTAAGTAAACAACCATCTGAATTTCTGGTAGCTTGCGTTCCAAAACGTATATGCATGACTGATTGAATGACAGACGGGTACGTTCCAAATCTGTTAAATAAGAGTTGGGTTCTAAGTTTAATCGTACAAACTGGGTTTTGGGGGGTCGCGAAGGAATTGGTCATTAAGGGCCAATGACACCAAAAATTTTGAAAAACTGCAAATATACGGACGCACATAAACTTTTTGCTAACCCTGACCTGCCACTTCACCGTTCAAATATTAAATTTGATCGTACAAGAATCAATATCAATATAATATAGCACATGGGTGATGGGCATCACGATCTCTGTTATGAAGCCGTCAGAACTCTTCCTCATTCCATCGTGCGAAGACGGCGAGGGGCGTCCTGTGTGTCAGAGATGTCAGTTTTTTGTTCGACTGTATTTGAACTATACCATGCATATTTGTTATTTCAAAATATACCTACATATGTAAACATCAACAGACGATGCCATATGCTAGAATATTAAGATTTTTTAAGTAAAAACACTGCACGTCTGCGAAGCGAAAAACACGATACCACCCTAAGGCATTCAAGAAGCAACTAGTTAAAAAAACAATGGCTCAAGCATCGGTTCAGTGGTCCAATTTGTAGGGTGCCCGCGATGGCCCGGAAAGCCGTTGCGTTGGCAACGCTGATTCAAACCCCACCTGAACCGTAAAAAACACCATATCGCTTCAATGTAACCATTTTAACAAAAAAAATGCGATATTACAAATCAGAATAACGTTAAAATAACTATTTTGATATAAAAAGGTACACTTAATACGTATAGGTAAACGTGGTATAAACTCATCTTCACAACCTGTTTATTCATACTATTTATACTTCCTGTATTAAATATTTAAATTATTTTTATGGTTAATGAGCCGGTTTTTAAGGAGTCTTCGGACCATCAATAGTTCGTAAGACGTGCGATGTTTTTAAACTAGATCAATAAAACTTGACATTTGCTCTACTTAAAAAATGAATCCTGTTTGACGATTGATCCTGACGTTATTCATAAAAATGTTTATGCAAATTGCCTTTACGGTGTTATTGTTTGCTTAAATGAGGTGCTGGAAAAGAATGATTGGCATATCAACATATCATGGATAGAATTTCGCACCAACCATTCCATTCTTCAAGAGCTGAACATAGAACAGCGCCTGTCCTCTATGGTGAAGTCCCGACTCCTCGCCTTTTTCACGGTCAATGGACAAAACTCCACGTCTTGACACGTGTCAAGTGTCAAGTGGGTCAGAGCAAAGTAGACGATACTAGACCACGCGGTAGAAATCAAATCGGCCACAAACTGCTCCCTGCACGAGAGCACTAGACACGCGGCTGTGAGAAGAATGGCGCCGTGGCCTAAGGCCGTGGCTTGCCACACAAGGAATGATAGCCACTACACTCTGCCAAGAGTGTAATGACAAAAAAGAAGTAATTGTTTTAGAAAAATCCCTGACAGATAGCAAAAAATGAGGAATAAATGTTTTACACGTGTAACTGGGCAACTTTCTTTGTTATATTTACTCTTAGTTAAGTGCGAAACCCAAATGTAAGTATAATTTGTTAGTGTTTGTTGTTATAACGGCAACAAAAATACATCATCTGTGAAAATGTCAACTGTCTAGCTATCACGGTTCATGACATACAGCCTAGTGATAGAAAGACAAAGTTTTTACCCTTTGTGTACGGAACCCTAAAAAAACATAAAGATTGCGTGCCTTTGAAGCACTAGGTGCATATTTCAAACCACTTTTTTATTTTCATTATTTTGTTCTATTTTTATTCATACCGGGTGTTGCACGTAATAGGAGCAATAAATGAAAACATAGACTCTACTCTTTAAAACGAACAACATTTTGTGTTTGAACCACTTTTAACAAATTACAGTTTTCAGAAGTTCATTATTTTCAAACAAATTAAATAGTATTTTCAATGTATACCGTCCAACATTGACATTCCTTTAGGATTAACATACCTGTCACTCTATTAATATCACATAGTTCTAAATACATTGCTTCTTTGAATAAACATTATTTTACAAATTATCATTTCATACAGGTTATTTTCAGAAATTGCTTAACAAATGTTGTTCAGTTTGAAGTGTACAATTTATGTTTTAATTTTTTGATCCTATTATAGGCAACACCCGGTATAAGTACATTAATTTGTATAATTGTACATCAGCCATCATCCGTACTAGACATTAATGAACAATGGTATTCGCGGAATCATAATTTACAATTCCCGTGTCATCAATCTAAAGAAAATATCACATATAAAACTTACAAATTATCATTTTTATGAAACGCATGACAAAAAATACAAATTAACATAATTAACGTTTGTATATGTCATGTTATGTATATTAAGTCATGTGATACAATGGATTCGGTTAGACTCACAAAAAACCAACCAACAGTCCAGTCAGTCGGCCTCAGAACCAATTGGGCATATGTCCGATATCGTTTTAGGTACATTATGACTAATCGTTATTAAAATAAATATAGGCTCAAAAATATTTGAGATATCAAGTCAACATTCTGGGGCCGACTGATAGCGGATCTTAAAAGCGGAATACTAATTTACTCTGTGACCTTTTATGATTAAAATATTTAATGAATTAAACGTCACGTCATTTATTTTGGGGGAACTTGTTGGAATTGGCAACCATGTGGTCGGACAATAAATTAAGGAGGAGACCTTGACATTCGTGTGTAACGATGGCATTAATTTTTAAAGAGTCGACAATCATCTTATACGGGAACGTGGGTAGCGACTAGCGATAAACTCTGGAGTCTTTGACTTTTCAGTCAGACTATCGGGAACGAACTTGAGTGAGACATAGAACTACTTCTTTAGCACAATCGATTATTTTACAGATATACGTATACAGTATAACACGCGGTATATACACATAATGGAACACCCCTTTTTCAGATTACCTTATATAAATTTTCTGAAGAAGTGGATATTGGCCCATGTGTATAAAACCCATGTGTATTGGCCAGTGTGTGTGTTAATTATATAAAATAGCTTTTGCTAAAATCAAAAGAGAGTATGTTTCATTCTGCGTCATCAGTCAATCGAACGCCCTTTTTCAAAATAATATAAATTTTCTTAATCCTTGACGTAATTTTTTTTTACCTCTTCATTACGCAGTTTCACCCGCTTTCACTCGCACCACGCGGCTTTTACGTAAGCAGCGAAAGTTCAAGGTAACCGGCTGGTTCAAGACGCTCTGCTTCTCGAAGTGGCACAAAAAACGGCGTTGAACTTCCACCGCGATCCACACATTCTAAAACGACGTATACGCCGCTGAACCCTCTGACGAGTTACGACGTTTTGTATTAGCAGGAGATAAGTGGATTTATGTACCTAGTAGAATAATGTTGTTGCTTCCTGGTATGAACAAAGGAGTTACGACCTTTGAGCATATCACGCGAGTGATCTAGTTGCGTGGAAATGATTGTCTGTGTTTGTCTATAGTGAAAATAAAAGTAATGGGTTCGGATCTGTTCTGATCGTGGTTGTTTGTTGATTGCTCAATCAATAACAAATGAGATGATTAAGATGCATTTAGATCGTGAGATTAATCCTAGGTTATTTGTTTATATAGCCGGTCAATCTTTCTGACGGATGTTATGAATACCAATGATACAAATATCAAAGCACAAAGAAAAATCTAAATGCGTAACCTGGCGGAAGAGACCGGGATTCGAACCTGGTAAGCGTGTTAACCTGTCTACCACCCTAACACCAGATAGCCTCTCGAATTTTTCCTTATGCTCGTGTGTCGATCTTTGCATTGTTTATTAGAAAGGCTTTTATATCTTACCGACCTCTATGTGAATACGTAAATAGCAGTAGGTAATATGGATATTACGAATGTTGAATACACGTGTAGAATTAAGATAAAAAAAAGTAAAACCTGCAATATCCTAAGTCACATACTTCCTAAAGCTCCCTATATTAGCGAACTGCGATAGAAGCATACGCGCTATATAGCGCACACTTGGGTGCTCCGCTCCGCCTTCCACCAAAGTTGGGGCGCGTTAGACACACATGGCGGTAAACACGCGTCGGGCGGTCTCCACACTCTATGATCCATTCCCTCACATTTTACACAAACACCTAATATAATACAGATACTACATTATATAAGGTTTGCCAACTGTCCTGCTAAACAATTATTTTTTTCTGGAGCCCTTAGAGTATGCGTCCCGCAAAGACGATGTATTAATTGTATTCTGTATTTATCGATATATAATTACGTATATCGGAAGTCGATAAACGAGAAGTCCCATGACAGCTCAAAAGTGGCACGAGAATTCCGGCCTTTGATCATGATATTAATTTGAATATACTCCTGTGCACTACCCTGCACCCTGCGCCTGCCCTATTCTTCAGCTCTTTTCTCCTTTTTCTTTCCTTGTTTTTCAATATGTTGACGGACAATACACCTTACAGTTATGCCGCGTGAAAAATCCCACATTTTATAGCCAAGTCCCGCATTTTAATCGCAAATGTACCGCAAATCTGTGCATTAAGGTTGACAACCCTAAATACAGTCCACATGCAGTTTTTTGGTACTTTTGGTTTTATTAGGTACCTTTAGATTTGAACGTCAACCCACGCAAATTGGCCAATGCTCCAGTACAGCAACCCAGCACAATAGGCTATAATCGAATGGGCTTAATTACTTGTTCGAGTGACTTTGCCACACTAGTACTATGTTGCAAAATACTCATTTGACACATAGATGTTTAGAGAATCTAAAGCCCTTTGATTTACGGAACAGTATAAATCCTTTGACGACGCGGTTGGTGCAGTGTGTAGACACCTGCCTACTCTACTGAGCTGGCGGTCCTGGGGTTCGAATCCCGGTCGCGGCAAATATTTGTGTGATGAACTCGAATATTTGTTTCTGGGTCATGGATTATATGTATTTATATCGTCATCTAGTACCCATAAGTACAATCTTTGCTTAGTTTGGGACTAGGTCGATTTGTGTATGATTGTCCTTTAATATTTATTTATTTGAATATCTATGGGAAGTAAGCAGCCAAAATGCTTGGGGGCGGAGCCCCCGCACAATAAAAGAAAGAACAACGACGAACGGAAACCAGATAACTTAGCTACATGCTCTGAAGTCAACTGACGTGACGATGAGTACAAGAGACGGGGGCTCGGGGGGCGAAGCTCCCCGAACAAAAATGTACGAAAGGGTAAGAACGAAAATCATATAGCTTGCCTTCTGCTTTTATGAAGTCACCTGATGAGACGATGAGCTTTGTGTTTTTGGATCGTTTCTACGATACACTCCCTGGTGCCTTCATTTACCTACACCTTACTTATTCTATTTAATTGGGGTCGGCCCAGCACGCTTTTTTTAATTCTTTCCAATCATTCGTCATTTCACCACTCATTTCGTCTTCTCTTCTTCGGTTCTGGGCTCGAATCCCGGCAAGGACACAGATTTATGCGATGAACTCAAATATATTTGTTGTTGGGTCAAGTAATAAGTTAAGTAGGTATGTATATCGTCATCGTCGTCTAGTGTCCATAACACAAGCCTACTAGGTTTACTGTGTGGCTAGATCAATTTGTGTGAGGTTGTGTGATATTTCTTCTCTTTCTTAAAACCCCTCTATCTTGTCTTTGGCCTTTCTCGTCTTCTGTAACGCTCCACATTATTTCTCAACTTAGTTTTCAACCATTCTTCATCAGTTCATCACGTATCCACGTCTATCGTCTCTACTCATCAGACATTGTTCTGTTTTTTTTTATTCTGTACAATCCTATGTAGTCAGCTACAAAAATAAGATGTAATAATCAGCTATAATGTAAACCGACTTCAGGTCAAGGGAAGTTCACAGGGCTACAAGATACAGGCAAATTAGATAAGAACCGTGTCGAAAGGCGTTTAACAAAGCAAAGCTTAGCTCTTTGCTTTATTAAGGCCGCCGGTTATTTACTTCATCCACTTCATGCCGCAAACCACGCTCATAGCCTACTGAAAGGAACACACCTTGGTGCTCGGCTCGGACACATATGTTGCACACGCGTCGGTCGGTACTGTCAGCACGCCCTACGACCGTTTCCTTCTCATTTTTCACAAACAACCATTAAAAGACAGAACTGTGACCAAGCAAACTATTAAAAAATGGAACTCTGCCGGCTCATGGGTTTCCTACTTCTTATAACATGGGACCCTTCAAACGAAGCGTGAAGAAGCATCTCTCGGGCCAGCATGGCAGTGTCAACTGACATGGCACCGTTAGTTTTTGACAGTTGCCATTGGGCTCCCCTTTTTGCTTACCATCAGGCGAAATGGGCCACTGTGTTGTGCCATTACAAAAAAAAACACATTTGAATTACGCTGTAGGGAGGTAGGTTTAACAGAAAACAGACTGCCGAGGTCAAGGGAAGTTCACAGGCTACAAGATATAGGCAAATTAGATAAGAAGCGTGTCGAAAGGCGTTTAACAAAATAGAGCTATTTAGGTCGACAGCGATTTGAAGTTTGAAGTCACACGATGTACCGACGGTAGTAGAGTTATGCCGTTGGCTCACACAATTTCGGTACAACTGTGCTGGGTGATATCTCCAGATTATGTGATTTGTACCTACTTTTAGTAAAATAAAAGAGAAAAATAATTATAATTGGAATCCGTGTCGAAGGCGAAGAGACTTTTACTACGTAAACTAACATTTGGATTTCGTTAGACTTTGCATCGACAAATGGGTAAGGCAAAAAGTTGGCCGAAATTTAGGTCTTCGAGAAAAAAAGCCATCTGATAAAGTTCCGTTGTGCGACTATTTACGACATCAACGATACAAAAAAGAACCTTAACGAAACAAAAAGGAACCTTGATTTCCTTAAGGTTTTTTCCATGGTTAATTCGTCGTCGCACAACGGAAACTTTGATACAAATTGTTATTGAATAAGCTAAGGTGGTAAACTTTTTGGTCTTTATATGTAGGGACCCACCCACCACCGCGTAGACCGCACAGTCAGGAAGCGAGACAGAGATAAAAGATCTGTATAATATATATGAACGTATATTATATTAAATTGTTGAATAGTTTCTATGGCAGCCTGCGTCTCGCACCGCCCAATAAGACCACAAACAATGGCTTCGCACGCTACCGTTGCAAGCCCTGACCCGCAAAATAGCATTATTATAAACATATTGTTACATTTAAATAGTTTCGGTAACCTTTGTCAGCTGACGACCCGGATTCTACGTTGAAGAGGAATGTCAGTCAAACACGATGATCCTAGGTGCTGACACTTGTAGGTTGATGTAATGGGTGTCTGTGCTGAGCAGTGAGCGTGAATAAATCTATGATATATGCCAGATTAATTTTATAGACTCGTAGATACGAGTAGACTAGTTACATTAAAGAAAATAGAACAGCAAACAGAAAGTTACGAAACATTTCTTATTAATTTATACCACAGAACAGTAGGCTACAAAGCAATACAATATGCTAGGTAACACTGTCAAAACACAACCCGTGTGTTAACTTTTTTTCCAAAACTGTCCAGTTGTTTTCTATAAGTATGTGTAAGTTATCATTCAGATATTTGATTCCAATACTTGGTTCTGAATCTTCAAAGTATAGCAATACAAACGTGATAGACCAACAATCAATAATATAGATGTGAAGCCAACGCCGAATATAGTATATAGATGTTTTTGTAAAATACGTCGCAATTGGTAATGGGGCGCGCTCCACTACGACTGGCTACAAAAGGGCATCGAACAAAAGCGGAACGCAGAGCTTGTGCTCTGATGCGCGTCAGTAAGTTGTTTTTAAAGAAGTTCGCGGCGCAAATGTCTCGATCATAATCGCTATCGACCTAACCATAACACGTACGCCCTTTGACTTCTAAACGTCTCGTATAGATATCACTTATCAATATTGACGGCATGTAATGTTATGAATAACACGTTAACCTACATAAGGAGCTCAAAAGGTTAGCAGGGAAGACTGAAGAGTCCACTGGGGACCGAAGAGCTGGCTTCCTCGCACAACATACCAGCATAGCTGTTCAGCGAGGGCTGCCATAGCATCATTCGGTAGGTACCATGCCGCAGGGAAGCAATTTCCTAAATTTGTTTTAGTTTATTTCAATTTTCCCGACACAGGCAATAACATACTTAATGGGAGGTTCCATCCCTTGTATTATGTAATCATGTGTTTTCTAATAAATATTTATTTATTTATTTTGATATTACCTTTTTTTGTACATAATTGATAGTATTATTTTGAGTATATTTTTTTTACTGTTTCTTAGCTTTTACCTTTTTGTCATTACATTAAATAAATGAACATAACATGTTTATTGTTTACATGGCGTCTATTCAATGTAGGCCTCGCCTTGACACCCGACCATAAGCCACTATAATTTTGTTTCTATAATTAACATCTCGTACTAGTACGAGGGGCAAACCGAAATGATCGGGAATTTAAAAAACTATGTGCACTATATACATAAATTATATTTTATTGTTTTTCGAAGTATTCTCCGTTACATTCAATGCACTTTTGCATTCTTTTAAACCAGTCATTAAAACAATAATTCCAGTTTGAAGTAGGCATTGCCAAAATGGCCGATTTATAGGCTTCCACAGCGGCTTCTGGGTTCTCAAACCGCTGACCACGCAATAAATCTTTAATTCTAGGGAACGTAAAAAAATCATTTGGACTCAGGTCAGGGCTGTATGGAGGATGGGACATCAACTCAACGTTTTCGTCGTTCAAAAATTTAGTTGTTTTGTGGGCGGTGTGGGAGCTCGCATTGTCGTGGTGTAAGATGACGCGGCGTCTCGGGTTCCCTTGGCGAAGTTCGGCCAGCACCTCCGGCAAACAAACTGTGATATACCAATCAGCGGTAACGGTTCTTTGTTCTTCTAGAGGAATTGTGGCAACATGCCCCTTTTTTGAGACGAACGAAGCCACCATCTTCTTCGACACGCTTCGAGAACGCACAACTTTCGTTGGTTTGACCTCGTCATCGAAGACCCATACTGCCGACTGGTGCTTTCTTTCAGGCTCATAAGAATAAATCCAGGATTCGTCACCCGAGACCATATTATAAACGGCTTTTGACTTTCCTCCATTGTAGCATTTCAGAATAGATCGGCACCAATCAACACGAGCCGCCTTTTGCTCTTCAGACAAATTATGGGGTACCCATCGGGAAATCAATTTTCTGACACCCAATTCACCATGCAAAATAGTGTGAATTGCAGTCATTCCAATGCCTATGGTTGCCCGAATCTGCTCGTATGTCACATGTCTATCTTCTTTTAGTAGTTTTTCCACAGCCGCGATGTTTTCAGGCGAAACCGCCGTTTTCGGCCGACCTGATGAAGGTACGGTGCCAAGAGAGGCACGACCCCGTCGAAACTCAGCATACCACCGATATATTGTCGTCTGACTAGGTGCTTCAATGTCGTATATAGTAACAAGCTCATTGCGACATTCATCTGGAGATAAGCCACGACGAAAGTTATGGTAAATAATTGCACGAAAATTTTCACGCGTCAGCTCCATTTTGTTCATCGAGTTGTCAATTTAAAAATGGAATTAAAAAAATATATCGTTCTTTTTTTAAATTGTAAAAACGGCATCGTGATTGTAAGTCGCCAGTATGCATGTGACAAAAAAGGATTTAATGTAACTCAGTTTAAAGTACTCTATTCCCGATCATTTCGGTGTGCCCCTCGTAATACCAACTTTATAAATATGCAATAGGCCTCAGATTTCAAGACTTTGTTGCTATGTCCAATTGTTGTCTTAAACTCGTACGTTAATATTTAAATAATGTGGAATTTGGACTTTTAATGCTTGGATATTATGCCGGGTTTTCGATGATACGAACGGAGATTCAAGTTTGTGAAGATTATTTGCGAGATACTTTTAGTTATTTTAATTGTTTGTTTTATTGTCTTTACTGGGCTTCTGTGCTACACGATTCTTTTGTTTCAGGTGGTTAAACTATATGTAATTGTGTATTTTTAAGAGATATACTTACTCGTAATTGTCTTGTCAGCCTTGTCCATGAAATATATTCAGTTTGTGAAGATTAAAGATGACTGATGTTGAAAACAACATCAAATAACATAAAACAAACGTAAGAAAGTGAAGTGACATGTTGAAACCATGGATCTTAATCCAAAAGTTTGGTGCTTGCAACTACAACTAAATTAGACTATGTTTACTTACGCAATGCTCGCCAAGAGCGAATTAACTTGTTATTCTTATAATTAATATTTACCTAGCTTTTAAAGTTCTCATGTAAGGGAAACTGTGTTTCTTATGAGAAATAAATGTATTTAAACCGATGCAACATAATGAAGTTATATGGATACAAATGAAAAATGTGCTCTCTCTCTGTTTTTACAAAAAAAACGACTTCAAAATAACGATGAAATCGGTGACAAACCTCCCGTAAACTCTTTTATCGAACAAAAATACTCATAAATACCAAATAGGCTTCATGGGTGGCATCTGTTTTCATAGTAATAATTGAGTGGTTTGGCACCGACTTCAAAAGGTGATTAAAATGTAATCTGTACATAAACGGGTTATTTTTGGCTTTTCAGTTTATTTTGAAGTCGGTTCGTTATTTGTTATTCCATACACATATCGGTATCTTTAATGGTGGGCACTATAGTGCCAAAGGTTGCAGATGCTTTTTTCTGCAAAAAAAGAAGTATTCAAGGCACGTGACGCCGTTTCATCAATGCATCGACTATTGCATAATTGCAAGGATGACATTTGCCGCTATCGGCAAGGCAATTCCAACTTTCAACCATGAAAATAAGCTGCAATTTCTTTAAAGTGTTGTTGCGAAAACCGTTGACCATAAATTTCGTGAAGTTTGGATCTACTTATATTTTTTAAATGTCGTTTATTCTGCAATGGTTTTTAAATTGTCGGTGAACGTTTTTGATCATCGTAACGTTGAGTTTATTATTTATTATGGTTAATAAATAAAGTACCTACACACTTACATTACACCAATAAAAACTCTGTTATTAATAATAAAGTATCGGACAACCTCACACAAATTGATGTAAATAGTCCCACAGTAAGCTCTAGTAAGGCTTGTGTTATGGGCACTAGACGAATAAAAGCATAGATAAATATATAACACTTAAATACATAGAAAACAGCCATGATCCAGAAGCAAATATTCGAGTTCATCACATAACACATCACATACATTACCTATCTCTTTCTTCGCTGTACTGTGAGAGTGACGGGCCAGGGCTTGCATTATCTATAATGAAGGGTTTACCCTTGTTTTTATAGAATGTTTCATTTCATAGACATATCACTACATCGAAAACATTTTTCTGAGAAACCATAAATATTTTGTAATGTACAAACAAACAAACCTAAAAATCTATGAAACGAAAATTCGATGAAAATAAGCATACGATGAAACGTTTGTCTTTAAAAAAGGAATCCTTTAATTAAGTTTCTACGTGTCTAGTTTTAATTACTAACGTTATAAGAATGCGATAAATACGAAGGTTACTAATAAAAAAACCGGCCAAGTGCGAGTCGGACTCGCGCACCGAGGGTCCGTACAAACACTTTCCATCCCTAAGTGGTTAAGTTAAGTTTGCACCTGGTATGTATAGCGCCCCATATAAATTAGGTGCAAAGTGAGGTATTAAAATATAAAAAAAAAATTACTTACTAGATCTCGTTCAAAACAATTTTCGTTGGTAGTTTTTATAGTAATGTACATCATATGTTTTTTTTAGATTTTTCATTTTCTTATTTTAGAAGTTAGAGGGGGGGGGGGGACCAACTTTTTTCCACTTTGGAAGCGTCTGTCACGCAAACTATTCGGTTTAGAAAAAAAATATTTTAGAAACCTCGATATCATTTTTGAAGACCTATCCATAGATACCCCACACGTATGTGTTTGATGAAAAAAAAATTTTTGAGTTTCAGTTCTAAGTATGGGGAGCCCCCAATATTTATTATTATTTTTTTTATTTTTGCATCAAAATCTTAATGCGGTTTACAGAATACATCTACCTACCAAGTTTCAACAGTATAGCTCTTATAGTTTCGGAAAAAAATGGCTGTGACATACGGACGGACAGACAGACGGACAGACGGACAGACGGACAGACGGACAGACGGACAGACAGACATGACGAATCTATAAGGGTTCCGTTTTTTGCCATTTGGCTACGGAACCCTAAAAATTGGAATACAATCATGATTTAAGGTGTATTAAAAAATTTCAAAGCAATCAAGAACAAATAGCCTACATTAAATTAAACTCATCAATGGCTGCCAAACTTGTACAAACGATTAACTTTGCTCGTTTTATAAAACACCGATTAAAGATGAATTATGACATGACTAGAGACACGCAATGTACCGAAATTTAATCTTATCGATATTGTAGTGTAGGCGCTGCCGGTTCGGGGCGGCCTTCAAATCAAATCGTGGGTAACGGCGCAATTCGAACCCTAGCGTAAAAGTAATTACGTCTATATTAAATGTGACTTTCACTCTCTTATAAGTGCAACTTGGTCGAGTTGGAAGGAATTTATTGAGTACTCTGAGTGTTGAGTTGAGAAGCGAGGTATTCATGTTATGTAAAAAAATATAAAAAATTAATTATTTTACGACCTCATCGATGACTAGTCTTCTGATAAAGCAAATCAGTTTACTTTTTATGAAACATCAAAACGCTGAATTAGTATAATTATGATTTATAAAAAAAAACACAAACTATGATGTCACCGCATGTACCGTAAAATTGCTTTTTTTTATTTATTTAACAGAAAAATTTAAAAACCATTACAATATTGTTATAATTATTAATGTTACGTCTTTATTATCGATAATTATATTAAGTGATGGGTGTCGAATTGCCGATTAATCATTTATACGATTACTAGTTTCCTAAATACTAATTGAATAAACAGCTCACAATTCATTAACCCATATAGTTCCGCAGATGTAAACATCACGTGTCTATAATTGCTCCGTTTGCCTGTTCCGCGTGGAACCGGATCTTTTACTTTCGTTTTCATTGATAACGTCTCTTGTACGCATGCCTGTTCAATATTTACAAACACTGTCTTAGAAATTTCAAGCCGAACTTGCGAGACTGCGCACGATTGGGTCAAGTGGCGTGTTGCGTGTACTCGTTTTGGCGGCCATCATTATTGTTTGGTTACATTAAATAAATAATAAAAAAATGAGGATTTAAACGAAGTTAACGGAAATTTTTCATTGAAATGATTTAAAAAAATAATGATTTGAGCGGAGTTCGAACCCAACAGCGCCAACTACAAATTTTTCGGGGCTAACAAGGGCGTCTTACCTATTAGACCACCTAACCGATGCGAGAGCTATTGAATTTTTCAACCAGGTGCTTAATTTCTTATAATGATTTAGGATGTAATCGTAGCCATCCATATGCTGTTATCCTACATTACATACCTAGAGCGATAAATTCGGGAACGTCCTAGATCGCAGGTGTTTGTGGCCCGAACCCAAGTTGAGGGCCTTAAATATGTGATCTGGAACCTTACAAATAACCGCCCGTGGTTTGTCTAGTTTTACGTCTTACCTTGGCTAGGCCTAGGGTGGCGTAAAGACTAACTTTTTTCATGTTCTCGCTTCAATGTAACCATTTTAGTTAACGCTAGCGCAAGTTGTATACTAAAATTAAGAAGTTAATCTAAACTTCACTTATGTTTACCAGCTGAAGATACGTATAAAGTTAAAAAGTGTTACCTGACATCCAGTATCCACGTCAGCGTAGTACCCCGAGGTGCGGCCGACGCATGTGAACCTTGTTCTGGGTATGCTTCTCGTTCGACCCTGTTGACAAAATGCTTTATTACAACACAAACCATGTAATGTGATCGTAGTCTTAAATTATTAGGAGTGTTAGGCTAGGTTCATAACTACAGCCGTTGTTGTTTTATCGAGAGACCACGGGCTTTATAGCCAATAAAAAAAAAGCAATCGGATTTTTAGGGTTCCGTAGCCAAATGGCAAAAAACGGAACCCTTATAGATTCGTCATGTCTGTCTGTCTGTCTGTCCGTCTGTCCGTCCGTATGTCACAGCCATTTTTTTCCGAAACTATAAGACCTATACTGTTGAAACTTGGTAAGTAGATGTATTCTGTGAACCGCATTAAGATTTTGATGCAAAAATAAAAAAAATAATAATAAATATTGGGGGCTCCCCATACTAGAACTGAAACTCAAAAATTTTTTTTTCATCAAACACATACGTGTGGGGTATCTGTAGATAGGTCTTCAAAAATGATATCGAGGTTTCTAAAATATTTTTTTTCTAAACCGAATAGTTTGCGTGACAGACGCTTCCAAAGTGGAAAAAAGTTGGTCCCCCCCCCCTCTAACTTCTAAAATAAGAAAATGAAAAATCTAAAAAAAAACATGATGTACATTACTATAAAAACTACCAACGAAAATTGTTTTGAACGAGATCTAGTAAGTAGTTTTTTTTTAATACCTATTAATACCTAACTTTGCACCTAATTTATATGGGGCGCTATACATACCAGGTGCAAACTTAACTTAACCACTTAGGGATGGCAAGTGTTTGTACGGAACCCTCGGTGCGCCAGTCTGACTCGCACTTGGCCGGTTTTTCTTCGGACCACAAAGCCGGCTCATTGCTCGGCCAAAGGATTAGCTTGGCTATTCAGCGGGGGATGTAGCCGACATCATGGGTACTCGGCGCGATCTTGCGGACATCGGTTTTAGTTAGGTTTTCATAGAAGAGATTTTGTTATTGTTGTTTTTATTTGATTGTCGTTTAATAAATTTGATTCTTCTATTGTATACATGGTCATGAGCACACCACCAGATCGTGATCGAACAAATACCGGAGATAATTTCCCGACCTAAAGCCCGTGGCAGAACCAGTCATAAGGTTGTGAAGAACGTCATTTTAACACCCCGGGTGACTCCAGATAGAGGCACCCGGAGAGTAGACCTAGTAAATGGGAAAATCGTACTATACGGCGACATACTATCAAAATTTATGATCGCCTACATGACTATTAACACTACTGGGCTGTACCTATGTATATGTGTCTCCAAGAAATTCCTACTTATTATTCCTCGCCGTTCTTATAACGTAACACAATCTTAATTCCTCAGAGATCAAGTTGACATTTATCGAAAATGCGAAATTATATTTTACCTAATACCACAGTCATCGTATGACTCACAAGCCAACAATCTCACTCATATTCACATAATAAAAATAAATCTAGAACAATAACTTACCAAAAACATGGTATAAAACAACTAGACTTAAATACCGAAGTCGTGGGTAGTGATTTACGATACACAAGACAGCTACAGGACTCATAATTACCAGAGCCACTAAATTACCATAGCTACTAGAACATGTTCCGCTAGAGTTATTTAAAATAAGAATATGATTATAAATACATTCTAAAAGAATGCTGGTCGAGGCAATCATTACTGAATAGAAAGAAAGTTTATGTTCCGTGGAAATACTTAGATACTTATAAATATTTTTGGGGAAGAGTTGATGTTAGTTTTATTTTGTTGTGGTGAACATTGGGTGTTAATGGCAGATTAGTGAATCACCCAAAACATAGGCATGCATATTTTAATAAATTACATAGTAAGGTACATTGTACTGCCATGCTACGGTAAAAGGACGTATCTTACTATGACATCCGTATAAAGATACTACCTTTTACCGTAACACGGCAGTGTAGCAAAACCGTCGTCAAGAGCAAGGCGACTACTAAATAGATTAGCACAGCAACCACCTACTGCCCTAAATTGACCTAGTTTGCCATTCGAGTTTATTGCGAACACAGAAACATACAATAACAACATACTATAATTCATAACGAATGGGAATATATATCTATAACAATCCGTAAAATGAGATTTTATGATTAACAACTAGGTATACATGCTAATTTGACTCGCGAAAACCGGCTTGATCGGCAGTGTATTGACATTCCTATATGATCCACCATTTATTATAGATTTATTTCTAAAACTAACATAAACATTAATATTAATTCGCTACCCAAAGGTTGCCTGGAATAGATCGCTTTTTAGCGCCCATTGTTTGCCTCTATTGTAATGTATAAGTGTCATCTGTATTTGTATTTCTTTCTTCTTGAGGTGTGCAATAAAGATTATTCTATTCAATTCTATAAACAACTGTTATTAAATGCAATGAAGCGCTAAATCTCATCTGACATCAACTGAATATTCGTACATTCTGCTCATCTGATGTTGATTGATTACCAAATGATAATTAAACTAAACTTGTAACACTTTACTCTAGGTTTAACATTGTAACACATATTGTTGTCAACGAACGATGATCAATCATGTTTATGCTAAAAGACCTTTATTAAAATGTCATTTGCGCAATTTAGTTAATTATAATTAGTTACGTGTCATATTGAAAGTTTAAATAGGTTCAGTATATTTATGATTGGATTAATAAACAAGTTACAATGTTTAATTTTACTTACAGAAATGGCTTGTGATGATTAATTACTTATATTTTTATGACCTAAATACATACCTATGCAATAACGAATACAATAAAATAGGTTTAAATAGCAAATTTAAGTTATATTAAGTGTAAAAATTTAATAGGAGATATCTTTTGCAAGGGTGCGGCAACCATTTACGTATTTTAAACTCTCGTATTTTGAAAAACTGTACATATACATAATATTATAACTAGGAACAGGGATGTTGTAACATTTACAAAACGCTTAAGTAAGTACAACGAGTATGTCAACGACGTAAAACACCAGTTTACATCATATTTTTCCCACAGCCCATAAATTTTCACCAATAAAACTAATTTCGCCATGGCATTCGAGCGCATGTACCACATTTAAATACCAACAAAGCGGTACTTAATTACCGGTACCACCGCTTCCTCCTTGCATAACTGCATTGTCGGCTAGTTGTGACGATGAATAAATCGGTACTTTTGTCGGCATTAATGCGTTTGGAATGTGGGTTATGGGACAGTTATCTGTCACATAACTATCTAAGTCTAAGGATGCGTTTCCACTGGCGATGGCGGCTCGGCGAAACGGACTACGACAGAGCGGTGATGAGTGATAAGTGATTCCATTGACGCAGCAGATTTGACGAATGGAAATATCGAGCCCTGTAATCGATCAACTCACAGGGTGCAGCGGAAATGCAAAAATGTCTAAAACCATCTATTTACGGGTAGCGTTAACTTGAATGTTCTTATAGTAAAAATTAGACATTCTAAAAAGAACAAAACAATCTACATTATAGAACCAATGGATATCAGGGAAAACATCAGCAGCGCGATGCAAGGACTTTGATTACAGCGCCATCTATTTACTCTAAATATTTTTTGCGCTCATCATGACGAAAGGCGATTTTCTCAGAGGCTTTTTCTCTCCAAGCTTTTTTAACAAAATTTGGAAGGACGATAACTGGACATCGAAAGATGATAAAGAACAGTACTTTTTACTCGACTACAAAAGGGTATGCGAACGAAGTCGCGTGCATCTTCTAGTGTTAATTATTTGTGGTTTATTCCAATTCCAACGGTCGGACACACTACGGCGTGTTGATCTTGATTAATGACGGATTAGCCTTAACATTAACATTGTATTAATGTCGTCTAAGTGTCCTTAATACGAAAAACACGAGCGTTTCGCAACAACGAAACAAAGCAAAGCCACGCGCCTTTTACAGTCAAGATTAGCATAATGAGTAGCTAATCAGCCACGGATACTTTTTATATGCATATTTAATTTAACATAACACTAAATTGGCTACTATGCCATATGTACGATGAACTGCAGAACTGCATGGGTCATCTATGAATGAATTCATTAATAAAATAAATGAGCCACGCATTTGTGCAGTACATACCTACTATGATAATCAGAAACCTTGATTTACAAAAAAAAGCACGCACAATAGTATTTTATGCAATCGTGGCACGATTAAGGTTCTTAAAGTCGAGTAGGTACTGCGTTTAGGTCATGAGGCTTGCCGAGTCTGTGCCGAGCCTATATGTTAATCCAGAGTTCCTTCATACCAAAACTTATCAAAATTGGTCCAGCCGTTTGAGCGCGAAGACCAGTGCCGTATTCACCCCTAGGCCACACAGACAACCCCCACTAGACGGCGGCCACCGTTTAGTTGCGTCCGTGTTGATACTTTAATGTTCTGCCGTACCATATCGTTGGTGCGCGCGGGTCGCCTTACATGCTCCGTCTAGTGGGGGTTGTCTGTGCCCTAGGCTCACAAGACCCGGGCCTAGGGGCCCAACCAATCTAGGAGTCCTAGTCTCAGAAATAGGAATTGCGCCATTCTTATATTCTCCTTATTTATTTATCATTTCTATTTAATTCGCCGAAAAGCATTTTGAGATAGGGGAGGGGGCCCCAAATTATGCCAATGCGCCTAGGGGGTGAAAACGTAACAAACAATAAACACACTCACAAACTTTCACCTTGATAATATAAATAAATAAATACCGGACAACCTCACACAAATCGATCTAGTCCCAAATTAAGCTCAAGAAGGCTTGTGTTATGGGTACTAGACGATGATATACATATACTTATATAGATAAATATATACTTAAATACATAGAATAACCATGGCCCAAGCACATTCGAGTTCATCACACAAATATTTGCCCCGGCCGGGATTCGAACCCGGGGCCGCCGGCTCAGTAGGCAGGTGTCTACAAAGCGAGCCAAACGCGTCGTCGCGGCGTATACCATGACAACTATGTACTTGAGTAAGAAATGCACACCAACACCCAAACCCTACGAGGAAGCAACACTTCGACGGACAATAATTTTATTGTACTTAGAACTCATTAAATTATATGTATCTGTGCATTATCTGAGTACTTAAGGCGAGTACTTAGGTGATTAACAAGTATTAGGTAATGCAAGCTACACGGACGTTACCGGCCCGTTAGAACAATAGACAGATAATGCATTGCCTATCTCAGCATCTAACTAGACGTAGAGGAAGGTGCGTCCACGCGTCTACTTGACAGGTACATTGTGGCTTAATACTTTTTGTACATTCGTGTTCGTAGCTTACTTTAGAATCTTTAGATGAAATGTTTATATTGAATAGAAAAAAAAACAATGGCCTATGCGGGGTTCGGATCACGCCTCCAATGGCTCTCCGAACCAACCACTAAACTACAGAGTCCTATCCATTTTTCAATCATTTGCTTTATTTAAGAAAGAAAAAAAAAGAATTTATTGACACACCAAAATAAGAAGGTACATGGAATGAGTATAAGAACATATTACCATCAGGCATCAGTTAAAGTTTACACACAAATTACTCCTTGTGACAAAAGGAGCGGATTGCGCATGTGCTGCGACAGCCCAGGCGTCTGCGCAGCGCTAGTTTTCAGACCGTTCCTCTTCTCATTTGTTATAAGTACGGTCGCCAGCATACTGGAGACTATGGCGCAGGCGGGCCTCAAGAAAGGTGTATTATTTTTATGATCTTTTATTTTTTTACTGTTATCTTAAAGTTTATTTGAATTAAGGTTTATATCTTCTTTAAATAAATTAATTCCTCATGACAATTGAAAACCAAATGGTGTAAGTAGGTACAGCATGAAGAGACTTATTCTACTAGTTACTAAATTTCACCGGGACTCTCGAACGAAGGTACGTAAATTAAGTATGTCCAAACTGACGCAGACCCGACTCCTTGACCCCACCAGGCACCTCAGCGTGACGAAACCGTGGAAAATTCGTACCAAAATTACCAGGTAACAAGTAATAGCAATAGCAATATGGTTTTTGTTGCGTTGGGATAAGACCAGTCTTTCACGCTGAATAATGTAATCCATAAGAAGGCAATACCGTGAAATAAAGCTTAACAGGACTGTTAAGTATACGACATTTACACAAGTGATTTATGTGATAACAAGGTTTTCGATACCTACTCATTCTGAAAATAAAGTTGAGAATTCACCGAATATACTACCACATTCAATCAATTTTATCATTAACATTATTATGAACTATGAAATGACTTGGATAACTTTTATGAATATTGTGAATCTAATAAGCTACGGTTAGCGGTTAATAAATGCATGCAAATAACATTTACAAAGAATAATAAAAGAGTAATCAACTATAATTACATTATAGGTAGTACTGAGATAAAAAAGGTTCAAACAATCCGGGATCTCGGTGTAATATTCGATGAAATGTTGCACTTTAATGAACATGTTGAAAAAATCGTCCAGGGAGCACATCAGATGTTAGGATTCGTGATCAGGTCATCTAAGGTATTTAAAAAACCAGACACATACATAATTATATTACTGAATAAAGCGTTAGTAAGACCACATTTAGAATATGCCTCAGTTATATTGAACCCGTTATATTCCAAATATTCTAACTGTATTGAGATGGTGCAAAATATTTTTTTAAGAATTATGCATAAAAGACTGACAGAGAAAAAATGGCATATACAGATTTACTGAAACATTACAAAATCTCATCACTACTAGTAGTGCGTAAAATATCCGATGCGGTAGCGGTATACAATACCACCAAAAACATTTCATGTAAAAATGGCGGCCAAGACTCATATGGTCTGGCTGTAAAAAAGTTATCAGATCCCTCGAAAAGCCAAGCCCCTAAGCCCTGAGTTTACTAATCCTACACCTTGGCTTCAAAGGTATGGCTTGGCCGTTTCATAAAGTACCGTAATGAAATGAAATGAAATGAAATGAAATGAAATGAAATGAAATGAAATAATTTATTCAGTAAGTAGGCCACAAGGGCACTTTTACAAGTCAGATTGTGAATCTACCGGCATTTCGCAAGAGGAGACCGCTGTTGAGAAGAAAGCCGAAAGAAACTCAACAGTAAGTCATTTTTTCGTAAACAATACTTAGAACAATTAATTACATTACATTAGTGTTATAACTATAACTAATTATTACATGCGTACACGTATAGGAGATATATAGATACTCCAAATCAATGTTAGGTAGGAATATTAAAATAAAATTTTAACGATCAATTTAAAATATTAAATATACCCAGAGATGTATAAAGTCTCTAGGTGTCACAACATGCAATAAAATATAATTACTTAATTAATTTAATTCCACAGAGATGTATAAGGTCTCTCGGCGTCAATGTGAATAATTTACAATAGACAATAATTATTAAACCTAAATTTCTTAGAGATGTATAAGGTCTCTAGGCGTCACAATATACAAAAAAGAAAAAATAAATAATGATAATAATAATATGCTTATAGTTAAATTTCATTCCTCAGGGATGTATAAGGTCTCTGAGCGTCATTATTCAGTTCAGTACACTAAGTTTATTAGAGATGTATACAGTCTCTAAATAAAAAAAAATAAAAAAATAATAACTTCAATCGAGTACAGGATGAAGTCTCTCACGTCAATTCACTAAACGCTGGTAAGCAGTTACTACACAACTAATTTGGCCCTTGCTAGTGTGAACAGACCGGACCCCACAAACGGCACCCGTTCACGAGCATGACGCATATCTCAGCCATCGCCTCCCTCAACCATATTATAGGGAAGGTTGCGACCCGATCAACGACGCCACCGTAAGCAAAGACCTTTAAGCGAGCATGACATGCTCACACTGCCGGGCATTCATCACTAAAGCAAATGCCCGGTGAGAAACAACATAATGTGCTCTCATGTTACATTACAAATGAACTAATATTACTGATTAAAATATGCTTACTTTACATTCACATGACTAAACCACTGGCTTAAAGACATCCCTATCATCTAAAAAGTCATTTACAGTATAATACGCCTTGTTTATTAGGTGACGTTTTATGTGAGACTTGAATTTGCTGGAAGGTAAACTCACTACCTCGGTAGGTATTTTGTTATAGAAACGTACACAGTTCCCCACGAACGAAGAGCTAACTTTACGGAGACGATGAGCAGGCATAACAAGCTTATTCTTCCTTCTTGTATTATACTGGTGAATGTCACTGTTGAGCTTGAATGCATGTAGATTTTTCCGGACATACATTATATTCTCAAGGATATATTGAGACGCTACGGTGAGAATGTTGGCTTCCTTGAATTTTTCTCTTAGCGATGCACGGGCTCCTAGTTCATAAATAGATCGTACGGCTCGTTTTTGTAGCACGAAGATGGTTTGAATGTCCGCTGCTTTCCCCCACAACAGAATTCCATATGACATTACACTATGAAAATAACTGAAATACACAAGCCTTGCCGTCTCGACGTTTGTTAACTGTCTGATTCGCCTCACTGCATAGGCTGCGGAGCTAAGCTTACCTGCAAGAGTGGCTATATGCGCATTCCATTGCAGTTTTGAGTCCAAAGTAACACCCAGAAATACTGTTTTGTCTTCAAATTCTAGTACATCACCTTTCAATGTCACCTTGGCACAATCTACTTGTTTCACATTCGGTAATGTGAATTTAATGCACTTGGTTTTCTTGGCATTTAAAAGTAGGTTATTTGCAGTAAACCAATCCACTATAGTAGACAGCGCGTCGTTAATAATAACGAGGTTATTTTCTTGTCTTTTTACTTTGAAAAGGAGAGAAGTGTCGTCTGCAAATAAGACAATCTCATGTTTATCTTGGACAAGGTTTGGTAGATCATTAATATACACTAGAAATAGAAAGGGGCCTAGAATTGAGCCCTGAGGTACACCCATAGCAACAGCTGATCCAGTTGATTGCATTCCGTTGATGACTACGCGTTGCGTTCTGCCTGAAAGATATGATGTGACAAGGTCAAGTGCATCGTTCCTTACTCCGTAGTGTTTCAATTTACGTATTAAATTATTATGATCAACGCAATCAAATGCCTTAGATAGGTCGCAAAAAATGCCAACAACATCTTGAGCCTTTTCCCAGGCATCAAAGATGTGTTTAACCAACACCACCCCTGCATCAGTAGTGGAGCGACCTTTAGTGAATCCAAATTGACTGCTATGTAATAGGTTATGTCGATTAAAATGAGAAGTAAGTTGATTAAGAATGAGTTTCTCAAAGACTTTACTTAATGCGGGTAGTATTGATATTGGTCTAAAATTTGTGGGGTCTGATTTAGTTCCCGATTTTAATAAAGGTATGATCTTGCTGTGCTTCATCAAATCAGGAAATACACCTTTATCAATACATTTGTTGAAAATATCGGCCAAATATGGTGCAATCGCCTCTACAATTGAATGTAACACTTTCACAGAAAGGCCCCACAAATCTTCGGTCTTCTTCAAATTTAAAGACCTGAAGGTTTTAATAACAGTGTTAGGGGTAACATGAGTAAATTTGAAGATGTCTGTACATTCTGTTACATTCGTTTTTAATATTGATTCAGCAACATCAGGCGATGAATTTAATGACTGCGTCGTCTCTACAGGTATATTAGAAAAGAACCGCTCAAAGTGATGCGCAACTTCACGATCAGAAGTTACTAATGTATCGTTAATTTGTAGGTTATAATGACGATCTTTGACTTTAGTTTTCCCAGTTTCGTCATTGATCATCTTCCAAACAGTTTTCACTTTATCACTAGAATTAATGATCTTCTTGGACAGGTAATCAGATTTAGCGGCTGCACACATTTGCTTGAAAGATTTAGAAAAATTCTTAACGTATTCCAGAAATTCCGGTCTCTTATCGATTGATCTTTGATCATAAAGATCGTAGAGACGAAGTCTTTTTTCGTGGATTTCTGGAGTAGCCCAGTCGCTAAATATAGTTTTAACTTTGCTTTGTACTTTTTTCAGACTGAGACAGGAATCAAATTCTTTTTTTATGCAATCAAACAAGACCTTACACATGTCGTCCGCATCCTCTTGAGGAAACGAAAGATAACACATTTTTTCCTGAATATTTCGATTGAACAAATCTAAGCGATGCTCAGTAATAGGTCTGCACATAGTGTTTTGTGGATCAATTTCAATTTTTCTACTGAAACTGAATGATGCTTGTTGTCCACAGTGGTCAGAGCTTAGTTTGTTTATGATAAATTTATCCAACGCATCCGTATTACTAAATATGTTATCAATACATGTAGAACTGGTGGCTGTGACACGGGTAGGCTCACAAAACAAATTCTTTAGGCCAGAAGATTTGAAAGTGCTCAGAAAACTCACACTCGTTGATGAAACTTCAAGTAAATTTACATTAAAATCACCACACACAATAATGCACTTGTTACTTGAGAAAACACTATTGAACACTTCATCCATAGTTGACTCAAATGTACTATAGTTCGCAGATGGGGGTCTGTATACACATATAATTATAAATTGGTCTAATTCTATACATGACAGTTCTATTTGACGTTCAACGGACATGTTGACAATATCCTTCCGCTCTTTACACTTAAGATCATTCCTTACCATAATTAAAGATCCACCGCGGATGTAAAACTCTCTAGTGAAAGAACTCACTATACTATGATTATTAAAATTGAACATGAGTTCATGTTCTTTAAGCCAGTGTTCAGTTATACACAGGACATGGATATTTGAATGATCTATGAACAAACCAATTTGAAGTTCCTTACTACTAAAACCCTGTATATTTTGGTGAACTACATTCATCGAATTATTATTAGAACTGCTACCAGTGTTACAGTTGTCAGGAGGCTTAGAGCCGGCGGGTGCACACGTTGTCGAAGAAATTAGTTTAAATCACCCAGCGGCTCCGGGCTCGCGGATCCTACGTCACTGTCACTACAACGTAACGTAGGATTCGCTCCTGCACTGTCACACGTCATGCGAGTCATGACGGGGTCTACTATACTGTATGCTAACAGATTAGCACAATCACGTAAGTATCTTCTCGGAAGATACGTACGACTGCGAGTCAGGACGAAATTTTTAATAAATTTATTCGTATCAAAATACGAAATCGTAGAGTTATACATGGCCAGTCTATACAGTAGGGAATTATAAAAATCGATTTTTTTATACATACTTTCTGATGTTTTTATCGGGAATGGTAACGCACACACAATAACTTTCGCTACGCCTCGGTCGACGATACCGGTGAGGGTCTCGCAGAAGTCGACAACGTCTCGTTTGGAATAATCCAAACTGTCTCCCAGCACGATCACGACGGTGGTGTGGCGGTCGAACGCGTCGGCAGAAATACACGAGGCGATGCGGCCGAGAGGAGCGCCCGGCAGACAGTTGTTGGTGACCGGCTGCTGCAGGCGCCCGGCCAGCAGCGCGCCGAGCCCGACACCCACCCGGTCGGTGTACAGCACCGTGCGGGGCGGCGCAGGCGGCGCGGGCGCGCAGCACGGGGTGTGGCGCGCCCGCGCGGCGCCAGCGGCCATCGGCGTCCGCGCGGCGGGCGCGGGAGCGGCGCGGCGGGTGCGGGGCGTCGGCGGCGCCAACGACGCGCGGCGCGGCGCGGGCACCGGGACCGCTTGGCACCGCTCCGGCGGCACCAGCTCCACTCCCGGCGGGGCGGGCGCGGCGCGCGAGGTGCGCGCGGGCGGGCGCGGCACGCGGGGCGTGCGGGGCGCGGGGGACGCGCAGGCGCCACAGTCGCGACGCTGCGCGGGCGAGGCCAGCCCGCTGAGGCTGACGGCATCGCCGCGGTCCGAGTCGTTTGTACTCACAGGAGACTCGGGGCGCTCTTCATTGCTGATCCCCGGGTCTATGATGCAGTTCACGAAGCTGATATATTCCCGCATTTGGTTGCACGATATCTCGTACTTACTGTTGACGTCTTTTAGAGCTGCATCCAGAATTTTGAGCTCCTTGTTCCTATTATTTAGGGACTCTAAAGCGAGGTCGAGTTCATTTTGCATTTGTAAGAGATCTTTCATTAGAGCCACATTGTTTTGTTTGAGGGGAACCGATCTAAATAATGACTTGTGACTTTTTAATAGTACCTTAGATCTCTTAATAAACTTTTTCAACTTCAGATATTTTTTGATTTTGTTCGACCCTTGCATAGTTATATTTTTATCTGTCTGGTTACTCATATACATAGAATTTGTCAAATCTATGGTTTCTAATCCAGGTACACTTACTATGGTATCATTTAATAAGTCTACTTGCTCATAGCTGTTCAATTCAGCATATATACTTAAATTATTTTCTGTTTGTTCGGAGCAATATTTGCAGGTAACAGATGTGCTCGGCTTTCTCCCCAATTCCTCAAGCTGTTGTTCGAGGTCCCGAATGCGTTGAAGAGCTTTTTCATGTGTGGCACAACACTCCTGGATCTGCTCCAAACTTCTTTGGAGGTCATCGCGCTGCCCACATATATCCTCGAACTGGGTATCCTGTTCCGCAAGTTTAGTTTTGAGGGCTGTGTTGGATCTTATAATCCGTTCCACCTCCTCTTCACTCTCCTCGCGTTCTTGCAGTAGTCTCTCATTAAGCTCCTTAACCTCTTTGAGCTCCAGCTGTGTCTGCCGCAGTCTAGTGGCCAAAACATCACTCCTCGTGGTTGGTTTTGTGACTTGAGCTGAAAACATTGTGACTATGTTTATATTTGAACCCTAAACTTATATGCAAGACAACTTGTACTTAATAAATAGTGATTAAATAAAAGGAAGTCAATGTAGTATTCTCTTACAACTATTTACCACAAATTCTAACACAATTCTATGATAAAGGTTCCTAAACGGAATCTTATATGTCTCTTTACTAAACTATGCAATATTTATAGCTAAAACACACTAATTTTATGTATTTAGAGAATATATTTTATAGCTTCACCAAAAAAAAAAATACTATACTACCTAACCAATGAAAATAAACTAATGTATATGGTTTAAATGTATGACAAAACAATTAAAAACCGACAAAAGGCAATAAGTAATAAGATAAGTATACTCCCTGGTTCCAATTTGTATGAAAATTGAATAAAAAATTCAAACTGTTAAACGGTAAGTATAACGGTGACAGTTGGTTCCTTTGTGTAAATTGCTTCGGCACTAAATAACTGCTTCTTGGACACCAACACCTTGGATAATATTCTCACAGGATATTTGTACACAGAGAATCACTTTTTATCTGGAAATATGTAGTTAATAAACAATTTAATATTTAATACACAATTTCTAAATACGACGTCTGATTTTGACGTTTGGTCCGGGTGCGTTCCGAAACCACTTTATATAAATAAGTCCAACGGACCGTCTGGCCCATACGATATCAAGAAGTTAAGTTTATATCTCCATGATAATATATATAAACTTAATTCCTTACCATACAGGCCGGACAGTCCATTAGACTTATTTACGGTACTTTATGAAACGGCCAAGCCATACCTTTGAAGCCAAGGTGTAGGATTAGTAAACTCAGGGCTTAGGGGCTTGGCTTTTCGAGGGATCTGATAACTTTTTTACAGCCAGACCATATGAGTCTTGGCCGCCATTTTTACATGAAATGTTTTTGGTGGGATCTCATTTATTTTTGTAAGGTGCCCTAGTCTTTTTCATTTATTTGGGCCATAGCGTCTGTAAGTAAGTAGTAATAATAGCAAAAGCGTTATGAGCATGTGTCTTGGCCGCTAATTTTACATGAAATGTTTTTTTGGTGGGATCTCATTTCTTTTTGTAAAGTAGATTTTAATTTTTAGGTTTATTTTTTTATTTTTTTTGTGCCGTAGCGTTTCTAAGTAAGTAGTAATAATTGTGTATTTAAGAAATACTTACGTTTAGCCCCCATTATGGAAAACCCATACAAACTTTCATCCCCTTATTTAAAGGGTGGGGGGTAATTTTCTAAAAATCCTAGAATATATATTTTATTATTTATAACAAGGAGTCTCTATATCAATTTTCAGACCTCTAGTATCAAAATTTGCAGAAGTCTCATACAAACATCCATCCCCTAGTTTAAGGGGTTGGGGGGTAAAAGTTCCAAGTTTCAGAATTATTCTATTGTTTGTGTACTAAACCTAGCTTACATACCAAATTTCAGCTTTCTAGGTCATCGCGAAGTACCCCAGAGGTTTTGATACGTCAGTGAGTGAGTGGCAAAATCGGCGTATTTTAGGTACCAATAAAACCTAAAGTATAAAAGCTAGATCAATTAAATTAAGTACATTTCATATGTTCCCTAACTGCATCTTAACCTGTGAATTTGGGCGCTCTGGTGATAACTGGGACGAAGCTATGAGGGTTTGAAAATTAGACGAAACGGTTCGAGAAAAGGTAGGTAGTGCCCCGCTACTTTTTTGCTCGTCTTGGCGGGGGCACTACCGTGCCCCCAGATCTGTCGGTCAGAGTATGACAGCAGTGAACTGTTGGAGCTCGTGCAGTTTAGGGTGCCGACACGCCGCGCGCGCGCGGCGCGCGCCGAGGCCCTGTTCGCCGTGCCCACGAGCGCCAGCAACGCCGGGGTGCGCGCGCCTATACGTCGCATTTGTCACGCTTACAAGTCCCTGGTCTCGGTTGATATTTTTAACACATCACGAAACCGGTTTAAAAAACAATTACTCAATGTTATTACTAACTAACACTTTTACTATCTGTATGCAAAGTTTTACCTTATTCGTACCTTATAAGAATGCCGCATGATCTTTTTTTTCTCTGCAACATGCTTCTTATTAACATACATTAAGTAACTGTAGTTAGTAAATATATAAATACTTATAGAGCAATAAATACAAGAATGTATGTCTTAGTGAGTACTGTTGAGGAGCATATACATATACATGTTTAGTATATAATTTATAATTAAGTTGTTTCTTATGTATATCTATCTCTGTTTGTTATCCAAATAAAATAAAATAAAATAAATTGGGCAAGTGCGAGCCCGACTCGCGCATGAAGGGTTCCGTACCTATACATATATATAATCTATAACAAGTTTGTTGTATGGGAGCCCCCCTAAAATATTTATTTTATTTTATTTTTAGTATTTGTTGTTATAGCGGCAATAGAAATACATCATCTGTGAAAATTTCAACTGTCTAGCTATCACCGTTCTTGAGATACAGCCTGGTGACAGACGGACGGACGGACGGACGTACGGACGGACGGACGGACGGACGGACAGCGAAGTCTCAGTAATAGGGTCCCGTTTTTACCCTTTGGGTACGGAACCCTAAAATGAACAATTTTGAGGTCCCATCATTTTGAGAATATCCGATTTTAGGGAATAGCAGCGGTAGGTAAAGTCCCGTTGTCAGAAAGTGGGTTTTGTATGGCAAATATTTGCTTTGCTTGCGAATTGCAGCACCATGCTGAGTCAGCGACTTTTATATTTCTCATGGTGACAACTTTACTCCACATACGATATAGTAACGTATTTTATGCAACCGTTGTATAAGTGGGGGCAAAAAACGCGAGTGGCATGGGTTACGATGTGAGCGTAGCGAACATCGTAAGAAAGATGCCACGAGCGTTTTTTGACCTACTTATACAACGTTGCATACAATACTTTTTCTACGACTCGACATTTCATATATAAAATGCAAATAAACAAAGAAAATAATTACATGTTCCCGCTCGGAATCAACAAAATTAAAAAAAAAAATAGTCTCTGATAAACTATCTTTTTATTGCCGTCCATCTGTCAAAAAAATATGAACATATACATGGTATACGTTCACTAAACATCCATGCACTGAAGATAAAACTTTTTTTTAAGTTAGCAGCAATGCCTTAGTACAATAAACTTTTTTTTTAATTTGCAAATTGTGTGAATGCAGCTGTTTATCTTGTAACCTGTGGTACGATAAGTGATGCTTTTTTGGCGACATTATAACATCGTTTAGCAGTGTTTTTTTGGGCAATAGAGTATAGACTTTTACAGACTTTCATAATTTATGTCTTTATATTAGAATTAGTTACTATATAAATGACAGAAACAAGTACTGTAGAAAAAATAGTTATGTTGAAGCTAAATTGCATATCTTTTACGTGTGTTTGTATACGCACACATGCATGTTGTATAAAGTAAGTTTTTACCAAACCACACATTAGTCCACAATAAATCGTCAAACTAGATGCACATCTTTAATTTCAAAACTGCAAGATCCGAAACCTTATTACAATCACCATATGGTCCATATCGAACCTGATTATATCGAAGTGAGCTCGCCGAGGTCCGAGAACAAAAGACAGCGATAAGACGCCCGGTTTTTTCATAGTGAACATTTCGTGATCTATGCAGTGCAACTCGTAAACAAGTTATAAGTTAAGATAAATTACGTGGAACATTTTAGTGCAACTAAATTACATAACGAGTGAACTTTATTAACATTATAACTAGCTATCGGAGTAAATTTTAGTGCTTCAAAATGACTTTAACTACTGAACAATTAATAAATCTGCTACAAGATACGGCAACTTTACTGCAAAAAACGCAACTTAACCTACGAAAGTGTCCTAAAGCAAGACTTACACGAGGTTATCTCGAATCGCGATTACATTGCATTGAAGAGTATTGGGATATATTTAAAACTGCACATCAAGATCTTCTGAAGTCTACACCTACAGAGCAACGCATGGACATACCGTATTTAGTGAACGAAGAATACTACATTTATGAAGACTTATACATATGTACGAGCGGAGATTTAAAAGACATGTTATCGGCATCATCGAGTAGTCAAAGTCATAATATACAAATGCCAATAGCAACAACAACAGATGACAAAGTGAAATTACCGCGTATTCAGCCGCCTGTATTTAGTGGACATTACGAGGACTGGCTTACATTTCAAGACTTATTTATATCGCTTGTTCATAATAACAAATCGTTAACCGACGTAATGAAACTACATTTTTTGAAGAACAGTGTCAGTGGTGAGGCCCAAGCTTTACTTAAAAATATACAAGTAACTGATAAGAATTATGAAGAGGCGTGGAGAACTTTGAAGAGTCGTTACGGAAACAAGAGAATAATTGTTAACGCTATCCTAAAAAGATTATTCTCGCAGAAGAAAATATATACACAAACCGCTAGTCAAATAAAGTCACTATTAGACACAACTACGGAATGTTTAAACAGTTTACGTAACCTTCAAGTGTCCGTCGATTCGTGGGATCCGATGATATTACATCTGATTGTTCTGAAACTGGATACCGAGACTCACAAACACTGGGAAGAACATTCATTCAAGAATTCTCCCGATAATCTACCTACGTGGCCCGAGTTGAAGAGTTTCCTCGAAACTACATTTCGTACTTTGGAATTTATAAACAGCACGAATTCTACAATCACATCAACTTCCAAACCGACTACGCATAAAATCCATCATACAATCTCACCGGCGCCTCAAAGTGTTCAAAAAAGTTTTCATACATCGGCACCTCTACCTTTAAAGAAAATATGTTTGAAATGCAATGACCTTCACACACTGAGTCACTGCAAGGATTTTTCAAATATGGAAGTATCTGACAGAATTGAATATGTGAAGACAAATAACTTATGTTACAACTGTTTACTCGGTGGTCACTCCGTGTTTAAGTGTCGCTTACCAACTTCGTGCCAAATTTGTCATAAGCGGCATCACTCTCTTCTACATCTTACCAAGAACGAGACCCTAACACATCTAAGCCAGATGGATGACCACACTGAATCTGCTCCACAAAGCGACGATGAAAACATTGCAATATCATCACATTTTGCAACCAAAAAATCAACCGCTTTATTGGCTACAGCACTTGTTCCGATCAAGGACGAGTTCGGACAAGTAACTACACTACGGGCCCTAGTCGACCAAGGCTCGCAGGCGAGTTTCATCACTGAAAGAGCCGTGCAGCTAATGAAGCTTAAAAAGAAATCTGCAAAGGGTTCAGTCACTGGGGTTGGATCTACAAAAACCAATATCACTAGTATGGTACAGTGCGAGATACTTTCAAGATGTGACACAGATTTCAATCTGAAAATTGAAGCGTACGTGTTAGCTACGCGACTGACAACTGAACTACCTTCGAGAACTATAACAACCACTCATCGCGCTTGGCAGCACCTTGCTGGGCTCGACCTGGCAGACCCCAGCTATTATCAACCAGGCCGAGTAGACATGCTTCTAGGCGTCGATGTATATGCACATATTCTGAAGAACAACATAGTCAAAGGTCCTCCAGGCTCACCGTGCGCACAAAATACAAGCCTTGGATGGATTTTGTTTGGAGACATCGTGGATCATTCTTCAGAAGATGTTCTTGTGATGCATCACAACCTCAACTTAGACATTCTGGTTAAAAACATGTGGGAACTGGAATCTGCAGAAAAACCAGAACTTACAGCTGAAGAGAAACTTTGCGAGACTATTTATGCAAACACTACTACTAGAACAAATGAAGGAAGGTACATAGTAAAACTACCAACGAAACATGAGAAAATAAAAATTACAGAAGGAGAAACAAAAGACATAGCACTGAGAAGATTCAAGCAATTAGAACGAAAATTTGAAAAAGATTACGAGTTCAAGACAGAATACACCAAAGTTATAGAAGAATACATAACACTGAAGCACATGGAAGAAATTCCAGAGGATGAGATAGAGAATCCATCAGTATACCTGCCACATCACGCCGTAATTAGGGAAGACAAAGCAACTAGTAAAGTCAGAGTCGTATTTGATGCTTCATCCAAGGGCACAAATAATATTTCCCTGAATGAAGAGTTGCTCGTGGGTCCACAACTTCAAGATGACCTGAGAAATATAATTATGAGGTGGCGCATGCATCAAGTATGTTTTGTGGGAGACATTAAACAAATGTATCGTCAGATTTTGGTAACAAGAGAAGACTCGGACCTACAGCGTATCCTTTGGCGTTCAGCTCTAGGAGACAAGATTAAAGAGTACCGTCTTCTTCGAGTCACGTTCGGCACAGCATCTGCACCTTACTTAGCCGTTAAGACATTACAAAGAGTTGCAGAAGATGAAGGAAAACACCATCCTGTAGCCACCAAAACGATCAAAGAAGATTTCTACATGGATGATGTAATGTCAGGCCAAGACACAGTCGAAGAAGCCGTAGATGTGGCGAAAACCGTGGCTGATATTCTTAAAAAAGGAGGATTCGAGCTGCAGAAATTTGCTTCAAACAAGACTGAATTTTTGACTCAGTTTACTAACGATGAACGAAACAGCAATGTGAACATGGCCATTAAGCTTGATGGAACTGTACGAGCATTGGGTGTATCCTGGAATATGGGCGAAGATAACTTTCAATATCAACTTCAGCTGCCTCAAGTCCCAGCCACCATTACAAAACGCAACATACTAGCAGAAACACAAAAGCTGTTTGATCCTTTGGGCTGGCTAATACCGAGTATTCTTCAGGCAAAGATGTTGATCCAAAAACTTTGGTTACACAGATCCAGTTGGGATGAAGAAGTAGAACCTGAAATCAAAGAAGAATGGTTAAACATAAGGGACAGCTTCCAGCACTTAAAATGCATTAAAGTACCAAGATGGGTCTATACAACTAAGCAGAATCTAGACAATACAACCATCCATGGCTTTTCAGACGCATCCACAAATGGATATGCGGCTGTAGCATATCTAAGAGTAGAAACTGAAGAAGGTGAAGTGAAGACAAGCATCTTAGCTGCCAAGGCACGAGTGGCTCCATTGAAACCGTTGTCTTTACCACGTTTAGAGCTGTGCGGCGCTGTATTGCTCGCTAAACTGCTGAAACAAATCAAAGATGCTATGAGAATTCCAGAGGGCCAAATATTTGCTTGGACTGACTCCACAATTGTTTTGTCGTGGCTAAAAGGAGATCCAAACCGTTGGCAAACATTTGTCAGAAATCGTGTTGTGACTATTCTGGATGACATTGGAGATAAATGGTTTCATGTCAAATCACAAAATAATCCAGCAGATGTTGCTTCAAGAGGTACACCTCTACAAGACCTTATCTCACATGAGTTATGGTGGAATGGCCCAGACTGGCTCATGACTCAAGAAATTCCATTTCAAAAGCCAGATGTAACTACAGATTTGGAAATTAAGAAGAATATTCAAACCAATTTAAAAGTACAACAAGAAGAGGATGATATCACAATCATAAAACAATTTGAAGACTTTGACGAACTAATAGAATATTTGTATAGAATCTTTTTATCGATTCTATATTTTTTATGTGGTAATACCACATTTTTATTTATAGAACTAATAGAACTTTTAAAAACAATTGCATACTGTAAACGATTTTTTAACTACAAGAAAATTACGACGAAAACAACATTATCAACAGAAGAATTAGATATTGCATTGAAGATTTGTATAAAATTAATTCAAGGACAAACATTTAACGAAGAGATTGAAAGGCTACAGAGAAACAAACAAGTAAAACACGATAGTAAGTTGAAAACGTTAAATCCTTACCTTGACGATGAAAATATACTCAGGGTGGGCGGTCGTCTTAAACATGCAAATCTGAGTGAAGACAGCAAGAACCCAATTATCTTAGACAACAAAAATCGACTGACCTTTTTACTTGTGGCTGACGCACACCAGAAGACGCTTCATGGAGGACAACAGTTGATGTTATGCTATCTCAGAAACAGATACTGGATTCTAAAAATAAAAGGAAGTGTCAGATCATATATCCACAAATGTATGACATGTGCACGTCAAAGCGCTACTGTAAGGAAACAGTTAATGGGAGACCTGCCAAAGCAAAGAGTAACACCAGCACGAGCTTTCCTGAACAGTGGTGTAGATTTTGCAGGCCCATACCAGACATTGATGACGAAGGGCAGAGGAGTCAGATCGACCAAGTCCTATATTGCTATATTCGTGTGCATGGTTACGAAAGCAATACATTTAGAATTGGTAGGAGATTTGACCTCGGAAGCTTTCATTGGAGCCTTTCGGCGGTTTGTCTCTCGGCGAGGAAACTGTGCACATATATGGAGCGACCAGGGGAGAAACTTCATTGGGGCAAGCAAGGCATTGGCAGATGCTTTCAACGAAGCTAAATTGGACTTTGACAAAGAGATAGCTGCCAAACTGGCACAAGATGGCACTCAATGGCATTTCGTTCCAGTATATAGCCCCAATTTCGGGGGATTATGGGAAAGCGGAGTCAAGTCAGTCAAGTATCATCTGAAACGTATTTTGAACACTAATTTGACATTTGAGGAAATGACAACTCTGCTTTGCCAAATCGAGGCGTGCCTAAACTCCCGTCCTTACAACCCAATAGATGACGATGAAAATACTGACCCATTAACCCCAGGACACTTCTTAATAGGGGAAGCACCTATAACTGTACCTTCACCAACATTTGCTGATGCTAAAATAAGCAATTTATCCCGCTGGCAGCACTTGCAGAAAATGTTGAATGATTTCTGGAACAAATGGCAACAAGAGTACCTAACCAGACTTCAACAACGCACAAAATGGACAAAGAAAGAGCCTGAATTTGAAGTTGGTCAAATAGTGCTAATTAAAAGCGATAATCTACCACCGGGAAAATGGCTGATGGGGCGCGTTATGGAGAAACACCCTGGCGCAGACGGGTTGACGCGAGTGTACAGTATAAAAAGTGGTGACAATATTGTGAAACGTTCGATTAGCAAATTATGTTATCTTCCTATTGATGTAGATTCTGACTAGTTAAAATGCTAATAATTATCAGAAACTACTTAGAACTGTCATGTAATTAATTGCATCCGAATCCATAAAATAATGTATATTATTATGTTTTATTATATTGCTGTAGATTTCTTTCCAATTTTGATGTATTTGCAAACCTGGTTAAGAATTCTAAAATTTGTTGATAAATGTACCTACATTGTGTAGCATGCTTATGTACTGTTTTTTGGTAAAAGGATACTTAATATCCTTTTGGTGGGCGGCATGTTGAAGCTAAATTGCATATCTTTTACGTGTGTTTGTATACGCACACATGCATGTTGTATAAAGTAAGTTTTTACCAAACCACACATTAGTCCACAATAAATCGTCAAACTAGATGCACATCTTTAATTTCAAAACTGCAAGATCCGAAACCTTATTACAATCACCAAGTTAAAAGAACACTGTGACAGTAATGTCCTGTTTATGAGTGCTTTTATGGAATAAACGGTCGTCGTCTTTCTTTCATTCTTTCAAACCTTCTCTAGAATTTCTCGCTTCCCTTGCTTACTAGTATAGTCCTAGTTAGTGCAGCAATTAATACAGAAATCAACAAGAAGCAAAACATAACTTTCTTATTGGTCCTTGAAGAGGTTTGAAGAATAACTTCTGGTAATTATATAGTAACAATGTTTAAGCTCATAAATACATTGATTTTTGTCTTTTCCTCAGGACAGCGGAAAGCGTGGTCGCTCGAAAAAACTGGTTCAATCCTAAACTGGTACCGCTTCTTGACACTTAATATTTCAAATGACTTCCTAAAAAAGGAGAATACGTAGAAACATCGAGTGAATCACTTTGTCACACGGAGCCGTCTAGTCGGTTATGCTTATTTTTGGTCAACGAAAACTAGTTTTAGTTATGTGATGTTGGATGTTTACCAAAGTAAGTAATATTACTTACTTACTGAGACTAAGATGCTCGGAACAGGCTAATGCAGGATTTTACTGACGGCGTTTTACTCAAATATTGTGTATTTGTGTAACCGGGCGCATATTCAGTGTTTGGCGTCTTTTTTCGTAATTCCTATTTCTGCAAACATTGTTAAAATTAATGATTGTTGCAATTCAATTAGTTATGTATCCCCGAAGCCACTTCCGAGTGCGATCCTAGTTGGATCATAATTAAAACGACTTGCTCTTCCGTTGCTGTAATAATCGTAAAAAAGGAATGACGCTGGAGCCACGCGGTTGATACACTCGGAGAATCACCCAACGACTTAGCTTTAAGAGTTGCAAAAGTAAAGGAACCGACAAATCCTTGTGTGGCGAGGAAGAACCAGTAGACTCGGCGTCGATTGGAGCTCTGAAAGATTGACTGATAACCATATGACGGTCGTCGGACAGCGCAGGCCTTTAGAGCCGACAATGGGCATATTTTGGCTAATAATGATGATGTCGATTGACCGAAGCGAGAGAGCCTAGCGTCGTCATTTTACCTTGACCAAAATTGCTTTCGTATGTCCGCATGTCCAATTTTCCGGACGTTCTCATCTGTAGGTTGCATTTCTCAACCGATTCTCGTGAAATTCTATGAGCAGGTTCAATAATTATAAAAATAATATATTTTGTGATTTAGTTTATCGAAATTTCTCAAAATGTCGGAGATACGGGAGTTGAAAACGTAAAAAAAAAAACACATTCAGCCATTTTGAGCTAGCCGAATAACTGGTGAGCGCAAGGGATGCACATAACGGATTCCGTATCAAAAAAGTTCCGTAGCCGAATCCCTCATTCATTTATTATCCAACTTACCTTGATATTGATTAACACAATCGTCTATTCTTACGATTCGTTTAGTTTATAGATAAGATTACCCCTAATACATAACTTATGTCATCGTCACAAGGTGTCAACTGACCACATCATTCCGGCCATTTCGAAGGCCGACCGGACCAAACCAGATCCACTTCAGAAGTGGGATCGAAATTTTTTTATTGCTAAATAAATGGTTAATTAATTGCAAATCACTTTTTGTGTGTTTTAGCTGTCAAAGGTCGTAAGTTGGTCGGATAAGATCAAATCGATTCCAATTGGATCGTGTTGTACAAATTAACTTCAAAAAGGTACATAATTTGGCGGTATTTTTATAAAGTTAGAGATAATAATTATATAGCGACTAAAGGAATGTGTGTAAGATCCACATTTCCACAATTTAATCGTAGATTACAAGATATGCTAAACGAGCTGTTTCTAGCAAGATAATATGCTAAGCAGGCTTATTAATAATTATTTGAAATTAATAATCACAAGTTTAGAATACCTAATAAGTACATGCTTGCTCGTTTCTACGTTGCCCCACGCAAACGTAGAGCTTTAATAAAATTATAGGAACTATTATATTATAATAATCACAAAGTAAATAATTTTGATGTAAATTAACATCTGTAAAGTACCTATTGGCATCTAATATGTATACACCTTATATAATATTACTATATTAAACATCTGTTTAACCTGGCTATTGAAAAGTTGTTTTTTTACGGAAGTATTACCCGAGTTCTCCGGGTAAATAAAATGAAATCATAAATAAATAATCATTACTTACTATGGGTACTAGGCGACGATATACACAAGACATACAAAATACATTTTTTTTTTTTTCATTTATTTGGGTAAACAAACAGTCATCACAATTGAGTTATACCTAAGCGTTTTAAAACAGTTTTTAAATATATGTGTGACCAACACCGTTCACCACTTATTAATAAATAATATATATAGATAACAGGAACAAATATTCGAGTTCATGACATAAATATTTGCTCTGGCTGGAATTCGAACCCAGGATCGTCGGCTCAGTAGGTAGGAGAACAAACTGCGCTAACCACGTAGTCATATACATATACATGTATGATTCATGTTTTTTTATAATCTTTCATGTAGGTGTGTGGCGCCTCTGTGCACATGTCTCTACCGCGTGGGAAGGAGCACGATACTCAGAGGTCACATCCATGAAAATACGATTCACTGCAATTATACTGCATTTGCAATGAACCATGACCGCCATCGACGTAATTTTAGTACACGTCAACTCGTTAACGTTGAGTTATAGAAGTTAGAAAAAGTTAAAATAAATAATAAATATCGGACAAACTCACACAAAATCGATCTAGTCCCAAACCAAGAAGGCTCGTGTTATGGGTACTAGACGACGATTTACAAACTTATATAGATAAATATATACTTAAATACATAGAACTACCATGACCCAAGCATAAATATTCGAGTTCATCGCACAAATATTTGCCCTGGCCGGGATTCGATCCCGGGGCCGCCGGCTCAGTAGGCAACAAACTGCGACAAAAGCGTCGTCAAGTTGTATCGCTAAAAGCATCACGTGGCATATAGTTTTTGGGGTTCCGTACCCAAAGGGTAAAAACGGAACCCTATAACTAATAAGAGTCTGCTATCCATCCGTCTGTCACTAGGCTATATCTCATGAACCGTGATAGCTATACCAGACAGTTGCCGTTTTACAGAGGATGTATTTCTGTTCCCGCTATATCAACAAATACTAAAAACAGAATAAAATTAATATTTAAGTGGGGTCCCATATAAGATAACCTGATTTCTTGCCGTTTTTCGCTCGATACTATACCTATTAGCACCAGGTTGTATCTCATGAAGCGTGAGAGCTAGACAGTTGAAATTTTCACAGATGATGTTTACGTCGGTGCTCAACAAAAACAGAAAGCTAAAAAAAGTTAAACTTAAACAATAATAAAATATGTCTCACGAAAGTTTTAATAAGATTACTGAGCATAATATGTTGACAAATGCGACATTTAGGCGAGAACAGCCAGAGAGCATCTGGACATAGAATAGAATACACATATGAAAGAATCTTGACGACGCGTTTGGCTCGGTTTGTAGACACCTGCCTACTGAGCCGGCGATCCCGGGTTCGAATTCCGGCCAGGGCAAATATTTGTGTGATGAACTCGAATATTTGTGCTTGGGTCATGGCTGTTATATGTATTTAAGTATATATTTATATATATAAGTAGGTAGGTACGTATATTGTCGTCCAGTACCCATAACACAAGCCTTCTTGCGCTTAATTTGGGACTAGATCGATTTGTGTGAGGTTGTCCGATATTTATTTAATATATTATTTATTTAATTTTTGGCCAAGCTGAGACGCACAGTCACTTCGCTCGCTCAGTTATTCGTTACATCTGAAATGACCGTAACATAAAGTCGAACCCGAGTGACCCTCATGTCCTGAGCAGAGTTACGTAAGTGGGTTAATGCCAATAATTGTGATATCGAAATGAAGAGTCATTTTTTGATAAAAATTACTTGTGATTACTCACGATTTTTTGATGTTTATGAAAGGTTAAATTCTGAGTTACGTAATAAATATGATTAATGAGAGATGACGTGTTTTCGGAGAAATTGTTAGCGAAATATATGTATATAAAACACAGCCGTTTGTAAGACCGGTTAAACTCGCGTAAAAATTGGCAGAAACGGCCCGACATGTTTCGAAGTCATATCGTCGGGGATAGTGTAATACCGCGTAAATAACAACTGTCGATAAAGTTCTCATTTCAACAAAATACTTAGCATTTTTTTTAATATTGATTCGTATCTACACTTGTTAATTACGCGGTTTTGCACTATCCCCGACGATATGGAATTCTTCATCAGGGGCAGCTATCCGTGCTGCTCCACAACTCGTGGCCCACACAAAGACGTTTTTAATAAGTTTCTTATTTTTTTTTTTTTTTTTTCTTTATTGGCACACTAAACAGATTACATTCATTTCAAAAATTAAGATACAAAGGACAGGCATTGCAGATAAATGTCATGTGTAAACAGAGATGGTTTCTGTCAAAAATGGCATTTTAGTGGCAAGCTTTTATAGCCGACTGTACTTTTCTTTGGATATCCATCAAATGCTCACTGAGACGATTCTAAAGAGCCCAAGCTCGGTAGGATTGCTTTTTCTATTATAGACTTCCTATGGCCACCTTCCGGCTCCATCATCAGATCAGCCCCATGGTACCATATTATTGTATTATCATCAGAGTCTTAACTCTGATGACAATACAATCTGACTTACTTATAAGTATGCAAAATTTCAGCTCAATCGGTTATATTATGTGGACGATATGATATCTGCTTCAAAATTGAGTTGCAAGATTGCACCCGAACAAACATACATTAAACATACAATGAAAGTTAAATAAAAGCTTGTAAAAAATCGCCCAATGCGTTATTACAACATGCGTTAAACCGAATTTCACCGTTATTGCAAACCATCTAACCATGGTAAATCGGATTAATATAGGTAGGTGAAATAGAGTATTTAAAACCAATCGTACCTAAAATTTGTTTACGAATATTTTAAATTTTAACATATTTTCATCTAGGTACCTACTGAGTACAATAGCATGAACATTTTATTCATAATAATGATGAACATTTATTTAATATTTTCGTTAAGTTGTCAAGATTTAAATTAAAAAGCAATAATTTCTGACAGTACCTACTTAATAGGTTATTGTGAATCGTGAATAAATTGAAGTTTCGTAATATTTGTTCGAACTGATGGTAACAAATGCATTCTGATGCAGTCCATAGATAAAAAAATTGGGCAAGTGCGAGCCCGACTCGCGCATGAAGGTTTCCGTACCTATACATATATACAATAATCTATAACAAGTTTCTTGTATGGGAGCCCCCCTTAAATATTTATTTTATTTTATTTTTAGTATATGTTGTTATAGCGGCAATAGAAATACATCATCTGTGAAAATTTCAACTGTCTAGCTATCACCGTTGTTGAGATACAGCCTGGTGACAGACGGACGGACGGACGGACGGACAGCGAAGTCTCAGAAATAGGGTCCCGTTTTTACCCTTTGGGTACGGAACCCTAAAAACAGCTTTACCGATGCACGTATTGATTAAATTGCGAGTCGATTTTTGCAAATTTCTTCGTCACGAGTCGATTACGGCTGTCGATTGCCAATCAGATAGGTTAAGCGCGCCTCTGTCATGGTAGGCGTGTTTTATTAATGCTTTTGGATATTGCAGTTAAATAAAACTAAGAGTAACAGTCAACGCCAATGGCATTATATCAGTCAACCTCAATGCTTCAAGTGGGTGCAGGGTAGAAAACTTAATCGTTCAGAGAGAGATCGTAGATCAATGATAATTAATTTACGCTGTGGTTGACTAGCATAGAATGCCTCTTGGCATTCAGTCTACCATTTGTACGCCGACGTCCGTTTGGTGCGATAAAGATTAAATTACTCAATGTTTTTTTTATAAAGGATTCCAGAAAAAAATAGAACCAATGTTATAAGTTAATTACATTTTCCACGCAACAAGTCAACGTCCTACGCAACTTATTTTAAATTGCTCACCTAACATGTACCTACACATATTTGATGACATTAAAATTAACATTTCAAAGTACTCCAACTACCCATCATTTCACAAGAATCCTGTCCCGGTCCACTTATCTCGATCTGCCATTTCTTGGAGTTTTGGAATATTTATTTAACAACAAGTAGGCGACGAGTCCTTGGACGCTCCATTAAAAAGATCTCGGGCAGTAAGTCATGTAATAAAACAAACCCACGCTTGATAAAGCTTCTCATACTTTAAAACATTTGACATCCACTTTAAGACAATCTTTTAAAAGCAATCGATCTATAACTTAAAAGGTTATGGCGTGAGGACAGGACATAGAAGTGATGACCAAAAATATGATTAAGTATGCTTTGGATGGTTATAGAAAAAAAACCTAAATCATATAATTTGATATTAGGGTCGATTGCAAAAAAATTGTACATAGTTAAAGGCTTAGTTAACATTAAATACGATCGCTTCCTTTGGGTGACGAAAGTTAGTCATACAAAATGTATGGGTAACTTTCGTCACACAAAGGAATCAATTAACATTGTTTTAATTAAAGCCCTTAACTATGTACAATTTTTTTGCAATTGACCCATTATACTGCTCAAAAGAAAATAAGGGTCCCTAGAATTTAACATGCTTTTCAAATTTTTCATTTTGATAAATCATCATCATCACCATCTGATCATCATCATCATTTTCATTATATCATCATCATAACAGTGAACGTGATTTTAAATGTCAATATTTTTTTTTCCTTTTCAAGTCATGCATTTAAGGAATTTGAAATCAGCATCAACAATTATGAGGCTCTTATATTTTTTTTAGTAGTGTTTAAGTAGAGTAGTTATAGGTTGTTTTGATTGTTAGAACATCACTGGTGTGTTCCTTGTAGACTGCCCTAACACTCAATACGCTCGTTTAATTGACTGCTAGGATAAGGCTGAGACAACAGAAGGCCATAAGATGAGGCTCGTAAACTTGATTAACCTTTAACTTGAGCACCACACAGATCCACCAATTTCAATTTGAATCACTTCTTTCAAACATTCGTTGATCTCAAATAGTTTTAGACGCTCTGTAATGTCTAAGTGACCACGGCTAGCTTTCCTGATATTCTTTTACGGATATGTGCTTCTCATTCAGTTTTATTAATTATTCATCATCATATCAGCTTCAAGAGGTACACTGCTGGACAAAGGTTTCCCCCATTGATCTCTACAACAAAGCGCTGCTCGTGCAACACACAGGGACGTATTTACCCTAGGGCGATCCGGGCTGTAGCCCGGGGCGCCAAACCAACAGGGGCGGCGTAGGCGCCCCTGGCCGATTGCATTTTGTTTTGGTGCCAACCATTCAACCAACTGTTACTTCTCACCTTTTTTTTGTCAATCCACAATTTAAAATTAACATGAAAAATAACAAAAACTAGAGTTAGTCTTGGTCGAAAACATGCTTGTAAGTTCGTCAATATCTTCGGGGCGCGTCTGTAAGTAAGAACATGCTCCAAATATAGGGCGCGCGCGGGGCGCGGGCGCCGAGCGAGGTCGCGGGGCGGCGCGGCGTGAGGTGCAGGGGCAATAGGCCATACATTGTATCAGCGTTGCCAGATCGGATCTTTTTACACTATATCGGTCAATTTTGTTACTGCGCACCCCCGCACCGAAAAAAATCGCTCTCGCTGCGCTCGCGTTTTCATCTGATCGTGTTACTACGCACCCTCGCGCCGAAAAATTACGGGCTCGCTGCGCTCGCGTTAATATCTATTTCTGTTACAATATATACTATATTACGTAGTCTACGTACGTTTTCTGATTGTGTTACTACGTACCCCCACGCCGAAAATTTTCGCGCTCGCTACGCTCGCGTTTTTTATTAATTGTGTTACTACGCACCCCCGCGCCGCAAAATTTCGTGCTCACTGCGCTCGTGTTTTCATCTGATTGTGTTTACTACTACGTACCCCATCGCCGAAAAATTTGGCGCTCGCTGCGCTCGCGCTTTCATCTCATTGTGTTATGGCCAATAATGCTTTTTTTTCCTATGACCCAACCCTTACACTTGCTATAACTAAGTGCTTGATAGACACAACTACCATCATATATAAAAAAAGTTAAATATTCCCTTGACTTCTGGGGCGGTGAAACTTATAAGCCCGGGGCGCCAAATTTCAAAATACGTCCCTGGAACACACACACTGGAGCCTAAATGGTCGAGAACGGTGCTGTTCCAGAGGAGTTTCCTACCGCGAACGCTCCGCATGTAAAATGAGCTCCCTGCGGAGGTTTTCCCCGGGGGCTACAGCATGCAGTTCTTCAAGAGTAAATAGGTTCTTAAAGGGTGGGCAACGCACGTGTGATGATCCTGGCATCGCAAGCCTCCATAGGCGGCAGTAACTGCATGACATCAGGCGAGTCGCATTCTTGTTTGCCACCTTGTGTGTCGCAGTATAAAAAAAAAGTTTCCCGCTACTAAGACCAGATCCTCAGTCCATTGTTGGTGGATCCGCTCCATCACTAATCAAAATTTCCTACTCTAATTTCCATTGGTTCTACAACGATACAATGTTTTGACAACACGTGGGCGCTGGCCATTCACGTAATGATGTAACGTTACAGTTTGTCCGTCACAAAAGAAGCGTGTCAAGAAGACATGTCAGCTGACCACAACCTTTGACCAGTAATTAGCCAATTGTGACAGATTGTGAAAGCTGAAGCGCAGTCAGTTGTGACATGGGTGACCACACGGACCTCGAAAATGCAGTTGAAATTAATGCAGCAGCTAGGGTGGTCATGAGTCAAAGCTTCTTATTTCACGTACCTATATTTTAGCTGAACTCATTGTCACTCACCATCGCTCTGCGTGTATCAGTTTTCTTATTTTTAGGGGGTTTATGCTTCTTATAAATAATGCTTTTGAAAAACCTCTCGGTAAATTAAAGGATCCTTACCTTCAATAGCGGAAAATCGATCGACAGCTGAGCATAGGCTTCATTTGGACGTCATTTAGCTGTGGCGATGATCATGATAACTTATAAAAAAACCGGCCAAGTGCAAGTCGGACTCGCGCACGAAGGGTTCCGTACCAATATTGAACAAAAAACACGTTCTTTGTATGGCGTCCTCCTTTAATTTTTACTTATTTTTTATTTTTATTATTTGCTGTTATAGCGGCAACAAAAATGTATATTCTGTGAAAATTTCAACTGTCTACCTGTAACGGTTCATGAAAAAATGCCCGTTGAACGAAATATCATGCAAAAAACCCTATTTTTGTATGGGAGCCCCCCTTAATTATTATTGTTTTATCATGAAAATAGTATTTGTTGCTATAGCGGCAACATAAATACATCATCTGTGGAAATTTCAACCGTCTAGCTATCACCGTTCTTGATATACAGCCTAGTGACAGACGGACGGACGGACGGCAGTGAATAAGTCTCAGTAAATTAATAGGGTCCCGTCAATCCGCACTGAGTGAAAACAAAGTATACCTAGTGCGTTTGAGGCTTATTAAGACCTCAAACGTTTTTCTTGTACCAACGAGTCCGGCTTTGGAAAACATAAATAAATGTATATTTGACTCTGTCGTACGCCTTATAAGTAAACGGCAGCAGCTCCCGCACAAGAGAGATAACACGAACTTTTAGCCCCGCACCAAGGTAAAGTCGCGATTGAGGCCGATTTGACTCAACCCGCAGTGAACGTGTTAAAGGTGCTTATTGCAAACGTGCGAGATATTTTCAGGGTTCCGTACCCAGAGGGTAAAATCTGGGTACGGAACCCTGAAAATACCGACTTTACCTTGGTGCGGGGCTAAAAGTTCGTGTTATCTCTCTTGTGCGGGAGCTGCTGCCGTTTACTTATAAGGCGTACGACAGAGTCAAATATACATTTATTTATGTTTTCCAAAGCCGGACTCGTTGGTACAAGAAAAACGTTTGAGGTCTTAATAAGCCTCAAACGCACTAGGTATACTTTGTTTTCACTCAGTGCGGATTGAGGTTTATAAATGTCTCAAAAAAGCGACCTCAAAGCCGCACTGAGCGGGACGCGGGCGGCGCGGGAGTCGATCGCTTCACGTTAGTGCGGCCACAGTTATCGATGCAGAACCACGTGTGTTTCACGATAATCACTTTGCTCACCATAGCCTGATTAATTATATTTTTAAAAATCATTGTTTTACAGATGTTTTTAATGTATGATAATGTTTTGTTTAAGTCTTATTCTACTACTATTGATTTATTAATTTATTATTGAATAAATTTATAAATCTATAAGCATTCTTTTAACTTTCCTTAAATATACTGATACTTATAAAAATTGCTTATCGTGAAATTAACTTATATAGACAACCATATATTCTTTACCCAAGTAAATATGAAGACAAGTGTTTTTTATCGTACATGTGACTATATTGTTTACAGAATGTCATAAATCAACGGGTTTGTTCTAAATAATCGGAAGATTTATTACTTCCTTTTAGAGTATTAAAACAAACCTTTTAACCAAGTAAAGCATGTAAGTATAGACATAAACCTAAACGGAACGCAACCTTTACGTGCGCTACTCGCGCGCCTCTCGCGGATTTCTTGTGTCAACTACAACTGTCAAATCTATTGCCTTATGCTAACGTTTCTTGTATTCCTCTTTATTTAAATAAACTAGTTATATTATTATAAATCGCTTTCTTTCATTAGGTTATGGGCTAATGACCCGTATTTGAAAGTCATTTCGAAAAAGTGATTCCGATAATAATCGTAAAAACTAGTTCCGCGAGTGATTTCTCGATTTTTAGGTTGGCCAGGCCCAACGGCCGTTATTACATTGCAAGTTTTCAATTTGCACCAAGTAACAGTTTACACTACAAGTTCTTAAATTGTACCGAAGTAAACTTGAAAATGGCCATGTCTAATGTACAAATAGACAAACTATTGGGAAGAGAAAATTATAGCACTTGGAAGTTCGCAGTTCAAACGTATTTACAACATGAAGATCTATGGGAATGTATCGAACCGCAACCAAACAGTTCCGTAAATCCGAAATCCGACCTCAAAGCGAAGACAAAAATAATTTTGCTTGTGGATCCGATAAATTATGTACACGTCCAAGAAGCAACAACCGCTCGGGAGGTATGGCAAAAGTTGCAAAATGCGTTCGAAGATTCTGGCTTGACAAGAAAAGTTGGGTTACTCCGAGATTTGGTGAATACAACATTAGAAAGTTGTGCAAGCATTGAAGAATATGTAAACAAAATAGTAACCACTGCTCACAAGCTAAGGAATATTGGTTTCAATGTTGATGATGAGTGGCTTGGTACCTTGATGTTGGCTGGTTTGCCGGATAAATACAAACCAATGATTATGGGACTGGAAAGCTCAGGTATAAAGATATCCACTGATTCAATTAAAACAAAGTTACTTCAAGAGGTAAAAGAAGAACCCAGTGTGTCCGTTCTTTATACAAAGCACAATAAAAATGTTCCAAAACATAATAAAACTACCAAACCATCAGGTCCCCGTTGCTACAATTGCAATCGCTTCGGTCACATGAGTAAATCCTGTAATTTTAAGAAGAATACTAACGATTGTAAGGGATATGCAGCCGTTTTCTCTGCGTCTCAAGAGCGAATGGACAAAATGTCATGGATAGTGGATTCTGGCGCATCATTACATATGACTAATGTCTCCGATGGAATGTACGACATCCGGGCACCTCTGATACAAAGTATAACGGTTGCCAATAGTGCATCAGTCACTGTAAAGCATATGGGTAATGTTGACTTGGATCTTATGAGTGGAGATGGTAACAGAAATCACATTCAGGTGAAAGATATTTTATATGTCCCACAACTAAGTACCAATTTGTTATCAGTGAGTCAGCTGACAAAGAATGGTTGTCAAGTGATATTCAACAAAACTGGCTGTGAAATATTCAATAACCAAAAGAAATTGGTGGCCACGGCTCAGCTGATCAATAACATGTATAAATTGAAAACTTATGATGCTAAAGCATTTGTTGCAACTTCTGAGGAACAAAACTTAAATATTTGGCACCGAAGAATGGGACATCTAAATTACAATGATGTCAGGAAACTGCCATTGTGCACTGAAGGAGTGAAGATTGATGACAAAGAACTGAACAATGATAAGTGTATTCCCTGTTTAAAAGGTAAACAAACCAGATTTCCTTTTTCTAATGATGGTTCAAGGGCTACAAAAATACTCCAAGTTGTGCATTCAGATTTGTGTGGACCTATGGAGGTACCGTCTATAGGTGGAGCTAGGTACTTTATTACCTTTATAGATGATTTTTCCAGAAATGTTAATGTCTATTTTTTGAAAAATAAGACCAATATAAAAGAAGTATTTCAAAAATATAAGAATGAAATGGAAAACCAGTTGGATTGTAAAATAAAAGTACTCAGGTCAGATAATGGTTTGGAATATATTAATCAGGAAATGTCAAAATTCTTAGCAGATAATGGCATCAGGCATCAGACTACAACTCCGTATACTCCGGAGCAGAATGGTATGGCTGAGCGCATGAATCGCACTCTTGTAGAGCGTGCGAAGTGTATGCTGGAGGATGCCGGATTACCCAAAATGTATTGGGCAGAAGCGGTGGAGTCCGCTGCTCATATAGTTAACCGTTCTCCGACTCGCGTCCTTAACTACGTGACACCACTTGAGAAGTTGACAGGTATGAAACCAAATATTTCCCATTTAAGGATTTTTGGATGTAAAGCAATGGTGCACGTGCCGAAGGAGAAGAGATTAAAGTGGGATTCGAAGTCCATAGAAATGATATTTATTGGATATTGTGAAAATACCAAAGGGTATCGGTTGATGGACCCACGCACTAGAAAGGTTACTAAGAGCAGAAATGTCACGTTTTTAGAAAATGCTCCGAATTATGAAAAGTCACCGATTGTTAATGCTAGTAACATGTTACATATATCTATGCCATTACAGGAAACTGCTAATGTTGTCGACAATCCAACTTCTGGCTCCATCCACACAAGCGAAGATGAAGCAGAGGCAACTTTATGTGAAAGTTTTGAATCAATAGACAACAATGATCAAGATTCATCATACGACCCAAGTACTGATTGTACATTTGATTCTCCCAATCGTTTCATAAATTTGAGGCCCCGAGGTGGACACTCACGCCACACTGAAAATCAAGAAGATGGAGATGAACTAAGATTTGCATGCTTGGCTTTAAATCAGGATCCGATGACAGTAGAAGAAGCTTTATCTAGCCCGGAGTCTAGTCATTGGCAGGATGCCATGGAAGAGGAGTTCAAATCGTTAAAGAAAAATAATACTTGGATTTTGTGTGATTTACCTACTGGAAAAAGAGCAATATCATGTAAGTGGGTTTTTAAAACCAAGAAAAATGAAAAAGGTGATATTGAAAAATATAAAGCTAGATTAGTAATCAAAGGATGCGCGCAAAGGAAAGGATATGATTACAATGAAGTATACGCACCGGTAATAAGATATTCGTCCTTGCGTTACCTGCTTTCCCTAGGAGTGAAATATAATTTAGATATAGATCAAATGGATGCCATGTCTGCTTTCTTACAAGGTGATGTAGAGGAAGATATATATATGCTTCAACCTCCGAAATTTGAAGAAAATAATGCACAGGTATGTCTGTTGAAAAAGTCTTTGTATGGGCTGAAGCAGGCCAGTAGACAGTGGAACCAAAAATTGGATAGCACTCTTAAAGAAATTGGTCTAACACAGTCACTATTGGACCCCTGCATTTATTACAGAATAAGGAATGAAGATATAACTTTCTTGGCCGTCTATGTGGATGATATAATTCTGTTCACAAGCTCCTTGGAAACTAAAAATTATATTAAAAGTAATATATTTGCCAAGTTTGAGATGAAGGATTTAGGTGAACTAAAATATTGCCTTGGCATACTTGTACAGAGAAACAGAACAAATGGGATTTTATACTTAGATCAGACGAAGTATATACAGGAGATACTAAGTAAATATGGAATGGCGGACTGTAAGGGTGTTAAAACTCCAATTGATCCGAAAACAAAATTTAATGGAAATAACAATGAAGATACAATTGCAGTTATATATCCATATCAAGAAATAATGGTGTGCCTGTTGTATTTGTCACTGGTGACACGCCCTGACATATCATATGCTGTAAATACTCTCAGCCGATTCAACACGAGACCTGAAATGCAGCACTGGCTGGCGTTGAAAAGAATATTGAGATATCTGAAATTCACTGAAAATTATACGCTGACTTACAAGAAAAATGAAGACATCATATATGGTTATTGTGATGCAGACTGGTGTAGCGATGAAACTGATCGAAGATCATGTACTGGCTATGTTTTTATGCATCAAGATGGCGCAATTACTTGGAACTCACGTCGCCAACCGACAGTCGCGCTATCTACGACCGAGGCTGAATATATGTCTCTTTCGAGCTGCACTCAAGAGGCAATTTGGCTAAAACAGATGCAAGAAGAGTTTTGGCCTGAATTAGCTGCAGAACCTGTAACTATTTTTTGCGATAATCAAAGTGCCATTAAACTTGCAGGTACCAGTAGCTATCATCCCAGAACCAAGCACATAGATATACGACATCATTTTGTACGTGATAAGGTTCGTTTGAAGAAAATTGACATCAAGTACGTGCAAACGAATGAGATGGTCGCTGACGCTCTGACGAAAGGGACGCCACAGACGAAGCTTGATTTCTGCTCGTCAAAAATGGGTTTACGTCTAAGAGGGGATGTTGAAGTATAGACATAAACCTAAACGGAACGCAACCTTTACGTGCGCTACTCGCGCGCCTCTCGCGGATTTCTTGTGTCAACTACAACTGTCAAATCTATTGCCTTATGCTAACGTTTCTTGTATTCCTCTTTATTTAAATAAACTAGTTATATTATTATAAATCGCTTTCTTTCATTAAGTTACAAGGAAACAAATAATAAACTTATCGATAATTTAGCGATATTTGCCATTCTCTTCACTAGGTTTAGATAAAATCTAGTGCGTTTTGAGGCCTGAAAGGCCTCAAAGATTCTGAAGGTTTTTTTTTCTTTAACCAAAAGTCAGAACCAAGGGCGACGCTAAGGGTATATTAAGCATTTACTGACGAATGTAGAGCACATGAAAAAAAATGCCTAGTCCGAGTATAGGCAAAGTTATGGAGGATTTAAACACCTACTGAAATTCGAGGTCGATTAGGCCTCACCCGCACTGAAAAAGAGCTTAGGTTTGGGCTGATTCGACCTCAACCGCACCAGTTGAAAGTTCCTCAAGATTAGTCCCGCAGTGAACGTGTTAAGTTTACATTTACACTCCATACACTAACTGCTGATGTTAGTGACTGTGGTAATCAATCACTAACATCGGCAAAAACGTTATATTGTCCCGGCGTGGTGACCCGCCTGACACTGTCGCAAATAATGTTCCATTGTTTGGTTTCTGTACCGACTCACTAATGGTTGGATACTTTTTTTGGAGTTCCGTTGTCATCGGAAACAATTCTGCTATAGCTTATTCTGCTATAATTATGCTTAGTTTGTCTAGGATTTTCTTTAGTGCATGAATTGACAACATTTCATATTTCTAACAATAAAGGGGATATTAATATAGACATCGAGAGAGCTTTTGCGTCCTGTACAGCCTAAAAAAATATTTGAATTTATTTTTTCATATGTAAAGAAATATAAGAATAGTAGTTAATGTGACTGTACATAATGAGGGGTATTAAACACGAGTGTGAGTTTCTGAAACGAGCCGAAGGCAAGTTCTATAATAACATCACGCAAGTGTTCACGAATGGTTCAAAGATAGATTCCTTTCCTGAGCGTAGCGAAGCTTTCAAGACACGAGAAGCTAAATAATTTTGCAGCCATGCGGAACACACAACTTTTCACCTCACTACAGTGAGGTAAATGGAAGTTCAAGAAAAACAATTAAACATAAAAATGATCATATTTAATTTTGCTTTCTATTTAACACATCAAATTTTAAACATTAACACACTCAAATCCAAACCAAATAAATACGAGAGAAGCACACATACTAAAAATATGGCCGTAATTTGTATTATCGTCGTGTATATTTTATCGTTGAGTTTTTCTTAAGCACTGTTATATTATGTTTGTATTTGAAACTACTTCACATATTCGTTGTGAATGTGGGAGAATGGCATTCTGGAAAGGATTAGTTGGCCACTCGGAAGTATTTTCCATAACACTTGCTTTGGAAGTTATTGGACGATGGGATCCGCACAAGATTATTTCGGCTTTATCTTCTTTAAAAACGCCAGTAGTTTCGGTAAATTACTTATCGTCTCCAAATATTTATAACAAATCCTTTTTCGTTTTAATGCAGGCTTTTAGCATTGAATAAATACTCCAAATTGGGCTTAACTTTCTAGTTTTCCATATTTCTATAAAGTAAGACAACAGTATGTGAGGTTTTCCGAGCAAGTGAGGTGAAAAAGTAATTTATACACTGTGTCATAGTTCGGGAGTTACTACATTTTAAAATTAGTAAATTTTAATAAAGTAATCTCAGGAAAAATACAAAACAGTGATTTTGATTAAGTCCTCTTTCTAAGCGGAATACAGAAAAGTAATGAAATTGTAGTATTAAAAATATGTAATGTTGTCAATTCCCGGCAGTCTCGGCTAGACATCTTTACCGGTAATCGGATGCTATGGAAGGAGGGACATTAGGGACAACCGACAAACAGGATTGCCATCCAAGGACTGCGGAGCTAGTTTGAGCCGGTTTAACCTGACTTAGGGGCGTGAGACTGAGAAAATCGATCAGAGGAAGAGACAGCGTTATATAAATTATGTGATGAAATGGACAACTACACTGAAAAAAAAATAGCTCAACTAGTTTAACTACTTGGGAAATAACCAAATTATAGGAACCAAAATTATGTTAATTTTACGCTCCCGTTCTCAGTTTGTCAGTCCTCCGATTCATGCAGTTACATAAAGCGGAGGACTGACAAACTGAGGTTTGAGAATTTTTTGCTGCTAGTTAGCAGCTTACATTTGGGCTACTGATAACAAATCTTTTTTTGTATAAGTTAACAAGACATGGCTCGCCGCTTTTAGTCGCTCAAGAAAAATTGCCAAATTTTTTGCAAATATTGTTTACAAAGTCGTTTTCGCCATTCGTGAATTCTTGAGTGTAGATCAAAAACATGTTATTAATAACTTGTTTCGAGAATTTTTTCGTGCATTGGTAATATTGGTATGACCATGACGTTATGTTAATTTGGGAGAATATTGATTACATTATAAATTAAAAGCTAAATTACAGTACTAATAATTTGATTTATTTATATCTCAATTATCTCTTCCAATGAAACCTTTATTACCAGTTCAATCTGTGGTATCCACTGAATACATCCGTTTTTATTTATGCCCCAATTAATTTCGCACTACATTTTACGATTAACTTATTTGAATATTTAATGAACTGTAATAAAAATAAATAAAGAGTTTGGCCGCAAGGCGCTACTTATAACAATGACTACGGAACCCTAAAAACCGACGGAGAGGTACGCTATTTTTTAAGCCTACAACCTGGACTATTTTGTAAAACAGTAGTAAGACTACTGAAATATCAAGTAAGGCCGATGGTTGCACCGAACTCATATTTTTAAAATGAGAATGTTTGAATTTCGCTTTGTCATTAGTTCATTATTCGAGTGTTTCATCCGTCTAACTTTTCTGCGGGCCTACGATGGTTGCTTTTATGAGATGAAAAGATTACATAGCAGTCGTCACTAATTGTAGACCAGTAGGTAAATTGTCTTTTTTGGACATTGATTTGAGCTACCTAAATGGTAGAGAACCCGGACTTCTTTAATTTTCTTAGAATTTTATTATATGTAATATAGCCTTTTTTTTATTGGGTAGTTTGCACAAATGTATGGCTGGTCTTAGTGTCGCGCCGACCAATACGTACCTATTAACTGCAGGAAACGCGGGCGGTCGTCCGCACGGACCGGTCAGCTTCATTCTAAAGCGCTCCCTGAAGTTAATAATTATTATATTGGTCGGTGCGGTGACAATCCGCACCGTCGGTCAGCGCGACACTAAAACCAGCCTAAGAATCTAACTTAGACAAAAATTGTGTTTGTCTCAGTCAACCCCTAACAACGGTAACTGAAAGTTAAATGTGTGTCAATCGCAGAAACTGAAAAAAATATGTTCTCGATGTCAGCAATAGGCGGAACCTAACCGAGTTAAATTTCGACTAGGTAATTATTAGAATTACGCAAACTAATTGTATGTCTGTCTCGTTGGCCAGAATTACATCCTAAACGAAAGCGGGTGGATTGACAATAGTTGCATGATGTAAGTTGTTTCGCCGACCTGATGACTTAAGTAATTAATAATAACTGTGTTTTGTTCTCAATGTTGTTGGCATAATATTTTTTATAATATAAATTCGAAACCTTCTCAGCTTTATGTTTATGTAAGTAAAGCCATTGATTTCCGTTAAACGTATATCATGGTGTTCAGGAGTTGAAAGCCAATTTTTCCTTATGTTTCTGACATCACATACATTCAGATTCAGCGAAGGATGGCATTAAGGGTGCGTTTCCATTGAAGCGGAGCGGAGCGGAGCGGAGCGGAGCGGAGCGAAGACCTGCGGAATCGACCAATCAGAAAAGTGAAGCGGAGCTGAGATACAGATTTCAACTCTCCGGTGATTGGTGGATTCCGCTCGTCTCCGCTCCGCTCCGCGTCAGTGAAAACGCACCCTAACGGCAGCTAGTCAAACTATGACGATGTATGGGAGCCCACACTACCATATGTCTCAAATGTTTTGACTATACATACTTATTTATCGCGCGATGAAAGAAACTACATATTATTGTAATTCCCGTCACACTCAATGTAATTCCCGTCAACTTAATATATTTTTTATTTATTTTTATTTAACGTAGAAAAATAGCATTTAACAATGTAATATTACTCGCCAAACTGTGACGTTTAATGTAATGTAATTAATATCACCGTATACAGAAATACAGTATCCTTAAAAATAATAAAGTGTGATTCCTTACTGTGAACATATATAAATTTGTTCTTAGTCTAATAACAACTTTGCCCTTGCGGGTTATTCTGCTCACAATAAAAGTTACGTAAAAGTTTACGAAAGGAAACAAAACAGATATAATTTATAAATAGCGGTAGATAACAGGTCTTATCCCTAAAATGCGATATCTTTCAGACAACCTTCGGGTAGTGAAATCAATGATTTTTTACTTCAATAACACCATGTCAAATATAAGTTTAACTATAGGGTCCTAAAAACGAACGTAATGAATTTACCTTAAAAGGTTGCTTTACATAAGAAAAAAACAATTTCTATTTACGACCTAGGAATCTCCCTCTAGAGTATTATGAACCAGTAAGTATAACCTTTTACCTTTTTTTCCCATTACCACTATTTTGAGGTTCTTAGTAACAACCAGTTACTTCTTTGTAGGCTCCTTATCCGTGCAAAAATGCTGATTGTTTTAGACATTTTTCTCTACGGTCAAACATGTTTCTTTACATATTATCACTACTTAGAACAGGGATATTGCGAATATTGGTATATATTTGAAACCTACAGTTTGAACTTTTCATTTATAATTTTTGTTTCAAAAACTATTCGAAATTAACACATTCACGCATATTCTAATATAATATTCATATATGTATGATATATATTTACAATATATATCATACATATATGAATATTATAGCCATGTTCTAAGTAGTAACATTGATAATAATTAAGTAAATTAAATACATTTTTAAATATGATTCACGCATAAAAATGGTTTTTTCTTCAACTTATTTTCAACTGCACGCAATGAAAGCGTGAAATAGCTATACTACCTATCTAGAACTCAGGGGAAAAAGTGAATAATACTTTAAAAAATTGTTTGATATTATCAATATATTTTTCGTAGTATGAAAAAAATACATTTTAAATTGTATAAGACCTATTAAATATACATAGGACATTCACAGATCTTGTTTAGACATTTAATGTGAACGCTCTGAATGTTATGTGTAAAATGCAACTGGTTCGATCGAAGCGAAAAAAATAGAAAAGTGAAGGTCGTCAAACTCTTAGCAACATTGCATTAAATGCAGTTTATCCAGCAAGCATTCCAATATGGGATGGGACTATTCGATGACGTGTCGGGAAAGTGAATTTCCCTTTTATTTCTCATGCTTTAAATATTTCAGTAAAGGTTTGCTTGTGGCTAAAATGCTAGTAGGTTCCGGGGCAATAAGTACTAAAATTCTTATACAATATTAAATATTTTTACACGCAATAAGTCTCGTTTTTGTTATGATAATATACCTAATTTTGATGGGCAAATCGCGAATAGGTACATTGTGAGATTATAGACGAGACTTGCACCTTAAGGACCTCAAATGTCAAACTAGGACGTAAGTGGGATTTTATGCCCTGGGAGAAAATCTCACTTCCTGGCCAGGGCAAGACGTAAACCATTAGATAAATCACGGGCGGTAATTCTTAAAACTCCAGATCTCATATCACATTCGGTTCGGGCGACAATCATCTGCGATCTGGGACATTCAGAACTTCATCGCCCTAGGTATGTAATGTACTATCACGACTTGCGTAATGTTACCGCACATAATCATTCAAATTTGTCATATGATCGACCAAACTAAACTTCGCATGACCTTATTCACAAAAGAAACGATACAATCTAGAGTTATCGTGAGAAACAATAATTTCGCAATCTAGACTTTGGCTAGAGTCCTTAGCAGTTAGTGTTTTTATTGAAATTTGACTTTGAAATCTGTCACAGTAAATTGCAGTAAAATATTATTAACGGATCGGTTTTCCCAAAGTTAAATTCATAAGAACAAGCGATGGTTGCGGGGGTATTAAAATGTGATGTGCATAATTATGATTACGCTACCGATAACAAATTACATAAATACACTATTTTTATTGAGATAGCAACAAAATTAAAGCGTGTGTGTTTTAATTTTATATGAAGAAGGAAATCTAATATGGTATCTAGCACGTTGCGTTGTTATTCTGTTAGCAGTTATTTTTGGTGGTATTAAAAAAATCAATGGAACACCTTGGCAATCCAACAATCTTTCAATCTATTTTAGGCACCATTAATTAAAATAGTTTATGAACAAGACAGTTTAATTAATATCACAACTAATTATTTTCACCAATCGAGTGGATGAAAATACTTTTAATTCCCGTTTAATTGAAATACGCCCGCAACTTCGTGCGCGTAAGTTTTTTCTTTACTTTTGTTGCTTACAAAAGTATTCTATAACCAACTTTAGATATCCATCCACACCTATACCGTTCCACTGTGGTTTTTCTTCTATGGAGACAGTGGCAAAAGTCGATATCTCGGAAAGTATTAAAGATATTGAAAAACCAAAAACATTTTCGTGTTTGTTATTAAAAGATTTATTAAATAAAAGATAAGAAATAACAAAAAAATATATTTTTAATGCAATAAAAAAATAAAACAAATTAATTAAATTATGTCGAAATTACTCCATTTCGATGGTTTCTTTATTATGCTTATAATTAATGAGTAACACTATGTAATCAAACATGCATAAATTTACACAAATAAATTATTTTATCAATAACAATAAAGTCATATTTCTATACAAATATCTGCTTGTTACGAGCAGGTACTTGCTGCTATACTTAAGTCATTATAAAAAATAAAATCTTTTACATATTTACAAGTATCTAAAACTTATTAAAACTAAACTTTCTCGGACAAAGGCTCAGTATTGCTGTGCAGCGGGGAAACGCCGCCAGCATCTTGGGATCATTTCCGCCAATGACGGACCTTGGCTAGAGTTAGGTTAGTGTAGGTTTTAGGTTTTTAAATAGTTTTACCACTTAATTCGAATGTTTTTTTTTAATAAAGATTTTTATTAAAACTAACATTGATTATAAAATTATATCCTAATATACTTTATACATCTAATAGACTAATGACAGATTTAGACAAAACAGTTTTTTTTTCAGAGGTAACTTTCTGAGGCTTGAGATCAATGGATCTGAATTTAATAAAATGCGATTCAAAAGATCCTGGTTGGTCAACTCGCGTGACATTTTTCTAGTATTTCTAAGCCTGAATGCCTTTATATTTTTATTTGTCGACTCGGCTGCTTCTTCTGAGAGCTCTCCTTTGGAGACCAACATGTTGTCTATCACTTCAGCACCGTGAATAAGCACTTTATGTACGGATGCTGGCAAATTGTACCATGGAAATTCCTGAACAAGCTGCCGCGCCGTGTCTAAACAAAATTCCTTAAAACTATCAACCTTAATTTTATACCCAGAATCTTCTACTTCTACCCGCCAATCTTCTTTGTTGTTGTCACTTACTGCAGGATCCATAATCCTTTTGTGGGCGGCTGATGTTCGAAGTACAATTTTCTCGTTCGAGCAACGCCTCCGAAATCTGCACTAGTTCAATTGTTTCAAGGAAAGCCAGCCATTTTGCGTTGATTCTAATTAAATTCTCTCGAGTCCTGTTTGATTTTTTCCAGAAAGCGATCAGCGTTGTGGTTAAGTATGTAATACGATTAATTAATGTCTCAGTATTAAATTTTTTATTTTCCGGCACATTTTTAAAAATTTCCTTTAATACTTGCTGAGTTTTTTCCTTGTTTGATCCTTTAAATTTACTCCATAATTCAAATATATGCATTCTTGTAAACTGCACCTGCAAAAAAGAGCCTGAAAGAAAACAAACAAATGTTATGAGAATTCGATATTTTTCGTAGCTCCCTCTACGAAAAGCGTAGAGGCCATATTATCAAAGAACGGGCAAAATCGGGCAGTTGGTCTGAAATGAGTCAGATACTATATTATTCAAGTTTTATTTCAGATATAATATTATTTCTATGAAAGGATCTGAACTACGTTGAATCTCAATTTGAAAACACAGGTAAGTAATGTTTTTGTGTAAAATTAAGTGATTCGTAGCAGGTATATAAATACAACATTATGAAGAGAGTTACTGTAAATAATAATAAAAATTAGAAAACATACCTTTATCATTAATTTCCATAATGAGTCACAAAGATAAAACCAAAAATTTTGTAGAAATTCGTCAGCAAACAACTTTCACTTTAATGACTCACTGATAAGGTTAATCACGTGGTGTAAGTGTGTTCACTTCAGAGGGTCAAAAAATAATGATGGTCTCCAATTACTTCAAAACTATTTATGGTTTTTGGTAGGTTGGCTATTACTAAGTACTTGGGCAATAACAAATTACAGTTTGAATGTTGTAGATTTTCAGAGATATGTCGTATGAACGCGACCACAGTGCGTTCATAGCGTGACGAGACTGCAAAGAATTTTAATACGAAAATTGGTAATTATAATTAAATCCCTCAAATCATGCTCCCTTTCGTAGGAAATACACTTTTGATAATCTCCTCCTTTTGTCGATATCCTCAATGCTGATGTTCGTGGCCTTTCTGAATAACTTTTTCGTGAACTATTTTGCGCCAGCTCACTCTATCCTGGGCTGCGTGGATGACATCGTAAATTGAGGTCTTGACTTTAGAGCACGTATCTGGTCCGACCAGCGTGTTGGACTTCTTCCTCTAGGTCGTATTCCGCAAACCTTGCCTGTTAACAGCAGCTTTTCTAAATTGTTACCTCACTTTTGATATCATTTTATAATAAAGAAATCTAATTTAGGGACAATATTACACAAATCGACCTAGTCCTAAATCCCAAACTAAGCAAATGTAATGCTTGTATGTAGGTACTATGCTTTGTAATCTATATATATAAAAGAAGAAGTCCTGACTGACTCATCAACGCACAGCCGAAACTACTAATGTTAGAGAGTTGATTTTTGCACAGTAGGTTACTTTTACAACGTGGGCTAGGGATAAGAAGGGATTTTTGGAAATACCTCCCCTAAGAGGGTTAAATAGGGGTGCAAAGTTTGTATGGGGTACAAGTTTTTTTTCATGCTAGGAACTTGAAACTTTGTAAAATGGTATTAAAATAAAATGGAAGAAAACGGATTTCAGCATTTTTGAAAATTCACCCCCTAAGGTGGTAAAAAAGGAGTTAAAAGTTTGTATGGAGATTAAGTATTTTTTTGAGCGCGGGACTTGAATTTTTGTGTAAGGGTACACTATTAGAATACAAGAAAAGTAATTTCAGCGTTTTCAAAAATTCTGCCCCTAAGGGGGTGAATTAACTAAGAATAAAATTCCTTACCTACCTATTTTAATATCTTTGTCATCATCAAAAATCTACGCGGACGAAGTCGCGGGCGGCCGCTAGTATAATATAAATGTTTATCGTTGTATAGACAAATCCAACCTAAAAAACGCCATAACGCTGGCAATGTATCGCAAAACGTGCATAATTTGCCAATAGAGCCGCTGGGTGGTCACTAGAAAAGTATTCGGCCAGCGAGTGCGTAAATTTGGTGGCAATCAGAGCGGAGCCATGCAAATAGTGCGCGACCTTAGACCTCGGCGTAAAAAGATCTTTTCTCTTGTTTCGCAGTTAGTAAATAGTGATAGACTTACGCTTGTTAGATAAAAATCACGTTGTCTTTTTAACTCGTCGACTGCATGTTGACTTCCAAAAAAGCTGGAGTTTTATTTATTTATTTCAAAATTTCAATTGCGTTTACATAAGGGAATGCAAAGCGACCAAATCTTCTATGGGAATTACCGAATATCCGGTAAATTACCGATAGTTTCCATTGACAATTTTACCGGTTTTAATTTACATTAAATCATGAACTCAGTAAATCCTGAGCAAATATTCCTGACCAGGAATAAATATTCGAGTTCATCACACAAATATTTGCCCCAGTCGGGATTCGAACCCAGGACCGCCGGCTCAGTAGGCAGGTGCATCACAAACTGCGCCAACCGTGTCGTCAAAAATTATAGTGAAGAGTCACCGACCACGACGCCTCAACGGATTTATAAATCGTGAGATACTAGAACAATAAAAACAAAACTTTCACGCCTCTCAAAATCGATTATTCCTTACAAAGACTCCATTCGTCATGTAACGTGTCATGGTGTTGCATTACAACTGTCAAGTCCGAAGTTCGACACTTAGCGCATTGTCAATTGAGCCATTTAAGTATTCACCAGTTAAACAAAAGTAAAGTTACAAAATATTTTCAAAACTAGCGACCCGCCCCGGCTTCGCACAGGTGTAATGCTGATACTAAATATACTATGCATGTATATACACATAAACCTTCCTCTTGAATCACTCTATCAATTAAAAAAACTGAATCATAACATAATCCGTTGCGTAGTTTTAAAGATCTAAGCATACATAGGGACAGACAGACAGACAGCAGGAAGCGACTTTGTTTTATACTTACTGTGTAGTGATAAACATTTAGTGTGAGAATAACAACAACAGAGGAGTATCCGAGTTGCACGAGCTGTTGCCGCCATTACATGGAAAATTAATTATTTCATTATCTTTTCAAAATTGCAAAAAATTGCTAATAGATTTAAGTACCTATACATTTGAGCCTCCCAACATTTACAGTCGGCTACCTACTGGTATCAGCGGCAGGTTCAGTTACATAACAGGTGTAGGTAGGTGGGCAGACCAGAGGAGCTGGATATAAATCAGTCAGTACTGCACACTACCAGACACATAGTTGACGAAATGAGTCACGATCCTTAGCACCAGCAGTGAGGGAACGATTGAAGAGAGAGACAGTTACATAATCTATTCCCGTAGCAAGATATCGACGGTATGACCTAGTCGAGTGACCTACCCGTCTAGCACAAACTATGCTTCGCGACTAACCGCTACCCGTCCCCCTCTCACATTACTGAACAGAACGAGACAGGCAATTATCTCACGCGAGAAATAGTCGCTTGTGACCGTTGTGCTAGAGGCGCTGGACAGATACCCATATCCATAATTCGAGTCGCGACCGCAGCACGTAACTCAATTTGTCCGTTTTGTAAGCGCCGGCGCAGGAGAAATGGACGTGCGTTGATGAAAAGAAACGTGTCCAGCTTAGCTAAGGACTGGTGGGTAAACTTGTAATATCAATGTAGAAATCTTGGAGGAGAAAAATTAACAGATGACTTCAGACAAAATTGAATTCTAACCACCACCTCTGGTAACATTTTTTTTATATACCTACCTAATTTAACTTTTGTAAGAAACGTAATCGTATCTTTTTTAAGAAACGTAATCGTAAACGTAAATCGTAATCGCGTTGGCAACTTACACATTGAAAGCTTAAACTGTATTCGCCACAGTAAAAACTCCCTAAGTGACAAATGTCTACTTAGAACATAAGTCGTATTTCAGTAAGTCAGTAGAGTTCGGACTACGGATTTAGTGTTTAATGTATTCCCTTCGTATTGTGTCGGAAATAAATAGTTTTAGCATGAGTACATCTGAGACCACGGCGTGTGCAACCCCGCCGAAACGTTAGATTATGAAGGTAAATAAGAAATATCGCGTTAGACCCGTTATAATTTGTGTTAATTATGAGTTTTAGCATGCTTTCTCTATTGACTTCGGTTAAGCAGTTCAAGACAAATTAGCGACCTTCACGTATGGGCCATGTAGCCAGAAATAAAGAGGTTCAATTTCAATAAAACACGAGCTTTCCTAAATATGATTGCAAAACATTATGCACTGTATCTTTAGTAGTTTTGGTTACCAACAAATAATTTATAGACTTGAATATTAATCTATAATTACGTACTCGGAAATATTGAGATGAATCCAGTAGCATCTCATAATATTCTCTTACATAAATTCCGCTCACTCAACATAATCATATAATTGCCTCCAATCTAGACGGGAGATATCATCGAAGGTTGATTGGTTTAAACGAAGCCCCAGGCCTTTCACGTAACTGTCTGAGACTTTGGTAAGACTGTCATGTAATGTTCTGTCAAACAAAATTATAGGAATGATAAGTGCAACGGCCAACGACCTCACGTGAAGAAGGTCCATTTAGATCAGTGATTCCCAACCAGTAACCTTACCATGAGTTAATGGACTTGGTCCATTTAGATCAGTGATTCCCAACCAGTAACCTTACCATGAGTTAATGGACTTGGTCCATTTAGATCAGTGACTCCCAACCAGTACCTTACCATGAGTTAATGGACTTGGTCCATTTAGATCAGTGACTCCCAACCAGTAACCTTACCATGAGTTAATGGACTTGGTCCATTTAGATCAGTGATTCCCAACCAGTAACCTTACCATGAGTTAATGGACTTGGTCCATTTAGATCAGTGACTCCCAACCAGTACCTTACCATGAGTTAATGGACTTGGTCCATTTAGATCAGTGACTCCCAACCAGTACCTTACCATGAGTTAATGGACTTGGTCCATTTAGATCAGTGACTCCCAACCAGTACCTTACCATGAGTTAATGGACTTGGTCCATTTAGATCAGTGACTCCCAACCAGTACCTTACCATGAGTTAATGGACTTGGTCCATTTAGATCAGTGACTCCCAACCAGTACCTTACCATGAGTTAATGGACTTGGTCCATTTAGATCAGTGACTCCCAACCAGTACCTTACCATGAGTTAATGGACTTGGTCCATTTAGATCAGTGACTCCCAACCAGTACCTTACCATGAGTTAACGTGACAGTACTGGCTAGCGACACGACAGTGTAAAATATTTGTATGAAGAAAAGTACAGCGCTCCGGTTACTTTGTTGAACTACAAATTCTCCATACAAGTCTTTTACGCATTCGCTAGCGAGTACTGTCACTGTAAACTCATGGTAAGCCGTGGTCGCAGGATTCAAAAACATGGCCCGCGAACGATATCCAATATGCGGGCGATGGCGATACATCACCGGAGTTCACCCGGTGGTCCCCGGAAAAGAAAATATTGGGAACCGTGCTCTTGTTGTTAGTGGTTACATCTACCGATGTAAGACTGAAATAATGTAGGTATTTCGATTTAATTTTCATACATTTACATAAAACAATTTAAACGGGAATAAGTAAATAATAATTAACATAAAACCTTAAATAAAAATTAAAAACTAGACTTAAAAATAAAATATAAATAAAAAAATTGGGCCCAAATCGCCGTCAATTGGCAGCGTGCCCAGAAGGCTGGCAGCATTGCCGCGTTGAATGGCAATGCTGATCCGCTGTGCGAGATATGAACCAGCCCTCTGGTCACGCGTCAACTCGACTAACCTGCGGTTACACTCTTTAAAGACCCTGTGGGCGCCCAGGGCCCCAGAGTCTGTAGGTATTATATTGGATCTCTACTCCGTAACATTGTTTCCCATCTCTAACGGTTTGCCAAATTTTAATTTATCCGAAAGCAATTTTTTTCCTGAAACCCGTAATATTTTTAGGATTTTATAAATATCGTTTTGAAGAACCCATTAGGTTACGTTAGGTTTGTTTTATAATAATTTTGAGCTTACGAAAAAATCTCTTTCGGACAAATGAAAATTTGGCGAAACGTTACAGATGTGACACAAACATTTGTGTTTCAGATAGGTAACCCTTATTGCATCTGATATCATGCTCGCAATAAGTTTTATTGGAATAATAATACTGTATAGACATATAGTTTTTAAATAAAAGTTTGTATTCTAAGTTATGGACTTGGAATTTGTCTGTAGGTACCTACACACTTATGCTTTTGAACCAATTCTCCAAACAAAAGACCTATCTTTTAAAATGATCTTCTATCCGATCGAAATCAAAATAGAACTCAATATAGTTTCCTCATCTTCCAATAAGGTCTAGAAATAAATTCAGTACAAATATGTTCGTAACCTCTCACCTTTCATTGTTGAGTTATGGCCGATTCAGTGACGAAACTCGTTATGTGATTCAATCGACGGTAAATGCGCTATTTGTAAGTCATGTTTCTGCGATTGTTAGTGATTGCAATAGTTTATATCGTCTGTTGACAATCAAAACTCACTAAGTAACAAATATACAGGGTGGAATATTTCTAAAGCCTGGGCTGACAGAATAGTGATATCTGAGTGATCTACAATCGACCTATTATAATAAAAATTTAAAGGTAGATTTAGTTAGAAGTTAAAAATGTCATCCAAATATAATATTTTAATATCAGTGACAACCCTACTAATTTCATTAATTTATTCATTTATTCATTGATTGCATCCATGGTAGGTACAAAGATATTATCACATATGAATACAGTTTCTCATGGACCCTGATAGGGCGTAGCAATTATACATTATACCTATAGTGTAAGATAATAATTTTTTTAACACAATTACATTTTCAAATATTCAATTATTACATAGACAACTTTTAACACATTACATTTTCAAAAAAATCAATTAATTCAATTATGACATAGTTATTAGTGTAATTCAATTTGATTATCTATCGATTCAATTTATAGTAGAGTTGCTAAGCCGCGAAATTGTGCGCATCGGGTTACAAGCATGAAATTTCTACCACACATAGAACGTTCCACGGTGATTATTTTCAGATGTGGAGGGAAGTCAGATTCGTCCCCTGTGTGGTGGGAGAGCGGGGTGAAGAGGAGCTTTTTCTTTTTTTTATTACTGATCACTTAAGGCTATTAGGGCTTGTGCGACATCGTTTTCGTGTAAAATAGATATCAGCTATTAATTTTTCATGTTATTTAAGAATAGTTTCATATAAAAATTTGGGTTTATTGCCGAAAAGGTAAAAATCACAACAAGTTTTTTTTATTCAGAACGATAAATTAGTTATCTATTCTAAATATTTACAATTTAAAAAAATATAACTAAACAGCAAATTTAATGTTGTTTTTAAAAATGTATACATATTGGGCACATCTTATACAAAAATTTCCTTGAAAAAAATGTTGATGTTAAGTCTAGTCTGCGTGTTCTAGTACATTTTGCTAAGTCGCGAAATTGTGTACATCGGGATACAACCACCAAATTTCTACCACAGATAGAGTATTCTGCGGTGATTATTTTCAGATGTAGAAGGACGTCAGATTCGTCCCCTGTGCGGCGGGAAAGCGGGGTGAATAGGACAAATGAGTCCTCTTTTTCTTTTTATATTACTGATCAGGTAACGCTAGTAGGACTTGTGTCGTATCGTTTTCGTGTAAAACAGATATCAAGAATTCATTTTTCATGTTATTTATTCATAGTACCATATAAAAATATGGTTGTATTTCCGAAATTGTAAAAATCACAACAAGTTTTTTTTATTCAGGGAGATAAATTAGTTATATTTCCTAAATATTTACAACAATAAAAAATATTGCAAAATAGCAAATTTAATCTTGTTTCTAAAAATATATAAATATTGGGCACTCTTCATACAAATAGTAACTTAAATAAATTGTTGACGTTGAGATTAGCCCGCGTGCTCGTGATACATTAGCAAAAAAAAAATGTTTTAATTACATTAATTTGTTTTTCTAGGACGTATATAGTAAATATTATATGTAAAAGCATGTTAATAATCATTATTTAATGTATTTAATGAAGCGAAATAGGATGCGTTCGGAGATTTACGTTGGTTACGCCGACGTAAAGATATATTTTCAGCTACTGTTTGTATGAGAAGTGCCCAACATTAATATATTTTTAGAAACCAGATTAAATGAACTTTTTGAAATAATAATAATAATTTGAAAATGTTTATGAAATAGAACTAATTGACCTCACTGAATAAAAAAACTTGTTGTGATTTTTACCTTTTCGGCCATAACACCTATATTTTTATATGGAACAATACAAAAATAACATAAAAAATAAATTTCTGATATTTGTTTTACACGGAAACGATACCAAACACGTCCTGGTAGACTTAACTGACCAGCAATAAAGAAAGAAAAGAGGGATACTTGGCCGTATTCACTCCACTCTCCCGCCTCACAGGGGACGAATCTGACTTCCCTCCACATCTGAAAATAATCACCGTGGAACACTCTATCTGTGGTAGAAATTTCATGCTTGTAACCCGATACGCACAATTATGTTAGAAAACAGCGGACTAACAACTCTACTATTATAACATATAAATTAATTAATTAAATAAAAATAAAAATTAAATATTTTATGAGCTTGCGTCATCAAAAAAATCTTGCAGGGTGTAATAACATTTTTTTATAAGAAAGTCCTTCAACCGTCTATTGAACTGCTGTTCTGTTGTTTGTTCTTTTATATCCTCGCTTATTTTATTATAAATTTTTATTGCCATCGCATTTGGGCTGGTTTTGTGTAGTTTAAGTCTGGATCTCGTGGTTGATGCCAAATTGTTTTTATATACCTAGTTTCAAAACGCCGTGGTCGAATTTCGATAAAAATGGTGGATAATTTCTAACAAATTTACAAATTTCTAGAATATAGATCGAAGTCAGTGTCAGAATTTCGTATTCGACGAAATACGGTTTACAGCTATCCATATTTTTTATGTTCACCAATATCCGTATGCACTTTTTCTGGAGAATAAATAGGTCGTTGATATCTGTGCTATTGCCCCAAAGGATAATACCATATTTTGGCCATGAATAAGCGTAAGCGAAATACGCGTTTAAGGCGCATCGAAAAATTTGTAGACTTTTTTAATTCCCTTAACGCGTATAGGATTTTGAAAGCTTATTTTAAAGGTTTTATTTACATTTTAAATTGACTAAATTGTCAATGTTAAGTTGTCTTTAACAGCTTTAACTTAGTGATGTTCAAAATATGCTAAGGTTGACATGTGCAGATTTTTACACTAATGTTTAACAAACTGTGTGGATACAAAATGGATATAAATATTGACATAGTTCATTGGTGAAAAATGAAGTACTCAGTCTGAACAATTCCCTGTTTGCTTAAAAGCCCCTCGATCTGTTCCACCCTGTATACCTACTTAAAACAAAGCTTGTATCTCAGTGTCAGTTTACATACTAGATAAAGGTTTTGAAGAGCAGTGACAGAATTTTAGTGAGTTTTGGTTGACACCGGGCGATATTTTTGTCATAAGGATATCAAAGTAAAGTACTAGACATCCATTCGCAAACCAAAGTTCTCGCTGATGCGGCGACGCGCATAGATAGAAAAACCGGCCAAGTGCGAGTCGGACTCGCGCGCCGAGGGTTCCGTACAAACACTTCCCATCGTTACTTGCCGGGTTAAATTAGGTTTGCACCTGTTATGTATGGCGCCACATACAAATGAGTTGCAAAGCTTACGCAACCGATCACGTTTTTTGTATGGGAGCCTCACTAAAATATTTATTGTATTCTGTTTTTAGTATTTTTTGTTATAGCGGCAACAGAAATACATCATCTGTGAAAATTTCAACTGTCTAGCTATCACGGTTCATGAGATACAGCCTGCCTGCCATCAGTGACAGATTGACAGACAGACAGCGGAGTCTAAGTAAGGTACCGTCTTTAACCCTTTGGGCACGAAACCCTAAAAATTAAAAAACCCGAAACACATAGCTAAAATTGATGGTCTTCAAAAGGCTGAACCGATTTCCTTGATTCATAACTAAAAATATTCTCTTTTTTACATAGAAAACTCCTAAAAATCACAGACACACTTATTTAAATACTTATTTATTTTATTTATCGTATGGCATTTTAGTCACTTGGTATTTGGGCGTTTTTGACCCGCTTTCCGAACTTTCGCGTACAGAGACCAAACTAGTTTTAAAGTAGAGAATTTAATCTCACTTTTCTAAATATGTAGTTTTTTTTAATGTATCAACCGGCAGAAAAAAGTTATTCAACAGTATGTGTACGATGTAGTGTTTACTTTCAGCATTGCGCAAAGGTGTGGTTCATGCAGAATTCTCTGTAAAAAGTCAAAAATCTACACATAGACACTGGCGAAAAATAAAAGCCATATATATATATATATATAAAAAAAAATAATGACAATTGTGGGTAGGTACTGTTGTGATACGCGGGGTATAGAGCCTTGAAGAGTATATTTATTTTAGGATTTTGGTAAATAGAAATTAGAAAAAGATGTTGACGGTTAAAATGTATATTCGAAAGTGTAACAGAAAATTTAAAATATGACATAACTATAAAAAACTTAATTATTAAAAAGTCTAGACACAACTAAGGTTACTATCTACAACAGCCGCCCTTAATCGAAGTTGTGCCAAAAAGACAAACGAAATTAAGTTCCTAGTCCTAACTTAACTATACATCGCTTATGTACAATTGGCCCAAGTGGCTTTGTTAAGACATCTGCAGGCATATCACTGCTTTGCACATATTCTAAATTAACAATATTACTAGATACTTTTTCCCTAATAAAATGAAATCTCGTATCTATATGTTTCGTCCTGTTGTGGTGTACAGGATTTCGAACGAGATTCATGGCACTCTGGCTATCAGAAGCTAAGTTAATTGAAGAAAACTTACCCGTTATTTCATAAATAAAGCGACGTAAGTAACAAGCTTCCTTTGTAGCAGACGCTAGTGCCATGTATTCGGCTTCCGCGGACGACAACGCAACTGTCGGTTGCTTCTTTGACTCCCAGGAAACTGGACCGCCACTTAACTTAAAAGTGTAACCAGTGTATGACCTTCTGTCAATTACACAGTTCGCCCAATCTGCATCACAGTAACCTTGTAAAGGTTCTCCTGTTCTCCTATAAACCAAAGAATAGTTTAAAGTACCTTTCAGGTACTGCAGGACTCGCTTTGCAGCATTCCAGTGTTCCTTTTCTCTGTAACCAACAGGTTGCTCCATAAAAACCTCTTCATCCAAGTCCCCATTCAGGAACGCCGTGTCCACGTCTAAGTGCCTCATTTTTAAGCCTTTTTCTGCAGCTAAGGCAAACAACGTGCGGAGGGAAGAATGACGAAGAACTGGAGCGAACGTCTCTGTATAGTCCACACCTTGGACTTGATTGAAACCTTTGACAACCAGTCTAGCCTTATATTTGATGACGTTTCCATGAGCGTCCCGTTTCTTCTTATAAACCCATTTACATGGTATAACCTTCTTGTTCGGTCTATCCACCAGGTTCCATGTATGGAGTTTCATTAACGACTTATACTCGTCAGCCATTGCATGGTGCCACTTTTCGGCATCATCGGCATGAGTAGCTTCATAATAAGTCATGGGATCGGAATCATCAATCGACACATTATATGAAAGGAAATCAGGTGGTTTCCTACTTCTTGAGGGATACCTCTGTTCAGGAATATATTGTTCCTCTTCCACATCTGTTGGCTCCACATCGACACTATGAGGTAACTCATGGAGAGACTCGCACTCGCGATCTTCCATATCTGCTGATTCTACAGCGCTCTCTGGATTTACCCGTGAAGATGGTCCAGCCTCAGGTTCGGTATTCCCAATACAGTCGAAGAATTGAGGATCTTCGTGCTCAGTATGGAGCTCATTTTCTTCAAAGATCAGTACGGAGTCGGACTGTGCCACAGGCTCACTCTGCCTCTGCTTCAACGTTGTAAAACTATTTTCAAAAAAGGTTGCATCTCTGGAAGTAATAACTTTTCGAGGATTAGCTGGATCCCTAAACATGTATGTATTTGGATTCTCAGAATAACCGACAAAAATCGCTTCCTTTGCCTTGACATCCAATTTCTTCCGGTGACACGAAGGCACGTGGACAAGTGCTCTACATCCGAACACTCTCAGATGTTCAAGATCACTTCTACGACCACACCATCTGTCATATGGAATTTGTCCACCTAAAGCTCGATGAGGTGACCTGTTCTTTAGGTATACGGCAGTTTGGAAAGCATCTTCCCAGAAAGCTTTTGGCAGTGAGCTTTCAGCCAACAACGTCCTCGCCTTCTCAGTAATGGAACGGTGAGTACGTTCTGCGACTCCAACTTGTTGAGGGCTGTAAGGCGTCGTCGTTTGATGTTCGATACCTTTTGAAGCAAGATAATCAACAAACTCTTTATTCACGAACTCTTTTCCGCCGTCAGTCCTAACCGCTTTAATTTTCTTGTCTAATTGATTTTCAACAAATGTTTGAAACAGACAGAATTTATTTTTAACTTCAGTTTTGGAAGGGACAAAATAAGCAAACACCTTTCTCGTAAAATCGTCTACAATAGTCAACATATACCTATTTCCTTGAAAGGAGGTTGTAGAGACCGGTCCTAGCAAATCCATGTGGATCAGCTCAAGAGGGGAAGTAGCTCTATTATGCGCTACTTTCTTGAAAGGTTTTCGTGCTTGTTTACCTTCCACGCAAGCAATGCAACTGCTTTTGTCTACTTTACTAAACTTTACGCCTACCTCGTGATTCTTCAGCTGATTCATGCCTATACGACACAAATGTCCTAACCTCTTGTGCCAGAGCTTATAACTATTGTCCTGACAGCCAGAGTGCACATCTTGTGTCAAATTATTATTCGCCACATTCTCGGGAACATTAACAGTACCGTCCAAAATGTACAATCCACCACAGGGCGAGGCATGTAAAACGGAATCACCTGTAAAACGAAAAGTATTAGATTTATAAAAATTACAACCAGTAGTATCAAAAACACAAATAAAACCCTTATCAACAGCTTTCTTTACAGAAATCAAGTTAGCTTTTAAATCTGGTACAAAAGCAACATCACTTATCTTGTTGATAACATTTTTGGGTGTGTTTAGAGAAATGTCTCCAATTCCGCAGCATTTAATTTTTTCACCGTTAGCGACAGTAACGCTACCATTATCAAGAGCCATAATATCTTGGAACCAATCACGTCGTGATGTCATATGTTTTGTACAACCCGAATCTACGTACCATTGGTCCTTGTTTGAGCTTCCAGAAGTGTTAAGAGCGGTAAATGTGGCGTCGTTTACTTTTACTACATTAACCTTCTCTTTATTCTTCCTTAACGGACAGTCTGGTCTCTTATGGCCAGGCACTTTACATTCGTAACATATAACTTCCTTCTTCTTTGACTTAGGCATCTTCTTAGTAAGTAAAACGGAATCTCCAGGTACAGCTGCGTCCTTAGACATTTCGTTCAGCAGTTTTGTCTTCACCAAGTCAGTGGTCACGTCGACATTACAATTTTCTAGTGCCATTATGAGAGGATCATATTTTGGGGTGAGTCCTCCTAAAAGTATGGCTGCAAGCGATGTGTCCTCTATAACCTTGTCAATATCCGCAAGATCCTGTGCGGTTGACATTACTGCATTAATGTACAGTTCGATATTTTCAAAGTCCGACAAGCTTAATCTGTACAATTTTCGTTCTAAAGCTAGTCTTCTACCCATTCCCTTGTCCTCGAAAGCTTTTTGCAAATTTTTCCATGCTTCGGCAGCAGTTTTCGCACATCTGACATGAGTGATAGCTGCACCGTCAACTGTTAAGCAAATTTTTGCTAGCGCTTTTGCGTCGTTTCGTACCTTTTTCGAAGCGGGGGTCGTGTCATCTTCCGGATAACCACATATTGTTGCCCACAGGTCTTCATGTAAAAGATAATTCCTCATCTTGAATTTCCAGGTAGGATATCCATCCTTATTTCTTATACCAAAAGATGGAATTGAAGATGAACTCGTAGGGGAATTCGACTTATTGACACTCGAGGAGTCTCCAGTTTCATGTGACATTTCGATTACTTTTACTATTTTCAGTCACAATGAAAACCACAACTTTTTCACAATTTTTACACAAACCTACTACTCTTCTACGGCTTCGTGCTGATAACGTGTTGTGATACGCGGGGTATAGAGCCTTGAAGAGTATATTTATTTTAGGATTTTGGTAAATAGAAATTAGAAAAAGATGTTGACGGTTAAAATGTATATTCGAAAGTGTAACAGAAAATTTAAAATATGACATAACTATAAAAAACTTAATTATTAAAAAGTCTAGACACAACTAAGGTTACTATCTACAACAGGTACCAAAATGTGCATACGATGCCATCGCTTGAACCGCCTTGCAGTCGTTCGTCAACTGTCGTTTCAATGTTTCTGATACTATTATTTATCGACCATCTACTTGTGCGTGTTTTATGGACTCCTGGCTTTGCTTCACGATTGGCTATTACGTTAACATGGAAAGACAAAATAATTGTGTGTCATGTAATCGATCTGTGTTACGTCGACGAAAACACGTGCTGACAGAGCTCTTTTTGGAAATACACCGGGATCATGCAGAATTATTATTGCAAGAAATGATCCCACTCGAGGTAAGTACTTTACCATTATTCCGTTATTACTCTTATTGGCTCGCCGAACCTAGCAGATAGCGATGGAAAGATATACTACTAAGCATGCTTTAAAAATTGTCGGTTTGCTAAGTCAGCTTCACAATTATTTTATTAAAACTTTCGTGAGACATATTTAATTATTGTATTAAGCGGTTTACACTCACGTGAAATTGTCAGGAACGGCCCGACATGTTTCGAACTCGTATGGAGCCCTTCATCAGGGACGGCTGCCCGTACACCGCCGCGGCAAACTCGTCACATGAAACGAAACATGTCGTCGTTCGAAACATGTCGGGCCGTTCCTGACAATTTCACGCGAGTGTAAACCGCTTAATACAATAATTCACAATTATTATCATAAAGCCGCTGTTCTCCGATGTGTTTCTTTGTTTGTCATGTGACGAATTAAAGTTCGATTAACTACAATTAAACTATTTATGGATCCAGTTACTGTGTTATTAATGTAGGCGCCACAGAGACATTGTTGCTTGATCACAAACTGTGGAACTATGTTTGTTACAGATTAATGGTTGTTACAGATTCGTTTTGATGGCTCGAGGGCCATATGCCATGCTTGTTGGATGAGGTTTGATCGTCATTTGCAAAATGAACCCGTACCAGACCAACCAGTTCAAGATCAACGTATACGAGATCAACCAGAACAAGATCAAGCACCCCCTCAAGTTGAAGGAGAGGCAAACGAGGAAAGAGAGGTTGCAGGTCCACAATTAGGTTTTGTTTCACCTAGAGGATATTTGCGAGCATCAAATACAGCGAGGCATTGTATATTTGCAAACTGCAGAAATGTGGTGGCCCATAATGTTCCACAATATGCTAGGTTCCTACTTTTACACAATCACAATTTTTACATACCAGAACTAGCTCGGGTTTGCAATGCTCATTTTATGAACAATGATTGGGAAGACTTGCTTAATAATCCAGCCCTCGAAAACTTTAACAGTGCTCATGTGGTTGGCATGATGGAATTGTATAAATGGGGTTTCGAACGAAAACGCCATCATGATTTCGAAAATATCGAAGAAATAGATGAAAATGAATTTCATTTTTGGACGGGAGTTACAAAATATCATTTTAATGTTATTTTGAACCAAACGCCTTCACTGCGTGATAGAACAGGTCGTCCCGCCACCGTTCTCGGAATGTACTTAACAAAAATAAGAACTGGTGAACCAAATGAGCGCTTAGCAACAAGATTCAGTACGTCGAGAAGAACCTTAGAAAGGAACTTGGCGATAGCAAGAGAATGCTTAAGGGATGATTTTGTTCCTCAGAATTTGGGCTTAAATCACATTACTAGAGAACAAGTGGTGGGCAGAAATCTTGCAATTTCAAGCCATTTCTTTGGTGGTGACCAGAATGAACCGGCAGCTATTTTAGTATATGATGGTACATATATTTATTTACAAAAGAGTGCGAATTTCCTTTTTCAGCGCAAGACTTACAGTCTCCATAAGTTTCGAAACTTAGTTAAACCATTTTTGATAGTATGTACCGATGGCTACATAGTAGATGTTACGGGACCTTACACAGCCACGACATCGGATGCAACAATTATGCTCGACCTCATGCGAGAAGATTCTCCGATTCATGGGTTCTTGAGAGCTGACGATGTATTTATACTGGATCGTGGATTTCGGGATTCGATCGATTCTATTGAGGAATGCGGATATAATCCTCATATGCCGCCAACGAGAAGAAGAGGTGAACAACTGACGACACTAGAAGCCAACAAATCTAGATTAATAACCATGATCCGGTGGGTAGTAGAAACTATTAACGGCAGATTCAAAAAAGATTTTAAAATCTTCCGCCATGTATATTTTAACGTTGCCATGAAAAATATGATGATTGATTTCAAAATAACAGCGGCTATAATTAATGCTACGCGACCTCCATACGAAGACCATATGTATGCGGAACAGTTCATAGCCATAATAAATGAACGGATGAATCAACCCAATCAGCTGGCGGATTATGTGATAAACCATAATTTGAACAGGCAGAGAGTAGCATTTATGCGACTCGATGGAAATAATCCAGATTTCGATGAGTTTCCGCCGCTTGCATATGAGGAGTTAGTGTTGTTTACGTTGGGATCGTACCACTTAAGAATCGCAAGGTCGTATTGCCACGAGCACATGCGTTTAAATGGTATATACACCATTGAAATGTACCGACAACAAGAAATGATTGAAAACAAGATACTGATAAGAGGCAGAATACAGTCGCGACACGTCCGTGCGAAGCAGTACTACACGTATATTTTAATAGATCCCACGCAGATTGGAAGAAATAGTATTCAAAACTATTACTGCTCGTGTATACAAGGCCGTCGCACTGTCGGAAGCTGTGCACATGTTGCAAGCGTAGTCTATTTTTTATCGTGGGCCAGGCATCAAGAAGTGATTGACGCGCCTGCTGCCTTTTTAGACGAATTAACAATTGATTTTGATCAAGCAGAATAAAAAATTGGGTTTTAGAACTGGATTTTATTTTTGCTCCTCTTTATGGAAGAGGATCGCGCGGCAAAAAGAGCATACTTGGGGCAACCAACCGGTTGACGACCGGTTGGTCGTCCCAGGTACCGCTGGGGAGACGTGGTGGAGGTGGATCTGCGTAAGCTTCAAGCCGAAAACTGGCAAGAAACTGCGCAGGATCGGGACAAGTGGCGTACTAGTTCTCGTTTCAGAGGCTAAGATCCTGTTTAGGTCACTGAGCCAAAATAGTTAGTTATATAACACCATAAAACAACAGCAACGCAATATAACAGTAGCTATTCAAAGTACTTTTGAAATAATTCCAATAGTTTTGACTTAATTCATTGCAAAAATGCTATAATGATAAGAAATGATTTTTTTTTTTTTCTTAATTCTCCCATGGTTTACAAGAATGCGACTCATACCACTGAGTAGCAGATACATTTACCTACATACCTAGCCCTATTTCGTTTGTGTACGCCGTGGGTCATATGTCCGAACAAAATGCCCAATGACCATCATTTGATATTTAATATTTTAAAACATTTATGAAACATTCTCTATGTTACAAAAACTAGGTAGGTATTACTACGTAAGGATAACATTTATGGCTTCATTGAATTGTTATAGACATCCCAATCTATACTTGCATGCAAATATGCTATAAAAATGAGTGCTAAATAGTTGGAAATTAATACCAATACAGGTATTTTTAATGAATAAAGTTCATGATGGAATAAATCAAAAAATGTAAACAAAGATCCACGTAGGTAAACATTAAACTGTTACATGAGTATAATTAAATAAATATCAAGGGACAATCTTATACACAAATCAACTTAGTCCCAATATCAACAATGCATGATAGATAAATTAAATGATAAATAAATAAATATATAACTACATTATATAGATAACATCCATGAGTAGTAACGAATATTCGAGTTCATCACAACAATATTTATACATACTCGTATACAATAGGCACTACAAACTGTGCCAATCGTGCTGTCAAATTTGATTAGGTAAATTATGATTATTATCGATCAAAGATTAAAACTTTTAAAATAAATGCTACATCTAGTTACAATCATGGCTTTATGGTCTAATTTTCTGGTTCAAAAGTGCAGAACATTAAAAAAAAACAATAGTCTACGCAAAGATTTTGACTTTTCCTTACTCTAAGAGCCTTATCACACACTTGCGATTTGCGAGCGTATTTTGTATGAAGGCGATCGCGCAGCGTGTACGCCGCGTCGCTTATTTGTATAGAAAATACGCTCGCAAATCGCAAGTGTGATAAGGCCCTAAGAGTCTACGTTATTAATCAAAATTTACCAAAACTTACGAAATGTAAACTAGTCGGCAATCCTTAAAGTTTAGGAATAATTCAATTTTCTATTAGGCTTACTGTTGACTGGTAGAGAAACCTCCAGGCACGAAGTGCGACACCTCTACTTTTTTATTGTTGTAATGCCTTAAAATCAAATTTAACAACATTTTATAAGTAATAGAACAAGATTACCTTATAACAAAAATTAAATCCCTATTTAATTAGAATTGCTATCATTAATGTAAAATCATATAGATGAAGAAATCCTTGGAGGAGGCCTTTGTCGAAGGACATCTTGATGTCCTGTTCATAGATAAGATTGTATTAAAAGCTGTTGTTGAAAAACCGATCGTCAATAATTATTTATTTTTTAAACAAGCATTATAAAATTGATAACTACATTAAATATAGGTACCATCAATTTTGCACGATTGTCTCTACAAATTTTATGCGTTTGAAATGATATTCCACGTTTATCGAGCATCTGAAACCATCGCAAGGTTAACAGGTCAAAAAATATAAAAGCTACTTACTGATTCAATTATTATACCGACTCAATGACCTTGTCTTAAATAGGCCGTTGATTCACGAAAAGATCGCCCTGAATATAACAATAGGCTTAGGGTTGCCAACATTAGCTACCTATACGAAATTGCTCCGACTAAATTCGATAGAGTGAAATAATCTTCTTCTTTTTCTGAGCCTTACCCGGGCTCCACACTATTCGCAAAGTTAGTCGAGGTTGGGCGAATATGATAGTGTGGAGGGGCACTTCGCTGCGGAAATCTATACTTCAGCCAACTTTGTCTCGGCCAACATCGCGAGTGTGGAGCAGGGTTAAAATATTCCGTAAAAATCTGTTTTAAGAGAAGAGGCCTTGTTCCTTTTAAAATGCTGCTTGTTTTAGTAATTTTTCTCTACGATCAAACATGTTTCTTAACATATTATTGATGTTACTACCTAGAACAGGGCTAATGGGATTTATGGGTAATATGTATTTGAAATCTACAGTTTGAATTTTTATTGATAATTTTTGTTTCAAAAACTACTCGAAAGTGACAAAATTCACGCCTTTTGTCTTTTCAACTTATTTTCAACGGCACGTTGCAGACACAAAATATTTTTAAACTAACATCACTATGCTCCGATAACTGACGGTCATAACTAGTAAAGATCATAAATGGTGAGCTACAAGGGAATACACCTTTGCTGTCCATTACTCGGTACTACTGTGCTTAACATGTCCATGATTTGTGCCGTCACCCACGGATACCAGGAATATTGCTCGATTACTATTTATTTTCTGTATCTGCAAAAATAAAGGCTTTTTCTTCCTCTATTCGGTTTTTCAATGTTAAGGTGAAGCATACATTACAGAACTCTTTTACTACTGTTAGATTCAATGTTCATAGTTGATCTAAAACCATGTTTTGTATCCTAATGTTTTTCATACAATACCTAAATATATTTCCTGTTATACCTATACTTAACCTTACATATGTTTAACAAATAAATGATTTCTGAAGAAGTTGGCAACCCTAGCGGCACCAGCGAAAGGTCGCAGAAGCGCAGGTATTCGAGGCAGATTCGCAAATGGACGAGGAGGTAACGACATTTGATGGAGGCGGCATTGTCATAATATTATAAACGATAAACGATTTAGATTACTGAGCTTCTTGATCTTTCTATATTCCTGGTTTGCTACAAATAATAGTACATTACTGCAGACGCCGGGAAATAAAGGCTTGCCGGCAGAGCAGGTGTAGTCGGCTGAGTAGGATAGTGATACGAAGGCAGCCCTTTCCACGGCTAAGGCCCGTATAGTGCTTTTCTCAAACATATACCTACAATAAAAATAAAAAAAACATTCAAAAAAACATAATTCAGCTGTTTAGTCCGTTCATGAACACAGTCGCCATGTTTGAAAAAAATGACTTCCCGGCCTAGGCCTTCAATTTTGTATGAAATTCTTTTACAGTTCTCTGGAACTGTTCCGCCCGAAACGTGACATTTCGAAGCCTCTTTTAACGCACCTTATGACGATATTTCATTACATGTTGAGAAAAGTAAATAAGGGGTGAATCTTGTACAAATTGACCTAGTTTCAAACTAAGCAACTGTTTTACTATGGGTATGGTACGACGCGATAAACAAATAACATAATTAAGTATTATTATTTACATAACCCCGGGTTATCTAACTTATCTACGCATTGAAGTAATGGAGCCTTGTTTACGTGTACTACGGTCAAAGATTTAACGGAAATATTACTAGCAATGATCTATTATGGTTGCTTTTATCACAGGATAAATAAGTGACAAAGCATCCGTCACGTTTTGATAAAATACGAGTGTTGCGGCCGCCTCCATACTTCGCGCACCTTAAAAATTGAAGTGTCGATAATTTTGAATTAGGTCACTATAATTCTAAAGGTGCGCAGTTCGTATTTAGTTCGTACTAGTACGAAGTATGGAGACGGCCGCTATATGACGGCACCACTATCCTTATTTATCACGTGATAAACGTGATAAACGCAACCGTAATACGCCTCTGGAACGCTCTCCCACTCAACATCAGGCAAGCTCACAGTCACAGCAAGGTCTCCTTCGAGTGCATGTTGCGTAAGCATCTTTTGGACAGTCTCTCTTCCTAACTTTCTTCGAAATATTTTAGTTTGGGTGCATAATATATGTATATAAGTATATCATGCAAAGTATTCGTTTTAGGTAATTGATTTGTGTTGTATTACTGTTTGTCTGTAACCTTTGATCCTGCACCGACTACATATCTCTGCTTAACCCAGTGGTTGACTGGCAGAGAATGCCTAAAGGCATTAAGTTCGCCATTTGTACTTTTATTGTATTGTGTAATAAAGTTTAAATAAATAAATAAACCGTCATAGGTACCCAGCTCCGAATGTTTAACGGTCTGCATTCCCTAGTAGGGTTAAATAAAGTACTATTATAGAACTTAAAAAAAATCTCGAAAGTATCTATACCACTAGTATCAGACAATAGTGATTAGGTTAATAACATTGTGTCTGACCTCCTTACAGCGGTTCCCGGCGTGCGAGTGCTGGCTGCCTATCGCCCCGAGGAACTGTCAAACCTCCTTTTCTGTCTTCGGTGAAAATGTTGAGATGGAAATATTACAATGAGTTTACTCGTCAAAATAAAATGGTTATTCACTACATCTGTATGTATTTTGGTAGTGGGTATACTCGTATATGTACATACTAGGGAATGCAAACCGGTAAATTACAAAATCCAAATTAATGAAACATGTTATGTTAAAATTAATGAAACATGTAATGTTTCATTAATTTTACACCACATTTTTTTATTTTGCACCATTGATATAAAGAAAATTATTGTATAGAAATTACCGGATTAACGGATGATTACCAGTAATCGCTATAGAATTATATATTTACCCCATACCAAATTACCAGATTGACGCGGTAAATTTCCGGTAATTCTCATGTAACTTTTAACCGGTTTGCGTTCCCTATATAAGTGTTAAATAAAGTACTATTATAGATCCAAAAATAACATCACTGTCTAAAGTATCTAAACCACTATTATCAGACAATAGTGATTAGGTTAATAACATTGTGTCTGACCTCCTTACATCGGTTCCTAGCGTGCGAGTGCCGGCTATCGGCCTATCGCCCCGGGCAATCTGTCACACTTCCTTTAATTTCTTCCTTGTATCAGACAAGAAAAGTATACGATAGTGTTGTGCCGAGTCTATCATAAAACAATCGAGTTAAATCGAGAACCGGAATAAGTTGAATTTGACAACATAATAATTTTGTATTATTATTGATTATGATTAGTTTATTACTGTGACCTTATAAATTATATTGGTTCTCTGCCTTTTCGCTGAATAATTTTTCGTCCAATGTTTCATGTCACCGAAGTGTCATTTTGTATAAAAGCATGTTTCTCTGAAACCGTAAACTGTTTGGAATTGTTATAAAAAAAACCTAACCTAATCAATAGGATGACTTTTTTAATAATATTGTTCCATATGTAGATGAAAAGTGTAAACAAAATGTTCAATTGCGCAAACATTCTGAAAACGGAAACTGCGAATTTAGGAATACCTAAATAAATATTAAATTATGGAAAATCCTTTGGTTTCCTTAAGATTGCATCACGACACCTCGGGGGTGTAATCGTCGTTATCGGTAGGGTTGGCATTTAGGTGGCAACCATGTTTCAAAAATCCACAACGTCGCTAACTGTAAACAATGTCAAAGTCAAAGTTTAAAAATATACCGTTACTAAACTACTACTTTTAGACTTTGAATTTGATTTTTAAATTACGTACTCTACGTGGATTTTTAAACCACGTTGCCACCAAAATGTATCATTTCTAGTTATCAGTCATTGACTCACATTAATATCTTTTGTAGTCATTTTAATTATTGTTGATCCTACTAAGTCATTTGGACAGTGACAAATAAGTATATTTATCTATAATTAATTATATGATACAAGATACCCAAGCATTTAGCCTCGATGGCATCTGATGTTAAGTGACAATAAGGCTAATATGGAGCTTGCTTGCCCAGCAGATGCTTTTTTGCTCTCGGCCTGAAGAGATCTAAGATGTATTTTTCAGGGAAACAGGTATATTACATTTGTATTTTTGTTTTTTCTCAGTCTCTTTGATTAACTCATTTTTAGAGGTCAGAGGTCACATTAAGTTCAATTATTTATTAAGCACATAAATAATTGACTCACATTTGTTACTTTTGCCATAATTTTATATTGTTGTTAATCCTACTAAAGTCTTTTAGAATATAGCATTCTAATAAATGTTTACCAATAATTATAATTACAATTACCATATTGTGTCTCGTTTGTTATATCTCAGTGTCTTTACTAAGAGTTCAGAGGTTACGAGTTCGAGTCCCGATAGAGCTTTTATTTACCAAATATACATTTATGCCCGGAGGGAAATAATTTGACTTTTTGTGTATTTAAATACTTAGGTTCCTCACTAAGTCTTCATATGTCAATAAAAAAATATTTATTTTGTGTGTTAGATGCTTTTCAATTTAGTTCTTACTTAAAAAAGAGTCTCTCCGTGGTTCATTTTGTGCCATATCCTAGTCATTTTCAGTAAAAAACAATATTATTGCAAGGGCACGATAAGAATTTCAATGTATTTACATTATAAAATTAATTTCGTTATCATAATAATCAGTTCCACTGCCACCAAAAACTCACCTGCCCTTGCGCGCCAATAAGCGCCAAATACAAACACGCCACCGCCGCGAACACCGACAAAAACCGTCCCCAACCCATGGCTATACACACTTTTCACTCAGTCAATACAATACCATATCCCACTGTCCGTCTCAGGCGCAATTACGCTTAAAAACGTAATTAAAAAATTAATTTGATAACTTTAATTAGCGAAATTAACAGTACAATAGCCTGCGAAAAACTGTCATTATCCCCTGACACATTCACTCAGCTATAAATTTTTATATAAAAAAACACAAACAAAGTTTAATCGATTATTAAAAACCGATTCGCATCACTAGAAACTTCACTGAAGTTCGAAATTTAAAAGTTCGTTTATTCGTTTCGATTCAAGTTTGAATTAAGAACACGCGCGCATCTTGCAGCGTGGCTCGTAAGACTGGCTGGCATTTGCTAGTGTTGTGCCAACTAGAGCTCCCGCCATTCGTCCTTGATCGATAGATACAATGTTTCTCGATTCATGGATAAGTTAGTACTTAAGCATCTGTTGTTAGGGTAATCGCGAGTTAATAAATCAGCTGTCGCAGCTCTTATTTATTGCAAGCATAAATACCTAATACTGAACATGCATTATGGCGGACGCAATAAAAGTCCAATTAAAAATGTTCTCATGAACCGAGCCAGGTTTCGAAATGGAGTGACTCTTGATTTCAAAATGAAAGTAATTACCTAGTCTAAATTAGTCTGAAAGAGTTAATAGAAATTTTTAAGCTGTGGAAATTATTTGAAAGGAATCTGTTATTTTTTTTTAGGCGCTTTATGATACTTTATTTTTATACTAGAAGGGCAACTTCGTCCGTGTTCTGGTATAACATTATGTATCCTATAAACATCTTTGGATGTCGAACTATCCCTGTACTAAAATTGGTTAAAGCCCAGCCTTTTTGGCGTGATGAGAGAAGAAAGAAATTTTAGCAACAGATGCCGCTGTAAATCTGGCAGCACGCTGCTGCATCGCGCTGATGAGATTTTTCCTGAAATAATGATCACTGAAATAACGAAAAAAAACTTAATGTCGAATTTCTTTCGGCTTTCTTCTCACCAGCGGTCTACTCTTGGGTAATACGCTTGTAAGTAAGTAAACACTTTATTGTACACAAAACGAACTGAGGAGTGCGAACCGCAGAAAGGCCATCTACGCCTCCTCCAACACCCTACTCGCGGTGGCGAGAGAGTGGGATGCCAAAGTCCGCTCCACGGGCGCTGGAGAGGCTACCATAAGCCTGTGGTCACGGGGCCGGGGTAACCCGTGGCTAATTATGTGTAGGTAATATGTCAATGTGTATTTGTAAATTGTATTTTGTGTTTTTGTTTTTGTGTTTTAATTTTAATTTATATAATTGTAATTATTATTATTATGGAATCTCGAATTCTGGAATAAAATTATTTCATTTCATTTTCATTTAATTTCATTCATTTCATTTCATTTCAAAACAGTTCAAAATACATCAATTACAAATAACATAGGTACAAATGCGACCTTATCCATATAAGGGATCTCTTTTAGTTAACCTTTTGAGCAATTGAGTGGGTACGAAAATAGCCTGCTTGTACTGAACAATCATTTAATATCATCATAGAATACTGATTTTCAATACATTTACTGAATTTTATAATCATCAATTATAGATAGGTACAGTCGAGTTCATTTACATCTACACACTTACGAGAGCAAAAATATCTGAACACGACTGTATGCTCCTGACAATAGGGTCGTGTTCAGATATTTTTGTTCTCGTAAGTGTGTAGATGTAAATGAACTCGACTGTATATGAAAATAGCATAGCGCTCCAACGATATCTAACTAACACGTATGGCCTAGGAACAAACTTGTATCATATTATTCAGTTATTGTTATTGGTCCTGTCAACATTTGGGGTCATATTGTATCTCATAACTGTCATGTCATGCCGAATGAAATGTTTCGTATAACTTTAATTCGTTTAAAACTTAGGCATGGGCACGCATAGGCATAGGCACCTAATACCGTTCCCGACTTAAGTCTAGATTTAGCGATTGGACAAGTAATATCTTCAAGATAATTCGTCGATTTTATAATTTACATTGCAAATCCTGCTCTAGTCATTGGTTATTTTGGAAACGATGTGTGTGTTAGGATGACACACTGAGCAATTGTTTGTTCGGTAACTTTTAACCTCAAGTGACGCAAGCCGTGGCTTGTTTGTTTTGATATCAGCTGATATACGATAAGACGTCCTTTTCATTTCACTGTAGCCCATCTAAAACATCTACGCTTCGTGACTCTTATCGCGCGACATAGCATCGCACGTCACTCTCTCACAGTACAGCGAAGAAAGAGATAGGTAATATTTCTCACGCGAGAAAGAGTCGCGTGTCACGGTTATGCTAGAGTTGTTGCAGGGCATATCTTGCTGCGACTTCACTTGTCGCGCGACTCAGCATTACCCATCTCGCTCGCACAAATTAATCAAGTCCCACAGAAAAGCTCTAGTAGGCTTGTGTTATGGATGGGCACTAGACGACGATATACATACTTAAATACAAATAACATCCACGTTTTTTGCGACATAAACGGCCGATCTTTTTTTCACGTTAACGTAGAAGTTACATTTTTTCACAGCTTCAAGGGACCGTAGACCTTATGTGGTGTTAATTTCAACTCGATACCTCCACGCGTTCTCAAGATAAAGGGTCTTGACAGACAAACAGACGACGGACAACAAAGTGATCCTATAAGGGTTCCATTTTTTTTTATTGAGGTACGGAAGCCTAAAAAGGCTGTAAAAGTATATATAAGCAATGTTGTTGACCTGACCAGTGAGTGTATCCTGTAGAAAACCGTTAAACAGGCGACTCTCCTGCGGAGTTCAAGGTTCTGCAGCCTTACTACCCTTTGAATCTTCTTTTCTCTCCGGCCATACGCAAATTAATTACTTTAGTAACGAGACAAGCTTAAGATAATGAAAACAAAGAATCCTTTGTCGATTGTTTTCGCAAATCACTGAAAAACTGTCAGCCACGCTTCTGCCAATGATCATGATGGATGTTTAGGGTTCCTCAAACTTTAAGTAAAGACATTTTCTTCTTGTGCCGTATACCTCATTGCTGAGGGTCGTGACCTCTATTTATCACTCTTCAGACGATCGCTCTCCACTTATTTCGATCTACTACAACCCGCATGGCGTCGGGAAACTTGGTGACCGTTGTGTCTGGAATCTGATCGGTCCAGCGCATGTGACTCCTTCCTCTTCCTCGTCTTCTTCCTTGAATCTTTCCTGTTTCTAAGAGCTTTTCTAGGTTGTCATTCTTCTTCCTGGCTTCATGACCGAAAAATTCAAGGATTCTACGGAGGCAGATGTTGGACAGTCTCATGGCGATTCCCAAATCCTGAAGGATGGATGCATTGGTGCGATGGGCCGTCCGTGGTATTCTCGACGTTCTCCTCCAGCTCCACATCAATCATACACAAGTAAAGACATAAAAGCCTTTAATTAATACAAACTTTTGCCCGCGACTTTATCTGCACGGAATTTTAGGGGCTAGGGCTAATTTGGCCGCCATCATTCACAGCGTCATCTATGTAGTACACGAGCACTGTTTTACTGATGGGTACAGCGGTATATAAGGCTTAACTTTCATCCCCCATTTTACCAAAAAAATATCCTCTGTCTTTCCCCGGGGCTCAAACTATCTCCATACCAAATTTCATCTAAATCAGTTCAACGGTTTAAGCGTGAACTTTCGTATTTATAGTATTAGTATAGATAAGAATAATACACCCACTTCTTTGTCCGTCCGTCTGCTTGCTAAGACAAGGGACTCAAAACCTAGGTATTTATCGCAGACCCTAAAATGTCATAAAATTTCTCAAGAAGCAAGGTAGTACAAATTAAGGAAAGGCTGAAAACTATTTGTAGTTAAATATAATGTGACACAAAAAACAATGAAGTACATAAATGGCTCAGTATTCGTGAATCGCTCAGAATGAGATGCAAACTTGAAGTTATACCGGTATATACACTGCATTTTAATGGCACGGAACCCTCGCTGCGCGAATCCGACTAACACTTAGCCGGTTTTTTCTGTCATAGTGATGTTTTTCTCACGTATTCTCAGTTCTGACAACGCATTCCATCTTACTTGTGCGCGCGCTTATTCATACTGCGTTGTAGTGGTACGGAACCCTCGCCGCATGAGTCCGATTCGCACTTGACCAGTTTGTTTTTGTAATGAAGTTCTTCCCACGCATGTGCACAATGCATTCCATCACCTTACTTGCGCGCGCGCTTATGGTATGACAGTTGGGCATTATGAGTAAATTATATGAAATTGCCGTCATTTGAGCCGTTTATGCATTTAGAAGCTTTGTGTGGGACAGAGATGAAACTGCTTAAAAAAACAAAAGAAAAGAAATGACATAATATCCGTAGGTAAGGAGGGGTAAGACTAACATATTTTTTTCAAAGAAACGTGCAATGAAATGCCGTCATAACGTGAGGTATAACAGGCTTCGAAGTACAAAAAAGCGCCGGTTCCCGAGCCAGCATATATGCTGAGGTGTGACCTTTTCGTGGCATACACATCAACGATTTTATTTTATTTTTATTTTGTTTCTAATATGTTATTAACGTATTGTTAACGAACAAATTTTCATTCATTCATTCAAGTATCAGGTTTCAACTCGAGAGAACTGTATTTCATACAAAATTGAAGGCCTAACCTCCCTACGGTTGGCCGTCTATGCCTATTCACCCGGCAAGCCTTTCATTCCCAGCGTCCGCAGTATTGTACTATTATTGTCTAATGGAGTGAGACTAACAGTTAGTTAGTTGCTGAGGCAGGCTTCTCCCGGTGATAGTCTTACCTTACAGTACCTTATCAACTATGTAAACATCATATACATCGTGACGACGCGGTTGGCTCGGTTTGTAGACACCTGCCTACTGAGCTGGCGGTCCCGGGTTCGAATCCCGGCCATGGCAAATATTTGAGTGATGAACTCGAATATTTGTGCTAGAGTCAAGGTTGTTCTATGTATTTAAGTATATATTTATTTATATAAATATGTATATCGTCGTCTAGTATCCATACCACTAAGCCTGCTTGAGCTTAATTTGGGACTAGATCGATTTGTGTGTGTTTCCTATGTTTTGAATACTGGATCTCTGTAGTCGTAAATATTGTAAATTACATTATGCTTTCGATTTTACGGCAGTCGTCGGTAGTGATGTGTAATCGGTGTAATGTAATCTTCTAAGATATACAGGATGAAAAATAAAACGCTTTAACATATTTAGATTTTAGAAAAATATAATCGGTAAAAAGTTAAGTTTGACAAAAGAATGAATGAATTCTCTTCTTTAGTGTTTTAAACGATTTATTTAAATAGGACAATAGAAAAGACCATAAATTAGATTTTGTTTCGATAGTCCTAGTAGTAAGGACATAACTACAGGTGATTTTCCTTGATAATTTGAATCTCAGTGACACATGTCAGTGTCAAACAATTGAAATTTTGACATTGACAAGTGTCAATCATCGACTAGTTTATGTGTTCATTAAGTTTCGATGCCAAAGATCCTTCTGCCACTATTATTGAGAACTGTCAAATTGACAATAATAAAAAAAAACTACACACTATACAGCTTCCGTAAAGCTAATTCCAAATTTTGCCTAACACCCCAAACTAACTTTCTTTTAAGCAGCAACAGGTCGTCATGGCAAGTCAAGAATTAATCATACAAACTAATGAATAGGCCTATTTTCAAATCGAAATTACTCATTCAAGTGAAATAGCTCAGTCATGACCCAGCCCAGCGGAATGCGGCTAGCCTGCTGTGTGACAAATCAGGCTATTTTACCTACGAGTATTTAATATGAATAAATTTTGTGGCAACACATAGAATAACACTCCTTTTTTCTTTTTCTTTTTGTAACGGCACAACATAGTGGCTCCACTTCGCCCGATTTAAAAAGGGAGCCAGTCGCAATGACAACTGACACGAAACCAACGGTGGCACTGCTATGCTTCGCCGTTGTGGGGTAATTAACTTGGTATAGGTTTAATGAGTGTTCAATCTAAGGAACTATTTAAGGACCGTTGGGACAACGACACCTCAAAAACCTTAACGAACCTTAAACCGTGACGGGCAGAAAAGGCTGGGTCTTTAGTTTTCGATTTTAAGCCAACCTCTTCGGGTCGTTACGCCGCCGGCAGTACCTTAAATAACATTTTTCTTCAATGCGCGATTGTCAGTAGGTACTAATTTAATTAAAACACCGGTGTTACCCGCTCATCCCAAGGGAACACTACATTTTTCGGGATAAAAAGTAGCCTATGTGTTAATCCAGGGTATCAGCAACATACTCAATAGTTTGCCCGAGAATATCCGACCAAATAAGTCCAAATTAAAAATGCTTAAAATGCATCTGTTACAGACACTTGAGACTTGAGTGATAAAGTTGTGTATTCAAAGTATCACTCAAGTGTAGCAATAAATAAACTTTGTTGAAATTATTATATAGAGACTCACACCTGCAGACAAACTGTACAAACAGTTTTGCAGGAAACAGTATATATTTAAGTTGTATACTTTAATTAATAAACAACAATAATAATAATAAAAAAAAGCTAACTTCATAAAAAAATATCAATTTGAGCGTGAAGAAGTAACAAACGTACATAACACACACAAACTTTCGCCTTTATAATATTAATGTGATAATATCGGGTATATGACAAGTAATGACTGTTGTAAGTATTTTATTTTTGGGCTCATCCTAATTATCTCATTTGAGGAAAGATATTCACTGCCTATTCCAAGCATCTCGTGGTACAATGGCGGGCGACTTGCGCAAGCGCATCCTTGCGCCGGCGCACGTGATGCTGACATTTCCAGCCGGAAGCTCGCCTGAGTAAGCTGGGGTAAAAGCTTTACGTATATCAGATGTTATTTTGTGATATAATTATACAGTGTGTAACCAGCAAGCGAACTTTTTTAAAGTAGGGTAAAGGAACATAATTCCTTAGAATGGCCATGGCCTACTTTAATGTTTAGGGTTCCGTACCCAAAGGGTAAAATATTGGACTCTATTACTAAGACTCCGCTGTCCGTCGGTCCGTCTGTCACCAGAATGTATCTCATGAACCGTGATAGCTAGAAAGTTGAAATTTTGAAAGATGATGTATTTCAGTTGCAGTTATAACCAAAAATACTAAAAACCAAAATAAAATAAATATTTAAGGGGGCTCCCATACAACAGACGTGATCGATTGCGGGGATAAGTATTTATACGGAACCCTCACTGCGCGAGTCAGACTCGCACTTAGCCGGTTTTTAAACTAAAATTCCGACGTCGATTTAACGACGACAAGTAATTGTAAATTACAGACCTTCATATATTTCGTTTCTTATGACAACATTAATGAAGATGGCTGTATTTACCTATTTAGGATTTTATTTCATTGTGCAGTTAATTCACATACTTCGTATTTACTAACATGCAACGTTTATTATCACCTTACATACACACTGTATACAAAGATCGAAGCAATAAGAAAAAGTTAATTGCACTCACAATAACAACTAGTGACTCTGTGACCTGTAAGTATACATCGTAAATATATTCCTAAATGGTTGAAATATTACCTATATAAGTATTTTGAATTTTCAGAAAAAATGCAGTTTTGATTAAATCTAAAATCAACGCCATGGTTCCTAAGAACAGATTTCCCTATGTCTTATTGATTGTGACTTCTCCCTACTGTCCCATTTGGATTGATCACCCGATATAGATACCTGTACCTACATCCGGATATAGGAAGACGCATTGCTGGTTCGACCAGAAAATGTGCACTCACAATATTAATCACAAAACGAGCAGAAGTAAACGGTACTTTAGACTTACTTAATCTTATTGACCAAGCACACGTCGTTTTTAATTACTCAACACAACATCCGAATGGAACTAAATCTGATAATGTGATGATCTACAACAATAACGATCTAATCAAATCAAACAGATAACTATCAGAAGAAATAACAATTGTATCGACTTAATCGGTACGTCTATCGATCTGTCTACATCCAGTTCGATAACAGATTGTATAATCGATTCGATTCCCATCACTATGTTCAAATGCAATATGTATAAAAAAAGTATTTCAATTGAAGCCATTAAGGTGATTTGCATAGGGTTTAAAGTGAAAGTTATACGTGAGCGGTCTTAATCCCATGTAGTTTTGGTTGATGTGTGTACACGATTGAGTGGTGATAGCCGTTCCGGTTGTGTTCGTTATTGTTTGTCGTGAATTTATGTATTTATTTGTTTATTAGATTAGATTAGGTTACACAGCATTACAGTCTTTAAACTAATTCACTATGAAACTAAAAATAATATTAAATATAACTAACTACATTACAGTTTGTAACTTCATAAGGTAACATTAAAACATTGGATTGTCTTTTATCCATCATCTCTTCATCTTCAAGCATCAAACTTCAAGCATTCTTGACATAAAATGACTAGCTATGCTATTTAGAAGAGTGTAATAGCTCAAAGATGACTTCTGGTTTGACGAAATCAAATGTACGAACTTGTAGAGACAAAAGTGGTATGGCAACTTGGCAAGTCGCTTTTTACTGGCAGAAATGGATCTTTTTCTGATTTGACTGATTGTTGTATTAAGTACCATTACCGTTCCTACATTGAAATAATTATCATTATCATAAAAAGAACTTCGATCGTCAAAATACAAATTTTAGACGTTTAAAAAAGTTACTTAAAACTGTAAACCAGCATTTGGTAGCAAAGGCTGTGGAGAAACACAATATAATACACAATAATGAAACATAAGAATAAATTATCTAGGGCGGTGAATTCGCAAACGTCCCAGATCGTTGTTGTTCGTAGCCCGAACCGAAGGTTAGGGCCATAAATAGGCGATCTGGGGCTTTACGAATTACCACCAGTGGTTTGTCTAAAGTTTTACGTCTTGCCTTAGCCAGGAATGTGATTTCCTCCCCCGAAAATCCCACGTGCGGCCTAGGTTGGCATACAATTTAAACATTAATCTGGATATAGATGGAATTAAACGCTGATGACGTGTTTATTATATAACGTAGGACGGGAGATTGATCATCGTCGTGACCGTATACGTGCGAGTACTAAAATAAGATCGGTCGGTCAATTTGGGGACGACGCCATATAGAGCGGTGCTCGTTACGACACCACGATACACCAGACGCCAGTCTTTTCAAAATGTCACACTGCAATAAAGTTTGTATGGGGGCATGCTCCCGGTTTTGATCTTGTATGGCGAGAACCGGGAATTCCCGGTTCCGGTACTGGATTTGTATAGAGAATGAGTACCGGGAGTACACCCTATTTGTATTCCTTAGATAGAAGTTATTATTATAGGTACGCTTATAATAGCTGCACTTGTAATTGCAACTACGTTTGTTAATTTATTTGTTTGTAACTGGCAATGTAATCACATCTTGGAAGATTCTTCTAAATAGAATGTCGCATCGAAAAGAAGTTCACACTACTAATTTGGTATCTTGAAGCTGATCTCATGATGGAGATGGAAGGTGGCTGTAGGAATTCCTACATAGCACAAAATAAATCCATCATATTGGGCCCATTTGATCACTAGGTATCAGTCTTTCCAGGTTCTTAACATCTCCGCGTGCTTTATTTACGCAAATAAATTATTTGATTGGTTGATTGATTGATTAATAGTGCACGTAGTGATGTGCCGCTTTCGAAATTTTCCAAATACTTTCCTTATTTTGTATGAGAAAGGAAAGTTTCCGGAAATTTTCGGAAACGGCACTTCACTAAGTGCAGGTGATTAATATTGACTAACATTGGGAAAACCAGCAGTAATCGGCCAAATTTACCCAAAATTCGACTTGAGTCAGAGATGTCAGCTTATGTGTGTGTGACTAAGAGCGATTACACACGTGGCCGATCCAAGCCACACGCAATATTTAGTAAGATTTTTCTGTAAAATCATTGTAGCAATCAAAATGTATTTAAAGTTTCTATTTGATAAGCTAACAAGTAACCCGTAATTTCAGGTCAATTTAAATTTGCGATTATGTACTCTAACATTAAGGCTTTTTATTATTTACTTCTTTAATGAGGAGGCCTGTGTCCAGCAAGTGGATGTCCTATGGCTGAAATGATGATGATGATGATTATTTACTTTCCTTTGGCAGTGTTTTTAATTAATATATAGTTAAGTACAAACAGTTTAAAGATATATTTAGTTATATAAGTGAGTGTTACAATCGCCAATAAACGCATGTTTGGTGAAGGTATTAAAAATGTAGAGATAAAAAATATATTTATAGTAGGTATCAGGGCTCCATTCAAAATTACTGCAGTGGGTCCCAGGAGTGGTGTGGTGGTGACCCAGGTCATGGCCGAAGGGAAAGGTTGGAAGAAGGCAGCGCACGACCTTGCGGAAATTATTGGGGGAGACCTTTGTTCCGCAATTAATGTAAGACGATTAATATGATGATATTGATGATGATGAGAATCAATTAACCGGTATGGAATTTGCATTGTGAGATGTGCAATACTATAGAAGCTGATTATATGGCACCATTTTAGGAAGTAGGTGCGAAATACGTGCTACTAAATATCGATAATTTATATATTACACAAGATTTTAGAATGTCAAAATAACGGCTACAGGTAACAGCTACGCACTGTTTATTTGTGTATTTTTTTAACTAAAAAATAACTTAAAAATTCAAACACATACTTAAATCCGTAATTTAATGTTCAGTAATATCACCATATGCCATAGTGGATATCGACTATTTTCGGTTAGGATCCTGCCACGATATCCTCTTCGTATTGAAAAAAACTTCACCGAATGTTCCGTTGCATAAAATTTCATTTCTTAGACCATTTTTTCCTCGGAAGTCATAATTTTTTCAGAGAATATCACCTATAGATTAGGTTAGGTTAGGTTTGTGTTATAACATTCCAAAGTATATCATTGTTTTGGAAAAAACCGCTTTCGATGAAATTAAATTTCTATGAACAGAAAATTCGGTGAAACGTTTCTATAAAACAAGGGTAAACCTGCTGCCACTAGAGATGGGCGCTCATGGGTAAATACCCGATAAATGCCGGGTAATACCCAATCTACCGGGCAGTAGTAGTAGTAGATTGGGTATTTACCCGTTATCTATCGGGTATTTACCCATGAGCGCCCATCTCTAGCTGCCACTCATTGGGTACTACTGCGGCTAAATCAGTGTACAGAATGGTTAAAATGTTAAACCTCAACTTTGGCTTTAATATTTTGTCAGCCCCATCACTACATAGTATAAAACAAAGTCGCTTTCTCTGTCCCTATGTCCCTTTGTATGCTTAAATCTTTAAAACTACGCAACGAATTTGATGCGGTTTTTTTAATAGATAGAGTGATTCAAGAGGAAGGTTTATATGTATAATACATGCAAAATTTATTAGCATTGCACCCGTGCGAAGCCGGGGTGGGTCGCTAGTATACAATAAAATCAATGACAACAAAACGCGTGACAAACAAAGAACTAAATAAATCCAAAGCGCACGCGCACAATAATGGTAATGATCGTGATAGCCAATGATGGGCGTGACAGACATGGTCAATGGCGATGATTTATTTATTTTATTTTTATTTATTTAGCGAGTAAAATGAATTTATTTACTAGGTTTTCCCGCCGTTTTTTGCGACACGGTACATGTAGGTACTTTTTATCGCAAAAACTGTAATGTTTTGGAGGTAATATTTCTCGGGGTCAATATTTGCAGTCTTAGTTGTTCAATTGCCGCTTTAAAGACTGCCGAAAAATTTATAATGATAATAAACTGTTAAACTATTGTATTAAGCGGTTTACACTCACGTGAAATTGTTAGGAACGGTCCGACATGTTTCGAACTCATATGGAGCTCTTCATCTGGGACAGAGCTTAATAAGATTAAAACTGTTCAACTTCATACTTACCATTAATAATTGGAATTTCATTCAGATTTTTCCGTAGATCGGCCTTCCATCAATCCACATAGATTTTTAATCACAGAAACCTTTGTTGACGTTATAGCAGCGCGCATAGAAACAAACTTCTTATATAGGTACTTTAAAATGCGAACCACGTGAACTAAAGTAAATTCAATGTACGTTAATTAAAAGCCCTTTATTATCCAAACTCCAAACATTCTAATGGTCCGTCTACACGTCGCACGCGTCACGACGCATCAATCATCTGAGACCACAAACTCTATTAAAATTCGTTAAATCAATTAACTATTGCGCCATCTATTGGGCTTTCAACGTAACGTGAAGCGATATGACAGTTATTACATGCTATTAATTAATTACAGTAACAGTAGGTAACCTGTTAACCTCTGTCTTATCTTAATAAAACACCGTGAGCTGGACTCAGAACAAAAGCACAGCTGCGTTTTCCATTACGCGTCCCCACTGGAGAACTCGTCGGCCCGAACCCGCCGTCCAGACCAGTGTGTAAATAAATACCTGAACTTCATCATCATTCATACTAGCTGCGTGGATATCTAAAAATCTATCAGCCACAGACGTCCACTGCTGAACATAGGCCTCCCCATAGCTCGCCACAAGGTGCGATCCCGTGCAGACCGCATCCATTGTCTCCCTGCGATCTTAACGAGGTCATCTATCCACCAAGTCGGGGGCCAACCCACGCTGCGCTTTCCCATACGTGGTCGCCGCTCCAGGACTATTGTATATAAATATTGTTACTAAGAATAAGTGGGCTTATTTCTTTACGAAAATCATACAAAAATAAACCCCTTTGAAGATACTCAAGTAGATACTCGTAATATTGTTACTATAAATATTTGAACGAACAAACCAAACTCGGTAGTTGTCGCTTAAGGCTTTGTCTGGCCGATTGCGCCTACGCACCTCCATGTATGTTGTTCTAAGTGTCGTGTAAGTATATTGAGCGTCATGAGCAGAAGCTATTTGTATAATAAATAATTACACTAATAATCGGAGGTCGCGACCTAGTTTGTTCTGTTTGCACAAAACAAAGTATGTGCCTGGAATTGAACAAGCTTACACTAATAATTCCGCCACACAAAGTCGGACTACTGGTAGTGAGGGCTAACCACTCTAACCAGCCCTGATACAGTTCATGTCATGTTTAAAAAAACCGGCCAAGTGCGACTGACTCGCGCACCGAGGGTTTCGTACAAACTTTCACTTATCCCATCTAAATTGGCCTGGTTAAGTTTGCACCTAAAACGTATGGCGCCGCATACAGACGAGGTGCAAACTTAACGCAACCGAGTTCTCCAAATATGATGTTTGAATAGGACTATAATTTTTTTATGATTTTATAACAAATGTATAGTTTTCAGATTTTTATAAGTATTTGTAATATGTGACGATATTACTTTCCAAATTTCATAGTTCTAGGTCATCGGGAAGTCCCTATCATTTTGATTCCCTTGAGAGTGTCGAAATGTACGTTTTTTGCGACATACTTGTAAACGAGCGTATCTTTTTTTCACGTTCACTTAAAAATTTGATTTTTTCACATCTTCAAGGGAACGTAGACTTAAGTATATGGTTTAAATTTCAACTCGATACCTCGATGCGTTCTCAAGATTAAGGGTCTTGACAGACATACGGATGGACGGACAACAGAGTGATCGTATAAGGGTTCCGTTTTTTTCGATTGAGGTACGGAACCCTAAAAACACTACCAATATAAAGGCGAAAGTTTCTGTGTGTTTGTGTGTATGTTTGTTACTTCTTCACGCTCAAACGGCTGGACCAATTTTGATAAATTATGGTATGGAGGTAGCTGACCCTCAGCATTAACACAGGCTTTTTTTTATCCCGAAAAAGTGTTCCCGTGGGATACGCGAGTAACATCGCGGGGCGCAGCTAGTCATTAATATCTATACGGGATATAATCCGCTTAAAAACAATTTAAACGGATTATATCCCGTATAGATATTAATTACGAAATTTGTCGAAATATGTGACAGTCGCGGTAACCGAGGAAAATATCTTGCACGCTGTTGAACTTGCTATCGGTACGAAAAATGCACAGTACCTAAATTCATAATCCCGATTACACAACAATTATGTACATGATCTCAACTTTCGTGACAATACATATAACTAGGTTTTATTTTTTAATATTTTTTAAGACATGACTAGAACTGTTTTAATAGTATACTGCATCCTGACTTGAACTGTACCAGCGCTTGTTATCCCTCACTACCAGTAGTCGGACTTTGTGTGGGAGTATAACCCGCTAATGGGATTATCTCCGCGCCACAGGGATAATTTGGGTTGGGGTGACGCGGGCGCACTGGGCTGCGTCGTGAATAGGTTTTATTAATACTAGCTTTTGCCCGCGACTACGTACGCGTAGAACTTGAAAAAAAGGCATTATTAAAAGCGCTTAAGCAAATGTAAGAGCAATTGTGTTTTTGGTCTAATAATTACATTTCCTACAGGGTCACCGCACCCCAACAGAAATGTTCACTCACTTTTCAATCTTTTTAGGTATAATTTTCAGGATGAAAACTATCCTATGTCCTTCCTCGGATCTTAAACTATCACTATGCCAAATTTCATCAAAATCGATTCAGCGGTTTAAGCGTGAAGAGGTAACAGACAGACAGACACACTTTCGCATTTATAATATTAAGTATGGATGTTATATTTCTTCTTGTCAACACTGCCACCCAGAGCAATAAATCCTTTATCGCCGCCATTAGACATCCATACAAATTTGATTCCTTTCATCCGCCTATCCACTTAACCAACAAAAGCCGCAATTAGGTGGAAGTGGCGAAACCCATTGTTCCGATTGGTCAACCCTTACACCCACCGCCGGTGTCGCAACCATTGTGATGAGATGCGTGTCAATGGAGCAATTAGAGCATCTGCCTCATATGGCTATCAAAACTCGCTAAGTAACGAATATCTGCATAAAACAAAGCTCGTATCTCAGTGTTAATATATTTACTAGATACGAGGTTGTGAAGAACAGTAACAATTTTTTTAGTGAGTTTTGGTCGTCACTTCACCTGGCGATTAATAACAACAGATATATTCTGGCTCCACAGAAAACTTTGAAAATTGCAAATTGTTATCTTAATAAAGCTTTTTATATTCTATTCTAGATACCTTTACTACCTTTAGTAACAAAGATGCTCTGATAATTTAGTACAGTTGAACTATTATTTGGCTTTACCAGGTACATTACACTGACAGTATAAGCAAATAGGCTACTGGACCCATTTTGCTAATATATTTGAAATGGATAATAATTATCTTACTAGCACTAAAAAAGGTATTGTATTTTTTATTGAGCTAAAAAGCTAAATTTCATTAATTAAAAATAGAAATTTCATGAACAGACAAAAACGCCGTCCGCCATTTTCGATTGGTCAACCCTTACACCCACCGCCGTTGTCTCAACCATTGTGATGATATGCGTGTCAATGGAACAATTAGAGCATCTGCCTCATATGGCTATCCAATATAGGTACCACACATTATAATGGAATAAGAAAACAAGGTATGCACTCCGGAATGACAGGCGAGACTCGCGCTGTGATGCCTGTGATTGGTTGAACGGTTCTGTCAATCCGTTTCTGTGTGTTGCCAATTGTCTCTTGTAAATACTCCCCGATTCCCTTGTTACAGTGTTCGGATTATGCTGTGCAATTTGGGGTGAATGTCCTTAAATAATATAGTTAATATGGATATGCCCGGGGATTCCTGGAAAGCCCATTTATTTGCGCCAAAAAAAGGCGCAATTAGGTGGAAGTGGCGAAAGCCATTGTTCCGATTGTTCCACCCCACGTCCACCCTTACACCCACCGCCAGTGTGTCAACCATTGTGATGACTCCGAGATGCGTGTCAGTGGATCAATTAGAGCATCTGCCTAATATGTCTATCTAACATACCTTTACTCACAAAGATGCTCTGATATTCTAGTACAGTCGAACTATTATTTGGCTTTACCAGGTAGTTTCATAGTTTCCCGGGAACGTTCTTACTCCATACAAATCGGGAATTCGAGAAACGTTCTCATCGGCACATCTCTATTCCAACCAGATGTTTCAGAGTATATAGAATCTGTTCTGTGCTAGTACCTATAGTATGCCCAACGAAGCATAACCTACCTATCATTTCAACTCAAAGCACAGATTATATACAAGTTACTCTCAAAGCAGCAAGCCAAGCAATAGGTACGAGATGTTTTTATTATAATAGTAAATGATCGCAACAGTACCCTTACATGAGTTTACGGTGACAGTACTCGCTAGCGAATGGGTAAACGATTTGTGTGGAGAATTTTAGTTCTACAAAGTAACCGTTAGGGGCCCTGTACTGCAGTCCAAGCGACCATCAGTGCGCCCGCGTCAACCTCTCCAAATGACTCCTGTCCTGTGGCGCGGAGATAATCCCATTAGCGGGGTTTTACTCCCACACAAAGTCCGACTACTGGTAGTGAGGGCTAACCAGCCCTGATACAGTTCAAGTCATGTCTTAAAAAAAAGGATGCAGTTACTATTACATTTTTTCTCCGTGGAAATCGTTGACGCTGTCGCTAGCGAGTACGATCACGTTAAGGCTCCTTATGCGTTCAAAGCTGATTGGTTTAGACATTTTACTCTCTGATCAAACATGTTTCTTAACATATTATCAATGTTACTACTTAGAAACCTATATATTTGAAAACTACAGTTTGAGTTTTTCATTGATAATTTTGTTTAAAAATCTACTCGAAATTGAGAAAATTTACGCAAAAAAACAGTTTTTTCTTACTTATTTTCGATTGCACGCAATAAAAGCATGAAATATCTATATTACTGTCTAGAACTCGGGGAAAAACATTATTCACTTCAAAAAGTTGGTTGAAATCAAATATAAATTTATATGTCATAATAAAAAAAAACTAAAGGAATAAGGCCTTTTAACTCGTGGTGAGGGAGGGTACCTCATCCAACCCAACAATTACCGACGCTCCGAGCGACGAGTGGAGTAACTCGTGATGAATTCAATCCAGTTCACTAACTGCGCCTCGGGACTTTAGATATTGCACGAGATTGCCAAATGTTGATCGATTTATGCATGTCATCAATGCCTATCAATAGTCTATTGAAGTATCAGTTTGTCTAAAAGTTCCCCGCCACACACCAGACTGACTCTATGTTAAGTTGGCTTTAATCATGTTAAGTACGTTTACTTTTAGGATTTAGCTCCCGCAAGCACAGGGTATGGAATGATCTCCTTGCCGAGGCTTTTCCGGGGGACTATAGTATGAAGCTTTAAAAATGCGAATCCTCTGGCGTTGCAAGCATTTATAGGCTGCGGTAACCGCTTACAATTACGCGGGCCGCACGCTTGTTTGCTACCTCCGTGGTATTAAAAACATTTGTTTTTAAGGGACAACCTTACACAAATCTACCTAGTCCCAAACTAAGCAAAGCTTGTACTATGGGTACTAGACGATGCTATTTCGTAAGGAATAGGGAAGGAATAGTGAATAAATAGCTGGTACAAAGTACATTGTAGGGTCGAGAGATATCGAAAATTTGACTGCTGCAAATTAATCAGTCAAAAACTTAGCTTCATCTCACTCTCCATTTTATCATATGTATATCTATCACTCGCTTCTGTGAGATCCTTCGTGAGTTAAGACGCCAAGGATCTTACAGGATACAGGTCCTTACCAGTAAGATCACTGCCTACTAGTGTGTACTAAACATACATGTACTTACATTATGAGTGTAACTCACTTTGAAGGTCTGCTAATGAAAATGTCAGAAACTGCCAATTACAGATATCCAATCTGCCATTTGAGTCGACCTTCAACTTCATAATAAACTCGTGAAAACTAGAGCAGCCCCGCCAGTCACAGATAAGCACAAGTTGGACATAATGTCAAATCTGTAATCTGTCGAGCCATCGGCTGTCATTGTCTAATCGCCGACATCAACCGGCCACAATAGAGGTATTACGAATAATGCTGGCACAGTTAAAATATACCAACAGTATTTTAAGCAGACACGTAACGACACGGTTGGCGCAGTTTGCTAACTAGCTGCAGCCGATACCAAAGACAAACTATTTTCGAAGATATGGTTGGCGCAATTTGTAGTACAGGTGCCAACTGAGCCGACGCTCTTGGGTTCGAATCCCGGCAAGGGCAAATATTTGTATGACGAACTCGTATATCTGTTCCTGGGTCATGGGTGTTATCTATATTTTATGTACGAGTATATCATCAAATTACCCATAGTTATTAAAACCTACAGAAGAACTTAACCGAATTGGACAATTCTTCAGTTAGGAGTTTTTTTTACAATTAGCGTCACAGGCGCTTATTGATAGGAGGTCAGTCGTCTATAACATAGCTAACTACTGGAGAACCCATCACAAATAGATTTAGATAAAGGAGATACCGTGAATTGTAGCGCTTCTTTTAAAGAACGCGCATATCAAATATACCGAAATCTATATACTGCATTATGTTGATATTGTATCACCACGCCTTCGGCTAGAAGATTATATCAATAACTTAGATTTAGTGCATTCAAACGATAATTTTCAAAAGTTCTCAACTCTGGCCTGCTCTAACTTGAGCCTAGGTTGCTTGGGCTAACAACCAACAATTATAAATAAGTAGAGAGCAGAGGTGCTCAAACATTTTCGTTTCATGGCACTCTTACAAGTTTAGTGCTTTGTCTCGGTGCCCTATAGCTTCGCAAACTCGTTCGTGACACCGCCATGTTTTTTTTATAACTGCACAACATAGTGGCTCTGCTTCACCTGGTGGTAAGCAAAAAGGGCAGCCCAAGTCGCAATGGCAACTGACAAGAAACCAACGGTACCATGTCAGTTAAAACTGTCATGCTGGCCCGAGAGACGCTTTTTCGCGCTTTTTTTGAAGGGTACCAATGTTATAAGAAGAGGGAACACATGAGCCGGCAAAGAGTTCCATATTTTAATAGTTCGGCAGATGAAGGAAATGCCAAACTTCTTGGTACGTGTCGTGTGGGAATATTTTCCACGGTGAAGCGATGACATCGCAAACCGACACGTCTGTCTGTGGGCGACAAACGGTTGTAAGACAGCGGGGGTCAAATGAAGAGTGGGCGCGGCGGAGGCGTTCTGACAGGAGCATTCCCAGCCGCGCGTGGCCCTCCCTTCCTTCTGCCATCATGGGATTGACACGAATGAATTTGCCAAGCTTTAGTTGAGGCACTACAATAATATCCGGGCTAAGTTTCCGGAGAAGAGTAAACAGGAGATTCTCAAATTGAACCCTCAAATAGGTGCAAAATTTAAAATCTCTGGTGCAGCAGACTAAGCAAACACACTTTGAGAACCGCTGGTTCAGGGGTTTGGGAAAGTTGTCTCTGGTTTTGAAATTGCGCCATAGTAAGCATAACGCAGCATTATTGGCTTGCGAGATAAGCTGTTACATGATCTAGGACTTAGGTCTTACTTTCACATCGAACAAATCGATACCTTTGGGTTCAATTGGGGTAAAGGACAAAACGCTGGTTTTGAGGAGAAGCAAAAAACTGTTTTATTTTACAAAAAATTGCTATACTTTTTTGTTTCTCGACCTATATTTTTGACATGTATATGAAATATATTTGAATTGTCCATATCTTTAACCTTTTATGACAGTTATTACTGTAAACAATGAATTATGGAAGTTAGATGTCCTTTACAACTGGTAAAAATGCTATCAATGTCATTTACACCCGTGACTTTTTGGGGTATTTGGAAATGATGGGGTTGTAAATGACGGTCTCAGATGACTTTAGTCTAATTTCGGGGCGTAAAGTTAATAGCTATGTAATAAAAATGGACAGTTTTCAACTTAATTTACATTAAAGAGACTTGAAAAATGTATTATAAAGATAATGAATTCAGCTAGGCATGTCCAGATTATATTTAAAATGAATATTTTTTGGAAAACGCAATAATAACTATGAAAGAACTAACGATTTTGTAATCAGATTTGAAATAAAAAAAAATATTAATTGTTTATAAACTGACTAGATTGCGGGAACAAGGAGGGAAATAATGTCATGCTAGTGTTCTACTCTCTTCCAATAGCACTAAATAATAGTAATGGAAGTGACAGAGTGGCTAATGATTATCGACATCAGGATGTCAGACATTATTAGGAGTTAGGACGAGTACGTAGTGAGTAAAATACTGTAAATGTAAACAATAAGTATAATAGTATGAAAAAGAATGCAGTCTTGCGTACATAATGGCAGTAACATTAAAAAATCTTACTAGTAGGTCTTATTTTAATTAGTAATATTTGTACCTCATGAGAAAAGTCACGGATCACGAATGAAGGGATTGCAGGGTAAAAAACAGCGTAAGGTTTATAAAGTGTTTGAAACATATTGCTACGAATTTATAAAGAAATAATACGTCCATTAAGATCTGTTAAGTTTTTATACGTCTGTATTCAACAATCGTTGAAACCAGTAAGTTTTTTGTTTTAAATTTGGGCAATAAACCCTAATGGAAATGTATAGTGGAAAATGGTACAAGTTACGTGAAACTAAATAAATAATACTTGTACCGTGACTTTTCTCATGAGGTACAAATATTACTTATTAAAATAAGACCTAGTAGTAAGATTTTTTAATGTTACTGTCATCATGTACGCAAGACTGCATTATTTTTCATACTATTATACAACTTATTGTTTACATTTACAGTATTTTACTCACTACGTACTCGTCCTAATAATGTTTGACATCCTGATGTCGATAATCATTAGCCACTCTGTCACTTCCATTACTATTATTTAGTGCTATTGGAAGAGAGTAGAACACTAGCATGACATTATTTCCCTCCTTGTTCCCGCAATCTAGTCAGTTTATAAACAATTAATATTTTTTTTTATTTCAAATCTGATTACAAAATCGTTAGTTCTTTCATAGTTATTATTGCGTTTTCCAAAAAATATTCATTTTAAATATAATCTGGACATGCCTAGCTGAATTCATTATCTTTATAATACATTTTTCAAGTCTCTTTAATGTAAATTAAGTTGAAAACTGTCCATTTTTATTACATAGCTATTAACTTCACGCCCCGAAATTAGACTAAAGTCATCTGAGACGTCACGGGTGTAAATGACATTGATAGCATTTTTACCAGTTGTAAAGGACATCTAACTTCCATAATTCATTGTTTACAGGAATAACTGTCATAAAAGGTTAAAGATATGGACAATTCAAATATATTTCGTATACATGTCAAAAATATAGGTCGAGAAACAAAAAAAATATAGCCATTTTTTGTAAAATAAAACAGTTTTTTGCTTCTCCTCAAAACCAGCGTTTTGTCCTTTACCCCAATTGAACCCAAAGGTATCGATTAGATTTAAGGCAGGTTTTAAAGGACAATTAAAAGACTACTTGCCCTTTACAGCCGTGTTCGGTTTATCAAATTACGGTATGTAAACAAGTATAATAATTCGAAGGTAGGTCGTAAGGGACATGTAAAGGAATACATGTCCTTTACAACCTACTTAATTCTATCAAAAAATGGTGTAATCATTTTTAAGGAGGTCGTAAAGGACAACTAAAATAATACATGCCCTTTACAACCTTATTCGGTTTATCAATTTCGAGTATTATAATTTGAATGCAGGTCGTAAAGGACAAGTAAAAGAAAACATGTCCTTAACGCCCATTTCAACTATGCGCTAATGGAAAGTAATCGTGAGAAATTAAGGGCTTAAAGGTTACCAAGAAAAAAATACGTCATCTACGACAGTATTAATATTTACCGGTTTACTTTACGATACACCTTTTAATTCGTAATTTATAACTGGACACTTACGTCCCTTAACCTGAGCTAGATTTGCGAACATGATGAATTAAAACTGGGTCGTAAAGGCATTTTTTTTAAAGCTATCGAAATTTTAACTACACAGAACGATAGAGCTTGAAATTCTGAACAAAACTATATATATAACTCATTTTCGCCAAAATGTCCTTTACGCCAATTGAACCCAAAGGTATCGAAATCAATATTTTTTCATAAGCAAAGCCAAAGTGAGCACTACATTTTAAGTTAAGCTCTTTTAAATGTAAGTGGGAAGGTGGTCATCAACCATTGTCACTAAACAAGATAGGTAAACAATTGAACGAGTTGTAGGGACTTTAACCAACTTGATAGACATTAGGTAGAGACCAATACCAAAATTACTTACCACCCTGGGGCGTAATTTACGACTTACCGCCCGGTTTTCTAGCATGTAAACCCTTGATTTACGAGCAAGTGTAGTGAAAATACTATTGCGCGGACTAAGGGGCACCCTATATAGCATGTAGCCCAAATCTATAATTGCGTATCTTAATGAATTAACTGGATGCAAATATAGAAACATTATTAACTCTTGACTCTCATTTAGCCACACTTAATTCAAATTTATTGTTCCGAATAACGTTATTAATGTGCACATTTATTGCTCAACTTGCCATAATTAGCCAACGCACTGTACTAAAACTTAGTTCTTATCACACTGTTATAAAACTCAAAATTTTCACGTTTTCATACAAATATATTCCCATGGAAACCCCATGGGAAACTAGAACAATGCAAGTCGTTTAAAAGAATTACGCTTCTGTATACCTACATGTGGTAAATGTGTATTTCCATAAACAAAGGACGCTGCTGTTGTAACTACCCTAAACTCCGTATAACACTATGTACACTTTACTTCGCCAATGACTTAATAATTAATAATATTAGCTAACTAGCTGTTTCTCTCGGCTTTACTCGTATTGAAATCGGGACACTTTCTCTACCATGATTTTTTCGGGATAAATAGTAGCCTACTTATGTGTTAAGTTAGGGCATAACCTACATAATATTTACTTATCTTATATTTGACGATGCGTTTGGCTCGGTTTGTAGACACCTGCCTACTGAGCCGGCGGTCCCGGGTTCGAATCCCGGCCAGAGCGAATATTTGTGTGATGAACTCGAATACTTGTGCTTGGGTCATGGTTGTTCCATGTACCTATTTAAGTATATATTTATCTATGTAAGTACGTATATCGTCGTCTAGTACCCATAACACAAGTCTTCTTGAGCTTATTTTGGGACTAGATCGATTTGTGTTAGGTTGTCTGATATTTATTTATTTATATTACCTATATAAGTAACAGTTCACTGTGTATACTATTGCTATTTAGATTCTATTGGTTCAGAAAAACTTAGACACAATGAACTATTTCCAAAGTTGCTGCATTTTTTCGTCGAGACGTAGTCCGATTTTATCGAAAATAAAAGCGAAAGCTTGCTGCTGTACCTACCCTATATTGTGAAACTGCATTTGTAAATACCCTGGCTCTACAATACTCACGAAGTAGACAGAAGTTGGCCTAAGTATGGATTTCGGCAGCGAAGTGCCTCTCCACACTATCATATTCGCCCAGCTTCGGTCAACTTTGCGAGTGGTGTAGAGCCACAAGTAGATCTCAGTATACTTATACTTCAAAGACAACCAACAGGCTTAAAAGCCCCCAGGAAACGTAACCACACTAATAATAATATACATATACTTTTTATAAACATATATATATTGTAAAAACCGAACCTAAGTTCAAAAAATAATAAAGGGAATAATATTATAAAGGCGAAAGTTTGTGAATGAGTTTATGTGTATATGCTTGTTACTTCTTCACGCTCAAACGACTGGACCAATTTTGATAAATTTTGGTATGAAGGTAGCTGACACCCTGGATTAGCACGTAGGCTACTTTATCCCGAAAAAAATTAGTGTACCCGTGGAATAAGTGGGTAACACCGCGCGGCGCTGCTAGTTATTTAAATTGGCCAAAACATCGCGAAATCATTACATTAACAGCTCAGAGGCATCGATGTTGTTTAGATCAGAGATACGGCGTGGGAAGCTACCTACATCGCGATCTGATAAGACGTGTTGATTGCAGGACAACAAGCAAACGATTTGCAAATTGTTTGTAACACTATTTTTGTTTGATTACATCATTTGTGACCTAAAGACGCCGCCAGAGGATTATTATTATTAGTTTTCCTTTGGGCCTTTTGTATGCCGCTTCGACCATAATTGATCTATTGTGGCAGCCTTATCTAAAAGCTTAACCCGTTGAGTCCAGGAATTCCCAGATTCTTTAGGCAGTGAATTGTTGTCTATCTCCTCTGAGGGCACAAAATGTTGCCCTAAGTGGATACCTACTTCTTTTGCTCATAAGTGGTCGACAGGAGCAAAGGCTATGTAGGTATAGCTGTCTCCTCGACCAGAGGGTATATGAATGTTCTTTTTCGTAGACTATCAGTTTGCATTCACGTGAAATTGTTAGTTACGGCCCGACATGTTTTGAACTCGTATGAAGCTCTTCATCGGGGCCTACTACTACTGCGTGATAACTTTGTCACATGTGACAAAAAACAGCTTAATACAATAATTAAATTCAGCAAGCAGCAGCTTTTAAGGTTTTTTGCCTTTTCGCCGAATTATTTTTCGTCGAATTTTTCCTTTCACCGTAATAATATGGTTTCGTAATAAGTATTGATTATTATAAAACTATCAAAAACCTAAACAATAGGATGATACCTTCAAGAATTATGAAAAATGTCTGTCTTATGAGAAAAAAAAACAGCGAAGCGAATATTAGGCCAATTGATACATTCGAGGATTTTTTATTTCGGCGTAAATGCAAAACCCCCTTTTAAACATATAAGAGTTTTTAAATAGCAGTAAAAACCGAGAAAGGTGCCATCGAAAGGCAAAAATCAGTAAGTATGCTTGATACAAAGTAAGAATACTTATCACAAATTGTGTATCACTTTTAATGTAGACGCATCGTTGCCTTGACCTGAAATAAAGACATTTCAATAAACAAAAGGGAAACACTAACTATTAGGGTTCCGTTAATCAATTAAGTAAACCGGTTAAAATTGACAAGAATCATTGATACAAAGCTCAAAGCTCAATATAAAATTGAAATGCGTAACCTGGTGGAGGGACCGGGAATAGAACCCGGCATCTCAGGATTACCGGTCCAGCGCGTTAATCCAGAGGTGCCGGTTTCGGTTCCCGGTTTGAAAAATGTGGCGTGTACCATTAAAATACGAGTAATGAGACATTACATATTTCATAAATTTATTGACAAGAATGTTATGGGAACAGGAGACGATGTCGGTTTGCAAAGGTAAGGACGGGACACTTTTAAATGCTGTTTCAGCTATATTATTTTACTATTTAAATGGTATTCCGAAAAAAATCTCTTCTTTAGCTATGCTCCGTGGCATGGCTGGATGGCAAACACTCAATTTTCGACAAATACCAAGTATGAGCATCGTAAGTGAGAATTTCAAAGAAAATCGAACCTGAAAAAAACTTACGACTTATGACTCTCAATAATAAATGAAGTAGAGTATTATACCGTTACTCACGGAACACTTCACAGAAGAATCAGCTCACTCTTGTCCGTTTTTCTGGCAACAATCGGGAAATGATCGGACGTTTAAACAAAACGTTTCTGTCTCAACATCCGCGCCCAGAGGTCGCCACCATCGCCAAATAATGGAACAATTAAACGCTTGTGCAAGTAATTTGACAATAACGCTAAGGTGACCATGATTACGCGTTTGATTAAGATATTTGGATCTATAAGAAAAAAAAATATTCGGCGTTTCTATTTGTACAATTTGTTATGCCTTCGACCAAAGGCAAACCGTCATGTTAATGTAACGAAATGTTTTTCTACAAAATGTCCTTATGAAATATCTGGGTATTAAAAAATATTCACGTGAGTAACGTTTGTAAAGTTTCAATTTATTCCTACTCCGAATAAAGTAGGCAAGTAGGTACTATTTCTACAGAGACAAAAATAGGTTTCCATTTTTCCAATTCTGTGGCCCTAGTGAAAAAAGGTATTAGGAGCTTAAGTCTCACAATTGTGTCATTACCTTTTGTTTCTGGTTAATATGGGTATATTTTTACCCCTTTTCACAAAACTTACGGAATCTTTGTATACTTGTCAGGAACCTAATGGAAAGCTGAAAACCGTACAAAAATATTGAGACATATTTCCTCATAATCAAACCAAAAGTAGATAATAGTCATCTACTCATCATTCTGCGTGCCTAATATGAGAGAATCTAAGCGAAACGTGAACTATATTTTTAATAACACCCACATAATCAGTCACAGATTTTTGTACTTGCAGTTGTGACTGATAGAATAGGTAGAAGCAGACCACGCCAACTCTTCCAAGCAAATGAACTGTCAAACCATACCATCTTGGAAGAGTTACCTTGGTCTGACTCTACTGGAGCTTGGGTTTTCCCTGACAGAATATTCATTTATAATTTATAATACAACTAGCGACCCGCCCCGGCTTTGCACGGGTGCAATGCTGATAAATTATGCATGTATTATACGTAGGTATAATCCTTCCTCTCGAATCACACTATATAAAAAAAACGCATCAAAATCCGTTGCGTACATAGCTTTAAAGATCTAAGCAAGACAGACAGAAGGAAGCGACTTTGTTTTATACTATGCAGTGATAATATTCCGATGAGTTCCCACGTGACCACTGAAATCATAGCCACCCTATCAATTTAGTAGTAATGAGGGCAGTGACCCTGAACATCTGATGCGGTCAGCCCGGCGCATCGCTATCGGCTGTCTTGGTGAGGGCTACCGTTCAATAACAATACTTTATTGTACCCGCAAGGAAAGGTCAGATGTCAAGAAAACAAACTGTGGAATACGATTGTATTTTTGTAATTTTAAGGAATAACTTTAACTAAAGGTAATTTGCTTCAACGAAAACAAGGTCTTAGTATTAATTACCCTATTAATAAGCTTAAAATAATGTATCATTGGAAAGGAGCCGTAAGGTATTAAAACATACTTACTCACAAATTATTGTATCTTTAGTGGAACCCATCATCGAATATTTCTTTAAATTGGTTCGTAATATTTTTATTCCCTCCTTCTTTTTGAAGTCGTCAGTCAGTTTTTACACGAAACGGGATCGAGATCGAGAAGTTTGCAAGAAAACCTGGGCGCGTTTCTTAACAAAGTGACTAACCGGCCTGAAAGCTAAACTTCCGAGTCGTGAATATCTAGGGGGACACTGCCCGGCAAACAGCGTCTTACTAGTACTTTTTGTCCGATATTTATTATTATTATTCCCTTTTAGGGTTCCGTAGTCCACTAGGAACCCTTATAGTTTCGCCATGTCCGTCTGTCCGTCTGTCCGTCCGTCCGTCCGTCCGTCCGTCCGCGGCTTAGCTCCGTGATCATTAGTACTAGAAAGCTGAAATTTGGTATGAGTATGTGTATGTATAACGCCGACAGAACGGTAAAATTAAATTTAAAAAAAAAATTTTTTTCGGGTACCTCTCTAACACCTAAAGTGGGGGTGATTTTTTTTTTCTTTTCAACACTGGTGTGTGGGATATAGTTGAATAGGTCTTGTAAAAATAATAGGGGTCTTCTAACATCATTTTTTGATAAAGTCAGCAGTTTTGTAAATATTCGCTCCAAAAACAAAAAAAATTGTGTCCCCCCTCTAACTTTTCAACCACCGGTCAAAAAAATTCGGGAAAATTCATGTTAATGAGGCCTTATAAGTACTTTCAATGAAAACTATTGAACAAAATCGGTCGAGCCGTTTTTGAGTTATCGCCAAATTTCATATTTTTTCTTTTAAAGGTCGTAAGTTGACTTCCAGAAGGTAAGTGATTACAGTTTCTAGGGCGTTTACGACCTTTTTATAGAGCTTAAAATCTTTCTTCACGTAAACCTCGGGCTTAAAACAGCAGTTTATTGTGAAGGATGAGCAACTACGGAACCCTACACTGAGCGTGGTCCGACATGCTCTTAGCCGGTTTTATACTTAGGCTAGGTTTTTTTTTTACAATAAATTTATATAAAAAGTAAAATATAAAAAAATATAAAAAAACCTAACCTAGGGTGCCGCCGGCAGCGGGGCAGGGCCCATGCTACCGGTGGTTAGGGCTGCAGAGAGAGGAACCTGACAATGCGCGCCGTGTCCAGGAGTACCGCCTTCTGTATCTGACCCTTGATCCAGCCATCTAGCGAGAGTCTCTTAAGATGTTTGTCGAGACTCTTTGCTATAAGACCGTTCGCCGAAACGACTATCGGGACAATGATCGTCGAGTCAACATCCCACATGGCGGTCACCTCGTGAGCCAAGTCAAGGTACGCTTGCTGAGTTTGTCCTTCTCGGCCTTCACGAGGTTCTCGTCATTGGGGATGGTGATGTCGACGAGCACTGCCTGGCGCTTGGATCGATCTACCAACACGAGGTCAGGCTTATTGGCTACAATAGTCCTGTCCTTATTATTATTATTACTTATATTACACCGCCCAAAGAAAGGTCAAGAAACTTGGTACACTGCACACGGCGCACGCGGCACTCAAAATTCACGAGAGAATCAACAAATCCTTACTGGCATTTATTTAGCTATTACAACACCAACACATTATAAGTGGAAGAAGATTAAATAAGTATTTAATATTCCACCAATTTATCAAGTCTGCAAATTAAACTTTGCAACCAAAACTAGTCTCTTTATTCTGTGCCAAAGCAATGTATCTAAAACTGGTACTATATAACCTGTTATTCACGGGAAATATCAGTAAGCATTGACTAAGCAGTGGTGCCTAATAAGTTTTGTATCGCAATGTTTAAGGAAAAAAACGTAGTGGGGCTTGCCCCAAAATGGTGGGAATGGGTAAATGACGGAAATTTTTGAGCATAAATATTGTAATGCGGATAAATTTCAGTGTAATACGCCACACCACCATACCTTCTGCGCTAGGTTCGGCGAAAGATGCCCAATAGTGGACTCGGGCTTCATTTGGCAACGGGTAAAAAACACATAAGATGACCCTGCAGTCTGCAACCACGGCCAACATCTTTTGTCATGTCCCCAGTTGGATACTATTGCTAGATTCATAATGCTGACCTCGTAATATGATCCATCAAATACGATGCTACACAATTGAACACAACAAATGGCCGGTAATAGGTAGGCTGAATGATTTATTTATTTATTTTATTCATATTTTAACACAGCATTACAGTATACACTAAGACACTGTGAAAAACAGTAATTTTAGTGTAATTTTTGTACATACATACGTAATGTATGTACAAAATTACAACTGAAGAACAACTAAAAATTGGGCAAGTGCGAGCCCGACTCGCGCATGAAGGGTTCCGTACCTATACATATAAATAATCTATAACAAGTTTGTTGTATGGGAGCCCCCCTTAAATATTTATTTTAATTTATTTTAAGTATATTTAATTTAGTTATATTTATTTTAGTTTATTGATGAATAACGTTGCAAATAAGTAAAGAACAGCTTTTAGTTGATTTTAATTGATTCAGGTGAATTCTGACAGTTCTAATTTTAAGTATTTGTTGTTATGGCGGCAATAGAAATACATCATCTGTGAAAATTTCAACTGTCTAGCTATCACCGTTCTTGAGATACAGCCTGGTGACAGACGGACGGACGGACGGACGGACGGACGGACGGACGGACGGACGGACGGACGGACGGACGGACGGACAGCGAAGTCTCAGTAATAGGTAGGGTCCCGTTTTTACCCTTTGGGTACGGAACCCTAAATATACAACAATATTATCCAATCTTACATCCATACCATATTAATATATGTATGTATCCATTTTGCAAAATTGAGATTTGTATCAAAGACTACGCCAAGATGATGCTAGGGTGTACTATAGGAAAGAATGTTATTAACACTATCGTGAGACATATTTTATTACTGAACTAAGCAGTTTACACTCACGTGAAATTTATCAACAAATCAGTGACAAAGTTACCGCGCGGCTGTAGTACGGATCAGTCCCTGATGAAGTCAGTCATACGAGTTCGAAACATGTCGGACCGTACCTGGCAATGTCACGTGAGTGTAAACCGCTCAATACATTAAACCGGGAATCCCCGGTTATCGCCATACAAAATCAGAACCGGGACTTGAGGTCGTGAGTCTATTATGCCATGATGGCTTAGTCTTGGTCCTGTAAACCAACTAAAGTGTAATAATAGGGCGTGACCAGATATGAAATTAACTCAAATTGATTATTACCGTATGAAATTAGACGTGGTATTAGTACAGATCCGCTAATGATCCCCAAATGCCATGAGAAGTGAATTTCGTAACGTGTTACATTTGAAATGTATACGCTTAATTGCAGTTTGTACAGCTACTGATGGGAGGGGCGTAAGTATAGTTGACGGGAGGCTCTTTATCCGTTCAAAAATGCTAATTGTTTTAGACATTTTTTTCTATGATCAAACATATTTCTTAACATATTTATAATGTAGAACAGGGTTGATTGGTGTATATTTGAAACCTACAGTTTGATGTTTTCATTGAAAAAATTTGTTTTAAAAACTACTCGAATTGACAAAATTCACGGAGAAAACTGGTTTTTACCACTTATTTTCGACTGCGCACAATAAAGGCCTGAAAGACCTATGTCACTATCTAAAACTTAGGGAAAAGTATTATTCACTTTAAAAAGTTGGTTGAAATTTTCAATAAATTTGTCATAAATATGAAATATTACGTTTTAAAATGTATGTGCCGCCCGGTAAGCCTTGAAAAAATCCCTTTATGTTCCCTTCAAGACCATACACGTAAACCTTAAAATCACGTCTCTCGATAAATGATATTATTAAGTCCTATAATGTGTGAAAATCGTAGTTAATAGTTATATTGTAATATGGTTAGGTCTCATGGGTTATTTTTCCAACAACACTGGTTTTCGATTTGACGTTTATAATTGACACTGACATCTATAATTGTCGGCAATTTCAAAGTCAAAGTTTAAAAAACCGGCCAAGTGCGAGTCGGACTCGCGCACCGAGGGTTCCGTACAAACACTTTCCATCCCTAAGTGGTTAAGTTAAGTTTGCACCTGGTATGTATAGCGCCCCATATAAATTAGGTGCAAAGTTAGGTATTAATAGGTATTAAAAAAAACTACTTACTAGATCTCGTTCAAAACAATTTTCGTTGGTAGTTTTTATATGTTTTTTTAGATTTTTAATTTCTTATTTTAGAAGTTTGAGGGGGGGGACCAACTTTTTTCCACTTTGGAAGCGTCTGTCACGCAAACTATTCGGTTTAGAAAAAAAACATTTTAAAAACCTCGATATCATTTTTGAATACCTATCCATAAATATCCCACACGTATGTGTTTGATTTTCTGAAACTCAGTCATCATTAGCTTCTAAAGTAAAATCCTGTAATTCTCCCGTTGATTCCTTTTTTCTTTTTCCTACCAATGTCAGTGAAGTTGATAAAATTATTTCAAAACTAAAAGTTGATAGCGCTCCAGGTCCGGATTCGGTAAAACCTCTCTTCATAAAAGAAATTAAAGACGTTATTATTGGACCGCTTACTGACATTTGTAACTTAAGTCTGGCTTCGGGCTGCTTCCCGGACCGATGGAAAATGGCTCGAGTATCACCCATTTACAAAAATGGATCCAAGAAGGACCCTAACAACTATCGCCCGATATCTCTTCTCAGTATATTTTCGAAGATACTAGAAAAGATAGTGAATTCCCGTCTAGTGGCTTTCCTTGCCAAAAATAAAGTTCTCTCAGATAACCAGTACGGATTCAGGAAAGGAAAGTCGACCGAAGACGCAGCGATTCACCTCTCTAATAAAATATCCAGTCTTCTTGATAGTGGCGATAGATGTATTGGCGTATTCTTGGATCTCTGTAAAGCTTTCGATACTGTTTCAACTTGCATCCTACTTAGTAAGCTGAGTGCCTTAGGCGTGAGAGGGGTGGCTCTCGAGTGGTTCCGCAGTTACTTGTCCGAAAGACGTCAAACTGTGAAAGTTAATGAGCACATAAGCGACGAGCTACCAATTTCTTTTGGTGTCCCACAGGGCAGCACCCTTGGCCCTACGCTGTTTCTTATTTACGTAGATGATATCCTCAAACTTAATCTGGACGGTGCCGAAGTAATATGTTACGCAGACGATACTGCCGTACTTTTTCACGCTAAAACATGGGATAAGACTTATAGCCTTGCAGAGCAAGGACTGTCTGAAATCAGTACTTGGCTCGATAATAATCTACTTACCCTCAATGTAACGAAATCTAACTTCGTAGTTTTCTCAAAAACATCTGTTTCCTCCGCACATCTAGCAAGTAACCTTACAGTCCACACGAGTAAATGTAGTAAGCGCGTCAATATGTCATGTTCTTGTAGTTCAATTGTGAGATCCGATAAAGTCAAATACCTGGGATTGGTAATTGATGATCGACTATCCTTTAAACCACACATCCTAGCACTATCAAACAGGGTCAGGAAATGCATCTACGTTATGAAGCGACTTCGCCACTGCGCCTCGCAACATTTACTTCGGGTGGTATACTATGCACTCTGCCAATCCATTCTCCAATATGGTATATCGGTTTGGGGTAGCACCCCTAAAACCACTCTGCTTTTGCTGGAGAGAGCCCAGCGTGCAGTGATAAAGGTGATGCTTCATAAACCTATTATTTTTCCAACAGATGCTCTTTACCGGGAAGCAAACCTTCTAAGCGTAAGGCAATTAGATATATTTAAAGCAGCAGCTCGAGCACATTTAATAGCTTTAAAGTCACCTACCTTCGCACAACTTTTGACTAAACGTGTATTTAGAATCCCCCTACCTAATTACAGAACAGTTTTTGCCAGGCGCTCCCCTGACTATATGCACTTCCTTATTTATAACAATATATGCAAAGTGCATAAAATTCAACATTGTTCCAGTGGCAAGATGCAAGTGATTGTGAAGAAGTGGCTTCTGTCAATATCGTATCACGAAACTGAGGCCATACTTCTCGCTGGCTAGTCTAGTGGCACACCTCTGTGTCTCAAGACACACACACACACACACACACACACACGCACACACACACACACACACACACACACACACACACACACACACACACACACACACACACACACACACACACACACACACACACACACACACACGCACACACACACACGCACACACACACACACACACACACACACACACACGCATCTGACGCTTTCGCATCTGACGCATATTGTAACGTCGTATCGTTTATAGTTTTATATCATTTGCAAACTGTTTCGCACTCCAGGGTCCCAAGATACAGGCTCAGCCTAGTTTGGGGTCCGCCAGGTATCTCACTGTATATAATGCAAACCTGTGTAAAAGCAAATAAATGATTTTTATTTTATTTATTTTATTTATTACGAAAAAAAATTTTTGAGTTTTAGTTCTAAGTATGGGGAGCCCCCAATATTTATTATATTTTTGCATCAAAATCTTAATGCGGTTCACAGAATACATCTACCTACCAAGTTTCAACAGCATAGCTCTTATAGTTTCGGAAAAAAATGGCTGTGACATACGGACGGACAGACGGACGGACAGACAGACATAACGAATCTATAAGGGTTCCGTTTTTTGCCATTTGGCTACGGAACCCTAAAAATGTACTACTACTTCATAGTTATGGAGAAAGCGACCAGCGTAGATTTTTTGTCAAAGTGACTTAAGTCTTAATCAATGAATGAGTTTGGTCGCTTTTTGCATTATTAAGTCAAAGTCTAAAATTTAGACTTTGACTTATGATTATGATGTTTTTACAATTAGCGGCTACGTGAATTTTTAAATCACGGTTGCCACCAAATGTCCCAACTCTGCTTATTACCATCTTTAGATGTCCAACTGTCATCATTTCAGCCGTAGGACGTCCACTGCTGGACACAGGCCTCCTCAATTGACTTCCACATGGGCCGGATAGAAGCGACCCGCATCCAGCGAGTCCCCGCAACCCTGACCAGGTCATCCGACCACCTTGCGGGTGGCCGTCCTATTGCGCTGCGCTTGCCGATACGTGGTCTCCACTCGAGGAACCTTTCTGCCCCAACGGCCATCGGTTCTTCGAGCTATGTGCCCTGCCCATTGCCACTTCAGTGTCCAACTGTCCCTGTAACAAAAAAGGTTAAAATCTGTCCAGGCGTTTCGGCGTGATGCGAAGACAAAGAATGACGCAACACGGCTGGCGTCGCACGCCCATGCAATTCATGCATCGCCCTATCGCCCTGTTAAGATTTTTCATGAAATTACTGCTCTCTAAAAATAACAAATTTTTATTGTAATTTTAGAATTCATAAAAATAAAAATGTGGTATTTTTAGGGTTCCGTACCCAAAGGGTAAAAACGCGCGGGACCCTATTACTGAGACTTCGCTGTCCGTCCGTCCGTCCGTCTGTCACCAGGCTGTATCTCAAGAACGGTGATAGCTAGACAGTTGAAATTTTCACAGATGATGTATTTCTATTGCCGCTATAACAACAAATACTAAAAATAAAATAAAATAAATATTTAAGGGGGGCTCCCATACAACAAACGGGTTGGTTGCGTTAACTTTGCACCTCATTTGTATGGGGCGCTATACATACCAGGTGCAAACTTAACTTAACCATTTAAGGATGAAAATGTTTGTACGGAACCCTCGGTGCGCGAGTCCGACTCGCACTTGCCCAATTTTTTTCTATCAAAATCGTTGAGAAAAGCGACATCTCTCTCGCGGTCTTTGCACCTGCTGTAAAGCAATGTGGATCGTGCGTGAAAAAACCCTAGGGTATGGCTAATACGTATGAGCATTTTAAACACATATGACGTAGACGGCACTCCAGTAGCGTAGAATAATGGAATCAAAGATTTGGCGTGATTGACGTCACCATGTGATAGCTCAGTTGGGAGAGCACTACGCCGGAAAAGTAGTGTCGCAGGTTCGTGTCCTTACATTGCAGTGGATCACACCACATTTTTCTTTCATAATTTACCTTCGTGTCAAAATGTATAATTTTAGAATCATTAAAAGATGATAGCCTAAAAAAAAACTAACCTATGCTTGCGACTAACCCAGAAAAAGTCACACTATTGATTAGTAAGATGAAGGCGCTTGCCAAGCAAGAGAAGCCGCGGTAAAAACTAAAATCGTCCAAGTGCGAGTCGGACTCGCGCACCGAGGGTTCCGTACAAACGCTTATCCGATCTTAACTGGCCGGGTTAAGTTAAGTTTGCACCTGGTATGTATGGCGTAGGATAAAAATGAGGTGCAAAGTTAACGCCACCGATCGCGTTTGTTGTATGGGAGCCCCACTTAAATATTCATTTTATTTTGTTTTTTAGTATTTATTGTAATAGCAGCAACTGATTTCTGTTGTGTCAACAGATAGCAACACATCATTTGTGAAAATTTACGACTGTCTAGTTATCACGGACAAACAGACAGACGGACAGTGGCGTAGTAATAGGGTTCCCTAAAATATACAGAACCCTAAAAACCACTAGTGCAATAAAGTTACTCCAATGTCGTAATGGTTACACCTCCAGTGTAATTCGGTTGTAAAAATGTCAGCCAGATAAGCGGTGGGAACTGGATATGCGTGATACGCCATGCTAATGGATTTCATTGTTGGGAACCAATCTTGTAGTCAGTGTTGCCGAGCTACGGAAAAATCTGTAGATCTAGTCCAACAGCGTTAACTCTTCCAAGCAAATTAACTGTCAAACCATACTAAACTGATTCACTTTGTATGGTTTGACAGTTAATTTGCTTGGAAATTAAGCGTGGTTTGACCCTATGGAATTTAGGCGTTAGGCCCAGACCTACGGAAATTACTGGTGAACCTACGGAATTTCAGACTATAGGTACTTTTATTTATCAGAATTGTAATCCTGGCTGAAACACGTGCAGACTAATCATACGACCTGCGTTTCATGCACTTCACTGTGATCCGTTTCGTTAATTTCATTTTCTTACCAGCTCTAGACAAGGTGTTCATAAATATTAAAGTTGTATTCCTTTTCCTGCTAAGTTTTTGCAAAAGTAACTACCTTTTAATAACATTTTAATCTTCAGTATTGCATTGGAAAAAAATCTTTAGAACTACGGATTTTTAAGCGACGCAACGCTCTACGGAATTCCACAGAATTTTTGTCTCACCCTACAGATTTTATAGATTTCATCTGGCAACACTGCTTGTTGCATTGAGTCCCAATTGGGTGCCAACGTGGAGGTTGATACATCGGCGGTTATTATTGTTTGTGGGTGTATTTTTCGTAGTTGGCAACTGGTTACAATGTAGTTCTTTTTTAAATCATTCATTACACTAATATTATAATGGCGAAAGTTTGTATGTTTATGTATATGTTTGTTACTTTTTCACGCTCAAATGGCTGGACCTATTTTGATAAATTTTGGTATGAAAGTAGCTGACACCCTGGAATAACGTATAGGCTACTTTTTATCCCAAAAAATGTAGTGTTCCCGTGGGATGAGCGGGTAACACAGCGCAGCGCAGCTAGTTGACTATAAAAATTGTAGCGTCGTTCTTGTAAGTACTTTGTTATTGTCATAACTGAGATATATATATTTTTTTGACCTGCATTAATTCAGAAATCATTTCTGGGAATAGTGCCATTATACCGCAATATGGCTCCTGTGAATTGTGATTCAGAATAACTTTTTCTTTCACTTGTCCTTGGCGTTTTGCAGTAATTAAGTCTCGTCAGTAGTGTCGTCAAATAAATATTAAGGAGTAAAACAATTAAACGTTAGATACATCTAATTGTCAAATCTATGAAATTATTATCTTAAATTCGCCTACATTTCACCCTTTTTAGGGTTCCGTACCTAAATCGGAAAAAACGGAACCCTTGTAGGATCACTTTGTTGTCCGTCCGTCCGTCTGTCTGTCTGTCAAGACCCTTTATCTCGAGAACGTGTTGAGGTATCGAGTTGAAATTAACATTATATGCTCAAGTCTACGGTTTCTTGAACCTGTGAAAAAATGAAACTTCTACGTTATCGTGAAAAAAAGATACGGCCATTTATGTCACAAAAAACGTACATTTCGACACTCTTAAGGGAATCAAAATGATTGGGTACTTCCCGATGACCTAGAACTATGAAATTTGGCAAGTAATATCGTCACAAACTACAAATACTTATAAAATTCTGAAAACTATACATTGCTAATAAAATCATAAAAAAATATAGTCCTCTCGCTACGCATCCGCGCACTGGTGGAAACGCAGCCTTATGCTATGAATAAATAATAAAGTATTCGTCACTCTCGGCTCCCATATCCGTCCAAAGTTATGGTTACTTTGTCATTTAACTATCGCGTGATAAGCGTAACCAAACTAAACCCGCTACACTACAACATGTAAAAAAAGACATTTCCGAGTTTCCGTAGTAGCTAACTTAACGAAATTGGTATCGATTTCCGTATTCTTGGGGTGAGTGCTTTAATTGGTAATTATAGTTAACCATTACCTGCTAAAACACGCATGAAACACCGCTCCTTTAAAGATTAACGACATCATTAGAGTATAATAACATGATTGCTATGATTACTGATACTCCTATCGTGATATGTGCTCACCTTCGGCGAGCAATCGTAGTAATAAAAAGCCCAAATTGAATTAAACTACCGAATCGTAATTTGCGAGGATGAGTAGGTACCTAAAGATTGGTCTCACAATGGCGCGATTTTGTATCTTCAACTCGCATAAGATTTATGTCACGTTAAAGTTTAGGGTACGTGGTCACCCTAAACAATCCTGGCGGCGGCGGACGGTCACTGCAGAAGCGATTAGCGAATGCGATAGGAATGACCGCCGTGGCTGACGATGTGGTGGACTACGTTCGCCGGAAGACTGGCTTCTCGCTGAGTGTGCACCAGCTGCAGTTTCGCCACTACGTGCACTTCAGCTCGTTTGTGGTGCGCGTGCCGCGGCCGCTGCAGGACACCATCGCAAGTGCAGACTTCTGGCCGAAGGGTGTTGTGTTTCGGCAGTTCCGGGGCAATCTGCCGAATCCTGCGCAACGGAGCCACGCTGTTACGTCGCCTAAATCCAACTAGATTTAAGTTTTTTTTTTATGATTTGATTTTGTAGTTCACAGTGCCTTAGTTTAACTAAGTACTGTAATGCTGTGTAACTATTTTGAATAAATAAATAAATAAGTAAATAAATGACCAGCCGTCTCGCACATCTTTATAAGTGTTTTGCAGAAATCCCATCGCTGTAGTTTTGCAAGCCCTTAATTCGGTTTTGACCGAAAAGCGAGTAATCAATCATTGGTATTGTGCTGATGAGATTTGGTAGTCTGCGTGCACGCAAATATTGTTATGAAATCTTTAAGCACAGTCAGCTACTTTACGTGTATACCCGCGGCTGCAGTATGCTCTGTTTTTAACGCGCCCCACTATGGGCTTTGGCTTTACAAGAAGGCTCTACGGCCGCCCAAAGAGCCATTGCTATAGCTATAAGGGCTATGCTCGGAGTGTTCTTGCGAGACCGAATCAGAAACTAAAAAATCCCCTGGAGGATCAAAGTAGCCTAAGAAACGGCAAACTAAAGTGGCAGGCAGCGGGAAACATCACAGAACGGGACGCAGCATGGAAGGCGCCTGTAGTGTGTGTCCAACACGCACACACTCATCTCTCCTTTCCTATATTATCCCATGTATCGTATGCATACAGTTAGTAATAAATCATACTTAGAACCAAACACTTGGTTGCATCAACGCCCATCCTTACACCCCGTACGAGGAAGACTGACGATATTGTGAGGGTCATGGGAAGGTGTTGGATGCGTATATCCCTGGACCGCTCAACGTGGATGTTCGTGGGGAAGACCGTTGTTCAAAAACTGCTGGGATGATAAGAATTAACTATTAGAGCTTGGTGAAATTGCAGATTTGGGCCTTATATCTTTCAGTTTGGCGCGATGGATACCAATCAAACTATGAAAAGCAAACTTACCCTAGAGCCTCTGATTTAAATAAACCACGGCATAGTAAAATCTTTGCGAATTTCTTCATCCGTGCGTAACATTGCAACACAGAGCATCCCATTATTAACTACGGGAAAAGTCACATACTAATCCTATTAACTCATCCATCAAATACAACCTTAATTCCTATATCTACACTACTCAAATGTATACTTTATGTTCAAAGTCATACGCAACAGGATTCAATAAGTCTACGTGGTATTTAGACTGTTTTATACAGAACCACTTCACAAGCGCGCAAGGTTTAAGACAATACAACCACACCATCGTATCTTGAGTCATGAATCGTAACAATTAATAACGGGGCGGAGATCACTTTAAACTGGTCCTTAGACATTAGCCGTCTGTGTGCAATGTTTACTTTAATCTCCTTTAAATTGTGCAACTAAGTGACTCCCCAAAATGGACGGTTACCCAAAGGCTAACTAAGGTTACCTTTGTCAAAGTTACAGAAGAACACTTACCACCACGCATAGTTTTGAAATTATGCCCTAAGCTGCGTGCAAGACATTCATCTTTACTGAATCTTAAAGTTACTGTGATATGACATTTTAGAAGTGAGCTGTGAGATGTAATATTGCTATTTTGCTTTCGAAATGTAAACAAAAGCTAGTGCTTAATGTAGAAAAGACGAATTGGAGGAACAATCAGCTAAGGGCTCACATGTGAAAGACGTGACATCATAATCACCGACCTATTGAATCTGACAATTACAAAAACGGTTTCCTAAACCGTTCTCAGTCTTAATTTTTGACCATCCGGTTTTTATTTTATTTATTTCGCTCTGATGGACCCGTGTTTTGAATACTGTATCAAAGCTCCCAGATTTTCCTCTCGGCGTCGATCATACAGGGTGACCAGTTCAAATGGGTCAGTAGGGAAAAATCAGAAACTAGACGATAGGGAAATTTGTTCTTAGCAACCATGACGTCGATTTCAGATTTAAGGAAAATGGCAATGTCTTTTTTATTCATTCATAACCGGGTATCAAATCTAGTCAACATTTCTGTAAATACGACATCCGGATCCAGATGTTGACCAAGTTCGATCCGCGCTTATACATGTATGAGGGGAAAAAAATTGAAAGCCATTTTTATTCATCTAAAATTGACGCCATTCTCCCTAAGAGCAGATTTCCCTATCTCTCATGATTTCTGACTTCTGCATACTGACCCATTTGGATAGTCGCCCATCAAGTCGGGCTTCTGACGAACATAACAAAGTCTACAGTCCGACCAAAAAGAGTAGAACTTAAAAAGTGGCAATACTGTAGTCTCCTCCCTTTCTAATCAATATAAGAAAACGGGGACGACACTTACAGTTTTGCCACTTTTTAATTTCTACTCTTTTTGGTCGGACTGTACAAGATACATACACAGCTAGTTTTCAAAATACTCGTATTTTAATAGTAATCTCGAGATGATTCCATCGATAACCCGTGCACAATGGTCGGAATGTCCAAAAGGAACCATGCATGTGAGATGCGGCGATAGCGACGCCCTCGGCCTACATTTGTGGGTCAAGAAGCTATTTATTTATGAACCATTACATTTAGAACACATTAGTCTGTAGGTATACAGGGTGTCATAGGCTATGGTGCATAAAGATTAATTTAACTATACGTACAAGTAGTTCTAAGTTCCTCTGGCTCTGTTATTATACTCACTTCATATCAATTCATTTTATTGCCACTAGGAAAACCATACAAAACATTTTAAATTACAATTATACACAATCGAAAATTAAATTAAAGTAGCACAATCAGAAATACGATCCTAAAATTCCATAAGCTTAATAAAATAAAATCACATAGTCAAATAACAAGTATAAAATCATAAAATCAAAAAATAATACTATAACAAAGTCAAAACAACAATGAAAATAATTAAAATACCATGTCAAGAGCTCAAAAATAGTCAAAATTTCAATTAATCAAATAATGCTTAAATCTAAAACACAGGTAACAATAAAAAGCTGTACTCAAAGTAATGCTGTTGAAGTTATAAATAATACCTATACCTACAGGGATTTTAGGTAATGTTTGCATATTGTACCCGTAACATAAGCCTACGAGAATGTACGCTTTATTTATGGCTTGGTTCACTTGTGTGACCTGTCGGATATTTATTTATTAGATACAGACCTACCATGTATTCCATATATGAAGTTAGTTAAAGTGGCTGGACATAGGTAGAGCTGCCCTCTGTCCGGGTCTCCCCGGAGTTTTGCGGAGGTGCCCGGGGAAAACCCGGACACTTTTATGTGAATGAAAAATAAAGCGATTGATTTTTTTATAATATTGTTTTCGGACACGTCCGAGGAAAAAATGCGATATAGGTACGTAGTGTTTTTTCAAAGTCTTAGTCCGGATTCGGCGAACTTTGAGATGGCAGCCCTAGACAAAGGTATTAGGTACTGATCAATGGAATAACCACTTATATAGGTGCATCGCCAAGTCAATCAAGTGTGGCTCGACTCGAAGTTAGACGGATGCATGGCAGTTTTATTAGTTTTTCTTGAAATGCACAATTATTATAATTGCATCGGATTCCCAGACACGGATGCGAGCCTGATTAGCATAGTACCGCGTCATCTTGATATGTTTGTTTACTTGCTCCTTTAATTGTGACTTGGTACGATTCGACGCACAGAGGTACGTATCTGTGATTAAATGATGTAATTTTAGTTTCTAAGTCAATTTAGACAGAATATGATACGTTAAATTACAACACTGCGCGCCTTTAGGGTAAACACAGACTTATAGGATTTGAGTCGCATAATTTCGGTCGCGCCATACATCATGGCACGTGGTCACGTCACACTAAGCATGGCGCGACCGAAATTACGCGACTCAAATTACGCTCGTCTGACTTCACCCTTAGCCCCGCTAAGGATATGCCATATGCCAGGACATCGGCGAACGGTTGAGCGAGACATCCAAGCGGGTGGCCAATGTGGCCATACGAGTGAGCGGGGTGGCCATACGAGAGAGCCACACGAGTACCGCTCACCGCTACCGCCGTCGCGCAAGTCGTGGTCAATCCGTAATGGCCGACAGCCTTTGCAGTGGAACTACGGTACTTGAGCACATTCGGTCAGTTGTGTTGTGTCGCTATCACTACGCCTCACTACAAATTGCTTCACGTTTTGTACAAACAATAAACAACCAATAAACTACAAGACTGGTCGACATTACGGAGGACCGAAGAGCTGGCAGCTCCTTGCTCAACGTATTAACGTTGCTATTCAGCGAGGGATTGCTGCCAGTGTCTTCGAGACCATGCCAAAGGGGACAGATTTTATAAGTCTTTTTAGGGTTCCGTAGCCAAATGGCAAAAAACGGAACCCTTATAGATTCGTCATGTCTGTCTGTCTGTCCGTCTGTCCGTCTGTCTGTCCGTCCGTATGTCACAGCCATTTTTTTCCGAAACTATAAGAGCTATACTGTTGAAACTTGGTAGGTAGATGTATTCTGTGAACCGCATTAAGATTTTGATGCAAAAATAAAATAATAATAATAAATATTGGGGGCTCCCCATACTTAGAACTGAAATTCAAAAAATTTTTTTTCATCAAACATACGTGTGGGGTATCTATGGATAGGTCTTCAAAAATGATATCGAGGTTTCTAAAATATTTTTTTTCTAAACCGAATAGTTTGCGTGACAGACGCTTCCAAAGTGGAAAAAAGTTGGTCCCCCCCCCCCCTCTAACTTCTAAAATAAGAAAATGAAAAATCTAAAAAAAACATATGATGTACATTACTATAAAAACTACCAACGAAAATTGTTTTGAACGAGATCTAGTAAGTAGTTTTTTTTTTATAATTTAATACCTAACTTTGCACCTAATTTATATGGGGCGCTATACATACCAGGTGCAAACTTAACTTAACCACTTAGGGATGGAAAGTGTTTGTACGGAACCCTCGGTGCGCGAGTCCGACTCGCACTTGGCCGGTTTTTTTTATATTAGATTCCTTCCTTTTAGCATATATTTTAGTTAGTTAATGTCCTAGTTTACAGTTAGTATTTTAATTTCTGTGTTATTAATATATTTACTACAAGAAAAAAAATCTTCAGGGAGTACCTTCTATAATACATTAAAGCCATAATTGACTTCGTTGATGTGAGCCTATCTATCACTCCCTGGCCGATAGCTCTTCAGGCAAGGTTGCCACTAATAGTAATTACACCCAACAATACATCCGTCCGTCAGAGCCAAATTAACGCCTCCATTGATACGTATTAATTACATTCTTGGTATTTGTAAAGTGCGATTTTGACAGTTCCTTGGGATTTTTCCCCATTAGACGTGAGTCATGAGTTGCTCTTTAAAAGTAAGTACCTATTTACCATGTAAATAACTATACTTACCTACATGTAATAAGCTGCAGGTGTAGGTACGAATAACAAAGTATTGTATGTTAACACGACTTAAAGTGATTAAGTAGGGAACTTTTATACAGGGTGTTTCATAAGACCGGGCAGATATAGCAGAAAAAAAATACAAAATCAAAAACTAAAAGCTGTTATTCTTGCTGTTGTTATTATTGCCGTGTAATGAGATTCTATAATTAAAGATTAAAACTTTTTAAAATCTGCTATCGCATTTTTTATATACTTATCAAGAATTTGTTTCTGTGTAACAAAATTCCCTACGTACTATTTATAATTTATATACTCCCAAAATCACCGTTTTCCTTGAATCACCCTGTAGGTATGAATTTCGACAAATAAACATAACTAAATCTTATTGATGTATCGTTCCGAACATAGGTACTACCATTCCATCAACAGCTCGAAAAATCAAAACAACAATAGATAACAAATATAGCAATCAATTTCATTTAAGTTCACCTTCAAGCTAATTTTGTGAACATTACGCCACTCTGTTAGGTTGGTACTGTTAATTATTGACAATTAAAAACACAATAAAATATTATATTACGTGCATCACGATGCTGCAATTATTTGTATTAATTGTTAGTACGAATATTGAGGAAGACCAAATCAAGGGTGGACAGTATATTAGAGTAGAAGGGTTCCAATATTTCTAACAACAATGTATTTGTACATGTTATAGTAATCTAGGTGCAGAATTGGAATTAATTCTTGTTAAGTACCCCTGTGGTATGCTGCAGCAGCAAGCATTTATGTATAACAGTTACAAAAATTGTAATGAAATAAAAACATAAATAATATAATAATAAATAAATATGAAGAGACAATATTGCACAAATATGAACATGAAATCTATCCGTCTATAGATAAACCCATAAAGATGAGTGCTCCTTTATACTATGGAATTAAAACTTTCACCTAAACCACACCTTATAGCGATGAAGTAGAAATTTGCTGTATAGTAAATGTTCCTAACTTCGCCTGTACTCCCTATCTTCGCCTACAAAATCTTTGTGCTATCCCAAGGATGATTACCTACAGCCGTGATTCGAAAGACCTCTAGTGTTATGCATTTAGTAAGCGAACACAGAAAGCGCAGGCGAAGTTACAGTCCTTGATGGTAGATAAATAGATTACTAATGGCCGAATCTAGGCGGAACAAACCAAGGTATGTACCTGGTCGATATTTTCAAGGGGAGCCACATGACCTATGCAATCTTTTACAGGATAAAATGCGTCCAAGTTCCACCACATTCGTCCACGCGTGCCCCATTTACACCACCTTACGGTGCTCTCCTCACCTTTCCCGGATATTATAGTCTTAACCCTAATATTAATGGATCGCTCTAAAACTGTTTTCCGGATTTTTGCAATGGCGTAATTGTGTGCGCTTGCGATCGAGCGTGGTAAGAATTTCAATGTTGAATCAAACAATTACATAATTGTTATAAACACTTCTGGTGTACAAATATGTTTGGCCTTCGCTGTGTGCAAAATTTGCAGAAGCTTTTTATTTTTTGTGTACATGAGAGTATCAAATTTATTTACACTTAAATAAAAATAAATCTGTTGAACTGTTCCAGAATTCGAGACAGAATAAAAAAATAGGGTATTTTCCTGATAGATCAAATCAGAAACATAGGGATTAAAAATAGTACCACTATCACTAGTGACGCTTTTCTCAATCACTCAATTTTTATTTCTACTGTAAATTCCGGTGGATAAACTTGTGATATGTGATGATGTCCTTCCTGAAGATATATTTTCACGGCGGCAATGGTTCTAATATTAAGCATAGCTATAGCTATCATATTTGTTGTTTACTCATTCCGTGTTTTTGTAATGTCGTACGATGAATAAATTATAAGCTATCCTTGACTTGCACGTTTATATTTTTCACCCTGTATTATCATCGCATTATGACTATAGTAACAAATAAGGACATGATTTTCATACTTTAAATTAGCTAAAAACAATGTCACGTAATTATTCGCTGAATTATTTCATCAATTAAATTAAATAACTAGAGATTTCTGAATAACTCAATAGTAAAAAGTTTTGAGCAGGCTATACAGGGTGATATGTGAAATAAATGATCAGTAATTAAGGATCATTCCGTAATTGGAGCGGAGCGAGCGAAGCGAGCGAAGCTCCCATGGATCGACTCGAATGGACTTTGTGACAATGCGCAGATCTCAGCGAGTTCTCAACCGATTTTAGACATTTTTGCAAAAATTAAATTTCACTAGGTCGTGACGAAGAGAAAATTTCGAAAAAAAAAAAAAAACTCCGCTCCAATTTATGGTGCAAGCTTAGCCGGTGGCTGACTCTGCATCGACCTAGTTACATCATCACATTGAATGGTAGACTCTGAGTTCATTCGCAAATTCGGGAGAGGTGCAGAATCCCAAGGATTGTTACTGATATTAATTTAAATTGCTGTTTTTTTTTCAATTATTATTAAATAGTATTTCGTATGTTAAATTAGACCCAAAACATTAAAGTAATAAGCGAAATTGAACACCAGTTGTTTTGTATGAAATGCCGGTGAAATCTCCGGCTGGAACACCCTTATGGATTAATTGTAAGTTTCTAGCGCAGAAGATTCACAATATAGCAATGCGGATGTGATTTACATTAGTGATAAAATCGGCCATTATCGTCGTTTAACATGCCGATGTGTGTGATTAGACACAATTATTTATATATAGTTGTACAGAATGATGTTCTGTTTACATTCTATTCTGAAGACGTCATGTGTTATATGTTATGGCTGAGAGATTAGATCGATAATAATTTGCACTTGGGGCCGATATTTTCGTATTTAATTAGGAAGCGCTAAAAGGCCTATCTTGTCGTGGGAGTAGAATCCCGATTGCAGTTAGGCAAAGTGAGGTTGGGTTGAAAACTTGAAACCCCGAACCCTTACTTTTCTTAAATGAAAACATGAAGAAAAAAGACAACACAATAAAGATCAGCCAATTTCTGATATTCAACTAATAATATATTACACATAAAACAATATAGCAAAAAAAACCTAATTCTGAAATCGCATAATAACCATGTTGCTGTACTTTTGCTTCCATAAACTCCAATGTCTATTTAACTCGTACAAAATAACACCAGCCGGTTTAAGAACCTCTTCCGTTCTTCATTCTTTCAGGATTTTTAGGAATATAAAAAATTGGGCAAGTGCGAGTCCGACTCGCGCATGAAGGGTTCCGTACCATAATCAATAACAAGTTTGTTGTATGGGAGCCCCCCTTAAATATTTATTTTATTTTATTTTTAGTATTTGTTGTTATAGCGGCAATAAAAATACATCAAATTTCAACTGTCTAGCTATCACCGTTCTTAAGATACAGCCTGGTGACAGACGGACGGACGGACGGACAGCGAAGTCTCAGTAGGTAATAGGGTCCCGTTTTTACCCTTTGGATACGGAACCCTAAAAAAAGTAAAGAGTAAAACGCCTATTGAGAATTAATAGCACTAAGTATCATGCCATAATACTTGCGCACCAATAGTTTTTGGTATCAATTAAATTTTAAAGCCATCAATATTCATAAAGGTCTAATGTTGATTTTAATGTTTACCTCGCTTTGATCTTATTTTTATTTCCGTCTGTCGATTACTGAGAAATGAATATAAGTACGTAGGTATAGTGACTGATGGTAAAATTAAAACTTAAATCTAATGGGGAATGCATAATTTTTTACAAAAAGTTTGATTGGTTTTATAGTTAGAAATAATTCTCGTAAAAAATTAAAGGTACAGGTTTTTTTCTATTAACAAAAAATATATATCAATATCGGTAAAAAAGACTTGTGATAGTTATAATTATTCTGTTTGTATCAAAACAGATACTTAGATATCATTTCAATGGTATACATATAGCGCTTTCTTAGTCATAAAAGCCACAAAACATATTTGAGCAGTAGTTCTCGTTACATACATTGTAAATACGATTTACAATGTATGTAATGGCTCAAAATAGATTATAATACCTAAGTACAAGCCTATACATGCAGTGTACACACTGTATAATCCGTATTTTTTCGTCTTTGGCTTTTGTACCTATAGTAATTTCGCCGTGATAACCAACCGGGGGTGTAGCTCAGATGGTAGAGCGCTCGCTTAGCATGCGAGAGGTACGGGGATCGATACCCCGCACCTCCAAATTCGAAGTCGTCTTTTTGCATTTTCCGAAATAATAATTTCATACCTTTTACAATTTCATTGAATACTTTATAAAACCACTAGCTGTTGCCCGCGACTTCGTCCGCGTGGAATCTTATCTTGAATAGTTTACATCTTTATTATATTATTTTCAGATCTAAACAATGTTGAAATTACTTTTCTTTTTTTGCAAGTTAATGATTTTGATGTTGGTTACTGTAATTCAACAAAAAATAAATAATAATAAATATTGAAGTGCTGCTCCCATACAATAAACGTGTTTTTTTTTGCCATTTTACACGTAATGGTACCGAACTTCGGACTCGCTCTCGGCCTCTTTTTAGTTTTTTTTTCGGCTAAATTGCTCTAATTACGCGGAATCATTATGAACTCAGGTTTCAAGTCCCGCACTCAAAATAAATATTTGATCTTCAAACAAATTTTCAACCCCTTTTTCACCACCTTCTGGGCTGAATTTTCAAAAACGAATTCACTTTTCTTGTATTCTGATAATATACCCTTATACAAAGTTTCAAGTCCTGCGCTCAAAAAAATGTTTGATCTCAATACAAACTATCAACCTCCTTTTTACCGCCTCAGGGGTTGAATTTTCAAAAACGCTGAAATTACTTTTTTTGATTTCTAATTATATGCCTTTATACAAAGTTTCAAGTCCGGCGCTCAAAAAAAGGTTTGATCTCCATTCCATTCCAAACATTCAACCCCTTTTTAGGGTTCCGTACCCAAAGGGTAAAAACGGGACCCTATTACTGAGACTTCGCTGTCCGTCCGTCCGCCCGTCCGTCTGTCACCAGGCTGTATCTCAAGAACGGTGATAGCTAGACCGTTGAAATTTTCACAGATGATGTATTTCTATTGCCGCTATAACAACAAATACTAAAAATAAAATAAAATAAATATTTAAGGGGGGCTCCGATACAACAAACTTGTTATAGATATATATTGGTACGGAACCCTTCATGCGCGAGTCGGACTCGCACTTACCCAATTTTTCACCATCTTCAGGGCTACATATATTTTCAAAAACGCTGAATCACTTTTTTGTATTCTAATAATACGCCTCTATTTAAAGTCCCACACTCAAAAAAATTTTTAATCTTCATACAAACTTTCAACCCCTTTTCACCACCTTCAGGGCTGAATTTTCAAAAACGCTGAAATTTTTTTTCTTGTATTCTAATTATATGCACTAATACAAAGTTTAAAGTCCCGCGCTCAGAAAAAGGTTTGATCTCCATTCAAAGTTTTAACCCCTTATTTACCAGTTTCAGGGATGAATTTTCAAAAACACTTAAATCAGTTTTCTTTTATTTTATTTTAGTACCTGTTTACAAAGTTTCAAGTTCCTAGCTTAGAATTAAAATTGAACCCCGAGACAAACTTTCATCCCCCTTCTAACCCTCTTAGAGTTTGAATTTATAATGACGTTAAATCAATGTTATTTTGTTGTTATTATTATATATGCCTTAGTCAAAGAATTTGTAATGGAATCAAACTTTCAACCCTTTTTAACCATTTTAGGGGACGAAATATTGAAAACGCTGAAATTACTTTCCTTGTATTTTAATTATATGCCTTTATACAAAGTTTAAAGTCCCACGCTCAAGAAAAGGTTTGATCTCCATACAAACTTTCAACCCCCTTTTTACCACCTAAGAGGATGAATTTTCAAAAACGCTGAAATTACTTTTGTTCCATTTTATTTGCATAACTTTTTACGAAGTTTAAAGTTCCTAGCTTAAAATTAAATTTGAACCCCAAGACGAACTTGCATCCCCCTTTTAACGCCCTTAGAGGTTGAATCTTTGATGACGTTAAATTAATGATATTTTGTTATTATTGTATATGCCTTAATAAGAAGTTTCAAGGAATTTGTAATGGATTCACACTTTCAACCCCCTTTTAACCCTTTTAGCGGACGAACTTTTGAAAACGCTGAAATAACTTTTCTTGTATTCTAATAGTAGGCCTTTACACAAAGATTCAAGTCCCGTGCTCAAAAAAATACTTGATCTCCATACAAACTTTAAACCCCTTTTTTACCCTTTTAGGGGTCGAATTTTTAAAAACGCTGAAATGGCTTTTCTTGTATTCTAATAGTATGCTTTTACACAAAGATTCAAGTCCCGCGCTCAAAAAAATACTTGATCTCCATACAAACTTTCAACCCCTTTTTTACCACCTTAGGGGATGAATTTTCAAAAACGCTGAAATGAGTTTTCTTTTATTTAATTTTAATATCTTCTAACAAAGTTTCAAGTTCCTAGCTTTAAAAAAAACTTGTATCCCATACAAATTTTGCACCCCTTTTTAACACCCTTAGGGATTGAATTTTTCAAAATTGCTTCTTATCTCTAGCCCACGTTATAAAAGTAACCTACTGTGCAAAAATCAACTCTCTAACATTAGTAGTTTCGGCTGTGCGTTGATGAGTCAGTCAGGACTTCTTCTTTTATATATATAGACTAGCGGCCGCCCGCGACTTCGTCCGCGTAGATTTTTGATGATGACAAAGATATTAAAATAGGTAAGTGAATTTTATTCTTAGTTAAAATGGTCTAGACATATTACATTTCAAACAGTGGCAGACACTGATATGCAATTGTTAGAGAATTTTTGAAGATTTTTCCAATTAGATTACGGGAACTGTTTGCAAGATGCTTAATATTTTTTCCGTCAGTTACCTGATGCTTTTAATCTTTGGCAAAAATGACTGCAAGATATAGAGCGACGCATGGAATTGGAGTTAGAAAATGGGGATCTTAATAGTTATTATGAGTGAGATTTAAAAAAAAAGTTAAATATCGTAAGGCTGTTAAAACAATCTTAAACTCAGCACTGGAAATCGAGAGATGGAATAATAAATAATAAACTTTAAGTATTTCATAACGATAATAAATAATGACCTCTTTTCATAAGAAGGCAGCACTGGTATTTGTACACGCCGGCCTGCCTATTAAACGAAAAGAGTGGTGTGGCGGAGTTCCCGAGGCTGGCCAAAATGTTTCTAAATGGTCTAGCAGGTACCCCAGTTATTAAAAAGGCTAGTGTTTAAAGAAAATGCTGAAATGTGACCATTAAAAACTAAATGCACATAAGCGAATTTAATGATGCGATTACTATTTTGGTCTACAGGCTAGTAGTATTGTTTGAAGAGTGATTCAATATATTCTGGTGGCTATAGTTCTCTATATTTCTCAAGAAGCTAAATAAAGTAAGAATAGGTATATAAAGTATAAATTATTCATGTGCTGATAGACAACTCACTAAAATATAGGAACACATAAAGTTTGGAACACAATAAATAAGAGACAGCACTAAGAAAATATTGTTGACAGTCAACCATAGAAAAGGGGGTGCAAGTTCGTTTTAAAGAAAGGACGTAGTCACTGGGTAGTAGACTGGAAATAAAAAATATATAAACTGATAACGTTAGCGTAACACTTCTTTATAAACAACATTAGCGGTGTTCCCCATACAAACTTTGCACCCCTTTTTAACCCCCTTAGAGGTAAAATTTTCCAAACCGCTGAAATTACTTTTTTTGTATTTGATTAAGTAAGCTATCTACAAAGTTTCAAGTCTCTAACTCCAAAAAAAAAGTTTACCCCATACAAACTTTGCACCCCTATTTAACCCCCTTAGGGGTGAAATTTTCTAAAACGCTAAAAGTACTTTTTATGTTTTTGAATAAGTAATCATTCTACAAAGTTTCAAGTATCTAACTCCAAAAAAAAAGTTTACCCCATACAAACTTTGCACCCCTATTTAACCCTCTTAGGGGAGGTATTTCCAAAAATCCCTTCTTATCTCTAGCCCACGTTATAAAATTAACCTACTGTGCAAAAATCAACTCTCTAACATTGGTAGTTTTGGCTGTGCGTTGATGAGTCAGTCAGGACTTCTTCTTTTATATATATAGATAAGTCACGAGATAATCTTTTAAGTACTTTTTTATTACCCATGATTATCACATTATCAAATTGTAATAACTTATGTCTAATTATCCAGAAAGATCTTTTAAATACATCGCCTTGAGGGCAATCGTTATATTCGTATTAAAAATTGGGTTAATCATGAATTAATCGTTTGGGCTGCGCCGATTTTGATGTGAGTTTGTGAATAAAATGATCTAATTTCGGCCTTGCGTGATGGAAATCATGGGTAGGACTGTTTATTGTTACATTTAATATTAAACGAGATTAAATGTCTTTTGAGGTCGGCCGTATCACTAAAAGCTAGTATTTGATACTGATAATAACGTATTTCACAACACATTAATTAATTGTTATTCATATTGTATTATAATTTCTATCACAGACATAATCATTAATTATTTTTAGAGTTCCGTACCCAAAGGGTAAAAACGGGACCCTATTGAGACTTCGCTGTCCGTCCGTCACCAGGCTGTATCTCAAGAACGGTGATAGCTAGACAGTTGAAATTTTCACAGATGGTGTATTTCTATTGCCGCTATAACAACAAATACTAAAAATTAAATTAAATAAATATTTTAAGGGGGGCTCCCATACAACAAACTTGTTATAGATTATGGCACGGAACCCTTCATGCGCGAGTCGGACTCGCACTTGCCCAATTTTTTATTCAATATTGTATTATAATTTCTAGAACATTCTATTGACATTAAAAAATCAAATAAAATATAGGTCCTTTAAACAAAATATTTTAACGCTTTTTAGCGCGGTCTGGACCAATATTTATAAATTTTGGTATGAAAGTAGACACCCTGCATGTGTTACATAGGCTATTTTTTATCCCGAAAAAGATTAGTGTTCCCGTAGGATGAGCGTGTAAGCACAGGGCGCAGCTAGTAAAAACCTATCATGTAAAACGTTCTATACCTACTTATATAACAATTTCATAGACAAAGTAGGTCATAGTGAATAAAAAAATAGTGTTAGTTCCGTATCAAGCCATCTTTGCACTATAACACCTTGTCCTCTCAGCATATAATTAAACCATTTTTAGGGTTCCGTACTCAAAAGATAAAAACGGGACCCTATTACTAAGACTCCGCTGTCCGTCCGTATCTCTGTCTGTCTGTCACCAGGCTGTGTGTCATGAACCGTGATAGCTAGACTGTATTTTTGTTGCTGCTATAGCAACAAATACTCAAAGACACAAAATAAATATTTAAGGGATCCCCATACAACAAACGTAATCGGTTGCGTTAACTTTGCACCTCATTTGTATCCGACGCCATATTATATACCAGCAAGGCTAGCATATCTTGCTGCGCTTCACTTGTCACGCGAGTCAGCATCACCTGTCCTGCTAGCTCGATAATGTAAGGAAAGTGACGGGTAGTATTTCTCACACAACAAACAGTCGCGTGTCAAAGTTATGCTAGATGTAGGGGAAGATTGGCACCATTCGTACACGGGGCAGCTCCATACAGTCACTATTACAGCTTATTAGGACAATGTATTTATTACGGGTTTGTGTGTGTGGGTAGGCGCTGACGGCGACCTGGACCACGAAGTTAGCTGTCAGTGCGGTTACCAAGAGCGACACGAGAGGGCGTTATTTGTTTTTGCACCCTTGTAGTGAATTTTCTGTCGATGTTCTCGGATGTTTCGTGCTTAAGTGGAGCGGTAAATCTTAAAATTTTGTTGATCAACGGTAAGTAAATACTATCATTTTCATAATAAAGTACATATTTTGTGTATTTCTCTACATGAATTTTGTGTAGTTACCAATATTTTATTTTTGACCTTCGGGGCAGGTTCGTACGCCTACACACCTGGGGCACATTCATATGCGTATGCCTGTATCCCCAATTAACATCTTTCCTTTTATTTCAGAAAATTAGCAAAAATAGTGCGGAATTATAAGAAAAAAAAACCGGCCAAGTGCGAGTCGGACTCGCGCACCGAGGGTTCCGTACAAAAACTTTCCATCCCTAAGTGGTTAAGTTAAGTTTGCACCTGGTATGTATAGCGCCCCATATAAATTAGGTGCAAAGTTAGGTATTAAAATATTTAAAAAAAAACTACTTACTAGATCTCGTTCAAAACAATTTTCGTTGGTAGTTTTTATAGTAATGTACATCATATGTTTTTTTTAGATTTTTCATTTTCTTATTTTAGAAGTTAGAGGGGGGGGGGGCAACTTTTTTCCACTTTGGAAGCGTCTGTCACGCAAACTATTCGGTTTAGAAAAAAAATATTTTAGAAACCTCGATATCATTTTTGAAGACCTATCCATAAATACCCCACACGTATGTTTGATGAAAAAAAAATTTTTGAATTTCAGTTCTAAGTATGGGGAGCCCCCAATATTTATTATTATTATTTTATTTTTGCATCAAAATCTTAATGCGGTTCACAGAATACATCTACCTACCAAGTTTAAACACTATAACTCTTATAGTTTCCGAAAAAAACGGCTGTGACATACGGACGGACAGACGGACAGACGGACAGACATGACGAATCTATAAGGGTTCCGTTTTTTGCCATTTGGCTACGGAACCCTAAAAAGAGTTTTCTAACGAAATAGAGTCACAATTGATCGAATACCTATATTGAAAATTTTCGAAAATGCATTGCGGGCTCACAAGTCAGACAGCTGTCATATGATTATGCCAAAGAATTGAAACGGAAATATCCGCCAATGGGATTGGCGGGTATTGATTTGTTTTTAAAGACCATTAAAACCATTTTTGATATTATTATTGCTGTTTTATTTAACATGTACGAAGTTATCTCATATTGTCTGAATGTTCCCCGACCCATGTACGAATGTGCCCCTTGAGTGGGGTAGATTCGGACATTTGACAGCTTCTAGTTCTACTAAAAGTCAATCTACTCGTTTGTTGTAAAAGTAGGCGACTTCTAACTTTTTAATTAGGAAGCTAAATGTATCTGCTATATTATAGCGGCCGATGGACGAATCTATCTTTTAAAATAAAAATTCAAAAAACCATAATGTAAAAAGTGTACGAATGGTGCCAATCTTCCCCTACAGGTGCAAACTTAACCCGGCCAGTTAATATTAGATAAGTATTTGTACGGAACCCTCGGTGCGCGAGTCAGACTCGCACTTCTTTTTGCGTATTATTGATGTGCGCTTCGAGCTAAAGGCGGAGGAGTGGCGCTCGTGCGCGCACTAAATACTTAGTTACTCGCAAATGGCGGGCGCGACCGCCGGCGGCTACGTGGTAAATATGTTAAACCAGCGACTCGCATGTATTATACATATAGACCTTCCTCTTGAATCACTATTAAAAAACCGCATCAAAATCCGTTGCGTAGTTTTAAATATCTAAACATACATAGGGACAGACGGACGGGACTCTGTTTTATATACTATGTAGTGATGACGCGTTAAATCTATGTTATCGGCGAGATGTGAAATAAACAGATCATATAACTTTTTATAACTTTATAGCTATCCGCTACTACACTTAGACCATTAATGGCCGATACAGACGGACGACATTTGAACTGCAACCCAGCTGTGAAATGCCAGTTCTGATACAGTTGACGTAACGGCATCCAAACTGTATCAGACCTGCCTTTTGCAGTTGGGTTACAATTCTGATCTATCAGCCCTAAGGGATCAAACATCACCCGTGCCCAACCCGTGCCCTACATACAGTCCGACCAAAAAGAGTAGAAACTAAAAAGTGACAATACTGTAGTCTCCTCCCTTTCTAATCAATATAAGAAAACGGGGACGACACTGCAGTATTGCCACTTTTTAATTTCTACTCTTTTCGGTCGCACTGTACAACCTTACCTAAAGCCTTACCTACTTTGTCTTCTCTAACCGTTCCCGGCAATAGTATATACATTACATTATGTAAATACATTACATAGATAACATCCATGACCCAGGAACAAAATATACGAGTCCATCACACAAATATTTGCCCTAGCCGGGATTCGAACCCAGGACCGCCGGTTCAGAAGGCAGGTGCACTACAAATTACGCCAACCGCGTCATCGTCGATAGTTTGCATAATTATTATTGATGTGCTTCGATATGATGGCGAGGAGTGTCGCTCGTGCTTGCACTAAATACTTAGTTACTGGCAAATGCCACGCCTGTTGGCCATCTTTACTATGCGTTCATTCTATTCCATCACAATCTACAGTAAACGTATCAAAGCATAATAATATAACTGCGTCTGCAGTACATCGTATACGGGGGAGCGCCAACAGTATCCTGAAGATGATAGCTGACCGGTTTGACTCGGTCATTCTTGGCCGATATATCGAACTGCACGTTAGGAAATGTGCAATTTGATATGTTGGCTAAAATGACATGAAGGTCTGTTACTGTTACGTGCATTTGTGTTTGTGTTACTGTCTTGTTACTAACATAGAATAGGTATAGTTGTAAATACTAACAAACTATGGAATTCTCTGTCTGAAAATAAATGATTTTTATTTATTTATTTATAATAACACGCTCACAATGATGTGTACAACCCTTATTCTGTTGATAATAGCCCTGGTATATAATTTTAGCACGTGGCGGACATATCAACTGCTGCTGCTGACTGTACATATCCAAGCAACAGCATACTACGCCCTGACTCTTTCAGTAATTCCTATAGATTCCTAGTTCCTACACCCTCAATTACAGAATATTTATTTGATTTTGAAGATTCCTATAAAAGAAAAGAAACGCTAGTTTATCACTACACGTTGCCTTAAGAACCTGTTTACGTTCTTGAAAACCTCCATGTTGCTAACTCCTGAAATTTGGTATGGAGCATTTTCGATCGTAGGAAATTCCTTAGGGTCTATTTATTAAGTTTCACCTTGATTACTCAGTTTAACCTGACTCCAACGACCTCGACAGTGACTAGGCTGACAGCGGCACGAGCAGATAACATCAATGTGGGCTAAAGTTATATTTAATCGCGATCTGGCCACTCCAATTACATTGAACTCTGGTTTCTTTGGAATGCACTTATAGCTGGTCGTTTCTACTAAATAAATAAATTACCTTATGCAAATTGCTCATATTTCTATTTTTCAGTATTAAAGTAAAGTCAAAGTGATCCAATTTAATTTAAAATGTATTCGAGAGCATAGGTGCTTATAAACTATCTATCGTCCATCCATCGTAATTTTCAAGAACCGAAGTGAGTCTAGTGTATGTATAGCTGATTCAAGAACTCGGAATATCTAATCGCAGTATTGATACGAGTATGAGTAGGTACATCAGTAGCTAAAATACAATTTGCAGCACATGTATTTAAGTACCTACGTACATAATTAGAGAACTCAAGAGTTTTCCACCTGTATGTACCTAATATCGGAATTCGTAACATAATTTGTAAGGTTGATCAATTTAACAAAAAACCTTGTTTCAAGGTTTAGTAATAACGGTTCTTAAATATTAGACAATACCCTGTTGTCAGTATCTACATAAATGTGTATTAATCAACTTAAAATACACGAAGCAATCAACTCAGCTATTTTGACCAATTAATGTTTTAAACTAGGCAACAATCAAAATATAAAAAAAGGAAATTTGGTCATAAAAAGAACACAAAGGAGACTCCTGGGTGACATAACAAGTGAGTTTCTCTTATAGTTTCGACCTAAGTACAAACCTTGAAGAAATGCATGAGCGTACTCCCACCTGAAAGGACGACAACGCACTTGTTGCTTCCCTGGTCTTGCAGGTGTCTGTGGGCGACAGCAATCGCTTTCCATCAGGCGATCCGTTTGCTCGTTTGTCCCCGATGACAAAAAAAAGTTTCATATTTAAGCGTTTTGAGACTTAGAGTTGCTGATTTGATATAATAAATAAATAAATAAATCTCAGACAACCTCACACAAATCGATCTTCAAGTCCCAATAAATTAAGCTCAAGAAAGGCTTGTGTTATGGGTACCTACTAGACGACCGATATACATACTTATATAGATAAATATTTACTTAAATACATAGGAACAACCATGAGCCAGGCACAAATATTCGTGTTCATCACACAAATATTTGCCCTGGCTGGAATTCGAACCCGGGACCGCCGGCTCAGTATAGGCAGGTGCTTACAAACTGAGCCAACCGATTCGTCAAACATATAATACCTAACATTTTCCTGATTCGTCAGTATTAAGTAAGAAGTGCAGAAACACCCTACATAAAATTGAGTACGGCCGCTTCGCTGTATCAATCAAAACTCAAGTGGCAAAGGTCGCATCGTATCATAACGGCTCAAGTGACAGACGTCTTCATCGACTGGCTATTGTATATTGTTGCGTTGATGTGTGGATGCATTCCGACTCCAACCCAACTGTCTAAAATTGTACAGTTAAGTGAATTAAAACTTAAAAGCCACTTTAATTTTGATCGATAAGTAAGGAGTGTAGTGTTTGTTTAGTCCGTATTTCGAACACCAACAGTGGCACGTAGTTACTTTATATCTGTACCCTTACCATTTATTTATTTGTTTCAGTCAAATTAGTTACACAGCATTACAGTAATTAAACCAAGGCACTGTGAACTACAAAATTATACATTAAAAAAAAAAAAACAAATCTAGTTTGATTTAGGCGACGTACCAGCGTGGCCGTGGCTCCGTTGCGTCGTCTGATCTGGCGCAGGATTCCGCAGATTGCCCCGGAACCGCCGAAACACAACACCCTTCGGCCAGAAGCTTGCACTTGCGATGGTGTCAATGAATGCGCCACAAACAACACAAACGACCTAAAGTGCACGTAGTGGCGGGACTGCAGCTGTTGCACCCTCACCAGTCAGTCAACCATGAGTGACCGTTCTCGCTAGCGACTGCGTAAACGATATGTATGGAGAATAGTAGTTCTACAAAGTAACCGCCAGGGGCGCTGGTCTACTCCATACAAATCATACACGCAGTCGCCAGCGAGTACGGTAAGGATACAGAAAACATCGCTAAAGTGGATATATGAGGGCCACATGTCATTATAATCACCGAATAATGTCCCAGATCCTTACGTATGAAGCAAAATATACCTCGACTTTTGTATGCCCAACCACAATTGTACAGCCAGTCTCAAAAGTAACTGTCAGTTTTAGTTATGCAATATGACATAAGTCAGTAGTAAAATTGACAGCTTATGTCGAACTTGTTACATACGGTTCCCCTCCGTTAGCCCGAAAAACTTTCATCCTAATTTCATTGGCCCTAATTTTGGTAACCCTAAAATCACTAACCCGAATTTTCATTCATCCTAATTAATGAATAGACCTAATTTCAGGATTCCGAATTTTCATAATACCTAATTATTTCATACCGAATTCTCACTAGCCCTAATTTGCACTTAGCCGATTTTTTTAGACTACTAATATTATAATACCTAATAATGCTAAAACCTAAATTTTATTAAACCTATTTATCTATAAACCTAAGGCGAGGGCTGCTCTACCTCCACCTCCACGCCTCCGGTTTTGGAATAACACTAGGGTAGAAGAAGGACAGGCAAGACTACGTGGAGTCAGAATTGCCATAGACTCAGGGGGTTACTAATGTGTTGCACAAAATTTATTGGCATATTTTCGTTTCGCATAGCAACCATTGGCACAATCATCATTTCGCACAATTGCTTTTTGCCTAAATTTCTTGGCATACCTACTATCATTACGCACACGTTTCTTTGGCAGAATAGTACATTGGCATAATGTTGATTAGAACAATACCCTTTCCTATGGTCGAATAATTGTGTCGCCGAAATTTATATGGCATAATATTCCGTTCGCATGATTATTTGAATACACCGAAAAATGAAAAGTCTGACTCAATATTAATACGAAACAACAAAATACCTACCTAATCTAAGCAAAGTCGGGCCTGCGCAGCTCGCTCGCTTCGCTCGCTCGTTAGGGTCGTAGTTCAACCTAACACTCCTCCTCGCTTCGCTCGTCGTCGTACCTAACCTAAGCCAAGTTGGATCTGCCTTAAAGTGAACTTGGTAATGTTAGGAATCGTAAGCCAAGTCGGACCTGCGCGGCTCGCTCGCTTCGCTCGCTCGTTAGGGTCGCAGTTCAACCTAACACTCCTCCTCGCTTCGCTCGTCGTCGTACCTAACCTAAGCCAAGTCGGATCTGCCTTAAGGTGAAATTGGTAATGTTAGGAATCGTAAGCCAAGTCGGACCTGCGTGGCTCGCTCGCTTCGCTCGCTCGTTAGGGTCGCAGTTCAACCTAACACTCCTCCTCGCTTCGCTCGTCGTCGTACCTAACCTAAGCCAAGTCGGATCTGCCTTAAGGTGAAATTGGTAATGTTAGGAATCGTAAGCCAAGTCGGACCTGCGCGGCTCGCTCGCTTCGCTCGCTCGTTAGGGTCACAGTTCAACCTAACACTCCTCCTCGCTTCGCTCGTCGTCGTACCTAACCTAAGCCAAGTCGGATCTGCCTTAAGGTGAAATTGGTAATGTTAGGAATCGTAAGCCAAGTCGGACCTGCGCGGCTCGCTCGCTTCGCTCGCTCGTTAGGGTCACAGTTCAACCTAACACTCCTCCTCGCTTCGCTCGTCGTCGTACCTAACCTAAGCCAAGTCAGACCTGCCTTACTTACCTGCCTTGCCTTCGTTTCTGTGAGGGACACAGTTTCAACCTAACCTAACTTTGTTTTCTGGCAGCGATTCAGTTCTGTGGGTATGCTATGGTACAATTATGCCGCAATAAATTCGGCGGGACTTATATTGTGCTACATAAAATTCTGCGAAATAAAAGTTGGCGATATTAGTATTCTGCTATACAAATTTGTGCCAAATGAATATTATGCGACATAACAATTGTGGTGAGTATATAATTATGCGATAGTATCATTCGGCTAAAAATAATTGTGCGAAAACGATTATGCGAAGTGTATTTCGGACAATAGAGATTGTGCAAGATAAGGGGTACCCAGACTCAGGATGTACATGGGAATCTTTTGACGCTCCGCTCGCTTCGCTCGCTCCGCTATACATTGTCACAATAGAAACCTAACCTAACCTACAGTTTTCGGGGTTCAGCCAATTCGATATTTGTCCAAATCCGTATCTTCTGTTTTAACGTAAAAATAGGTTTAATAATCTTTAGTACTCTTGACATTTAGTGTCAGTAATGATTAGGTCTAATAATCATTAGGTGTGGTAATTATTAGATTATTTCATATTAGTATTGTTGACAATTAGTACAAATCATTATTAGAGCATTGGATTATTAGGTCTAACAACTAATTAGGGTATAAAAATTAGGTGAAATGACATTAGGGCTAATGAAAATTAGAGCTAACGTTGATAGGTGTAATAATATTAGCACTTGCGATATTAGGTCAAGTAGGGGAGTACCGTTACATACATATCCTTCAACATATCTGATTTAAAATCTGATTCCCACCGACTTGGCTATTCAGCGCGTTTGATTTGAACTCAGTTTTTTGCTCTGGAAGAAACAGTAACTTGAAATTATGCTCCGGTTTGCCTAGGGATTAGTTTGGCGCCACGCCAGTAATATCTACCTTGTATTGTAAGTTAACTGTCTATACATATTTGAAAGAATTTAAAATAATGGCATTGCAAGATAACCCAAATTTCGCAATTTATCCGTCAAAATCGTGACCCCGCCCACATAGCTTGAATAGGTGCAAAATACTTCAATTAAGTTCAAGTAATTTGCCTTTAGAGTCATAGTTCAGGGTTCGACGCTATTGTTTGAAGAACAAATAAATTTTAAAGACGCAAACTTGATTTTGCGGGCGGCTAAATCAGTAACCAGCAAATCACGTAGTAACTTTAAACTATACTGAAGATGGTAGCGACTCTGTTGACGGCAGAGATAACCTTGTCCAATTGCACTGACAAGTCAAATGACATTTAGCTAAGCAATTGAAGACTGCAAGAGGGTTCAGGTGGTTACTTTGGCAAGGGCGTATGATGAACATCGTTAACACTATACATAATAGCTCCATGGTTAACACTTATCCTGAATTAGGTAGGAGTATTTGTATGTATATGTAGATAATTATGCTAAATTCAATGTGTTTGACATAATTATCCTATTTTTTTTTGTGATCTTTTGCTACTATTTATACATAAGCGATATGCGCTATTCCACTGTTAGCGTGATGATAACATTTTAGCGTTTTCCAAAAAAGGTGTTTTTCTTAACACTAATTCTCTTTCACATTGAGATGAAGGTACCTCTTCATTACTCTATTTTGATTATTGCATAAATATTAAAAATGGTCAGTCGAATCGAAAAAAATATAGTAGTTTATTCAAATGTTACACATGATAAGAGGCCTTAAAACACAAAAAATTGGATCACAGGAGTATTTTATGACCTAATTATGTACAGTTGCATACACTACGTTATCTACACCCATATTATCATCATCATTATCACAGATTTTCTTTTATGTAGATATGAGGTATTCGGTACCACCAGTAAGTCCGCGGAGCAGAGGAATGAATCGGCCCGCGTGCTCACCTTAACTATGTAGTACTATTAAGATTAAATATTCTGTGCTTAAACAGTATCATATTTGATACTGTTAAGGTGAGCAGGGGATATGGTACTGTTATGAAATTATATCTCTGATTTTGGTCGCTGCCAAGTTATGGAGGTATATACCTATCTATACTATCTGAAATTATAATAGCAATTTAACAATTTGGGCGTAGATAAATATATTTCCGGTATGAATCCATGATAAATGATAAATCGAAAATACGGCTTCATCTTAATCTTTATAATCCTTCCCTTATTACCCTTCATTACCATAATAAAAAAAAAATCTGTAAAAACCCACTCACTTATCAATGTGTTTGCGTTTTACACGATAAATATAATAATAAAAAATAAAATTTTAAAACACTCCCTTCGGCCCCGTCGCAAGAAGCTGGTCATCATGAGACCCTCATTCAATGAGTGATGTAGAAAATGCTACTAAAACTGAACATAATGCTTCAATATTGGCATTTAGCCTCAATATTGGCTGAGATCTTATCACTTGTTCCAATTAAAATTGATCTTGGAAACTTCTAGTCCTATTTCCACCAAAAGTCTTTCGATAAAAACCGCACTCAAATTAGTCCATCCGTTTGAGAGCTACGATGCCACAGACAGACACACAGATACACATTTAAATAAAACAATTGAAACGGATTATATCGCGTATTTTTATTATTAATATAGACATGTTTATACATATTATGCGTATGTTTAGTTAGATACACATGTTAAACTTATAACACTTTTTTCGTCGGGCATTAATGAGTAACTTCCATTTTGTTGTAAACCACCCCGTGGCAACTATGTCTCTAATTTGCTTTTGACTGGTAGAGAAGCCTCATGGCATTAAGTCCGCCATTTGTACTTTGTAGCGCGCAATAAAGTTTAAATAATTAATTAAGGTACGTCTATAGTGATAGCTGATAGTAAATTGGTATTTTCAAACGGATTATAACTTCTCTGTGATAAGTTTCCGGGATTGTAAATCGTGATTTACATGTGTAATCACATAATTGATTGCAATAGTAATCTGAAATAATTTAAAAATAGTACCTACCTATTGATTTTATAGAAGTATATATGTCCCTAATTATTGTACTAAATTGTATCGAGAAACTACATAACTTGACCAGTTCTGTAGTAGGTATTTTAACGCATAATAACGTCTTAAAGTTTGTCAGGGGCCTTGGGCACTTCTTAATAAGTGATCATTAGACAGTAAAAATAATCGGCCAAGTGTGAGTCGGACTCGCGCACCGAGGGTTCCGTACAAACACTTCCCGTTTTAACTGGCCGGGTTAAGTTAAGTTTGCACCTGGTATAATGTATCGCGCCGCATACGAATGAGGTACAAAGTTAACGCAACCGATCACGTTTTTTGTAAGGGAGCCCCACTTGAATATTTATTTTATTCTGGATTTTCATTTTTTGTTATCTGTGTAGCTATCACGGTTCATAAGATACCTGGTGATAGACGGACAGACAGACATACAGACAGACAGACGGACAGCGGAGTTTTAATAGGTTCTAGTTTTAGGTGTATTTTATCCTTTATGTAAGGAACCTTAACAACGTTATTTATGCTTTTTTGGGGATGTCGGGGGATCGCTGACGTAATGGACACGGGCCCTGGGCACGTGTCCAGAGTGCCCATCAGTGGGAAAAGGGACTTGCAACGCGGGTATTGTTTTAATAATAATCACGCTTAGCTTTTATTCCGTTAATATGATACAAATAAAAATAAAAATCATTTTTTACTTCTTATCTTTGTAACGGCTGAAACTTCTATTTCAAATTTAATTATCCTAAAAAAGTATATTTTACCATTATAACTTGAGTTTGATTTGTGTTTAAAGATCCGTCACTACTTACTTCCTGCTAGTTGTCTTTAGTCATCTACTTACCTATGCGACAATGTGATAATAACATTATTTCATTCTTTTTCATAAATATTTCATCATACACATTTCACCTTCCATACTTACTGCAATAAAGCAGCTGGTTGTAAAGACTTCTCTGTTACATTACAGACGAGTGAGAAGCACCCTTAGAATACCTACTTAGTACCTAATTAAACTTTGATGTCGATTTTACAAACTAAGCAGTATTCATATTTATTGTATTTATTAAATGTATTGTTTTTTTCTGTGTAATAAATACTTAAATGAAAAAAAAATGAAAAAAAACATCTGAAAATAAGAATAAATAAATACTCCGGAACAACTTGAACAACTAGAATAAAAAAAAACATCGCATATGCATATAAATGAAAATTATAGTACCTATGTAGCACTTGTTGGAAATGATCGAGGAATTTTTAGGAAGGCTGACCTTAAGATTGCCATGCTAGCTTTCAACGAGTGTGTACAGCTGACATGAAATTACAACAGAACGCGCTTAAGCCGACTGTGTAAAGTCTGAATCCGAATCTCAATTAATTATCTGAATTCATATTGTTAATTCAGAACGCACGAAATTGCATACAATTTAACTATTTCCCAGTGGGGACTGGGGAATTTAGATTTTTTTTATACCTATTATGATTTTCTCAGATTGATCTGTCAAAATTCCGGACGCACTTCTTTCTGTACAATTAGTATGGACGAGCACACACCCACTGGATTCAGATTATGAATCTCGGTTGCAATTCAGACTGATCAATCGGAATTTTAAAGTCGGACAGCCGATCAATCAGCATTTTTAAGACATATGTCAGGCTAAGGACCGGAATTCAAACTGAAGTGAGATTATTAATTCAGATTCGGATTCAGACTGTGTAAAGCCAGCCTAAGCGCGCATAACCGTTAAAAACAAAACGCACCATAGACACCCAACGCTACCGACATCCGAGCCATTCTACTTAATGAGGGTACCTACTAAACGCTCATGTTTGTAAACCTTGTTGTGCTTGTAACATCGAGTATTTCGCAAATTGATAAGCTGACAGTGATGTGATATCAACATATCGGGCATTATCAAAGTTATCACCAGATAAGAGTCAGGTACAGTCAGTGTGAAGCTGGCTTTTGATCGCGTCGCATCATGACCCCGCATTAAACAATGGTAAGTTTTTATTAATTAGTATTTTGATACTAAGTTCGGTAGTTTTCTATGGGTTACAATTGTATCAAGGAAACGAAATGGAGAATATTGGAGCATTAATTGTTTATACTTGTTAGTCATGATCATGACTAATAATTGACTATTTTCATGATGAAGTGTGTTATGTTATAGTGGTCACACGTGTAGATAGATATAAGATGTGAAGTGAAAAGTTTGACTTTCGGACTGGTTACCAAGTACAGTATTAGCGTATTAACGTTCTTAGTGGAAAATCAAATGTAATTAATAATCCTAGATTCGTATTAATATGTTTAGAAGTCTATCCTACCTTTCCTCATCACAATCATTGATTGCTGAGGGCGGTGCCTAGTTTGGAAAGGGGTGATTAAACTTTTTAACGCCAAGAGGGGAAGCAATTCACCGTGCCACTGAAGCCATAGCAAAAAAAATAAAGGAGTGCTTCAAAATCAACAGGGAAAAATACTTCCAGCGGGTTGAATTACAAAGTGTTAGATCATTAGAATTAGGACGTCATTAGGCGTCGTTGGTGTCAGTGGCACAACTTTCCGGTACGTTTAAAGGACGTATCTTACTATGACATCCGTATAAAGATACGACCTTTTACCATAACACGGCAGATTTGCCGTCTTTGGCACTCAAAACGTTAAACGATTCAACGTCCTATCTTCGAGTTTTCTCACAGCAGCAGTATTAGGAAAACCAGCTAACGCATTTTTTATATTTGTAAAATGACAATGAAATAGTGATTAAATGATGAAATGGTTAACTGGTAGAGAATGCCCGATGTCATTAAGTCCGCGTTTTGTATGATTGTTTAATTTTTGCAATAATGATTCCATAAATAAATGAATGAAATGATAAAAATAGGTACCTACCGCAACACCACTACAAACACGAGTAGCAATATAAGACTTTTCTATAAGGCGTTCGGTATTGTTTATCGAAAACGCCAAAAAATCCTTGATTCATTGTATGTCTATTGTTGTGATTGTGACGCATACACGTAGGTAAGGTATATATAGTACAAAATATAGTCTTAGATATAACGCTCCAGATACCGCGTCTCTTATCAGCTTATCGTCTCATCCGAAACTTAAATTCCAGTCTAATCTCACGGATACTGTTATATTATAGTACATTGCGTACCTAGGGCGGTAAATTCATGGATGTCCCAGATCGCAGGTGTATGTGGCCCGAACCGAGGGTGATAAATAGGAACTTCACAAATTACCGCCCGTGGTTTGTCTCAAGTTTGGCGTCTGGTCTTGGCCGGGAAGTGAGATTTTCTCCCCAGAAAATCCCATTACTGGCTAGAGTGACGTAATACTACAATGAAACAAGGGTGGTAAACGAGGAATTACAAACGAGTGTCTATTACATTTAATGACCCGAGTTTGGAATTCCTTTCCACCAGAGTCACGTACGACGTTTTTCATCACACTTAGGAGGAAACACACCAAAAGTACTAGGTACATAGTAGTCAATACCAAAATAACTTACTGCCCTGGGGCGTAATATAAGACTTACCGCCCGCTTTTCTAGCATGTAAACCCTTGTTTTACGAGAAAGTGTGATGAAAAGTATATTATTAACCTCTTTCTTTGTAGTTGGTTAGCATTAAATTATTATCGTTGTTGCTATTCTCATAAACACGTTCAAACCCGCTTTGAACATCCTCTGAACGAAATTCGAACTTCGTATCATGCTGTCCTGCTCATTCAAATATCGTTTGACATGAGATCGAGAGAGATGGAGTAGCCCTTCTGGATCTCTAACATTTTAAAATGAGCATGTTACATTAAACATTTAATTATGCTTTATCATCTTATAATACTTGTAGTTATCTATCAAATGTGTAAGAATTTAGTGATATTTCCCTAGAGTATCTCATTGGTAAGACCTAGTATGAATATGAACCTTTGAACTTTGAACTATGAAAATTAAGAAATAACAACATTATAATTATGCAATAAATAAATAGAAGAACTAAGTGCTTCCTATAAATTTCATTCAAAAGAAAATTTAATAGTAGGTACAGGTACCTAACCTTCTCATTTTCTCTAGATCTAGAATCTTTCATTTTCGCATTGAATCTATTCTGATCGTATACCTACCTACAATCCCAAAGTATACGATATTGAATATGTCTTACACCAAGTGGACTGACGATCGGATCTATCGCAGAAAACCTTTGAGTATTTAGCAGGAAACATGGATTAAGGCAACGCAACACTATTGAAAAACAATAAAAAAATAAAGGGGAAAATGCTCATTATAAGATAAGCACAAAATAACAAAAACATATACAATAAGAAAGATTAACATGCTCATCTTATGTTAAAGATACAATACTTAATAACAGAATATTGGTGATCCCCACACAAGGGACACAGGCCCAACTCAGGTCCAACGCATTAAATATTAGCCTGATATTGACGATTGGTAAGTATTCATTCGGCAGATGGTCATCTTGGCCTGTTAAACAAAACCGGCCAAGTGCGAGTCGGACTCGCGCACCGAGGGTGCCGTACAAACACTTTCCATCCCTAAGTGGTTAAGTTAAGTTTGCACCTGGTATGTATAGCGCCCCATATAAATTAGGTGCAAAGTTAGGTATTAAAAAAAACTACTTACTAGATCTCGTTCAAAACAATTTTCGTTGATAGTTTTTATAGTAATGTACATCATATGTTTTTTTTAGATTTTTCATTTTCTTATTTTAGAAGTTAGAGGGGGGGGGGACCAACTTTTTTCCACTTTGGAAGCGTCTGTCACGCAAACTATTCGGTTTAGAAAAAAAATATTTTAGAAACCTCGATATCATTTTTGAAGACCTATCCATAGATACCCCACACGTATGTGTCTGATGAAAAAAAAATTTTTGAGTTTCAGTTCTAAGTATGGGGAGCCCCCAATATTTATTATTATTTTTTTATTTTTGCATCAAAATCTTAATGCGGTTCACAAAATACATCTACCTACCAAGTTTCAACAGTATAGCTCTTATAGTTTCGGAAAAAAATGGCTGTGACATACGGACGGACAGACGGACAGACAGACAGACATGACGAATCTATAAGGGTTCCGTTTTTTGCCATTTGGCTACGGAACCCTAAAAAGCACACTTTCCTTATAACACTTTATACTCTTGCGGTTTGGGGTCTATCGTGATATTTTCGATTAAAGTACCTTCATTGCCTGACGTTTCGACACGGTTTCACGTGCCGTGGTCTCAGACGTGTGTGTTTTATTACATATTTCGTCGGGTAGTAATACATTCGGCCATCATCTCCAGTAACAATACGCTGTTTCATCAATACGTCTGAGAGTGGTCTGAGACCACGGCACGTGAAACCGTGTTGAAACGTCATCAGGCAATGAAGGTAAATCAAAATATCGCGATGGACCCGGTTCAATAAGTTTTAATTATGCACACTTTTGGTATCTTAAAATTCATCAAATTATGTTAAAAGCATGTATTTAAGAGTTGTTTTGATGTTTATCCTTTATCTAATTTGATTTTATCCACAAAGTGCATTATACCGCTCGTTCGATAAAATCTTGGTTGATGATCGACTGATATTTTCAGTAAAACCAGTTTTAACAATCAATTAAACATACACAATTAATGCATGATGACAATCATAGACAGCATCATAATATTATCGTTAACATACATTGTAACCAAACTCTTCATATAATATTTCGATACCTTAGAGCACAGTCGTATTAATTTTTTGGAAAAAGTATTTGCAATAAGGAGGTAAGAAGCACAACTCTCTGTCGTATAAATGTTATATTATAAGCAAAAAAGGTTGTACGAGAGTGTGATCAAAGGTATCGATTAAAAATTAGCTAATTAACATTGACGCGTCTTTGCTTTTATGCCACAGACAGGCGTTTAATAATTATGATTCTAACGCGTACTTTAAGGACGACATACGAGCACAATAAATCGTCGACCCACATAAGTTCACCTACTTACTCGCACGTACTTACTCGTATATCTAGCACTTATATAAGGTTAACGCGGGCTGGTTTTCCGCAACTCGACGCCATACAATGCGTCTATTTTGCGTGAAGGGTTGATGGCACTAGGTACTCTTGCCAACCCAATTCTACCAGAAAGCCTAACCGTGTTGCCGACGCCTTCTGGGAGTGACCTCAGAATTCCAAGGTGTTGTGCCCGGTATTTGGCCATACCAGAAAATTCGAGAATGATGTGGGCAGCTATCTTCTCGGCATCCATGCAGACTCTGCAAGGAGGACTGTCAGGGTAACACCTAGAGTGAATAAGTGTTTATTTGGTAGAGCATGTCCAGTTATCGCTCCATTTATGAGCCGGAGCTAAGGCTTCTGGCCTGGCACTTTGAATTTTGGAAAAATCTGAAAGTTGGTACTGGACTGTTGGTAATTTTGTCATAGAACACTATAGTAGAAAATGCCTTATGGCATTAAGTCCGCCATTTGTACACTTTTAGTTTTGTGCAATAAAGTTTAAATAAATAAATAAACACTATACGTTCAATGCATGGGTTTATAGACTAGTACAGGTTTTATTCTTATTGTAAGACTTGTTACAGGAGTTAGACCTGATCATCGTGACGTCGGTGCTGGGCGGGGCGTGGCTGCTACTCCTGGTTTTGGTCATCGTGCTGTGGGCACAGCTCTGCGCTGTGAAGAGACAGCTGCGGCAAACTCCATCTATTAGAGTGCAGTCAGTATCTTCCTACATATCGACTGTTTAGGGCATAAATGTTATTGAATTAGACCTGATCATCGTGACATCGGTGCTGGGTGGAGCATGGCTGCTACTATGGTTTTGGTCTTCGTGCTGTGGGTGCTCAGCACCACGAAGACACAGCTGCTACAGACTCAATCCAGTAGAGTGCAGTAAATTTTTGTAATCTAGGCTGATGCTCGAAGTCTTGGCGATCGTGTTGTGGCTAGGCTCTTTAATGTTGTATGAATAATTACAGATTTGTGCTATCGCATCATTACTCCGCCTCTGTCACGTCCACCATCGATTGTACCTTCCATATTTATGCCACCATGGGTTTTCTGTCAGGCCTATGCCGGCCAGATATTGAGGCTGCACACGGATAAGATTCAAAGATGTATTCTGGATTCATTGCCCTCTCCATCAATACATAACTTTGCTCCCTCGTGACATAAATTACTATTGTGGTTTCAGGAAGCTCAGGATAGACGACAAGAACCACGCCTTCCAGAACCCGACGATATCGCCCGACGAGGAGCTGTCACGCCGAGGGTACTCCATGTACGTCGCCAGCGAGAACGACGTGGAAAGCGGCCGCGGCACCGAGCGGTACGTTGTCGATAATATACAGCAGTATGTCAACTATAGTACCCACCTAGAGCTGTTCCGAGGGTACTCCATGCGTTCAGTTAGGCCGACGTAGAGAGCGGTACGGTACGCGGCACCGAGCGGTAAGTTTGTCGATTACATACAGTGACATCTCTACTATAGTAACCAACTATGTAGAGCTGTTCCGAGGGTACTCCTTGCGTTCAGTGAAGCTGACGTAGAGAGCGGGCGCGGCACCGAGCGGTACGTTGTCGATTATATATAGCAGCTGCACCTTTAGCACAACTGTGACACGCGACTCTCTTCTCGTGCGAGAAATATTACCTATCTATTTCTTCGCTGTATTTTGAGAGAGTGACGGGCGATGCTATGTCGTGCACCATGAGTCGCGAAGCGTATAGTTGTGCTAGAAGATAGCATCCAACTAGAGCTGTTCCGAAGGTCCTCTGTGTATTCAGTAGGCCGGAGTTGAGAGCGGATGGGGCACCGAGCGGTACGTTGTCGATTATATACAGCAGTATGTCAACTACAGAACCCAACTAGAGCTGTTCCGAGGGTACTCCATGCGTTCAGTGAGACCGACGTAGATAGCAGATGCGGCACCAAGCGGTGCGTTGTCGATTAACAGATTCACTGCAATAGCTTCTTACGTACAAGAAGATCTTTCACCGTTAAATCGTATTGTAATTAATGCTTATTGAGGTATTATTACGACAATGAGTCACACTGATAGTCTATCAGTGATAGATATACTACATAACTATATCACTCTGTTTCCTAAATTGTATTATGTGTCACATAAATAAACACACATCCACAACCGTTGACAGCTTCGCCTCATTCACTCTTATCCTGTGTAGTAAAATGTCGTTGATAACATTCTTTCGATTATCATTGAAGCCACACAAGGCCCACAAGTGTTCACTTACCTAGTTACTTATTTTATATGGTATGGTACCTAATTTTTATGGGCTTGATTTATTCCATCGTACGGTATGAGTGACGTAACGATGTGATAGCTCATTTGGGAGAGCACTATCCCGAAAACGGGGGGTCGCAGGTTCGAGTCCTGCTTACATTGCATTGGATCACATTACATTGTTCTGTTTTAATGTACCTTTGTATCAATATAAATAAAAATAAAAATGTGGTAACCAAGGGCTTGTGCACAAATCACGTGAGGTTCAATAGGGGGAGGGGGGGTCACGAAAAAATCACGAAATATCACGTGGGGGGAGGGGGGGTATAAGGAGACCTCACGTGTATTTTTCTATAGTGAACCAACTAAGAAAAAATCTATATTTTTTCTCGGTTTTGTTAAAAAATAATTCTTCACTTGTTAAATACTTAAAAATAGCGAGTCTATTTTTCGAAATTTTGGCGGAAAAAAAATACACGTGAGGTAGTGAGGGGGAGGGGGGGTTAGCAAAGAACCTCACCAAATATCACCATGGGGGAGGGGGGGTCAAAAAGTAGCCGAAAAAACCTCACGTGATTTGTGCACAAGCACCAACTAAAAATAGGTAAGTATACTTAGCTCTGCTTCTGCCAAATCTCAATATCACTATCATCATAAACTTAAGAGCTAGGCTCTTGTCGGAGGAGCAATTTCCAATTTTCTCTATCTTGAGCTCTCTCCTTGACGGCCTTGTACGACATAGTAGAAACCAGAGAAAAGTTAAACAGGTTTATCTTTGCTTTAAAACGACTTCGAGAGACAGTTTCGACAGAGGCCGCAATATCAGCTTACCACGGCTATGTATCTTCGGTGCTAAGGTACGGATTGATTCTCTGGGGAAATTCTGTCAACGTAGACACAGTCTTTAAGATTCAAAAGAAGTGTATAAGAATCATTAGCAATGCAAGACAGGATGACACTTGTGTTCCATTGTTCCAAAAGTTGCACATACTCCCATTGCCATGTCTGTATATTAAAAACATTTGTACTTTTGTAAAATCCCAACAGCATTATTTCACACAGAGAAACGAAATCATTCAAAGACAGACTAGACAAAATACTATGAATCGTATATGTAAACCTCTCTGTAACAAGGCGATGTATGGCAAAAATGTATACATAATGGCCATAAGAATATATAACCATTTGCCGGAACGCCTAAAATTGCTACAGGGAAATAAGTTTAAGCGTAACCTAACAAACTGGCTTCTTGACAAGTGTTTTTATAGCGTTAAGGAATATTTAGAATTTAATGTGACTGAATAACTGATGAAATTTTGTAATTATGTTTATTGATTATGATTATTATTGATATTATTTAATTTGCTAATTGTTGTATAATTTAATTCTTTAATTAATTAATTTAATATTATTTAGTTTTTGGCCCCACTGACAAACATTTGCACGCTTGCTTGCAAGTAAAAATACATGGAAACGAAATTGTACCCTTACACCATACTGACTGTATTTTCGCAAATAAATATTTGAATTTGAATTTGAATTTGAAGAGGAAGGTTCATATGTATAATAAATGCATAGTATGTTTAGTATCAGCATGGCACCCGTGTGACGTGCGGGTCGCTATAGTTAAGTATCTATTTATTTGTTCTTAAAACCAGTTAATTATCGTTATTAACCCGATACTTCCTCCAGGCAGACGGGTGGGCAGCTCGTAGAGGAGCTGGCGCGCGAGCTGGACAACCGACAGCAGCGGCAGTCCGCGGCCACGGCTCCGCCCTTCCTCCTCCAGAGCATCCAGGAGAACAAGCGCAAGAGCCGCCTCTCCAACCCCGTGGCCCAGCCCGATAAACACGGCCGGCAGAGCGAGACCAACCCCAACTTTATATACTAGAGCGGGACATCAGGAGATCCGTCTATGTCATCCTCATTCATCGACACCACGCGGCTGCAAAGACATACTTACTCTACACATCATCTTGGACGTATGCTCTTGGTAGAACTCTTGGTATATACTAGAGCGGGACAGCAGGAGATCCGATTCTGTCGTCCTCATTTCGTAAACCACGCGGCAGCAAAGACATTTAGCTACACATCTTCTTGGGCGTATGCTCGTGGTAGAATGAGTACCCATCTGTGTTTCGTAATTTAAAATTTTGGGGTTGCTCGAAATTCTGATATTTTGAAAAAATGTGAGGTTAGGTATAGGTATATTTATAATATGAATGGAGGTAGTTTTTTATCAGCAACAGCAACCTTTTGCCATAGAAGCATGTGTATGGCAGTTAAAATGCTCTAAGAAAGCTAAATTGTCTAGGTAACAAAGTGAGGATTAATAGTTTAAAGCAGTTTCGTCATTGTAGAAAATTACGGGAACTGCATGCATGTGCCAAATTATAACCTCAAATATTTTTTTCAAAATGGCCGCAAGGGCTGGAATGGTCACGTTGACTGGGATTGTCTGCTGCTTGAGCATACGAGGACGCACCACTGTGTTCATGCACTACACAATCCCGACTGTGAGTGAAAATGCATCTTTTTAACCAGTTTTCGAAAGAAAATTACGGTTCAAAAAGGTACAAATAATTTATTTAAGATTTACAAATAAGTACGATTAAAGCTACTCTACATCTTGAACTTGTTTTAATAATGATAACAAATAAATTAACAACACAACCCCTTATACAATAAATAACAATACTGGCTGCATGCATACCTAACAATAACAATCTTAAACTTATCTAAAGAAAAATCATGGTTTCGTTTCGTCTATCGTCGTATCAAAGATAAAGTACCTATCCTCTCTTTGTGCTTGTACAAAAAAGAGATGGATACTTTGTAAGGACTTCAAGAACGGAGCGTTTTATTTTTATGCTTGTTCCCCGATTACTCAAAAACGGCAGAACCGATTTGGAACATTATTTTTTGTTTGAAAAAGTATATACTTTCTAGTTGGGCCTATTGTCGAAAAACATAACTTCTTCTCTTTTTGTTGACGTCGGTTATTTTTTGTTTTGTGATTATATCTATGGTGATCACTAGTCAACTTAGGTGTACTTCCATATTATTAGCATAACATTGCGATATATGAGTAGGTATTACATTTTGGCATCCTTTTTGCGATATTTTTGTCAATATCGGGAACCAATGTATGTATGTATGTGTAAACTGTTTAATCGGAAATAATGGTATGCTTGATCTTCCTCAAAATAGGACCTGACCTGACTCTCGGAGGAGCGTTCCTTTTGCGACAACGTCCTGAAACACATCGTGGCTTTGGCAAGTCATTATTGTGGATAAACCTGGTTTTCGGGCTTGGTTTTTTCCTTCTACTCTTCGAAACCCCGTAATTAACATATTTAGCCAAATTCTCGTGCTCCGTATTTTGTTTCTTGCTCTTCCCTTTGTTCCCTTCGTGTGCGTCTAAAATATCTTGGATGCTTTTGTATCCTTCTGTGTCTTCAGGGTTAGTTGTTCCATAGGTAGAAAATTGTGCGAAGTTATTGATCGCTAAGCTCCTTATTGCATCGATCTTTTTTTTCTTTTCCAACAGCTCTAGAGTCTTATAATATTTGTATGTAGCAGGATCGTTAGCTTGGCTGATTGGTGTGAAGTCATTGTATGGGATGAATTTAAAGGACGGTTTCGTCGGTTTAGCTTCAAAAGCCTCTAGATTCTGTTTCGTGAGCAGATTATTGAAGTTATCTCCAAACGAATAAAGACTGGGTTGCTGATCTAAAAGCTCGGTATCTCCAGTGTCGATGTATCGCTCCTTTTTGTCTGAAGCCTGATTCCTTAGGGCGCTTAGGTCGACGCCAAAAGACTGGTTCGGCGGCAGTGTTGACCCGTAGAGCTCTCGGTCTGATGTCTTCCCGTAGATTTGCTCAAACACTTTGTAGTCATCCGTCCAAAATGGGGAAAGACCTGAAATTATAATTGCCAGGTATAATACTGTTAAAAATAAATACAATGTGAAGGATTACCGTCTTCTTCAAAAGTTAATTTGATTATCTTCATAAAAATTATATGGGACCAACTTGGAGATGCCTACTTTCGAATATTTTTTTTAATCAGTCTATAAATTACGAAGTTCTAAGGCAGCAACTTAAAAAAAAGATTTGAGAACCTCTTCCTTTTTTAAGTCGGTTAAAATACAATTGAATTGAGAACTTCCTCATTTTTGAAGTCGGTTAAAAATGGACGTTCCTTTACGGGTAAAACCGTCATTAACTATCAAAATCACTTTTTAAAGGTTCATTACGAAATTCCTTATAGACCATGAGATCTTCGCAAATCCGCATAATTTGTATGAAAGGAACTATATTTATCCAATAATAAAATGCGTTGAGTTAATTGCTATACTTAAACACCTTAATAACAACCTTAAGTACCTTACTAGTCGTATATAGTACAAAATACTACCGTTTTACTAAAGTATATAGAAAATAACCAATTAGAGGAGGAAAGTAGTTTAGCTAAAAATTATCTCTGTGCTATTTCATGTAGGTTTGTTCAAAAGGTTGTTTATCTCGGATAGTTATGGTACGATTATTACACGCGGGGAAAAAGCTGGTTTCGCAATAATTTCTTTATGGACATGCAAAATAACTGTATTTATCAATAAGTATATCACCAGACGAAAGTGATCCGGTGACATCGTTAAGTTTTACTTTCGTTTTTGACATAACATCGCAATGTTACCGTGTATTTGTATGTGTGTGTTTATCCACTTTTACCGTGACTGAAGCGATTTTGTTTTAGGAAGTAGATTATGGAGATTGAAATGAGAGGTAGGTGATTACTGATTACATATAATGGTTCAATGGTTCAAGAACGCGATGTCGAATTGAAAACAAGCATTGGAACTAGGAAATATTATATGCAAGATTGTAAGTGAAGTGATTTCCAATTATAGATGCCAGATTCGTTGCAATCATTTGTTACGATTTCCTTTCATTTAATACTAGTACCTACTCAGACCACTTTCTGTATCTATCAGCCTTCTCATGTTACCAAGAAAATGAATCCAACTTGTAAGTCAGTGGTTGCCAACCTGTGGTCTATGGACCAACGGTGGCCCGCAGGAGTCAAAATAATGGACACGAACCATTCAGATTCCCGGAGGAGAGGAATTTGTTTGCATTAGGTCACCGCGCACATCCATTGGCCTTTTACATCTATAACAGATGAGTATACCTAGAGATTTTCCTAGCACGAACGACGTGTTGCTAGTGCCCGTCAAAATAAATCATCGACACTCATCTGCTATCGCTATCGTTAAAGACCACTTAATCTTTATAGAGTAAAAGTAAGTGGCAAAATCGTAACATACATTTTCATTAATTCCTCTAATTAATACCACATAATAATATTAAGTAAATTCAGTAATAGTCAAAGTGTTTATATTGGTAGACCTTATTAATTTAAGAAGTAAATATAATTACATAACAATGTGAAATTTATTCGAGTTCCACGACATTGTGAATATTTTCTTAATAACTAATAAGCATTTCCTTCATGACTTTGACTTGGTGGTTATCGATAAAAGGTTTGTCGATATTACTCGTATTATTATGAAAGCACTAGCCACCTGTTGTTCCTGCTAGAAATAAATCTAGTTATACAGATGAGTTAAGCAGCGTCTAATAAAGTGCGGCACTTACGAAGAAATAAAAGTGGTCCATGATCAAGAAAAGATTGGGATCCACTGTTGTAGGTAGGGGGCAAAATTTCGCTGAATATTCCAAGCTATAGATCTCCATTTGAGAACATTTTCGCATCTACTACATGCGAACTCAGTCAGATAGCTTACTTTTAGGTAGGGTCAATACCAACTGACTAACCTCTTTATCAGAGACTGGTGGCCAATGGGCTGTTAAAATTAAAGAAATTTCTCACAAGATGCATTGACGAGTAATCAGAAACAGTGTAACCGTTCGTTTTAAAAGTAATCGGGAGTCCGTTGAAATAGTAATAGTGTCGATGCTTACTACAGGAATGTTTTATGAAGTACTTCTAAATAAGACCAAATTAAGTTAAAGAGGTTAAAGTGCCATTACGAAGAAAAAGTGGGCATGAGTGCATGTACCCGTTGCAAGATTGGATGAAAGCCGCTGGACAAGGCGAGTCCTTGAATGGAGACCCAGAGCGGACGCTAGAGGGCGTGGTATACTCTCACACCTCAGCGCTAGGTGGACGACATTCAACGACACGGGGGTCGAGACTGGATGAGTTGGGCACCAGATCGCTGAAAGTAGAAGAAGACCAAAGGGGCCTACATCTAAGATTGGATCAATAAAAGGCCACTATGAAGGGGGATTATAAAAAACTGGAGCAGGGTCTAACTAAATCCAACTAACACTAACAATTTCCCGGCTACGTCCATCTTCTTGATTCTCTCTGATCTCCTCCCTCTCCACCCCGGTTTGAAGGCTAGATCCGTGCTTGAAATAAGGACAAATGATGACCATGACATGATGATAGGAATGCTGGACTTACCGGACGCCTTGGTAACTCCACCGCCACCGTGCACCACCGCAGTCAACACGCAGATCGCGCTTAGCCACTGCATCTGGAAATTCATACAGGAAGGTTAGTTAGCGGCGTTAGCGCAATTATGTTATTAAAACTTTCGTGAGACATGAAATTATTGTATTAAACGTTTTACACTCACGTGAAATTGTCAGGACCGGCCGGACCTGTTTCGAACTCGTACAGAGCTCTTCATCAGGGACTGCTTGCTACCCGTACACCGGTAATCCCGTGGACACCATTAGTCAAGTGTGCGTAATGTCCATGGATGGCAATGTGACGTTGGAGTGCCGGACGGACAAGTTGCGGGCTTGCAAGCACACCCCGCCCCCGCACGGTCGGCGCGCGCTATTAAAGCGCAGCGTTGATCAAAGAATCAGTGTCAAAGATGCCGTGCCGGTATACGGGTAGCAGTCCCTGATGAAGAACTCCGTACGAGCTCGAAACATATCGGGCCGTTTCTGTCATTAGCGCACTCAACCACACCACACATAACCATCCATCTGAATTCGACGAGCGTCGTTACCGAGTATACATATATATATATCAGCGTTTCTTAACCTTTTTTGTCCACGGACCCCTTAGGAAATCAAGCACACTTTTAAGGACCCCCTTAATAAAAAAAAGCAGCAATAAATAGCACGGCGTGCGTAGCGATTACGAGACTTTTGGTGGCATTTATTAATGATTGTTAAATAGTCCATAGATAAGGCTGCGGACCCCGATACACATGCTCGCGGACCCCCAGGGGTCCGCGGGCCACAGGTTAAGAAACACTGTACTATATTATAGTCGAGTCCCCCAGAATCTCCAGATACGACACCTTTTACAAGACCCTTTATCACATTTGAATCACTAATCTTCAGAAAGTCTGTATGTTAGTGTTGAATGTCCACCCAAACGGTCGAAATCCATAATCGGTTCCTAAGGGGATCATAAGACTGACTCTTCCTTACTCAAACTATTGGCATATCAATCCAAATGAGGAGCATTAAACGATTTGTCACGATATAATTTTTTCAGAAGTACCTAATTAAGTATTATTAATGAAATCACATAATAATAAAATTCCCACGGATTCTAAAATAATTATGCCCTCGTAAATATATATCGATGAACTGCATAAACGCTCATTAGCAGCAAAACCGTGTGAAAAATATATCGGAACTAGATTGAATGAAAACTCTAAACGCCCTAATGAGATCTCGACAAAGCCTGCAAAAAGCATGCGTGAGCTGCGAACAAAGAAATGGTGTGAAGCGGATGGAGGAAGATAGTGAGAGTGACAGATGATCACTCCTCTCGACTTTACTCTAAATGGTAACTCTAAGAATAGATTTTCACTATGGTACAAGAAAATAAGGTACGACACTGGCTAGTGAGACTTTCTACGCCACTGATTAGTTTCCACTTTATGGTAACAAAATAATTAAGTATAAGAAAAAAAAAATTGCCGCCAGTCGTATAGAAAAATAGTACATTACATCAGAGGCCGGGAAAATGAGGATTTCCGGCCAAGTAGGTATATACTAGGCCGGATAGTGATACGAGGCCGGGAATCCGTTTTCACGACGAGGCATGTATAGTGCTTTTCTCAAACATACAATGAAATAAAGAAATATACTTCAAAGAATAACACTTAATATTGTTTGTCCGATATTTTCCGAATTTGACCGAATTTTAAAAATCCGATTTCAGATTCTGACTCAGGAGCCCCAAAAACCCCCGGATACCGAATTTCAGCCTCCTAGGACCAAGTTGAAATTTTCTCCATACAAATCTTTTTTTTTTGATATTTTCCGAATTTGACCGAATTTTCGGACAAGATTTCAGATTCATATTTTTGAGCCCCGAGAGCCCCTCGATACCGAATTTGACCGAATTTAAAAAATCCGATTTCAGATTCCGACTCAGGAGCCCCAAAAACCCCCGGATACCGAATTTCAGCCTCCTAGGACCAATTTGAAATTTTCTCCATACAAATCGTTTTTTTTTCGACATTTTCCGAAATTGACCGAATTTTCGGACAAGATTTCAGATTCATATTTTTGAGCCCCGAGCCCCCGAATCTGAATTTGACCGAATTTTAAAAATCAGATTTCAGATTCTGACTCAGGAGCCCCAAAAACCCCCGGATACCGAATTTCAGCCTCCTAGGACCAATTTGAAATTTTCTCTATACAAATCGTTATCGACAAGATTTCAGATTCATATTTTTGAGCCCCGAGAGCCCCCCGATACCGAGTTTTAGCCGCCTAGCACCAATTTGAAATTTAAAAAAAAAAAAATCGCCATCTTGATTTTTTTTTCCCCAAGTGTCTAACAACCAACCTTTAAAAACAAAACCTGCTTTTTGTCAAACCAGCCAGCTGTGTGAATTACCTTGTTGTTGAAACCAAAAAAAAGTTACTTTGCAGGCCTAGGCCTAAAAAGCAGTATGAAATCCCTTTACAGTCCTCTCGAGTTGTTGCGCCCAAAAACCGATACTTCCGAGCCTATTATAAGGAACGCAAAGACAATATTTCATTGCATGTTTGAGAAAAATACATTACAATGTTCTTGGAATAAGTTTTAGTTTGTCGTAAACACCACTGGCAATACAGAAGACGGCACAACAAACCAATCATAGCGCGACACAGACAACTAGCACGATGACGGCAAAAGTTGCGCCTGTCATTCCGGAGTGGGATACCTTGTTTTCTTTACCATGGTTTTCACCTAGCTCAGAAGTCAGGGACTTCTACTGATTGTTGTACTTATCCTCTTTCGTCAAGAAGGTTATCTTTATCTAAACAGCATGGTCACCTAAATTAACTAAACCATCATCGGCCGAATCCTGCGCCAGATCAGACGACGCAACGGAGCCTCGCTAAATCCAACTAGATTTAAGCTTTTTAAAATGTAATTTTGTAGTTCACAGTGCCTTGGTTTATACTGTAATGCTGTGTACCTAATTTAAATAAAAAAAATAAAAAATAAAAAAAATAAAAGTCATGTACGCTAATCGTCACATAAGGCCGTGGTGATGAGCTGGGCGAAGCGGAGTAGACTGTAATTTGGCCAATCACACAGTTTCGATATCGAGCTCTGAGATTGTCGGGCCAATATGAACGTGCTGATGGAGACTTAATATTATACCAGACGTCTCACTCGCCCTATAGAACAAGCATCGAGTGCAAGAGAGAGAGTGGACTGAATGGATAACACCACGTTGAAGTTGGTCTAAGATCAAGATCGGTCCGCTCTCGCTGTAGAAATGCTGCCTAAAACTTTATCGTTTAAACAAATACTCTACTCAATACTGCATATTAAATGGGTGCCATAAGTTAGGCACGACTATCGTGTCACCTATCTAGACGCTGGACAGAAATAGTGAGATGTGTTCTTTGAGTGGAACGGTACTTTAACTAGGTACCTTGAAAGATAGAATCATCGTGGATATCTCCATATTAGTACGGGGAAGTCACAGGGACTCCGAAAAGTTCGGAAAACCAAAAATTAGCGGGACTGCTAGCCAAATAGTATGATTCCATTTGTCCGGTCACTTTTTTCAGAAAGTTACTCAACAATAAATAAACTACACATTTGTGAAACATGAATTATGAATCAAACAATTCAAACACTACGACTTAGCTTTAATACGAGGTAGACGAATAAGTGACATATACAAAAACAAAACATCGCGTGATATTCTTAGTAAATGATCACTTTACACTTACTTTTTATTAGTCTTACTTGTTTTATTCGATCCAACTGTAGCTGCTTCGTAAAATTCGCGGAATACAAAGCAATATGAGGCGAAAAAAAATTATATTTTAGTTTTTCTATCTTATTTGTTCACATAGAATAAAACGGTAGGTATTCTTTAAGGTAAAATGTTGCATGATTCAAAATTAAAATCTTTGTTTATACCATTAAATTACAATTCATTTCCGAATTTAATATCGTAGCTACTTTTTCGTAAACAAAGTAAAAGGTCTCTAGGGTAGGGTAACGTAAGGAAATAAAAATGGAAATAAATTAAAGTTTTTCATTAAAACGATGACGAAAATTTCTGACATCTATAGTGTCGTCCCCGTTTTCTTAGATTGATTAGAAAGGGACGACACTACAGTACCTATTGCCACTTTTTAATTTCTAATCTTTTTGGTCAGACTGTACCTAAGTAGGTACTTAATACTAATGAGGAACAGCATAAAAATAAAATTCTATCGATATGTACAACTGATTCTGTTTGTATTAATAATTACGGCTTCACCTAGACCACCCTTTACGTTGAATCAATGAAATTGGTTAGTTAAATTAACACTAAGTAAAAAAAAAAAAAGAAAGACACTTGTTAATAATATCACTTAGCTTTAGTCTCTTGGTGATCAGGTTCTATTTGTGACACAAACAGATTCCAATGTATCCATTCCTAAGGAGCGTAATTTGAGCTATGTACATAGGCGTCCGCTTACCTCAGGTCCGGTCACAGCATTGCTCGCGGTACGCTCGGCAATGAAAGTGCTCTGGAAAAGATCTCCGCTATATAAGCTCTTGACAGGGCGCGACGCACGCGCCGCCTCGCTGCGACGAATGATTTGAATTTTATGATTATCAGGGATCGTAAAATGTGAGCACATATGTCCTTATACGAAACAACTGATATATCATTACTTAACTTGTAAAATTGCTTCAAAGTGTCTGAAATCTAACTGACGAAAAATAATACACACCGATTAATGCCCACTGCTTTTAAACCAAGGTATCTGACTAGACACTGATGTTTCATATTGAAAGTTATAATTTTGCCATTGGGAAAAATATATATTTTTTGTCGCTATTGCTTCTCCAAAAAAAGCTACAACGTAACATGGTTTTCGTAACACACGTGAATCAGATAAAATACATTTTGTTTATCAATCGCTTTTTTATTTTTTTGTTCTAGTTTTTTTACAGTTTATTATTAGGATAGTAGTTTTATTCAATTACATTTGGCATAACATTATGACATCACCATACATTACATACACGATGAAGTAATGAATAAAAAGAAAATCTACTAGGCATGGACACAATTTATTTTTGTATGAAACTACAAGTCACCAATTTTTAGTACCAGATTCGTTTTTGCTTAAATTTAAAAGTGCCTATTCATAATGTTAATGGACTAATATAACAAGTAGATAATGCCGAACACGGAAAATAAATCAGATTATTTATTAAAGGACTACCAAAAAACAAAACTTGTCTTGAAATTTGGCGCGTGAAAAACAGAGACGAAGTACATTTTTTGTGAGCCTCAGCCAATTATAATCATTATCTTCAGTAAAGAACTGCTTACAATTCAAAGTCTAATTTATAAGTATGTGGTGAATTTATTGATAGCAATCTTCAGGTAAAACGGTTTTATTAGTAGTGCGATTGGAGAAAATCCGCGCAACGAGGCCGCACCGTGCGTGCGAGAGGGAAAGTCAAGTTCAAACTCCTGCGCGTCCTGCTTCCTGTTTGGAGGCGTGCTGCGCACCGGCTGCCAGGCGGATATCAACTGGACACCTACACCTGGTAGTTACTGCTAGGCGCGGATACAGGGGGCCATGATGGTTGCGTTTATAACGTGATAAATCCGTCACGTTTTGACAAAATGCGAGATGCTTTGTCACTTTATCGCGTGATAAAAGCAACAATTATATAGGCCTGCATTTAGTTGGTTAGGAGCTATTTTGCGGCTTTATTTAATTGTTAAAAACTTTGTTGCGCATAAATAAGATCAGTATATATTTAGTTCAATTAATACTTACTTCAAGTGTGGTGCAGAGTAGAAATCCGATCATTCAAAACTTTCATCATCATTTTAAATTTATTTAGTACTGGATATCTGGTAATTACGAGTACTTGACTATAATAAAGTAGCTACCGTAGTCGACTTATTTAGTGAAAAGAAAACGCACGAATCGTGCCCGTCTTTCCTTACCGGCCGTTTACGTTAAGAGGGCGCCGAGCGTTTGCGACTGAACCATAGAGCGCGGGGAATGCGTATTTAAATCGGCGCGCGGCCGCCATAGTAAAAATGTATGGAGAATTAAAAGCACTTTTTGATAAATCTGGACCTTTAAATACCAAACAATAATTGAAATATTTGATGCGGACAAATTGTAATGTAAACATTCATCTTTTTTTTGAACTGAAAATCAGAATAGATTTCCATTGTTAAAGTATAAAAAAACACTTAGCGCCTGCTTACGATTTTACAATTTTCGTCCAACTTTACTTAGTTCTCTAGGGTAAAATATTAATAATCTTATAATTTTTCCACGGCGAAGTTGTTAACACATTCTTCGAAATGCTAAATATATAATTTAGAAATGGATTAAACAATTAGTGTTGACGTTATCTACTTAACGGCAACTGCCTATTTTTTCACATTTCGCTCGGTGCAGTCTTAAGTTTACACGTGGTAACTATGGCGTCATACAAATGAAATTCAAACTTTACGTAACCGGGTTGAAGGATTCGAGGTTTAGTTTTCGATTGTTTCCTTCATCAAAACTTAACCTATTGTAACCTAATTTTGGAAACTGAATAATGATCAGACACATTTCCTTCCCATTTAGTTGCCAAAACTGAGGTTGCGATTGGATAAGTTTGGGAGGAGGAAACAATCGAGAGCGAAACCTCGATTTTTATGTGAAAATCATCAGTGATAAGCAGAGTTCGGACAAATAGGCGTCATTATACACGGTGTTCTGTATTTAATGGACAAACTTCTAACCAACCAAATATTCCGAGATGAACCTGATAGTATTAAATAAAGTTGACTACTCTGAGTCTGAATCTATTTTTTTTTCAACACGTCGATTTGCTTTGAAACTTGTTAATAATTTTAGACAAAAACGGATTTCATTAATTAATCCGTTTAAAAATACTGGGAATCATAAAGTAAAAAAAAAAACAGAACTAAAAAGCTCTTCATCTGTGGCTTAGTCATTAAGTGAAACACGGTACCAATAATAAAAAAATATATATAGTTCAATTATCTTAAAAACCATGGCACTTTTTATTACGTAAAAAAAGAAGCTTCATTTTTTGTTTTGGTAGTCCAGACCAGAAAATAGGCTTATTTTCTAAGGTGCTCTATCGGTCGGTTTGGATCAGTTAGAAGTTAGAAGATTGTCTATTAATTACGGGACACCGTGTATAATGACGCCCATTCGTCCGATCTCTGGTGATAAGTGTAGGCGGCATGCTCTCCTAATCCCAGTCACAAAATTTGTTAAATAACAAACACACTACCACAGCCCGGGCTATGCGTAGCGATTCAGCGAACACAAACCCTTTGCCAGTGTAATATAGCCTCTAGACGCGTATTTATAACTATTCATAATCATATAAGCCATTACCATCCCATCAAACTTGACCATCTGCTGGGCGGACCAGTTTGTTTTGACCTATGATCTACTTTAAGCGTGTCTATCAGACGAACTAAAGAAGGTTTAACGCCTATTTTCAGAATGACACCGCTAGTTAAATCAGTATGACATCAGCTGAGACAACATTACATGAGTAGCAAAGCGGATTTTCGGTTGGTGACTTAAGATGGCCGCATGCGTTTAAGTTTAGTTGTTCATTATTTATTCATTTTTGTTGTTCAATGTGTAGTATTGATAGCGTATTGTGCAGTGATCTAACGTATGAGTGAATAGCTAATGAAGGATTCAACTTGAAGCGTTCATAGCCCTTCCTGGGTCAAGGCCCGATAGTCCGTGTGGTTTTTTGTAAATCGCTATCACTTTACAAAAAGCTCCTCACCGTACAACGTTCTTACAACCTTGACATTGGCTGAATTGTTCCAATGGACAGACGCCATTTTTTTTTATATAAAAAATAGAATAGAATAGAGTAGCAAAGCAGCAAACTTATATTACAAGTACATGTGTGAAGAGTGAAGACCAAAAAGTTTACTTACCTTAACTCATTTAATTTAATTTTATATAATTTTTTCCCATGTGCGACGGCAAATTAACCATCGAATAATATACCTTAAGGTACTGTTTTGAGGTTCATTATTGTGTTGTTAATTTTTGTCGCACAACGGAACTTTTTCAGATCGATTTTTTCTAAGGCTAACTACACCTAAATTACGTCAACTTTTTGGTCCTTACCCACATATCTCGAATGACTATTCATTTTGGAACCAAGCTTGCCAATTTAACCGCCTATTTACTAATCCCACTTCTGAAACAATTCAGTTAAGCTCAAATCAAGTCCCAGGCCGTAGAGTAACTTTCTATGGCGTGCGTGTTTTTGTAGCTAATCTGCACCGGACCCATTACTGCGATTTGCCGTCAATCGCAGACGACGTGAGGGCGTTCACCGCAGGGTTCCGTGGGCAGAAAGTCAAACCACATCATATACCTTTACAGAAACCACCATTCTTGAGGGACTTGACTTGAGTTGGACCAAATAGTATGTCCTGTGTGTCTGTCTGTGGCATGTGAGCTCCCAAACAGTTGGAACAATTCGATGCGGTTTTCTAATCGAAATACTTCTCCATTGAGATGGTGCTTACCTATGTTTGGTGGAAAAAGGTCCAATAGTTACAAAGATATTCAGCTTTCATTGGAACGAGTAACGAGATCTCAGCCAATATTTAAGCTAATAATTCATAAGTTTTGTAGTTATATTTAGTTTTACTAGCATTTTCTATATCACTCATTGAATGAGGGTCTCATGATGACTTGCAACTCGTGGGGTGTTTTAATTTAGGTTATTTCCAAAAAAGCACATTCACGGCTACTTATAACTGTATCCAAATCTGACAAAAGCTGCAAAAGGTATAATTTTTTTTCAGTAACTTTTTTACTGCTTTGGCTGTGGTAATCTTCATCAAGCCGGAAACATAGTGAGAACTAAACCTAAAATAAATATTTTGGACTACATCATCACTACATAGTATAAAACAAAGTCGCTTTCTCTGTCCCTATGTCCCTTTGTATGCTTAAATCTTTAAAATTACGCAACGGATTTTGATGCGTTTTTTTTTAATAGATAGAGTGATTCAAGAGGAAGGTTTATTTATATGTATAATACATGCATAATTTATCAGCATTGCACCCGTGCGAAGCCGGGGCGGGTCGCTAGTTTACTATAATGTAATTAGATAATGAACGTTATAGGAGCGTACCCCACTCGCACTTGGCAAATGTTTCTTTCCTTCTCAAAAATAACATGTTGATGACAGCAGGTTGAAGCAATTTTCCAGTAAAACGCAGTAAACTGCAATCGAATTGTTACAAGTTTTCTTTCCTGTTTAGGTAATATTAATGATGTTACTACTAGGTAATTGGTACCGTGGTTAGAACACACTGAAGAAATGGACATCTAATGCAATCGTTGTCATGTTGAAGGCGAACACAACATTCTCATCCTATCATAGCTGTGAGAGGGACAGGTAAAACCATGAGGCAGGTTATCGAAAATAAAAGTTCAGTGATTTATACATTATTTTATTAATATGCAACTTACAGATAGATTACATTTTACGGTATTGGTATATTTGTTTACCTTTGGGGCTTCTGCTAGCCTTTGAATTTATAGTTACCATTATAGATCGTTATTCATGATAGAGAACAATGGCACTTTATAGAACATGGCACAGATACTTACATGACTAATGATTATAATAATATATACATTCTGTTAATGTATAGCCGGCTTTATTTGTTTTAATTTCATAATGAATGGGCACCCTTCACTTAAATTAATTTGACTTGACACATTATTTTTTTATCTGTCGCCGCTCGCCGCTCTGTTCCAATGTAAGAGATTATTTTATTTCAACAATATTATAGTGCTTTCCTGGACATTTGGACTTTTATTAATTCAATCCACAAATCGATCCGCCCTCTGATAACCCACAGGTTAAGGGCCCTGATGCCATAATTGCTATTTTTTTTGTGGATCGAAAGCAACTCGTGGCTACCTACCGGCTCAGGTTGACCGCGTGGCTATTGTGGCCAATAAGTGGATAATAGCTAAGATATTAATAAGCCCAGTGCACTACCAAAATGACTGAAGATGTTGTTCGATAATACTCTTTTGAAAAATTAGATGGAGTGTCAAACTTTTCTACATGGAAGTTTTATATGGAGATGGCATTGTCCTTGGAGGGTCTCAAGGACTGTATGGGTACTGAAGCCGATGATTTGAAGAAAAAGAAAGCCCTTGCACGTATCTGTTTATCCGTAAAACCGTCTTGTTTGCAATATGTGGGAATTAAATGCAAGTTCTGCAAAAGATGCGTGGCATAACCTATGCAAAGTTTTTGAAGATAAGGGTTTCTATCAAAGAGTTTCTTTGTTGAGGCAGCTACACCGGTCGCAATACACAGATTACCCGAATATGAGTGCTTACATTGAAGGTGTGACATTGTAGGACAATTGTCCGACATTGGTAAAACAATTGAAGATGCTGAAGTAGCCGAGCTTTTATTAAGTGGACTCCCACTGAAGTACGACGCTGTTGTCTCGAGTCTTGAATCTGCAAATGTGAGTCTCACACTGACCACGTCTGATACTGCGTTGGCTGTTCATCGTTCTTCTAAATTGATTAAATGCCATTACTGTCATAAAAGTGGACACATTTGTTGGAATTATTAATTGTTATTAATATTCAAGCTTTATATAATCTATGATTAACATCAGCCACTTAGTTTTGTGTGTATCTGTTACAACGTCTTGACAGATGTCACTCTTGAAGACTCGGTCTCCTTTCTGCTTTGCATCTTAGCCTGTAAGCATATTTTGTGTTCGTCCCCGAAATATTATTTGAAATAATCTAGTCAATCCTAAGTGTATGTTGTCCTATTAATTCAGTATAATAATCTGTGTGTGTTTATGAAGAAATACAACCGTTTATTAAACAGTGAACTGCATATATCATTGAAGTACGCCTGGCTACATAACCTTGCTGTCCACAACCACATTCCACTGCAGAGACTCTATCTATTGTCTCCCAGTAACTCGAACACGCTGTCGTCATATTTTTGAGTGAGCTCGTGCCGGGCTAATAAAAATAAATATCACATTATGGATATGGAATAATCTTCGTCATCACATGTATCGCAAGTCGGCGGACATATGTCGTCCATTGAGAAACTTACTGGTGCCGCTAACTTCCATACATGGAAATTCACCATCAAAAACGTTCTCATATTGGCAGGGCTCTGGGACGCCGTTGAGGAACGGGATAGCGATGATGGTAAACGGAAACGTGCCTTGGCACGTACTCTTGCTGCGTCAACTACATCGGATTCAATTTGCTGCTGAATACTCTTCTATGTCTACCTACATTGAAAGTGTAACAACATTAGTTCAACAACTCCAGGACATTGGGCGGAATATAGAGGACGCGGAAGTAGGAGAAATCTTACTAAGCAGACTGCCAGCGGAGTATGATAATATTGTCTCCAACTTGTCATCGGTTTCAGCAAATGGTCAGTTATCCAGTGAAGTAATAAAAACTAGGCTACTTCAGGAATATAGTAGGAAAACTACAGCTAATAGTACGACCGCGTATATAAGTAAGAAGACCACTCGCATCATCTGTGACTTCTGCAAGAAGCACGGCCATGTAAAGTACAAATGTTTTATGCTGAAGCGTGAGAATAAGATGAAGGCAAGCGCTGACGGAACCAACATTGTCGCTGCATTCATGGCTGGATCACCTTCACAGGATTTTTACTTAGATAGTGGTGCGACAAACCATATGATTAACAATAAATCATTTCTGCATGATATTGTATCGCGCCAGTCGCCTGTTGTTATTGCTAACAACAATACTATGAATAGTATGAATTGTGAGGCCATAGGGAAAATGCAACTCTCATTGAAAGACAAGGTGAGTCCGTTAACACTTAAAAGTCATGTTTTATATGTGCCAAAACATTCATGCAACTAGATATCAATATCTAAGTTGGTCGAGTCTGGCCATATTTTCTAGTTTTATAAAAATGACACTCTTTGTTCCTGGATGGTAGCCAGGAATCACCGAGGGCCACATGAGCAGCCAATCATCCAGCGGAATTGTGGCACAGACGCCTAGGTCATCTAAATATTAAAGGTATGAAATGTTTGCGGGATAGTACATGTGGCAGGATGTTTCAGGATGAAGACATCAAGAACTGCACTGCTTGTCTTGAGGGAAAGATGTCTGCAGCATCCTATCTCAAAGGAAAAGCAAGGCGTGCTGATCAAATACTGCAGCTCATCCACAGCGACGTTCTTGGACCTGTGCAAGAGCCTAGCTGGGGCGGCAAGAGGTTCCTTGTCTGCTTCACAGATGACTTCTCAAGAAAAACCTTTGGATATCTCATGAAGGAAAAATCAGAGGTAATGTCACATTTCATTACTTTTAAACACATGTAGAAGAGCAAACAGGGCAGTCAATTAAGATCTTAGATCCGATTTTGGTGGTGAATATATTAATAATAAATTATCTAATTATTTAAAACAGCAGGGCATTGCTTATCAAAACTCTGTACCGTACTGTCCTCAACAAAATGGTGTGAGTGAACGCCTTAATCGTACTATTATGGACAAAGTTAGGTGTATGGTTACTGAATCTGGGTCTCTGCAACCGTTTTTGGGGCGAGGCAGTAATGACTGCCATATATCTGAAAAACAGATGTCCAACGGTCTCTTTAGCAGGAAGGTCACCTGAAGAGATTTTCTCTGGATCCAAGATGGATCTGAGCCATCTCCGGGTGATTGGATGTACAACATACTATCTTAATCCGTCACAGAAACGCCAAAAGTTAGATGCCAAGGGTAAATTGGCAATTTTTGTTGGTTATAGTGAGACTACAAAGGGTTATCGTTTATGCGAGCCGTCTAGTCCCAATACTGTGATATTGTCCCGTAATGTGGCGTTTTTAGGGAATACATACATTTCATTATAAAAATGGATCTATTAATTTAAATGATAATTATTATTTGTTTGACAATGAGAATTTGTTCAATAATAATTTTAATAATGAGTTGCAGGAAAATCATGTCGAAATTTCTAGTCAAGATAATGAAACTAATAATGTTTTTTTTCTGAAATTTCAGTTGGACCTGATGGAGATGACGAGGAGTACCAGTCATTGAGCGAGCCCGACTCCGACGAATCTGCTGACGATGAGCGCAAGCAGCGCCCTACATTGTCTAAGCAGGCGTCATCTGGAGGGGAAGAGGCATGCAGTCCAAGCCCGACTCCAACGACTATCGTGCCGATGATGAGCGCGTTTAAAGTAGTAGTAGTAGTAATTTAAAGTGAATGTAGAGGTTGCAACTTACTCGTTTAGGCATGTAAATATGCTGTCATAAAAATAGTATGAATTTTTTTCACTTTGTTCTTTGATGTATCTTGTGGAATCATGCTATTGTTATGAATGTGTATATGAGTAAACTTAGTCTCTACTTAGGGCAATCATTATTGTCAATGTAAACTTATATAATTGATATTATATTAACTTAAGGCCTTTCATCAGAGATAAGTCTATATACACATTGTCTCTTTATTGTCGCTGTGTATTTGTGTTTAGGCACGTGGCATAATGGTCTTATAAGTGTGAGGGGAAGTGTTAGAAATTGGATTGTGTATTACCACCCTTATAATACCAACTTGCTTATGTAGAATCGTGTGCATGTTCTTTATCATTTGACGTGTATTATCTACATTGTCTTTGACGTTCTCTTGTCTATGGTAGCCTCGGGAGATAGACGTGTTCTGTAAGCTCTGGTCATTTTCTCTTAATTATAAAGTATTAATTATATTCAATTTAATGGTTCGGATTCTATTGTTTGTAAGTAACAGTCGCAATAAACGTGAAAGCCGAACACTGCGTTTTTACTTCCACTGCCCCATTGACCTTTAGGTTTTATCAGCAGACAGCAATACCACGACCGCATTCCCTGCTGCGAGATTTTTAACAGGTTATCTAGCTCAGACAATATTCTTGCAAACCAAAGTAGGGCAAAGTAGGGTAGAAAAGCGTGGTTCATAACATTATAATAGAGAGTCAGATAGCGGGCAACTAGGGACTGCCGCTAATGGCACATCTAACATAAGTAACATAACCTCAATGTCATCGTCAATCGAAAAGCTGGTTGTACTCGACAACTGGATTAATTGGAAGTTCGCAATCAAAATGGTGTTAACTTTGGATGGTTTGTGGGGCTGCGTAGAAGATACGGACGTAGAAATAGCGCGGGATGCACGGGACAGACACTTCAGCTTTCATAGCTAAAAACAATCTGAAGAAATCTAGTATAACTTGCACTTATGCAAAAGTGGTCATGCGAGTCGATATTTTAAAAAGAAACGAAATGAAGCGAAGAACAATGGGCAGGAACATACCATGTACGCGTCTGCATACTCGGCTTCACATGCTAAGAAATTTATTCTGGACTCTGGAGCGACTACTCACTGCTTCACACGACAACCTCGAAAGTGTGTGATAACTACAGCAAATGGGGATAGCTAGTGCTATCTATAACTATAGCTGATTATTGAGTTGCATGCCTTATAATAACTTTAGTTTGTATACACAGCTTAATAATCTATAACGTTTGTCTATGCATCTATCTCCATGCCTAGGAGCCACAGATTATGTTTCTTTCATTCCGATATTTGCTCTATCACGAAAGCCATCTATTTTAACCTAATTAAGTTTTGTACTGTCCTCGTGTGTTAATTATAATATTTATAATTGTAATTCATATTTTAATATCATGACAGTTGATTATGTAGTTTATATATAACATATAAAGCTACGTACATCACGAGGATTCAACTTTTCATTTCTCCGCCTACATATCGCTTCCCTGCCAGAGGTTGGTAAGAATCCACGGCATCCTCTGCAGCACCCAGACTCTAAGTGCAATAGTTTATGGGCCCAGCAAAAAGACCGAGAGAGAGGAAGGCGGAGAAGAGAAGACAAAACAAGTAAGTCGCAACATAACCTACACACAATGACTGAAACTGTCACGAGTGCTACGTGCAACGCGGCCGCGACTCCTGTCTCCGGGGCGCAGATAGAACGCTTGGCCGGCCCCAGAATACTTCTCATGGAAGTTCGCCGTCGGCATGGCGCTCATGCACGACGGATTATGGGAACTTGTCGAGAACGGACCGACCGCAGGCGACGCGCGTGACCAGCGTGCGCTTGCCCGTATCTGCCTGTCTATAAAGCCTTGCATGTACCAATACGTCAGGAACGCCAAGACTGCAAAGGAAGCGTGGAAATGCTTAGCGGACGTATTTGAAGACTCCGGCTTGGTTCGTCCTGTTTTACTTTACTCTTACGACAACTGCATAGGATTGATTATGGTACGTTTTCTACGATGTCAGACTACATTGAAGCCACGACAATGCTGGTGCCACAATTGGCGGACATAGGCAAGACAATTGAAGACAGAGAAGTTGCGGAGATACTGCTCAGCGGGCTATGTTCAGAGTATGACTCCCTCGTGTCCAACCTTAAGACCATGAACATGACAAGTACGTTGACTAGTGAGCTGGTGCGTGCTAGGCTTCTCCAGGAGGAGTCCAGGAGGTTGTCGTGACGACATGAAACTGAAATGTGTTAGCAAGGGAGCCACAAGGTTAAAAGTTAGCCCGTTACATCGTGACATACACAGACGACTACACACGGAAAACTGTTGAAAAGTGTAATATTATTGTTGCCTGCTGCTACGCAATGGGATGTTTCTTCGACTTGGAAGGGGCCTTTGATAAGGCGACCTTTGAAGCGGTGGAAAAAGTCTAAAGAGAGATGGCAAAGACCAAGACCCAATGGGTTAAGCGAATATCACAACTACAGCGCTTGGAAATTCAACATGATAAATCTGCTTACCATTGATGGATTGTCGAAATGTGTCAAAGGGGAGATTGCTGACCCCGCGCGTCGGGGAATCGCTGCTTCAAGCTGAAGAGGAAGAAAGAACAAGCTGCTACCAAAGGCTTACTTTCTTCAGCATTCCTAGCTACCAGCGGAGATTGCTTTGTGGACAGCGGGTGCCACCAGCACATGTGCAAGGACCAAGAGTAGTTTGAAAATATGGACTCAATAAATAGTGACGCGACAATTGCAAACGACATGAAACTGAAATGTGTTAGCAAGGGAATCATAAGATTAAAAGTTAGCACGTTACATCGTGACCAAAGACTATATACCCCCTAGACATATGTTCTCATACAAAAAAACGTAACTCTGAAAAAGCTCAAAATTCGGTATAAAAACTAGATGGCGCTGCTTCGTAGCCTGGAAGTGACAAAAATGTTATTTTTCACCAACATTTTTAAGTGATTTTTGATTTTTGGAAATCAAACGCATTACTGCTTTATTTTAATACGATAATATAACTTAAATACACAATTTTTAAGGATTATATTTTTTACTCTTCAAAAACGTGGTTTGATCGTATTAAAATAGATGGCACTACCTCTGGATAGCTCAAGGTTGCTTGCGGGCTCGCCAATTTTTGCTACACAAAATAGCTAGATGGCGTTGGTGCACTGATGTAATGGACAAAATAAGTTACGCCCGAATTGTCATGCGACATTTCCCACTAACAAACAGTCAGTAACGTAATATTTGTTAGATAAGTTTTGTACAGTCAAGGAATTTCATTTCCTACCCATTTCGTTACAATGTCGTTAGACATTCGCAATGCATTAAGGTCGAAAATTATATTTCAATAATAGTATTGAAATGTCAATATTATTATTTGTCACTTCATTTTACAAAAAACCTCCTCGCGAAAGGTTATCATTTGCTTTTAATTTCTAATTAGGAACATATGTCAGTGTCAATCGAGAAAATCGTAAAATAATTTTCAGCAACGTTATTAATATGAAAAATAAAATGCTTGCCGCTAACCGTGAACTATTAAAAGATAATGATAATGACTGAAAACAATGAAGAGCTCAAAGAGTGGAGTTACACCAGGAAGGAATACGGATTTATGAGATCACGCGTCGGCTCAATGCTAGCAGGGAAGGGACACAGTTTGACGTTGGGTACGGCGATATAATGTTGAAGGAAACCTTATTGATCTACTGCAAAGCAAAGTAACCATTGCATCGTCCGTTTGCCATGGCCCAAGACCAACGCCGACGACAAAACGGCTTTACGCCAAAGGGACGATTTGCGGAAATGTTTGACATTTACCCTAGAACAATTAGAAATTGCCTACATGCAGGCGGCCTGCGAAAATATATTCGTTCGTTTTGTTTTTGTTAAAAGTAATATAAAAAAAACGTTTATAAAATTGTGGTTTTATTGAATTATCACTGTCGTTAGTTCTGTTAGTTTTTGTATAGATAAATTTCGGGTGCCTGTCGTATCGCATAACGTTTTTTGTCCTAAAAATGTTTGGCCGAGAAAGTTTGGCATACTGTTGAATGGCATACTACTCGTTTGTCCTAATAATTTTTGCGCATACTCTCTTAAAGTCCTAAATCAAGTTTGTCCTAATATTGATAACTAAAATCTAATTACCTAAAGCATAATATTCCTAACATGAATTGCCCTAAGAATTATTTTGCCTATTATCAAATTGGCTAAAATTACAGCACCTAAACTAAACTATGGTAGGCGTGAAGTCAGAATCGTTACGTATTCTACCTTCAGGCAGGTAAGGTAAGGTACATAACTCGAAAGTTTCATCATAATACGTCCAGTAGTTTTTTGAGATTAAGTGAAACGTACATACATACATCCATCCAAACTTTCACGTTTATAATATTATTAGGATTAGGATGTAAGTAATTTTTATGTTTAAATAAAACATACACAAATAGTGAAATGAGACGAAAAGTGAAATGAGACGAAACGGAACGTAGTAAACAAACATCGCACCTAACGTCATCTATTCACTTTTTACTGTCACTTGGAAGTTGGAATGTCGTTGAACGCTTGACGACTGTGTTACTTCACGCTTGCGCGTACCGTACAGTAGAAATTGAAAAATGTCGACTTTTGAATGAATTGATACCCTTAGCGGCATCTAGCGATTTAGAACGATAGTAACAAACGGAGTACGGTGCGTAGTATGAAGAATATCGGTCTAGGGGGTATATAGTCTTTGATCGTGACATAGACAGACGACGACTACACACGGAAAACTGTTGAATACTATTGTTGCCTGCTGCTACGCAATCGGATGTTTCTTCGACTTGGAAGGGGCCTTTGATAAGGCGACCTTTGAAGCGGTGGAAGAAGTTTAAAGAGAGATGGCATAGACCAAGACCCAATGGGTTAAGCGGATATCGCAACTACAGCGCTTGGAAATTCAACATGATAAATCTGCTTACCAATGATAGATTGTCGAAATGTGTCAAAGGGGAGGATGCTGACCCCGCGCGTGACGAGCGCGCTTTGGCCCGCATCTGTTTGACAGTAGCATCTACGTACAGAACGCTAAAACTAGCAAGGCAGCTTGACAAATTAGCGAAAGTTTTTGAAGACTTCGGTCTAGCTAGAAAAGTTATACTAAGTAAATTTTATCGCATTGAACTTTATTATTTCACTTCCATGTCGGAGTACATCGAAAACATCATGATGCTTGTGCAACAGCTCGCTGACATCAATAAAATCATTGATGATGGTGAAGTTGCTGAAATTTTACTGTCAAGCTAACCATAGGAATATGAAACCTTGGTGACTAACCTGGAAACTATTTGCATCACATCAAATTTGACTATTGAAGTGGTACGCACTCGCCTATTACAAGAAGAGTCTAGAAGAGTGGAAACTAGAATTAAATAAAAGAGGCGAAGGTGTCAGCTTTTATTTCGAAATCTCATTTCGCACCTGATGTCAGGCGGATATCTCAAGAACCGATTTGTTGGCCCGATCATTAACCCGAAAAAACTGCGGAAACTTGTTCGGGGCAAACAACTATGCAATAATGGCGGCAGACTACCCCGAATTCAAAGTGCTTTTCAACGCTCGGGTAGGGGAGTTCATCCGTGAAAGAGAAGAAGTCAAGGATTGGACAAGGATCTCTCGTGGAAATTTGCCATGAAAATGGTTCTGACGTTGGAAGGTCTATGGGCTTGCGTGAAAGGCACAGAAAATCACGCGAATAAAGACGCAAGGGCGCTTGCTCGGATTTGCCTATCGCTTCAACCCAGCCTGTACCAGCTTGGGCGTGATGACACTAATGCAAAGGACGCGTGGACAAAACTCGCAGACACTTTTCAGAAGAAAGGACGCTACAGGAAGCTATTGTTACTACGACAATTACACCGTGTCGAGTATAATCATTATGCCAGTATGTCCGAAAACATCGAGGGTGTGATAAAGCTTGTTGCCCAGCTATCCGATATAGGCAAGTCAATTGAAAATGGTGAGATTGCGGAAATTTTGCTCTGGATTACCGGAGGAGTATAATGTTCTAGTTTCTGGCCTCGAGACTGCCGATTTGACAAATGCTTTAACGCTTGAAATTGTGCGCACAAGATTACTGCAGGAAGATCATTGACGTAATAATGTTCATTCTACGGATACTTTGGCTCGCCGAGCCATTGAATTGAAGAGGAACAACAAGATTACCTGCTTATATTGCAAGCGTGCTGTGTTGGATATTCTATGTCCCACCTTATTTGACATGCTTATACATGGGCACCTTTCCATTTTACTTTGACTATGACAACCCCTCTTCTGTCATCCTGTTTCCTCTTCCAAAACTGATTTTATTGCGTTAACAATGTGGTGAATTACATTAAATAAGTTATCATAAGTTTATATTGTCGACGATTTTTATCCTCGTGTTATTCTAAAGAAATACATAGTTGGATTTAAAGGACGTAGTGTTTTAGTTCACTGTCAAGCCACTTCCTTCTCCTACGCAAAACCTAGCTCCGCTATCAGGCAGCCCATCATACAACCACGAGACGAGAAGAATTTAAATATATTAAGTAAGTGGTTATTGATCAAATGGCACCCTACACGAAATCGTAATATTGATCACACCCTACAACAACATCTATTATATTCTATCATCATCTATTATATTCATCTATCATCTATTGTATTTTTGTCGTAATTTGTCAAGATGACTGACACGACACATACGATCGGCACGAACGTCGTCATGGGTGGCATAGCTATAGAAAAATCGATGGCCACAATTATCACACTTGGAAATTCGCATTGAAAATGGTATTAATAACAGAAGGATTATGGGACACCATTAACAGAACATCGGATGCGGCATTGACGGGTGTTCATGCCGCACGAGACCAGCGCGTCTTGATACGCGTTTGTCTTAATGTTAAGCCTGCACTGTTTCAATAAGCCAGTTCAGCAACAACCGTCAAATAAGCTTGGAAAAATTTGGCAGATATATTTGAGGACAAAATGCTGGCGGCGTGTGCTGCTGTTACGGCAGTTACACAGGGTCGACTTCAACAAACACTCGAATAAGTCTGCATACATTGAATACGTCATCTCTTCAGCAAATCAGCTGGCAGACATCGGCAGGGTAGTAGATGATCAAGAATTAGCAGAAATTCTTTTGAGTGGCCTTCCGGCAGAGAATTACACTTTTGTATCCAACTTAGAAACCTATTGTATATCGCCTGAAGAGCGCATGAGCGCATGCTGGTGCGTGCTTGTCTTTTCCAAGAAGCACAAAGGATGATGGCAAACAATGGAAACTCCACGGCGGCATACATAACAGGAAAATTTGAGTCCTAAATACTGTCATTGAGTCGGTCACATCAAACCTAAATGTTTCAAGTTCAAGAAGGACAAAAAGCAAGAGGAGTCCAATCCTACCAATGCGGCCTACTTTGCCTAGGACCGGACAAATGTATTTCTCGACAGGCGCATCTTCTCATCCTTCCAATGATCCAAACCTACTGTGCAACATAAAGGACACTAAGAAGCAGTGTATTAGTTTGGCGAACAGTGAAACAATGTCTAGCTCTAAAATTGGAGACTTGAATATTGCTATTAATGGACAGGTGAGTGTTAATGTATAGTAAGCCTTATAACATTTTTCTGTTTGTATATGGCAAGCTATCAAATACTTTTTATGAATAAAAAGGATATGGCAACAAGTTATCTAATGTCATAGAGATACTTCCTTCCATCTGTCATTCCTCTTCGATCTCTGACATTCCATTAGAGCTGGGTCGTTACGCGTTTTCGATGAAACGAAACGTCACAGTTTCTTTTTGACAAGTAACCGTTTCGAAAACAAGTTACTTAAAAAACAGTTTCTTTATTACGGCATTCGGTATCTTAAGTTACTAGGCGTAACGCTATTTCGAGAACCAGTTTTTCATAAAATGTTTAGTTAGCTATTCTAAAACTATTTTAATCAACAATCGTTTTTTTTTGTCCTTCGAGAAAATTTAGCTAACACAATGGTATCGGTTACGTGTAGTAGCAGGTTTTAAAGAAACTGTTATTAGATATGGCAAGAAACCGTTACTCCGTTTCTTTATAAGAAACGGTTTCTCGAAACTGTTACAGAAAATAACGCCCAGCTCTACATTCCATTCCACTAACCTAACGTAATAATTTGCAATCCAATGAAATCTATTTTTCATCTCTCCTGTTCAGAAAGTGTAATTTTCATAAGTAGATAGCCGGGTGGAAAATAGCTTTTCCATCCCTAGGGTGGAAAGTAATTTTTTTTTAATTGCCACGGAGTCAAAGATAAGTGCCATCTAGATGCACGTCGTGACCAACTCAATTAGGTACAATCTAGTCGGCCGTGGTAAGTGGCCATTGAAAAAATGTCTCCAAAAGTTATATACAATATATGCAAGCTTAATTTATTTACATCTAATTATTAAATATAAATATATATTCATAATACATATATATAATTATGTCCCTGATTTATTGATAGAATCGTACATTTAGATAAAAAATAAAATAGAAACCATTGGATTTGTTTTTTTTTAATGTTGGCGGTAGGTACGTATATGTCGGGGATGGTCCGATATAGGTGTTAAAAGGTTACCTCGTCAAATAGTTTTTTTTTTATTAAAAATAATAATAATGAAAGTTTGCAATAGAAAAAGCGGGAACACGGGATTAAATATAAATACCGTGTCTTTTATTAATTATTGGTTAAAAATGACATGGAAATTAATTTAACACACTCATGACATGTGTGCGTGTAGTATTTTATTTTCCTCGCAGTCGAAATGAAAAGTAGAGTGTTTAACTCGGGTGAAATTACCCATTTCACCCTCGAACTATTGGCGCTCTCACTTCGTTCGAGCGCCAGAAATATCTCGGGTGCAATGGGTCACTTTCTACCCTTGGTTAACAATCTACTATTTCATATCTAATGTCCTGTAAAGTTGTGCAGTATTTCCTGATTAGACAGTCAATGTTAACCGTCTGTTGTTTTTATTTATCGCCCGCTGCTCGCCCAAATGTACCTGATCTGAAAAGCTATTCCGCTATACATATCTACATCACATCAGGTTTTGGAGCCCAGGTATCGTCGAAGCTGAAGCAGGTACCGAAGAAAGCAAAGAAAGCGATCAGGGTGAGTGAGCGTGGCTTTTATTATTAATAGGAAATTATATAACCTATTAGTATGGCGGAAACAGACGGCAATGGCAATGCGACCGAGCATGTGCCTCAGACCAATACGCACATCGAGAAGCTCACGGGCGCTGATAATTACATCTCGTGGAAATTTGCAATGCAAATGTTGTTAACATTGGAAGGTCTGTGGGATTGTGTGGCCGGTACTGACAACAATGAGACGCGTGGCAAGCATGCTCTGGCAAGAATCTGCTTGGCTTTGCATTCATCGCTATACCAGTATGTTCGCGACGCCAAAACGGCTAAAGATGCTTGGCAAAATCTAGCGAACATCTACGAAGACAAGGGCCTGTATCGTCGAGTGCTCCTGCTGAGACAACTTCATCGCATCGAGTATGGAAGTTATCCTAACATGTCTGACTACATCAACGCAGTAATGAAACTAGTACAACAGTTAGGAGATATAGGAAAAGTCATTGATGATGACGAAGTTGCAGAAATATTACTGAGCGGTCTACCTCAAGAATATGACATCGTTGTATCAAGCATCGAGACGAGGTTGTGCGAACACGTATTCTTCAAGAAGAAAGCAGAAAAGCTAATAGAGAGACGTCAACAAGTGTGGCATTTTTATCGAAGAAAAGAACAATAATTTGCCATTTTTGCAAAAAGCCAGGACACACAAAATCAAAATGCTTTGCTCGGAAAAGAAACCAGCAAAAGAAAGATGTTGTCCTGACTGTCAAATTATGATCTCCTGACCTGATTTACTTATTTCTGTATTTTGGACAGTAAAAATGAAAATCCCTCCTGAAGACATTTGTTTTATTTCATCTGTTGACAACCAAAATTCAGTAAGTAACAAATTCCTACTTTAAACAAAGCTCAGTATCAATCTTCATACCTACTAGACACGAGGTATTGAAGAGTAGTGACAGAAATTCTAGTGAGTTTTAGTTGTCACCAGGCGATTTAATCGACAACATTCCTATGAGCCGCTTCAGTTTCTACTCGCACTTGGGGAGTTGCCCTTTATGCACATCAATTTAATAGTAATTCTAGATTTATTTGGTGATTTAATCGGTCAGACCAATCTTGTCAGTTCCTTTAAAATTTTCAATTTTACTTTATGCAGTTGTACCATGTCCGATAAAGTCTTCAAGTTTCATTAAAGTCAAGTGCAAAAATATTTATGGAATTATATCCTTATATCCCCTCTTTAATATAAATATTTCAACTTTATTTCGTCAGCATAAGAGAGATCAGGACCATATTTTCCACCCATAATTTGCACTTGACTGTACCACACAAATGCAATCTTGTTGCACTGAATACGACAATATCACACTCAAGTTTTCCCATGAGCTTAACATTCTCCTCACCTGATGTAAAATTCTATCTAGTAACCCTGAAGTAAGCCAATTCAAGGACCACCCTCATCTCTAATACAAACTACGTTGAAAATTGAGATAAAAGATTTAGAAACGTTTTTACAACAATGTTTTAACTGTCTCTACACCAGTACTATGGTAGGGAACTTACTTCTTGCGCCCTTTCCTTTTCTTTTTAGCACTTCTTTTTCACTCAGGAACCTCTGTATGTTACCCTGACCTTTCCTAGGGAACAGCCATATTCTCATCCCCGCCGCCATCTGGGGCTGATGCTGGCATTGCCAAGTTTATGGTTATAGAATTATTATGCTTCATAATACCAAAGGTCAGCTTATTACTTATCTCTTCTTTTTTAATGACATCCATTTCTTCATTCCTCAACAGTGGCACTTTGGATAGGCTCTGCAAGGACTTCAAGCGCTTTATCCACTTTTCATTCTTGATCCATCTGTCATTGTCTGCCTGTTCATCATCTTCACAGGTTTTCTCTAGCTGTTGAGAGAAAATATTATTAATATAAATTAATAAATAAGACTAGCCCTTAATTTGGCGTGTATGGCAGGGTGAACAAATTCTTTGACCATTTTTTTTTTAACCAGAATCTTTTGCTCTATTTTACCATAACGAGGCTTGTACTAGCGACCTTGTCTCCCGGAGCGGGAATTTGCCACACAAAGGGCTAGGTAATTTCGGAAATTTTATATGCTTACAGTACTGTACAGTTTATGGGTTGAAAATGTTGAAATTAGTGAGTTCCAGCTGCACAATATATTATGTCAAAAAAAATTACAAATAAAAGGAAGTACCCTCACTAAGGTTAAGCAAAAAAAAGGTGTTTCAAACACTCGTGTAGGGCTAGCATATCTTGACATGTGTTGTCACGCGACTCAGCATCACCTGTCTTTCTCGCACAGCATTGAAAGGAAAGTGACGGAGTATTTCTCGTGTGACAAGAATCACATGTCACATTTGACCATAGTTATGCAGAAAGCGACCAAAGTTTTTTTCCCTAATGCAAAAAGCGACCAATTCATTATTTAAGACTTAAGTCACTTTGACAAAAAATCTACGATGGTTGCTTTCTGCATAACTATGGTCATTTATGTAAAGACTGTGGAATTTATGTAAAAGATACTAAGAGTGAACTAAAATAGTAATAATGCTTTGCTAATCGGCGATATAATAATGTGCCAGTTAATTCGTGCTAACGCGTTATACTTATTTGCGTATTTTTTCATGCATACATGCATTTAATAGTCCATAATGCATACATGCATTCAACATGTATTTCCGCAAAGTAACGCCATATTCATTTAATTACTAAGAGTAATTCAATCTCAAAGATCATTCTTGAAAGAAAGCAACACAAACCTCTGCATTTAACTTCTTTAAATCTAGAACATTCTTCTTAGTCTGTAGTTCGCCCTCCTTCTGTCTAAGCAGCTCTTTCAGTTTAGCTTCCTGAGCCACATCATTCTGCAGGCAAATCAGAATATCAGACTGATCGTCATTGTCAAAAGCCTTAAACTTTTCTATATCGGACCAAGCCGCAGTAGAAATAACAGAGCCTTGCGTACGGCTTGTCAGCAAAGTGGCACAATCCAACTCCTCGTCAGAACCGAATAGCTCATCATGTTTAACGAATTCTAAATCTTCATAACCAAAAGGATATTCACATTTCTTGTTCTCACACATCTTGAGCTTCTCATTGAAGTTCACAAAATAATAGCGGACAGCAGACTTACACACGGGACAATCCTGAAAACAGCATAAATTATTCATTACTCTTGGATAACAATACAACAATTATTTTATGGCACGCCAACAAGAAAACACTATAGCGACTGCACAATAAGCGGCGGAATAAACCCTGTACCCTATAAACAGGTTTTCCTAGTTTAGGGCACAGGATCACATTCTTAGGCCTATTGTTAGCAACCAACTAGACACGTAAAAGCGTGTTACTCTGTAAATTTAATTTCAGTGGGCTAACATTTTTGATACCCAATAAATCATTTTGATCTTCATTTCATTTTCATTTACCTATTTAAAACCATTACCTATCTAGACGAAATATATGAATGATTAATGTATCACAGTTATAATTATAATATTACCATTACAAATTCACCAAACGGAGAATCTTCGACTTCTACAGCCTGCAACCTCTGCAACTAAATAAAGAAAACATATGAGTCAGCCAGTCATAAACAAAATAACAAAAATTTAGGAAATTGTACTAAATCTTACCGCCTCGAGTTGCATGTCAAAATCAGTTAAATCTGCTGGAAGAGCATTTACTCCACTCGCTGAAGCGTTATCCATATTAACACAAAGTAATAGTTCCGTTCAAGGCGTGCTACCAAATACTCAAATAAAATATTGCATTCTATTGTTAAAGTATGGATTTGATTAAGTTATAGTTTATATAACAGAGATAGAGAAAATAAAACTAACTAACCTAACCTAACCTAGAACTCTAGAACTTGTAATTGTAATAATGTTTTTTTTTTTACTTTACAAACGATACGAATTGGTATTGGTCATACCCTGTTTCAGCCAATAACAGGTATTTCCCAAAATATAGGCTTCCATTCATTAAATGCAGAAAATTTTATATTTTATTAATCAAATAAATATAAGTATAAGAAGTTACTCAAAAGCCTTCTGACACTAATTATAAATGTACTCAACTGATTACTATTAGTTAATATAAGGTTAATATTGTTATTATAGACAAATATACGTGCGTATAACGAAACTTACTTGTAAAGGTGTTTTTCAGTTTCTTTTGACTCGGGTACAAAAATCGACAACAATCGGAAGTCGGCCGAGGCGAGGTAAAGTTGGCCGAAGTGACCGTCTACACTACACTGACGTATTCGCCCAACTGCGGTCAACTTCGCGAGCAGTGTACTGCCGCTATTCCGATTATAGGTGATAAAATGTATTGAGATGACAGGTGTCATAAGACTCATCGTTCGCCGCGCGGGGTTATAGTCAATAATCCACGAATGAGATCAACAGAGATTAAAATGTTTTGCTGTAACTCTTCGTTCTATGTATGTGCAATGGCAAGTTTGTGAATTTGTAGTATTACGAAGTTGAACAAACAACATATGCAATAAAATAAAAAAATTAAGTAATAGTAATCAGTTCAGTACATTTATAATTAGTGCCAGAAGGCTTTTGAGTAACTTATTTTATTCTGCTTATATTTATTACGTTGCGTTCGCTACAAATTAATTTTAAAATAAGGACTGAATAAGCTTGTCACCCTGAGAGCTTTAGTTTATAGAAAAACGCCTAACATATATTTTTTTAATTTCATTCAATCAAATCCAATCCAATCCATTTATCCATTCCATTCATTACCATATACCATATTATCAAATCAAAGTCCGGCCAGACCAGACCGTGGAACTTGAATCGAATGTACGTCAGACTCCGTATAAAAATAAGAAATACTTAAATATTGTGCGGACAGTAGTCAAGTTTTAAATTTATTTTACTTTTCAGAAACAACAAGACAAGATGCCAGCTAAAGCAGTTTGTGTGCTCAAGGGTGATGTCTCAGGAACGGTGTTCTTCGATCAAGCGGTAGGTTTTCCGGTTCTACCGCTTCTCGTATCATATCAATGTGTATGGCATGCAAGAATCACATACAAAATACATTTTCATTACTTTCTGTTGTTTTTTACCATATACGCATCTACAGAGAAGTATACCTACATTTTATATTATTATCTACATTTACCGCTTATGTACTTCGATGTACGTTCTAGAAAATTTTCTCGTGCAAGTACGATGTTTCATTTTATGCGTGATTACAAATCACCTCCATATTATATTACCTAACTAATTAATGAATTACGTTATTGACCCTTTATCCTTGAGCAAGTTAATGATATAATGATGGTTGTGTCTTGGACGTTTTATGGATTTCTTTAAATTTTGTGATCATTAAGTTTATAGTATTGATTCATTAACAATACATGATTATGTTTTAAATACATTGTTTCTATATAATAATAATGTTATCACTTAATTTCCGCCACCGCAATTTTACATTGATGACAATTATATAGCAAATAAATTCATATCATATCGTTTATTGCGAATCATGTTCATTTTACAATGGATGGTATGGTAATTATAATGTAGGTACATGAAACCCTGTTAGGGCATTGCAATTTCTTACAGACTAAAACATTATTAATAGAATTTAATTTAAACAATTATGTACAACTATTTTACATAACTACAAAATGTTGATATTATTAATTTAGCAATGCAGCAATATTAATTACATTTCAAACATATATATGCGTTTTAAATATCAAATATCAAAACAAACAATCACAAATTCAATAATGCTAGTCTAATACTCAATACAATCAAAATTAATAAATAAAATTAAAATGCAATGTCAAGAATACAAATCGAATTTTTTATCAAATATTTCTTCCGCACTGTAGAAACACTTTCTCAACAAAAATGTTTTTCAGAGGTAATCATATTATATTTTAGGTCTATTTTTTGGATTCCGATTCTGTGAATATTTTACTTTTACTTCATATACAGACTATCATACTTTCAATGTGTATTGTACTAATAAACAATGCTCTATACAGGGATTGAATACCACTAATAAATATTGTTTTTCAAAAAACATTTCTCATTCACCCCTTTTCACATGCTTATGCTTAATGTTTATGATTCATGGTATCTATTTTTATGTATTAGTATTAGTACTTAGTATTCAATTAGTTTTAATTTTACTTTAGTATAAACACAAATTAAACCAGATATGACTTAACAAGTACATAATAATTATTTCAGAATGATTCGGCTCCAGTAGTGCTCTCTGGCGAAGTGCAAGGACTTTCTAAGGTGAGTGACTTTCAGTCATTTATTTAATTGTAGCATAATTATGTATTTATTGTTTATCTGTATTTCCATTCCAAATGTGTTGTGGCCACTTGGCCAGTAATCCTTGCAACTGACCTGATTATAGTCTAGACAACTGATTGTAGGTTTAACAAAAACCGGCCAAGTGCGAGTCGGACTCGCGCACCGAGGGTTCCGTACAAACACTTTCCATCCCTAAGTGGTTAAGTTTGCACCTGGTATGTATGGCGCCCCATATAAATTAGGTGCAAAGTTAGGTATTAAAAAAACTACTTACTAGATCTCGTTCAAAACAATTTTCGTTGGTAGTTTTGATAGATAGATTTGATTACTATTAGTAATGTACATCATATTTTTTTTTAGATTTTTATTTTCTTATTTTAGAATTTAGCGGTTCACAGAATACATCTACCTACCAAGTTTCAACAGTATAGCTCTTATAGTTTCGGAAAAAAATGGCTGTGACATACGGACGGACAGACAGACATGACGAATCTATAAGGGTTCGGTTTTTTTCCATTTGGCTACGGAACCCTAAAAACGGGACCCTATTACTGAGACTTCGCTGTCCGTCCGTCCGTCTGTCACCAGGCTGTATCTCAAGAACGGTGATAGCTAGACAGTTGAAATTTTCACAGATGATGTATTTCTATTGCCGCTATAACAACAAATACTAAAAATAAAATAAAATAAATATTAAAGGGGGGCTCCCTTCATGCGCGAGTCGGACTCGCACTTGCCCATTTTTTTTAACCCATTCATTGCCGACGGCTCATATTTTTACACATCACGCAGTGCCGCCTTCCAAGCGACGACGCGAATTCGCGTCCGCGGCATTAGGTTAACCCATTTCAAGGACGCGAATTCGCGTCCGCGGCATTACGTTGTCAGGGACGCGAATTCGCGTCCGCGGCATTACGTTATCACGGACGCAATTTCGCGTTTTCGGCATTACGATTACACATACATGGGACGCGAATTCGCGTCTTCGGCATCCGAGATAAGAATTATGAAAATTACAAATGCACGAAATCCAAAAACCAGCAACAGTATAATATTATCCTTCATAAATAAAGTAACATTTTGGTATCAGCATTTATGTAAGTACAGTTGTTTTCTAGCAAAAAAAAAACAAATAACTTGAGGACGCGAAATCGCGTCCACGGCATTACGATTACACATATTCATTGCCGACGCCTCATATTTTTACTCATCACGCAGTGCCGCCTTCCAAGCGACGACGCGAATTCGCGTCCGCGGCATTAGGTTAACCCATTTCAAGGACGCGTATTCGCGTCCACGGCGTTACGTTGTCAAGGACACGAATTCGCGTCCGCGGCATTACGTTGTCAAGGACGCAATTTCGCGTTTTCGGCATTACGATTACACATACATGGGACGCGAATTCGCGTCTTCGGCATCCGAGATAAGAATTATGAAAATTACAAATGCACGGAATCCAAAAACCAGCAACAGTATAATATTATCCTTCATAAATAAAGTAACATTTTGGTATCAGCATTTAAGTACACTTGTTTCGAAATCGCGTCCTCGGCATTACGATTGCACATACATGGGACGCGAATTCGCGTCCTCGGCAATGAATGGGTTAATGTTCTATAGTAACTAACTTGTCAATGGTTCATTTTACCCCATGCCAAGTGTACAATATTACTTATTTACTTAACAAATAATATAAGTAGGTACCTTCAGATATAGGCAATTATTATGAAAAACAAAATGTAAATGTATTCGACGAACGCCGGTAAACAAGTGAACTCACTCAGTGACCTTGGCACTAATAAATATTGTGTAAGGATGACTCTTGTTTTTGAGGTTTTGATTGAACGTTGTATCATTGATAGTAGATAATGGGTAAAGCGCCATAATCTAATTACAGGAGATCGCCAGGTGACAACCAAAACTCACTAAAATTTCTGTCACTATTCTTCAAAACCTCGTATCTAGTTTGTAGTTTGATACTGAGATACGAGTTTTGTGTAAGTAGGTATTTGTTACTTAGTGAGTTCCTTGTCAACAGATGATATATTATATACACTTCAATAAATAGACGCGTGAAATCCAATTAGTTATGAAGAATTCTTCGACGAATTTTTAAACCTACTTGCCTTGTTAGTTTCTTATTGACCGGCTACAACGCGTGACCAGCAGAGGAGCGAGCGGCGGTCATAGGAGTGAGCGAGACCGCGCTCGGACCTTCCGCTCCCACCTTTGGTCCCCGCTCGCCGCTCCGCTGGCCACGCGAAGTAGTGGCCGCGCCGTTAGACGACCTGCTGTCAAGTTGGCTTTTTAGTGTTCCGCACCCAAAGGGTAAAAAACGGGACCCTATTACTAAGGCTCCGCTGTCTGGCACGAGATTTTATCTCATTAACCGTGATAGTTAGACGGTTGAAATTTTCACAGATGTATTTCTGTTGCCATAACAACAAATACTTAAAACAAAATTAAATAACTATTTAAGTGGGGCTCCCATACAACAAACGTGATCGGTTGCGTTAACTTTGCACCTCATTTGTAAGCGGCGCCATACATACCAGGCAAACTTAACATAACCCGGCCAGTTACGATGGGAAGTGTTTGTACGGGACCCTCGGTGCGCGAGTCCGACTCGCACTTAGCCGGTTTTTTTCGTTAATGCCAAGCACGTTCACTTATTCTTTTTATGAATATTGATACTGAGTTACCCCTTCCCTTCAATTGCTAACATATCCTCGCCTGTTGCTCGATTTATATTTTCCTGTTTATTTAAAAGTGAAGAATTTACTAAGTAGAAATCCCTACGGTGAATTCTTAAGGTAGTGATCATATTCTTGAGGAAAACCGGCAGCAATAGAGCTGACTATGATTGATTCCATTACACACTGTTTAATTGTCAATAGTTTCATGTAATTTAAATAAAGTCGTTATTTTCCTTGTAATAGGCTCCGAAGTACCCCCTTTCAGGCTAGGGACAATATTGCAATCACATGCCACATTGCTGGACTAGGCCAGCAAAGCAACCTTATTTTTATCCATTGTATGTTTGAGGAATGGACAAAAAAAATACAAGCCTCGGTGCGAACATGGAATGCCGGCCGTATCTCTAGACAGCTTCGTCGACACTTGGCCGGCAATCCCCTATATCGCAAGTCTCTGTAGCAATTTACTATTCATAGGTACATCTATGACGAAACGAAAGTCGAACTTCTACTTATATACCTTTTTCGACGGTTTTCATCTGTTCTCGGCCTTAATGTTTCGCGAATCTGTTCAATACGCACCTATAATAACAACTTTGTGTTATCGTCGTGAGTGGAAGAAAAATAATAGCCGTGTTTACTGATAAAGACTCTCTTAACGGGTGCAAATACGATTACGCGAACTACTTAGTCCTTGAAAATAGCAGTTAACAGTCACCGTAGGTATTTCTGATAGTCACCCAAGTTTTAACCTTTGAACGAGTGCGGTGAAGAAATTCACATTCATCATTATGTCAGGATAACCTTATATATGCATAGGTTGTCGGGAATAAATCGCTGTTTAGCGACAAGACCACCATTTCTCATCACAGTTTGATATTTAAGCGTCTTATGTTATTTTACTCTGCAGAAAAGAAAACCTACTCTTCTGTGTTATAAGATATCTAAATATTTTCTAGTCTAACCTTTTAACCGCTTCTCTCGTCAACGGAAAACTGTGTCTCAAGCGCCAAGCGAACAGCCAAATAGTACGACATTGTATAGCGGCATATGACGTCGTGGCGTCTGGGGCACAGCTGTGATCCGTCAACGCGACTGGCCGTCTTTAGCGCTCAAGCAAAAGATTAAAACACGTATCCTTAACTTCCCAGGGCAAGCATGGTTTCCACGTGCACGAGTTCGGCGACAACACCAACGGGTGCACGTCAGCTGGCGCTCACTTCAACCCCGAAAAGTTGGAGCACGGCGGCCCTGATGCTTCAGTACGTCACGTTGGAGACCTCGGGAATATCGAGGCCAGCACCGATGGTGGTGTCACTAAGGTACGTCCACACACAGATTCTACAGATACCCAAGGTCCAGGGTACGCCCCTCTACCTACGCCCACACACGTCAGTCAGAACAACCCCAAACACAAATATGGCGCCAACCCTGGATTTAATTACTTATGCTACGGGGTAGAAACTCGATGTACTCCTTGCCCTTCCTAGATTTGATTCCTAGATTCCTAATTTGAGATTAGATCCAGGCCCTGGCGCGACATCGAGGCCAGAGTCACTAAAGTTGGTTTACTATCCTGATTCACCGCTACATGTTTTGACATGTGAAAGAAAACATATATAAGAGATTCCTTCTCATCGCTCAACAGCTTTTCACTACCTGAATAAAGTGGTTATGGAAACCATTCTGTGCCTGGCTACCCTTTTTTATATTTCACAATATTGTGCAGTCGGTCAAAGTCAGAAGACTCTGACCCTATTAAATTAGCTGGAACACATTACTCTAAATTAAAATGTAGCCTTCAGTGAGTAACAAAATAATTAACTACTAAAATGTTACATTATCGGAACCTCGATGGATGTCAACGTTTTAACACCAAGCGGTGAAGCAATAAGTGCTCCAAAATCAACAGGGATTTAAAAACACGTGTGTGTGCACTTTGAATACGGTATTTGGTATTTGACTATAGTGAATATAAATTGTGGCATCGAAACCACTAAACACACATTAAAAAATACGCGGAACCCAATAAACTATCACTAACTTTTGGACATTATACTATTTTTAATTGTACAATAACTAAAAACAAGACGTGTTTTGACTTCTGCTTTTTATGACGTCACATGCCTGTATCATCATAGAAGCTTCAGATCGTTTTTGACATTTCATAAAGAGGTGCTGATTTGAGCTGTCATCAAATACCGTATTACAAAGTTTTTGATCGTTTGCCGTTTTCGGCGCTCAAAAGCTTAAACGCCTCTAAGTCCTATTAAGCCTACCAAACGTCCGCTCAAGTCCCATCTGTCTGATGTGATAACCTCAAACAAGTCCCATCTGTCTGATGTGATAACCTCAAACAAGTCCCATCTGTCTGATGTGATAACCTCAAACAAGTCCCATCTGTCTGATGTGATAACCTCAAACAAGTCCCATCTGTCTGATGTGATAACCTCAAACAAGTCCCATCTGTCTGATGTGATAACCTCAAACAAGTCCCATCTGTCTGATGTGATAACCTCAAACAAGTCCCATCTGTCTGATGTGATAACCTCAAACAAGTCCCATCTGTCCGATGTTATAACCTCAAACATATTCCAGGTGTGCATCCAGGACTCCAAGATCTCGCTAGTGGGCCCCAACAGCATCATCGGGCGCACGCTGGTGGTGCACGCCGACCCCGACGATTTCGGCGTGGGCGGCCACGAGCTCAGCAAGACCACTGGCAACGCCGGCGCGCGCATCGCTTGCGGCGTCATCGGCCTCGCCAAGATCTAAACTGAGTGCTGCGGAGTTGTTTGAGGTGTCGAAGTCACTTGGATAGTCTGGGCACAGCTTTGAGTATTTAGCCCGGTGAACATGTCAAACGAATACTCCCCGAACATATTTTTTAGCGGGAGAAGAGGTAATCATGTACAGCCTCACCGTTAAGATATGAATGTACATTCCCACAGACGCAAAGTCTCCTGTTGCGATAAAAGCATGCTTCAAAAAATAATCACACACATTACGCCTTATGACCAAGTTGACATAGGGCTCCGCCCGTGTTTGGCATCTCCATGGGCTAAATACTCAAAGAAGCACGGATATACATCTAACACTTCCAATCAGAAAGTGTTCGAGTCTCAAAATATATCCTGGTAATAGGGTTCAACAAATGCCACATTGTTGAGGGTCAAACTTCTTTTTCTCTATACTCTATGACACCTCAAAAAAAATCTAAGTATAATATACCTGTACTGACTAACGTCTGATGAACAAATCATTATTTGATTGGCTGCAATTTAACAGTGGTTAAGTTAAAAAAAAGTTAAGGAAAAATGAAATAATAAATTTCAGATTGTTATGATTCTCATAATTCTAAAATTCAGAAGTCTAATCATTTTTGGTTATTTTATTTATTTATTAGTTATGCAACTGTTTCTTCGGCATTCCTAGAAATTGTTTTTTATTTTTTACTGGTGCAGGGAACAACATGTCTGCATTTTTGTTTCAATAAACAAATGTTAAACAGTTTATTTTATTTTTATTTATTGTTACCTAACGTGTACCACTTCTAATTCATAGAATAATTATCATTATGAATATCTTAGCATAGACGGTTTCTAAGTGCAATGTATCACATGTAATAATTAGATTGTTTAAGCTGTAAGCTGCAAATAAATATCTATTCTATCAAACTTCTTTTGTTACTAAAAAAATACTAAAGCTCATTTGTATAGAAACAACATAAATGCTAAATAAGACCTGTAATCAATGGAGTTGTGTTATGCATATGAAATGAATAAGTAGAAGTATAGCCCTAGCCTACTCCCAGAAACAATTGCTTGAGCAACAATGGAATTTAGAGTACTAAGGATTTATATTTGTGAAAAGTTAGCTGGCATAATTTTATTATGTAACTATGTCTAACAATTCTATACATGACTAAAATGTTGCCAGAGGGGCTAGCATATATTATTGCAACTATGCTTGGTGCGAGACTCAATGTCACCTGTCTTGCTCACATGGCATTGAAAAGAAAGTGAGAGGTAGTATTTGTCGTGCGACAGAGTTGTGTGTCACAGTTGTGCTAGAAGTACAGGATTGGGCATAATGCCATACCTGAAGCATAATACTATGTTTATCAGAATCAGAATATTATTTATTGCCTTAAAAAACTTATACTAAGAATTACATTGCTAGTAACTAAAAAAAAACAATACAAAACAGAATAAAGTGTATAATATGTATTAAACATAGCACTAACAATGTATTGCTTGAGGTATGGAATGTTACTAAACCCCACCTATTTTCCAGTTAGGGTGAGAAATAAAACAAAAAAATGTTATGAATATTTTATTTGCCCTATACTGTACTCTGTTATACCATTGTGGCTAAAAAAGAGATTGCAAGAAGAGTCATGAGGCTGAAACATCCTAGGGCTACTCCAGTTCCACTGCCAGAGACTGTTCTCAAAGCTCTGCACACTGACAGATGCCCAATATCTACTCGTTTCTCTGCTAGTTACATGTTCTTCAATTTTACAACACAGTCGGTTTATAACAGCTGGTGTAGTAAACCCTTTGGCAAGGAGTACAGTGATTCTAGAAGATTTCAAAGCATTTTCACTCTCCGGCTGACTATATGAACTGATGTATCCTTCTGTTGGGTTTACATCACCATTGTGTGCAAGCATACCAATCCATTCTGACACCTCATCTAACTCCACGTCTTCTAATGCAGGTATTTCTTCAATGGAAGGTGAAATATGCTCTATCTTTAAAGTATGTAAAGCCACCCTGATATTATTACTATGAAAATATTTGGCTATTGATGATGGGCAGATATCTTCATTATTTGGCTCCCAGGACACAAAAAAATCAGTCACAAAAAATGTTTCTAATATACTAAGGCTAGATGCAACTTTGGCTGAATGCTTCAGATTATTCAAGTCTATTCTCACTTCATAAAAGTTGTGTGGGCGTTTTATACCATCCATGCCCAGTTGTTGATAAATAAATTCTAAAATATGGAGTGTTAGAATCCCATCTGGCGTTACTGCGGCACAGTTTTCAACAATGCAATTTCTGACCACACTCATACAGTAAAGCTTTCCTTTCTTCACAAAATTCTCAATGAAATCTAATTTAATGAATTCTGTAAGTGGACAGTTGGTGACTTTATAATACTCCGTGTCTTCTGCGATTACTTCTTCTATAGAACTCGGTATATGCATTTCATCGGGGCATGTTACAATCAAACTTTTATAAAAGTTGTTCATATTTATAGTCGTCATAGCGGCTTCTCTACTTTCATGCTTCTTTGTTGAAGATATTACTTTCGGATGAGGGAAATTATAGATTTCCGGGCACAGCATTTTGTTTTTAGTCGACAATTCCAACTTATTAACGAATTATTCTGGCTGCCGTTCTCGTATATGTACGACGACACGAAAAACCTTGATTTTAAATTATGCTTTTTGATTTTAAATTAATGATAAAGTTCTAAGCTTTTATAATCCATAACAACATAACCTAATCGCTAATCAATCGGCACATTGACATGAATTGAATGACATGACATTGACAGTTTGTTTCGTTTGTCATTGTCCAAATAGACATTGACATTATCTACAAAGCCGCTTATTTTGCTAGTAGCAAAAATTCGTTAAAATAGATCAGTATGAGAATGTACTCATAATTAAATTAACAATAACATTTGTAAACCCAAAAATAATAAAATACTTTTCATAAATTACAAAAAATCAATTAATTAATGTTAATTGGACCGCAAATCGAATTTTTGACATTTCATATTTTTGTACACTCTTATCTATGCGTTCCATCCAACGAGATTAGTCATTGATTACTATTCTCATTACTTTTACACCGATAAGGCTAAAGTACGCGGAATAAAAATTTAAAATGCGGCAAATTTTGGTAAAAACTGCCTTTTTACCAAAATTTGCCGTTGATATGCAATAAAAAATATGCAATCACGGGCTCGCCTTTACTATAGAAATTAATAATTAATTTTCGTCAAGGCATAAGGCATCACTGGTGGAAAGAAAAGAAACTTAACCCTTCTTTGCATGGCATGGTGATGAAAATTAAAGGTACTGCGTGAAACGGAACGAAGTTGTGAAAAATAAAACAGAATTCTGACATTTCAAAACTCAATTCGCGGGTTCACCCTTAGCGCCAAATACGAAAACGTTTAGGCTTCCGGTTCGTGACTTAAGATGGCCGCATGCGTTTAAGTTTCGTTGTTCATTATTTATTCATTTTCGTTGTTCAATGTGTAGTATTGATAGCGTATTGTGCAGTGATAGCTAATGAAGAATTCAACTTGAAGCGTTCATAGCCCTTCCTGGGTCAAGGCCCGATAGTCCGCGTGGTTTTTTGTAAATCGCTATCACTTTACAAAAAGCAAAACCTCACCGAACAACGGCATGCTCTACGAGCAAACTCGAAATTGGCGAAATCATCATTAACTATGATGGAAGCCATTATTTTAAAATTAGAATTAGAATTAGAAAACGTTTAACTTTCAAGCTACATTCTGAAGGATTTTACAGCGTAGATATATTGATTTACGATGGATAATAATTTTGTATCAGGTATGCTATTTGATACAATGTTACTTTTTGTGCATACATTTTCAAAATTCGAACTTAAAATAACTCTAAAGTAGGTAGGTATGTGATGGAAATTTCCATCATAAGGCAACGACTTCACTCATAAAGTATGGCGCATTATTTATTATTAATACAATAAATAACTAAGTAATTGACCCAGCGAGCGCAGCGTCTCCGTTTCAGCTTGAACAAAAAATCTTTCGTATTTCTGCATGTCCGGATTTCCGGCTGTTCGAAATTTGTGAGCAGGTTCAATCATTACACAGATTTTTAGATATAATGATGGATATTTCCTCAGAGATATTTCCATCATAATATAAAATACATATAACTATATTCTGTTTAATCTTAACTTAACTTATTAGTATATATTTCTTTATATTTTTCCCTTAATCTCGAGGTCAACTGACATCATCCTGATTTTTTCACAAATAGTCTTGCAAAGAAGGGTTGAATTTGATGATTTTGATGGGCTCCTGAATATTAAAATCGGACACTTTCTTATCCCTTTCATTACGAATATACGATACGTGGAGAATCTACATCTCTATCAATATTTAGGTATTTATTTATCTCACTCGATTTTGACTTTATAAACTATCGCCATGATCACCATCATCAGTGCTCGAAAGCCTTTCACTGATGGACATTTCTTCTTCTTTTCTAAAAACCGATATTTTCCTTTTCCTTGGCCAGACCTGAATTGCGTGCATTCAGCAGACCCTCGCAACCCTATCAAGATCACCCATCTATATTGTTGGTGTTTACTGCCACCATATTCAATCCATTGGTTTAAGAGCTATTCGAAACCAAGCACAAAATCCTATTGATCATTATAAATTTTTTTTAGTAAGTGTACTTAGTAGATAGATAGATCGGATTTTTACAAAATAAAACAAAGTGTACGAACAATAATTTATTAACAATTACGCTATCCTAATTTAAGTTCTAACTCTTATCTCTATTCTTTTCAGACAAAGTATGAGTGTAATAGAGTACCTACCTATATAGTTAATTGTGTAAAAAATCTTCCTGTGATTCCAAGTTTCATATTCCGAGATCATCAAGCCATATTGTATCGTGATGTCCTTGATGAATTGAAACCATTTTATTTAATACCACTCTATTACAACTCCATATTTTGTACTTACACAATATAGGCGTAGTATTTAGGTCTATCACTACTTTTATAATATCATTGGTCTAATAGGCATGGATCTACTTAATGTGGAGACCAGCCATAGTCACATCCACAACTACAACAAGGTTGAAAACTGATACATAAAGTACGCACCTTGAGAATCAAAGACCAAGCGTACAAAACAAAAATCATTCAACTGAGTTTGATTTTGTATCATGTCAGAGTGCCTCATATATTGATTCTCAATGAACGAATCGTTATTGAGCGAGTTTGGGCGTGGCCAATTTATATTTGCAGGACGGATTTGCATCTACGGGCTAGAAGACTATCAGTTGATCCAGGGAGGGGCGATAACGAAGGGGCTGCTTTCCCAAAACTAGAGGTGGTGAGGCTAAGTACCCACCACCTCTAGTTTTGGTGATCAGCGTCAGGCCCTTCCAAATTTAAATCCTGTATCCAGGCCCGGACTTAGAAGGTCAGGGCCCCTAGGCACTTTAGCGTTTGGGGCCTATAAGAAGAACATTATTATGGTGCAAGTCTTGCTTCTGGGACTGGGCCCCTAGGTTGGCTGGGACCCTAGGTCCTTGTGGGCCAAGGGGTTAATAACGGTCCTGCCTGGATCCCCTCTACGATCTACGCGATGTACAGTTGGTCCGCGGGCACGGCCGCGAAGAATCCGTCGACGACTTCGACGACTCGTTGCACGATGGCGCGCACGATTGGTGGCGCGATCTCCGACATCACGTCGCGCCAGTTGGCGTTGACGAACGACTGGACGGGTTCCGCTGTAAAAAGAAAGCTAGGTCAAAACAGGCTGGGATACAAGATTTCATTGATGGGAGGCCATTTTGTAATAATTATCAGGCTCTTTCCCACCGGGCACTCTGGCACGTGGGGATACCATACCTAATTGACGTTTTAACTGCGCAATGAGGCCCCTAATTATGGAGCGCTCAGAACCCCCCAGCATTCTTTTTCGGCGGAAAACGAACTTAGTATCTCCGCTACCTAAAGGATGTCTGGAAGAGATCGATATATTTAGCGATAAGACCGCCTGTTGTTTAAGGCAGTCTAGTTAACCTTTGACAAAGGACTAATTTAGACTTGAGCGAAGTCACATCAGCAAGTTTTGTGTGGCCACATATGATCCTTGACTGACTACCTTTTTTCTTGGTTCTCAAAACCTACCTAGGATCTTGTTCCCATTGAACAGGTTCTCGAAGTCGAAGGTGGTTCCAGTTTTGACGTCAAAAGTGTGGTGCCACTTGTTGATGTGCCAGTGCTGCTCGCCATCGGCGCCGGTCACCGTCGTCAGGTCCGTGAAGGCCTTGATTACTATGTCACCTGTAAAATACAATGAAGTACCCTAAGTATATTTTAATAGATTATTTTGAATGTGGAAACACCACATGTTTATATCACTACATAGTATAAAACAAAGTCGCTTCCGTCTGTCCCTATGTACCTATGCTTAGATTTTTGTAAACTACCAAGCCGGGGCGAGTCGCTAGTTTATTAGGGTTCCGTACCCAAAGGGTAAAAACGGGACCCTATTACTAAGACTTCGCTGTCCGTCCGTCCGTCTGTCACCAGGCTGTATCTCAAGAACGGCGATAGCTAGACAGTTGATATTTTCACAGATGATGTATTTCTATTGCCGCTATAACAACAAATCATCATCATCATCATCATCTCAGCCATAGGACGTCCACTGCTGAACATAGGCCTCCCCTTTGGACTTCCATATATACCGGTTGGAAGCGACCTGCATCCAGCGCCTTCCGGCGACCTTTATAAGGTCATCTGTCCATCTTGTAGGTGGACGTCCTACGCTGCGCTTGCTGGTCCGAGGTCTCCACTCGAGCACTTTTCGGCCCCATCGGCCATCTGCTCTGCGTGCTATGTGGCCTGCCCATTGCCACTTCAACTTGCTAATCCGGTGAGCTATATCGGTCACTTTAGTTCGTCTACGGATTTCCTCATTTCTGATATAACAACAAATACTAAAAATAAAATAAAAGAAATATTTAAGGGGGGCTCCCATACAACAAACTTGTTTTATGGTACGGAACCCTTCATGCGCGAATCGGACTCGCACTTGTTTATAAATATTGACACAAAGGTATACCGTGAGATTTGGTGTGATTAATGCAACGATGTGACAGCTCAGTTGGTAGAGCACGCAGGTTCGAGTCCTGCTTACATTGCAGTGGATCACATTACATTTTTCTTTCATAATTTAGCTTTGTGTCAATATTTACTTATGTAGTATAGGTTTCTTGATTAGATTACTTTTTGCATCGCCAATCCATATCACTTTCATTTATAAATGCGCTAACCGAAGTTTGCGTGGAAAAGATCGCTCTGTAGCGATAAGTTCGCCTGTTGTTGAGCTATACCTAATGCTACGTGTTATCTGTGTTTGTATTTCTTTCTTGTTGAGGTGTCCAATAAAGAATATTCTATTTCATCTATCTATTTTTAGGAACCCTAAGGCTGTTTGGGCTCGTTCATAGGCGTCACCAAGTAGGAAGGGAATGGGGGATTCCCCTCCTAGATATTCAACAATATTGCCCACTCTACCCTAGGCCAACAACGGCTGGCGACGCCCTTGGCCTCGTCTCATTCGTCTTGCCGATTCATGATCACGCATTAAAAAGTAATACAATCCACAATAAACACTTGTCTCGATTTACAGTAATGTTTCCAACAGGGAATAACAAGTATTACTTACGGATCTTGATGGTGTTCCTGCCTTCTCCCTGGACGGGCAGTATGAGCACCTGCCCGCCGAGCTTGTAGGACCCCTTCAGGACCACGGAGCAGCGCGCCACGACGTCCAGCTTGCCCTTCGTCGTGTCCAATCTGGGGGAACGCTGTTATATAGAAACTAGAAGGTGCAACCAGCAACTGTGACACGAGACTCTTTTTCGCGCGAGATATACTATTTATCTCTTTCCGTACAGCACTGTCAGAGAGTGACGGGTGATGCTATGTCGCGCGACATGAGTCGCGAACCATAGTTGTGCTATACGGGGTGGTGCAACTTCTTCCGCGTAACTTCTTTCTTAAGAGAATATATCACTGTTCCTTTTCCCATACGATCAATTTAAGTTAAGTTTGCACCTTGTATAGTTACTATAGCCTTGTATAGTTACTTTTATGCTCCTGACAATAGGGTCGTGTTCAGATATTTTTGTTCTCGTAAGCGTGTAGATGTAAATGAACTCGACTGTACCCCACAGTTGGCGTCGGATACAAATGAGGTACAAACTTAATGTAACTAAGTTATCCCGACGTTTCGTTCTCGTGTGTTTCGTCCTCCAAAACTTAACCAATGTTTACGAAATGTTAGGAACTGAACAAGAAAGAAATGTTGTGTGTCGGACTGTACGGACGCCTAGTACACAAAATCCATACTAATATCCATACTAATATTATAAATGCGGAAGTGTGTCTGTCTGTCTGTTACCTCTTCACGCTTAAACCGCTGAACCGACTTAGATGAAATTTGTTATGGGGATAGTTTGAGACCCGGGAAAGGACATAGAATACTTTTCATCCCGAATAAATTTAGTGTTCCCGTGGGATGAGCGGGTAACACCGCGGGGCACAGCTAGTCTATAATAATTTACGCAAAAATCGAAACAGTCCGACACAGAACCTTTCTTTTTCGTTCAGTTCCTAAAATTTCGTAAAGATTGGTTTAGTTTTGGAAGCGAAAACATACGAATACGAAACATCGATTTGTATGGAAAAATAAGGCGTGATATTTCCTCTTAACTGTAGTCGGGTTTAAAGTATCCTATAATCAACTTTGGATGTCCAGCTATCCTTGTATCAAAATTGGTTAAACACCTTGCAGACGTTTTGGCGTGATGAGCGGGCATAAAAATGTTTACCAAAAGATGGCGCTACCAGGCTTTCGCCGCGCGTTCATATTAAACCGACATCAGGATGTTAAGTTGATTGATTGTTCGTGTGTTCTAGACTACAGGTAGCATTTCTCAATCGGTTCTCGAGAAATTTTGTGAGCAATTTCGATAATTATATAACTCTTTTTGACGATTAATACAAAGATCGAAGCTTAAAGAAAAATTTAAAAAGGAGCCACCTGATGGAAGAGACCAGGAATCTTTTTGACGATTCAATTTTTCAAATTTTTTAAAAATGCTGGTGACAAATATGAGGGTATAAAATCTAAAAAATAATTCAGCCGTTTCAAAAAATATTCTTGCGGTCATAGAGCCACAACTTTTAATTATGTGTAACTTTTATAGTGATGATTACCCATAGGTACTCGTGGAAGATAACGATGTCGATTTTCCCCGACCTCCCCAACTCGTTTTCCCAAAGTGAACAACTTGCCCTTTAGTAGTGATATTCTGTGCATTTAGAACGTCAACTGTTTCACGACCGACCGGTTACCGGCGCCGGCGCAGGTGCCTTGAGCCTCGTGTAACCTTGACATAGGCCTACTGACACTGGGCCGAGGAAGTCGATGTTTTTAATAGGTACCTATAATCACTTTTAAACAAAATCAACCGGTATTTTTAAAAGCTTTTATTTAACTTGCATTGTATGTATGTATGTATCTAATAAGTATGTTTGTTCGGGTGAAATCTTGCAACTCAATTTTGAAGCAGATATCGTCAACCGATTGAGCTGAAATTTTGCATACTTGACTTTGATGACAATACAATAATATGTTACCATGGGGCTGATCTGATGATGGAGCCGGAAGGTGGCCATAGGAACTCTATAATAGAAAAAGCAATCCTACCGAGCTTGGGCTCTTTAGAATCGTCTCAGTGAGCATTTGATGGATATCCAAAGAAAAGTACAGTCGGCTATAAAAGCTTGCCACTAAAATGTAATTTTTGACAGAAACTTATTAATATTGCTTCTGTTTATGGCGTCGGAATACCATTATTTTTTAAACATTGACACATAAGTTAATTTTGTGGAAGAAAAGATCTATGTAAGGTAACGTGATCTATTGCAACGTATTTAAGCAGGACTCAAACCTGTGATCCTACGATTTGTTGTTTACGTTTCAGTGGATCACCGTTGTGTGAATATTTAAAAATACGACTTCAACGAAAGCCCCAACGGTGTGTGTTCAACAGCTGTACAAGTTATTAAAATATCCAAATCATGATAAGTATGTTTTAGGGTTTCCAATTCCGGGAATATTTGTATGGGCTTTCTATGGGTATGCAAAGAATCCAGGGATCGGAAGCCCTAAGTGTGCCTATGATAATATAATAGTATATTTGGAAAGTTCTAGTGAATTGGCTAGAATCGAGATTGAGTCACAACAAACAACAGTAAACAAGTTTCCTCAATCAGTCACTGAATTTACGACCGGACTATGTTCATCAGAACAAATCTCGGAAAAGAACGAAGTGGGTAGTTTAATTAACAAGGAAACATAAAACTTGATGAAACAGGTGTAATAAAAATGACAATGCAGTTCACAAAGGGCATTAGTTGAGTGCAAAGGTGCTATATTATGGCAAAATAACGTGACACTTCTCGTAAAGAACCGAAAAAAGAAACCTAGGCTTCCTCATCGGCTGTTAGGCTTAGATATGTCATTTTTGTCTCACCTTTAGGTTCCTACTGAAGAAGAAGAGTTGTGCTGGAAGGCCTGGACGTACTTTAAAATATGGTCTATCCTATATCTTTTGTGTGTTCTCGCACTATATAGGAAGGTATAGGATATGATGAGTCATCATGTGTCATCTGACACAACAGCACCATTTTCGAGCTTTGCTACAAAGCTAACCAGGTTGACTTAAGGTAGGGTTGATATAAGGATCACGCTTAAAATATATTTTTTTACTCGGCCATTAAAGGTATCGAGATCGTAGATCAATGGAGATATAGACGCTGGAAGGCTCGGAACCTCGATAGGTTACGTTTATTTCTAGTCAGAAGCCGTGCGAATCAGAAAGGATCATTCAAACCATTTCAAACTTATTCTCTTCTTCTCGTGTCGATGGTTTCATAATATCATACAGTGCGGGACCAGAAAGTGGCGACGTTCAGGGCCCTCTGTGTCGCGTCTCGTAGGTCGTGCTCGGAACACGTGTAAGGGCTTGCTGGGCAAGACAACATGTGCGCCATCGTTTGGGGGGTTGAGCCGCACGCACATCTGGCGTCCGAGCCGCTAAGGGCGCCCCATTTTAGCATGTTCTTTTTGCACCGGCCAACCTGGGAACGCAATCTGTTTAAAGCTCTCCAGATCGGCCATGGCTGCTTATGTCCAGCAGGGAGCGTCTCGGCGGGCCGAACATAGTCGTCTGGTGGTGCGCGATTGTTCTGCCAGTGCGTAAGTCTATGCTCGGATGGCGAAACCCTGGTAGCCGTCGTACACCTCGCAAAGCTCCGTCGACTCTTTAAACGGGAGGGTGGCAGATTGTGGCTATAGAGGGGATGTCTTAGGTCCATTTCCTGTTTAAGTTTTTCGACGCTACATGCCACCTCTCTGCGGGTCTCCGGTGGTGCTATTCCCGCTAGAGGGTACAGTTTGTCAAGTGGAGTGGGTTTGAGACAACCGGTTATTATGCGGCAGGTATCGTTGAGCGCCGAGGTAACTTGCCCTGCGTGGGAGGAACGGTGCCACACCGGGCACGCATATTCTCCCGCCGAAAAGCACAGCGCCAGGCCTGTTGTACGGAGGGTGTGTGCCGAAGAGCCCCAGTGTGTTGACGTAAGTTTCCTCAGCAGACAGTTACGTGAGCTAACCTTTTGGCGTGTCTTTATGCAGTGGCTTTTAAAGGATAGTGTCCTGTCTAGGGTTATTCCCAGGTACCTCGGTGTTAGGCAGTGCTCGATAGCGACACCATTCCAGCTAACATTGAATGGTCTAGTTGCTTCCCGGTTTCGAAGATGAAACACACACGACTGAGTTTTTGTGGGATTCGGTTTCACAGGCAGTTGGTTTCGTAGTACGTCGTGAGATCCTCTAAGGCCGCTGATAGCGTTTCTTCAGTGTCTTCGAAGTTGTCACTTTGGGCCGCTATTGCTAGGTCGTCTGCGTACGCGAACCGCTGAGTTCTGTGCAGAGCAGGCTGATCGTTAGTATATATATTAAATAAGATCGGAGCAAGCACACTACCCTGCGGGAGACCGTTCTTTTGTGAGCGCCAGCGGCTTTTTTGCGATTGGAGGTGGACTTGGAATCTGCGGTTGTGGAGCAGTTCGCGAAGGATATTTATGAAACTGGTGTCCTCAGTCATATTACCCACCTTTGAGAGCAACCGCCGTAGGTTCACCGTATCATAAGCAGCTGTTAGGTCCACGAAGACCACGCCTGTCACCATGCCGTGTTCGAAACCATCTTCTATGTGCTGTGTTAGCTTTAACGTTTGGCTCGTGCATGACTTTCCTGGTCGGAAACCAGCTTGTTCCGGGATTATAAGCGGTTCCACGATGGGAGCGAGGCGGTTCAGAAGAAGGCGTTCAAACAGCTTGTAGGTGTGGCACAATAGGGATATGGGACGATAACTTTTTGCGTCCGAGGGGTCCTTTCCAGGTTTGAGAAGCGCAATAACCTTCGATTTGCGCCACACCCTTGGTATTTTTTGCGTCGACAGGTCACGTCAAACTTATTAAAACTATCGTGAGACATCTTCATACGAGTTCAGAGCATGTCGGTCCATTCCTGACCATTTTCACGTGAGTTTAAACCGTTTATAATAATTATTAAATTCTAAACATCGCAACTTACTTGATTCCTTCAATCGTGCAGTCCTTCAAGCCTGTGACCGTCGTGTCTTTTAGCACGAGCTTGAGTCCTGCCTGGTCGGTCGTTACGGACTTCAACAGAAGAGGGTCCAGTGAGGGCACTTGGAGTGCGTCGATGCCTGGAGCTAGAGCAGGAATGGCGGCTTGGGCAGAAGCCAGAAGACAGGCGTTGTCGGATTGCTTGCAGGGCTTGATGAAGGGCGCTGGAAAGATGAAAAAAAGACCATTGAGTTTTGTGTTCTAGTTCCTTTGTCTAGTTTTTATACGGACACACATGCACAACGGATCCTGCATGCAGTCTTCATACTTGTATTTGGGAGGTCACATTACAAGGAACACATTTTCAGTTCGTAAAGGATTATCTAGTAGATGATAAAAATAAGGATGAGCAAGACCTAGCGCGGGAGGGCTTACAATCATCTTAAGCATCACGTACCCACCCCTTTTTAAACGGCTTTATTTATTAGGACATTGGTTTTGTCTTTTTGGGTAGCGTGTGCAGAGAGTTCAATACCGATGAAACAAAAGCTATGTATAATACTTGTTACACATATTGTTTGTCAATTGTACAATGGTCGAGCACAATATTGATCAATGCTAAGTGGTGCTTCACGTTTTCCTTGACCGAATCGATAACTACTGATAATTTAGCAAAATAATCCGAAACACGTTCGAGTCAGCTCCAACGTGCGAGGTCGGATTTCAGGAATTCTTACCGTATTGGACTTTCACGTAATAAAAGTAAAAATAAAAACATACCCGACTTTCGGCTGGTGCAAGACCTGGCCTGTGGTCAGCTGGCGAAATTGAAATTAAACAGCGAAATACTTACTAGTTAAATGTATAGTAAGGCAACTACAGTGATTAAACCTATACCAAAACCAACTCGGAGCAGTAGGAAATTTCTGCCACCATAAATAAATAAATATAAAAATAAATATTAAGGGACAATCATACACAAATCGACCTAGTCCCAAACTAAGCAAAGCTTGTACTATGGGTACTAGACGACGAATAATTATTGTATCACCGTTAAACGAAATGAATTCATGGATGGTATACATAGCTGTTTAAAATTTGTGGTACGAGTATATTTCCTTGCAAATAACGCTGATGCAAATCCAAACAAGGCGGAGACAAACAGTCTGTTTGTCCAGAACGAGTCCGGGTATGAATGATCTTAGTTCACACACAAGACAAAGCAAAATATAGCTAATACATACAAATGAATTGACCCGGCAACTAGTTACTTAAAGTAATTCTCTAATTCACAAAATAATACACTACAAAGTATCCCTAGCTTTTGATCATGACAAAAGCAGCCTTTAAATTATATTTTCGTTATTTGTTCGAAGCAATGCGAACAATATAGCGTATGTTTACAAATGAAGCGAAAATTGAAAAATTTAATGATTCGGACAGGATTCGAACCTGCCTTTCCAACGGCTTTCCGGGCCAACACTGGCGTCCTCCCAATTGGACCACCGAATCAGATGTCAGAGTCATTGAATTTTTCAACCAGTTGCTTCGACATGCCTTAGGGTGGCATCGTAGCGACATCTACCGTAAAGATCCGAAAAAGAAGTGTCCGAATCATTAAATTTTTCAATTTTCGCTTCATTTGTAAACATTTAGTTTACGTTAGCAGACGTTACTGCTTTAATAAAAAATAAGTAATTTGGGTGTAGCACATCGTTACTATCGATTCTCAACAAATTTGAGACGATGGTGCCGACGATAAAGTCTAAATCTTTACGGTAGATGTCGCTACGATGCCACCCTAAGGCATGTCGAAGCAACTGGTTGAAAAATTCAATGACTCTGACATCTGATTCGGTGGTCCAATTGGGAGGACGCCAGTGTTGGCCCGGAAAGCCGTTGGAAACGCAGGTTCGAATCCTGTCCGAATCATTAAATTTTTCAATTTTCGCTTCATTTGTAAACATTTAGTTTACGTTAGCAGACGTTACTGCTTTAATAAAAAATAAGTAATTTGGGTGTAGCACATCGTTACTATCGATTCTCAACAAATTTGAGACGATGGTGCCGACGATAAAGTCTAAATCTTTACGGTAGATGTCGCTACGATGCCACCCTAAGGCATGTCGAAGCAACTGGTTGAAAAATTCAATGACTCTGACATCTGATTCGGTGGTCCAATTGGGAGGACGCCAGTGTTGGCCCGGAAAGCCGTTGGAAACGCAGGTTCAAATCCTGTCCGAATCATTAAATTTTTCAATTTTCGCTTCATTTGTAAACATTTAGTTTACGTTAGCAGACGTTACTGCTTTAATAAAAAATAAATATAGCGTATCTCGGCGAAGTTGCCAAGGTCCCGGCTAGCCGAGCCGTCATAGCTTCGCCGGAGACTTGCGGGCGTTATGGCGGGCGATGAGGCCCTTTAACGCTGTATCGGGGTCGCGGGCGCGCAACAACGCGCCCGGTCTGCGGTCCATCATTTTGTGGATGGGGTGTATAGCGTATAACGAAGCCAAGCTTGGGACCTATGCGGCTTAGGCTGTTGCGGCTCGCGGTGAGTAATGAGCAGTGCCGCATTTACCCCTAGGACACAGTCCCAGAAATAGGACTTACACTATACTTATGTATGTATGTAATGTAAACACTTTATTGTACACAATAACAAGAAATACATTAAACAAAAAACATGTACTTAGGCGAACTTATCCCTTTAAGGGATCTCTTCCAGTTAACCTTTGAGTAAATGAGTGCTAAACACAAATGTAAACAACCAAAGTAACATGTACAATACGAAGGAGGATAATTTAACAATGATACTTACACATGAAAATGCAAAAACCAAAACAGAGAGAGAGAGATAGGCAAACGGTCAATATAATACATAATACGCCATATCTATATATATACATTTAGCATCGTCGATCGCTATATCTACCTAGGCTCCCAAATCTGCAATGACGGCAGCTGTGTCACCGAGATTAAAAGGCGAATCGGGATGGCAAAGGATGCTATGACCCGTTTGAACAACGTCTGGAAGAAAAGAGGAATTGGTATCAAAACCAAGATCCGTTTGATACGTGCTCTGGTATTCCCTATCTTCCTGTACGTAGTGGAAACGTGGACAATTCTGGCCCGAGAAAGGCAAAGGATTGATGCATTCGAGATGTGGTGCTGGAGACGTATGTTAAGAATACCATGGACTGCGAAACGCACCAATGCATCGATCCTGAACCAGCTCCAAATAAAAACTCGCTTGTCCACCACGTGCCAACAACGCATTCTTTCCTATTTCGGCCACACAATGCGCAGAGACGACGAAAATCTCGAAAAACTGATCGTGACTGGGAACACCGAAGGCAAAAGATCGCGCGGTCGTTCACCAACAAGATGGACCGATCAAGTAAAAGACTCATCAACCTCCAAATTCTACTCGGTTGTAAGAGACGCGCTGGACAGAACCGGTGGAGGCAGATCATCCGCGCCAGATGCAACCCTGAAGCTGACCACGATCCTCAGACATGAGGGACCGACTCCAGAGAGAGAGAGATATATATACAAATTCAACAGAAATATAGTCATAATTACAAGAAAAACAGCAACCGTTTATATTCTCCTTATTTATCACTTAAAATACTACTACCTACTATTTAGTTTGCTGGAAAGCATTTTGAGATTGGGGAGGGGGCCCCAAATGCCAAGTGCCTAGGGGCCCTAGCCCTCTTAGTCCGGTTAGTCTAGGTCTGGTAATGAGTCTCTCTTGTCTGAGTTAAGGATGGAAATACTTAGATATCGGCATCCAGGCGTTGAATAGACATCCTTAAGCAGACTTAATTCTGATATTTTCTATCATTAAAAACAACGGAATAAGCCTCTGAAATCTAAAACATTAACTAGGTTTAGGATTCCTATTGCGTGCGATTTTATATCGTGATAAATTCGCGTGACATACTTCAGCCGTTTTTAAGATTTCCTTGCTGAACTTGAAGTCAGCCATTGTAATTACTGCAATCCAAGGAATTCTAATAAAAAAGTAGTACAATCTTCCATTATTTGCTAATTTCAAAAAGAAAGATTTTCTTTCAATGTCTCTGTTACGGCACGATTCCCTAAATAAATCGCCTAATCATTTAAAAAGCTAGTCCAGGGTACGTCATAAAACATAAATAAATTAAGAGTCAAACTCGTGTCGGTCGGTGTAGCTGATAAAGTGGCATAAAGTTAATTTTGCTTCTTTGCTATAGAATTTTCTATGCGGTTTGCAAAAATCAATATTTTACCTACTAATAAAACAACGGAGACTAGTAAATTATGAAAACTTTCATCCAGTCATCACCCTTCATGAAAACGCCACATTGCACCCGATGGAAGACTGTATAGATACGGTATCCTTCTAGATATTATACTTAATTTAAAATAGTAGATTGTACGACAAGTGCATAAAACGCATCATTTTACACGAGACGTTTATCCATCCGAGCGAGCTTTCGAGCGAGGATGAATATAAAGTCGAGTGTAAAATGCGTTTTATGGACGAGTTGCACACTCTACTTTTCACTTCGATTGCGAGGAAATGAAACTGTATCATGTAAATAACATATATAGGTACACATATCATGTATACCTACTGAAAAACAAATTTAATTAATATTTAAAGTAATAGTTTAAAAAGTAATAAATGATAGTACATAAAAGTTACAAGTTTATTTCAAGAAGTTTTATTGTGTACTTTGGCTGTTGGTATATTTGCCTTGGCCTTAGAATACTAAAAAACGACATAAAATAAAGAGTTAAAACCCGTTCCAGACCTTCCGATCCGATCCGATTTATCGGAAGAAATCGGATAATGTGTAGTGCAATTGTTAGGATCTTATACACTACACATTATCCGATTTCTCCCGATAAATCGGATCGGATCGGAAGGTCTGGAACGGGTTTTATTGTATGAAGTTTTATGTTTTTTTTTTAAACTGAATATTAAGAACCTTTTTCGTGTGGCTGTTGGACCGATCGCCTTGGTCTTCGACGACGATTTTACTTTATGCTCTAGAGCATAAAAAGGGACTTTATGTCGCCTACGCACAGCATAAAGTCGAACTTTTAGAGCGAGAGAAGTGAAAAATATATTATATACTTAGTATTAATTTATTAAGTAATAATAGATGCACCTAGGAATGCAGTGGGAACTTTTAGACCGACCGCGGTGCAGCCGGTGCTTACATAACTTACATTGGAATATTTGGAGTTCATGGACTCTGGCATATGCGCATGCGTGATGCATACAAAATGAGGTTCAATGATTCACTGCATTTTTGACAAAGAGATGGTCATTAAAGGAAGTACTGTGAGTGTAAGGTCGACGACATTGAACTGTAGGGTTAACAAGGAATTTACATAATAGGACAGTTTCCTGAAGAATACAAACCAATATATTGACCACTAAATATCATTTATAAAAATATACACGGAACAATCATATTACAATATCACATAGTAAATATTATAAAATTAAAAAACCAAATTCTATTCTATTTTTTTTTTAAATGGCAACCGGTCACAGTTAAGCGACCATTACTGCCAATGTCTCGTTGCCAATCGCACTAGGCGACTAGATAGAGGATTGATACCACGTTGTACGGTGAGTTGTAAAATCGTGCTTTTTGTAAAGTGATAGCGATTTACAAAAAACCACGCGGACTATCGGGCCTTGACCCAGGAAGGGCCATGAACGCTTCAAGTTGAATTCTTCATTAGCTATTCACTTATACGTTAGATCACTGCACAATACGCTATCAATACTACACATTGAACAACTAAAATGAATAAAATAATGAACGACTAAACCTAAACGCATGCGGCCATCTTGAGACAAGAACCGGAAGTCAAAAAAAAAAAAAAAAAACCAAATAAAAGGAAGTAATTTGACCGTACAGGGGGTCTATGATGGTTGCGTTTATCACGTTTAATAAGTGGCATAGTATCTCACTGACATTCGCATTTTGTCAAAACGTGACGGCTGCTTTGTCACTTATTTATCGCGTGATAAAAGCAACCATCATGGCCCGCAGGACGGTGATATCATAGTTAGCGTTTCTATTTGATCTTTGATCTTTCAAACTTTCGTTTTTGTTTGATCTTTCATAAAAAGTAGTTGATTTGATATATCAGGCGACTAGCCTATTCCTTGTCTATCCCTTGGCTATATATTTTCGAATAGCTGGAGTGAAATAGAGTGATTTGACTGCAGAGTCTGACTAGCCAAATAATATTGACAGATATTTCCTTGTGGTATCACCAATTGCCTATGATTTAAATAATGTATTAGGTGGGTCCTCTATAAATAATTTTGATACTTTATGTACTAGTTCTAACATGCCGATTGAGTTGAAATTTGGCATAGTAGGTACTTATGTAATTTTTTTGGTGATTACATTTAATTTTTCGGCTTGTATATTATGGTTAGAAAGTGTAAACATATGAGTTTGTCGTTGACTGTACTGTACATAGTGGTAGACAGTATGTAAGCTGACTATGAGTGCATGTCAACATATATTTAACTTATTTCCTTAGGTACTGTGCATAGAAAATCAAATATGTTTTCTAGTATCAAAACTATAATTCCTACTACACAAAGTGAGACCAGCTGCATATTTTTTAAATTTCTTGCTAAAAATTTGAGTAAGTACCTAATATTTTCATTAGCCAGACTATAGTAATAGGTATTATTCATCTGTGGTAATAGGTAATGAATGAAAGTAATATGAGTGAGAACACGTTTCCGCGTATATTAATTATTAATTACCGCTAAACGCGAGATTAACTTGTTTATTATGTCGATAAAGAGTGTTATTCTGATCTAGTACAATAACAAAATGTAAAAAATAATAAAATTGTGGAAACCGTTGCTCACGCTAGGAATCAAACCTGGTACCTTTAAAAAGCCGTCGTAGTTAATTTTGTTTTCTTAGCTCTTTGATTACTTTTACAAAAATATTGGAGTTTAGGTGTTTTATGGTTTAAAAGCGATATCTTTGAAATTCATCCCAATTGTTAACTATTAACTACCACTGACAATTTCAAAGATATCTCTACCTAACCTAACCCGTAAACCACCTAAATTATTGTTCCGTGTTAAGTAATAAGTAAGTAATCTCTCTTGTTGACTTTATCCGATTCTTTGAAATGGTTTATGTTTAGAAACCATATTATGATTTACTGCGAGGTCTGATTTTGACTTTTTCTACGATTGAATCAATGAGCACGCTGCAGTGAGCAACGTTGATTGATTTTTTGTACCTTTAGACGCAATTTACACGACATACATGCAATTTTTTGTCTTTTTCAGTAATTTCAATAACGTTTTATGGTTATTTAACTGTTCTAAAACACAAAGAAATACTAACTGAGGCAAGTATCAAACAAATACTGCAGTAAGTGTACTCAACAATTTTATCGTAAAAAAAATCCTTCGTGAAACCGATTCATCAATAGGAATTATTTACATAATAACATTGAAAAAATGTGTTGAACCTATTTGTGTATCTTAGTGTACTATTGTTTCAGAAAAATATTCGCAGTTGTTTTGATATTTTATGGTATTATACGCTCTTTTTTCGCTCTTTTTTTCAACGTCATTGAAACTTGGACTGAAGTTTTCGACACTCGTATTTTGTATGAAATGAAAAGGAGTGTACAAAACTGACCGACTGAGAAATGCAGAATTATGGTACTTATCTAAGCAAAAAAAATGTTCGAAGAAAAATAGCATCTTGCGTATGATTTTCTCGCAATAAAAAGTACATATAAATTTGAGGAGTTGAGGTGTTTCTTTTTTACAAAAATTTAAATTGTAATGCACGATGAACTTAAAATAAAGTCAAGATATAGGCATAGGCAACACAAACAAAAACAAATAAACTCACCCGCTGCTGACTGCACCCCCAATATCACCGCCAAGAAACAAATGTATCTCAACATATTTATTTAATTAAATTAAATTAAAATTAAACAATAAACAGTACCGCGAGGGTCAAAATATACAGAAGTTATGAGAGCACAAGGCCAGGGGCAGGCTTTTATGTCGCGACCCACCGATACAGCGAACGTGGATTCGTAGATATGCATATATTATTGCTATACAGGATGTGTGATGATCACTGTGAATTTTAAATACAATAGAATTCACCGGGGCCTGCGGATGAAAAACTTTTATAATGGCTGTATGTAGGATTAATTTGAGACTACAAAAAAGCGTCATATAATTTTGTACCTATCAAAACATATGTTTTTTCAGAGCGTCGGGTTCAAAGAATTAAAAAAATAATTAAAAATATGACGAAATGTGTCGTGTAGTCAATACGAATGATAGGAAACAAACGGAAACGTGCGTTACGCTTTTAAGATTTTTCCTGCAATCATGGCCATGGAAAATTGGTTTTATATTTGACAAGACTTTATTAATATAAATGACCAAGGGAGCAACACGAGCTAAGCGTCTCTTCGTTTCAACTTGGCCTAAAATTCTTTCGTATGCCTGGATGTTTGAATGCTCGGATCTTCGGATTTCGTTTATACGACATTGACAAGTATCAACCATCGACCATTTTTTTTATTTAGGTATTGATAAGAGAGCTCTTCAGCCAAACAGAAAGCAAAAATATTTCGGAATAACCATGGCGAGGGAAAAAAGCAAAGGACTATTGAAAAAAATATAATTTAATTGTCACCCAAAAAATGTACCTACTTACCCTATTACCTCAACGTTTCGGACATGATGTTAAGGCCATGGTCTCGAAGGGGCTGAATTAGGTAAGTCCTGTGCAGGATTAAGTTCTGTTTTGTTGTAATAATGTTGCACATCGTGTTAGTTTAAATCAATATACATGCTGTATGTTTACAATTCCACAGCACAAACTCGAGCAAATCCACTAGCTACAGTACCCTACCATGAGTAAACGTGACCGTACTCGCTATCGACGTCGTATACGATTTATACGAGGTTAGTTCAGCGCTCCTAATGGTTACTTTGTAGAACTAACAATTCTCCATACAAATCGGTAACGCTGTCACTAGAGTCGGACCACAATAAATCTTCCAAGCAAGTGAACTGTCAACCCCTTAAAAACTAAGCATGGCAATGTGTTGTATTTGACACAGATGTCAAGTTGTTGGCCGGTAAGAGTAACCAATAATCGTAGTACTGGCATATGTTTGATAAAATAAACATATTTATTTGATCATCCTGAAACGTGCAAGCATGTTATAAAGTTAATTTAATTTCAATTAACGCTGTAGTTTCTATTTTGAAATACAGTATGTAAACTCACTAAATACAAGACAAAAGTCCTCCGAAGTATCTTATTTTGTAATTATTTTTATTCAATACTGATCAAAGCATAACTTATCAAAATGTTTTTTTTTATTTATATTAAACTTGCTCAGAATCTTATACTTACTAGTTAAATGTTTAAGGATAATACACAAGTGTCAAGATTAATTTAGTGCCCTATCTTCAGTGTTGCCATATACCAATTTACAGATAAAAAAACTAAAATTGCTGGGGCAAAGATATATTATTTTAGCCAGACTATAGCGAGTACGGTCACTGTAAACTCATGGTAAGGCAGCACGTGTTACTAAAAACGTTTCAACAACGAAACCGGCTTCACCTGATGCCTTCCTCCGGTTTGGTGCCGTACAGTAAGCTAAAACATTCTACCAATTAACACTACCACTTTGACTCTATTTTATGAGTATTATTAAGGTCCAAAAGTGGTAGAAAGAACACTTTTTTGGCTGCTGATTGTATACCGTGTAGCTTCTTTTTGCTGTCAAAAAGGGAAGGGAACGAGAAACCTGTACTACAATTGCCCTTTATTGACAACATGTAAAACTAATGTCATTAATTTATTTTCACAGAACCCAAAATTATTATTTTTATTTGATTATACAGACTAGTATTTAAAATATAAAAAAATATGAAAGCAGCTTCATCTAAGAATCTCTACATGACGCCACGTTTGAAATCCATAACACAAAAAATAACAGTGGTACAATTTCTGCGCAGTGACCTTTGCTGGTCAAAGGTAAAGCCACTTAGGTCAGATATCGGTAATATTACGACGTCCGCGTAAGTAATAATCTAGAAATAAATCGATCATATCGCTAAAGTATTTATATTTTATACTCTTATTTTCGGTTGTTAACGTTTTATGTTTGAGAGCGATTGTCCCAACAGTTATAATTTTAATAATTATAAAAACGGTTTCAACTTACGTAAAATTGTCAAAAACGGCCCGACATGTTTCGAACTCATGTGGAGCTCTTCATCAGGGACCGCTATCCGTGCTGCTACGCGACTACTTATATAACGGCCCACTGACTGATAAACATGTCGGGCTGTTCCTGACAATTATCACGTGAATTTAAACCATATTTATACCCAATGTACTCATATTTTTGTATATTTCAGTGTTGTATAGTGACTTCTGTCTAATCTAAAACTACACGCTGTATCTACAAGCCCGTTTACAAACTTGAGCGAATCAACTAGCCACAGCACGTGTAACTAAAAAACGTTATGTCCTGCATTGTCAACAACAAAGCGGCTTATATCTGATGCCTTCCTCCGGCCTGATGCCGTATAGCATCTAGCTTCTTGGTGCTGTCAAAAAGGGAATGGACAGAAAAACCCGTACTTCAATTGCCCCTCCGGCCTGATGCCGTATCGCATCTAGCTTCTTGGTGCTGTAAAAAAGGGAATGGACAGAAAAACCCGTATTTCAATTGCCCTTTAATTTGCAAGCATTTTATCGAAAGGATGGGGTAAAGATACAACAGGCATCGTCACATCACAGGATACAATTAGGCATCTGTCATACTTGTAAAATTAATTGTGTGTAAAATTAATAAATTAAAAACCACTAAACACACATTCACAAATAGGTACACGGAACCAAATAATCAACTACTAACTTTTTGATATTTTACTATTTTCAATTGGACAAAAGCTAAAAACAAGACGTGTTTTGACTACTGATTTTTATGACGTCTTCATAGAAATTTCATACTAACAGATCGTTTTTGATCGTATTAAACAAGTGTATTTTTTGATAATGTGACATTATTTTTGATGTAGGTACCTAGTGATGATTGTAACATTATAAATTAAAAAATAAATTCATTTTCTAGGCTCGTTCAAAAGTGTAAACATGGCTCATGTCACATGGTTCTACTTCTAACCTACCTCCGCCCACAAATTCGTTACCGACATACAATTAACGAAATTCTAATGGACTCGAAATGCAAATACGACGAGTTGATCATCATAACCTGTAGCTGTCATTTTAACTGGAATTCAAGTTAATTGTAATAAAAATCGGAATTTCTAGGATACAAACTTGTATCTGCAGTCACAGTCTTAAGTAGTCCAATGTAGGTACGTACAGTGTAAAAAGTAAAAATATAATAAAATGTATTTATTCAATATTGTAGTTACCAAGGTCCGGAATTTTTCATAGCAAATGTCAAACTTTGATAGGGTTCGACCAAAGTGTTTTATCGACTATCGATGCATAATTTTCACAACATCGTTAAAGTAATGAAATCAGGCTTTTGGATATATACACTGGCGTTCAGCTAATTAGCAACATCATTATTTTATTCCATACAAATGCATATAAAATATGACTTTAGAAATTCTATGAACAACGTTTGCCAATTTTATTATTAACAAAGAGACGCCCGCAACTTCGTCCTCGTATTTTTTTATTTACTGAGACGGATATAAAGTATTCTATAACCATCTTTGGATGCCATCCCTGTACCAAAATTGGTTAAAATATGTCCAGCCGTTTCGGCGTGATCCGAGACAAAGAAAATTATGACCAACAGATGGCGCCAGGCAGGCATGGCGTCGCGCGCCCATACAAAACAAATGACGACCGTGCATCACGAAAATGAAAAATGAAATCGTGACCCCTTTCCGTAGAAAATATCATTTCAATACAAATCTAGAATTTTATAATAGTATAGATAACATGGTGTACACGTGTTTAAACAAGTTTTAGTATAGTGCAAATAAAATTTCTGTAAAACATATTTTTTAGAAAATAGACATATGTGTATTCCGTTTCTAATTTATTAAAGTATGGAGTTGTAAGTTGTTAAAAGTGTTAATTTGAACATGTCTAGTTTCTAGAGAACATGTTTTATAGAAACTTTATTTTCCCTATAGTAAACCTTGTTTAAACACCCATACTTATACTTATTAATAACATAATAATAAAAATGGTCAACCGCATCTTACATTTTTCATCAAAAGATATTTTATACGCAGTTGTATGAAATAAAATAATGATGTCCCTAATTGGCTGAACGCCACTGTATATATCCAAAAGTCTGATTTTAATTACTTTAACAATGTTTCGTTAAGTGAAAACTATTTATCGATAGTCGATAAAACACTTTGGTCGAACCCTATCAATGTTTGATTTTTGCTATGAAGAATTCCGGACCTTGGTAGTTACAGTACAGTGTGCCTCTTTTGGCATACATTCTTTTAATATATATATCACATATAGCATATATTTTTGAATCAGAATATATGTACATTTTGATGTTTTTTTTTTTTTAATAAATAAATATTAAGGGACAATCATACACAAATCGACCTAGTTCCAAACTAAGCAAAGCTTGTACTATGGGTACTAGACGACGCTATACATAATATATAAATACATATATAGATAACATCCATGACCCAAGAACAAATATTTGCACAAATATTTGCCCCGGCCGGGATTCGAACCCGGGACCGCCGACTCAGTAGGCAGGTGTCTACAAACCGAGCCAAACGCGTCGTCATGATTAAATTAGGTATGTACCTATATGTAGTGTATTCAAACCTCTAATGGAGACGTGCCCTCAGGTCCTTAACGCAAGCATTCCTGTAATGTATCGAAAATATATACCACATAGGTATATGAAAATGAAAATGACACGAGGAAATTGAAAATGAAAATGAGGTGAGGAAATTCCCTAAGACTAAATTAATAGCATGCGTCTTCTTCTCGACTTCTCGCAGGGTCGATCTTCTGCAGCTTACAGGAATATTGGGAATACAAGTGCCCGAACAAGCCGGATTTTTGTGGCTATGTGTATGTTGCGATTTCTCCATAGTCCACATACACATATATATATATTTTTGTAGTTAATTGTGCAATAAAAAAATATGTTATCTTATCTATTTTATACATATCTTCCTTCCCTATTATGATTAGTTATTTTGACGACGCGTTTGGCTCGGTTTGTAGACACCTGCCTACTGAGTCGGCGGTCCCGGGTTCGAATCCCGGCCGAGGCAAATATTTGTGCAAATATTTGTTCTTTGGTCATGGATGTTATCTGTATATGTATTTATATATTATGTATATCGTCGTCTAGTACCCATAGTACAAGCTTTGCTTAGTTTGGGACTAGGTCGATTTGTGTATGATTGTCCCTTAATATTTATTTATTTATTTATTATCATTATTATTATGATGTTAATTGTAATGTGTGTGCAATAAAAAGTTTGAGTTTGAGTTTGACCTACTTAATTGTAAGTTTCGAGTCAGCAATCGAGGGATGGATTGAGGAGGCAATCTATAGCTTCCATCGAAAAATACGTCGTAACATTATACCTACATATATATATATTATGAAAGATCGGTTTTTCTGCCTTTGAAACCGATATACCTAATAGGATAATAGGATCTCAAAACTTAAACTAAAATATTGTACCTATAGGGACAATATGTTATCATGTTATCATGATATGCAAGTGACAAACAAGAGGTCTTCCCGCCCTTACCATACAAAGTAGGTCTGTACTCTTACAATTAATTCCTAAGGCTTCAGGAAAAGACGAAAAGTTATTGATTTACGGTTTCCTTTTTACTTTGTTTTGTACAGCGCACCGGTACTCCGGCGCACACGTTGAGAAGCCTATGTTATTCAGTTTTAGCTGAGTGTATCTTTAAGTTTGTAATCCTAATAAAGGCGCGTGCGCCGGTGCACGTAGCATATTTTGTGCAGAGAATGTTACTGGTGAGGGAATGGGATGCCGTTATAATATTGGTATAGCCTTGTCCCTTTCTAGCCTGAGGGCAAGTGGCTGGCCTAGACCTTCGGTGAGTGACCGCCTCTGTGATTGATTTGTTTATGTTTCGTTGTGATATTGAATGCAAACAAAAATCTAACTTGTTTGTTTTGTTGTTACGGGGTCGTTATAATCAATCAGCCCAAAGACCCACATCCTCTCCTAAATAACGCTACCACGACCTCCTCAACCCACATCTAGTTGACTCCAGCTACTTTCCCCAGGTTATCAATGAACCCTGGTACTTGGGTCGCCGCCGCATAAAACTCGGCCGGACACTGGCGGTTCTGGACGAATCTTTAACGTTTTTACGTTTTTATTTCGGCATTCTTATGTCAATAAATATTGGGTCAGATGATAGTCAAAGTCAAGTTAAAGTTTCGATTTTTTCCTAAAGACACTGAAGTCTTGTTCTAGTGTCAGTGAAGGTCCTGCTCGTGGTCCTAAACCTTACTTTATACTTTTATCAAGTTATCAGGTTCAAAGTCGCCCAGAGAGCAATGGAGACAGTTATGCTTTTCTCTGCGAAATCAAATCAGACGACCCGAAGTATAAATAAAAACATTCGTGACCCCGGTAAAACCACGGAAATACTAGACTGCCATGATAACGTCGAATAGTCCTTCTCTGAATTGTTTAGATTACTTTTTATGTACGATTCCCACTGACCGGGCGGAGTCGGCGCGCGCTCAAGCGCATCTAAATAGTTGCCAAATGAATATAGAGCTTCTTTATGACAGTCAGATCCCATATTCGAATGTTATTGGCGCCGCTGCCGGCCGATCGAGCGCTTGCGGACGCGGACGGAGGTGCTCGGCTGTCGTCGCGCGTAAGCGACTCCGTTGGGTCACCGCCGCGCGCCATCAGCTACGTTCAGTTACCGCCACGCCCCATCGGCTTCGTTCGGTTACCTTCGCACGCCATCGGCTCCGCTCGCACATCCGTCACCCTAGAATTTAATCGCTCGGACGGACGCAGTCGGCTGCCGCCGGGCGTTCCAGCGTCCGCTGGAACGTGGTGGCAGCCGAACCCACCCGACCTGGCCACTGGACGCGGCCCGGTCCATGTGAATCGTACATAAGATAATGTACGATTCACATAGACCGGGTCGGGTCGTGTCGGCTGCCGCCGCGTCGCAACGGGTGCTCTGGCAGCCGGCAGCGGCCGACCGCGTCCAATGACTAGGTCGGTCGGGCGGGTTCAGCTGCCACCACGTTCCAGCGGACACTAGAGCGCCCGGCGGCAGCCGACTGCGTCCGTCCGAGCGATTAAATTCTAGGGCGATGGACGAGCGAACGGAGCCTATGGCGCGCGGCGGCAACCGAACGGAGCCGATGGCGCGCGGCGGTGACCGAACGGAGCCGCTTACGCGCGACGACAGCCGAGCACCTCCGTCCGCGTCCGCAAGCGCCCGATCGGCTGGCAGCGGCGCCAATAACATTCGAAAATGGGATCTGACTGTCGTACAGAAGCTCTACATTCCTTTGGCAACTATTTAGATGCGCTTGAGCGCGCGCCGACTCCGCCCGGTCAGTGGGAATCGTACAGACGTTTGGAGAGACTTCACACCTTCAAAATTACAGTGTTTAGATCTAACATCTCCGAACTTAATTTGTTGACTACGGAAACTCCCGACATCTCCATTAAACTTATTAATAAACTTACTTTTATTTTATTTTAATCTTGACGCCTAGATACCCTTTACATCTCTGAAAATATAGGTTAAATTTATTGTTATTTAATAGACCCGGAAACAATATACCCTGTAAAATATGCCTAGTGATTTGTGTGTTGCGTGACTACTATGTTTATTTTTAGGGTTCCGTACCCAAAGGATAAAAAACGGGACCCTATTACTAAGACTCCGCTGTCCATCTGTCTGTCTGTTTGTCTGTGTGTCCGTCTGTCACCAAGCCGTGTCGCATGAACCGTGATAGACTGACTGTCTAGACAGTTGGAATTTTCACAGATAATGTGTTTCTGTTGCCGCTGTAACAACAAAAAAATAGCCAAAGTGAAGGTCATCGAGATATGTCTCATTCTCATTATTACTAATTAAAACTGGAAAGGAACCAATTCGAATAACACGTCTCTTAAGGGGTTCCGTGCGTGCAGACTATTTGACATTAAGTAGGTAATAAAAAAAAAACATACAGTCATATTTATACCCCAAAATGCTACGCAAATGTTACCAAGAATGGAGTAAATTCTACGTTTTAACTGAATAATTATTTATGATGTACCAGCGACGGCAGCGACCCGCCCCGGCTTCGCACGAGTGCAATGCCATATTATGCATGTATTATACAATATAAATCTTCCTCTTGAATCACTTTATCTATTAAATAAATCTGCATCAAATCCGTTGCGTAGTTTTAAAGATCTAAGCATACATAGGGCCAGACAGAAGGAAGCGACTTTGTTTTATACTATGTACATAGTGATTATGCCAAGTTTCGTCTAATAGTTTATGCGTTGTTATGTTATTTATTAACATCCAAACATCTTCAATTCGCTCAATCTGAGCAAAATCGACAACAAACAGACATATAGACCTGTTATTTATTGTAACTAAATACCTGTAGCAACATCTGTTTAGTGTCTATGGCTGTACGCTTAAAAAAAAGAAAATAAATGTTACTTGGTAACGGAAAACCTCACGCTTCCACTACGCAAAGATGCGGTTTAGTTTTTCACGATGTATGTACTTATACCACCACACCGCAAGCGCAGCGTAGGTCGTCCACCCACAAGGTTGACAGACGACCTGGTAAAGGTTGCAGGAAGCCGCTGGATGCAGGTTGCTTCCAACCGGCCGATCTGGAAGTCACTGGGGGAGGCCTATGTTCAGCAGTGGACGTCCTGTGGCTGAAATGATGATGATGATGATGATGTATACTTATACATTTTTTTTTCGTATTTATTATTTCAACAGAATTTATAAGACTGTCAACGGCACCGAGGTTTGAACCTGGGTTTCTTTTTTATTTTGCGACGCGTAGGGCAACCTTTTAGCCCGGAATGAAAAATACTCCCTCAGCACGTGGGCTTAAAAGTTAAAACCTTATACAGAACCCTATAAACCTGACCAATCCAAGCTGCTCCATAATGCAGACAGACGACAAAATAATTTAAATACTTGCCAGTTAAGTTCAAAGTGATTAACTTAATCTCTGTGAAACAATTAAGACTCCTTATCCGTTCAAAAATTATTAATATATTTGTCATAATATGAAAAAAATACATTTCAAAATGTCTCTTTAGATGGCGATGGACCAACGAATATGCTCGTGTACTACAAATCGCTCGAGGACCTAAGATGCTTCACCCTCAAAATATGTACCTACAGTTGAATTTTTTTAAGCCGTCCGAATTCCACTTGAGAGCTTATCTTGTAAACATGACCCCACAAAGACATTGTTTTGCTCCTGTAGCTTTTAAGCTCACTTTGGGACAAATAGAAGCTGGTATATCAAACAAACGCAAACAAATAGTTTCTTCTTCGCAAGGTTGAAATTGCAATATCCTAACTCATTATTAGAATTAGATACTTACTTTGACATTAAAGCCATAAGGGTCCAAAATTTACATACTTGAGTTCTGCTTCACAAGAGCTATGCTATTCCAATTTCAACCTTGCGACTTAGAAAAGATGATATAAACTTGATTGCGTTTTTTTATTACTCGCTTCCATTTATCCGGAAAAGGCATTCGGGGTCATGTTTACAAAATAAGCTTTTTATGATCATTTGGACGTGTTAAAAATGTTCAACTATACGTACCTATAGAAAGTATTTTCAAGTATAGGTACCTATATAAAGCTTTATGTGATATATTTGTTGGCAGAAATGCGAACTCATATATCTTATCTGATTACGTTGTTTCATCTGTATTTATTTATTTATACATTTATATTTGTATATATCCTATAGGAATATGTATTTATTTAAGTATATATCTTTTGAAAATTGTTTTATGTTACTAGCACCGCCCACAATTTATCTGCTTAGCCCAATGGTTGACTGGTAGAGAATGCCCTTTGGCATTAAGTCTGCCTTTTGTACGATAAGTTCTTTCTTTTGTGCAATAAAGTGCATTTTCCAAATTTAATAAATATAACCTCACACAAATCAACCTAGTCCCAAATTAAGCTAAGAAGGCTTGTGTTATGGGTACTAGGCGACAACGATATACATACTTATATAGATAAATAAATACTTAAATACATAGAACATCCATGACCCAGGCAAAAATATTCCTGTTCATCACACAAATATTTGCCCTTGCCGGGATTCGAATCCGGGACCGTCGGCTCAGTAGGCAGTTGCTTAACCACTGCTCCAACCGCGCCGTTCTTTTTCGTTTACAAACATTACGTTATTGAGGATACTGAGACACTACAAAATCGTGTCTCTCTTAGCAAATCCAAATCATCGTTACATTGTACCTAGAAGATACTCGTATTATGTCGACTGAAGTGGAGCCGAGCGGTGACGTGCAAAGTGGACCAATCACATTCCTCAGATTTATATGTCCCCGAAGACCCGGCGGTGGATCCCCGCGTCGATGGTGTGACCAAGTGACCGAAATCACTGGTCCTCCGGTTTCCTCTGCCCTGAAGGAAGCCGAAAACACAATACAACGAAAAGCTTTCAGGGACACGACCTTCAGCTATATGTATACGACCAAGAAGATAGGTAGGTACTTATTTTGGGCTTCACAAAGACGTCACCTGATTAGTTTATTTTCCTCAGTGGACAGGCAGCCTCAGAAGCGGTGGTAGCCTAGTGGTTAGGGCATGCGACTTTCAATCCGGAGGTCGCGCGTTCGAACCCGGCCCGTACCAATGAGTTTTTCGGGACTTATGTACGGAATGTCATTTGATATTTACCACTCGCTTTTCGGTGAAGGAAAACATCGTAAGGAAACCACCTAAGCCCATTAAAGCCTAGTTTCCCCTCTGGGTTGGAAAGTCAGATGGCAGTCGCTTGCGTAAAAACTAGTGCCTACGCCACATCTTGGGATTTAGGTAGCCGACCCCGATTGAGAATTCATTGTCTACAAAGATGTGGGACAAAGGCTAGGAGGATGATGACAGGCAGCCTCAGGTTGCAATTTATCCTCCTGACCGTTTTCGGCCACAGCGACTGCTTCAACTCCTCTGTTGTCGTTAGTGTGCTCTCAAGTGGCTAACGTAGCCGATCTTGTTATTAAAGCCCCGTGAGCACAACGGGCACGAGAGAAAACCATTATTATAATTATAGCTGATCACCGCTGGTGGTCGGGTCATCCCTCTTGTCATCGAGTTCAGTACGACGACGGGATTCAAAAACACTAGTGTGTTTCTGGACCAAAGAGTATGTAACTAAAGTATAGCGATGCTAGCGACACCACCGACTGAATAGACAATTAAGTTCGTGGCAACAGTTGTGTTTCGAATTGATTAGTTCAGGATCAAGGGCACCGGACCTGTTTAGATAAACGGCGAAATATTCGCACGTGTCTGTGATCACGCGAACTGACCGGAGCAGGTTTTGACAGTGCTCTTACCATGAGTTAACATGACCGTACTCGCTAGCGACAGCGGTTATTTTGTAGATTTACGATTCTCCATACAAATCCGTCATACTTTCTTGTAGTTTCTATTATATTCCTACACTTTTCCTTATTTATAACTTAAAATAGACTTTTAATATGTTTTCTTCGAGGACTACGTATAGTTAAGTTCATATTACTGTAATAGTTAAGTACTTATCCTTTTTTGAAAAAAATACTGACTGTTGAGTTTCTTTCGGCGTTTCTTCTCAACAGTGGTCTCCTCTTTTGAAGTGCCGGTAGACTCAGACATGTAACAGTGTCCTTGTGGCCTACTTGCAGAATAAAGTTAAGTTTCAAATCGTTCACGCAGTCGCTAGAGACTATAGTCATTGTAAACTCATGGTAAGGGTTCTGGTCTTCTATACTACCAAAGATTAATGCGCTCTTTGTTATTAATTTCGGTAAATATTGTGCGACTCGTGGAGAACTGCGTTTTGACTTGGTTTTCGAAAGGGGTTTACTACACCGATGGGCTCCGTATTCATTTACGTGGTTGGTCAAATAACACTGCTGCTTATCACATAAATATAGCCTTGTCGGGATTCGAACCTACCACTGCTATCGTCGTATGTTTAAGGGATATTTATCAATGGATGTTTACGATTCACTCAGACCACTGGTCGTCTCAAGCCAGATTGCGGCTCCATACTACTCGCGAAGTTGACCTAAGTTGGCCGAGGCAAAGTTGGCTGAAGTATGTATTTCCGCAGTGAAGTGCCCCTCCACACTATCATATTCGCCCAACCTCGGCCAACATCGCGAGTAGTGTGGAGCCGCTAAGACGCTTAGTTGCTAATACGGTTTCTTACGCAAACTATCACACTGAGGCCCTCCCCCTCTAAGAGAGCGAGACATCCTGTGAGAGCGTCGTGCGTTTCCCAAATCGAAAACCTGGGTCTACGAGTGCGGACCCAAGTGAGCCTGTGGACCCCAGACACGATGTTGAGGGAGAACGCGCTGGGTTTTTAGTGGGTACACCGAATATGCCCGGGAACCCCACGTACCTGGTCCCAACCCCCGATCGGACGGGATGCGCAAAGCATGTTCCATATAGAAAAATTGTGACATTAGGTTCGAATTCAGTGCAATAGTTGCAAAAGCGAAGGTGCAAATTGGATACCGGTCATGTTTGTGTTTTTGTTGCACATTGTATTTTGCAGGGGACCTTGTGTTTGATGTATGTATTTGTTTTATGCAATTATAGCAAGCCGCTAGCTGATAGTCAAATAATAGAAGGCCAGGCAATAATTTTAAAGCGACCTTATCCACCGACCTATCCTTTTAGTGAAAGGTATGAAGAACTTCTAAAACGACGGGATATTGAGAGACAAGAG